>JBBGZY010000916.1:0-2400000 GCA_037952925.1 Lithobates clamitans
CACACTGTGCAGAGGACGCACTACACTAACTTGTAAATACTACAGCTGCCTGCGGTACTAATAGGATCAGAAGAACACCACCAATTTTCTTCAGGTAGCTTTAGGTGCACACTGTGCAGAGGACTCACTACACTAACTTGTAAATACTGCAGCTGCCTGTGGTACTAATAGGATCAGAGGAACACCACCAGTTTTCTTCAGGTAGCTTTAGGTGCACACTGTGCAGAGGACGCACTACACTAACTGTAGCTAATAGGACTAATAGGATCAGAAGAACACCAGCAACTTTCTTCAGGTAGCTATAAATACTGTAAAAACACCTGCCTGCCTGCCTGTCAGTAGGAAGAGAATAACAGGAACAGATCTAGCTAAACTGAATACAGTATATGTATATATATATATATATATATATATATATATATATATATATATATATATATATATATATATGTATATATATTCAACACCTAGGATGCATATTATGTATATACACAATACACTGTAAGTGCAGCTAAATGACTCGCCTGCCTACTCTATCTAACTTAAATCAAATGACACTGTCTCTCTCTCTCTCTATCTCTCTCTCAATGCCGGAACACACTACACAGGGCCAACGTGCAGGCGGCCTTATATAGTGTGGGGCATGTACTAAACCCCCTGAGCCATAATTGGCCAAAGCCACCCTGGTTTTGGCCAATTACGGCTCTCTGTACAGACGGCGCTGTGATTGGCCAAGCATGCGGGTCATAGCGCATGCTCGGCCAATCATCAGCCAGCAATGCACTGTGATGCCGCAGTGGATTATGGGCCGTGATGCACCACTCGAATTTGGCGTGAACGGCCCATATCGTTCGCAATTCAACGAACGGTCAAACATGCAATGTTCGAGTCGAACATGGGTTCGACTCAAACTCGAAGCTCATCCCTAATGGTATTGTCATAAAAAGTGTTTGGGGAAACAGGTTCTGCCCCAGGGGACATGTATCAATGCAAAAAAAGTTTTAAAAACGGACGTTATTTCGGGAGCAGTGATTTTAATAATGCTTAAAGTGAAACAATAAAAGTGTAATATTCCTTTGAATTTCATACCTGGGGGGTGTCTATAGTATGCCTGTAAAGTGGCGCATGTTTCCCGTGTTTAGAACAGTCTGACAGCAAAATTACATTTCTAAAGGAAAAAAAGGTAATTTAAAAGTGCTAGCACTAGTGACGGCTATAATGAATTGTCGGTATTTCGGCAGTATACCGCGAATACTGCTCGATAGAAAGTGTCAGGGGTATCACAGACCACATAAGGAGCCGATATCTCATAGCCAAACAACAATGGCTATGAGAATTGGCTCCTTATGTGGTCTGTGATACCCCTGACACTTTTTTATCGAGCAGTATTCACGGTATACTACATGGGATTTTGAAATTCTCATGGTAGTGTGTTGTCAATTTCCTCAATACACAGCTGATACAACACACGTGAACTAAGCACTGTTACACCTTGCTTGATCGCAGGGGAACACTTCAATTTCTGCTTGGACCCGTTCTCCGCTTATTCCATCGGACACCCAACAGCAAACACGTTTTTTCTGGCATCAGATGTACACTGATCTCCATGTGTTATAAGCCCCTGAGGAAAGGACAAGTTCCTGAAACATGTCAGGCTCATTGTCTTTGGTCAAGCTATGCACGCTGTATTTGTGCCTGGTCAGTCGGGCCGTCGTCTGGTTTGGTTGTGCCTTGTTTCACGTTCCGGAGCTGCGACGCGCACTGGGGGTTTCCCCGCCCCCTCAATGTGACGCGGGGGGGAGGGGTTTCCCCCACTGCGCGTCGACGTCATGCCGCTAGTGCTGGCGGCCTGGCGTCCTCGTGGCATGTTTAAGGCCGGCCGGTTAGCTTTCCATCTCCAGCGGTCGGAGGGGCTTGTTGGGATGCTGCTGGTGGAATGGCTTGGTGTGTCTGGCCGTCTCCGCCATCGTGCCTTCCTCGCCCCCATTTTCTGTTGGAGCATGACGTTGGGGGCCTCTTTGTGGCGGCGCGTCCCTCCTGGACCTCCCCCGGGCTCGGGTCCCCCACTCTGGTTTTCTCCTGGTCACCTCCTCCCTGGCACTTTCCTGCACCTTGGCAATTCATCCCCACTCACTTTGCAGCAGGTAAGGTCTCTCTTTGCCACCCACAGTACTTCTTTCCTCCCTCACTTTCTACCTCAGCCTCTCCCTTCTCTGTTTGTTTCCACCTTTCCTTTTCCCTTTGCCTCCACTTTTCCCCTTCCCTTCACTTCGTTTCCACTTATCATTTATTTTACACGTCGCCTATCAGTTTAATATATATGTCACTTATTTTTCACAGGCTCTCCATTTCTCTGGGGATCACTGCCCCGTCTATTCTATATTTTTCTTCATCTCACCAATCATCACCAGGCTTTCTCTCTGTGACCCATCTGGGGTGGTGCTTGGGTTGATGGTGTGCCGCCCCAGGGGGCCCCCTCAGCTCCAGGGCGTGACATCATAGGCTGACCTGACTTGCGGGGCCCCGTTACCTGTGCGCAAGTATATGCATGTAAGTTTGATGGGTTAGGTGTACTATGTGGGGAATACACTCCACATTTATCCACTATTTTCTCCCAAAGCATTTTTCTCCCTTTAAATACGTTTTCCATATCCCCAGGTTACCCTTGGTTTTTGCTCCTGAAGAGTGGCGATTAAGCCCCGAAACGCGTCGAGCTTTCATCTACCTATAGGCGTACCTCACCAACAATTATATATGAACGTTCCATTTCCACTCATTGTTTTCTTTTTTGTAACCTGTCTATTTGACACTTTAATGTGTCATATATCCTCTACTCAAGATTTTAGCTATTAAACTGTTCATGCAATGTAATTATAAGTCCTTGTTGGAATGTATACTTTGATGAAACATAAAGTAAGAATAGTAGCTACGTACATTTGAAATCATGTGAATATATGACAATTTTGAATATAATAAAACCTGTTTTATACTTGACTTTTGTACCTGCCCCCGTGTGTCCTCATTTAAAGTCCCGCCCTTTGCTCCTTTTTCTTTGGTATATATATTAAACCGGGATGGAGGAGGGGAGTTGAACATCCCCTATCTAACCTCATTTAAAGTCCCAGATTTTCTGTTCTGTTTTTAATTAATTCATGTCAGGCTCAATTTTCAAACGCGGGAGGCTGTATTTGTATTTTCATGCCGTACTGCATGTTTTGTTCTTAACTAGCCAGTTGTATTAATTATATGCACTGACTTTTTAATGTGTAAACAATTAATAAAATACGTTCATATTTATATTTATATTGGTTTTTCAATTATACTCAGTTGCCCTTAAAATCTCAACCCTCATGTGGGGGACCCCTGGTATGGATTTTAAGGGAAACCCCGTGCCAAAATTTTAAAAAATGGCATGGGGTCCCCCCAAAAATCCATACCAGACCCTTAGCTGAGTATGTAACCTGGCAGGCCACAGGAAAAGAGGGGGGGATGAGAGAGCGCCCCCCTCCTGAATTGTACCAGGCCACATGCCCTCAACATTGGAAGGGGGCTTTGGGGTAGCCCCCCAAAGCACCTTGTCCCCATGTTGATGGAGAGAAGGGCCTCATCCCCACAACCCATGCCCAGTGGTTGTGGGGGTCTGTGGGCGGGGGGCTTATTGGAATCTGGAAGCCCCCTTTAACAAGGGGACCCCCAGATCCTGGCCCCCCAAATGTACCCTTACCATTTCACAAAAAAAAGTGTCAAAAGTGTTAAAAAAGACAAGAGACAGTTTTTGACAATTCCTTTATTAATTTCTTCTTCTTTCCCCGTTTCTTATTCCATCTTCTTTCTTCTAGTCTTCCTTCAGTGTTCTTCTTCTTTCTCCATCTTCTTCTTCCCCCGCATCTTCCTCCCATTCCTACTTTGGTCTTCTCGTCCGTCATCTTCCTCCGGCTTCTTCTCCGCTTCGTCCTCCGCACGATCTGCCTCAGTGGGAGTGTTCCGCTGTGTGATGCTTCTGTTAAGGTGACAGTTCTTATATAATGGAGGGCGGGGCCACCCGGTGACCCCACCCCCTTTGATGCATGGGGATATCTCTATGGCTTTACCCGTGTTGTCAAAGGGGGGCGGGGTCACCCTGTTAAACAGGACCCTGGTCCCAAAACACTTTTTATGACTATAGCTTGCATATAAGCCTTTAAAATTAGCACTTTTGATTTCTCCCATAGACTTTTGAATTTGCCGCGAACATCCCAAATTGGTCACTATTCGGCGAATGGGCGAACAGCCAATGTTCAAGTCAAACTCATGTTCGACCCGAACATAAAGCCCATCCCTAATCACAAGTAACATCACAGCACTTCCTGTCAGCACTGAGGCTTGAGAATAGCTTCTGCAGCTCTGTCCAGCCTCTCCCTGCAGTAGTAGATCACAGTAGTCCCAACAATGTTCGATGATCTGGTTGACGTTTGTCTTTACTGTGCAGATATTAAATGCTCACATAAGTGAATGCAATATTAATGTTCAATTTTTTTAGCAATCACAAACCTGTAACAAAGTTGCCATTGTACTACGCTATGCCCTCTTTCAACCTGACTTAATTTTAGAATAACATTACACTAACAATTTATACAAGCTTTTTCTTTTTACCACCTGCATTCATCTCAGTGTAACATTGAAAGGGGAATAAAGCACTCCTAAAGTAAAATGCTTTACTATTCAGCTAAGGTACTTAAAAGTCACACTAATGTGATATTATTTTTTTCAGTACACTTTATTGACTATATTTTGTATTATATGGGATATGCAAATTACATAAAATGAGAAAAATGACAGGGAAATACATGTTTTTCTTCTATTTTTTAACTATTCCCAATGAAAAGAAAAATGTAACCACATTTTCTACCAAATGAAATATCTATCTAGTTCAAAAAAAATATGTTTAATATGTTAAGGTAGACTACAAACACTAAAAGGTATAATGTGTAGAACTTAGACATTGCAATAAAAAAAAGAAAAGAAAAGAAAATGCTGTGAAACTCAATGGGATTTAAGGCGAAAAGGCCTTAGTACTTAAGTGGTTAAGATCAAGAGCTGTTCATTAATGTAAATCCTATTTAAATGTACTTCTACATCTCTTTAAAAATGAAAGCATTCACGTCTTTTTATTGATGTTAATAAGGGCAAAAGCTAATAAGGATTAAAATATTTTTCTTACCAAGTAATACTTAAATCAATGTGTTTCTGGGTTGATGTTATAATAAAATCATGAATTAGCTTGTTATCTTTTTATAGTACATCATATTAAATGAAAAGGATTTTTATTTGTGCGCTTACACAACTGTTTTCATTTTATTTTTTTCAATGAGCAGGGAAAAAAACTCAAATGTTTAATTCTAGCCCCACAGCCATCAATGTGTTCCATTACACTGCATTGTAATCATTTACAATATATTATTCTTGTTGGAAAAAGGGATCAGAAAATCTTTTGTCCCTGTTGTTTTTGTCCTACTGTAAAAAGTGAAAAGGGGATGATTAATGCGCTACCCAAAAGAAACAAAACCAGCTGCTACAAACCATGTGACAAAAAGGAAAACAAATATTAAATAAATTGTAGCGCTAAAAACACACATACGCTAAAGGTAAATAAAAAGTTCTAAGTGCATGTAAACGTAATGTCCCAAAAAGTAATATATAATCCAAAAGGACGATAGTCCACAGTGAAAGTGAATAATCCGTGTATCAATCCTGTCTGCTTCCCAACCGTCAACTTGTATGTCATCAACTTTAGCGAATAGATGGAATACGCTTACCAGAGAGGTTGGATTCTACTGTGAAGTGTTGGAGGCAAGGGTAGAGCCTCTGCAAAGCCGCGGCTTTTTATAGACCCTATACACTGCTTTTTTACTTCGTGATCACTTTTTACATGTATTGTGTTTTTTTAGTAATAAAAATACCCTGAGTTACACTATGTGGAGGCATTCCTTCTTCTTTCCACATATCCTGAGGAACTGAGAAACCACTCTGTTTTTTGGAATCCATTTAGGCTCTGCTTCGGTGGATTAAGAGGGGACGTCCCGGCCTTGCAGAGGCTCTACCCTTGCCTCCAACACTTCACCACTTTGCCCTGGGTGGCACCAAGCTCCATTGATTCTATGCTTACGGCAGTAGAATCCAACCTCTCTGGTAAGCGTATTCCATCTATTCACTAAAGTTGATGACATACAAGTTGACGGTTGGGAAGCAGACAGGATTGATACACGGATTATTCACTTTCACTGTGGACTATCGTCCTTTTGGATTATATATTACTTTTTGGGACATTACGTTTACATGCACTTAGAACTTTTTATTTACCTTTAGTGTATGTGTGTTTTTAGCGCTACAATTTATTTACTACTGTAAAAAGCAAAACAGTGTTCGCAGCATCTCTCATGCTAACTAATGAAAGTAAAGAGTGATTTCTAAACATGCAAACATTCTGAACTGTCAATTCTTCATTTCAAATGCTATTGTTTTATTTTTATTATTATTATTATTATACAGGATTTATATAGCGCCAACAGTTTGCGCAGCGCTTTACAATGTTAGGGCAGACAGTACAATTACAATACAATTCAATACAGGAGGAATCAGAGGGCCCTGCTTGTTAGAGCTTACAATCTAGGAAAGTTTTAAAAGGTGTCATGTAATTTGAATTCTACCTGTCCACTGAGGCATTCAGACGGAAAATGGAGGAAGCACCACTTCAATTAATTTTCAGTTTTGCTTTGCGACTAACAGCTTGTGGGATGGTAAGTATTCCAGAGAGATAGTTCAAAGTGTTCTGTTTGCTGACGAGCTCTATTACTTTATAGCACGATCTGAAAGAGCATTGTTTTTTTTCTTTACTTAGAAATTGGAGACCACTTTTCCAGTAATTGCAAATAATTGATCCTTAGAGTGTACTTTTAATGTGGCAATAAAAAAAATTGCAGTGGTATGTTTCTGTACTTAATTGCAATTTGCTGTTGTTAAAATTAATGCTTTACTTTAAGGGAAAGGACGGTGTTTTGGTTTAAGGTGATACGATACATTTAAAATGCATAACTGCCCGTCTGCTTAACCACTTCAATACCAGGCACTTTTGCCCCTTCTTGCCCAGGACAATTTTCAGCTTTCAGCGCTGTCGCACGTTGAACGACAATTGCGTGGCCATGCAACACTTTGCCCAAACTAAATTTTTATGATTTTCTTCCCACAAATTATTATTATTAGTATTTGATCACCTCTGGGGTTTTTATTTTTTACTAAACAAACTAAAAAAAGATTGGAACTTTGGAAAAGAAAAAAGCTTTTCTTAATTTCTGTCATAAAATGTCCTTTTCTCCTTCACTAATGGGCACTGATAAGGCAGCACTGATGAGGTGGCAACGATGGGCACTGATGAGTTGGCACTGATAAGGTGGCACTGATATGTAGAATTGATGAGCACTGATAGGCAGCACTGATATGCAGCACTGATGGGGACTGACAGTCAGCACTGATGGGCACTGACAGGCGGCACTGATGGGCACTGACTGGCGGCACCGATGGCACTGATAGGTGGCACTGATTGGCACTGATAGGTAGCACTGATTGGTACTGACAGGTGGCACTGATGGACACTAATAGATGGCACTGCTGAGCTGCACTGATTATGAGGTACTGACAGGTGTTACTGCTGGGCACTGATTGGCACTGTGATGGGCACTGATTGGCACTGTGGTGGGTTCTGATTGACACTGTGGTGGGCACTTTTATTGGCACTGGCAGACTTTATTGTTGGGGCACTGACTGGCAGATGATGGCCACTGATTGGCAGCTGATGGACACATCTGATGGGGGCTGTGCTGATAATAAATGTGCTGATTAAATGTGCTCTCTCCTGACAGGGAGAGCCGCCAATCGGTTCTCCCTGTCAGCACAAACCGAGGAATGCTGTTTACCGGCACTTCCTGGTTCACGCGATGATCAGCTGTAATTGGTCACAGCTGATCATGCGGAAAGAAGCCTCTGTCAGAGGCTTCTTACTACGATCAGAGATGCAGTGTGTCAGACTGACACACAGCATCTCCGTTCCCCGCACTGGGCACCCCTGCGGGCGCGCTCCAGCATATTATCCTGCCGGACATCACATGACACCCAGTCAGGATAACAGAACCACCGCCCGGCTGTCAATCTGCTATAGGCCAGATGGGAAGTGGTTAAAGTGTATCTGTATGCCTGCGGTACTAATAGGATCAGAAGAACACCACCAATTTTCTTCAGGTAGCTTTAGGTGCACACTGTGCAGAGGACGCACTACACTAACTTGTAAATACTACAGCTGCCTGCGGTACTAATAGGATCAGAAGAACACCACCAATTTTCTTCAGGTAGCTTTAGGTGCACACTATGCAGAGGATGCACTACACTAACTTCTAAATACTGCAGCTGCCTGTGATACTAATAGGATCAGAAGAACACCACCAATTTACTGCAGGTAGCTTTAGGTGCACACTGTGCAGAGGATGCACTACACTAACTAACTAAGATGGGAAGTGGTTAAAGTGTATCTAAAGCCAAAACCCAAAAAAGGAATATCTTGCATTTTACCAGCTATAGGATGTAGTGGCTACTTTAGTTTCCTTGTTTTCTGTTTTTTAATTTATTAACTTGATAATCCTGCAAATAACATTATTCCTGTACCTTTGTGACTATACTCACTTTTCAAATATGTCTGCCAATGTACATCTCCTTTTACATGGTGGATCGATAGGACTAGTAGTTTACACAAGAAAGCTCAGGATGTTTGCCTTTTCTATTCCCCTCACAGGAAGTGACAATGACATTGGCAAGATCAATAGGGATTTCACGTACTTGCTAAAAAGATAATCTTAGCCTGAAGAGAGCCACCACATCCAAGGACCAGTAAGCTGCAACATATTTATTTTTTGTGTAGCAGGCACTAAAGCTAAATGTGCCTTTTAGCACTGTGATGGAGACTGCTATGCAATTGCAAGGCCATTTTGCTTACATTAATATATACAAGTTGTGCCTAAAAAATAAAAAAAATAAAAAGATGGACATTCTAGCCCAACGCAGCTTCAAGGATAAAGACTGAGCTGCTGTTTTTCTATAAACAATGAACAACAGATTTGCATACTGTTGCTTTTCCTTAAAGGAAGAGTTCATATATATACACAAAAAACAACATTAAGTTCGGATAAAAGAAAAAGGAAATTAGAAAGTAACTTCCATTAGAACATTGTCTGTTGAAGCTGTATTCCTCTGTGGTACAGAAAGGTTTAAAGAACAACTGAGGGGTTACCCAAAAGTTTTATTGCTAAATAATGTTTCATGTTTTTATTTCCCTGTTCTATTCTATCTCAGAACTTAGACATTTACATAAAATACTCTGCTTCTTTCATTTGATCATACCATCTAAGAGACTCTTTAGGTGTTACTTCTGTAATACTGCTTTTCTCTGTGATTTCTACAGCCTTTAAGGTAAAGAATAGATTCACATAACTGCCTTATCATACAGTCTCTCCAAGACAGAAATTGTAACACTTCCTCTTCTTATCCAAAATGAAATAAAAAATTATACTTGGACTGTAGTTAGGTCTTAACACGTATAAAAATAAGCTCCTGTTCCCTGATGATGTTCTCCTTGAGACAAAATGCGTTGTGCGGGACCTGGCTGTTGATGTCATTACGCCAGCTGAATGTGTAAGGTGAGGCGATACATGCTAATCTCTAAGTCCACATTGTAAGTACAGGTTCGTGCAAGAAAGGATGTAGTTGTATGGTTTTACTCTATGTGACCTGCCTCTGTTCTTGCATTTGATCTCAGAGGATAAGTATAGGTGGATCGATGTTTGGTGGTTGGTGTCCAGACTCTGCTGTTTTGGTGCTGGTATTCCCTGCATTGACGCTCAGTGAGACTTGGATACAAGTACAAGAGCTGAACAAGCAGACGTGGCCATCTCCCAGTTGACCCACTATCCAAGTGCTGTTGATCTCTTTGTATATAGAGATCATGGAGTTTTGATAAGCGGCTGTAATACTTGGAGTGCGAAGCACTGGAAAAGAACACCTGTCTGTATGCTCTGGTTATGAAAGGAGTGGACTTCACAGAGTTTTTTCACAATTTTATTGGTTCCTATATTTAATTGATGTGCTAATCCTCACATAAATAGATACAATATAACAAAAAAATAAAAAAAAATAAAATGAAATAACATCTGTGTGAGCCCAGTGCCAAAAAGTGTACTTCTAATGTATCCATAGTAAGTTTGCAGTTACCCATTTGTAAGCACGAAAAGTGCAGCGTGATCTCCTAATATTTCTTCTACCGTGCAATTCATTGTGTTCTCCACCATATCACACACTGAGGCTTACCAGGAGATGTATGACCCTCATATGAGAAGTAAACATGTGTGGTTTGCTTCGTTACAAATTAACAAATCCCAAATAAATTATAATGAAACAACAAAGTTAATTTATTTCATTGGGATGTTTGAAGCATCCAAAATAACAAATGATCCAAACTGATAAGTGAATAGCTGGTTGTTAGGGAGTAGGCAGCCACCGCATCCTTAACAACTATGACTGTAAACAAGAGAAGAGGCGGCATTAGAAAATCCAAAAAAAAGGCATGTGGTCCTCCAAAATCCATACCAGGCCCTTCCATGTTTGGCATGGATTTTAAGGGGGATCCCACACCCAAAAAAAATTCATATCAGATCCTCATCCTAGCATGTAGCCTGCCAGGTTAGAAAAAAGGGGGGATGAGCGAACACCCACCCACCCCCAAATCATAAAGAGCAGGTGTTAGAGTATTAAAAAAAACAGCGTGTGGATCCCCCCAATCCATACCAGGCCCTTTGGGTCTGGTATTGATTTTAAGTGGGACCCTAGGCCGAAAAAACAAAACAAATGGTGATCATGTAATAGCATATTGAACACATAATCCCCCGGTGACTGGGTACCGGAAAACATAATCAGGTGGACACAGTGGTTACATGATCTGTGTGCAAGTGCAATGTATTTGTTGAGCCTGATCCTGCCACCCCCCCCACAGAAAAAGTATTGTGGGTGGTGGTTAAGTGGGATGCTTGAGGGAAGGGTTTTTGCTGAGGAAGATTTTTTTGCTGTGGGGGGCTGCAAAATAGTGAAGATGTTTGCCTGAACTCTGTTGTGTGTTATGGCTCGTTGACACCAACAGCCATGCTGAACACATGGCTACTGTTATGCACTAGGAGTAGACACACAATGTGCATCACACATCAAACTGTTTGCTTTTTTTGTAAGAACTTTATTGAAATGATACAGGGGATATTTTATTCAGTTCTGTTCAAAATGTCAACTTTTAAGGCAGAATTTCACTTTTCATAATAAATAGAAGTGTTTTCTATTGTTATTTCTGGCCCAGGAATTCCAATGTGCTTATCTCTCACTTACCATATCCACAAAAGTTTTAAAATGTCATAAGCTTTTGTTATTATTTTTTTAGTTGCTTCCAACACTTCCTGTAGATCATGTGACATAAAGGAAGCTGTGAATCCCTAAATGCATTTCCTTTCTGCATCACAGAAAAGGGCATGATAGGGCATGTTCACCACTCCGGACCACACCTCCCTCATTACTATACCACTTCCACCCATTTTCTGTACAATCTGATTGTACAATCTCCTTAAGATCTACATCAGCTATGTAGTGCAAGGACCTGCCTGATTTGATATAAATTGAATTGATTGTTCGGGTGGGTCCTTCTTTTCCATAATTCTGGTAAATCTAAAGAAAATTGTACAGATATTGTACAATCATATTGCATAGTGTATGGATAACTTTATGCATGTGTAGCGGGCACCTACTTTTAGGTAGGTGACCCTTTTTGCTAACTTTCTATGTCAGGTAAATTTAGACAGGCTTATGCTATTACAACAGGCCTGTTGTCAAATTACCATTTGAGTGGCAGGTTGTTTATGTGATAGTCTCAACCAATCATTGATTTGCTTGGTAATGCCCGGGACTCTCATATAAAAAGGGGGTCACGTGGTTTCCAGGGAAGTTCGAGTCCAGTGCTGCTCTGAGGAGCAAGAGAGCCAGCCTGGTTCCCGGAGGGGGAGGTGGCTATTGATCAAGTGAGTGAAAAGCCCAAGGGAGAGGTACTGTCCAGAGGCTGAGGGATGTTGGTACATAAGTCAGCAAGCCAGGTGGTTGTGGCCTGTGACTTTGGGTTCAGCATTGCCCCGGGATTCCAATCAGTCAAGCAGGAGAGGTCATTCAGAGTGACTCTTATCGTTTATTCTGGGTCAGAAATCTATTTCCCTCTTCCCTGATAAAGTAATCATCCAGTCTTAAATTGCTGTCTCCCGCAATGCTGTGAGTTTTTGCAAGTGAAGCAAAGATCTCAAAGAAAGTCCTTCTCCCATCCCAGTTTATGTTGATGAATAAAGAATTAAGAAAAAGCATTAAGGACTGTGACTTTTAAATCTATGGGCTGCGAGCGTTGAGCGGTAAACGTGAATTACGGATATAACAATTATTTAGCCGCTCCTTCGGGGGTAATCGCTGCACATGTACATCAAAGAGAGTGGATGGAGACAATCAGCTGTCAGGCCCCGTCCATATCTCTGTGTAGTGGGAACTCACACTCTCCCATTTTTTTTCTGGTGTTTTGTAAAATTTTTGCTCGTCACACATATGAGCTGCCCTTTGCGCAACAATTACCCAAAGAAACACCAGAACTTTTTTTTTAGAGTGGAGTGTGGTGTATTTTTTATTGTGCTTTTTTGTGCGTTTGCATTGTGTTTCTGAAATGCAAGGCAAAGCATGCATTTTCTGTATAATTTGACTTGTGTCTGGGAACGCATAGATGTGAACCGAGCCTCACTGTTCTTGTGTAAACAAACAAATTTCACTTTCAGGCCTCATTTACACCTAGCGTAGTGGGAGTGCACTTTTTTTGGCAAATTTTGTCACTCTGTGACACGCAAAGAGTAGCCTGTGGATTTCAATGGTCTTGTAGCTCATGTGAAATTTTGGCATGTTGCAGGCTGCACATTTTTTACTGTGTGTTTTGTTGCATTTGTTGCTCGTTTTTTCACATGGCAAAATGTGTGTTTGCTTATGCATTTGGTGTGCCGTTACCAATTAATGTCACCAAAAGCACAACACTTTAGGTGTATAAATGTGGCCATACACTATACAATCTGATTGTGCAATCTCTGTATGATCTCCATTAGATTTACCAATACTATATAGTAGGAGGACACACCATCTATCCAATCACTCTGTATCCAACCAGGCAGGCCCTTGCACTACATAGTTGATGGTAGAATGATTTATGCAAGATGAAATTAAAGTAGAAAAAAAATTGATGTTTGTGTATTTAGTGAGAACATTGATCACTGATTGATTGCATAGGAAAATCGGCCACACAAGGAAGCGGGTGGGAGCGATCTACTTAACAGTTTTCACGTCCCAAGGTCTGTCTAGGAAGTAATGGAGAACTAATGAAGTTTTTTTTATATACAACAAGCTGGACATTGAGGTAAGCGCTGTGTATGGTAAACAGAAAGCTTTTTTATTTCTGCAAAAGAAGTACATTAATTCTATATTGGTACATAGAGGAGCTAAAATTTAGAAAAAAAAAGTGAACTTAATCAAAATATTCACCAGGTACCTGCTGCACATTGTTACATAGTGAAAATATACAGCAAGTACCAATTACAGCTCTTTTTTAAAATGCTTTGGGGGAGATATACTAAAACTGGAGCATTTATAATGTGGTGAAGCTTGTACATGGTAGCCAATCAGCTTCTAACATCAGCTTGTTCAACTAAGCTTTGACAATAAAACCTAAAAGGTGATTGGTTTTTATGCACAACTGCACCAGATCTTGCATGCTCCAGTTTCAGAAAACCTCCCCCTTTTTCGCCTGATAGTGCTAAAAAAAAATTGTATGGCCCTGCCCCATAGAAAAAAAACCTGTGTGCAAGAGTTTAACCTCCCTGGCGGTATTGCCGAGTGTGGCTCAGGGTGGATTTTCAGTATCAAAAGTTGTAACCCCGAGCCACATTCTGTATCGCATCGCAGGATCCAGGTGCAGCTTGCTTACCTTGTACCCAGGATCCTGCGATGTCCCTCCGCTGTGTGTGCAAGCAGTCCTCCGTTTGATTCATCACAGCACCGTGCTCCATTCCCTGCAAGTGTTGCGACACATCGGGACAGAGAACGGCGCCAAATTCAAAAAGTGAAACACACATCATACATACAGTACACTGTAATCTTACAGATTACATTACTGTATCAAATAATTTCACATCCCTTTGTCCCTAGTGGTTTGTCCAGTGCCCTGCATGCAGTTTTATATTATAAATACTGTTCTTTCTGCCTGGAAACTGGAAATTGTCCATAGCAACCAAAACTGTCCCTTTACATCAAAAGCGGTTTTAGACCAGCTAGAAAACAGCGATAATAAATTAGAATCACTTGCAGAATTGAGCGATGGTGATTTGTGAGGAAATCCGTCATCAAACACTGAAAGTAATGACAGTGACAATTCTGCAACTGAGCAAATTTCAGTGTTTTTGACTTGATTACATTATTGAATAATTTTTATTATTATTATATTATTATTTGTTATAATTATTTATAGTTATTTATTATGTTATAATTTATGATTTTTGTGTTTCAAACTTTATCATACCCGGGGTGTCTACTGGACTCTTGTTTGGACAGATTTAAGTGTGTTTCCATGCAAAACATTGTACCACTTTGAGCATCAGAAATCTGAAATAATCATACCACCAGTGAGGTTAATTAAAATGGTTAAAAACACTTAAACACATACTGTAAGCTGTATGCAGCGCCCTACAAAGATCACAACTCCCACAATTCCAAGTCTCGTGTATGCGTGGTGATGTCGTGGCTTCTTGCTCCAACAAACACAATTTGCATGCTTACTTTTGTCACAATTTTATTACAGTATGTGTGATATTTTTTATTATTTTAATATGTGCAATATTAATTCACTTATTGATATGGCTGTAGAGCCATAGTGGTCGGGAAGTGCATCTGTTTCTTTTTATTTTTAACAGAATGAGGGTGTGTAATCCAATGCAACTAAGCCATTGGTATAATACATAGCCTTTATTAGGATTTTTAATTAAAAATATGTGTGTAAATCTTTTACTGTAATTCCACTTTAAGGGAGGTTTTTTAGAATTTCCTTATGGGGGTAGGAGAATATACAGTGGTCACTTATCTTTTAAAGGCAGTCACTACCAATATTTCCAGGTAAGTTCTTCCAAAGTACTGTCAGCTAGCTCTAAATATTGGGTCGCTAAGGTTGTACTCTCCGTACTGGTAGCACTATGGGCTGACAATGAATATTCCCAGATGTCTGCCTCCAAAATGTGATGAGCTGACTCCAGTTCTATAAATCATTGAGATTGCACTACATATGTTGCCTATATATATGAAAGGTCACACTACCTGTGCTCACACTACAGCGAGCTGACTTTTCAATCAATGTGGTCACACTGCCTGTACTATATATATATATAAGCCATTGAGATCACATTGTCTGCCTGCACTGATAGTATTGCAAACTTTTCAATCAATGCAGTCACACTGCCTTTCATGGTAATCTCACATTCTAGCCCAAAGGGTAGATGCTATTTAGGGTCATTCTGCCTTTGTATTAAATGGACACTGGCATGCATCCTAATTCCCATCACAGGATTCCCTCCCCACAAAGGCCATGTGCACCCCATAAATAATAATCAATAGTGCTCCCCAAAAGGAACTACATGTTTAACCTATAGACTAAGGCTATATTTCACAAGTTTTCCAAATTCCCATATTGCATTGATGATTTATTCAATAACTGGATTACATGAATGACATTTTTCAATGAACTCCCTGTGAAATAAATTTTAAACTCTTTAGGTCCAGACACTTTCACGCTCTTCTAGTCCAGGCCATTTTTCAATTTTTAGCACAGTCATATTTTGAATGATAAGTACTTAGTTATGCAACACTGAACCAAATTACATTTTTTATAATTATTTAAGACATATAAAGCTTTCTTTTGGTGATATTTAATCACCACTGAGTTTTTTATTTTTTGCTATATAAACAAAAAAACAATGGAAGTTTAAAAAAAAAAAAAACATATTCTGTTACAAAATATTGCAAATAAATAATTTTTCGTAGGCCAAAATGTATTCTGATGTCTTTAGTAAAAATACCCAAATCAGTATGTTTATTATTTAGTCTGTGTGAAAGTTATAGAAGAGTCTACAAACTATATACTGTATGTATATATATATATATATATATATATATATATATATATATATTATATGAAAATTGATTAGCCCTGATGTACTAATTGTACATCATATATTGCATATACTGTATATATATTTTCATATACTGTATATATATATATATACTTCTTCTTTTTTTCTTATTCATATACTGTATATATACTTCTTTCTTTCTTGTACATAATATATTTCATATACTGTATATATATTTTCATATACTGTATATAAATATATATAGTTGTACTTCTTCTTTCTTTCTTATTCATATACTGTATATATATATATATATATACATATATATATATATATATATATATATATATATATATATATACATATATACCGTATTTATCGGCGTATAACACGCGCCGGCGTATAACACGCACCCCAAGTTTAGGAGAGAATTTTAAGGAAAAAACATTTTTAGGAGGGAAGTTTAAGGAAAAAAAACTTACATTAAAATGCCCATCAATGCAGCCTTATCTGTCCATCTGCAGCCTTTTCAGTGTCAGTGCAGCCTTGTCAGTGCAGCCTTGTCAGTGCAGCTTTGCCCCAGTGCAGCTTTGCCCCAGTGCAGCCTTGCCCCAGTGCAGCCTTGCCCCAGTGCAGCTTCGTTAGTGCAGGTCTACCCCAGTCCAGCCATGTCAGTGCAGCCTTGTCAGTGCAGCCTTGTCAGTGCAGCTTTGCCCCAGTGCAGCCTTGCCCCAGTGCAGCCTTGCCCCAGTGCAGCTTCATTAGTGCAGGTCTACCCCAGTCCAGCCATGTCAGTGCAGCTTTGTGCACTCGGTGTAGATTCAAAAAATGGCGCCGAAACTGCAGGGAGCCGAGATACACATACTCGAGTGTTCTCGGCTTTTTCTGGCGCCGCCGTCACGCCCAGTCCCGCCCCTGGACCTGTGTTATGTCCATCATAGGGCGGGACTGGGCGTGACTGTGAGCGGCGCCGAAATAGCCGAGAACACTCGGGTATGTGTATCTCGGCTTTTGTCGGATCCGAGATACACATACCCGAGTGTTCTCGGCTTTCTTCGGCGCCGCTCACAGTCACGCCCAGTCCCGCCCTATGATGGACATAACACAGGTCCAGGGGCGGGACTGGGCGTGACGGCGGCGCCGGAAAAAGCCGAGAACACTCGAGTATGTGTATCTCGGCTCCCTGCAGTCTCGGCGCCATTTTTTAATCTCCCCAGGGCTGTGTATGTCGGCGGCGACCGCGGCAATTGCCGTGATCGCTCCGATGACACAGAAATCGGCGGGGATCGGCCTATAACACGCACCCACGATTTTCCCCTGATTTTCAGGGGAAAAAAGTGCGTGTTATATGCCGATAAATACGGTATATATATATATACATATATATATATATATATATACATATATATATATACATATATATATATACATATATATATATATATATATATATATATATATATATATATATATATATATATATATATATATATATATATATACTTCTTCTTTCTTGAGCCACTAAAAAAAAACAGGACAATAGAATTACACATCAAATGATGCCTTTTTGGAAGATAGACAGTCTAAGGTAATTAGTAAGAGGCATGGTGAGTTTTTTGAAATTGTAATTTTTTTTGTCACAATTATTTGGAAACTAAAGAAATTACATTTTTTCAGTTATTTCTCATACACAGCACTGACATACTTACAATTACACCCCAAAACACATTCTGCTGCACCTCCTGAGTTTTGGGATACCACATATTTGAGACTTTTTCACAGCTAAGATGCATATAGAGGCCCAAAATCCAAGGAGCACCTTCAGGTGTTTTAGGGGCATAAATGATGAATCTAATTTCCTGACTACCTATCACAATTTTGGAGGCCCTGGAGCACCAGGACAGTGGAAACACCCACAAAATGACCCCATTTTGGAAAACAAATATTCCAAAGGATTTTCTGAAATAGTGAGTCTTTTGAAAATGTCATTTTTTGACACAAGTTTTTGGCAAATGCAAGAAAGAAAATTAAAATATATTTATCTTTGCACAAAATTGTCAATTAATAAGATTTTTCTAACCAACGTCATGGACATACTTAGACATACACCCAAAAAAAATTCTGCTACTCCTTCCATGCATGAGACTTTTTCACAGCCTAGCCACACAGATTGGCCCAAACTCCAAGGAGCACCTTCAGACTTTAGAAAGGCATAAATTATGCATCTAATTTCTGACTATCTATCATATTTTTGGAGGCCCTGGAGCACCAGGACAGTGTAAATACCACCAAGGTAGAGTAAACACCCCAAATTATTTTTCAGAGGTATGGTGAGTCTTTTGAAGACTTAATTTTATTACCACAAGTTTTTGGAAAATGCAGAAAGAAAATTAAAACACATTTTTTTACACAGCGTTGTCAGTTTAATAAGATCTTTCTTAAACATGGACATACTTAGAATTATACCCAAAACACATTCTGCTACTCCTCCTGAGTACAATGATACCACATGTGTGAAACGTTTTCAATGTTTGGGGTGGGAGTGATCAGGATTTTTTTTTCACTGAGATCACACAGTAGAAAAACAATGCTGCCAGGAAATAACACATTGTTTACTACTGTCCATGTGATCACTGATTTGCTACAGCGATCACATGGTACCAGGGCCACTCACAAGGGCCAAGTACCATATTCAGTGTTTCGCTGTGTCCAGTGGACACAGTGGTCACAGATTGCACTGCTGTGCACTCCCGCCATTAAAAAAAAATGCATTTGTAGACATAGATCTTGTTGTTTTGATTGCTTTTAAGGGCCAAGGGGGGATTTGGGGTATTATAGAGTACCCGTCACATGCCTATTGCTGTAACAAGGCTGTTTCCTTGTGACAGCAATAAAGGTGATGAAAAAAAAATTGGAGCAACAGTGTAAAAATAAAATAAGTTAATAATTAAAAAATGTTTTAAAGTGCCCGTATGCCCCATGCTTGCGTACATAGGTAAACAAATGCGTCGGTATCACACACAGGCAAACACCGATCATCCCATACATGTGAGGTATCACCACAAATGTCAGATCATGGGAGTAATTCTAACACTAGACCTCCTCTGTAAATCTAAAGTGGTAACCTGTAAAGGCTTTTAAAATGTCACCTATAGATAGTAAAATGTACGCCGTTTGTTGTAATTTCATGGGCGTGCGCAATTTTAAAGTGTGACGTGTTTTGTATCTATTTACTTGGTGTACTATCATCTTTTATATTTTACAAAAAAATTGGATTATCTATTGTGTTTTTTTGCATTAGAAATTCAAAAAAGTGTATTTTTTCCTAAACAATGGCATTTGAAAAACCGCTGCGCAAATACTGTGTGACATAAAATAATGAAAAACCCACCAATTTATTCTCTAGGGCCTCTGATTTAAAAAACTATATAATGTTTGGGGCAGTGTTAATTTCGTTGAACAAAATATTTTTGTCACCTAAATTGACTAAAATATGACCAAAATGAAAGCAATTCAGCTAAATGAAATACAAATAAAATGAAAATGGCATTTTAGTCAAAAGACTAAAAATACAAATACAACTAAAATGACATTTTAGTCAAAAGACAAAGACTTTGACTAACATTAAATTTTATGTCAAAATAACACTGCACTACCACATAAGAATAAGTATGGAGCATCTACTAAGCTGCTGAAAGAAAAAAATAAGAAAAAGGCTTTACTTACTTTTTTTTCTTAATATTTAATGTTGGTAATATATCCAGGTAATATGTGCAATGGCATTGTACTTCTGGTTGTCAAAAAGCAATATTTTTGTTTGTTTATCAAACTTGTTTTATTTATTTTTATAAAGACGTTATATATCACAACAGCTGAATCTGTGTCTGTAAGAGCCGGTTCACACAGGGGTGACTTTTCAGGCCGCCTGACAAGTTGCGCTCTGTTCTGTACTATGGAACCATTCTAATAGGAGCGATTCAAGTCTCTCCGACTTAGAAAAAGGTTCCTGTACTACTTTGGGACGACTTCAGGGCGACTTTCATTGACTTCTATACAGAAGTCCTTTTGCAAGCCGCCGCTGAAGTCGTATGCAGATCGCCTTGCAAAGTCGCGCTACAAGTCGGGCTGCCCCTGTGTGAACCAGCACTAAATGTTCAAAATGTAATGTCATAAATAATAACATGTTTTTAGATTTTTACTCCAAGAGTATAAAATAAGTTTGGCAAGTCTAGAGGAATGTTTAAATAATGCATTACAATTTAAAGTGATTGTAAACAATCATCTTGTAACACAACCTATTCAATTTAGAATATAAATGAAAGGAAAAACATTTTGGTATAGATATAAAAAAAAATATAAATACAGTTTTTCCCTTTTTTATACATCCCCTCTGTTCTCAGATGCATAAGAGCTAGGGGGAAGAAAACCTGCAGCACACTGAGTATCCCAGTGAATGGCTGTGCAGTTGGGGCATGTCAGGACAAGTCTGATCATTGGAGGAGAGTACACTGAGTTCCCAGCATAGCTAGAGAACTGATCACAATGTGCTCTCCTGCTTAGTGTGGTCAGTTTCTAATAAGAAAGCAGAGGGACTGGCAGGAACACCAGGGATTTCAAATAAAAAAAGCAATACAAAGAGAACAGGATACTTTCTCATACAAGTACATGGTGCAGCAAACACATATCAGGAATATGAAGTGTTGTGGTATCAAACACTTTAACTAAACCCATTCAATTTTAGTCAACTAAAATGTACTGAAAACTTTAGTTAACTAAAAAGTAGGAAATTTTAGTTGACTAAAATATGACTAGAACTAAAACAATTCAGATGACTAAAATATAACTAAAGCTAAAATGGCATTTAGTCAAAAGACTATGTCTAAAACTAAATAGAAACTTGACATCAAAATTAACATTGGTTTGGGGTTCTATGTAATTTTCTAACAAAAAATACTAATTGTTGCATGTAAACAAAAAGTGCCAGAAAAGGCCTGGAGATTAAATGGATTACAGGGGGTCCCCGACTTACGAACATCCGAGTTGCGAACGACTCCTACTTACGAATGATGTAACTGCCACCTGAATCTTCCTCTCCTTGCTGGAGTGAGCCGTTCCTCCATTCCTGGCCTGGCTGCGGGCCCCCCTCATCATCCTGCCTGCCCTTCCACAGGCCTGGTACGGTCCGGTGGCCTGCCAGGCCACTAAAACTGCCCGTCGTGGCCGTGGCCTTGTCCGGCCTAGTGCGGCCTAGTGAAGCCTCCAGGATCCCCGGTCTTTCCTGCACCGCTACCCCGTGGAGGTGCGCCGCTGCCCCGCAGAGGTGCACCGCGGCCGGCCTGCCTGGACTCGGACTGCTGCTTTTGCCATCCATCCATCCATCTCCCTGTTGTGCCATACAGTGTACCTGCTGTCTTCTGTCCCTGCCACCATGTAAACAGTGAGAGGGGAGAGCTGTGCTCCTCCCCTCTCAGCTGTGACAGGAAATCTAGCACAGTGCTAGGACTCCTGTTTTGGAGAGACCAGAGTGAGTAGCAGCAGCTGAGAAAGCAGCAGTGTACATGTATCTACCTCAATTTTGGTGCTTTTACTATGGATCCCATAATGAGCATATGTGAGGAAAAAAATGCAAACTCTTTAACCAGTTGCCGACCGCCGCACGAACATATACGTCCTCAGAGCGGCACGGGCAGGCAAAAGGGCTTACAGGTACGTTCTTGCCTGCCCGCGGGTGGGGGGGTCCTATTGGACCCCCCCCGGTGCCTGCGGCTCGGCAAATCTCCGCCGGCGATCGGTGGTGAGGGGGAGGCCATCCATTCATGGCCCCCCCTCGCGATCGCTCCCAGCCAATGGGATCATTTCCCTGCCTCTGTATTGTACACAGAGGCAGAGGAAATGATGTCATCTCTCCTCGGCTCGGTATTTTCCGTTCCGGCGCCGAGGAGAGAAGACTGTAATGTGAGTGCACAACACACACACACACACAGTAGAACATGCCAGGCACACATTACACCCCGACCCCCCCCAATCACCCCTCCCCCCTCCCTGTCACACTGACACCAAGCAGGTTTTTTTTTTTTTTTTTTCTGATTACTGCATGGTGTCAGTTTGTGACAGTTACAGTGTTAGGTCAGTTAGGGCTAGCCCCCTTTAGGTCTAGGATACCCCCTAACCCCCCTAATAAAGTTTTTACCCCTTGATCACCCCCCGTCACCAATGTCACTAAGAGATCATTTTTCTGATCGCTGTATTAGTGTCGCTGGTGACGCTATTTAGGGAGGTAAATATTTAGGTTCACCGTCAGCGCTTTATAGCGACAGGGACCCCCATATACTATCCAATAAATGTTTTAACCCCTTGATTGCCCCCTAGTTAACCCTTTCACCACTGATCACTGTATAACTGTTACGGGTGACGCTGGTTAGTTCGTTTATTTTTTATAGTGTCAGGGCACCCGCCGTTTATTACTGAATAAAGGTTTAGCCCCCTGATCGCCCGGCGGTGATATGCGTCGCTCCAAGCAGCGTCAGATTAGCGCCAGTACCGATAACACCGACGCACGCAGCATACGCCTCCCTTAGTGGTATAGTATCTGAACGGATCAATATCTGATCCGATCAGATCTATACTAGCGTCCCCAGCAGTTTAGGGTTCCCAAAAACGCAGTGTTAGTGGAATCAGCCCAGATACCTGCTAGCACCTGCGTTTTGCCCCTCCGCCCGGCCCGGCCCAGCCCAGCCCACCCAAGTGCAGTATCGATCGATCACTGTCACTTACAAAACACTAAACGCATAACTGCAGCGTTCGCAGAGTCAGGCCTGATCCCTGCGATCGCTAACAGGTTTTTTGGTAGCATTTTGGTGAACTGGCAAGCACCAGCCCCAGGCAGCGTCAGGTTAGCGCCAGTACCGCTAACACCCACGCACGTACGCACCGTACACCTCCCTTAGTGGTATAGTATCTGAACGAATCAATATCTGATCCGATCAGATCTATACTGGCATCCCCAGCAGTTTAGGGTTTCCAAAAATGCAGCGTTAGCAGGATCAGCCCAGATACCTACTAGCACCTGCGTTTTGCCCCTCCGCCCGGCCCAGCCCAGCCCACCCAAGTGCAGCATTGATCGATCACTGTCACTTACAAAACACTAAACACATAACTGCAGCATTCGCAGAGTCAGGCCTGATCCCTGCGATCGCTAACAGTTTTTTTGGTAGCTTTTTATTGAACTGGCAAGCGCCAGCGCCCTAGTACACCCCAGTCGTAGTCAAACCAGCACTGCAGTAACACTTGGTGATGTGGCGAGTCCCATAAGTGCAGTTCAAGCTGGTGAGGTGGCAAGCACAAGTAGTGTCCCGCTGCCACCAAAAAGACAAACACAGGCCCGTTGTGCCCATAATGCCCTTCCTGCTGCATTCGCCAATCCTAATTGGGAACCCACCACTTCTGCAGCGCCCGTACTTCCCCCATTCACATCCCCAACCAAATGCAGTCGGCTGCATGAGAGGCATTTTCTTTATGTCCTCCCGAGTACCCCTACCCAACGAACCCCCCCAAAAAAGATGTGTCTGCAGCAAGCGCGGATATAGGCGTGACACCCGCAATTTATTGTCCCTCCTGTCCTGACAATCCTGGTCTTTGCATTGGTGAATGTTTTGAATGCTACCATTCACTAGTTGAGTATTAGCGTAGGGTACAGCATTCCACAGACTAGGCGCACTTTCACAGGGTCTCCCAAGATGCCATCGCATTTTGAGAGACCCGAACCTGGAACCGGTTACAGTTATAAAAGTTACAGTTACAAAAAAAAGTGTAAAAAAAAAAAACACAAACAAAAATATAAAATAAAATTAAACTATAGTTGTCGTTTTATTGTTCTCTCTCTCTCTATTCTCTCTCTCTATTGTTCTGCTCTTTTTTACTGTATTCTATTCTGCAATGTTTTATTGTTATTATGTTTTATCATGTTTGCTTTTCAGGTATGCAATTTTTATACTTTACTGTTTACTGTGCTTTATTGTTAACCATTTTTTTGTCTTCAGGTATGCCATTCACAACTTTGAGTGGTTATACCAGAATGATGCCTGCAGGTTTAGGTATCATCTTGGTATCATTCTTTTCAGCCAGCGGTCAGCTTTCATTTCATTTCTAATTAGCCTCTAGACTGCTTTTACAAGCAGTGGGAGAGAATGCCCCCCCCCACCGTCTTCTGTGTTTTTCTCTGGCTCTCCTGTCTCAACAGGGAACCTGAGAATGCAGACGGTGATTCAGCCAGCTGACCATAGAGCTGATCAGAGACCAGAGTGGCTCCAAACATCTCTATGGCCTAAGAAACTGGAAGCTATTTTGCCGGATGTAAATAGCGCCATTGGGAAATTGGGGAAGCATTTTATCACACCGATCTTGGTGTGGTCAGATGCTTTGAGGGCAGAGGAGAAATCTAGGGTCTAATAGACCCCAATTTTTAAAAAAAACAGTACCTGTCACTACCTATTGCTATCATAGGGGATATTTACATTCCCTGAGATAACAATAAAAATGATTTTAAAAAAAATGAAAGGAACAGTTTAAAAATAAGATAAAAAAGCAAAAAAATAATAAAGGAAAAAAAAAAGCACCCCTGTCCCCCCTGCTCTCGCGCTAAGGCGAACGCAAGCGTCGGTCTGGCGTCAAATGTAAACAGCAATTGCACCATGCTTGTGAGGTATCACCGCGAAGGTCAGATCGAGGGCAGTAATTTTAGCAGTAGACCTCCTCTGTAAATCTAAAGTGGTAACCTGTAAAGGCTTTTAAAGGCTTTTAAAAATGTAGTTATTTTGTTACCACTGCACGTTTGTGCGCAATTTTAAAGCATGTCATGTTTGGTATCCATGTACTCGGCCTAAGATCATCTTTTTTATTTCATCAAACATTTGGGCAATATAGTGTGTTTTAGTGCATTAAAATTCAAAAAAGTGTGTTTTTTCCCCAAAAAATGCGTTTGAAAAATCGCTGCGCAAATACTGTGTAAAAAAAAAAATGAAACACCGACCATTTTAATCTGTAGGGCATTTGCTTTAAAAAAATATATAATGTTTGGGGGTTCAAAGTAATTTTCTTGCAAAAAAAAATAATTTTTTCATGTAATCAAAAAGTGTCAGAAAGGGCTTTGTCTTCAAGTGGTTAGAAGAGTGGGTGATGTGTGACATAAGCTTCTAAATGTTGTGCATAAAATGCCAGGACAGTTCAAAACCCCCCCAAATGACCCCATTTTGGAAAGTAGACACCCCAAGCTATTTGTTGAGCGGTATAGTGAGTATTTTGCAGACCTCACTTTTTGTCAGAAAGTTTTGAAAATAAAAAAAGAAAAAAAAATGTTTTTTTCTTGTCTTTCTTCATTTTCAAATACAAATGAGAGCTGCAAAATACTCACCATGCCTCTCAGCAAATAGCTTGGGGTGTCTACTTTCCAAAATGGGGTCATTTGGGGGCGGTTTGTGCCACCTGGGCATTCCATGGCCTCTGAAACTGTGATAGGCAGTGAAGAGTGAAATCAAAAATTTACACCCTTAGAAATCCTGAAGGCGGTGATTGGTTTTCGGGGCCCCGTACGCGGCTAGGCTCCTAAAAAGTCCCACACATGTGGTATCCCCATACTCAGGAGAAGCAGCTAAATGTATTTTGGGGTGCAATTCCACATATGCCCATGGCCTGTGTGAGCAATATATCATTTAGTGACAACTTTATGCAAAAAAAAAATTGTCACTTTCCCGCAACTTGTGTCAAAATATAAAATATTCCATGGACTCAACATGCCTCTCAGCAAATAGCTTGGGGTGTCTACTTTCCAAAATGGGGTCATTTGGGGGGGTTTTATGCCATCTGGGTATTTTATGGCCTTCAAAACTGTGATAGGTAGTAAGGAGTAAAATCAAAAATGTACGCCCTTAGAAATCCTGAAGGCAGTGATTGGTTTTCGGGGTCCCGTACGCGGCTAGGCTCCCAAAAAGTCCCACACATGTGGTATCCCCATACTCAGGAGAAGCAGCTAAATGTATTTTGGGGTGCAATTCCACATATGCCCATGGCCTGTGTGAGCAATATATCATTTAGTGACAACTTTTTGTAATTTTATTTTTTTTTGTCATTGTTCAATCACTTGGGACAAAAAAAATGAATATTCAATGGGTTCAACATGCCTCTCAGCAATTTCCTTGGGGTGTCTACTTTCCAAAATGGGGTCATTTGTAGGGGTTTTGTACTGCCCTGCCATTTTAGCACCTCAAGAAACGACATAGGCAGTCATAAATTAAAGGCTGTGTAAATTCCAGAAAATGTACCCTAGTTTGTAGGCGCTATAACTTTTGCGCAAACCAATAAATATATACTTATTGACATTTTTTTTACCAAAGACATGTGGCCAAATACATTTTGGCCTAAATGTATGACTAAAATTGAGTTTATTGGATTTTTTTTAGAACAAAAAGTAGAAAATATCATTTTTTTTCAAAATTTTCGGTCTTTTTCCGTGTATAGCGCAAAAAATAAAAACGGCAGAGGTGATCAAATACCATCAAAAGAAAACTTTATTTGTGGGAAGAAAAGGACGCAAATTTTGTTTGGGTACAGCATTGCATGACCGCGCAATTAGCAGTTAAAGCGACACAGTGCCAAATTGTAAAAGTGCTCTGATCAGGAAGGGGGTAAATCCTTCCGGGGCTGAAGTGGTTAATATATTTAATTTTTAAATTGCAATTGATTAGTATATTTTTTTTGTTCATTTTTTTTATAAGCTGTAGATGTAATTTCATTGTTTTTATTTATTTGTTTTGTCTTTTTTATGCAAAATTTAATTACAATTTTTTAAATATATTTAATGTTTAAATTGCAATTGATTATTAGAATTTTTTGTTTAATTTTCTTTTAAAGCTGTATATGTAATTTAATTTGTTTTATTAATTTATTTTGTCTTTTTTATGCAAATTTTAATTGCAATTAAAATATTTTTAATTAACCCTAACCCTAATCCTAACCGGAAACCCTAACCCTAACTTGTTCTTCAAGGGGAAAACCCTAACCATAACCCTCTAACCCTAATGGGAAACCCTAACCCTGACCGGAAACCCTAACCCTAACTGGAAACCCTAACCCTAACTTGTTCTTCAAGGGGAAAACCCTAACTATAACCCCCTAACACTAATGGGAAACCCTAACTGGAAACCCTAACTGAAAACCCTAACCCTAACTTGTTCTTCAAGGGAAAAACTCTAACCATAACCCCCAAACCCTAATGGGAAACCCTTAGGCCCCTTTCACACCTATACGACTTGTCCCACGATTTTGTACTGCAAAATCGTATGACAAGTCATTCTCCATGATTTTCAATGACTACCATTCATATTGGCACGAGTTTAAGTCATGCCGACTTCAAAGTAGTCCCTGTACTACTTTGGTCCAACTTCCATGCGAGTTGAAGTCTGTAGACCTCAATGTTAAACCCTCAAGTAGCATGCAAATCGTACCTTAATAATATAGACACAATTTCAGTACGACTTTGTAAGCACAAGCTGAGAATGGTTAATGCCAAAGTTGTGGCAAAGTCGTACAAAGTAGTACTGCTCCCAGATCGCGGCAAAATTGCGGTAAAATCACGGTAAAACACAGCAAAATCGCGGCCGCAAAATCTCGGTAAAATCGCGCGACTTTGAAGTCGCACAAGTGTGAAAGGGGCCTAACCGAAACCCTAAACGGAAACCCTAACCTGAAACCCTAACTTGTTCTTCAAGGGAAAAACCCTAACCATAACCCCTAACCCTAATGGGAAACCCTAACCCTATATGAACATAGTAGGCAATTACAAGTATTTAAATTTTTTTTTTAGTGTTTTTTCATCATTTGCTATCATTTTTAAGTTTTGTAATGTTAAAAAATAGGGCACCTGTAAAAATGCTTATGAATAAAATTGCAGCAAAACACCGCTATCACACTTTGTCGTGTTTAGCGGCGTATAGCGGCGTTTTGCTTCTGAAACGTCGGAAACTTCGGCGTCTGAACTCATTTTTTTGCCTTCAAAGAAAAGCCTATAAACGCAACTGCCTAAAAACGACATTAAACAAACCTGTGTACATTCACACATAAGATAACATTCGATGAGTTCAGGGGCAGCTGAAAAAAGCAGCCAACTGCCTCTGAACATCTGTTTACCAGCAGCAGTGTACATGAGGCCTAAGTGTTACATCCAAAGGGTGCACACCCCCACTGAGAAGCCGCTTACCAGCAGGTAAGACGTCAAAGATGGAGGTCTGGCTGCGCTTTTGGGAGATAACCCACTGGGATGGATAATGTGATCCAGGATTTAGGAGGAAGACATCCAAACGGCCAAGGCAATCCACATAAATAACTTAGTATAAAATAAAGGCAAAGGAGGATATCATAGTGTAGTAGTTTAAAAATCCAACATTTAATAAGCTTAAAATTACGTACAATAGACAGTTATAAACTTGCATGTAACGCAGATAATCACGATCAGCAACCCGGTGGGTGTGATGACGTCACCGCTGTAGCTCTACCTGATTTATCTATAGGCAGATAAAACTGTTTACACATAATTATTTAAAGTTTGCATTAACTGCTCTAATTATTTATTGGCTGTGCATGAGAACTACACTTTAGCTGAAATATTCAATGAAATTATGCCTATCATTCTCCCTTTTACCAGGAATATAATTCTATGTCTAAAGAAAGTATCTATATCTACCATTTCTTGCAATGAAAACCATAATGGGATGTTACAATAATTTGTAAAGTCTATAGATTTAGACGCATAGCACAACATTTATTTGGCAAATGTCAAACATGGAATTTTTCCTCAGTAAATTCATGGCATTGCTTCTTTTTCAATAGTAGATGGACAGTAAGGATGAGCCGAACACCCCCCCCCCCCCCCCGGTTCGGTTCGTACCAGAACATGCAAACAGGCAAAAAACTTGGACGAACACGCGAACACCGTTAAAGTCTATATGAACATGAAGAATCAAAAGTGCTAATTTTAAAGGCTCAAACTGGGGGGGGGGGGGGGGAACAAGTGCCCAAAACCAAATTGAAAAAAATAATAAGATTAAGGATGAGAGAAGCTGCCAAACATATAAAAGTATTCCTACACAAAAAAGACAGTATGTTAAAAGAAATATGTGGCGCTAACTAAAGTGTATAAATAATAAACTAAATATCACTAAATATCACAACATAAATGTGACTGGAACATGTAACTATTGACAATTCTTCAGTGTGACATCAAAAAGGCTACCAGGATAATAGGTAAATCAAATAATGTAGAATTACAGTCAGTAGATCCAATAGAACTCATAAAGTGCATAAAAGTGAAAAAAATCACATAAATAGAAAAAAATTGCACAAGTAGAAAAAAGTTGCATTAGATGAAAAAAAACACATGAATAAATCCAGAAGTGTAAATATACAGTCAGTGGATCCAATAAAACTCATAAAGTGAAGAAAATCACATAAAATGAAAAAATTGCATAAGGTGAAAAAAGTTGCATAAATAAAAAAATCGCAAAAAAGTGAATTAAATAAATAAATTAAAGTGCATAATCCAACAAGTGCAATAGAGTTCCAACGTAGTCGGAAAAAAAAAAAACACAAATCTTCATATAACAGTTCATGCAAGAAAAGCAAAAGTGCATGTGCAGAAAATCGGTTTCAAATTCCTCCAAACATCGACAATCCATATTGCGCCACACATTTCCCCCAGCCTCTCACCTCTATTAAAGATAGGTCAAAACAAGCCTGTAGTTTGGAAGCAGATGTGATCCAACAATCGATCAATCTCCTCCGATTGTCAAAGTACTGGCCGGTCTCTGATGGAAGGCTTCAGGCTTGGCAGATAAGGTGGAGGCATGCAATATAAAGGAATAACCGCATTGTGTAGTAATCCAACACAGTTTTATTAAAACACAACGTAGTAACTTACATTTAAAAACGGAATAAACAGCACAGGACAGAGTACTTCCGGTCTCGGCCACGACCGGATGTGACAACACCTGACTCCTCCCTGACGCATTGCGCCACTGCTCACGTGACTTCATTAAAGACCCCATGGGGTCTTTAATGAAGCCCCCCAAAGCACCGTGTCCCCATGTTGATGCCTTGCCTAGTGGTTGTGGCAGTCTGTGGGCAGGGGGATTATCGGAATCTGGAAGCCCCCTTTAAGAAGGGGACCCCCAGATCCTGGCCTCCCCCCTATGTGAATTTATAATGGGTACATTGTACCCCTACCATTTCACAAAAAAAGTGTCAAAAATAGTAAAAAGTCCTTTATTTAAAAAAAAATAAAAATGTCCCACGATGTAAATCCATCTCACGCTGCCGCCGATCTATAAAAAGAAAAAAAAAAGCCGCAACAGTTCCGCCTATATAGCTGAGGGACATTTTTTTTTTAAAGACAGGTGTCTCCTGTCTTTTTTACTATTTTTGACACTTTTTTTGTGAAATGGTAGGGGTACAATCTACCCGTTACCAATTCACATAGAGGGGAGGCCGGGATCTGGGGGTCTCCTTGATAAAGGGGGCTTCCAGATTCCGATAAGCCCCCCACCGCAGACCCCCACAACCACTAGGCAAGGGTTGTGGGGATGAGGCCCTTGTCCCCATCAACATGGGGACAAGGTGCTTTGGGGGGGCTACTCCAAAGCACCCTCCCCATGTTGAGGGCATGTGGCCTGGTACGGTTCAGGAGGTGGGGCACTCTCTCGTCCCCCCCTCTTTTCCTGCAGCCGGCCAGGTTGCATGCTTGGAAAGAGTCTGGTATGGATTTTGGGGGGCCCCTATGCCATTCTTTTTAAATTTTGGCAGAGGGTTCCCCTTACTATCCATACCAGACCTGAAGGGCCTGGTATGGATTTTGGGGGGACCCCCACGCAATTTTTAAAACATTTTTGGTTCAGATTTCCCCTTCATATTCATACCAGACCCAAAGGGCCTGGTAATGGACTGGGGGGGCCCATGGCATTTTTTTTTAATGAGTTTTATCTATATTGCCGAGACCCAAAAATTCATTACAGCCGCAATCAGTTTTAACTTTTTTTTCCCTTAGAAATGTCATTTTGCTGTGGTACTGTTCTAAACATGGGAAAACTGTGCCACTTTACAGGCATACTATGCACACCCGCCAGGCATGATATGTAGCCTCCCTGATGGTGTTCCCGAGTGTGGCTCGGGGTTAAATTTCAGCACCATTAGCGGTAACCCCGAGCCAGACGGGATTGCATTGCAGGATCCTAGAGCGGTATACTCACCTTGTCCCCAGGATCCTGCGCTGTGTCCGCGGGCTCTGTCCTCCTCCCGAAGCCTCTCTGTGCCGGGCTCCGTTCCCTGCAAACGTCGCAACGCACGGGGGCGGAGCCTGGCGGCAAATTATAAAAAATGTAAAAATCATAACACATACAGATTACAGTATTGTATGAAATTATTTCACATCCCTTTTGTCCCCAATGTTTTTTATATATATTGTTCTTTCTGCCTGGAAACTTGAGATTATCCATAGCAACCAAAAAGTGTCCCTTTACGTCAAAAGTGGCTTTAGACCAGCTAGAAAACAGCGATAGTAAATTAGAACACTTGCAGAATTGAGCGATAGTGAATCGTGGGGAAATTTATTTTATTATTATTTTTTTAATTATTTATATTTATTTATTATATTATAATTTATGATTTTGTGTTTCAAACTTCATCATACCTATCTAATATCTACTAGACTCTTGGTGGACAGATTTAAGTGTGTTATTGCTAAGAATTACAGGCCTACAATATAAAACGCCAAATTTCTATGCAAAATAATTGTACCGCTTTGAGACGCAAAAATCTGAAATAATCATACCTCCAGGGAGGTTAAAGGAATATTTATTTTTTATTGTTTCACTTTGAGGATTATTAAAATCACTGCTCCCAAAAAAACCTGCCTTTTTTTAAAACTTTTTTTTGCATTGATACATGTCCCTGGGGCAGGACCCAGGTCCCCAAACACTTTTTGAACAGTTAACTCACATTCATATAGTAGGGCCAATTTAGACAGAAGCCAATTAACCTACCAGCATGTCTTTGGAGTGTGGGAGGAAACCAGAGTACCCAGAGGAAACCCACGCAGGCACAGGGAGAACATGCAAACTGCAGGCAGGTAGTGTCAAGGTTGGGATTCAAACCAGTGACCCTTTTTACTGCTAGGCAAGAAGTGTTACCCACTACACCACTGTGCCGCTCCAATTGAGTAGATATTAGGTACCTTGGATTGGGGTCATATTTACAAAGAGAATCAAGGGGAAAACAGCAAATATTTCATCACGTCTGCCATTTAATTAGTCATTTTCATGATGTTAAAAAAAAGTTTCCCTAGTCAGTTTACAATGCCAAGAAGAGGACAATCCTTAATGTACTTTGGGGCTTTCTCAGTCATATAATATGTAGCTGGCAGCGTTAGGTGTATGTCTGAGCTGGCCAAATTTTGTTCATAGTCAAATTTTAACAAATGCAATTGCCAGTATTATACTGCTTAGCAACTGCTAACAAATAAAGATTAAAGCATAACTGTGAGTTATTAAATGAGTTAACTTTTATAGAAATATTATGAGTGATTAGCATTTTAATTCAAACTAGCTTCAGTGTGAAACACCAAAATAAATGAAAGTCCTTACATAGAGTGCTTATATAGGCATACCAGGTCAAAGTTAAGCCTTGGAAAATCTGAGCATACAAAGCATTTTTTAATGAGCACAGCTGAGGAGTATTACCATTTAATCAGCACAACCAAGGATAACAGTACAAAGATAAGATAAACTGAAAAAGCATACTGATTTTACAGCACTAGTACTAGGTCATACAGTAACTGCAAAAGTAGAATGAAAAAAGGACTTCTGCCCATTGGCCCTAATCTCAATTAAAAAAAAATCCACTTTCCAGAGGTCCTAGGCCAGTGATGGCAAACCTTGGCACCCCAGATGGTTTGGAACTACATTTCCCATGATGCTCAACTACACTGCAGAGTGCATGAGTATCATGGGAAATGTAGTTCTAAAACCTCTGGGGTGCCAAGGTTCGCCATCACTACCCTAGGCAAACAAGAGAAAACATACCCTTAAAAACATAACCTAATTTACTGTAAGGAAACCTTAGTTTCTGAAACCAGTGGTAGTCAGATAAATAAGGTCAACACCTGGGTCAGTAGTCTATGGGGTTTAGTAAAAGTGGATAGTGCAAAATATGGTGCAGCTCTGCATAGAAACCAACAGCTTCCAGTTTTTTTTTATTTTTTTGTCAAAGCTTAACTGAACGAGCTGAAATTAGAAGCTGATTGGCCACCATGCACAGTTTTAGTAAATCAACCCCACATATGTTAAGTATTATAGAAATGTGTTAATTTATTATTTTAGGGAGGAATCCTTTTTTAAGAAATTATGGTATCTGATAAAATCACATGCTCTGAAAGACCATTCCACGGTTTCACAGCTCTCACAGTAATTTTTTTTTTCCTGTCTTGAGATTTATTCCCTTTGTTCCAGTCAGAAAATATATCTTTTTGTTTGTAGACAAGTTGTGAGCAAATCTCAACAAACGTGTTATTTCATGGTGAAGTGGGGGCTGAGATTCACATTATCCTACTCCTTACCTTCATACAGCCAATAACATCACAGCTTTGATAAGGAACAAATATGCTTTCTTTTTAGACCCTACCCTAGTAACAATATATAGGAAATTTATATTAGGGCTGTAAATCTTGCCTCACAATTCCTTGAGGCTTTGCTAGTCCATAGAAGCAGGGTCCTCACTGGGTCATTTTCTCATTCACTGCCAAGGGCAGCCTTCCATTTGGGATTTTCATATTGGTACATAATTAGTGAATGGATATACAATAAAAGGTATCTCTTTACGAAGTTCCATAAGGGCAATTGGCTTACCTAGGTCAGTGATGGCGAACCTTGGCACCCCAGATGTTTTGGAACTACATTTCCCATGATGCTCAACTAAACTGCAGAATGCATGAGCACTATGGGAAATATAGTTCCAAAACATCTGGGGTGCCAAGGTTTACCATCACTGACCTAGGTGCATCAGTGTTCTGCAATGAGTCTGATCTTTTGCAAATTCCATTTTGGGCAAAACATTCCACTCATTGCTAGAGTTGACTTTGAATTTTCACAGCTTTAATAAAAATTTGGTCAATTAAAAACTGAATATCTGCTGAAAAACATAAGCAGGGATAATCTGCAATGAAAACCTATTTCTAAAATAATCAGTAGATCCATAGATGTATGGAGTGAAAATTGTATTTATATCTTGTCTTTTCCTGTGGAAGAGCTTAGTTGGCAACTCCCACTTGCTGAGCTTCTCTCTAGGCCATATAATCTGATCCAGAAATGAAAAGGCAGCCTCAGGAGGGGGAAGGGCTCTTCAGTATTAACTTTCACAAGAAAAGGTAGAATTTGTAAACAATTTCAGCTGTCTATATTTTTAAATCTACTGATTGTTTTTCAGCATGTGGATTTCACCGAATTATGTGTCCTTTCAATAAATTATGTGTTTTTTTATTTTATTTACTTATGTGTTTTTTCATGATATGCCAAATCTAAATTGTGCTTGCTTCTGACAAGTTTAAAGTAAATATTTTTTTCATATTATTTATAGGGGAAATGTATATATTTATATAGGATGATCAATTTTAACTTAATTGGCAATTAGGTTTATTTATATTACTCTCTCAGTGCACCTTTTTACTGTGTTTCCTCTTCTTTGCACTATTTTCACTTCCAAGACATCCATTTTGTGACTTCATTGTGTAAATTCACGATGAAGTCATTCTAATATTTTATATAGGTCAGTCAATTTTTCTGTGGAACCCTAGGATAGAGGTTACTAGGGGTTCCTTGAGCTGTGTCTGAATATTCTTCCATTTGATGGTGCTTGCAGAGTTCCAGGGCCAATGTTACATGGCAATTCCAACAGCACAGCATTGATTATCATTTAAACTGTCTGTAAGGGTAGCATTCTGTCCACCAATAAAAGGTTTGCAGGGTTCCTCTAGGGTAAAATAGTAAAAACAATAAAAACAGTGCTGCGCTCAAACACAACAGTAAATAAAATCAACAAAAACGATGTTACAAAATAAATACATAAAAAAATATATATATATAGCACTCGCAAACATAATAAATAAATGTGACGAAATATATAATAAAACAACACAAAGTCCAAAAACAAGCAACTCAAGGTGCTCCAATCCAAAACCTGAAGAGAAGAAAAGTGCTTGAGAAGATTCAGGTGCACAACACCCCCTTGTGTATCCCCACTCACCAGATCCACATGACCCCCAGCTTTTCAGTCTGGTGGGTCAGTCAAGGCTTAGCATGGATGACTTCAGAGATGGTATGTTAAAATCAGGTCAGCAGATCCAGGATTCCAGCTCAAGCCTTGACGTCACAGTTTAACGGCTCCAGCTGTTGCACGCGTTCCTTACGCGTGCAACAGGAATAAACTAAACGGGAATAATGGGAAAAATGGGAATAAACTAGAAAAAACACACTACAGCGTATGGTCAATGAGGTATACAGGGAAAGACTGGCTCTCAGCATGCACCTTAGCTGCGATCCAGGCTCCCTGTCACCATACCGTATGACAAAAGTGCGTAGCTCTACCTTACGCGTTTCGTCATAGACGTTATCAAAGGCATCAACATCGTACTACGTCTCACTGCTTATGAGGCGAGTGGCTATGCAGGATCCTCCCCCTCTTACTTCCGCAAATGGCACACATAAATGCCTGGGGTGAACCAGACCCTCCCTTGTTAGAAATCCAACATACAGTCATAGGGAAACTGATAAGGATAAGACCGCCCACCTAAGAGTGGCCCAGCCCCCGCTATATGTCAAACAGACCAATGCATCTCCGCTCGCCCTTACATGTATAATGCAGACATATTAAAATGTAAGTATTAGGCATCCGCTAATGGCGCATATACAAAATATAAAAACACCCATATGTATTGCCTAACATTGACCAGTGAGCCTGAGCGCATAACCAGGTACAAGCCTGCCTATACTACTGGCGTGGTACAGACCTAGAGTGCATCCCTGTGGTGAAATACGATACTACACCTACAGAGGCACGGGGGTAATTTGTACAAAGCCAGATTTTACCCTGTAAATCATGGGCTCACAGGTAAGAAAGGAAGGCAATACAATACCCTAAGGGTTACTTGCGAACAAGAGTTCATAACTGTATATATACTTAGTTACATAAAAAATTAATAATAAAAAATTAAATTAAAAAAAATTTTTAAAAAGATTTATAAGAAAAAGGAGGTAAAAAATGAATCAATTATAAAAAGAAGGCGCCATATATATATATATATATATATATATATATATATATATATATATATATATATATGTATATATTCAAAATCCATATATAATCCAAAGAATGGTACCTAACTATTCCATACAAGCTATCCAGTACGCCCTACCCAATACGCTCCTATGGGTAACTGACTATTGGTAAGTCAGCACCTAAATCCTCTGGAAATAATATATATATAATACAGAGAGGTACACTACCTCACACGATAAACCCTATATAAAGGGAAAAAACTAAAGAAGAGCTCCGTAGATGTATATAGCAAAGGGCATCTAGCCCTCCAACCTATCATAAAGTGTGGACAATGTAATTAGATAAAATAGTATAAATATACATCCCCTCCAGACCTGCCAACATGATGGAATTTGTGCCATGGTCTGGTGGGGGATGCCCCCATATTGGGGAAAGTATAAAGATGATGATACATATGTCCAACATCCCAACCTGGGAGTTATCCCATGTATACCCCTATGGATCCTCATACAGAGAACTTATCATCAGGATATATATATGAGGATAAGGTGAAACTAGAATGTGTGCCCCTCATGCATGGGGCTAAAAGACCCCAGACTGCAATACATAGGTCATTAATAGTCACCTAGTGTCAAGAAGAATAAGTGTATGAAGTGGTTCCTAATCTCTATGTGTTGGCTAGAAAACAGTTGAGGTCTATATCTAGGTTGAGGCCCTTAGGGGCAAGGGACCCCAATCAATATATCCACTCTATCTCATTCCTGGAGATGAGTGTGTGTTTATTACCCCCTCTCCAATGATCCTTAACATGGTCAATGCCATAGAAGATAAGCCCAGTCAGGGGCGGATCCAGAGCCTAGTCTCGGGAGGGGCACTGCCATAAAATTTTGCGGGCAATTTGTCGGGCAATGGCTGGTGTTGGCGCTTCAATCATAACAGCACCATGGTTGATGTGGTGTCAGGATGATTGAGGCGCATTATTTATATTATTACATTGTAATGTAAAATGAAATCGTTCAACTCACCATAATGCAGAATCATTGGGAGCCCTGAGCGTGTCACTTGCTACCGTCGCCTGCCACCAGATGCAGCGTGTCACTTGCCAATGTCGCCTGCCACAACATGCGGATTGTCACTTGCCAATGTCGCCTGCCACAACATGCGGATTGTCACTTGCCAATGTCGCCTGCCACAAGATGCGGATTGTCACTTGCCAATGTCGCCTGCCACAACATGCAGATTGTCACTTGCCAATGTCGCCTGCCACAAGATGCGGATTGTCACTTGCCAATGTCGCCTGCCACAAGATGCGGATTGTCACTTGCCAATGTCGCCTGCCACAAGATGCGGATTGTCACTTGCCAATGTCGCCTGCCACAACATGCAGATTCTCACTTGCCAATGTCGCTTGCCACAAGATGCGGATTGTCACTTGCCAATGTCGCCTGCCACAACATGTGGATTGTCACTTGCCAAGTTGCCAGTGGATGTGTCCTAGAGTGAGGGCGGGCAGTGAGAGATATTGTAACTCATCAGAATATGCATGCAAAAGCATGTTGCATTGCGGCCATCTTGGTACACCCTCACTTGTCAGCAGTAAGACTAGAGTTAGAAGTCGGCAAGCAGACATCTTTATACACCCACCGGAGTCTTGCTTTTCACAGTTATTTTTAATAGTAAACTCAGCTTATTTAGTGAAATATAAGTTGAGTTTACTGTTAAAAATGACTGTGATAAGCAAGACTCTGGTGGGTGTATAAAGATGTCCGCTTGCCGACTTACAAACACTAGGCTTACTGTGGACGAGTGCGGGAGTACCAAGATGGCCGCGACGCCATGTCCCTTCAGTCACATTATCAGAAGGGGAGGGGCTTCAACACCTGCCTGCTCGCTGCCTCGCTCAGCCTCAGTCACACACCAGCCGCCCGCTCCAGGCCCTGTCACACTGTCACGTCGGTCGGCTCTGAGAGACTCGAGTCCGACCTCCGACGTGACGCCGTGACTCACTCACTCACTGCAGTGTGAGTGTGACTGACCGTGACGTCACTCGTTGCTAATGCCAGGGCCGCCTGGCGTCTAGCAACGAGTGCAGAGCAGGGAAGAGGCTCCACCCACCTATCCTTCCTTCAGTGTCAGTGACCGCCGCCGCCACCCGTACATACCACACGCGAGTCTCTCTCTCGGCGCCGCTGATCGGCACATGTGAGAGAGAGACTCGGGCCGGCAGCGGAGCGCAGGAGACAGTTACATTAAGAGTGTGTGTGCTATTATTTCGGGGGGGGCAATTGCCCTGTTGCCCCCCCCCTGGATCCGCCCCTGAGCCCAGTAGGGTCCCTGTGGTGTACTTCAGCAAAATGCCTAGATAAATTGTGCTTAGGGAACCCTTTCCTGATATTGTTAATATGCTCTCGTATTCTCACAAAAAGGGGGCGGGTAGTTCTTCCCACGTATTGAAGATGGCATGGACATTCAATGATGTAGGTAACATGATTTTAATTTGTTGAGGGGGATCAACGACATTATGTACAAGGTAGTTGCGAAGAGTAGGCACTTTCCTATATATGACTATAAGGATGTTGAACGCATCATTAAGAAATATTGGCCCATCCTGAAAGAGGACAGTGTTCTGTGCAAAATCCTCCCTGGAAAACCAAAATTCATATATAGGAAAGCGCCTACTCTTCGCAACTACCTTGTACATAATGTCATTGATCCCCCTCAACAAATTAAAATCTTTTCAGACATGAAAGGGTTTTATAGATGTCGTAGATGCCTACCCTGCAGAGTTAGTAAACCACAACAACAAAAAAAAGGAAGTATTTAAATCTACAGTGGATCAGAAACAATACCAGATAAAACAACCAATAACTTGCCAGAGTACTCATGTTACCTACATCATTGAATGTCCATGCCATCTTCAATATGTGGGAAGAACTACCCTTTTTGTGAGATGACGGGAGCATATTAACAATATCAGGAAAGAGTTCCCTAAGCACAATTTATCTAGGCATTTTACTGAAGTACACCACAGGGACCCTACTGAGCTTATCTTCTATGGCATTGACCATGTTAAGGATCATTGGAAAGGGGGTAATAAACACACACTCATCTCCTTGAATGAGACAGAGTGGATATATCGATTGGGGTCCCTTGCCCCTAAGGGCCTCAACCTAGATATAGACCTCAACTGTTTTCTAGCCAACCCATATAGATTAGGAACCACTACATACACATATACCCTTATTCTTCTTGACACTAGGTGATTATTAATGACCTAAGTATTGCAGTCTGGGGGTGGGGTCTTTTAGCCTAATGCATGAGGGGCACACATTCTAGTTTCACCTTACCCATATATATATATCCTGATGATAAGTTCTCTGTATGAGGATCCATAGGGGTATACATAGGATAACTCCCAGGTTGGGAGGTTGGACATATGTATCAACATCTTTATACTTGCCCCAATATTCCCCACCAGACCATGGCACAAATTTCTTCATGTTGGCAGGTCTGGAGGGGATGTATATTTATACTATTTTATCTAATTACATTGTCCACACTTTATGATAGGTTGGAGGGCCAGATGCCCCTTATACATCTACGGAGCTCTTCTTTCGATTTTTCCCTTTATATAGGGGTTTATCGTGTGAGGTAGTGTACCTCTCTGTATTACACCAGAGGAGGTCCATTTTAACATAATGATGGTTGGATAGGTTGGAGGGCTAGATTCCCTTTGCTATACACATCTACAGAGCTCTTCTTTAGTTTTTTCCTTTTATATAGGGTTTATCGTGTGAGGTAGTGTACTTCTCTGTATTACACCAGAGGAAGTTCATTTTAACATAATGATATAATCTTGTGCCAGCAATTTTTCTAGGTTTGATTACACCAGATGTATAATATAGTATCTGGGTCTGTGTGTATATATATATATATATATATATATATATATATATATAGATATATATATATTCTTTTTTTTATATTTGACAATTTTTATTAAGTTTCAATGTAAACAATACAATTGTTGAAAATAACATTGCATATGAAAAAACATAAAAAGGGGTAATGAAAGCATAGTATTCATAACAGATTTCTCTAGAAAAGGCAGAGCGGACCGTAGAAATCTATACTGACATATGAAAATTGCTTAGCCCATTCTTCCAGAAGGGGAGGAAAGAAAAGAGAGAGAATAGAAAAGAGACAAAAGGGAAGTGAGAAAGGTATAGAAAGGACCCAGATATTAGGGTGCGTCTCTCCTGGGCTCCGGGTGTTTACAGTGTTCAAGGCGGGGGGGTCTCATGGAATCGTGGGGGGTTCTAGTCGCCTGTGACATGGTTCCCATGTCGCTGTGTGTCTGTCTACTCTATCTGTAAGTCTGGCTGTCATGGATTCCATAATCTCTACGTCTTTAATTCTGGTATACAGATCAGATAATGATGGAGGATTTTGATGTTTCCAGTGTAGGGATACTAGACACCTGGCTGCCGTAAGTATTTGTGTTGCCAGCTTTTTGGCTAGTCCGGGGAGTGTGGTGGGAGAGAGGCCCAGTAAGAAAAACTTAGGAGAGAGAGGGAGAGAGAGGGAGAGAGAGGGATATCTACCTCAAATAGCCAGTGGAGGAGGTCCCGAACCGCACGCCAGGAGGGCTGGAGGGAGGAACAGCTCCAATAGATGTGATATAACGTGCCCCGGTCCCGGAGACATCTCCAGCAGCGATCCGAGGCCGAAGGGTATATGGCCCGCAGACGTGATCGAGTAAGATACCAGTGAAAAAGCACATTGTATGAATTTTCTTTATAAAGTGTGCATATAGAGCTTCTGGCTGCCCATCTCCATATAGTGGCCCATTGTTCAGGTATTAGTTCCTCTCCGAGGTGTTCCTCTCAACTACGCATGTATCTATGTTTCCCCCTAATGAGCATGTCATGTGAGTTTATGATTTTATATATGTCCGAAGTCAAACCCTTCTGCGAGGTGCCTGAAAGAACTAAACATTCAAATGGGGATGGCTTGGAAAATTGGAGGGTAGGGGAGATGGTGAGTGCATAATGCCGTATCTGGAGGTAGCCAAAGGAGGCACTAAGGGGAAGCTCGTATTTGGCTCTGAGTTTGTCAAAGGGTAGCAAGATTCTGGACACTGGGTCCACCAGGTGTCCATAGTGAAAGCGTTTTCTTTGCAGACATGGGGAGATCATCTGAGAGGTTAAACTGTCAGGTAGTTTAGGGTTATAAAGGAAGGCTGTTACCAGAGAGGCCTCAGATTGTAGGGGAGTGCTATGGTTTAGCCACCTCCAGATAGTACGTAGGAGATGCATGGTGTGTAGTAGGGCCGAGGAGGGGATATCGGCATTGGCGTTCCACAATAGATTATTCGGGTGGATGGGAGCCAGCCATATTTTGTCTATTTGAGTCCATCGATTGTAGGCCGGAAGGGTGACCCAGGAAGCTATGGCTCTCAGTTGTGCAGCATAGTAATAGCGTTGAAGGTGTGGAAAGGCCAAAGCCCTGTCCCCTCTGGAGGCAAACATTACAGAGCGGGCTATTCAATGTTGTTTGTAGTTCCATGTAAATATATATATTCTTTCCAGAGGATTTAGGTGCTGACTTACAAAAAGTCAGTTACCCATAGGAGTGTATTGGGTAGGGCGTACTGGATAGCTTGTATGGGATAGTTAGGTAACATTCTTTGGATTATATATGGATTTTGAATATATATATATATATATATATATATATATATATATATATATATATATATATATAATGGTAATCTTCTTTTTATATTTGATTAATTTTTTACCTCATTTTTCTTATAAATTAAAAAAAAAAACATTTTTAATTACATTTTTTATAATTAATTTTTTATTATTAATTTTTTTATGTAACTAAGTATATATACAGTTATGAACTCTTGTTCGCAAGTAACCCTTAGGGTATTGGATTGCCTTCCTTTCTTACCTGTGAGCCCATGATTTACAGGGTAATATCTGGCTTTGTACAAATTACCCCCGTGCCTCTGTAGGTGTAGTATCGTATTTTACCACAGGGATGCACTCTAGGTCTGTACCACGCCAATAGTATAGGCAGGCTTGTACCTGGTTATGCGCTCGGGCTCGCTGGTCAATGTTAGGCAATACATATGGGTGTTTTTATATTTTGTATATTTGCCATTAGTGGATGCCTAATACTCACATTTTAATATGTCTGCATTATACATGTAAAGGCGAGCAGAGATGCATTGGTCTGTTTGACATATAGAGGAGGCTGGGCCACTCTTAGGTGGGCGGTCTTATCCGTTTCCCTATGACTGTATGTTGGATTGCTAACGAGGGAGGGTCTGGTTCACCCCGTGGATTTATGTGTGCCGTTTGCAGAAGTAAGGAGGGGGAGGATCCTGCATAGCCGCTCGCCTCATAAGCAGTGAGACGTAGTACGATGTTCACGCCTTTGATAACGTCTATGACGAAATGCGTTAGAAGGAGCTACGCACTTACGTCATATCCGGTATGGTGACAGGGAGCCTGGAGCGCAGCTGAGGCGCACGCTGAGAGCTGGTTTTTCCCTGTATACCGCATTGACCATACGCTGTAGTGTGTTTTTTCTAGTTTATTCCTGTTTGACGGGAAGATTTTGCCCAAGAGGGTTATAGCAGTGCTGGAAAATAATGTTGGTTACAGAAAATATTAACACTTTGGGCCCAATTTGGACATTTTCACTTAGGGGTATACTCACTTTTGTTGCCAGTGGTTTAGACATTAATGGCTATGTGTTGAGTTATTTTGAGGGGACAGCAAATTTACACTGTTATACAAGCTGTACGCTCACTACTTTACATTGTAGCGAAGTGTAATTTCTTCAGTGCTGTCACATGAAAAGATATAATAAAATATTTACAAAATGTGAGGGGTGTACTCAGTTTTGTGAGATACTATATATCCAGTGAAAAATCCAAGTGAATAAATGGTTACTGCCCCTTTAAATGACATTGGACAATAATGTGTGAATGGAACATGTACAATTCAAAAACAAAACAAATAAATAATATATGTCCCTTTAACTACTTTAGGACCGCCCCACACAGATATACTGTGGCAGGGCGGCCCTCCTCAAAATCATGTACAGGTACATGATTTTGTGCATTGGGCCTTCAGCGCGCATGCGCACAGCCGGCACCCTGCAATCGTTCACAGGAGAGGCAGGACGGCGGTCTGCCTATGTAAACAAGGCAGACCGTCTTTCTGTGAGGGAGGAAGATGTAGATCTTGTGTTTCTGCTAAGCAGAAACACGGATCTCTGCGTTCCTCCTGTCACAGCATTCCCCTCACAGTTGGAAAGCACTCCCTAGGAGCACACTTAACGCTTTGATCGCCCCGATATTAACCCCTTCCCTGCCAGTGTCATTAGTACAGTTACAGTGCATATTATTTGGAGTATCTGTACTATACGTTGTTGAATATTTAATACATGCTTTGATATTCATTTATGTTTGGCTGACAAATCACTAAGGATACAATATATGACAAAATTAATTTGTAACTTTCATTTTGTGCGGCGCCACACCAACACTATATCTACATTGCTTTATTTGTGGGATCACGATAGGTGACACAGCAGCTTATCATTTATTATTTGCTTATTATTAATTTTTGAAAAATATAATAATTTTTGGTTTATTTCATGTTTTGGTAGCCCAGAATCATATTAGCATTATTATTAGTGCATATTATTTAGCACTGATCCAGTATTAGTGTCACTGGTCCCCAAAAGTGTCAAAAGTGTCAGTTAGGTGTCCAAATATTCCACTGAAATGTCACAGTCCTGCTAAAAATCGGTGATCACCGTCATTACTAGTAAAAAATTCCATAAAAATATCTCCTAGTTTTTAGATGTCATAACTTTTGCGCAAACCAATCAATATACGCTCATTGAGATTTTTTTTTAACAAAAATATGTAGCAGAATACATATAGGTCTAAACTGATAAAGAAGTTAGATTTTTAAATTTTTTTTATTGGATATATTTTATAGCATAAAGTAAAAAATATTGTTTTTTTTTCAAAATTGACGGTCTTTTTTTGTTTATAGCACAAAAAATAAAAACCGCAAATGTAATCAAATACCACCAAAAGAAAGCTCTATTTGTGGGGAAAAAAGAACATTCATTTTATTTGTGTACAGCTCCGCATGACCGCGCAATTGCCAGTTAAAGTAATGCAGCGTTGTATTGCAAAAAATGGCCTGGCCATGAAGGGGAGTAAAACTTCTGGGGCTGAAGTGGTTAAATAATACAAAGCACTAGTGTGTAATACATAATTCAGTTCTTCTAAATATCACATGACCAGTAAATTTGAAACCTATAAAAATGTGGATGTGTCTCCTTGTGTCCACTTTTGCACTTCTCCACAGTGATAACCACCACCAACACCACACCAGAAGATGTAGCTGCCAAAATCATAGGTAGCATATAGTCATTTTGAAGAAGGAAGGGTCACAGCATCCTTTTCTTAGGAGTGGTCCCTTTAAGGATAGTACCCTCTGGTGATGGTATCGGTAAGGCCGTCACTTTCTGAGGCCAGCAGATATGTAGTGCAGCTGTGAAAAATAAGTCCACAGGAGCCAAAAATGTGCATATAGTGTAGTGATTATTTTAAAAACTGGGCTCAACAAACCAATATAAAAATCAAGTATCCAAAGACTTACAAAGATGGCTGCATATAAAGTCATGCGGCAGTAAGACTTCAGTACGTTTTAGCTCTACCCCACATGTTTTACGCTCTAGCACATCCTCAGGGGTTAAAAAAAATTGAGAAAGAATGACATAGATGCTAAATGATGTTTTGTTTTGTTGTAAGTCCAAGATTTCAGCCAAAAAAATGCTAGCATTTGAAGATGTAGATTTTGTTACAGATCAGCTGTAAATCTGATTTGTTTCCTTGTAGTCCTGCATCAGGTAGACTGCTCTTACCTTGCTATGTCTGTGAAGATGAACTATTACCTGTTGACTGAGGTCTATTCTCATCTGACTTTTGCATTGGTCTGAAAGCCTTAGGTACCACCCAATTCCACATGCTGTCTGATACAGGACCAGTCTGGCAAATAGTGAGTTTATTTAAGCTGTGCTCATATCAGTCATCCTTGCCTGAGGAATGTTTGTCAATGCATTGCCAAGTCCAGTGCCTTGTGACTCCTTGTTCCTAGAGGTTCCACTGTGGACTCTTTTACTTGTCCCTGGAAATTCTGTATGTTGTATAGTTTTAAGTCCCCGGGGACCCCTGTACACTGTGCTTTACTCAGTTCCTCATACCTGTGTGCAGTACTGATCAATCCATTCCCAATTCCAGTGGCCAGCACCCTGCTGGAGCCTCTTACTTGGCTGGTAGTAACTGGGTAGTGACCTTGGGGGAAGCAACCAACTTATCTCCACCATCAGGAGCTCTGGAGAAGACCATCAGTTCCTTTGAGTCAATGAATCCAGGCATGGACAGGGGGTGTTCTCCCTGGCAGTGGTTGGCAGGTATGTGACCTAAAGCCATACATTTGCCATGAACTCTGTGGATACACCCCTACCTGAGGAGAATACATTCTGGGCAATTTTTGGAAGATTGGACTCCCAAAAATCAAACAAAATCTAGATAATGTCCCATCTGCAGAGCGTGCTCACCATCATCAATCAGTTGCAGGAGCATCTTCACATTCTGGTCTTCCAGCTCCTCTGTATTTCCCTTCCTCAGTCTCAGCTTCCTCCATTCTATGCATACCATCTCTCCAACAAAGTATTCTGGTGATCCACCATCCTGCTGAGTGTTTCTGAACCAATGTGGCATACATTTCGAGCTCCAGACTCACAATTTTCCCTTTGGCCAGACCAAGGTGGTATATATAATTTCACTTTTATCAGGTGACACAATGGCCTGGGCCTCACCACCCAGGGAGTGTGGAGATCCCATTACCTCAGATATTTATTAGTTCCTGTCTGCCTTCTGACACACTTTTGATGAGCCTGGTCTAACATCCTCTGCTGCTGCCACCTTTTTTGGTTAAGTCAGGGACTCACTACTGGGGGGCCAGTACAGTATGTGGTGTATTTTCACACTCTTTCTTCAGAGCTGGCATAGGACTATGAGGCTCTTGTGGCTACCTTTTGGGAGGGCCTAAACCATAGGATCAAGGACGAAATAGTGAGCAGAATGCTACTATTTGGCTTGGATGATCTCTCATTCCTCAGTACCAAGATCAATATCCACTTTTGCGAAAGGGCCCTTTAAACATCCCCAGCAATCTAGACTCCCTCTCTACCTATGCAGCTGGGTAGTACATGGCTCACATTTATGGAACACAAAATTAAATTGTTGGGGGGACCCACGGGTTAGTAAAGGTGCCTTACCCTCCAATGTGTGCGGGTGTTACCACAAATAATTATTACAAAAAAGAAAAAGAAAAGAAAACACAGAAAAAGTGACATTAACTAAGGCTACCTTATATATTTTGTATTGAAACATTACAAAACCCGTCCTAGTATTAAAAGACCACTGGCCCTCATCCCTTGTAAAAATCCCTCCAAAACCTCTCCTCACCCATAAAAAAAACACCTTGTGACCCACCACCATGAAAACCAGAGTCCTTCCATAGTAGCTCATAGAAATATATGCAAAAATGACTTCAAATCAAATCAATCAAAATGCTGCATCCATGACCCAAAAAACAACATATGTATCAAAAAACAGTAGAAAATTTTCTCTATTGGTGGAAGGCCTGTCCCACAAAGTGACGACTTATACCATCCTTATAGGTCTACTCACACACTCTAGCTCTCTGTCTAAGTACCCAGGAATGCAATAATGGGCAGTCCCAATGCGGGATGATGAAACAAATAGGGACTTCTTGAAGGAGATAGAATAATGCAAAAAAGCGGTTATATAATGCTGAAATCAAGAGTGTAAGTACTGGTCCATGTGACTAGATGTGGAAACAAACCCAAATGCATAAAGTATCATGGTAGTCAGTGCTGTAAGTTAAATGGATACATGCAGCTGGTGGGCAGATGCAGTCCAACAAAGCAAATTCTCCGCTGGTTATACCTGAACATCAGATGCTTCAATGGATCAATGTGTATCACAATTGGTAATAGTGAATCTCTTTCAGCACATCTGTAAATGCAAGTCTATTCTCACTGGCAGGGTCCCATTGGCATGAAAGCCACTATGATACTAGTGTAAACATTGTTCACAGATTAAGCAGGGAGCCTGCACACTATTATAATCCCACAGAGCATGATTGCTGACTTCTAATAAATGCATACTGCCGATGGGTAGATGCAGTCTAAACAAAGCAAATTTTCTGCTGGCTATAGATAAATGTCCAATGTTTCAAAGAATACATATCGTAATATGTAACAATGTATCTCTTGCAGCGTTACTATAGAAGCAAGGCTATTTTCACTGGAAGGGTCCTGTGGACATAGAAGCTGCTGTAACAGTGATACATGCACTACTCACAGTATATATACTGTATAAGAACAATCTCACGCAAAAATAATTTATAACAAACTGCTGCACTTAAAAAATTCCCTGAATACTGGAAAGTAGGCAAAAATACAAAAATAAAATAAAAGTGCACTGTCAGTTAAAAGATATCAAACTCTATCAATAGTGACCACAGCGATAGTCAAATCAACATAGTGAAATATTTTGCTCAAACTAGCAAATAGGTAACAGTGAATAAAAACAAAAAAAAGAAATGAAACAAACATGTGTCTACCACATAAAATGTGTCACTTAGGGATTGATTTACTAAAAGGAAAAAGACTGTGCACTTTGAAAAGTGCAGTTGCCCTCTGCAAGAGCAGTTGCTCAAGAGATTGGTAAATGAGCAGAAGCTCTGCTGACTTCCATCATCCAATCATGTGCAAGCAAAAATGCTGTTTTTTTTATTTTCCTTGCACGGGATTGGGTACTCTTTGCAAAGTCAAGCCTTACCTAATTTACTAAGCTCTGGAGCAATTGCATTTGCAGAGATCAACTGAACTCTGCAAAGTGCACAGTCTATTTGCCTTTAGTAAATCAACCCCTTAGTGTCCATATTGTTCATTACTTAAAGTCTACTGTGCAATATGTCTCAAAGACACCAACGTGATATAGCAACATAAATGTCCAAAAACTTAAATTAAAAAAAAAATAAAAAAAGGAATAAAGGTGCACTGCTCCCGGTTTTCCTTAATAATGACGTCCAATAAAGTGCTTCTGTGTTCCACCAGTGCTCAAAAGTAGAAATAGTGGCCGCTTATCAAATCTCCATGACCTCCTGATTTTAAGAGATCATGAACAGCGTGGGTTGCAGAGCTTCCTTTCACCTCCCAGGTTTAGCTGTACATTGGCACTGTGTGGAAGTGGATCATATGTTCAACCATGGATGCCTCAATCTCCACAAGAGATCTCTTTGTGAGTCTCGAGCCAGCTATTCTTAGTATCGGGCCATGTTGTATATGTAAAAAGAAAAAGACGGAAGACTCATCGTGCAGTACCTCCAAATAAAAATATATGTTTAATAAACAGTATGCACTTACAGCAATTAGATAAAAAATGAGCGGTAGAGAGAGGGGTCCAACTGCGGCTTACACCGCCAAGTACGGAGCACAGTAACGTCCCAGCTCCTATCTCCTTCCGACGCACTTTCCCCGTTTATACTACATCTGGGATTGGAGAGTGGGGCTGGGATGTCCAGCAACAACATTTAAAGGGGCCGAGACATCAGAAGTGAATTGTGAACCCTGTTGACCCAGGGTCATAGCTCAAACAAGCTGTTCATTAAATTCATTTAAAAGCAAGAAAAGGTTGACTATTAAAGGCTCCCCTCTTATAACATGCAACAAAGAACCATGAAAAAATGAAATGCAAACAAAAAAAAACCACTACAAAATAAAAAATAAAACTATTTAAAAAAAATTTAAATGAAAATAAAGGTTAAAAAATAAAAGCTGCAAATATATCCACTACCTAGCATGCATGATCAAACTAAAAGATGCCTAATAAGCGGCCTGCATGCTGGAAAATAAATACACTAGGTCACATGGTTTGCAGGGATAATTTGTAAAATACAACAAAAAACTTTTCCATGAAAAAAAATATATATAGATTATTAAAAAACTTACACTAAAAAAATCAGTGGCGAAAATACATACATACATATGACAAGAAAAATATTTGTGAAATTATGTAATACTCAGCAATGTATTGGTATTAAAAATAGGATCAACCACCATCAATAAAGGGATCAACTATTATTAATAAATTAATTAACGTCCCACTCCACATTGAGCCCCCAAAGGCGGAAGGTCTGCAAGTCAAAAATCCACGAGTTTCTCGTCTGGATATCTGCCTTTTCAAATTACTTCCTCTCCACTGTGGAGTGTACTTATCAATTTCTATCACTTCTAATGAGGAGAAATTCCTGTTGTGACACTGAACAAAGTGTTTAGATACACTTTGCTTATCAAATCCTTTACGTATGTTGGCCAGATGTTCACCTACAGGGACATTCAAAGCCTGTCTAGTTTTGCCAACATATTGGTAACCACATGTGCACCTAAGGAGGTAAACAATCCCCTTGGTGCTACATGTAATGAAATCTTTAATTTAATTTTTTTTTTCGTGGCAGTGGATTTAAACGAATTGGCGCCGAATGTTTTTTTTATCTAATTGCTGTAAGTGCATACATTTTATTAAACAAACATCTTTTTGGACGTACTGCACGATGAGTCTTCCTTCATGGAAGACATGGCCTAATACTAAGAATAGCTGGCTTGAGGCTCACAACGAGATCTGGTGTGGAGATTGAGGCATCTATGGTTAAACATATGATCCACTTCCACACAGTGCCAATATACAGCTGAACCTGGGAGGTTGAAAGAAGCTCTGCAACTCACCCTGTTTATGATCTCTTATAATCTGGAGATCATGGAGATTTGGTAAGAGACCACTATTTCTACTTTTGAGCACTTGTGGAACACAGAAGCACTTTATTGGATGTCATTATTAAGGAAAACTGGGAACAGTGAACCTTTACTATAAAAATAGTTTAATAGTGGTAGTAACTGTTGTAGTGACCTAAGTGTGGAAAGCAAACAACCCATCTCCAGCATCTTGTGGAACACAGAAGCACTTTATTGGATGTCATTATTAAGGAAAACTGGGAACAGTGAACCTTTACTATAAAAATAGTTTAATAGTGGTAGTAACTGTTGTAGTGACCTAAGTGTGGAAAGCAAACAACCCATCTCCAGCATCAGGAGCTCTGGAGAAGTCCACCCATTCCTTAGACTGCTCTTTGGTGAATTCAGCCATTAGCGGGGTGGGTTCCCTCAGGCCATGGTCAACAGGTCAGTAACAGTTTGCTTGAGCCATACCAGATTCAGATGTACCCCTACCTGAGGTAAATTCACTTTGGCAGGGGCCAAAACTTTGAACTTCCAAGAATCAAACCAAATCCAGATAATGTCCTAATTGTAGAGTCTGTTTTCTGGCCTTGATAATTGTCAGCAGCATTGCCAAGTGGCATTTCCACCTTCTGGTCCACCAACTCCTCTACCTATGCCTTCCGCAGCCCTAGCTACCTCCAGTCTCTGACTGCCACCTTCACTGTGGTATTCTGGTGATCTATCTTCCTGTAGAAGGTTTTTGAAGATGTGTGGGCTACACTTCAAGCTTCAGCCTCACAATTTTCCCTGGACCAGGGTGGCATATATAAATTACATTTTATTATGTGATAATTTGGCTTCTTGCTCACCTTGTCTTGACTGGTAGTAGCCTCACCCATTCTTTAGACTCCTTGGTGAATCCGGCCGTGATCTCTCTCTGGCCGTGGTTTCAGGTCCATGTCAGATTGTGTTTGCATGCTGTTACTAAGGCTATGCATTGAATGTGAATTCTCTTCCATTTCCCAAACTTTGCATTATTTCATATAGAACCTAAAACAGTGGTAAACACAAGACTAAAAAGGTAATAGAAGCTTACACAAAATGGATACTGTGAGTGCCAGAGTGCTATGAGTGCCCATGTACTGTGAGTGCTCAGGTGCTGTGAGTGCCGAGGTGCTGTGAGTGCCCAGGTGATGTGCGTGCCCGAGTGCTGTGTGTGCCCATGTACTGGGGGTACACTAGGAGTAGAGAGCTGGGAATAGGGTAGGTTACAAATAGTTAGTCTTACTCAATATCCCCAATAGAATAGCGGGTAAAATGTCCAACAGGATTGGTGATGCCACTCAGTGCACATCCTGCTACATGTATGCGTTCCTTGATGAGCCAATCGAGAGCACATACTGCTGTGCAAGATGTGAGCGAGTTTTTTCTCTGGAAACCCAGATCCTAGTTCTGGAGAGTCAAGTGGCAACACTGAGAAGTTTTAGCACCCTTGAGAGGAGCTTGGACATTACCCAGCAGGTGCTGGCGAGGAACAGTCTAGAGGAGGTTGGAGAGATGGAAACACAGGAACCAGAGGTAGGTAGCTGGGTGACAGAAAGGAGGAGGGGTAGAGGGAAGAGTGCTAGGGAGGCCAGTCCTGAGTTGGTACACCCTAACAAATATGCCAAGTTGCATGATGATGGGGCCCAGGGGTGGCAGTGCTGGAGCAGGCACCCTCCAATAGCTTCCAGGAGAGAGACGGCTCCAGTAAAGAGGGGGGCGATAATACAGGAAAGGCCAGACAAGTTCTGGTAGTGGGGGACTCAATTATTAGGAGGACAGAGAGGGCAATCTGTCAGAAAGACCAGGGTTGCCGAACAGTGTGTTGTTTACCAGGCTCTCGAGTTTGGCACATCACGAATCGGGTGGACAGATTATTGGGAGGGGCTGGGAAGGACCCAGCGGTCATGGTACACATTGGTACCAATGACCAAGTGAGAGGAAGGTGGAGAGTCCTAAAAAATAATTTCAGGGACTAAGGGAATAGATTGAGGAAAAGGACCTCCAAGGTAGTTCTCTCTGAAATACTGCCTTTACCTCGAGCCACACCAGAGAGGCAGCAGGAGCTCAGGGAACTGAAAAAGTGGCTGAGGAACTGGTGTAGGAAAGAAGAGGTTGGGTTCATGGAGAACTGGGCTGACGTCTCAGTTAGTTACTGGCTCTTTAGTAAGGATGGGCTGCACCTTAATGGGGATGTTGCAGCTCTATTGGGACGAAAGATGGCCACAAAGTTGAAGGGGCTTTTAAACTAGGTGTTGGGGGGATCCGAGAAAACGATAACTGACAGTGAGCAGGTGACAGAGGGTGAAAGCATAGTCAGCAGTGGAAATAGCAGTGAAAATACAATCATAACAACTAATCCCGAGGTAAGTGAGTGGGAAATTCAAATAAAAAACAAAGCCAGGAGAAACAAAGGGGGGAAATAATATTCACTCATACAACACTAAGAGGCGTAAATACAAATGCTAGGAGCCTAGCTAACAAAATAGTGGATCTGGAGCTGCTACTACATGAGGAGGACTTGGACTTTGTGGGAATAACTAAAACTTGGTTTGTCAGCTCACACGATTGGCTGGCCAATATACAGGGGTATACCTTGTATCGAAAGGAAAGGGAAGGCAGAAAAGGAGGAGGGTTGTGTCTATATGTCAAAAATGATGCAAGGGTGGTAGAGAGGAGAGACATTATGTATGGGACTAAGGGGGAGGTAAAATCAGTGTGGGTAGAACTTCAAAGAGAAGAAGTAAGTGGGAAATTAATAGTGGGGGTATGTTATAGGCCACCCAACATGGAGGAGGAGCTGGAATTACTATCTCAGTTAGAATTGGTACGGAAACAGTGAAATGTAATTATAATGGGGGGCTTCAATTACCCCGATATTAACTGGGCAGAGGTAACAGCTCACTTATTAAAGGCCCCTCATTTCATGAATGTTTTACAGGACAACTTCTTGTCCCAATTGGTGGATTCCCCAACTGGAAAAATGCCCTGTTAGATCTATTAATAACAAACGATTCAGGTCTGATCTCAGATGTGGAGATACGCGACAACTTGGGATCTTTTAGCAGGAAAAAGGAGGCATTTGGGTTGTACAAAAATGCTAAACTTAAAACGAGCTAATTTTCCTGAACTATGGTCATTGCTATGTAACATTAATTGGGACCAAATTCTGGAAACATTAAACACAGAAGAGAAATGGGAATGCTTATGCTTAGGAGCATATTAAACAAGGGTATCAAACGATGCATTCCAATGGCCAATAAATATAGAAGAGCGAAAATTAAACCTAGGTGGCTAAACCGTAATGTGATTAGCCTCATCAAGGAGAAAAGTATGGCTTTTAAAAAATATAAAGGGAATGGGTGTCAGGGCTGGGCACAGCCCTTCCTTCTCAGAGCTGGCCACTCAGCTGTCAGCTAATTGCCAGATCCTATCTCTCTACAGTTGCTCAGCTGTTGATGATATCCTGCTTGTCAGTCCTGCCTACTTAAGCCGTCCAGCCCAGAGAATCTCTGCCTTCACCTTGGTCAACATCACAGAGACTATCTCCTGCGTTCCTGTTTAAAGACTTGCTTGGCTGACATCCCTTCTGGCTCCAGATCCTGCTTGCTGTTCCACTACATTGACCTCTGAGTTTCTGGCTTGGCTGACTATCCGTTCCGATTACCGAACTTTGGCTATGTTTTAACTAAGTTTGTTCTATTTACTTTTATTATTAAACAAGTGTGATTTAACTGTACTTCTGTCTTGGTCTGATTTCATGGTTTCTGACAGTAGGCGAAAGCCATGAATTCAGAAGATGCAGTCAATCCACTTGTTGGTAATATTTTTTCCAGATTAGATGAACTGGATCACAGCATGGATCAGTTTGCCATGGTGTTACAAATGCTCCTGAGTCCCACGGCTCACCTGGAATCTCCTACTGTGGCGGCCCCGGTACAACCTATGTTGCTTCCCCAACGATTTGGGGGCGATCCCTTTAAATGCAGAGGGTTTCTCAACCAGCTTGAGATATACTTTGAGATGCTGCCCCAGGCGTTTCCCACGGACAGAAGCAAAGTAGGTTTCGTGATATCTTTGCTTTCTGAGAGAGCCTTGGCAAATCCTCTATGGGAGACACAAAAACCTGTTTGTGGTTTTGTTTAAAAAGGTATTTGACGTTCCCACAGGCTCCGCTTCTGCTGCCAAGTACCTCATGTTCATCGAACAGAGTACGAGAAGTGTTGTCGACTATGCCATTGAATTCCGGACTCTGGCAGCAGAGGTTGAGTGGAACAATGAGGCCCTCGTGGCTGATTTTTCTCATGGTCTCTCAGATACCATCAATGATGAGATAGAAGCCCGAGATATACTCACTGAGCTGGAGAAGTTGATCACATTTGTCATCCTCATTGACGCCAGACTCCGAGAAAGACTCCCTTTTAAGGAGCGCTTGCAGAATCCTTCTGTACGTTTGTCTCCGAGCTTTGCAGTCCCACCCTTGCCTCTCTCAACTCCCATGCCTCCTGGAGTCGGTCAGTGAAGGTGAACCCATGCCCTTTTGTTTCACGCGTCTCTTTGTGGATGAGAGAACCTTTAGAAGGAGGGAGAGATTGTGCCTTTATTGTGGCCAGGCAGGTCATTTTTTGAAGTCTTGTCCTACCCGTCCAGGGAACTCCCGAATCTAGAGATCCTGTCTTGGACAGACCTTAGGTGGCGTTGTTTCATCCCCAGTTATCCAGAAGGATAAGCCCCTGGTTTCGGTCACCCTTTCTTGGGCTGAGTCGTCTGTTGAGATACAGGCTCTAATCGACTCTGGAGCTGCAGGCCTGTTTATTGATGCTGTGTTTGCATCAAAGCACTCGATTCCGCTGCAGTTGCGTGACACTCCACTTGCATTGAGGCTCTTGACGGGAGACCTCTACAGCCTGCCCATGTGACTCATGAGATGGTTCCGTTATTCATGGCCGTAGGGGCTCTTCACCATGAGATAATCCAATTCCAAGTTATTTCCTCAACTCAAGTTTCTGCTGGTTATTGGTTATCCTTGGTTACAGAGGCACAACCCCTCTTAAATGGCTCCATGCTGAGGTTCTCTCCTGGTTGCTACAATGCAGTAACACATGCTTCCAGAAGGTATCCAATATCCAAGGTCCTGTGCACCTCTTCACTCTCCCCCCTTCCGGAGGAGTACCACAATTTTAGCGATGTCTTTGACAAAGGTCAAGCCGGTAGTTTGCCTTCAACCTGGTGCCATACCCCCTTGTGGCCGGGTTTACCCTTTGTTGGTCTTGGAGGATAAAGCAATGGAGGAGTATGTTACAGATGCACTTTCTCGAGGTTTCACCCGCAAATCCTTGTCTCCTGCTGGCGCTGGTTTCTTCTTTGTGAAGAAGAAGAGTGGTGAACTGAGACCTTGTATTGATTATAGGGGTCTCAATCGCGTCACGATTAAGAATGTCTATTCGATTCCATTGATTACGGAGTTATTTGACCCCCTCAAGGGAGCAACGGTTTTCACAAAGCTTGATGTGAGAGGGGCATACAAACTCATGAGGATTAAGGAGGGCGACGAGTGGAAAACTGCGTTTAATACCAGAACAGGCCATTATGAGTACCTCGTAATGCCTTTTGGCCCCTGTAACGCCCCGGCAGTTTTCCAAGAATTTATTAAGGATGTCCTCTGAGATTTGTTGCAGTTATGTGTGGTGGATTATCTCAATGATATCCTCATATTTTCCAAGTCCCTGGAGAGCCACCACACAGACGTCTGTCATGTGGTTCAGAAACTAAGAGAGAACAATCTCTATTGTAAACTTGAGAAGTGCGAATTCCACTGTGAACGGGTTAAATTCCTGGGCTATGTCATTTCTACTGCTGCTTTTTCGATGGACCCAGAGAAACTTTCGGCAGTCCTACAGTGGCCCCGACCTGTGGGTTTATGGCCTCTGCAGAATTTGACCAGAAAGGACGGTAACCCACAGAGTTGGTCTCCAGAGTCCGTTAAGGCCTTTGAGAGTCTCAAGACTGCCTTTGTTTCTGCTCCTGTGTTGGCACATCCTGATCCTACATTACCTTTTATTCTTGAGGTTGATGCTTCTGAGACTGGTGTTGGCGCCCTTCTGTCTCAACATCCTACCTCAGAGCGCTATGCATCCTTGTGGCTACTTTTCCAAGACATTGCCACATGCAGAGTGCAATTATGAGTTTGATGACAGAGAGCTGTTGGTGAGCATTTTAGCCTTGAAAGAATGGAGACATCTCCTCGAAGGTACTACTGTGCTGGTTCTCATTCTTAACCACTTGCCGACCGCCGCACGACGATGTACGTCGACAGAGCGGCACGGGCAGGCAAAAGGGCTTCCCTGTACGTCCTTGCCTGCCCGCGGGTGGGGGGTCCGAGCGGACCCCCCCGGTGCCTGCGGCGGTCGGCAAATCTTCCCCGGCGATCGGTGGTGAGGGGGAGGCCATCCATTCGTGGCCCCCCCCTCGCGATCGCTCCCAGCCAATGGGATCATTTCCCTGCCTCTGTATTGTACACAGAGGCAGAGGAAATGATGTCATCTCTCCTCGGCTCAGTATTTTCCGTTCCGGGCCGAGGAGAGAAGACTGTAATGTGAGTGCACAACACACACATACAGTAGAACATGCCAGGCACACATTACACCCCGATCCCCCCCTGATAGCCCCCCGATCCCCCCCCAATCACCCCCCCTGTCACAAACTGACACCAAGCAGGTTTTTTTTTTTTTTTCTGATTACTGTATTGGTGTCAGTTTGTGACAGTTACAGTGTTAGGGCAGTGAGTGTTAGGCCCCCTTTAGGTCTAGGATACCCTCCTAACCCCCCCTAATAAAGTTTTAACCCCTTGATCACCCCCCGTCACCAGTGTCGCTAAGAGATCATTTTTCTGATCGCTGTATTAGTGTCACTGATGACGCTAGCTAGTTAGGGACGTAAATATTTAGGTCCGCCGTCAGCGTTTTATAGTGACAGGGACCCCCATATACTATCTAATAAATGTTTTAACCCCTTGATTGCCCCCTAGTTAACCCTTCCACCACTGATCACCGTATAACCGTTGCGGGTGATGCTGGTTAGTTCGTTTATTTTTTATAGTGTCAGGGCACCCGCCGTTTATTACCGAATAAAGGTTTAGCCCCCTGATCGCCCGGCGGTGATATGCGTCGCCCCAGGCAGCGTCAGATTAGCGCCAGTACCGCTAACACCGACGCACGCAGCATACGCCTCCCTTAGTGGTATAGTATCTGAACGGATCAATATCTGATCCGATCAGATCTATACTAGCTTCCCCAGCAGTTTAGGGTTCCCAAAAACGCAGTGTTAGCGGGATCAGCCCAGATACCTGCTAGCACCTGCGTTTTGCCCCTCCGCCCGGCCCAGCCCACCCAAGTGCAGTATCGATCGATCACTGTCACTTACAAAACACTAAACGCATAACTGCAGCGTTTGCAGAGTCAGGCCTGATCCCTGCGATCGCTAACAGTTTTTTTGGTAGCGTTTTGGTGAACTGGCAAGCACCAGCCCCAGGCAGCGTCAGGTTAGCGCCAGTAGCGCTAACACCCACGCACGCACCGTACACCTCCCTTAGTGGTATAGTATCTGAACGGATCAATATCTGATCAGATCTATACTGGCGTCCCCAGCAGTTTAGGGTTCCCAAAAACGCAGTGTTAGCGGGATCAGCCCAGATACCAGCTAGCACCTGCGTTTTGCCCCTCCGCCCAGGCGAGCCCAGCCCACCCAAGTGCAGTATCGATCGATCACTGTCACTTACAAAACACTAAACGCATAACTGCAGCGTTCACAGAGTCAGGCCTGATCCCTGCGATCGCTAACAGTTTTTTTGGTAGCGTTTTGGTGAACTGGCAAGCACCAGCCCCAGGCAGCGTCAGGTTAGTGCCAGTAGCGCTAACACCCACGCACGCACCGTACACCTCCCTTAGTGGTATAGTATCTGAACTGATCAATATCTGATCCGATCAGATCTATACTGGCGTCCCCAGCAGTTTAGGGTTCCCAAAAACGCAGTGTTAGTGGGATCAGCCCAGATACCTGCTAGCACCTGCGTTTTGCCCCTCCACCCGGCCCAGCCCAGCCCACCCAAGTGCAGTATCAATCGATCACTGTCACTTACAAAAGACTAAACGCATAACTGCAGCGTTCGCAGAGTCAGAGTTCGCCAGCGGCCTAGTACACCCCGGTCGTAGTCAAACCAGCACTGCAGTAACACTTGGTGACATGGCGAGTCCCATAAGTGCAGTTCAAGCTGGTGAGGTGGCATGCACAAGTAGTGTCCCGCGGCCACCAAGAAGAAGACAAACAGGCCCGTCGTGCCCATAATGCCCTTCCTGCTGCATTCGCCAATCCTAATTGGGAACCCACCACTTCTGCAGCGCCCGTACTTCCCCCATTCACATCCCCAACCAAATGCAGTCGGCTGCATGAGAGGCATTTTTATGTCCTCCCGAGTACCCCTACCCAACAAACCCCCCCAAAAAAGATGTTGTGTCTGCAGCAAGCGCAGATATAGGCGTGACACCCGCTATTATTGTCCCTCCTGTCCTGAAAATCCTGGTCTTTGCATTGGTGAATGTTTTGAACTCTACCATTCACTAGTTGAGTATTAGCGTAGGGTACAGCATTGCACAGACTAGGACACACTTTCACAGGGTCTCCCAAGATTCCATCGCATTTTGGGAGACCCGAACCTGGAACCGATTACCGTTATAAAAGTTACAGTTACAAAAAAAGTATAAAAAAAAAAAAAAAAAAACACAAACAAAAATATAAAATAAAAAATAATAGTTGTCGTTTTATTGTTCTCTCTCTCTCTATTCTCTCTATTGTTCTGCTCTTTTTTTACTGTATTCTATTCTGCAATGTTTTATTGTTATTATGTTTTATCATGCTTGCTTTTCAGGTATGCAATTTTTTATACTTTACCGTTTACTGTGCTTTATTGTTAACCATTTTTTTGTCTTTAGGTACACCATTCACGACTTTGAGTGGTTATACCAGAATGATGCTTGCAGGTTTAGGTATCATCTTGGTATCATTCTTTTCAGCCAGCGGTCGGCTTTCATGTAAAAGCAATCCTAGCGGCTAATTAGCCTCTAGACTGTTTTTACAAGCAGTGGGAGAGAATGCCCCCCCCCACCGTCTTCCGTGTTTTTCTCTGGCTCTCCTGTCTCAACAGGGAACCTGAGAATGCAGCCGGTGATTCAGCTAGCTGACCATAGAGCTGATCAGAGACCAGAGTGGCTCCAAACATCTCTATGGCCTAAGAAACCGGAAGCTACGAGCATTTTATGACTTAGATTTCGCCGGATGTAAATAGCGCCATTGGGAAATTGGGGAAGCATTTTATCATACCGATCTTGGTGTGGTCAGATGCTTTGAGGGCAGAGGAGAAATCTAGGGTCTAATAGACCCCAATTTTTTAAAAAAAGAGTACCTGTCACTACCTATTGCTATCATAGGGGATATTTACATTCCCTGAGATAACAATAAAAATGATTAAAAAAAAAAATGAAAGGAACAGTTTAAAAATAAGATAAAAAAGCAAAAAAATAATAAAGAAAAAAAAAAAAAAAAAAAAAGCACCCCTGTCCCCCCTGCTCTCGCGCTAAGGCGAACGCAAGCGTCGGTCTGGCGTCAAATGTAAACAGCAATTGCACCATGCATGTGAGGTATCACCGCGACGGTCAGATCGAGGGCAGTAATTTTAGCAGTAGACCTCCTCTGTAAATCTAAAGTGGTAACCTGTAAAGGCTTTTAAAGGCTTTTAAAAATGTATTTATTTTGTTACCACTGCACGTTTGTGCGCAATTGTAAAGCATGTCATGTTTGGTATCCATGTACTCGTCCTAAGATCTTCTTTTTTATTTCATCAAACATTTGGGCAATATAGTGTGTTTTAGTGCATTAAAATGTAAAAAAGTGTGTTTTTTCCCCAAAAAATGCGTTTGAAAAATCGCTGCGCAAATACTGTGTGAAAATAAAAATGAAACACCCACCATTTTAATCTGTAGGGCATTTGCTTTAAAAAAATATATAATGTTTGGGGGTTCAAAGTAATTTTCTTGCAAAAAAAAATAATTTTTTCATGTAATCAAAAAGTGTCAGAAAGGGCTTTGTCTTCAAGTGGTTAGAAGAGTGGGTGATGTGTGACATAAGCTTCTAAATGTTGTGCATAAAATGCCAGGACAGTTCAAACCCCCCCCCCCCCCAAATGACCCCATTTTGGAAAGTAGACACCCCAAGCTATTTGCTGAGAGGCATGTTGAGTCCATGGAATATTTTATATTGTGACACAAGTTGCGGGAAAGAGACACATTTTTTTTTTTTTTTTTTGCACAAAGTTGTCACTAAATGATATATTGCTCAAACATGCCATGGGAATATGTGAAATTACACCCCAAAATACATTCTGTTGCTTCTCCTGAGTACAGGGATACCACATGTGTGAGACTTTTTGGGAGCCTAGCCGCGTACGGGACCCCGAAAACCAAGCACCGCCTTCAGGCTTTCTAAGGGCTTAAATTTTTGATTTCACTCTTCACTGCCTATCACAGTCTCGGAGGCCATGGAATGCCCAGGTGGCACAAAACCCCCCCAAATGACCCCATTTTGGAAAGTAGACACCCAAAGCTATTTGCTGAGAGGTATAGTGAGTATTTTGCAGACCTCACTTTTTGTCACAAAGTTTTGAAAATTAAAAAAAGAAAAAAAAAATTTTTTTTTTGTCTTTCTTCATTTTCAAAAACAAATGAGAGCTGCAAAATACTCACCATGCCTCTCAGCAAATAGCTTGGGGTGTCTACTTTCCAAAATGGGGTCATTTGGGGGGGGTTTGTGCCACCTGGGCATTCCATGACCTCCGAAACTGTGATAGGCAGTGAAGAGTGAAATCAAAAATGTACACCCTTAGAAATCCTGAAGGCGGTGATTGGTTTTCGGGGCCCCGTACGCGGCTAGGCTCCTAAAAAGTCCCACACATGTGGTATCCCCGTACTCAAGAGAAGCAGCAGAATGTATTTTGGGGTGCAATTCCACATATGCCCATGGCCTGTGTGAGCAATATATCATTTAGTGACAACTTTGTGCAAAAAAAAAAATTGTCACTTTCCCACAACTTGTGTCAAAATATAAAATATTCCATGGACTCAACATGCCTCTCAGCAAATAGCTTGGGGTGTCTACTTTCCAAAATGGGGTCATTTGGGGGGGGTTGTGCCATCTGGGCATTTTATGGCCTTCAAAACTGTGATAGGTAGTGAGGAGTAAAATCAAAAATGTACGCCCTTAGAAATTCTGAAGGCAGTGATTGGTTTTCGGGGCCCCGTACGCGGCTTGGCTCCCAAAAAGTCCCACACATGTGGTATCCCCATACTCAGGAGAAGCAGCTAAATGTATTTTGGGGTGCAATTCCACATATGCCCATGGCCTGTGTGAGCAATATATCATTTAGTGACAACTTTTTATAATTTTTTTTTGTCATTATTCAATCACTTGGGACAAAAAAAATGAATATTCAATGGGCTCAACATGCCTCTCAGCAATTTCCTTGGGGTGTCTACTTTCCAAAATGGGGTCATTTGTGGGGGTTTTGTACTGCCCTGCCATTTTAGTACCTCAAGAAACGACATAGGCAGTCATAAATTAAAGGCTGTGTAAATTCCAGAAAATGTACCCTAGTTTGTAGGCGCTATAACTTTTGCGCAAACCAATAAATATACACTTATTGACATTTTTTTTACCAAAGACATGTGGCCGAATACATTTTGGCCTAAATGTATGACTAAAATTGAGTTTACTGGATTTTTTTTAGAACAAAAAGTAGAAAATATCATTTTTTTTTTTAAATTTTCGGTCTTTTTCCGTGTATAGCGCAAAAAATAAAAACGGCAGACGTGATCAAATACCATCAAAAGAAAGCTCTATTTGTGGGAAGAAAAGGACGCAAATTTCGTTTGGGTACAGCATTGCATGACCGCGCAATTAGCAGTTAAAGCGACGCAGTGCCAAATTGTAAAAAGTGCTCTGGTCAGGAAGGGGGTAAATCCTTCCGGGGCTGAAGTGGTTAATGATGCTTTGTCACGTCAATTTTCCTCCCCTTCCAAGATGGAGTCGGTTCCGGTTCCTGTGATTCCTCCTGATCATATTCTGGCTATGGTTCGCACTAGTCTCACTTCTCCTTTGGGTGACAAAATTCTTGCTGCTCAGGTCCATGCTCCTGCTGAGAAACCTTGTGACCGCCCGCTACTTTGTTCCAGAGAGTCTCCGTACTGCCATGCTCCAGACTTACCATTCTCCCAAGGCTGCTGGCCACCCTGGGAAGAATCAACTCTTTTGGGCCATTTCCCAACAATTCTGGTGGCCTAGTCTACGTGCTGACTGCCTTCGTAGCTGCCTGTTCCGTGTGTGCTTAGAGTAAAGCCTTGTACACACGATCATAATGTTTGCCAACAAAAACGTGGAATTTTGTCCAAAGGGCGTTGGCCCAAACTTGTCTTGCAAACACACGACACACAATTGTTGGCCAACAATTACGAATGACGTACTAGATGTACAATGAGGCGATAAAAAGGAAGTTCAATAGTCATGCGCCACCCTTTGGGCTCCTTCTGCTAATCTCTAGTAGAAGTTTGGTGAGTGTCTATTCACGCTTTTCAGGTTGTGCTTGTCAATTTGTTTCTGTTTTTCAGGTCATGCTTGTCAGGTTGTTTCTGATTTTCAGTGTGTGCTTGTCGGTGCGTTTCTGAACAGTCGTTCGTTTACTAGCCATTTGGTGTTCTCATTGGAGAGATCATGCTATCATTGGGCTTGGAGTTATTACTTTGACCCAAGTCCAGTCCAGGAACAGGAGGAGGAGGAATTCTTGGACCAAGAATTGGTTGCTTAATCGTGACCAATTCTGTCATATGCCTTTGCTGCAGGACCTCCAGGAGAATAATCCTGATGATTTCAGGAATTATCTCCAGATGACGGACCCCTGCTTTCACCGTCTATTGGCATTGCTGACCCCCTATATTAGTAAGCAGGACACATGGGACATAGAGGCACCGAAAGTGATGCAAGGGAGCTTGGCGCTCATGGTTTGATGACTGTAAGTTACTTTGTGAATGTGAGTACCTGTATCCACCGTTTTTATGAAATAAATCAAGTTGTTTCTAAACATACTACACTATCCTGGGATCCCTCTCTTCCCCTTGCCATCATACATTTACCTGTATTGTGGGAGTTACACATTTATGTGTAAAAAGATAAGTGACACTAGATTGAAAAGGAGCAGACTGCCATTCCAATATTGGAAATATACAAGCATAGGAGTTTCGATCAGTACCAAGAACCATCTGTGATTAAAACACACATGCTGTTATCCCACAGCCTTGAGGTAAGAGGCCATCCATCATTACAGTGCACAGCACAGAAGGGTGCCACCAGTAAAGAAAAGCACACTGCACTATATACGGTGTTTGCACAGAAGAAAGGAAGTCACTTTATCCTTTATTTTTTGTTTACTTCACAGAGCACTTTATTAACTAGTACTTTTTTGGAAGATTGAGAATCACTCTTCAGAGGACTGTGAATCTCTTTTCAGAGGACTTTGTCATTATTTTTATTTTTTTCATTTTTTTGTTGTTTACTAATTGTTTACAAGCACAGAATGTTAACTCATTATTCATTCATCCATATATGGTATATGTGTGGCACATATTGATTTATTAGTAGTCATTGTCCATTGTACATATATATTGGATATATTAGGTAATTTACCACATATTATTCACAGTATATTATCACTTTAACGGTGCAGCACTATGTTTCCATGTGAAGCAAGACACATGCATGTGGCTTGCCATTACTCCCGAGCAGAAGCTCATAGCCACCTTGCGGTACTTGGCGAGACAATGGATTCCCCTAGGTGGACTTTCCCGGCACTTGCATAGAAAAAGAAAAAAATATAGAAGTAGAAACTATTGTACATAGTAAAAGCATATAAATTTTAATCGGTTGGAAAATACAAATGTTAAAAACAAAGTGGATATCTAGAGTAACATAATAGTACTACATAGTAGACATGATGACCATCAAGCAATAGGCAATGATGAAAGGAACCAGAAGACTCTTTTCAAGCCCGACGTGTTTCGGGGTATTTAATATTTGTAGGGTTCTTCTTCAGGGGTATAGTTGAAAAAGAGGGGTTCATCTGAAAGGATTTCATTGGTTGCTTGTAGAAAGGAGATTTTTGTTAAAAACAGAGAAAACCACCGAGGAAGGGCAGGATATGGGAGTGAGCAGTAATGGTATAACAGATAAGGGTGTTATTCTTAGGTAGTAAGGGCTGCAGGTTGGTAGGCTGCAATCTCCATAAAGGAGTGTGACAGTGCTCCCGTCCCGCCCGACCCGGGCGTGCGCAAGCCAGAGCGATATGCTGAGGTCACAGGAAGGCGTCCCTTAAAAAGACAATGTGTTCGTATGGCTGACCACGCAACCCAGCGTCCGGCATGTGTACAACTGAGATCTCCCCCCAGGCTCTGGGACTCATTATTCCGGAGACCTGCTCTGCCATTATCCAAGTCCTGCAGAAGGACTATATTCGGGTAAGTTTTATCCTTTAACATCACATTCTATGTACTTAATGTTTGCTAATGTATTGTATTAATTTCTTCATTCCATAATTACCATTTTTGTAATATGCTGTGAATGTCCTCTTTGTCCTCATGCATGCTGTAAGTTTTTAATGCTCCTTTTTTGTCCTTTCATGCATATTTTCCTTCACTAGCCTCCCCAGCATGCTATCCTGGGCCCCCTAAAACACCCCCTAAAATGTGTACAAATGTTATTGTTGTCCTCAAATTCAGGCAGAGTGCAAGAGACCATTTTTTGGGGGGCACAAATTCATTTGGAACCCCCTCCCCCGCCAAAGCTAAGTCAACCTATACCAATACTCTATTTGCTGACTTTACAAAAACCCATACACCCTATACCTCTTTTGTGATCATATTTCTGGATGAATTCACCAAAGCATGTAGTGCAAGAGCCTGCCTGAATACCTTCAAATTTTACTGTTGAAAGTTTTTGTCTCCTATTATCTTGAATGTTTATGAATGTAAAAATGTGCTTCAATTTGGACAGTGTGTATTCATATTTTTTTCATATTTTTGGATTATGATACTTCTTACCTGTCCAGTGGGCTGCCAATTGTATAAGTAAGGAGGGGCTGGCCAAAGTATCACACATTATTTATGCATTCAGCGCTCATGGAAGTGGAGAGTAGGGATGAGCTTCGAGTTCGAGTCGAACTCATGTTCTACTCGAACATTGGCTGTTCGCAAGTTCGCCGAACAGCGAACAATTTGGGGTGTTCGCGGCAAATTCGAATGCCGCGGAACACCCTTTAAAAGTCTATGGGAGAAATCAAAAGTGCTAATTTTAAAGGCTTATATGCAAGTTATTGTCGGGACTTCCCTGTGACGTCACGGGGAATGCCACAGGGAAGTCCCGTCATGTCACCGTGTGTCAGAGGGGGGCGGGGTCACCGGGTGGCCCCGCCCCCCGTTATTTAAGAACCGTCAGACGAAGAGACGCCGTCACACAGCGGGAGCCTCCCTCCATGCCACAGCATGGCTGCGGAGCGGCCCGGAGAAGAAATGAAGAAGAGAAGAAGGAAGAAGAGAAGAAGAAGAAGAAGATGAAGAAGAGAAGAAGATGAAGAGAAGAGCGGGAGCCTCCCCCCCCATGCCATGGGTGCGGAGCGGCCCGAGGAGAAGAAGATAGAAGACGCCGCGGAGAAGATGCTGGACGAGAACGCCGGAGGAAGAACCAGAAGAGCCAGAAGAACCAGAAGAAGAAGAAGATGAAGGAAGAAAGAAGAAGCATTTAAATAAAGGAATTGTCAAAAACTGTCTCTTGTCATTTTTAACATTTTTGACAGTTTTTTAGTGAAATGGTAGGGGTAAGTACCCCCTTACCATTTCACACAGGGGGGGGCCGGGATCTGGGGGTCCCCTTGTTAAAGGGGGCTTTCAGATTACGATAAGCCCCCCGCCCGCAGACCCCCACAACCACCGGCCAGGGTTGTGGGGATGAGGCCCTTGTCTTCATCAACATGGGGACAAGGTGTTTTGGGGGGCTCCCCCAAAGCACCCTCCCAATGTTGAGGGCATGTGGCCTGGTACGGTTCAGGAGGGGGGGGGCCGCACTCTCGTCCCCCCCTCTTTTCCTGCGGCCTGCCAGGTTGCGTGCTCGGATAAGGGTCTGGTATGGATTTTTGGGGGGACCCCACGCCGTTTTTTTTTTTTTTTTTGGCGCGGGGTTCCCCTTAAAATCCATACCAGACCTGAAGGGTCTGGTATGGAATTTAGGGGGAACCCCACGTCAATTTTTTTTTTAATTTTGGCTGGGGTTCCCCTTAATATCCATACCAGACCTGAAGGGCCTTGTATGGAATTTAGGGGGACTCCCACATCATTTTTTTTTTTAAATTTTGGTTCGGGGTTGCCCTGTGGGGAATTCCCATGCCGTTTTTATCAATGAACTTCTATGTGTATTGTCGGCAATGCAATAGCCGCGGTAGTTTTAAATGTGTTTTTTCCTTCAAAATGTCATTTTGCTGTCAGACTGTTCTAAACACGGGAAACATGCGCCCCTTTACAGGCATACTATAGACACCCCCCAGGTATGAAATTTAAAGGGATATTACACTTTTATTGTTTGACTTTAAGCATTATTAAAATCACTGCTCCTGAAAAAACGGCCGTTTTTAAAACTTTTTTTTGCATTGATTCATGTCCCCTGGGGGAGGACCCGGGTCCCCAAACACTTTTATTGACAATAACTTGCATATTAGCCTTTAAAATTAGCACTTTTGATTATTCATGTTCGTGTCCCATAGACTTTAACGGCGTTCGCGTGTTCGAACGAATTTTTTTCCTGTTCGCATGTTCTGGTGCGAACCGAACAGGGGAGTGTTCGGCTCATCCCTAGTGGAGAGGGTTACCTGTACAAAACATCTACCCGCCCCCCCCCCATAAAATTTTTAGAATGGGCCACCAGAGGGGGTGAGGAATCTGATAAGTTTACCTTATACTTTTGTCTTTAAATACTCATTTAAATAAATTATATACTTATGTTGGCCACAAATGTTTGTGTCAAATCTGCTTGCAATGTTGTGTGCAAAAGTAGTAATTTTTTTTTATTGTTTGACTCCACAGTTTCCTTCCAACCCCCAGCAATGGCAGGCTATTGCAGCCCAGTTCCACCATCAGTGGGATTTTCCCAACTGTGGTGGGGCGATTGATGTGAAGCATGTCTGTCATGGTTATGCAATAGAGTTTTCTCTGTCAGCTTACCTGTCTCCATGTGTTCATCTCTAAAGACAAGCTGCCTCTCACCTGACTGGTTTTATAACCTCTCCTCTAAGCATGGCCCCACCCAAGGCCCTATCAGAAACCCTATATTAACCTGTGCACTGCAAGCCAGCAGTGCTGATCAACCATTGTGTGTAGCCTCCGTGTGTACTTGCTGTGTTTCCTACGTCTGATTCCGGTTACTGACTTTGGCCTGTTCTTGACTCTCCCTGTCTGCTTGTTACCCTGACCTTTGGCATGTTGTGTTTATCCTTGTCTGCTATTCTCGTATAATCTCGTATAATAACCCCCTATTCTCGTATAATCTCGTATAACAACCCCCAGCAATGGCAGGCTATTGCAGCCCAGTTCCACCATCAGTGGGATTTTCCCAACTGTGGTGGGGCGATTGATGTGAAGCATGTCTGTCATGGTTATGCAATAGAGTTTTCTCTGTCAGCTTACCTGTCTCCATGTGTTCATCTCTAAAGACCAGCTGCCTCTCACCTGACTGGTTTTATAACCTCTCCTCTAAGCATGGCCCCACCCCAGGCCCTATCAGGGAACCCTATATTAACCTGTGCACTGCAAGCCAGCAGTGCTGATCAACCATTGTGTGTTAGCCTCCGTGTGTACTTGCTGTTTTTCCTACGTCTGATTCCGGTTACCGACTTTGGCCTGTTCTTGACTCTCCCTGTCTGCTTGTTACCCTGACCTTTGGCGTGTTGTGTTCATCCTTGTCTGCTAGTCGCCCTGACCTTTGGCTTACCCCTTACTTCCCTGTCATTCCAGCCTGCTGCCTCCTTCCTCTTCTCCTGTAGTCTACGGTGAGCGTGAGCTGTGAGACCCTGGGGGCCGCGACCTGGACCCAGACTGCAGCGCAGTCCATCCTCACCACTAGAGGCTTTGGTGAACATCTGGTATGGTATTGTCATAAAAAGTGTTTGGGGACCTGGGTCCTGCCCCAGGGCACATGGATCAAAAAAAAGTTTTAAAAACGACCGTTTTTTCGGGAGCAGTGATTTTAATCATGCTTAAAATGAAACAATAAAAGTGTAATATGCCTTTAAATTTCATACCTTGGGGGTGTCTATAGTATACAGGTATAAAGCTATCCCGGGGAAAATTGCCAGGGTGGATATCCCAGGGATAAAGATGGCTACTTTTGGCCAGAGAGGGCAATAAAGAGAAAGATATATAAAAAATCAATATCAAATTGTATTATTTATTTTGAACAATGCCACAAGACTATATAAAAACTGAGTATATTACTTCCCAATGGAAGTTACATAGTTAGTAAGGTTGAATAAAGACACCAGTCCATCCAGTTCAACCTGAGTGAGTGTGGGTCTACAACCCTGACCCTTGTCCCTAACCCTGAACATCGCACACTCACATCAATCCCTACCCTCAATCCAAGGTCCCCATTCATATACTAGGGCCAATTTTGGACAGAAGCCAATTAACCTACCAGCATGTCTTTGGAGTGTGGGAGGAAACCGGAGTACCCGGAGGAAACCCACGCAGGCACAGGGAGAACATGCAAACTCCAGGCAGGTAGTGTCGTGTTTGGGATGCGAACCAGTGACCCTTTTTTACTGCTAGGTGAGAGTGCTAACCACTGCACCACTGTGCCGCCCAAGTTGAGGGTCATAGGTCCCCTGAGACCGACCGTAAAATGGTACACCGAATGTATGGCTAACAGATGGTGTATCAATCAAATAGACTAACAAAGTCTGACTGTGCACACACAATGACAAACAAACAAATATATGCAGTGCAGGTGCCCTATATTAAACCACATCTGCATAGAAATCCCAATGGCTAATCGCCAATATTATTTAATAGTAAATGAAAGTATAAAGATATAGGGGTGACTATGTAGGTGTGGTCCCCCTGGAAAGTAAGAAAGCTATACCTGGCTAAGTAGATGCCACCATGAGGTTAAAGCCACAAATAAAGGACCATGAGTGATGTAACAAATTGCAATATCCAAGAGTCCTATTAGGGCTGTGTAGAAGTGAATAGGGTCACATCATGGTATATATGTCTCCAGAAGTCAAGTCCTAGAAATATAAAAGTTCAGGGTGAGACTCATAATTGCTGTATTGGAAAATTAGCTTAAACCGTGTATCAAAGCCAGTAGATTGTCAGGCTGTGCCAAGGTGGTGATAGCTCATGAAGAGATAGTCTATATCTAAAAGAAATTTACCAGGTGATAATATTCCATATTACTACTCAGGCTATCGTCACCTCACAGTATAACCCAGGCTGTATGTCCATCAGACAATGTTGTCATGGAACCCAAGGCAGTTACCAGCCCACTCAGTTATAATGGGCAGAGTTCTAATACTTTAGTGCTGCTAAATATACTAACGTGATGCAATGGTATTAAGCATAAGAAGCAAAGTTCCAATATCAGGGTGCAGCAAAGTATACAAGCATGTTGTAATGGTAACGTTACTGCCTTTCTTCCCCGTATGGATTTGGGTGCTTCAGAGGTACAGCAGGCTCATTGTGTTCCCGACCATCTGCGAGTGGTATGTAAGCAGATGCCAGTGGGTCTGACGTCCTGGATGTTTTGACAGCTAGCTGTTCGTAGGTAAGCCGCGCCACAGCGGGATCTTGCAACAGCCTAGCGGCTATACTGGTGACAGCTTCAGCTATGTGGGTAAAAGTGTTTGGCACAGCACTCCTCCGCTTCTTCGCTTCCTTGAGATGTTCTGGGGATCACCCAAGCGGCGTCCATGCACGCTGATTACGTTGACGCGTTTCGCAACGTCATGTTACGTAGCTTCAACTGGACGGTGTCTATAGTATGCCTGTAAAGGGGCGCATGTTTCCCATGTTTAGAACAGTCTGACATCAAAATGACATTTCAAAGGAAAAAAGTCATTTAAAACTATTCACAGCTATTAATGAATTGTCGGTCAGACAATACACATAAAAGTTCATTGATAAAAACGGCATGGGATTTCCCCACAGGGGAACCCCGAACTAAAATTTAAAAAAAAAATGTGCTTGGGTGTCCCCCTAAATTCCATACCAGGCCCTTTATTATTACTATACAGTATTTATATAGCGCCAACAGTTTACGTAGCGCTTTACAACTTGAGGGTAGACAGTACAAATACAATACAATTTGATACAGTAGGAATCAGAGGGCCCTGCTCCTTAGAGCTTACAATCTAAGAGGGGAGGTCAAGAGATACAAGAGGTAATAGGCCCTTCAGGTCTGGTATGGATATTAAGGGGAACCCCGCGTCAAAATAAAAAAAATGGCGTGGGGTCCCCCCAAAAATCCATACCAGACCCTTATCCAAGCACGCAACCTGGCAGGCCGCAGGAAAAAAGGGGGTGACAAGAGAGCGCCCCCCCTCCTGAATCGTACCAGACCACATGCCCTCAACATAGGGAGATAGAAGAAAGAAGATAGAAGAAAGAAGATGGAAAAAAAGAAGACTTTAAATAAAGGAATTGTCAAAAACTGTCTCTTGTCATTTTTAACATTTTTGACACATTTCACACAGGAGGGAGCCGGGATCTGGGGGTCCCCTTGTTAAAGGGGGCTTCCAGATTCCGATAAGCCCCCCGCCCTCAGACCCCCACAACCACGGGGCAAGGGTTGTGGGGATGAGGCTCTAGTCCCCATCAACATGGGGACACGGTGCTTTGGGGGGACCCCAAAGCACCCTCCCAATGTTGAGGGCATGTGGCCTGGTACGTTTCAGGAGGAGAGGTGCTCTCTTGTCCCCCCTCTTTTCCTGTGGCCTGCCAGGTTGCATGCTCGGGTAAGGGTCTGGTATGGATTTTTGGGGGGACCCCATGCCATTTTTTTATTTTGGCGCGGGGTTCCCCTTAAAATCCATACCAGACCTGAAGGGCCTAATATGGAATTTAGGGGGACCCCCACGCCATTTTTTTTAAAAATTTTGGTTCGGGGTTCCCCTGTGGGGAAATACCATGCTGTTTTTATCAATGAACTTTTATGTGTATTGTCGGACCGACAATTCATTAATAGCCGCAAGTAGTTTTAAATTACTTTTTTTCCTTTGAAATGTCATTTTGCTGTCAGACTGTTCTAAACACGGGAAACATGCGCCCCTTTACAGGCATACTATAGACACCCCCCAGGTATGAAATTTAAAGCCATATTACACTTTTATTGTTTCACTTTAAGCATTATTAAAATCACTGCTCCAGAAAAAATGGCCGTTCTTAAAACTTTTTTTTGCATTGATCCATGTGCCCTGGGGCAGGACCCAGGTCCCCAAACACTTTTTATGACAATACCATGCATATAAGCCTTTAAAATTAGCACTTTTGATTTCTCCCATAGACTTTTAAAGGGTGTTCCACGGTTTTTAAATTTGCCGCGAACACCCCAAATTGTTCGCTGTTCGGCGAACTGGCGAACAGCCAATGTTCGAGTGGAACATGAGTTCGACTCGAACTCGAAGCTCATCTCTAATTATGAACACTAGTTTTACAAGACTGACTGCTTCCGGCTCGTCCTTGCTTCCGAGCATACGTTTGTACTTTGGACTTTTGTCCAACGGACTTGTGTACAGATGCTCTGAAAATCCGACAACAGACATTTGTCTCATTGTATTCCACTTAAGAAGTTGCCCACTTCTAAGGAATTAGCTTCCATTTTTGGAGATCTGTTGGGAATTCAACTAGCTTTTTCCTCTATGTATCACCCGCAGTCTAATGGGTCCGCAGAATGAGCCAATCAGTCCTTGGAGCAATTCCTACATTGCTACATTTCTGTGCATCATAACAACTGGTCAGACCTATTACCGTGGGCAGAGTTTGCTCACAATAGTGCCTTGAATTCTGTCCCCATTTATGGCGAACTATGGTTTTCAACCCTCCATATTGCCTGACTCATTTGTTCTATAGAGTATTCCAGCATTAGAGGAGCATCTTCGTGGTCTTCGTTTCACTTGGGCACAAGTCTAGGAGGCTTTGCGACATGCTAATGATAGGTACAGACTCCATGCTGACCGCAGGCGCCTTCCTACCAGGTTGGGGACAGGGTCTGGCTGTCATCTCTAAACCCCTGACTTTGTGTTCCCTCTCTGAAGTTTGCACCTCGGTTATTGGGCCTTTCTGTATTCTTCGCAGGATTAACCTAGTGGCTTATGCATTAGACCTGCAACCAAGTGCAGGTCTAATGCAGGTCTAACAATAAACCCATGAGATCCCGAACTTGGTTGCACTGTAAAGGTAACTATAAGTGCGGAGACAAAGAAAAACCACATGTGTTAAATTGATGATGTAGGAATCAGCTGCTGTGAGCCCAGTGCAGGACACACTCCCTGAAAACCCAGATATTTAATTATTTGTAGATTTGATCCTGATTTTATACTGAGGATGGCAATACCAATACTGAGTATGCAGTTTATCATCCAGAAGAATACTCTGTATTCAGAGACATTGGATCCTTTTTCCCCAGCTCAAGAAGCAGAGCTCCATGTTTTAGCAAGCCTGTGAGCTATAAAAAGAGTATTTATTTATATAGATAGTCAAGAACTTTTGGTTCCATTTGAAGGGCCGGAAGTTTGTTTTTTACTTTGGCAGGTAAACCAATCAAGCATGCCATGTTAAATTGATTGCCTGTTTTCAGTCTTCCAGCTTCTTGCTGAGGTAGCGATACTAACATTAAAACTCACATTAAAAACCCCGGACACTTGCTGGGTCTGTGCAACTGACAGATTCCACCCTGGCCCAGTATAGCTGGCATTAATAATTCAACTTTAACCACTTGACCACTGGGCACTTAAACCCCCTTAATAACCAGACCAATTTTCAGCTTTTGGTGCTCTCACATTTTGAATGACAATTACTCAGTCATGCAACACTGTATCTATATGAAATTTTTGTCCTTTTTTTCACACAAATAGAGCTTTCTTTTGGTGGTATTTAATCACCGCTGGGTTCTTTTATTTTTTGCGCTATAAAAGAAAAAAGACCGAAAAATCTGTAAAAAAATGCATTTTTCTTTATTTCTGTTATACAATTTTGCAAATTATTAATTTTTCTTCATATATTTTGGCCAAAATTTATACCGCTACATATCTTTGGTAAAAATAACCCAAATCAGTGGATATTATTTCGTCTTTGTGAAAGTTATAGAGTCCAAAAGCTATGGTGCCAATATCTGAAAATTGATCACACCTGAATTACTGACGACCTATCTAATTTCTTGAGACCCTAACATGTCAGAAAAGTACAAATACCCTCCAAATGACCCCTTTTTGGAAAGAAGACATTCCAAGGTATTTATAAAGATGCATGGTGAGTTTTTTGAAGTTGTCATTTTTTCCCGCAATTCTTTGCAAAAGAATTCTCACACGCCGCATATGCATACCACAAATTACACCCCAAAACACATTCTGCTATTACTCCTGTGTATGGCGATACCACATGTGTGAGACTTTTACACAGCGTGGCCACATGCAGAGGCCCAACATGCAGGGAGCACCTTCAGGCGTTCTGGAGCACCCAGGCCAATTCTGACATTTCTCTCCTACATGTAAAAATCACCATTTATTAGCTAGAAAATTACATATAACCCCAAAACATTATATATGTTTTTTTAACAAAGACCCTAGAGAATACAATGGCGGTCATTGTAACTTTTTATCTCACACGGTATATGCGCGGCAATTTTTTGAACACAAAAAAAAAAAAAACAGTTTTGTGCTTTAAAAAATCAAAACAGTAAAGTTAGCCCAATGTTTTTGCATAATGTGAAAGATGAAGTTACGCCGAGTAAATAGATACCCAACATGTCTTTTATGCCCCAGTTGAAGGCTTTTGAGTCGAAACGGGTAGGGCGTTTGAGCTTCCTACATTGCCATTGATTTTTATTCAGTGATCACTTTTATCTGTAAGGTTTTTATCCAATAAATCCCTTTAAATTTTTTGACCTACGCCATGTGGAGCCCCTTCTTTTCTTTTTCCTCCATGAATACTTCCAGGATGGGGCATTTCTGACCCCTTGAACTTGCCGAGAACGGGAGAGTGTGTGTGCAAGCTGATAACCTCCACCGGCGACTGCCCTGGCTATCGGTGACCGTGACTCAGGCCAACTTCACCCACTGGAGATCGTGACCTAGGGAGAACCTCCGGGGAGAATACATGGGAGATCATTCCCACAAGCTCGGATAGATGTACTGCCGTATGGCAGATATGTCCCACATGATCTGGTAAGAGTATTTACTCTACAAGTTTATGTCATTTTACCTCTGATTGCTGTGATATCCAGTCTTCAGTCAACATCTTATTTTCAAGCATTTCTCTCGTCTGAGAAGACTCCTTCCATGTACACCTATTAACAGTGTTCTTTTTTTGGGCTTTAACACGTTGAGGTCAATTTTTACCTCTGGACACTCTTGAACTTAGTGTATTCACTTTGGACATTTGGGTATACCTCACAGGTGTATATTGTGTTGAGCAATTTCACTGTATTCACTTTCATCATTGTTTTATTTCTATTCTCACTTTTTTGGTTAGCGCTGCACGTTATTTTTATATATTCTATATAACTTGGTTTGTTTGTGTGCTAGCTGCTACATATTACCGTGTTCACATAGTTTTATTTTGGTCAGCGCAGCTTCTTATTTATATCACAATTCTACCCAACATGTCACCTTTCAAAATTGCACGCACTTGTGGAATGGCGCCAAACTTTGCTACTCAAAAATCCCCATAGGCGACACTTTAAAATTTTTTACTGGTTACATGTTTTGAGTTAAATAAGAAGTCTAGGGCCACAATTATTGCTCTCGCTCTACCGATCGCAGCGGTACCTCACATGTGTGGTTTGAACACCATTTTAATATGTGGGCGGGGCTTACGTATGCGTTCGCTACTACATGCGAGCACACAGGGAAAGGGGCGCTTTACATTTTTTTTTTATTATTGTTCATTTTACTTTATTTATTTTAGTTTGATGCTTTTTTCCAAAAAAAAAAAAATTTGACCAATTTTATTCCTATTACAAGGAATGTAAACATCCCTTGTAATAGGAATATGGCATGACAGGTCCTCTTTACAGTGAGATATGGGGTCAATAAGACCTTACATCTCACCTCTAGGCTGGGAAGCCTGAAATAAAAAAAATAAAAAAAATATCCTGGCTTCGATCGTAGCAGTGAGTCGGTAGAAGCACCAGAGGGCGGCAGGAGGGGGGACGTCCCTTTTTGCCTCCCGTAAGAATGATCAAGCAGTGAAATAAGCGCTATGATCATTCTTATGGTGTAGGGAATCGCTGGCTAAAAAAGTTGATATATGAATGATGCCTGTAGCTGCACCCATCATTCAGATATCCCCGCACAAAGTCAAGGACATCATATGACAGCAGTTAAAACGCATTTTTTTTTAACACAAAGTTGTCCATTTATACAATATTTCTAACACATAGCATGTACATACCAAAAATGACACCCCAAAATAGATTCTCCTACTCCTTCTGAGTACGACGATACCACATGTGTGAGACTTCCACAGCCTGGCCACATACAGAGGCCGAGTACAGCCGAGTATGGCCGAGTATGGCTGAGCATGGCAGAGTATGGCAGAGTATGGCTGAGCATGGCTGGGTATGGCTGAGCATGGCTTGGTATGGCTGAGCATGGCTGGGTATGGCTGAGTATGGCTGGGTATGGCAGGGAATGGCTGGGTATTGCAGAGTATGGCTGGGTATTGCAGAGTATGGCTGGGTATCACTGAGTATTGCAGATTATGGCTGGGTATGACAGAGTATTGCGGGGTATTGCAGAGTATTGCGGGGTATTGCAGAGTACTGCGGGGTATTGCAGGGTATTGCAAGGTATTGCAGAGTATTGCCAGGTATTGCAGAGTATTGCGGGGTATTGTGGGGTATTGCAGAGTATTTCGGGGTATTGCAGAGTATTTTGGGGTATTGCAGAGTATTGCACAGTGTTGTGGGGTATTGCAGGGTATTGCAGGGTATTACAGAGTATTTCAGGGTATTGCACAGTATTGTGGGGTATTGCACAGTATTGTGGGGCATTGCAGAGTATTGCACAGTATTGTGGGGTATTGCACAGTATTATGGGGCATTGCAAAGTATTACACAATATTCTGGGGCATTGCAGAGTATTGCACAGTATTTCGGGGCATTGCAGAGTATTACACAGTATTGTGGGGAATTGCAGAGTATTACACAGTATTGTGGGGCATTGCAGAGTATTGCAGAGTATTGTGGGGTATTGCAGAGTATTGCACAGTGTTGTGGGGCATTGCAGAGTATTGCACAGTATTGTGGGGTATTGCAGAGTATTGCACAGTATCCTGGGGCATTGCAGAGTATTGCACAGTATTGTGGGTATTGCAGAGTATTGCACAGTATTGTGGGGCATTGCAGAGTATTGCACAGTATTGTGGGCTATTGCAGAGTATTGCACAGTATTGTGGGGCATTGCAGAGTATTGCACAGTATTGTGAGGTATTGCAGAGTATTGCACAGTATTGTGGGGTATTGCAGAGTATTGCACAGTATTCTAGGGCATTACAGAGTATTGTACAGTATTCTGGGGCATTGCAGAGTAGTGTAGGGCATTGCAGAGCATTATCCAAATGCCCATGTCAGACTCTTACGGGTATGCATTTTGTCTGTATGGATATGTTTTCTGGATGTTCAGTGGCAAATGCTACTACAAATGCCACAGTAAAAGTGTTATCAGAAGTAGTTTGTAAGTATGAGAGGCACAGTGGTGTAGTGGGTAGCACTTTCGCCTAGCACTAAGAAGGGTCATTGGTTCGAATCCCAACCACGACACTACCTGCCTGGAGTTTGCATGTTCTCCCTGTGCCTGCATGGGTTTCCTCCCACACTCCAAAGACATGCTGGTAGGTTAATTGGATCCTGTCTAAATTGTCCCTAGTATGTATGAATGTAAGTTAGGGACCTTAGATTGTAAGCTCCTTGAGGGTAGGGACTGAAGTGAATGCACAATGTATGTAAAGCGCTGCGTAAATTGACGGCGCTATATAAGTACCTGAAATAAATAATAAATAAGTACAGAGTGCCAGAATATACAGAGAGTAACAGAGGAAATAATTTTTATAGGAGAGTTCTTACTAGAAGTTTTGAGGTTTTATTTTTACACCCCCTACTGTCTACAATGTAGCAGAAAAAGTAGAGTAAGATACTAGAAAACTTTTGCCTGAATTTTTTTTTGAATCCCTAAGGGGATTTTGGACTTTTTCCCTATGGGATTTGATTTGGGAGTGTGTTACTCACTTGCTTATATTTTGTCTCAGCAGCTGAAGTTCTCCATTCGGATTTCACAGAGAATGTTGCTGATCTTATAATGTTTTGAAAAACTAATTTATGTGTTTTCTCCCCAATTCCAGATCCTAAACATTTGGAAGGATCTTAAACTAAAGCCAGGTGACTTGTGGATTGTTAAGAGACATTTATATATAAGGAAGTGTATGGAGACAATACAGCATCTATTTCACGTACAGTTTTGCAAAATGTGAAGGAAAAGTCACCTGGTTCCACACCAGACACTGCAAAAATTACTAAATTAAAGAAATGTCTGTGTTTGATTTGTTTCCTTCTTGGAATCACAGTCTAGGGTACTATTCATTCAAATACTTTAATTGTAAGGGATATATATATAATGTGATTTGAAGAGTAGTTTAGCCATGTTGAAGTCATATTTGTCTTTTGTACATCTTCCATTTTATGTAGAATTGTCTGTGTTTACACATGCTGATAAGTCAGCATGCCAACAATTGTTTCAATTTTCTTTTTGTTAAGTATTAAAAAAACAAATAATATACATCATATCATCTTCAAAAATACATACAATAATAACTCATTTTACATACCAACGAATAATCTTGATAATACCCTCTTCTATCCCAATTCTAAGGAATCATCTAAATAAATTCCTATTACCCATACATACATCCATACATTCATTAAAAAAAAAAAAAAAATGTACCATACATGATCCATAGTCCCTCTTTCTACCTTACATCTCCAACAAGCCTCTGTATTATCTTTGTTTACTATGTTTAAAGCTACTGGACTCCAATACCATCTCATTGCGATCTTATAGTTTCTTTCTTGGTATTTGATTGCTATAGGTATTTTATGTATTATTTCAAAGATTTTCTCCCACTCCTCTTCTGATATAGGGTTTTCTATTTCCATTTCCCATTTCTTCATTCCTTCCTTTTTGGATTGTCGCATTGTAGTTCAACTCCTGTAGTTGATTCAAATCCTTTGGGATAAATATTCCTAAATATTTAATTGCTTCTTGTTTCCATTTAAAGGGAAAAGCTTTTTGCAAGAGTGTATATGTTTTTTCTAATAATGATATATTCAGTACCTCTGATTTATCGTAATTAACTTTAAAGTTACTCAATTCCCCAAATCTTTTAAATTCTTTTATTAAATTTGGAATTGTTATGATAGGGTTCGTTACATATATTAACAAATCATCTGCATATACGGCTGTCTTATATTCTATGTCTTTGACCTTTATCCCATTAATACTGTATCTTTATTTTTTCTTATTGCCGTAATGAGATGTTTCATTACCATTATATATAGCAAAGGAGAAAGGGGACATCTCTGTCGGGTTCCATTTGATATTTTTATGTATTCTGATAATATTCCATTTATTCTTACCTTAGCTCTTGAGTTGGAGTACAATGCAACGATCCTACTAAGCATTTTTGGGCCCATTCCTATCTGGATTAATGTTTCCTGCAACAACCACCATCCTACTCTGTCAAATGCTTTTTCCGCATCCACGGCCAGAAGACATGTCGGGATGGAGGTTCTCTGAGCATATTCCACCAATGTACAGGTTTTTATGATATTATCTCTAGTTTCTCTTACTTTTGTGAACACTGTTTGATCTTTATGTGTCTGGGTAATATAGGTGTTAATCTATTAGCGATAATTTTTGAATATAATCTTATATCTATGTTGGTCAAAGAAATTGGTCTGTAGTTATTGCATAATGTATGATCTTTCTCTGGCTTTGATATTAATACTATATGGGCTTCTGTACTTTGTGGGACAAAAATTTGTGTATTGGTTATAGAGTTATATGTTTTTTTTAAGAATAGGTATAATTAAATCCTGAAATACTTTGTAGAATCTGGAAGTATATCCATCCGGCCCCGGGCTTTTTCCCGGGACCAGTTCAGCAATAGCTTGTTGAATCTCTTCTGATGATATTTCTTTTTCCAAATCCTCAATTGTTTCCTCAGGAAACCTAGGTAAAGCTGTTTCCTCTATATATTTTCTAATCTCATCCCCATTCTTTTCCTTTTCTTTAATGTTATACAATTTGGAATAGTATGTGTGAAACATTTTAGATATTTCTATTGGGTCATAAGTTAGATCCCCATTTGTTTTTAGGATTTTTACTATGGAGGTCATGGACTATTGTTCTCTTAGTGTTTTAACTAGTATTTTACCAGTTTTATTTCCATATTGATACCATTGTGCTCTGTTTTTATCCCTTACTCTGAGGGATTCCTTATCAAGCACGGCTTGTAATTCCATTTGTTTATTTTTTAAAATTAATTTATCACACGAGTTAACACTCTGTTTATGTTTTTTTTCCAAGTTCTCAATTTCTATCATCAGTTGAAGTTTCTTTTGTTCTTTTTCTTTTTTTAATCTTGATCCGTGCTTGATGAGTAGCCCCCGCAGCACACATTTTAGTGTTTCCCATTGCATGGGAAATGTTGTTTCATCTTTTTCGTGTATGATTGAAAATTCTTTTATTGCTTTTCGGATGTCGCTTTCACATTCTTTATCACTAATTAAGTTGTCATTTAACCTCCATAACTCCCTTGTTTTTTATGAACACTTATCTTAAGTTCCAAGTATACCGGGTGTCAGGTCTCTCACTTACCAGACCGGTGAGTCCGCTTGGGCAGAGGGTAGGCTCCCTTCGTATCCGACTCACGGCCCCTGATAGAGCAGACAGGGAACCCACGAGTGCGGAGTAGTATGAGAGCCTGGTTCAGGAGTCTGGATGCCAGGGAGGGTGGTCCTCCAACAGCAGGTAGTAATCAGGAGCACAGGCAAAAGAGGCTGAGCAGGAGCTGTAGACTGGCAGGAGCGAGGTCAAACAAGCCGGGGTCAGGTGCAGGCAGAAGTCAGGAAAGTCCCGTAAGCAAGCCGGGTCATCAACAGATCAGAACTCAGGAACACAGGAACACGGAGAAGGTAACGGGAACTTAGGTAAAGGAGCTGTTGATCAGGCAGCACCAAGCAGAGAGTGCAGCAAGCCTAAATAGGCCGATTGGCGCCAAACGCCGTGCACGTGCGTGCGCCGGTACGCACGTGCGTGCGCCGGTACGCACGGGCGCCCGCACACCTGCACATGCCTGAGCATGCCCCCGGACACCGGCACACACACCAGCACCACCAGGCACACGCCCTACCAGCGCCCATAGGTGGACGCGCGCGCCCAGGCGCCACCGCACACACCATGGCCAGCCGGACCATCCACACCAGTGCCCACAGAAGCACGCGCCCCAGCAAACACAGGAACGCGCGCACCAACGCGCACTGGCGCGCACCGGCGCGCACCGACACCCAACCAGGTGACCTCTCTGACACCGGGGCATGATCTGACCATAAGAATCCACATATATATCTGTTGAAGGAGTCATCATCATACCAGATTGATTTATGAAAAAATAATCTATTCTGTGATATGAATCATGTATATTTGAATAATATGAATAATTCTTTAATTTTAAATTCCTTTAATTGACTATTCTTTCTTTGGGTATGGGTGTTGGTAGTGTCCATTTTTGTGTCCATTATAAAATTAAAATCGCCACCCAATATTATTATTCCTTCCGCTTTCTCCATCAACAAAGCATTCTTCCTGCTTTTAATTTGACATTAATTTAGTAAATAAAGATTAATAATTTTAAAAAATTTTCCATATATCATTACCTTTATAACCAAGGATCTCCCATCCTTACCCTTATAATTTTGCACTATTTGATTGGGTATGTCCCTGTGGAATGCAATGGATACACCTCTTGATTTGGAATATGAAAATGTATCATGGATCCAAGTAACATAGTTCCTATTATTTATTTTCAGAATGTGATCTGAACGAAAATATGTTTCTTGAAACAAAATACCGTATTTATCGGCATATAACACGCACTTTGTTCCCCTGAACATCAGGGGGAAATAGTGGGTGCGTGTTATAGGCCAATCCCCGCCGATTTTGTGTCATCGGAGCGATCGTGGCAGCCGAGATACACATACACGAACACTCGGGTATGTGTATCTCGGCTCCGACGAATCCCTGCAGTCTCGGCGCCATATTTGAATCTACCCACGGCTGTGTATGTCGGCGGCGAGTGCACAAAGCTGCACTGACATGGCTGGACTGGGGCAAAGCTGCACGGGCAAACCTGCACTGACAAAGCTGCACTAACAAAGCTGCACTGGGGCAAAGCTGCACTGACAAGGCTGCACTGATAAGGCTGCACTGACAAAGCTGCACTGACAAGGCTGCACTGACAAGGCTGCACTGGGGCAAGGCTGCACTGACACTGAAAAGGCTGCAGATGGACAGATAAGGCTGCATTGATGGGCATTTTAAAGTAAGTTTTTTTTCCTTAAACGTCCCTCCTAAAAGTTTTTTTTCCTTATACGCCGATAAATACAGTAATATCTATCTTTTATTTATGAAATAAGTTTAAGATTTGGTTTCTTTTTTTAGGAGAATTAAGGCCTCTTGCATTGGAAGAACAGAATTTGACCCCCCCATTTTAAGAATATGGAGAGGGGAGATTAGATGAGGAAAAAAAACAAAAAAATAAAAAGAAAAGAAAAAAATTTACTCACTCACCACTCTTCCTTCCCCCCTCAACTCTCTCTCACAAAATCTTCCTCACTACTCACTCAAACCTACCACTAACATTTACTGACCACTCTAGTCTGACCAATCAACTCACTCAATGATCATTCAGCATATCACACCACTCACTCTAACCTATATTTAACTTGACTTCTAGAAAGTCCATCTTACTGAAGTAAGTTCCCTACTGAGGGGGAAAACCGGGGCTGCTGCTTCAGATCTGCCGCCCGTCCGTTTACCACATGCCGCATTTCTATTTCCTTATTTTTTCTTTTTGAATAGTTTACTGTTTTTCCTTTATTCTACTACTACTGTGAGTTATATAAATACTTGAATTCCTATTGTTATTCCTATATTTTCTTTCCCAGTCTCCATTAAAGCATATGGAATACCGGCGAGGGTAGTGTCAGAGGTCAAAGGGGGGGAGGGGGGAGAAAGAAAGGAAAAATGCCCCCGTCACCCATAGTGTTAAGTTTACAGTTTACATATAGTTACCCCAAAGATCACAGAACAAATTGCATATTAATATATAAACATTAAGTTAATTTAACTGTCCACATTTTCCAAGATAAAAAAAAACACCTCACCAAATCACATCAAATCATATTACCCCATTCCTCAGCCACCACCCACCCATCCCTCCCCCAAAAGCCACCCTAACCCCGAGTGTAAAGTGTATAAATTATTATATCTAATTACTCCATTACAAGGTGTAAATAATATTGAAACATTAATTGAATGTCCACACTTTTCAAAAAACAAAAAAACAAAAAAAAAATGTAAGTGTATTTATTGCCATTGGTTACTCCACCCCCTCAACCCTATTATATCTACTCATGTGTTGTGCAATGTGTTTATATCTCACCTAGATATTGATATAATGTAAGTACCCCCTATATTGTGTATATTATAATATATAATGATCTAAAAAATTATATCTAACATTAATATAAATGTGCATTGCAGTATGTGTGTGAAAATCCTAAGTGTTATATATGTGTGTGAGTATATGTGTAAATATTATATGTATTGCATTGTTTGCATAAACGTGTTTAGGATAATTAAAAAAAAATTGATACCCTCCCTACCCTACCCTTCAGCCCCTCCTCCCCAGTCCGTCCGTCCCCTCCCCCACCTCCCCCTCCATCCACCCAGTCTCAATCATTATCTTCCTATGTCTTTCTAAATGTGCTCATATATGTCTTGGGCCATTCTTGTAATTTTACTTCCGGGAGTTATAAAGTTTCCAAGAATTTCGGTAGGTCTTCCAGATCCCTATATGTTGCTGTTATTCCTTCATGTTGAACTTGCAGTTGGAATGGAAATTTCCAACGATACTGAAAGTTTTTCTTTGTTAATTGCACCAAAGGGGGTTTTAAGGCTCTTCTCTTATCCAATGTATGTTTAGATAGATCCTGAAAGAATATTAATTGTGTCCCTTCAAATTGAACATTTTTATTCTGTCGTGCAGCCAACGTGATTTTGTCCTTGGTTTGGGCATAGTGCATCTTAAAGATAACATCCCTTGGTTTACTAGGATCTGGCCTTCTTGATCCTATCACTCTATGTGCACGATCAATTATTATTATTTAACTCTGGGTTCTGAATCAGTTCCTGGAATATCTTCTGCAGTGTTGTTATAAAATCTTTTGAGCTCATATTTTCAGATATTCCTCTAATTTTTATATTATTTCACCTGTTTCTATTTTCTTGTTCATCTATGACATTTATGGCTTGTTTTAAATGTTTATCTTATTCTTGCATTTTTCCCCTTTACTTGTATCAACTCTTGCTCAATGCTTGTCACTCTTGCATCTATTATATCCACTTTTTCTTCTGTGTTTTGTGTAGATATTTTAAGCTCCTGTATTTCGATTTTATATGACTTTTCCAATCTGTGTACATATTGGTCCATATCTGCCCTGGTTGGGAGAGAGCAGATATATGTTCTCATATCCCATTTTTCTTTATCTTCTTCCTTTTGTTCTATTAGTAATCCAGTTGTGTGTATTGGTGAACTCTTTCTAGGGTGATTTGTTTGTTCTTCCCCTGATGACCCTGATGTTGTGGATGATTCCACAATTTTTAATAGCTCCTGTGATATCTGCAGTGTTTGTACTATTAGGGGGGATTGTAATTGCTGGAAGAACTCTTTGATATCTGTTGTTTGCGTTGCTTGAGCCCCTGTAGTGCTTTTATTGACATTGTCCTTCTTATCCTTTTTACTCCTTGGAGGTTGCAGTGTTTTATTACCTTTCTTGGGTGCCATGAAAGGGGGACAAGGTACCCCACAACTCTTCCTCTTCTTTTCTTAGATCTAGATATATTGGGTTTATCAAGTTTATTGTGTTTTATTTTACTACTAAGCACATGAAACACAGGAAACAATCCCTTTTGATCTCATCAATATATTTCCAATATATTTCCACAGTACACTAAAAAGTCTTTTTCTATATTACTTTGCCTTATCTTTTCTCCCAGCACCGTCTTTTAAGTCAATCTTAAACTTCTTTAATACTAACAATAGGTTTTATGACATGCATTGAAAGTTGACATTATTTATAATATATTTAGAGCTATATAGCCTATTTACTCTTCTAGTGAGATTTAAATTTTCACATCAGGTGTTAACTCACCACCCCATGGATTTTCTGGCTTCTAACTGCTTCTCACCCTCGGTCTCCGGAGTCAGTGAGAAAAAAAAAAATCCGTCCTGTTATCTTCCAGGATTGTTTAGTTCCTGTGTGTTTTCTCCTTTTCCGTGATCTCCTTTTTTCTTTTTTTCAGGCTTTGCTGTTACAACTTGAGCCCCGGACCATTATGCTGCCTAAGGACCAGAGGTCTTTTTCCAATTTGGCACTGCGTCGCTTTAACTGCTAATTGCGCGGTCATGCAATGCTGTACCCAAACGAAATTTGCGTCCTTTTCTTCCCACAAATAGAGCTTTCTTTTGATGGTATTTGATCACCTCTGCGGTTTTTATTTTTTGCGCTATAAACGGAAAAAGACCGAAAATTTTGAAAAAAAATGATATTTTCTACTTTTTGTTATAAAAAAATCCAATAAACTAAATTTTAGTCATACATTTAGGCCAAAATGTATTCGGCCACATGTCTTTGGTAAAAAAAATGTCAATAAGCGTATATTTATTGGTTTGCGCAAAAGTTATAGCGTCTACAAACTAGGGTACATTTTCTGGAATTTACACAGCTTTTAGTTTATGACTGCCTATGTCATTTCTTGAGGTGCTAAAATGGCAGGGCAGTACAAAACCCCCCCCAAATGACCCCATTTTGGAAAGTAGACACCCCAAGGAAATTGCTGAGAGGCATGTTGAACCCATTGAATATTTATTTTTTTTGTCCCAAGTGATTGAAAAATGACAAAAAAAAAAAAAAAAAAAATATTTACAAAAAGTCGTCACTAAATGATATATTGCTCACACAGGCCATGGGCCTATGTGGAATTGCACCCCAAAATACATTTAGCTGCTTCTCCTGAGTATGGGGATACCACATGTGTGGGACTTTTTGGGAGCCTAGCCGCGTACGGGGCCCCGAAAACCAATCACCGCCTTCAGGATTTCTAAGGGTGTAAATTTTTGCTTTCACTCTTCACTGCCTATCACAGTTTCGGAGGCCATGGAATGCCCAGGTGGCACAAAACTCCCCAAAATGACCCCATTTTGGAAAGTAGACACCCCAAGCTATTTGCTGAGAGGCATATTGAGTCCATGGAATATTTTATATTTTGATACAAGTTGCGGGAAAGTGACACTTTTTTTTTTTTTTTTTTCATAAAGTTGTCACTAAATGATATATTGCTCACACAGGCCATGGGCATATGTGGAATTGCACCCCAAAATAAATTTAGCTGCTTCTCCTGAGTATGGGGATACCACATGTGTGGGACTTTTTGGGAGCCTAGCCGCGTACTGGACCCCGAAAACCAATCACTGCCTTCAGGATTTCTAAGGGTGAAAATTTTTGATTTCACTCTTTACTGCCTATCACAGTTTCGGAGGCCATGGAATGCCCAGGTGGCACAAAACCCCCCCAAATGACCCCATTTTGGAAAGTAGACACCCCAAGCTATTTGCTGAAAGGCATGGTGAGTATTTTGCAGCTCTCATTTGTCTTTGAAAATGAAGAAAGACAAGAAAAAACATTTTTTTTTTTCTTTTTTCAATTTTCAAAACTTTGTGACAAAAAGTGAGGTCTGCAAAATACTCACTATACCTCTCAGCAAATAGCTTGGGGTGTCTACTTTCCAAAATTGGGTCATTTGGGGGAGTTTTGTGCCACCTGGGCATTCCATGGCCTCCGAAACTGTGATAGGCAGTGAAGAGTGAAATCAAAAATTCACGCCCTTAGAAAGCCTGAAGGCGGTGCTTGGTTTTCGGGGTCCCGTACGCGGCTAGGCTCCCAAAAAGTCTCACACATGTGGTATCCCCGTACTCAGGAGAAGCAGCAGAATGTATTTTGGGGTGTAATTTCACATATTTCCATGGCATGTTTGAGCAATATATCATTTAGTGACAACTTTGTGCAAAAAAAAATAAAAAAAAATTTGTCTCTTTCCCGCAACTTGTGTCGCAATATAAAATATTCCATGGACTCGACATGCCTCTCAGCAAATAGCTTGGGGTGTCTACTTTCCAAAATGGGGTCATTTGGGGGGGTTTTGAACTGTCCTGGCATTTTATGCACAACATTTAGAAGCTTATGTCACACATCACCCACTCTTCTAACCACTTGAAGACAAAGCCCTTTCTGACACTTATTGTTTACATGAAAAAGTTTTTTTTTTTTTGCAAAAAAATTACTTTGAACCCCCAAACATTATATATTTTTTTAAAGCAAATGCCCTACAGATTAAAATGGTGGGTGTTTCATTTTTTTTTTTCACACAGTAATTGCGCAGCGATTTTTCAAACGCATTTTTTGGGGAAAAAACACACTTTTTTTAATTTTAATGCACTAAAACACGCTATATTGCCCAAATGTTTGATGAAATAAAAAAGATGATCTTAGGCCGAGTACATGGATACCAAACATGACATGCTTTAAAATTGCGCACAAACGTGCAGTGGCAACAAAATAAATACATGTTTAAAAGCCTTCAAAAGCCTTTACAGGTTACCACTTTAGATTTACAGAGGAGGTCTACTGGAAAAATTACTGCACTCGATCTGGCCTTCGCGGTGATACCTCACATGCATGGTGCAATTGCTGTTTACGTTTGACGACAGACCGCCGCTTGCGTTCGCCTTAGCGCGAGAGCAGGGGGCGACAGGGGTGTTTTTTTTTTTTTTTTTTTTTTTTTTTTTTTCTTTATTATTTTTTTGCTTTTTTAATCTTACTTTTAAACTGTTCCTTTCATATTTTTTTTTTTAATCATTTTTATTGTTATCTCGGGGAATGTAAATATCCCCTATGATAGCAATAGGTAGTGACAGGTACTCTTTTTTGAAAAAATTGTGGTCTATTAGACCCTAGATCTCTCCTCTGCCCTCAAAGCATCTGACCACACCAAGATCGGTGTGATAAAATGCTTCCCCAATTTCCCAATGGCGCTATTTACATCCGGCGAAATCTAAGTCATGAAATGCTCGTAGCTTCCGGTTTCTTAGGCCATAGAGATGTTTGGAGCAACTCTGGTCTCTGATCAACTCTATGGTCAGCTGGCTGAATCACCGGCTGCATTCTCAGGTTCCCTGTTGAGACAGGAGAGCCAGAGAAAAACACGGAAGACGGTGGGGGGGGGGGGCATTCCCTCCCACGGCTTGTAAAAGCAGTCTAGAGGCTAATTAGCCGCTAGGATTGCTTTTACATGAAAGCCGACCGCTGGCTGAAAAGAATGATACCAAGATGATACCTAAACCTGCAGGCATCATTCTGGTATAACCACTCAAAGTCGTGAATGGCGTACCTGAAGACAAAAAAATGGTTAACAATGGTTAACAATAAAGCACAGTAAAGTGTAAATAATTACACACCTGAAAAACAAACATGATAAAACATAATAACAATAACAATAACAATAAAACATTGCAGAATAGAATACAGTAAAAAAGAGCAGAACAATAGAGAGAGAGAATAGAGAGAGAGAGAACAATAAAACAACAACTATTTTTTTTTATTTCATATTTTTTTTTTTTTTACACTTTTTTTGTAACTAACTTTTATAACTGTAACCGGTTCCAGGTTCGGGTCTCTCAAAATGCGATGGCATCTTGGGAGACCCTGTGAAAGTGTGCCTAGTCTGTGCAATGCTGTACCCTACGCTAATACTCAACTAGTGCATGGTAGCGTTCAAAACATTCACCAATGCAAAGACCAGGATTGTCAGGACAGGAGGGACAATAATAGTGGGTGTCACGCCTATATCCGCGCTTGCTGCAGACACGACATCTTTTTTGGGGGGGTTCGTTGGGTAGGGGTACTCGGGAGGACATAAAAATGCCTCTCATGCAGCCGACTGCATTTGGTTGGGGATGTGAATGGGGGAAGTACGGGCGCTGCAGTAGCGGTGGGTTCCCAATTAGGATTGGCGAATGCAGCAGGAAGGGCACTATGGGCACGACGGGCCTGTGTTTGTCTTTTTCGTGGCAGCGGGACACTACTTGTGCTTGCCACCTCACCAGCTTGAACTGCACTTATGTGACTCGCCACGTCACCAAGTGTTACTGCAGTGCTGGTTTGACTACGACCGGGAAGTACTAGGCCGCTGGCGCTTGCCAGTTCACCAAAACGCTACCAAAAAACTGTTAGCGATCGCAGGGATCAGGCCTGACTCTGCGAACGCTGCAGTTATGCGTTTAGTGTTTTGTAAGTGACAGTGATCGATCGATACTGCACTTGGGTGGGCTGGGCCGGGCCGGGCGGAGGGGCAAAACGCAGGTGCTAGCAGGTATCTGGGCTGATCCCGCTAACACTGCGTTTTTGGGAACCCTAAACTGCTGGGGACGCTAGTATAGATCTGATCGGATCAGATATTGATGCGATCAGATACTATACCACTAAGGGAGGTGTACGGTGCGTGCGTGGGTGTTAGCGGTACTGGCGCTAATCTGACGCTGCCTGGGGCTGGTGCTTGCCAGTTCACCAAAACGCTACAAAAAAAACTGTTAGCGATCGCAGGGATCAGGCCTGACTCTGCGAACGCTGCAGTTATGCGTTTAGTGTTTTGTAAGTGACAGTGATCGATCGATACTGCACTTGGGTGGGCTGGGCTGGGCCGGGCGGAGGGGCAAAACGCAGGTGCTAGCGGGTATCTGGGCTGATCCCGCTAACACTGCGTTTTTGGGAACCCTAAACTGCTGGGGACGCTAGTATAGATCTGATCGGATCAGATATTGATCCGTTCAGATACTATACCACTAAGGGAGGTGTATGGTGCGTGCGTGGGTGTTAGCGGTACTGGCGCTAACCTGACGCCTGGGGCTGGTGCTTGCCAGTTCACCAAAATGCTACCAAAAAAACTGTTAGCGATCGCAGGGATCAGGCCTGACTCTGCGAACGCTGCAGTTATGCGTTTAGTGCCTTGTAAGTGACAGTGATCGATCGATACTGCACTTGGGTGGGCTGGGCGGAGGCACAAAACGCAGGTGCTAGCAGGTATCTGGGCTGATCCCGCTAACACTGCGTTTTTGGGAACCCTAAACTGCTGGGGACGCTAGTATAGATCTGATCGGATCAGATATTGATCCGATCAGATACTATACCACTAAGGGAGGCGCATGCTGCGTGCGTGGGTGTTAGCGGTACTGGCGCTAATCTGACGCTGCCTGGGGCGACGCATATCACCGCCGGGCGATCGGGGGGCTAAACCTTTATTCGGTAATAAACGGCGGGTGCCCTGACACTATAAAAAATAAACGAACTAACCAGCGTCAACCGTAACGGTTATACGGTGATCAGTGGTGAAAGGGTTAACTAGGGAGCAATCAAGGGGTTAAAACATTTATTAGGTAGTATATGGGGGTCCCTGACGCTATAAAACGCTGACGGCGAACCTAAATATTTACCTCACTAACTAGCGTCACCAGCGACACTAATACAGCGATCAGAAAAATTATCGCTTAGCGACACTGGTGACAGGGGGTGATCAAGGGGTTAAAACTTTATTAGGGGGGGTTAGGGGGGTACCCTAGACCTAAAGGGGGGTAATACTAACTGTCCCAACACAGTAACTGTCACAAACTGACACTATGCAGTAATCAGAAAAAAAAAAAAAAACTGCTGGTGTCAGTTTGTGACAGGGGGGGGGGGGTGATTGGGGGGGGATCGGGGGGCGATCGGGGGGGGGATCGGGGTGTTTTGTGTGCCTGGCATATTCTACTGTGTGTGTGTGTGTTGGTGCACTCACATAGATGTCGTCTCTCCTCGGGCCGGAATGGAAAATACCGACCCGAGGGGAGATGACATCACTTCCTTTGCTGCTGTTTAGCATACAGCAGCAAAGGAGTGTTCTCATTGATGGTCTCCCCCTCATCACCGATCGCCGCTGGACAAAAGACGACCGCCTCGGGCACCGGGGGGGGTCCGATCGGACCCCCCACCCGCGGAAGGCAAATCACGTACCCTGTACGTGATTTTGCCTGTCCGTGCCACTTTGCCGACGTACATCGGCATGAGGCGGTCGTCAAGTGGTTAAGTTCCAGAGCCCTCTCATGGCTCTTCTGATCTCTGATCACTGCCGTTCGTTCCAAGGTTACCGTCGGAGGGGGGTCCTGAAGCGAATGGCTTCCGTTATCGGCTCCCGCTGATGCGGAAAACCTCACGCCTTGCTTGTCTCGGATCAGATCAGCGGCACCCCACAGGTCAGATTGTCTTTAGATTTTCTAGGTTTCGATTGCCTTTCTCACATCCCTGTTAGAAGTAGATGTCTCAGATGCAACAGCAAGCAGTGATGATTTAATTAGGAAACATAAAAACACAAGGCGCCGCTCTAAGTGCAGAGATGCCATAAGATTTATTAAACAAATAAGGAAAGGTGGTACTCACAAAAGTACATGTTTAAAAAGCATGTATGCAGTGTTGCCGGAGTGTCTCGATGATGCTGGTGTCCGGTGGACAGGCTTGGCGGTGGATGCCGTCGCTTCCTGACGCTGGAAAGCATGCTGAGACCAAGGAACCAGAGAGATGAGATCACTTCTGGGTGGGGGGACGTATAGGCGACGCGTTTGCAGAGCTACGCTCCTTCCTCAGGCCTAACGTGTGGTCTGATTGGGCTGGAATATAAAGGCTTGTAGGTGACGCTAATTGGTGGCAACAGCGTGCTGTGTTTTGGATTTGTCTGCAATCACTCAGGTTGGCACAGTAACTAGCCGATATGAATTCATCAGACAACAACTGCTGGAAATACTTAAAAGGAGCAATACATGTATATCTACAATTACTTCATAAAATATACGTCATAAAAACTATATAAAAGATATATAAAAGATCAATTTTTTTTGTGAATAATATTGAATAATATAGATGAAAATGAAGTGATGACATAAATAACCACATTAAGAATATAGGAAGTACTACAAGGACACATGACCTGATCTAACAATGGAGGATTACACATATAAAAATCTAAACAAAAAATAAGAGCAAAAATATCTTTTAATGTGTGTAGGGAATGGGAATGATGATAATATGAAATAAAATTAGAATAAAAATCAAAATAAAAATAAATATAAAAATAGTGATAAATAAAATAGAAAATAAAATAAAAATGAGAATGAAAATGAAAATAAAAATAAAAATGAAAATGCAAAAAAATTACTAATAATAATAATGAAAATAATAATTAAAAAAAATTGAAGATGAAAATGAATTGTGAGATGGTAATGGTATTAAATGTAATGTATTAACGAATAAAGGGGGGGGGGGGAGCAGTCAAATAAGGCTGCTCACCTCTATTTCCTTGTTCAAACCACCAGGGGCAAGAGAGTCCAAAGTGTATATAATTAGGATTTTCTGGATTGAATACCATCACCAGCCCTCTGTTCAAATGATCCCTTCATCAGCTGCAGCATGTCGGTCTCACAGACTCAGAGAGTGGCCATCTCAATCAGCAGCTCCTCCCCCTCACAACCTGAGCATGCCAACAATTAAGCTAGAAGGCCCTTCTGGCCACAGGAGTGTACAGCCAGTACTCTGTAAATATGTCTTATCAATCATTTGTTTTTCACAATGAAAAGTAATTTTGTAATGAAAAAGCTGCTCAGCTATTAAATTCTCCACAATGGAGATTTGCCTCTTTGGTCTTTATCTTTGAATGGTCTTTTAATGTATTTTTTTTAGTTTAATTCGGCAGTAAACTGTTCCCACTGGTGTGACGTTGATTGAGAGTGCAATGCGAATACGTCAGTGACATTACCGGCTACTACATCATCTTTATTGTATGCTTATCTGTAGGCACAAGAAAAAAAACAGAGCTTACTTCCGCTTAGAATATGCTTTAGACCTGGTTCACATTGATGCGATTTGGCATGTGATTTGACATGTCAAATCGCATGCCAAATCGGCAGCAACTGCCAGCAATGGCAGCGTCCGAATTGGTGCAACTTCACATTTGCGGCGCTGCACCGGTTTCCAAAAGTAGTTTCTGTACTACATTTGGTGAATGCGATTTCCAATGACATCTGTGCAGAAAATCGCACAGATGTCTCTGAAATCTTCCACCAAAATTGGGACTGACCTTCAGCTGAACCTACACGATTTCATTCCCGCACTCAGTGTGAACCTAGGCTGAATGGTTTTTGGTGAGGCTATGAATTGCTGGAGACCTACGTTTGCTTTTTTTCTTTTTATTAGCTTATGGATGATTATGCTACTTATTGTAGTAAGAGGAACACGTGAAATACATGTATTGTGTACATGATGTTGTCGCAATGATAAAGCAAAAAAGTAAATAACTATGTTTTTAACATTTTAGCAGATAGAAACCTCACATAAAATGACAACACCACTAATGTAATAATTCATTATTCTGCATGATGAGTTTTCACATGATTTTTATTTTTTAAACTGAATGCTAAATATCTCATATTTATGATTACTATTTCTTCTTTCTTCTTTCTATCTTCTTTCTTTCTATTTTCACAAAACATGTACTATGATATTCCTTTTTAGTATCGTGTGAAATTTACAGCTTAATCCTCGAAGGTTCAGACTTTGGTTTTATAAATTTGCTTCTACTTTTTAGCAGTTGAATAGACTAAGAGGCTGAAGTTTCTGGTTCAATCACAAAATAGCATAAGTTAACAACAATGGTTTCATATAGCATCCACAGTTGGTGCTTTGTCAGAGTAAACTATCCAATTCACTATCCAATTAATAAGCTATTTCAATCAACAATTATAAAAAAATTGCACAATGTCTGTGGTAAATACATACAGGTGAAACTCGAAAAATTAGAATATCGTGCAAAAGTTAATTTATTTCACTAATGAAACTTAAAAGTCAAAATTAATATATGAGATAGACTCATTACATGCAAAGCAAGATAGTTCAAGCCATGATTTGTCATAATTGTGATGATTATGGCTTACAGCTCATGAAAACCCCAAATCCACAATCTCAGAAAATTAGAATATTGCATGCAATCAATAAAACAAGGATTGCACATAGAACAATATCGGAACTCTGAAAAGTATAAGCATGCATATGTACTCAGTACTTGGTTTGGGCCCCTTTTGCAGCAATTACTGCCTCAATGCGGCGTGGCATTGAAGCTATCAGCCTGTGGCACTGCTGAGGTGTTATGGAAGACCAGGATGCTTCAATAGTGGCCTTCAGCTCTTCTGCATTGTTCAGTCTCATGTCTCTCATCCTTCTCTTGGCAATACCCCATAGATTCTCTATAGGGTTCAGGTCAGGCGAGTTTGCTGGCCAATCAAGCACAGTAATCTCACAGTCATTGAACCAGGTTTTGGTGCTTTTGGCAGTGTGGGCAGATGCCAAGTCCTGCTGGAAAATGAAGTCAGCATCCCCATAGAGCTCGCCTGTGGAAGGAAGCATGAAGTGCTCCAAAATCTCCTGGTAGATGGCTGCGTTGACCCGGGACTTAATGAAGCACAGTGGACCAACACTAGCAGATGATATGGCTCCCCAAATCAACACAGACTGTGGAAACTTCACACTGGACTTCAAGCATCTTGTAGTGTGTGCCTCTCCATTCTTCCTCCATACTCTGGGTCCTTGGTTTCCAAATGAGATGCAAAATTTGCTCTCATCAGAACAGAGGACATTTGACCACTGAGCAACAGACCAGGTCTTTTTTTCTTTAGCCCAGGTAAGATGCTTCTGATGTTGTTTGTTGTTCAGGAGTGGCTTGACAAGAGGAATATGACATTTGAAGCCCATGTCCAGGATCCGTCTGTGTGTGGTGGCTCCAGCCTCAGGCCACTCCTTGTGAAAGTCCCCAACACTTTTTGAATGGCCTTTTTCTGACAAGCCTCTCCAGGCTGTGGTCATCCCTGCTTCTTGTGCACCTTTTTCTTCCACACTTTTCCCTATCCACATAACTTTCTATTAATGCTCTTTGATTTGATACAGCACTTTTGGAACATCCAACTTCTTTTGCAATTACCTTTTGAGGCTTTTCCTCCTTATGGAGGGTGTCAATGATGGTTTTCTGCACAACTGTCAGGTCAGCAGTCTTTCCCATGATGGTGATTCCTACTGAACCAGACTGAGAGATAATTTAAAGGCTCAGTAACCCTTTGCAGGTGTTATGGCTTAATTAGCTGATTAGAGTGGGACACTTTGAGCCTAGAATATTGCACCTTTTCATAATATTCAAATTTTTTGAGATTGTGGATTTGGGGTTTTCATGAGGTGTAAGCCATAATCATTACAATTATGACAAATCACAGCTTGAACGATCTTGCTTTGCATGTAATGAGTCTATCTCATATATTAGTTTCACCTTTTAAGCTGCATTCGTGAAATAAATGAACTTTTGCACGATATTCAAATTTTTTGAGTATCACCTGTAATACGCAACCATTTTAATATACATGCCTAAATACATATTTAAATTGGCAGCCAACAGAATATCCAGAAGTATAATATAGATAATTGACAAGCAACTAGTGTAGTGTGGCACAAAATAATATACCCAACTAATAATGGGTCAATGTGATGCATATATTGTTAGCACGTATTAATTGCCTTCAAATTTGGTTAAGTATCTCCAATTTTTTATACGGTAACAGGTCTTTCTATCATTAAAGTGTTACAGGAACCTTAACGTAGTGTGTTAGAGGGGAGAGGGGACATTTTTTAAGACTAGTTAGGTTTAGCCTGGAATTCTACTTTAACAATGAAAACAATGAGTGCTATTGGCCCTGCCCATTTTACGCTTTGAACTTCAGAACCCCTCCCCTTTGATATGAATGATAGGAGTATAGGAGGAGTGTTCTGTAGTCCTAACACACTTCCCCTCCAAGGGTTACAACTCTGGTCCTCCATTGATACAGTGCAGTGCAGTGCAGCGCAGTTTAGTACATTTTCCCTTGGACAGGAAGTGAGAGTCAACCTAGGAAAGGAAATGCATTACTGACGGGTTCAATAGGTTAATATAAAAGCCTGAAAAATGTATTTGAGCCACCATAGCTTTAATATAGCATTTTGCATTTTTCTTCTAGGGTTAAATATTTCCATATGAGATCACTTATAAGAATTCAGTTAATTGGAATTGGACATCTGACAGGAGTACAAAAAAGGAAAGTTCTTACCTCTAAGCTTATATTGGCATTTTGAAATAGGCATGTTTTTATTCCATATTTTAGAGATGCCCCGTGATAGGTCAATTCCAGCTCAGTCTGTATAACTTAGTCTCCAGATTTATTTCACACTAGTTTTTTTCTCTAACCTAAAATTGACATCTTTTTCAAAACAAGCAATAAACAACAATAGGGTTTTAATAGTTTTCTGGTCAATATAATGGTTATGTCATTGAAACCACTGAAACACCGCCATTGAATATGTAGTTAATCAAAATATGCTTTGAATTGTACATAATATATTGGAAATGGCTATAATGTTTAGTGAATATAAATTACATCTCAGAAACATTGAGATAACTAAAATAAATGGCACATGTAGTATATAAAACTGTCCTAAAAAGCTGATCATCGGGAATGGAGTACCTCCTCTCCTTGAATCTTTTTCTTTCTCACTGCAAAGTTGGAGGGTCTTTCCTTGGGTGCTCACATAGCTGCCTGGGTGGACCCTTCCCCATTGGCTATCCAGCATCAGTCTGCTCTCAGGCTGAGTTTTCTTTGAAAAAGGGTTTGACTACAGACGTATAACAGTGAGTAGAAAAAGGTCTTAGAGGATTTTTTTTTGCTAAAAAGGCACAAAATTTGCCCAGAGATCATCTTTAAATTACCACGTTGTGCTTTGGCTTGTTTAGTTTGTATTGTTTGCATACTACTGTGAAGCACAGATGTGACAGTTTAAACACTTCTGGACCGCCCCACGTACATATACTGCAGCAGGGTGGCCCGGCTGCTCAAAATCACGTACAGGTACGTGATTTGCGCCCACGGCTAGGGGATGTGCGCGTGTGAGCACCCACTCAACATGGGTGATCGGATCACCATGGCGATCGGATTTGATTCAGAACCGATCGGTCATCAGGTCCAGGCCAATAATTTATGGCCTGGACCTGCAGATCGGTACTGACCAACAGAAGAACATCCTTTGCCTGTGTAATGTAGACACAGGCACAGGAAATTATGCAATCTCCCCTCCTGGAGCCCTATTTGGTTCCAGCGAGGAAGGAGAGAGCACCAGACAGGGAGTACACAAGCACTACACTGACACCAGTCCACATAGGCACATATTTCACTCTGATCACCCCCAGTAAACCCTTTCACTCCCTGTCATGGTGTCACCAAGTTCAGTGTACAGATTTTTTACTGATCACTATATTGGTGTCACTTGTGATGCTAAACAGCGTTAGGGGCAGTTAGCTAAAGTTAGTGGCAGTCTCAGGGTACCCGCCATATATTCTCCAATAAAGGTTTAACCTCTTGATCACCCCCAGTTAACCCTTTCACTCCCTGTCACAGTGTCATTAGTACAGTGTACAGATTTTTTTCTGATCACTGTATTAGTGTCAGGGGTGACGCTGGTTAGCGTCAGTTAGTGTCAGCGTAAGTTAACAACAATCCCTGACAGTGTCAGATTTTAACCCTTTGATTGCCAGTAACACTAACACACACACAAACACACTATACACCTCCATTTATAGTACTGTGTCTGAACGAATCAATATCTTTGATCTGATCAGAACTATACTAGCGTCGCCAATAGAATGGTGTGCCGAAAAATGCAGTGTTAGCAGGATCAGCCCGACACCTGCCAGCACCTGCATTTAGCCCCTCTGCCCAGCCAAAAAGTGCAGGATCAATGGATCACTGTCACTTCCTATACACAGTAAACAAAACCGCAGCATTAGTAGAGTCAGGTCTGATCTCTGCTAGCACTAGCAGGTACATTTTTTTGTAGCGGTTCAAACAGTCCTCGACAACCAGGTGCTTTTTTACCTGTGAGTCAAACTAGGTACCTGTAAATTTATTGGCCAAAATGTCAAAGAAAAGGTACTCTAGTGAAGAGGCCTACAGGATACTGAGCATGACAGATGAGAGCGCAGGGGAGTCCTCAATGTCAGATTCAGGCTCAGTATTTGAACCTGTAGAGATCAGCGGCACCCTGACAGATCTGACGACGGAGTAGTGGGTCCTGCTAAGGTCAGGCGTACCCAACCCCGTTCTTCTGTTGCTGAGGTGCTACAACAGCATGATTCTTGTATGCAGCAGAGTGTCGGTACTAGTGCCGCTCTACCTTCTGGTGAACTGGTGAGCACCAGAGGCCTAGTACACCCTGATCATAGACAAACCAGCACTGCAGTAACACTTGGTGACGTGGCGAGTTCCATAAGTGCAGTTCAAGTTGGAGTGGTGGCAAGCACATGTAGTGGCCCGCAGCCACCAAGAATTCAAATGCAGGCTTGTAGAGCCCATAGTGTCCTTCCTGATGCGTTTGCAAATTCTGATTGGCAGCCCACAGATTCTGCATACTTTCCCCATTCACTGGCCAACCCAGAATTTAGGTGAAAACAGGAGATCTTTGGACCAAAGCAATTTATATGCTGGTCAATTTATCACCGCAAACCCAAATTTGACCCTTGTCAGATAATTTGGCTGGAAACCTATAACGGTTCCTGAATTTAAGACCTTTCTGGGCCTATCCCTCAACATGGGTATTACTAAAAAGAATGAGTTGTGGTCATATTGGTCCACTGACCCAATTCACCATATGCCCGTGTGCTCTGCTACCATGGCCAGAGCTAGATACCAGCAAATATTGCGGTTCATGCATTTTAATGACAATGAACTTGGGGTGACCCTGAATATGATCGGCTTAACAAAATGTGGCCCCTCATAAACCACTGCATCCAAAATTTGCAGCCTTGTATATCCCCGAACAAGATGTCTGCGTTGATGAGTCCCCGATTAAATTTTCTGGCTGCCTAGTTTTTTAAACAGTTTCTTCCCAGCAAGCATGCCAGATATGGGGTCAAAATGTATAAGCTCTGTGACAGGGCAACAGGCTATACATGGAGTTTTCTGCTTTACAAGGGAAAAGAAAGCAGTGTGGAGCCCCCCGACTGCCCAGACTACATAGGGAGCAGCGGCAAGATTGTTTGGCACTTGGTGTCACCCTTATGGGATCATAGACAGAACATTCATACTAATGAAACACATTACTGCAGCACCTGTGATGTAATAGGCTGCGGCCCTTTATTATAGGTATAATATATTTAAAATGATTATTAACATCTTTACATCAAATATTTAATTCTCTGAAATATATTAAGTACAACGTATAATATATTTATCATATATGTAATACTATATATAGCTCAGCTATATATAAGCTAGAGCTATTACATAACTCAATAAAACAACATCCTACAACATACCAAGTAGCAATAGTGAAATGAACATTCCCTTTCAGAGAAAGGGACAAAACCACATAACTAGGGCCAGGACAAAAGGGGGGTTAGGGCGGGACGAGTTATCTTCTGTCTTCTTTTCTCAATCTGCCTGCTAGTAACAACTCTCTTTCCTTTATAAAGGTACCTGCTCGTGACAGCCAGTCATTAATTGGTTAACTGTCAATCAACTGCCAATCAGGTAAGTATATATTTTTTTTTTTTTATTAAACTTTATTTTAACTTATTTATCTGTCTGTCATGATCCCATAGGTGTTGGGATAGGGACATTCTGCCCCACCTTTCACCTTTATTCAGAAAGGGGTACCATTTATACGTGGACAATTTCTAAAAAAACATGCCACTTTTTAGACACCTCTTTCAATTAGGAATTGGCGCATGTGGCACCGCGCGATCTAATCGCTGGGGCTTCCCCCAAGGCTTGTAAATGCCCCACTTAGACCTCATACACACGGACATTTTTACAGCGGCGTTTTTGAGCTTTTTTTTGCAGCTTAAAAATGCCACTCCATGTTATTCAATGGCCTCATACACACCATGGCGTTTTTGAGGTGTAACAGGCATTGGCGTTTTTAAGCTCCAAAAAAACCCCAGGACCAGCACATTCTGAGGCTCCAAAGCTAGAGCTGTAAAAACACCAGATGCCGGTAAAAGGTGTTAAACGCGGTTTAACGAGGCTTAATGCTGGAGTGGCATTTTTAAAGGGGTTGTAAAAGTACATGTTTTTTCACCTTAATGCATTCTATGCATTAAGGTGAAAAAACATCCAATGATTAGCGGCCCCCCAGCCCCCCCATTTACTTACCTGAGCCCTTGAAAAGTTCCGCATCATGAACGTGCTGGCATCTCGACCGGGCTTCTCGGCTCTTCTCAGCTCATTCATTGGATGATTGATAGCAACGCAGCTATTGGCTCCCGCTGCTGTCAATCAAATCAATGATGCGGCGTGCCGGGGGTGGGGCCGAGTGATACAGTCGGCGGCTATAGCCACCGACTGTATCAGTGTACCATGGGAGCGCGCTCGCAAGCTAACACCCTGGGGGGAGCGCTTCCCAGAACAGGGGTTAGCTGATGGGGAGGTAAGCATGTTTGTTATTTTTTTTTTTTAAAGAAACCTTTGCAACCCCTTTAAGCCTTGTCCGGTGTTTCTTTGCCTCTTTAAAATCAAGAAGTCGCACCAGAAGTTGGATTTAAGATGATCTGACTTGTGGTGCGATTTGTGTGCTGACAATGTTGAAGGGAACCCCGCCAAAATATAAAAAAAAAATTTGCGTGAGGTTTCCCCCCAAGACGATACCAGACCACTCAGTCTGGTATGAATCTTCAGGGGTATCCTCACGCCAAAAAAATGGCGTGGGGGTCCCCCAAAGATCCATACCAGACCCTTATCCGAGCATGCAGCCATGCAGGTCAGGAAAGGGGGGGACGAGCGAGCGCCCCCCCGGACCATACCAGGCCACGTGCCCTCAACATGGGGGGTGGGTGCTTTGGGGCGTGGGGAGCTCTGCACTCCCCACCCCAATGCACCTTGTCCTCATGTTGATGAGGACAAGGGCCTCTTCCCGACAACCCTTGCCCGGTGGTTGTTCGGGTCTGCGGGAGGGGGGCTTATCCGAATCTGGAAGCCCCCTTTAACAAGGGGACCCCTAGATCCTGGCTCCCCACCCTAGGTGAATGAGGTTTTTTAAGTAGTTTATTAAATCAGCTGCGGCATCTCTTCTGATTTCTTCTCCCCTCTCCGGCTCTTCTCCCTCCTCCGACGATGTCTTCTTCCTCTGCCGGTTCTTCTCCCTCTTTGCGCTGTCTTCTCCCTCTCCGCCCTGTCTTCTCCCTCTTCTGCCGGGTCTCCTCTCTCTGCTGTCTTCTAGCTCTTTTGCCGGGTCTTCTCGCTCTTTTGCTGGGTCTTTTCCCTCTGTTCTTCTTCCGATCTTGACTCAACGTGATCTCCCGGTGTAATGCTGAGTCCGCCATGTGCAATGACTTATATTGGCATGGGGCGGGGCCACCCGATGACATAATTTGAAGGTCACACCCCTTGTGATGTCATCAACCCATCATGCCTCGGGCGGTGACGTCTCCAAATTACATCAACGGGTGGCCCCGCCCCATGCCAATATAAGTCATTGCACACGGCGGACCCAGCATTACACCGGGAGATCTCATTGAGTCAACATGGGAAGAAGAGAAGTGGGAGAAGACCCAGCAAAAGAGCAAGAAGACCCGGCAAAAGAGCAAGAAGACAGGGGAGAGAGAAGACAGCAGAGAGAGAAGACAGCACAGAGAGGAGAAGAACCAGAGAGCGGAGAAGGACCGGCAGAGGCAGAAGATGTCGCCAGAAGAGGGAAAAGAGCCGGAGTTGCCTTAATAAAATACTGTAAAAACCTGTGTAGTGTGTTTATTTTTGACTCTTTTTTTTAGATGAATGGGTAGGGATACTATGTACCCCATACTCATTCACCTTGGGTGGGGGGCGGTATCTTTTATCTTTTGCCAATGCAAAACGTGGATAAAATCGAGTTTTTAACGCCATTTTTTTCCTGGCGTTAGTACTAGCTTTACAGTTCATTTTTAAAATGTCCGTGTGTATGAGGCCTTAGTCAGGGGGAGAGAGCCTGCTTGAGGTGCAATGAATTGCTTGCAGTGAGGTGGAAGAACAAATGGAACGTTTTCGTTTTGTCTTCCATTCACGCAGGTACGACAGTCCAAATTACATCGGTGACTGGTGTTGTGGAGAAGCCACTCTGTGTTCACGACTACAACCTTAAAATGGGAGGGGTGGACTTCAACGACCAGATGATGGGGCTGTACTTAGTTGCCCGTAAGGCCAGATGCTGGTAAGTGTCTGTATACTTATTCCAATTGGCTCTTTTCAACGCTTATGTACTATACAAAGCATCAGGAAGAACTGGATCCTTCCTAAAATTCCGGGAAGAGATTATCACAGCCCTTCTGTATCCAGAAAGTGCTGTGGCCCAATCTCCCAATCAAGATGCAGTGAGCCAGCTGCATGAGAGGCATTTTCTGGATGTCCTCCCTGGTACCCCTACCCAAAGAGCACCCCAAAAACAATGCTGTGTCTGTAGCAAGCGCAAATACAGGCATGACACTTGCTATTTTTGTCCCTCCTGTCCTGGCAAACCTGGTCTCTGCATTGGGAACTGTTTCCATCACTACCACACACTAGTGGAGTATTAGTATAGGGTACAGCACAGTCTAGGGTCTTGAAAGATGTTAGAAGGCTATCACATTTTGAGAGACCCTAACATGGAATGTTTATAGTTACAATAAAAGTGTAAAAAAACATAAAAAAAACATTTAAAAAAAAGTCAAAACTAGTTGTCATTTCATTGTTTTTACTATTTTACTGTATTTTATGTTATACTGTAATGTTTTATTGTTACTGTGTTTTATTGATAACCATTGTTTGCTTTGCAGATATGTCATTCTACTTTTTTACTGTACTGTTATGCCCTGTACACACAACCGGTTTTGCCATTGGAATAAACTCTGAAGGTTTTTCCGTCGGAGTTCCGACGGAATTCCGCTCAAGCTGTCTTGCATACACACGGTCACACCAAATTCCGACCGTCCAGAACGCTGTGATGTACAACACTTATGACGGGACTAGAAAACGGAAGTTCAATAGCCAGTAGCCAATAGCTTCAGTCTCGTACTTGCTTCAGAGCATGCGTCGTTTTTGGTGTGTTGGAACAGCATACAGACGAGCATTTTTTCCAATAGTAATTTGTTCCATCGGAAAAAATGTAGAGCATGTTCTCTATCTAAGTCCGTCTGAACACGGTTGGAATATATGAATATATGAATATGAATATATGATGAAAAGCTCCCATCGGACTCTTTCTGTCGGAAATTCCACTCGTGTGTACGCGGCATTACTGTGTTTAACCACTTACAGACTGGAAGATTTTCCTCCTTCATGACCAGGCCATTTTTTGCGATATGGCACTGTGTCGCTTTAACTGACAATTGCGCGATCGTGCGATGGGTATTGTTTGTACCCAAACAAAATGGACGTCTTTTTTCCCACAAATAGAGCTTTCTTTTGGTGGTATTTGATCACCTCTGCGGTTTTTATTTTTTGCGCTATAAACAATAAAGAGTGACAATTTTGAAAAAAAACTATATTTTTTACTTAAAGTAGATGTAAACCCAATGTCATCCTTTCTAAACTACTGCCATAGGGGTTATCTATAAGGATATACATGCCTCCTGCATGTATCTTTACTTGTCAAATGTCTCCCCTCTCTCTGTTATTAGACCTGAAAAACGGCAGATTCTGTGGGTGGGTCTGTTGTCTGGAGCTTGGTGGGTGGAGTCGTGATGTCAGTAGACTCCCCGCCCACCTCTACACTCCCCTGTGTATTTCTAACACTGAACGTCTGCTATGATCTCTAACATCCAGTGAAAAGACAGGAAAGTAACCACATGACTTCAGCATGCCAAATCATGCTGAAGTGTGGAACAGCCAATCCTTGCAGAGCTGCTGAAGAAAGGAGTGGGGGAGGGAATTAAAAAATACTGCATGTGTCTTAGGCTGAAGCACGAGCTGTAAATCACCTGTCACTCACAGCAAGGGGGAGTATTTGACAAAGTTTTTCTCAGTTTGTCAAGAGTTTTCTCACTGAACAATAAAAGAGGATTGCTCAAAGATGGATTAACTCTGTGTGGCAAGACTGGGCTCAAATGATAGGAAATCTTATACTCTACTCTACATCCACTTTAAATTAAAAAAAGAAATTTCTTCATCAGTTTAGGCCGATATATATTCTACATATTTTTGGTAAAACAAATTGCAATAAAGGTATATTGATTGGTTTGCGCAAAAGTTATAACATCTACAAAAAAAAGGATAGATTTATGTCATTTTTATTTATTTGATTTTTTTTACTAGTAATGGCGGCGATCTGCAATTTTTAGCGGGACTGCGACATTGCGGCAGACAGATCAGACACTTTTGACACTTTTTGGTACCATTGACATCTATAGAGCAACCAGTGCTAAAAAAAGGAACTGATTACTGTGTAAATGTCACTGGCAGGAAAGGAGTTAACACTAGGGGGCGATCAAGGGGTTAAATGTGTTCCCTCATGTGTGTTTCTAACTGTGGGGATGGGACTGACTGGAGGAGGAGACATATCGCTCTTCCTAATCACTAGGAACAGCAGATCTGTCTCTCCCCCCTGTCAGAACGGGCATCTGTCTGTTTACATACACAGATCCCCGTTCTGGTTCTCGTGCCCGCCGTCCACTCGCATCGGGTAGCCTGCCGTTGAGCAGGCGCGCGCCTGCGATTGCCCTTAAAAGTGCCTATGGCAATTTGCGGGAATGAGCCACAGTATAATGACGGTGGCTGGTAAGCAAGTGGTTAATTGTTAACCATTGTTTGCTTTGCAGGTATGCCAGTCACAGTCAGCTGTAGCACTGATTTGTTAATTTTGACAACAACAGGGTTTGCTCTCACAATACATAAAATCAGCGTCTCCAGTGCTGTAGGAGGGGATTTCACCGCCACAGTTAAAAAAAAGAGCATGTATGGTGAAGCATAGGGGCTGAGGTGGACATAAGGAAGCATTGCCCCTATGCTTCAGCATATATATTTTTTTATTTATTTTTTTGGCACAGATTACAAAAAAAATGTTTTATTGAGTTAATGTTTTATTGATACTGTTATGTTGCTGGTTACTGGTATGTTTCTGGACTTTTAGTGATTATACCGGAATGATGCCTGCAGGTTTAGGCATCATCTTGGTATCGTTTTTTTTTCACCCGAGGGTCGGCTTTCATGTAAAAGCAATCCTAGCAGCTTATTAGCTGCTAGACTGCTTTTCAAAGCAGTAGGTGTGGATGTCCCCTGCCCTCCCACTGCCTTCCATGGTTTTCTCGGGCTCTCTTGTCCCACGAATGCAGCCGGTGGTTCTGCCACCTGACCATAGAGCTGATCGCAGACCAGAATGGCTCCAATCATCTCTATGGCCTAAGAAACTGGAAGCTACAAGCATTTCATGATTTCTGTTTCGCCCGATATAAACAGCGCCATTGGGAAATTGGGAAAGCATTTTATCAGACCGATCTTGGTGTGGTCAGATGCTTTAAGGGCAGAGGAGAGATCTAGAGTCTAATAGACCCCATATTTTTCAAAAAACAGTCACTACCTATTGCTATCATAGGGGATATTTACATTCCCTGTCATAACAATAAAAATGATTAAAAAAAAAAATTAAAGGGACAGTGTAGAAAAAAAATTAAAGCACCCCCCCGCCGCCGCAAAGGCGAACACAAGCATCAGTCTCGTGTCGTATATAAACAGCGATTGCACCATGCATGTGAGTTATCACTGCAAAAGTCAGATCAAGGGCAGTAATTCTAGCAGTAGACCTCCTCTGTAAATCTAAATTGGTAACCTGTAAAGGCTTTTAAAGGCTTTTAACCACTTGCCGACCGCTGCATGTACATTTACATCAACAGAATGGTATGGCTGGGCAAATGGGCATACCTGTACGTCCCTTTGAACTTCCTGCCGTGCCGGCGCATGTGCCCCCGTTGCGTGCTCCGTGATTGCGCCCGCGGGTCCCGCAGACTCGATGTCCACCCATCTCCCAGCGATCGTGTCATGGAGTGGTAGAACGGGGAGATACTTTTGTAAACAAAGCATTCCCCATTCTGCCTAGTGACAGAACAGTGATCTACTGCTCTCTGTCATCGAGAGCAGCGATCACTATCCTGTGTGTTCAAGCCCAGCCCCCTCACAGTTAGAATCACTCCCTAGGACACACTTAACCCCTTCACCGCCCCCTAGTGGTTAACCCCTTCACTGCTAGTGTCATTTACACAGTAATCAATTCTTTTTTATAGCACTGATTGCTGTATAAATGACAATGGTCCCAAAATAGTGTCAAAAATGTCCGATGTGTCCGCCATAATGTCGCAGTCACAATAAAAATCGCAGCCTTTACTAATAAAAAAAAAGATAATAAAAATGCCATAAAACTATCCCCTATTTTGTAGACGCTATAAATTTTGTGCAAACCAATCAATATAGGCTTATTGTGATTTTTTTTACCAAAAATATGTAGAAGAATACATATCAGCCTAAACTGAGGACAACATTTTTTTAAATTTATTTTTGGTGGATATTTTTTATAGCAAAAATTAAAAAATATTGCTTTTTTTCAAAATTGTCGCTCTTTTTTTGTTTATAGCGCAAAAAATAAAAATTGCAGAGATGATCAAATACCACCAAAAGAAAGCTCTATTTGTGGGAAAAAAAGGACGTCAATTTTGTTTGGGTACAACGTCGCACGACTGCGCAATTGTCAGTTAAAGCTCTCCTTACTACCTATCACAGTGTCGAAGGCCATGAAATGCCAAGATAGCACAACCCCCCCCAAATGACACCTTTTCGGAAAGTTAACACCCCAAGCTATTTGCTGAGAGGCATGTTGAGTATTTTGCAGATGTCACTTTTTTCGCAAAGTTTTGCAAATTGAGAAAAGATAATGTACTTTTTCCTTTTCTTTTTTCATTTTCCAAAACAAAGGAGAGCTGCAAATACTTACCACTTGGGGTGTCTACTTTCCAAAAAGGGGTCATTTGGGGGGTTTTGTGCTATCTTGACATTTCAGGGCCTCCGAAACTGTTATAGGTAGTGAGAAAGTGAAATGAGCAATTTACGCCCCTTGAAATTCTGAAGGCGATGATTGGTTTTCAGGGTCCAAAAAGTCTCACGTGTGGTATCCCCATACTCCAGAGAAGCAGCAGAATGTAATTTAGGGTGTAATTCCACATATACCCATGGCATGTGTGAGCAATATATATATATATAAATGAAATATTCAATGGGCTTAACGTGCCTCTCAGCAAATTCCTTGGGGTGTCTACTTTCCAAAAAGGGGCACTTTGTGGGGGGAGGGTTTGTACTGCCTGCCATTTTAGCACCTCAAAAAATGAGATAGGCAGTCATAAACTAAAAGCTGCGTAAATTCCAGTAATTATACCATAGTTTGTAGACACTATAACTTTTGCGCAAACCAATAAATATATACGCTTATTGAAAGACATGTTGCTGAATACAATTTGGCTTAAATGTATGAAAAAAATTAAGTTATTGGATTTTTTTATAACAAAAAGTAGAAAATATCATTTTTTTTTCAAAATCTTCTATCTTTTTTCATTTATATCGCAAAAAAAAAAAAAAAGTCTCAGTGGTGATCAAATACCACCAAAAGAAAGTTCTATTTGTGGGAAAAAAGAACACAGATTTAGTTTGGGTACATCGTTGCATGACCCCACAATTACCAGTTAAAGCAGCACAGTGCCAAATTGCAAAAAGTGCTCTTGTCAGGAAGTGGGTAAAACCTTCCGGAACCGAAGTGGTTAAAGCGGAGTTTTGGTGTTTTATTTTTATTTTTTAAACATGCATATGTTGTTTCTAGTTAATCCTACATCAATCAGCATTAATAACTTGTCGGTTTAGTAAATTTATTAAAAAAACTTACTATGCATCCATCCTGAGAACGCTTCTATCTTCATCTAGTTCCGGGTATTGCGCTACTCCCGATCTTGCACATGCGCATAAACAAAGAGTGGTGGCAGGTTGCCATAGCGGCGGAGAAGCATTGACTCCTGGGATTGATGACATTCATATCCCAGGAGCCAATGCACAGCCGGACATGACAGAAAGATGACAATAATGGCACTAAAAACAAGGTAAATAGAACGAAAAAAAAAAAAACCTGTTGATAGAGGTTACACTGAGTCTTCTGAAATTCACTTGTATTTAACTGGAGTATACTGTATTTGCAAAAAATGACTGATTCATTAGGAAATTTAATTTTAGCTCACTATTCAAACTATATAAAATTAAAGCCGAGGGTGTCATATATTTGATACAACTGACAATGACAATTATGCATCACTAGGTATCAAATCTCTGACTTAGTAAAGTATAACGAGATGTTTAAACCTGTCCTTATTTCAGGATTTTTATTCTTTGTGAAAAGAATTCTATTTTCAGAGAGCTTATTAACAGCCTACATGATAGAATGTATTTATACAGTATGTGGTGGTGACTCCATTATCAGAAATTAAAAGAAAACAGTCTATTTTTCTCATTCAAGCTGTCTCTTGCCTTTTTAGGTAACAGACATTTTTATGGAGCAATATAGAATGTACCTTTCATATAAATAACCCTACCAATGTGTAATTTAAACTGAACTGCATGCCTATCTATTAATGGAAACATCAATGTTTTTCTTTGTTCAGCTGTTGATCAAGATGAGAAAGTAGAATATGATTACAGTAAAAGTGCTGACAACCCAAGAGTGCTGTTCTTCACTTGCAGCTGCTGAAAAAATTACCAAACATCAATCTTTTGTGTGCACAATGCAGGACTACAGATGTTCTTTTTTCAAGCCATCCTGTAGGGCATCCCATTGCAAATGCAGTAAATGCTTTGTTATTTTTAAGTGTAGACAAGATACACTTGGACCAAATGTTGAGATCTGACATTTATTTGTAGTTTAAAGCATTGCACTATTGATTTGTTTACTTTTTAATTGCCTCAGGTTGCCTACAAACATTAGATGGTAGACAGCATTGGATGACCTTGCATGTTTGTGCCTGTTAAGGAGAGAGAGGAAGCACTGTGAACTCTAGCAGGTCCTGAGGGAAACAGTAGTGATGGGCTGGGAATAACTGTTATGGTCAGTCAACCATGGAAAATCAACCAGGATCATAGAAGTGTTTACAAACATGCAAAAGTTTCTGAAGTCCATCCGCTGGACAAAAGGAACAATTTCTTATATTGGTAGATAAATTAAGAATACAGTTGGTAGAGACAGAAGGTGAGAACAATCTGGGGGGAGGACCTCAAGTATATACCGTATATACTCGAGTATAAGTCGAGTTTTTCAGCACATTTTTTTGTGCTGAAAGTGCCCCCCTCGACTTATGAGTCAAGCACTTTTCTGCAGAAAAAAATGTCATTTTCCGAACCGATTTTGGGGCCCTGTATCTCAGGGCCACTTGGTGCTAGGAACCCCAAATTTGGTGTGCAAACCCAGTGGAACTGGTACAATAACATATCCAAAGATGGAGTTCCTAGCACTAAGTGGCCCCGATATACGGGGCCCCAAAATCGGTTCGGAAAATGTCATTCTCTGCTGCAGAAAAGTGCTTGACATTTTCTGAACCGAATTTGGGGCCCCGTATCTCAGGGTCACTTAATGCTAGGAACCCCAGCTTTGGATATTTTATGGTGCTAGTTCCACTGGGTTTGCGCACCAAATTTGGGGTTCTTAGCACTAAGTGGCCCCAAGATACGAGGCCCCAAATTTGGTCAACTGTGTCCATCTGCAGCAATGTCATTTTGGGACCCTTTGGGTTCAGAGACCCCAAATTTTGGCTGCAGCTAGGGGGCATCTAGGAACCCTTAACTACCGAGTTTGAAGTTTGGGGGACCTATGGCTGCAAATGGGCACAGTGAGGCATGCAAATGGGCACAGTGAGGCTGCAAATGGGCATTGTTGACCCTCTTTTCCACTTACAGTAGCTGTGCATTTCTCACCTTCGTCTTATACTCGGGTCAATAAGTTTTCCCATTTTTTTGTGGTAAATTAGGGCCTCGACTTATACTCAGAACGACTTATACTCGAGTATATACGGTATTTTTTTTTTTTTTCTTATTGTTGGCATTCACAAGTCACACTTAAATCATATCTGTATCATGCAGGTGTGACTTTCATGGGACTTTTGAGGGTTTACTCAAACTTTGGTAAACTTTGAGTTGTTCAGTTTAGGTGTTTGTGCAGGATTCTTGGCAGCTAGGTAATGTATGTCAAACAAAAGGTGGGGGCAGTGGCCATTTATACAGCTACATATTATAACTGATTATATGTGCCAGCATGCAGGGGTGGTGCAACAGTCCTTTATGACTATGTTATATGTTATGTTATATCAACAATTAATTAGTATATATATATATATATATATATATATATATATATATATATACATAATATCAAAAGTGAGTACACCCCTCACATTTTTGTAAATATTTTATTATATCTTTTCATGTGACAACAATGAAGAAATGACACTTTGCTACAATGTAAAGTAGTGAGTGTACAGCTTGTATAAACATGTAAATTTGCTGTCCCCTCAAAATAACTCAACACACAGGTTACCACTGGAGTCCTCTTCCACTCCTCCATGACGCCATCACAGAGCTGGTGGATGTTAGAGACCTTGCGTTCTTCCACCTTCCATTTGAGGATGCCCCACAGATGCTCAATAGGGTTTAGATCTGGAGACATGCTTGGCCAGTCCATCACCTTTACCCTCAGCTTCTTTAGCAAGGCAGTGGTCATCTTGGAGGTATGTTTGGGGTTGTTATCATGTTGGAATACTGCCCTGCGGCCCAGTCTCCAAAGGGAGGGGATCATGCTCTGCTTTAGTATATCACAGTACATGTTGGTATTCATGATTCCCTCAGTGAAATGTAGCTCCCCAGGGCTGGCAGCTCACATGCAGCCCCAGATTCTGATACTCCCACCATCATATTGTAAAAGCAGTGCTGTGCAATTCGTAAAAGTCTAAAACAATAGAAGATGTTTAACAAAAGAGTCCCAAATGGTGTGTGAGCAAACAAATAAAATCACTGCAGGGTGCGGTAACACTCACAGAAAGAAGATGACAGATTCGATGTCTGTGATCCCTCCACCACATGTATAGATGGCCTCTCACCTCTAAAATTCGACCTGAAACAGGTCACTAGGCAGTGTAAATACAGGGTTCACAATGTCCAAATGGCAACTCCGGTGATGGTCATCAAATCAACGATCAGTATGGAAATGTAGCCTATATGAAAGAGAGAACACAGTGATCTAATGCTCTCTGTAAAACTTTATTGCTGTAAAACAAAATAAGATGTGCACTTACATGTAATAGCACTCAAAGCCGAGTGTTGCCATACGAGCGTGTGATTGTAATCATCGGGATGGCCGCGGGTGACATCATGTGCAACCCCTGACCCTCGTACACGTTACGTCCGTGGGCGGGACTTTCTCCGCGCGGGGCAGGGTACGCATAGATGGCCCGCTCTGTATATATGGAAAGACTGTGTGAAACCTCTGCGCTACTATAATGTGTATGTGATATAATGCTGCAAAATCTATTGCTGTACACAATTAACCATGAAATAAATGAAAAAGTGATTTCGTGCAGAACACTGACAATAATATCTAGTCACCAATATACAGTCAGGTCCATAAATATTGGGACATCGACACAATTCTAATCTTTTTGGCTCTATACACCACCACAATGGATCTGAAATGAAACAAACAAAATGTGCTTTAACTGCAGACTTTCAGCTTTAATTTGAGGGCATTTAAATCTAAATCAGGTGAACGGTGTAGGAATTACAACAGTTTGTATATGTGCCTCACACTTTTTTAAGGGACAAAAAGTAATGGGACAGATTAACAATCATCCATCAAACTTTCACTTTGTAATACTTGGTTGCAAATCCTTTGCAGTCAATTACAGCCTGAAGTCTGGAACGCATAGACATCACCAGATGCTGGGTTTCATCCCTGTGATGCTCTGCCAGGCCTCTACTGCAACTGTCTTCAGTTCTTGCTTGTTCTTGGGGCATTTTCCCTTCAGTTTTGTCTTTAGCAAGTGAAATGCATGTTCAATCGGATTCAGGTTAGGTGATTGACTTGGCCATTGCTTAACATTCCACTTCTTTCCCTTAAAAAACTCTTTGGTTGATTTCGCAGTATGCTTTGGGTCATTGTCCTTCTGCACTGTGAAGCGCTGTCCAATGAGTTCTGAAGCATTTTGCTGAATATGAGCAGATAATATTGCCCGAAACACTTCAGAATTCATCCTGCTGCTTTTGTCAGCAGTTACATCATCAATAAATACAAGAGAACCAGTTCCATTGGCAGCCATACATGCCCACACCATGACACTACCACCACCATGCTTCACTGATGAGGTGGTATTCTTTGGATCATGAGCAGTTCCTTTCCTTCTCCATATTCTTCTCTCCCCCATCACTCTGGTACAAGTTGATCTTGGTCCCATCTGTCCATAGGATGTTGTTCCAGAGCTGTGAAGGCTTTTTTAGATGTTGTTTGACAAACTCTAATCTGGCCTTCCTGTTTTTGAGCCTCACCAATGGTTTACATCTTGTGGTGAACCCTCTGTATTCACTCTGGTGAAGTCTTCTCTTGATTGTTGACTTTGACACACATACACCTATCTCCTAGAGAGTGTTCTTGATCTGGCCAACTGTTGTGAAGGGTTTTCTTCACCAGGGAAAGAATTCTTCGGTCACCCATCACAGTTGTTTTCCGTGGTCTTCCGGGTCTTTTGGTGTTGCTGAGCTCACTGGTGCGTTCTTTCTTTTTAAGGATGTTCCAAACAGTTGATTTGGCCACACCTAATGTTTTTGCTATCTCTCTGATGGGTTTGTTTTGTTTTTTTAGCCTAATGATGGCTTGCTTCACTTATAGTGACAGCTCTTTGGATCTCATATTGAGAGTTGACAGCAACAGATTCCAAATGCAAATAGCACACTTGAAATGAAGTCTGGACCTTTTTATCTGCTCCTTGTGAATAGGATAATGAGGGAATAACATACACCTGGCCATGGAAAAGCTGAGCAGCCAATTGTCCCATTACTTTTGGTCCCTTAAAAAAGTGGGAGGCACATATACAAACTGTTGTAATTCCTACACCATTCACCTGATTTGGATGTAAATACCCTCAAATTAAAGCTGAAAGTCTGCAGTTAAAGCACATCTTGTTTGTTTCATTTCAAATCCATTGTGGTGGTGTATAGAGCCAAAAAGATTAGAATTGTGTCGATGTCCCAATATTTATGGACCTGACTGTAGATATATGCATGAACATTTCATAAAATCCTAAATGACTGTATGTGCAATATTCCGTGAGAGATCCCGGTGATCCCAAAAAGATCATAAAGAAGAGATCATATCAACACTAAAATGGAAATGGCAAAATTCATAAGAGTAAATAATAATAGTGACGTGTAAAATCAACCACAAACGTAAAAATAGCAATGAAAGTTCTTATTGGAAAAGATGATGGAATAACTACATCAATAGGTTCGCTCCAATGGTGAATAAAGTTCATGAATCAGCTCAATAAGTGAAGAAGGAGAAGGTGATGTGGGCGAGAGTGAATGAAGTCTGTGTAGAAATGTGCTCACAGTGCCCTTACCTCAAAGGACCTGGATAATAGAACCTGTTGAATAGCAGTAGGGACCATGGATCGCCTCAGGTGGATGGGTGTCCGTCATGGGGCCACGTTAGCTTGCATCACGATCCAGATGACCATGCAGATAGGAAAGGAAAAGAAAAGGGAGGGCCTCCAATGGTGTAGTAAAAAATCCCAATTTTATTGTATAAAATGCACTGTACAGGGCAATGCAAAAAGCACAGTGCAAAACGGCGTAGCGCCGTCACCTTAAACAAAACTTCCGGTCCGCAATGTAAACAACCGGGTCACAGGGTAATGACTTCCGGTAGCGTTGGTTGCCATGGATCCTACGCGTTACGTCACGTGACTTCCTGTATATATATAATGCCATGGTAACATATAGTTAACCAATTGAATTACGGGACACAGCAGTCAAATCACAACCAGCATATCAAGCATTCCCAACGAGCAGCTAACATGAATGCCAACGGAAAGAAAGTGCTAATATGCATATAAATACATAGTGATGGCACTGATTTTAGAAAAATTACATGAAGGGAACATTCCTCATAAATGTAAAACAATAAAAAAAATATAAAATGTGAAATGCGCCTTCATTAGTGATATACCTGCACTTTGCTGATGATTACCAAATTTTATAAAAGTATTGAAAAATTTAAATATTATTTAAAATATTAACGTCAATCCACGACCATCCTAATAATCCAGAATCACATGCATAAATTTCCATATATAATTTATAAAAAACATAAAAATGTCATAAAAAACATCATAAAAAAACACAATAAATCGCAAAGCAGATATAACAAAAGATAAAAATGGGTAGCCCTACTTCACCCCTTATCTATTGGAGATAAAACAGTTAAGATCGAAATCCACATTCATTCACGTAGGAGACAACACCTTAGTCTCGTAAAACCAGAAGGATTCTCTCTGACTAAGCTGTCTAATGTAGTGACCTCCTCTCCAATAACGAGGGACCTTTTCTATACCCCAAAACTTCAAACATTTAGGATCTCTCTGGTGGCACATTCTGAAGTGCCTAGATACACTGTGGGTCTTGACTCCCCTTTTTATATTACTGATACGTACATGGAGTGCTCTCGAAGTGCGACCCACATACTGTAAACCGCAGTCGCATTTGAGCATATACACCACTCCAAGTAATCTACAAGATGTACAAGTAATGAGACCCTCTATATGATAACGTTTCTTTGTGACAGTTGTGACAAAATCCTTCCGCCTTTTGATATTTTTGCTGGCTTTCTTGCAAGTGGCACATCTGCCGCATGCGTAAAAACCAGACAAAAAAGTAAATAACCTGTTGTCAACAGTTTTGGGTGGATCTACCACTCCTGATGCCAAACGGTCATGAAGAGAAGGTGCTTTACGATAGATGATCTTAGGGTGATCAGGGAGTACCGGTCCCAGGATTCGGTCACCTTTCAGAATCTGCCAATGTTTGGCTATGATTCTCTCGAACTTCTTATACTGAATACTATAATCCAACACAATTTTAAATCCGGCAGTACTGTGTTGGGCATCAGCATTCATAGTTTTATCAGCTACAATAGTACTTCTGTCTATAAGTCTAACTTGCTCAATTTCGAAATCAATCATGGATTGTGCATATCCTTTTTTGAAACGGGCCGCTAGAATCTGAGATTGAGATAAAAAACTCCTTCTCCGACATACAATTATGTCGGAGTCGGATGAATTGGCCTCTAGGTATATTGCACAACCATGACCTATGGTGACAGCTGTTTAATGGAATATATGCATTCCGATCAGTAGCTTTAAAATGGTTTCTAGTCTGAAAACCTACATTACTTTTGAATATTTCTAAATCTAAAAACGTAATCTGCTGTTGGTCAACAACCCAAGTAAGTTGTATATTTTTAGTATTACTATTTAATTTATCCATAAATGACTGTAAGCTAGACATGTCACCTTCCCAAATCATTATCAATACATCTATGTATCTCTTATAACATAACAATTGGGGTGGGTAATCTTGAAAGATAGCGCCTTCCTCCCAGTGGGCCATAAAAAGATTGGCCACACTGGGAGCAAAACGCGCACCCACGTGTCTGTAGGAAATAATCCCCATTAAACCAAAAATAATTATTCAACAAACAGAACTTCAGATTTTCTAATAAGAATGATATATGATCTCTAGAGAAATCTGTGGCTGATAAGGCCCAATCAACCGAGGTAAGAGCTTCTTTATGGTCAATTATGGTGTACAATGATCCCACATCAGTGGTGATCAATATACTAGATGGGGTGCACGAAAGAGTATCCAAAATTTGGATAATTTGCTTGGTATCACGTAAATAAGCCTTCGTCTTAATAACAAGAGGCTGCAGAAAAAAAATCTAAATACTGACCCAACCTAGAGGTCACAGAGTCAATTCCGTTCACGATAGGACGGCCAGGAGGTTGTCTTTGTACTCCTCACCTGGTTGCTGCCACACACACTTGACACCATCTGAACCAAATACGTTTGTTTTGGTCTCATCAGACCACAGGACATGGTTTCAGTAATTCATATCCTTAGTCTGCTTGTCTTCAGCAAACTATTTGCGGGCTTTCTTGTGCATCATCTTTAGAAGAGGTTTCCTTCTGGGTTGACTGCCATGCAGACCAATTTGATGCAGTGTGTGGCATATGGTCTGAGCACTGACAGGCTGACCCCCCACCCTTTTAACCTCTGCAACAATGCTGGCAACACTTATACGTCTATTTCCCAAAGACAACCTCTGGGTATGACGCTGAGCATGTGCACTCAACTTTTTTGGTAGACCATGGCAAGGCCGCTATCTGAGTGGAACCTGTCCTGCTAAACCACTGCATTGTCTTGGCCATCCTGCTGCAGCTCTGTTTCAGGGTCTTGGCAATCTTCGTATAGCCTAGGCCAGTTTATTTTGATTATCTCTGGGTCAAAGAAGAAAAATATTTTGAGGCAGTATCGGCACATATTTCAAGGCACACTTTAAATGTCAGAATTTCAGAGGTTAATAGTGAGACTGGGCCATTTCTAAGTAAGGAATCACTGTTGGGCCACACAACTGTAAAGTTTTTATTCAAAATTTCACAACTGAGGGAGCAGCATGAGGAAACATAAACTTATAAATATTTAATGGCCAATGCAGTATTTACCCAGCCCCCAAAATGGAACAAATTATACAACCATAGAAGAAGCTTTGCAAAATAATGTTTCAAGTATTGACAGTGCCAAAGCACTGTAGCCCAACATGAATATTCTTGCACAAAAGAGGTTTAATCCTAAGCAAAATATGTATATATTTTTGCAACTGTTGCACAGCCTCAGGAAAAATTAGGCCTTGCGTGCTGGTGGTGCCCAAACACTGTAACCAGTCAGAATACTTCCTGCAGAGCACAGGATATACCCCTGTGAAAAAAAATGACAGCTTTTGCAACTGTTAGCCGCAGAAATACTTGTGGAAATAGGAAAGGCTATCCAATCCTTTGCCAGGAGCAAAACGCCAGGCTTGGGTGGATTCCCTACAGAATGATATATGCATTTTAGAGAATTATTGATTCCACACTTGCTTCGGGTATTTAATTATGCATTGAAGGCAGGACAACTGCTGCTTTCTATGTCAGAAGCATTGATTGTGCTTATCCCCAAACCCCACAAGGACCATCTTTACTGTGAATCATATCAGCCGATTTCTTTAACCAACTCAGACGTAAAGATTTTGGCTAAGGTGCTTGCCCATAGACTGAACATTATTACTACTATTATCTGAGCGGATCAAACAAGATTTATCCCTGGGTGAGCTACATCAATTAATTTGCATAGGCTCTTCAGCAACATGCAGGCCAACCATGACTTTATGGGCTCCAGAGCTATTCTAGCTCTGGACTCTCATAAGGCTTTTGATTCGATTGAATGGCCACATTTACATGAAGTTTTAGCGAAATTCGGCTTTGGGGCCACATTTAATAGATGGGTTCAACTATTGTATAACAAGCCTAGGGTGAGATTATGAGTGAATACGTTCATATCTGACTCCTTTTTGATTAGGAGGGGTACCAGTCGGGTATGTCCTCTATTGCCACTGCTGTTCGCATTGGTGATAGAACCTCTTGCAGCAGAGGCGTAACTAGAACCTTCAGGGCCCCGGTGCAAGAAACCATGATGGGCCCCCCTTCCATCCGAGCCCCGGGCTTCCAATTTTGGGAGAGTGTCCATGGACATCCTTCCAAAACCGTGCTTCCTGCATGACCCCTGAGACGTGCATCCAGCGCAATCACAGCGGCCCTTTACCATGTGATCAGCTGATCACATGTAAACAGACTTGCCGGTTATCCACAGCCCTTTCCTCACACGCTGAGTCTGTGTGAGGAAAGGACTGCCGTTAACTGTCAAGAATGTCAGTAAATTGTTTACACTGATAATCAGTGCCCCAGTCATCAGTGCCATCTATCAGTGCCCATCAGTGCTGTATATCAGTGCCCATCAGTGCCGCCTATCAGTGCCCATCAGTGCCTTCTATCAGTGCTCATCAGTGCCGTCTATCAGTGCTCATCAGTGCCTTCTATCAGTGCCCATCAGTGCCTTCTATTAGTGCCTTCTATCAGTGCCCATCAGTGCCTTCTATCAGTGCTCATCAGTGCCTTCTATCAGTGCCTTCTATCAGTGCTCATCAGTGCCCATCAGTGCCTTCTATCAGTGCCCATCAGTACCTTCTATCAGTGCTCATCAGTGCCCATCAGTGCCTTCTATTAGTGCTCATCAGTCCGTGCCTTCTATCAGTGCTCATCAGTGCCTTCTATCAGTGCTCATCAGTGCCCATCAGTGCCTTCTATCAGTGCTCATCAGTGCCTTCTATCAGTGCCCATCAGTGCCCATCAGTGCCTTCTATCAGTGCTCATCAGTGCCCATCAGTGCCTTCTATCAGTGCTCATCAGTGCCTTCTATCAGTGCCTTCTATCAGTGCTCATCAGTGCCCATCAGTGCCTTCTATCAGTGCTCATCAATGCCCAACAGTGCCTTCTATCAGTGCTCATCAGTGCCTTCTATCAGTGCTCATCAGTGCCCATCAGTGCCTTCTATCAGTGCCCATCAGTGCCTTCTATCAGTGCCTTCTATCAGTGCTCATCAGTGCCCAACAGTGCCTTCTATCAGTGCTCATCAGTGCCCATCAGTGCCTTCTATCAGTGCTCATCAGTGCCCATCAGTGAATGCTATCAGTGCCCATCACAGTGAATGCTATTAGATCCCATCAATGCCGGACAGCACGGCTCTGAGTAGAGATCGTGTGTCATAGAACAATAGCACAGAGAGACACCGGCGGCGGCATTAATGTTCTATTTGTCAGTCCTCTCTCGCACGGATGAGAGAGGACACACAGCTGATCTCACGGCTCCCCCTTCTCCCCCCTCCCCTCTCAGCATGTGTGAAGAGCAACCCTGCTGGGCCCCCCCCCCACAGTGGCGGAATGCTGGGCCCCGTCGCAACTGCAACTGTTGCGACCCCGGTCATTCCGCCACTGCCTTGCAGCATTAATAAGGTCTAGGTTAGCAGTTGTGGGCCTGATGACTGGGAGTGTAGAGGAGAAGGTGTCCCTATATGTGGACAATATAAGCTTATATACAGTACCTAGTGGACCCTCAGTCGTCACCTCACAGTTTTCTGAATATCATCCAAGATTTCCGGTTTCCATGTCAATTGAGATAAATCTCTCCTATTTATGCTAGATTAGTCGGCCTTAATTACTTTACCGCCCTCTTGTCCTTTGCAGGTTGTCCAAAACTTTCACTATCTAGGCATTATGATACAACAACCTACAGTCAGGTCCATAAATATTGGGACGTTGACACAATTCTAGGCTTTTTGGCTCTATACACCACCACAATGGATTTGAAATGAAACAAAGAAGATGTACCTTAACTGCAGACTTTCAGCTTTAATTTGAGGGTATTTACAACCAAATCAGGTGAACTGTGTAGGAATTACAACAGTTTGTATATGTGCCTCCCACTTTTTAAGGGGCCAAAAGTAATGGGACAGATTAACAATCATCCATCAAACTTTCACTTTTTAATACTTGGTTGCAAATCCTTTGCAGTCAATTACAGCCTGAAGCATGGAATGCATAGACATCACCAGACACTGGGTTTCATCCCTGGTGATGCTCTGCCAGGCCTCTACTGCAACTGTCTTCAGTTCCTGCTTGTTCTTGGGGCATTTTCCCTTCAGTTTTGTCTTCACCAAGTGAAATTCATGCTCAATCGGATTCAGGTCAGGTGATTGACTTGGCCTTTGCATAACATTCCACTTCTTTCCCTTATAAAACTCTTTGGTTGATTTCGCAGTATGCTTTGGGTCATTGTCCATCTGCACTGTGAAGCGCCATAAAATGAGTTCTGAAGCATTTTGCTGAATATGAGCAGATAATATTGCCCGAAACACTTCAGAATTCATCCTGCTGCTTTTGTCAGCAGTCACATCATCAATAGATACAAGAGAACCAGTTATATTGGCAGCCATACATGCCCACGCCATGACACTTCCACCACCATGCTTCACTGATGAGGTGGTATGCTTTGGATCATGAGCAGTTCCTTTCCTTCTTCATACTCTTCTCTTCCCATCACTCTGATAAAAGTTGATCTCGGTCTCATCTGTCCATAGGATGTTGTTCCAGAACTGTGAAGACTTTTTTAGATGTTGTTTGGCAAACTCTATTCTGGCCTTTCTGTTTTTGAGGCTCACCAATGGTTTACATCTTGTGGTGAACCCTCTGTATTCACTCTGGTAAAGTCTTCTCTTGATTGTTGGCTTTGACACACATACACCTACCTCCTGGAGAGTGTTCTTGATCTGGCCAACTGTTGCGAAGGGTGTTTTCTTCACCGGGGAAAGAACTCTTCGGTCATCCACCACAGTTGTTTTCCGTGGTCTTCCGGGCCTTTTGGTGTTGCTGAGCTCACCGGTGCGTTCTTTTTTTTAAGGATGTTCCAAACAGTTGATTTGGCCACACCTAATGTTTTTGCTATCTCTCTGATGGGTTTGTTTTGTTTTTTCAGCCTAACGATGGCTTGCTTCACTGATAGTGACAGTACTTTGGATCTCATGTTGAGAGTTGACAGCAACAGATTACAAATGCAAATAGCACACTTGAAATGAACTCTGGACCTTTTATCTGCTCCTTGTAAATGGGATAATGAGGGAATAACACACACCTGGCCATCTGTGGGCTCGTAAGACCCCCGTAATAGGGGTCCATCATATCCGGTAAGCGCCCCCCCCCCTCCCCCCTCTTTTTCCTCTGCTCTGCCGTTCTTGCTTTGGCCAAGGAGATGTCTTTTATCCACAGAAGGAAGGACTATACATAGAAATTTGCACTGATTTTTTGTCTTTTTAGGACTGATTGATTCTTCTCAGGACGTTATTTTATCACTAGGGTTGTGCAATACACATCCACAGTTATTTGTTTAATGAAGTTATTTGTTTCAGTTTTTGATGATAGTTGTGCACCAGAAGTTATTTGTTACATTCACTAGAAGCAGATATTCAGGGTTTTTTGGTTGCAGCACTTTTTAGTAATATACACTTGAATATAATTTTTTATCACATAAATGTTTAATAATTTTTTATCACATATCTTCATTGAATTGAGGGGATAGCGCAGATTGTTTTTTGGATTGAATATAAGGAAATACAGTCAGGTCCATAAATATTGGGACATTGACACAATTCTAATCTTTTTAGCTCTATACACCACCACAATGGATTTGAAATGAAACAAACAAGATGTGCTTTAACTGCAGACTTTCAGCTTTAATTTGAGGATATTTACAAACATCCCTTGTAATAGGAATATGGCATGACAGGTCCTCTTTACAGTGATATATGGGGTCAATAAGACCCCACGTCTCACCTCTAGGCTGGGAAGCCTGAAATTAAAAAAAAAAAAAAAAGATCCTGGCTTCGATCGTAGCGATAGAAGCACCGGAGGGCGGCGGGAGGGGGGGACGTCCCCTCTCGCCTCCCGTAAGAATGATCAAGCAGTGTAACAGCTGCTATGATCATTCTTATGGTGTAGGGAATCACCAGATGAAAAAGCTGATATCTGAATGATGTAGCTGCAGGCATCATTCAGATATCCCCGCACAAAGTCAAGGACGTCGTATGACGGCGGGCGGGAAGTGGTTAAAACGCATTTTTTTTTAACACAAAGTTGTCCATTTATACAATATTTCTAACACATAGCATGAACATACCAAAAATGACACCCCAAAATAAATTCTCCTACTCCTCCTGAGTACGGTGATACCACATGTGTGAGACTTCCACAGCCTGGCCACATACAGAGGCTGAGTACAGCCGAGTATGGCTGAGCATGGCAGAGCATGGCCGAGCATGGCTGGGTATGGCTGAGTATGGCAGAGTATGGCTGGGTATTGCAGGATATTGCAGGGTATCACCGAGTATGACTGGGTATGGCCGAGTATGGCTGGGTATCACCGAGTATTGCAGAGTATGGCTGGGTATTGCAGAGTATGGCTGGGTATCACCGAGTATTGCAGAGTATGGCTGGGTATGGCAGAGTATTGCGGGTTATGGCAAAGTATTGCAGAGTTTTGCGGGGTATTGCAGAGTATGGCAGAGTATGGCAGGGTATTGCTGAGTATGGCTGAGCATGGCTGGGTATGGCAGAGTATGACTGGGTATCACCGAGTATTGCAGAGTATGGCTGGGTATTGCGGGGTATGGCAGAGTATTGCAGAGTTTTGCGGGGTATTGCAGAGTATTGCGGTGTATGGCAGAGTATTGCAGAGTATTGCAGAGTATTGCAGGGTATTGCAGGGTATTGTAGGGTATTTCGTGGTACTGCAGAGTATTGCAGGGTATTGCAGAATATTGTGGGGTATTGCAGGGTATTGTGGGGTATTTCAGAGTATTGTGGGGTATTGCAGGGTATTGCAGAGTATTGTGGGGTATTGCAGGGTATTGCAGAGTATTGCAGAGTATTGTGGGGTATTGCAGAGTATTGTGGGGCATTGCAGAGTATTGTGGGGCATTGCAGAGTATTGTGGGGTATTGCAGAGTATTGTGGGGTATTGCAGAGTATTGCACAGTATTGCAGGGCATTTCAGAGTAGTGCAGGGTATTGCAGGGCATTGCAGAGTAGTGCAGGGTATTGCAGGGCATTGAGGGATGGCTGAGCATGGATGGATGGATGAATTGTCACTGTGCAGCGCTGTGGGCACTACAGATGCAGCCCACAGCGCTGCTGCCATCCGATCCCTCCCCCTCTACTCCCCCTCTGTACCGATCGGTACAGAGAGGGGAGGGGAGGAACCAGCATCATGACATGACGCCGGTTTGTTTACATGTGATCGTTCCATCATTTGACAAAGCGATCACATGGTAAATGGCCGCAATTTGGACTCGGCGGTCACGGATGCTCTCGGGTGCGCGCCCCAGGGGGCGCGTGAGAGCAGAATTCTAGGAGGACGTCCCTGGACGCCCTCCCAGAGTTAAGCAGCCGTCCTGTAGCCTTCATTTGGCTATGGGCCGGTTGTTAAGTGGTCAAAGTCAGTATTCATAAGGAAGCGCCGTCTAAGCTGTCCTCTAAGATGGCGGCTTCAGCTACCTCAGCTACCACACAGACCAGCACACAGCACTCTCTCAAAGCCCTGTCACACAGCCTGAAGCCGCAAGATTTTACTGGTGAGTCTGATTCAGACGCTGACAGTTCACAGACAGCTATTCATTCTAAATTGTTTAAACAATTTGAACAAATGTTACAGAAAGCCCTGAAACAAACGTCTGACCATATTACTGACAAATTAACAAAAGAAATTAGAGAATTGGGGCAGAGAACAGCACATGTGGAAGTGAGAGTGGATGAAATAGAGAGCCATTCACAACATTATGTCACTGAAATTGAACATCTTAAAGAAGAAAATTTAATGTTACAATCCAGCATTGAGGACCAAGAAAATAGGGAACGTCGTTCCAATTTAAGAATCAGAGGGATTCCTGAAACTATTGTGGATATCCAGGCATCCATGTTAGCTCTCTTTCAGGAATTACAGCCTGGCATGGCTGTTGAGAGGTTGGAAATGGATAGAGCAGCAAGGAACAATTGCTTGTAGTAGCCAGAGGGAAAGACCCACTTAATTTCCAGGGTCACACTTATCAACTCTTCGCAGATCTTTCCCCTCTGACAATAGCTAAAAGACATGCACTCAAACCCCAACTACTAATACTTTAACGCAAATTGCATATAACTGGGGCTTTCCATTTTCTCTCCGCTTCACTCATCTTGAAACTAAATATACTTGTCGAACCTCTGATGAACTACAGTCGGCCTTAATAGAAATGGGCCTTGAGAATCGAGTTTCACCCAGTGATCACACTCGCAGACGATCAGCTTCTCAATCCCCTTCACAGCAAAAGATGACAGACTCAGGTTCTTCCATCTCCACACGGCAAAATCTACATAAGCGTGGATGCTATGATAATTCATCCCCAACCAATGAGGATACAATGGATTGAAAATTGTTTGGTTGCTCGACTCTTTTTTCTTCTTTGGCCTTCATCCTCCAGCAATTTTACATTGACTGTATACACCTTTAACAACATTGCAACTTTTATCCGGCCTACATACTTGTCCTGACTTGACCTAATATTTAGATTTTTTTTTTTCACGAACTTATCCAGTAACCCCCCTCCTTTTTTTTTCCTTTTTTATATGTATGTGTTTGTTTGATTTTTTCATAATTGTTGTAATTCATCTAAAATAATCTTTTAGGTCTTCTTAGGTTGGCAAGATATATTGCTGTTTCATGCCTGGTCTCTGTACGCAGAGTCTCTGCATGAATAAGAATCAATATGCCATTGGGTTCATTGCTACAAGTATATTTGATTTTTTATACACCTGTTACCCATTAGACCTTGTTAACCCTCATAATTTAATAATTTAACAGCTTAAGATGCTTTTTCTTGTGCCTTTTCTTGTGTCTTTTTTGTGCCTTTACTCCTTACCCTTTTTTTTTTTCTTTTAATTTTTCTTTTACTCAATAGGTATTATACATTTTAAGTCAAGTCTGGCTAAATCAAATTTGTTATAATTTATCTATAATTGAGATTGTGTTTAAACTCATATTTCCTTACATGGTTTGTGGTTCTCCAGTATTGTCCGGCCTTTGGGAGCGTCTTGCTGCCCCCTCTACTACCCTCGGTCTTCTGATACAGTTATGCGGGATTCTGATGGTGACCCTGGAACCTCTCGGGTTCCATTTGATGCTCCCCTGAGATGTTCCCATACCCTATTGTTCAGCTACTATTTATATATATTTTTTATTCCCACTAGGGTTGATCAATTTTATTTTGTTTTTTCTTTTCCTAGTTTCCTCCCCTTCTCCTCCCTCTCCCCTGGTGGTGGTTGCGGCTCTGGTCTCAGGATTTGCTTTTCTTGTCATGATACTTGTCCTGGACATGTTATGGCACCCCTAAATATTATATCTTTAAACGTGCAGGGTTTCAACATTCCACACAAATGTACTAAAGCAATTTGCCTTTTCTCAGCCAAAAGAGCACATATTATCTGTTTACAAGAAACCCGTTTCAATGACAAAACTACCCCTAAATTTTTATCTGCTTCCTATCCCCATTTTTACACAGCTTCAGCCTCAGTCAAGCAACGAGGCACACTGATTGGTTTCCATCGTAATGTTCTGTTTACTCTTACCTCACAATTGAAAGATCCTAAGGGCAGATATCTTCTACTCACAGGTTATATTTTGGATATGGCAATCACAATTGTTATGCCCCTAATAAACGCCCAGTGGCCTTTTTATCACTACTTTTCCAGGTTGTAGAAGCACATAAGTTTGGAACAGTAATATTCTGTGGAGATACAAATGTGATTATTTTCCCTTTTCTTGACAAGTCCCCTTCAGTTTCACTCACTAACTCCAATAAATTCACATTCCAACATTTACTTACCACACATAAATTAGTTGATACATGGTGTGAACTTAACCCAACTAGTAGACGCTTCACGCATTACTCTTATCCACCTAATTCTTTTTCGCGCATAGACCACATTTTTGTCCTATCTAGAATGATCCTGGAGATACTCTCCTCTAAAATCATTCCCTCCCGTTCGATGGATCATTGTGTAGTCTTTACCACCATAGCCTCTCTAATACCCAGGTCACAGGACACGCCTTGGCATATCAGTGATACTAAATTGACCCATCCTCCTCATCGTTTGGAAATTGAAAAAGCACTCACAGAATATTTTTCGGTTAATGACACAGCAGATGTTTCTGATCTTACTGTATGGGAAGCTCACAAAACTGTAATTAGGGGCAAATTAATACAACAAGCTGCAGCTATTAATAGAACAAGTAAGGTCTTATTTGCTAAGCTAGACGCTAACTTTAACCCATGTCATTTATCTTTTCAATCTTCCCTGACAGCCACCAATAATGCAAAATTAGATAAAGCTCGTCTTGACCTAGATCTTTTTTTAAAACACTCAGCGGAGAGATTAATACGTAAATGTCAACATACCCAATACCTTAAAGCTAATAAACCTGATACCTTTATGGCACGGAGTTTAAATGCAGCAAAGTATACTCAGACACCAATTAGGTTAAAGACATCACAAGATGTATATACTAGTAATCCTGTTACAATACTTGAGGTGTTCCATTCTAATTTGGCTAAACTTTATTCCCCCACCTCAGGCCTTAATGAGACAAAAGCAGATACCCTATTTGATACTATCAATCTTTCCTGTATAGACAGTGAACAGCTTGCCCATCTTGAGAGTCCCATTACAGAATTAAAAGTTCGAAATGCAATAAAAGCTTTGAAGCCTCACAAATGACCAGGCCCGGATGGGTTCTCAGCATCTTATTATAAACAGTTCACTCCCACACTGACACATATATTAACTAGAGCCTTCAATGCAATACTTAAAAGACACACATTTAGAATGGAAACGTTGACCTCCATAATAACTATGCTCCCTAAACCCAAATCAGATTCCACCTCTTGGAACAATTTCCGCCCTATATCTCTATTGAACCTGGACATTAAACTTTTAGCTAAAATAATAGCGAATCGTCTCAATTCCATTATAGGCCGCTTAATACATCGTGATCATCGTGATTCATGCCCACATGACAAGCGGGAGATAATATTCGACGGACCCTCCTACTCATTCATGCTGCTAAAAATAGATGTATCCCAACCTATCCCAAGAAAGGCATTTGACTCTGTCACCTGGCCATACATGCAATATATTTTATGTAAATGGGGTTTTGGGAATCATCCTTTGACCTGGATCTCCTCTCTATATGATAATACGCGGGCATATGTTAAATATGCTGGCTACAAATCAGCAAAGATAGACATTAGGAGAGGTATGAGGTAGGGTTGTACCCTCTCCCTATTGATTTTTGCCCTTCTTATAGAACCTCCGCCATTATTAATCAGAGCCAACCCTGATATTAAAGGTATTGAGCTGGGGGATTACAACATAAGATCTGTCTATTTGCAGATGATGTTTTAATTTTCCTAACTCATCCACACGTGTCTGCCCCAAATTTACTAGACTAATTAGATAAATTTGCTCATATTTCCGGATTGTTTGTTAATCCTACATAATCTAATGCACTTAATATTTCTTTATCACACACCGAACTAATGCAAGCTAAATCCTCTTTACCTTTTAACTGGGTATCTCACCAACTTTTATATTTAGGAGCCCAACTTACAATTTCCTTGACGGATCTTTTTGCAGCTAACTACCTTCCTTTATTGAAACAAACCACCGGGCTAATGAAACAATGGTCTTCTCTCCCTTTGTCGTGGTTAGGGCGAATTAATGCTATAAAGATGATGATATTACCAAAATTTCTGTACTTTTTTTGAGTACTTCCCATTTCGTTACCGTCATGTTTCTTAAGACTAGTAAAAAGAAGGGTTATGTCATTTATATGGGGACCTACCAAACCCCGTACACCTCTCGCAACACTCTATCTTTCTAAAAATAAAGGGGGGCTGGGCGTGCCTGAACTTTTCTTCCTACTATTACATGGCCCAATTATCAAAGCTTCCTAAGTTTCATGCTACTAGGGAAATCCCTTTATAGGTAGCTGTTGAATCCATTGATTGTGACCCCATTTCCATGGCTAATCTGTTGTGGCTTCAACCCAAAGATAGAGCCCACCTTTTCAATCCTATCACTAAACAGTCCTTGGCTATTTGGGGTAAATTTAAAATTTCTCATACTCTCCACATAACCCCCTCATTTTCTTTCCCCAAGAATCCAGCTTTCTACCCTGCTTGGAAATTCCCAAAGTCTTTTGCAACATGGTCAACTATAAACTTGACCTGGCTGCATAAATTGACATCTTCTACCAATTTTCATACATTCACTACACTTTGTGAAACATTTGGGCTTCTTAGGACTGAATTTTTTTGTTATTTGCAAATCAAGAATTTTTATACAACTCTTATTAGTACAGGTTCAATTCTTAATCAAATGTCGCAATTTGAACGTATTTGCAAGAGTGACCCTGTCAGAAACCATGAACCAGGCCGAGACAGAAGTACAGTAAAATCGAACTTGTTTATTAATAAAAAGGTAAATAGAGTAAGCATAGTCAAAGCATAGCCAGAGTCCAGTAAGCGGATCAGGTAGTCAGCCAAGCCAGAGTTCAGTAACCAGATTGGGTAATCAGCCAAGCCAGAGTTCAGTAACTAGATCGGGTAATCAGCCAGGCCAGAAGTCAGGGATCCAAGTAGAGGAACAGCAAGCAGGATAAGGAGCCAGAAGGGATGTCAGCAAAGTTTTTAAACAGTCTTTAAACAGGAATGCAGGAGATGGTTTCTTGTGATGTGACCAAGGCGAAGGCAGGAATGAAGTGAGCTGGAGATCTTTAAGTAGGCGGGACTAACGAGCAGATCCACAATAGCTGGTAAATTGTGGAGAGGAATGACAGATGGCAATTAGCCGACAGCTAAGCGGGCAGCTCAGAAAAGGAAGGGCTGAGCCAGCCCTGACAGACCCACATGTTAGAGGTCTGATTTGACTCCTATACCAACTTCTTACCGCTATACATAATGACTCATTTCCCTCATATGCTGCTAAATGGTCGCATGATTTGAATCGCGCATTTGATTAAGATAATTAGTCCAATATTTGGTTGGCCACCAAAACTTCTTCTGAAAATTGTTATGCATTAGAAACCAACTTCTATGTTATGGCACATTGGTATTTGGTACCAGCAAGGATAGCAAAATTTGTCCCAGCATACCCAGAAAATTGTTTTTGAGGATGTTCCGCACCAGGTACACATTTTCATATTTGGTGGCAATGTCCAGTAACACAAGATTTCTGGGGAAAGATATTTGATATGGATTCTAAAGCCTTGGAAATCTCTATGCTCCCAGACCCATCTGTGGCCCTAAATCTTAAACCGGATGCTCTCACCTGTACTCAATTTGAACTTCTCATTAATCTTACAACCGCAGCCAAACAAACTATAGCCAAGGCATGGAAATCTCCCACCTTAATTGTGGCTGAAGCCAAACATAGGATGTTAAAGGCCCTTCTATTTGCCAAAATGACGGCAATAGAAGATGATGATATTGGTAAATTCAACAAAATTTGCAAACCTTGGGTTAAACATCATTTACCCCACGACTTTGATTATTCATTGTTGTTGCCGCAATAATTCCTCCATTTTGTTTATTATTACCTATAAGCATTTTCTAGGCATGGACCACGCTACCACCATGGGAGACCCTCTCTTTTCTTTCCCCTTTCCCTCTTCTTCTTCTTCCTATTTTTTTTTATATATATGGATAAGGGAATCTTTATACTTACTCATATAGTTCCATATTTTGAGATTGACAAGCACTGTCTTTTTTTATTTATTCTCTGATATTTTTCTTAACTCTTATCTTTTTGATCTAGTATAATTGGCATTTGTATTTTATGATTTTAATACCTAGACCCCTTTATGTCTTTCACAATATATAATATAATTTTGGCAGAAATATTCCTGGTTTATACAGTTATGCCCCCACCCATCCACAGTTTGCACCCATTAGGGGTGGATGGGTTGTCTGGAGGCATGTTTCATTAAATACGCCAACATTTTAAGGGTTCTAATTCTGGCTCTTTAAGTGGATCTACTTTATTTAAGTCTTGTTTTCGGACATGAGTCTTGTTAATCATACAGTGACATCTATACTCATTTTTATTATTCATGTTTTTGACTGTTTCCCATGTATAAGCCTACTGATTGTTATGTACTTTTCATGAAAAAAATTAATAAAAATATTGAACGAGAAAAAAAATGCTGATCGCCACCATTACTAGTAAAAAAAATAATTAATAATAAAAATGCCATAAATCTATCCCCTATTTTGTAGACGCTATAACCTTTGCGCAAATCAATATACGCTTATTGCTATTTTTTTAACCAAAAATATGTAGAAGAATATATATCGGCCTAAACTGATGAAGAAATGTATTTTTTTTTGGGGGGGGGATATTTATTATAGCAAAAATTTAAAAATATTGTTTTGTTTTTTTTCAAAAGTGTAAGTTTTTTGTTTTTTTAGCGCAAAAAATTCAAACCGCAGAGGTGATCAAATACCACCAAAAGAAAGCTCTATATGTGGGGAGAAAAGGGCTTCAATTTTGTTTGGGTACAACGTCGCACGCGGTGCAATTCTCAGATAAAGCGACACAGTGCTGTATCGCAAAAAATGGCCTGGTCATTAAGGAGGCAAATCCTCCCAGTCCTTAAGTGGTTAAAATGATCTTTCTGCCACGTTTCCTCTATATTTTAAGTAATTTCTTGATATATATTACTAAACCTAAGTTTCAAGAGATAGATTTGGTTCTCACCAACTTTATCTGGAGTGAAGGGGCAGTTCGAATTGCAAGAGACACGCTACAACTACCTGTTATGTGGCCTCTCAATTACCACATGCTTATTGGTGGTTCTACCCTGAGGCTAACAATGCGGCCTGGGCCTTGGAGGCAGCCATCCTTACCTCTTAACAGAATCTGATACATCCTCAGTCTTCAAGTGGTACTTACAGTAAAGAACCCTCTACGCAGTTTGAGGTTAAACCTAATTTCTTCTCATTTTAACCACTTCAGCCTCGTAAGAATTTACCCCCTTCCTGACCAGTGCATTTTTTGCGATTCGGCACTGCGTCGCTTTAACTGACACGGTCGTGCAAAGTGGCTTCCAAACAAAATTGACCTCCTTTTTTCCCACAAATAGAGCTTTCTTTTGGTGGTATTTGATCACCTCTGCGGTTTTTATTTTTTGTGCTATAAACAAAAAAATAGCGACAATTTTGAAAAAAACGCATTATTTTTTACTTTTTGCTATAATAAATATCCCCAAAAAATAATTAAAAAAACATTTTTTTCCTCAGTTTAGGCTGATACATATTCTTCTACAGATTTTTAGTAAAAAAAAATTGCAATAAGCTTTTATTGATTGGTTTGCGCAAAAGTTATAACGTTTACAAAATAGGGGGTAGTTTTATGGCATTTTTATTAATATTTTTTTTTTTTACTAGTAATGGCGGCGATCAGCAATTTTTATTGTGACTGCGACATTATGGCGGACACATCGGACATTTTTGACACATTTTTGGGACCATTGTCATTTATACAGCAATCAGTGCTATAAAAATGCACTGATTCCTGTGTAAATGACACTGGCAGTGAAGGGGTTAACCACTAGTGGGCGGGAAGGGATTAAGTCAGTACTAGGAAGTGTTTTCTAACTGTAGGGGGGATGGGCTAGCTGTGACATGTCACTGATCTCTGCTCCCGATGACAGGGAGCAGAGATCAGTGACACTGTCACTAGGCAGAACGGGGAGATGCTGTTTACATCAGCATCTCCCCGTTCGTCCTCTCCATAAGGTGATCGCGGGTATCCCCGCAGTGATCGAGTCAGCGGGACACGCGACCCGACTCACGGAGCTCCCGGCCGGCTCGCGCACGCAATGGCATGGCGGAAAATTAATGGAACTTACCTGTACGCCCATTTGCCCAGCCGTGCCATTCTGCCAATCTACATCGGCGTGTGCCAGTCGGGAAGTGGTTAATGAGTGGTCTTATTAAACTCCCTTCCGCGGAAAAGATTTATCCCTATTTTGGGGTCACCAGTATGGTATTTGTAAATTGAAATCATATCCCCTCTCAAGCGTCTCTTCTCCAGAGAGAATAAGTTCAGTGCTCGCAACCTTTCTTCATAACTAATATCCTCTAGTCCTTTTATTAGCTTTGTTGCCCTTCTCTGTGCTCGCTCCATTTCCATTACATCCTTCCTGAGAACTGGTGCCCAAAACTGGACAGCATACTCCAGGTGAGGCCAAAGTCTTGTAGAGTGGGAGAATTATCGCTTTATCTATTGAGTTAATCCCCTTTTTAATGCATGCCAATATTCTGTTTGCTTTGTTAGCAGCAGCTTGGCATTGCATGCCAGTGCTGAGCCTATCATCTACTAGGACCCCCAGGTCCTTTTCCATCCTTGATTCCCCCAGAGGTTTTCCCCCTAGTGAGTAGATTGCATTCATATTTTTGCCACCCAAATGCATTATTTTACATTTTTCCACATTAAACCTCATTTGCCATGTAGTTGCCCACCCCATTAATTTGTTCAGATCTTCTTGCAAGGTTTCCACATCCTGCGGAGAAGGTTTTGCCCTGCTTAGCTTAGTATTGTCTGCAAATACAGAGATTAAACTGTTTACCCCATCCTCCAGGTCATTTATGAACAAATTAAATAGGATTGTTCCCAGCACAGAACCCTGGGGGACCCCACTTTCCACCCCTGACCATTCCAGGGAACTGTGTCAAATGCTTTTGCAAAATCCAGATACACCACATCTACGGGCCTTCCTTTATCTAGATGGCAACTCACCTCCTCATAGAAGGTTAATAGATTGGTTTGGCAAGAATGACTATTCATGAATCCATGATGATTACTGCCAATGGTACCATTTTCATTACTAAAATCTTGTATATAGTGCCTTATCATCCCCTCCAGGAGCTTGCATACTATGGATGTTAGGCTAACTGGTCTGTAATTCCCAGGGATGTATTTGGGCCCTTTTTAAATATTGGTGCTACATTGGCTTTTCTCTAATCAGCTGGTACCATTCCAGTTAGTAGACTGTCAGTAAAAATTAGGAACAATGGTCTGGCAATAACTTGACTGAGTTCCCTAAGGACTTTTGGGTGTAAGCCACCTGGTCCCGGTGACTTATTAATGTTAAGTTTTCCAAGTCCATCTCTAATTCTGTCCTCTGTTAGCCATGAGGGTTCTTCCTGTGATGTGTCACGAGGATAAACACTGCAGTTTTGGTTACTGAAGCCCACCGATTCCCTCATGAAGACTGAGGAGAAGAATAAATTCAATACCCTCGCCATCTCCCCATCCTTTGTAACCAGATTTCCTTCCTCATTCCTTATGGGGCCAATATGATTTGTCCTTCCTTTTTTACTGTTTATATACTTGAATAATTTATTTTGCTCGCCTCCTCTATGTGTCTTTCGTGTTCTATCTTAGCCACCCTAATTGCACCCTTACATTTCTTGCTGCATTCTTTTTAAAGTCTGAGTGATGATGATGATCGCTCAACCTTGTACTTTTTGAACGCCTTCTCCTTTGCTTTTATATGCATTTTTACATTGGAGTTTAGCCATCCAGGACTTTTGTTCACTCCTTTAAATGTATTCCCCAATGGGATGCACTGGCTCATGCCCTTATTTAATATGCTCTTAAAGAAAATCCATCTCTCCTCCATTTTTTTTGTTACTAAGATTTTTTCTGAAGAACAGACGGCAGGTTTTGGTTCAGCGGGGGATGAAACTAATGTCACACTCGTTTCTAGACAATACTTTGAATCCTTTATGGTCTTCTGTAGGGAGTTTGGTCCCCCATCCATGGCTTACTTTCAATATATGCAACTACATCACACCGCTGCAGCACAGTTTGGCCTCCGTAACATAGATATTCAACCCACCAACTCGAGCGCTTATTGACTGATCCCTCCCACACAAAACTCGTTTCCACATATTACAAGTCTCTTCTTCACTCCACGACTAGTAGAACTAGAATCACGGAAAGTAAGTGGCGCTCTGACATACCGGAGTTGACAGAGGATATCTGGCAGGAGGATCTTCCTCTCCAGGTCTCTACTGTTACCTCTTCTCAAGATAAAGTCATACAAACCAAACTATTATACAGGTCCTACTACACTCCTTGTTTGCTCTATCGCTTGAATAGACTGTCCTCTGCAACCTGTTCTAGATGTAAAATGGCTGATGGTACATTCTATCATACAATGTGGGAATGTCCACCGATTAGAAGATTTTGGTCAGAAATCACTGCCTTTATTAGTTCAATTACTCAAATACCCAAAATTTGTAACCCCTTAAGATGCCTGCTGGGCTACATTGATGATTAAAGTATATCTAAAAATATACAAACCTTCTTCTTACATATAGTCTTGTTTTATGCAAAGAAATCCAAAACTATGCACTGGATGTCACAGTCTTTACCCACCTTAACTTTTTGGTTTACCATCATTAACCAAGCATTCTCACTACACAGATTGACATATGAGGCCAGGGGATGCCCCCGAAAGTTTGCTAAAGTCTGGGATTCATTGGTCAAATCAGATTATACTATACTGCCTGCTACTTAAATCCTAGGATAGGAATGTAAATTTAGACCACGCCATTTCCTATGTTTCTGCTTTTTGAACTGAATATCCAAATTCTGTATATATATATATTTATTTTTCCTCACCTGAACTACGGATGTTAAATCATTACTTTTATGTTGAGATATGTATGTTGACTGGACATATTGAAGATGTACCCTATTTATGATTGAGCAGTGTTTGCGCCGATATCAGTATTTCGTTTGTGTGTACTTGTTGTTTGTGTATAATAAAATTACACCTTAAGAAAAAAAAAAACAACAACAACATCTATAGCACCATTGTTTCAAGGTAGCAATAGAAGGCCTACTGCAGAGGCATGAGATATTAACAGTGGCAGGTAGAAGCAAAGCATGCGCTCACAGTGGCTGGGTGTGCTCATGGGGACTGGATAAGGCAATGGTGGCAGCATCTGAGATTTTTTTTAAGGTCTGCTGACCACTAGGGTCTCTTCTGTCATAAAAATCCTACTTGTAAGATTTTTTTTTTAGTTTAATTATGCTTTAAAAGATTCTCACTACTTTATGCTGCAACTGGGAACACTAGTTTAATGTGCAGTTCAACCTTGCTGCAACTTTCCTTTCTCCTATAAACATCCTTTCAAGTAGAATTAAAGGTAAGGGAGTGTTATAACATGTGTTTTTTTGCAACCTGTGTCCCACTGGAGAGATTTCCCTTGACTCCTTGTCCCATAGCCAAAATAGGAAGTGAGAGGAAACCCTCCAAAGTGAGAGAATTCCTGTTTGTCACCAGAACTAGTGACCCCATTGGAAGATTTCCCCTGTATTCCTATACGTGGGATTTTTTTTCACTTTCAGTTATGGAGAGAGAGCCCTCCTAGCACCACCTTTGCATCATAATTATCGAACATGTCAAAGTGATAATACTTTAATTTAATGGCTGCAAACAGATTTCAGAAACCATAAAATATAGTAATTTCTTTCATCCACTTCATCCCTATTTATCTGCAGGAAGTAGATATAAGTAAATTATGGTTCTCTTCTGGTCAGCTAGCTAAATACCCACAAGTAGAAGTTTTTGCATTCCTGTCAAGTTTCAATTGTCTGTTTGCTCACATAGGCATTCATAATAGGATGGCTTGTTCTTTTTGCTGCCTGTCATAATTCTAGCCTGGCTCTCTACATCCTTTTTCAAGCACATATGACCTCTTAGTTCTGTAAAAAGGTGTAGAGATGCATGATTAAGAGCCCTCTTAGCACCACCATTATAATCTATATAGTAATTATCTGAGCTGTTAAAGTGATAAGTAAACACTTATTTTTTAGCAATTACGGTATCTAATTTCTTCTTTGAAGGCATTGAGAGATCAGCATCAGAATATTTAAGCTCTTTTTTTTCTCCATAATTTAACCTCTTTCAATGAATGTAGCAAGCAGCCAGACAGTTAATAAGAATCTGGTGACTAAAGTATTCGGAGTCGTCTAAAAATATAGCCAATTTAATATTTTCCTAGAAGACATTTCAGCTCTCTATAAAGAAATGAATATTTCATGTAGTCAGAAGTTATGTGAACTTTGTCTTAACCTCTTCCTTGCTTTTCATGTGATATGTGTTATTTTGGGTGATGGCTGCCTGGCTTGTAGAACATTAATGTGCTTATCTCTGGGAAGACTCTAATTGGGTCCACGCGCCTTCGTAGTTGCGTTAAGGAAATAAATCTGCTGAACCAGTGCTTTCCACCCAAACACATACACAGTATATATGACATGATACACTCCATGCAAAAAAAAAAAAAAAACACTTAAAGAAATAGTCATGAACGAAGAGCTAATTTGAAAAAAATGGTTGTGCAATGCCAGTCAGGTTGTTAAAAATAATTCTGTTTAGTTATCTGTTATAGAAGTACTGTGCCAAATAAAACAAACCCAGCACATTATATAAACCATGTTTTGGTATTTCTCTGAAGACAACATTTATATAAACAAAAAGAAAAGCCAGTTAACAGTACCCAGGTTCCAAGTGACTTGAGAACAAACAGAGGTGTATTGCTTTTAATGGTTTGCTGCAGTAAGCAGCGACACAGATGGCTGCAATAAATGTCCTATGTTCTAAAATATACTCTTATTTCAAGTCACCTCCAAGTTTCATCCCTCATCCCCTTTTTAATACCCCTTCAAACACATTTGTCTCAAAAATCCAGAAATTAAAAAAAAAAACGTTTTCCTTATAAACACATAAGTTCAAGATTATTAAATTACAAACATTTTTATGTGGTTAAAGTGGTCGTAAAGCCTTCTGCATTAAGGATTAAACATCTTCTGTGTTCAATCCCCCCAGTCCCCCTAAATGCTCATAGCTCCCAACTGTCCCTGATTTTGAGGGACTGTCCCTAAATTTAGAATAAAGTCCCTCATTCCTCCTCATTTGTCCCTCATTTTAGTCTGATCTATATAGTTGTATATGAAATGCACTTTTTAGCTTTTAAACAGTGTTTCCAAGTGCTAAACCTTTCATCCAACTTATAAATTAGGAATTTTGAGAGAATGGCACTTTAAAGGTTCAAAGCAAGACGAGTAAATAAATAGTATAGAAATATAAATCATTTATTTAGAAAACAGAAGATAAAAATATGGCTACAGTTACAGTCATAGTCCTGGGTATGCACACCTAGCCTAACCTTGACCAGAGAACTGGGAGCTCATGAATTATAAGGATGTGGATTAAGATCTACCTCAGCCATCTTTCCTCTTTGGACATTTTGCTTTATGGTTTTTTGCCACCCCTATGCACCTTTCTGGCCCTGGCATCTAGGGGAGACTGGAACAGTCCTAGACTAAGATACCTTGAGACTCTGTAGATGGCGGTATTTGGTTTATATATAGTGGACATACCAACGCCTTCCTTGGCTCTCCCGTCCGTATCAGCTCCTAGTATAGACATTATCACACTAATAAAGTAATAGGATTGTGATACTGCTGCACTTTCATCTTTTTGTCTAAACATAAAATCACATCCCTCCCTACGGGAAATCTGACATTTTGTGGACCGGTTTTGGATGCAGGTATTGGGGCCGTTTGGGATTTTCCCAACGGTGCTCACTCCAGGACTCATCATTGAGGTTATGCACAGTTTGCTGTTTTTTACATTCGTTAATTGAATACCTTCATCTTTTTCCTGATGAAGCCGCCTCGGCGAAACATGTTGAAATTTCAGGACATAGGAACAATTTATATGTGACTTCAGTTCTCTCATTTAGTCAAGGTTAGGCTAGGTGTGCATACCCAGGACTATGACTGTAACTGTAGCCATATTTTTATCTTGTGTTTTCTAAATAAATGATTTATATTTTTATACTATTTACTCGTCTTGCTTTGAATATGATGTACCTCTAAAGTCCCACTCTCTCAAAATTCTTTGTCTACTATTCATAGGGATGTTGGTACTTTTGAATGTTGTGTTTTCCTCTTGGTGCTGACCTCTCTCCCCATTTTTATGACAATTTATAAATTGCTGCATTTGTAAATTCCAGAAGCCAAAAAGAAATAGTAGTTTTAAGAAAAACATTTTTTTGTATAATTCTCCTTCAAGGGGGCATGTGTCCTATGCCTACATACTTTTGCTAATAGGTGTACTTTGTTCCCATCTCAAAAGGTTGGGAGGTACTTACCTGGCCCCGATCTTGATCCAGCGGTGTGCCTGAGAGCAGTGACACTGCTCTTTCTTTCTCTCCTCACTGGACATGGAGGCAACATTTTATTGGTTGAACTGGATAGACTTGTGTCTTTTTTCAACCAGATTAACTATGTGACCAGTGCTGGGACAAAGCCACCCAGTGCCCAGGGCAAAGATGCCAAACTGTGCCCCCCCTTTCCTTAGCGTTAGGGTCAGGGTGCAACATCCCTGCAATAAACCATTTTGCCCACCCCTTGTTCTGGCCCTGTATGTAACTATGTAACAGTAATGCCCCGTACACACGGTCAGATTTTCCGATGGAAAATGCCCAATCGGAGCGTGTTGTCGTAAATTCCGACCGTGTGTGGGCTCCATCGGACATTTTCCATCGGATTTTCCGACACACAAAGTTGGAGAGCAGGAGATAAAATTTTCCGACAACAAAATCCGTTGTCGGAAATTCCGATCGTGTGTACACAAATCCGACGGACAAAGTGCCACGCATACTCAGAATAAATAAAGAGATGAAAGCTATTGGCCACTGCCCCGTTTATAGTCCCGACGTACGTGTTTTACGTCACCGCGTTTAGAACGATCGGATTTTCCGACAACTTTGTGCGACCGTGTGTAGACAAAACAAATTTGAGCCAACATCCGTCGGAAAAAATCCTAGGATTTTGTTGTCGGAATGTCCGAACAAAGTTCGACCGTGTGTACGCCCTATTGGAGTCATTGGGGGTTATTTACTAAAGGAAAATCCACTTTGCACTGCAAGTGCACTTGAAAGTGCACTGAAAGCGCATTTGGAAGTAAAGTCGCTGTAGAACTGGAGGGGACATGCAAGGAAAATAAAAAACAGCATTTTAGCTTGCACATGATTGGATGATAAAATCAGCAGAGCTTCCACTCACTTCAGATCTACCCCTTACATTTAGAGCGACTGCACTTCCAAGTGCACCTTCAGTGCACTTTCAAATGCACTTGCAGTGCAAAGTGGATTTGCCTTTCGTAAATAACCCCCATTGTCTCCTGCTGCTGTCAATAAAATCCAGTAAGAAGAGAGTGGGGGGTGTGTGTGTCAATGGAAGTACACATCCCAGCTCAGGATCATGACCACACATGTGCCACTATAGGAAGCAGGGGGAGCCAAGAGCCCCTGTGGTGGACACGAGAAGAGGAGGTAAGTTTGACATGTTTGTTATCTAAAAAAAAAAACTTTACAATCACAAGTCTTCAGGGTCACAGCCATACAGGGGCTGTACAGTATACAGAGCATGTGTGATATCTCCCACAGGACCTGCGTACAGCCACTCGCTCAAATGAATAAGATGAGTTGGCTGTACGTGGTTGTGTGCAGGGGTTTGCACAAACCACCCACATGCTCATAGAAGTATGCTCTGAATGCAGATAGTGTGCATGAAGCCTGCAGTGGCGCTTTGCAGGTGGTTCAGCAGCGGTGCCCATTCAATTCAATGGGTAGGAGCGGTGAAGAAGCGTTGTACACACTGCTCCTTCCCCGCTCCAAAGATGCTGCTTGCAAGAGTATTTTTAACGTCCTGCCAGCTCCACACTGAGACTGCAGGGGAGGTGTTTTTCAGGCGCTTTACAGGCGCTATTTTTAGCCCAAAAGCGCCTGAAAAGTGTCTCAGTGTGAAAGGGGTCTAAGAGTTTACAACCACTTTAACCCCATAGAGCCACCTCCCAGTGGCCATTAAGTGGGCTTTAATGTCCTGGAGGTGGCACAGCTTCTGTTTCATGTGATTATTGTGATTGGCTCTCGGGGCAGTCACATGATAGGAAGCTCATCCCACTGGCTCACTATCAGAGGTCTGAAATAAAAGCTGTCAGTGAGTTGGGAGTGTGCAGTGAGTGCATTCTTAAAGTGATTGTAAAGTTTTTTTTCCTATAAAAATAAAAAACATGTCATACTTACCTCCTATGTGCAGTGGATTTGCACAGAGCAGCCTGGATCCTCCTCTTCTTGGGTCCCTCTTCTGTGATCCTGGCCCCTCCCTCCTGTTCAGTGCCCCCACATCAAACAGCTTGCTATGGGGGCACAGAGCTGAGTCACAGCTCCCTGTGTCCATTTAGACACGGAGTCCCGACCCGGCCCCCGCTCTCCTGATTGGCTAGCTGACTTTGACAGCAGTGGCAGCCATGGGCACCGCTGCTGTGTCTCAGCCAATGAGGAGGGAGAATCTCGGATGGCTAAGGAACTAGTGGACATTGCTGCACAGAGAGGGACCTCAGGTAGGTATCAGGGTGGCTGGGGGGGCTGCTGCACACAGAAGGCTTTTTATCTTAATGCATAAAATACATTAAAGCGGAGTTCCACCCAAAAATGGAACTACCGCTTTAAGGCAAGGTGACCCCCTGACATGTCACATTTGGCATGTCATTTTTTTGGGGGGGGAGCAGAAACACTCTTTTTAGGGGGTTCCAGCTCCCGCTTCCTCCTGGGGCACCGTGGCACTGGAAGTAAGTTCACCTCTCCCCACTTCCTCTCAGCAATCATCTGGGAGACGTCACAGGTCCAAGATGATTGCCCAGTCAGTCACAGCGTGCAGCGCGGCTCACGCCTACGCAGTATGTGCCTGGCTGTGAAGCTACACCCACAGTGACAATGCCGGGGCCGCAGAGAGGAGGGGGAGACCCGCATCGCTGGACCCTGGGACAGGTAAGTGTCTGATTATTAACTACTTCCCATCCAGGCCAATTCTGACATTTCTCTCCTACATGTACAATTCATCATTTTTTTGCTAGAAAATTACATAGAACCCCCAAACATTCTATATGTTTTTTTAGCAAAGACCCTAGAGAATACAATGGCGGTCATTGCAACTTTTTATCTCGCACGGTATTTGCGCAGCAATTTTTCGAACACTTTTTTTTGGAAAAAAAAACAGTTTCATGCTTTAAAAAAAAAAAGAAAAAAAAACATTAAAGTTAGCCCAATTTTTTTGCATAATCTGAAAGATGAAGTTAAGCCGAGTAAATAGATACTTAACGTGTCACGCTTAAAAATTGCACACGCTCGTGGAATGGCGCCAAACTTCAGGACGTAAAAATCCCTGTAGGCGACGTTTTAAATTTTTTTACTGGCTACATGTTTTGAGTTACAGAGGAGGTCTAGGTCTATTATTGCTCTCACTCTAAAGTTTGCGGCGATACCTGGACGTACCTTGGACGGGAAGTGGTTAAAAGTCAGCAGCTGCAGTATTTGTAGCTGCTGAGTTTTAATTTTTTTTTTTTGGAACTCCACTTTAAGGTGAAAAACCTTTTGCTTTTACAACCCCTTTAATACATGACCTCAGCCCACCTTTCTTGCCACCTCATATATGCAATACAACAGGAGGTTAAGCAAGAAATTACATTAGCAATTTTCTATGTCTGGCAGCCATGCAATTCATAGCAAACATATTTTATAACGTTCAGATCTATTTAAATGTGTTTATGATAAACAAAAGCCTTCCTGAAATCTGACAGATGATATGCTGCTCCCTCTGGGCTTACTCCTTGGTGTGCCATTGTTTATTTTTTATTGTTGTTTATTCACACATTTATTCCGCCTGTCACTGTGAAAATACAGTAAGTGACAGGATAGGCCTGTTTGGCAGTAAAAATGTCCCTGAACTATCATAACAGGCATAGAGACTGACCGATCAGGGCTTCTATGTGGGAGGACACATTGGGAACGTATGTCCAGACATTGGGAACGTATGTCCAGTCCTGTGTTTCCTAAAGGCACCTAAACCAACATCATGTCTGATGAATGAGAGTTGGAGACTGCCAAGAGACAGAGGCAGTCTCTGTGTGAACAGACGAATAAAGCTGGCCATATACAAGCATACACTATCATTACTGTTGTCACTATTACTAATCATTAGTGGGGTCAAGTTGATGTTTGTTTTCTCCTGCAGTGACGAGAACATTCAAAAGAGCAGGATGAAAAATGTTTCTCGAATTAACACATTTCTAAGGATTGGTTCATACTATTGCAGGTGGTTGCAGGTGCGGAAACTGCACCTGTTCCCACACTAGAATCCGGCCCCAGCCAAAACCCACTGCTCTTTAAAAATGCATGGAGCTAGCATTAATTCTTAACGGCACCCCCACGCATTTAAAAATGCAGTGGAATTTCGGTTGTGGAAACCACAGGGAAAACGCTGCAGGAACATTTTTCCTGTGTGAAATGCAGGCACAGCAGCCCATTCAAATGAATGGGCTGCCGTGTCCATGTAAACGCAGCCCACAGAGCCACAATAGTGTGAACCAGCCTAACAGTAAATGCTGTTCCTGTTAAGGAAAATCAATTCACTGCAAAATCGAATGTTAAAGGCATTTTCAAACTTTTTTGTTGTTTTAACTAGATATTAGTGTAGTTATATTCCCCGTGTCATTTGTCTTACCTTGTAATGTTTCGCTCACATAGTGTGGCTGCAGTTTGTAGTGCCATGGCTGATCGATTACCCTGTGTCCATTTATTCATTCATCTAGTTTTTCCCTGTTCACTACAGGGACAGGTAACTTCTGAGTCACACAGTGTCCAGTCCATGCCCTGCCATTGTTTCTGTGTTGCATCACAAATGTGGAAGTGCCAATGTGATTAAAATACATCAATTCTAGCATGGCAATCTCTGTGTTAATTGTTCCATCTGCTTGTGCCTGTGTCAGATCTAATTACTGTTTAGCATTCACCTGTACCAGTGCTAGACTGAGAGACCCAGGGACTGTGGGATATGTCGTTTCCTCACAGGAAGTGTCAGTTGTCACACTACAGACAGAGGACATGCAATCATGTATGCAGTGCCATGCAGCATGCCTCATGTTTGAGCACTAACTGATACTTTTGACTCCAGAATGTGAAGATTTACTCTACTATAGACTGTGAGTACAGGGCAACAAATGACACCATAAAACTATAGGATCAACACACATCTTATGCAGGTGAAATGAATGTGACATATACAGTGCAGGTGGAAAGGTTTATAATGCTTTTTTGTCATGTACTGCCAAGAATTTTTGTATAAATGTTCGTACTGATGTTTGTTTGAAAAGGCCTTTTTTTCAAAGCACTAGATCAATGTTTTGGTTCTTTTTTAATTTAATGCTTTGCATTGCAGAGGAGAAATCTGGGGTATTATTGACCCCAGATCTCTCCATAAAGAGGACCTGGCACTGCTTATTTCTATCACATTCCTCTGTATAAAATAAATAATAATAATAATAATAAAAAATGTAAAGCGTCCCCCTCCCCCCTTGCTCGCGCACAGTGGTGAACGCATACGTAGTTCATGCCTGCCTATGTAAACGGTATTCAAACCACACATGTGAGATATCATCGCGAACATCAGAGCAAGAACAATAATTCTAGCACTAGATCTGCTCTGTAACTCTAAACTGGTAAAAATAAAAAATTAAATTAAAAAATGCGCTATATATAGCAAATACATAAACAAAAAACAAATGCAAGCAACAACTTTTCTGTGAGATATAGCACAGTTCCAATACAATATAACTTTATAAAGTTGCGCTAAATAAATGAACATAAAAAGTCCACAAGTGATGTGTTCTAACAATCCTGGTGAGTATCACCACCATCCACCACCTTGACGAGTGATCTTGTGTGTCAACACCACCACCACAGGTTGAAAGGCTCACTTACCAAATTAATTGGACCTCTCATTACAAAATGTCACAAGCACTTGTGGCTCCATGCCCAGCCAGGGCCTTTATAGCTTCAGAGGATTTTCCAAATTGACAAATCAATCTTCCTGACACGATTGTCATGGGAGTTCCCCAAAACATAAAAGGCTCCACAAAAATCTCAAAATGTTATTGTATATAAGCATAAAGGTTGCACTTACAGTGAAGATGCAAATAAAATGCCTTAAATTGCATGCGTAAGCCAGCACCCATACAAAAAAAACATCCTTCCGGGACTCAAGAGTAACAGTGGCATCAGCGCGTCGCTCTGACCTATGCGTTTCATCATATGTTGACCCATCAACGATGTCAACGTCTGATGAAACGCATATGGTGGAGCAACGTGCTTATGCCACCGTCGCTGGATCAGTCTTCAAGGTGGTGTATGGTGGTGATACTCCTCAGGAGTATTAGAACACATCACTTGTGGATTTTTTATGTTCTTTTTTTAGCGCAACTTTATAAAGTTAGAACTCTAAACTGGTAACCTGTAGACATTTTTAAAGCGTTGCCTATGGAGATTTTTAAGTACTGTGGTTTGCCGCCATTCCACAACATGTTGGGTATATTTTTTAATCATCTTTCATATTTTACAAAAAAATTGGGGTATATATTTATATATATTTTTTCTAATTTAGAAGTGTATTTTTTCCAAAAAAATTGTTTTTGAAAAACTGCTACACAAATACTGTGTGACAAAAAAATTGAAATGATCACCATTTTATTCTCTAGGGTCTCTGTTAAAAAATATAATATTTGGGGGTCATTTTCTAGCAAAAAAAACCCACAGATCTTTACATAAATGAGAGAAGTGTCAGAATTGGCCTGGTTGGCAAGTGGTTAAAAGGGTTTATTTTTTACTATTTGTCCTGTTATAGTAGTCATGCATGCTTCAATGTATCCAGTCAATCTGCAATTTGATCCAATGAAATCTGCAAAAAACTGAATAGCCATAACCTTTCTTCTGATCCTTCCTTCTGATCAATTTAAACTCAATTTTGATCAGGTTCAAACTGAGTGGATTGGCCAGGGTGGAAAATTATCAGTTATAGCAATGACATAATTTGATCATGAATATGATCCTATTTCGAGAGACCAGAGTATGAGCATACATAGTGGAAGTAGAGATTCCATTGATAGCTTACATTTATAAGTTACTACCGCATCTTAACTATTGATCGAAATCCACTTCCCCATGTGTAGCATATCGGTTGAATGGGTTGTCAACTATAGAGTGATTACTCTGATCAGCAGAGATTGATAGGAAAATAAATCAATCATTTATCAAAGCGTGTATGTCCACCATTAGGGATACAGCAAGAAATTAGAGAAAATCTCAAAAATGTGAGGGGAATTCCTTTCTAAGACATTTGTCACAAGAGCAGTTGTCTCCACTTTAAGAATCTGTTGCTATAGCACTGACAAATTACTACCAGTTCTTTAGTTAGGAAACTGGTGATAATTAAGATCAACTCTGAGCTGATATACAGAGGTATGTCAATACTGAGAGTAGAAAGTGCCTGTTGTAGGAAGTTGTCATGCATGTGTCAGCTTCCCACAAAGTGCTGTATCCCTTGCTCTATTCAGCTGTTGGCCAGGAGATTCCCCCGACTGAACGTTAACTGTAAATGGGGATACAGGTGATTATTGCCCAAAATGGCAATGGCCATATCTGGGAAAGTATGTGTAGCGGGCACCTACTTTCATGTAGGTGAGCTTTCTGAGTTTAAATGGCAAAGTACGGTTTCAGGTAAATTTAGACAGGCTTCCATTGTGATTCCAGGCCAGGTTGTTTATTTTGAGAACTGGGAGTGTCAGTGTAGTGCAGGGTGTGGCCACCTTCCTTGGACCCAGAGATGCCTCCTCTTGCTTTCAGTGGAAATGGTTCTGGAAGAGAGGTTGAACTTGGGATCTGAGTGACAGGCAGCTCATGTGTGAGTTCTGGCCAATCATTAATTTGTTTGGCAAGAGGCAAGACTCTCATAAAAGCTAGGGTCACATGCTGCTAGGGAGTCCAGGGGGAGAGAGATCAGAGAGAGGGCCCCCTGCGGGTAGCCAAGCCGAGCCCCCCCTACGGGGAAGGAGGGGGGGGACCAGGCCACTTGGAGGAGAGAAGTCAGTGACACCTCACAGCATGTAGTCGCTGGTGTCGCTGGACGCCCCTGCGGGGAAGGGAGCATGCCAGATTGGAGAGAAGGGATGGAGAAACCATTTCAGAAAAAGTAGCAACTAAGCGGAAGACAACTGGGCGATCGATTGTTTGTGAGTGGCACATGGACTGTTGATCAAGTGAGTGAAAGCCCAGGGGAAAGGTACTACCAGAGGCTGAGGGATGTTGGTACGCAAGTCAGTGAGACAGGTGGTGATGGCCTGTGACTTTGGGTTGAACAATGCCCCGGGATTCCAATCAGTCAGGCGGGAGGAATTATTCAGATTAATCTCTTCCTTAGCTCAACTTGGAAGTACTGTACAGACGGGAAGTAGTGGTCAAAAGGCGGTGAAGGAGCTCCGAGCACAAACAGAGATACAGATTGTTCTAAAAAGGTCTACGGGTGAAGAGGTTATTCAGAGTAACTCTTTACCACAACAGCCTATGTATCCTCTAGTAAATCTACCAAAGTCTATATGCAAAGAGTTATTCAGAGTGGCTCTTTGCTATTCGTTTCATTGTTCTCAAAGACCAGACTACTCCTGTCTTCCCAAAGAAAAGTTATTCAGAAGTGACTTTTCATTATCCGCAATGTTCTAAGTCTTTGCATGAGAGGCAAAGGAGAGATTATGACAAACAAAAGAGCACCTCAGAAAACCCTTCTCCTATCCCAGTTTATGTTACACCAATAAAAAGCAAGAGAAAAGCACAATATGGACTGTTTCTATTTCTATGGGTTGCGATGGGCTAAGTGGTAAATGTGATTTACGGAAAGAACACACAAGTTGCAGCTCCTTTGGGGGTAGTGCGCTACATATGTGTCACTGGGTGGGTGGAGCCTGATGGGTAACTGAGAAACTAGTATTTGAAAGCTGCTTTTGGACTGAATAGTGGCTTTGGATCTGCTCACTGCCGTGAGATGTCAGTAACTACTTCAATACAGGGTAATTTCCCCTGCTTCCTGCCCAGGCTATCTTTCAGCTTTCAGCAATGTCGAAATTTGAATGACAATTGCTCGGTCATGCAACACTGTACCCATATGAATTTTTTATCATTTTCTTCACACAAATAGAGTTTTCTTTTGGTGGTATTTAATAACCCCTGGGTTTTTTATTTTTTGCAAAAAAAAAGAAAAAATACCAAAAATTTTAAACATTTTTTAAAATTTTTCTCCTTCACTAATGGGCGCTGATAAGGCTGCACTGATGGGCACTGATGAGGCAGCACTTAAGGGCACTGATGGGGTGACACTGGTGAGGAGGCACTAATATGCAGCTCTGATGGGCACTGATAGGTGGCACTGATATGCAGCACTGATGAGCACTGATAGGTGGCACTGATAGGCACTAATAGGCAGCACTGATGGGCAGTGATAGGCACTGATGGGTGACACTGATGGGCTGCACTGATAGGCGGCACTGATGGGCAGGCACTGATGGGCACTGAAAGGCAGCACTGATATGCATAACTGATGGGCACAGATTGGCCTCACTGATGGGCACAGACTGGTGTCACTGATGGGCACAGATTGGTGTCACTGATGAGCACAGACTGGTGTCAATGATGGGCACAGAGTGGCCTCACTAATGAGCACTGCTGGGGCTGTATTGTAATCAGGGCACTGACCTGATTACCTTTACAAATCTTCCCTGTGAGGAGATGCCACTGATCCTCTCTTCTCACCTCACACTCTGTCAGTGTAAGGTGAGGAGAGTTGATAAACGGCACTTCCTTGTTTACATGTGATCGGCTGTGATTGGACACAGCCGATCACATGGGCAAAAAATCCGCGGACGCGCGGCAAGTGGTTAAAAAAAGCAATTTAGAAATGGGGGAGGGAAGGATTTTTACATTTAGGGCTTTTCACACTAATCCAGTTTGATGCATTTTAGGGTAAAAAAAAAAAATGGAGGAAAAATGCATGAAAAATGTATCCCTTTAAGTCTTAAGAAACTCTTCACATCAGTGAGCTCCGGGTGCAGTTCATTTTTAAAAGTCCTGCATTTTTTCATAAGGAATGCACCTCTCCATTGAAATATATGGAAAACATGCCCTTGCAGTGCATTTTTAGTGTGTTTTTTTTTTTAGTCAAATGACCAAGTTTCACAGGTGCATAAGGTCAGGGGTTCAGAAAACACAGCAAAAATTGCAACAAAAACACATATGTATATTTACCGTGTTTTTTTCAGTGGAGCAATGTGAAAGCACCCTTACATTACACACTACTGATATGTGTCCTGCAGCTTCTCTACAGCTTCTCTATGTGTCTACAGTCATAACAGGACAGACATCTTTTTAAAAAGGTATATTTTTTGTTTTTGATGGCTGCAATTGATATTATTTCCTAGCAGCTCCATGTCAGTACACCTCCCGCCCACCCCTCACACGGATGGTATAGTAACTATAATTTTGATCCCCCCTCCCCCCACCACCTAGGCGTACCTCATTTTTCTTCCTTCATACTGTGCAATCAGGATCAAGTGTCTCCTACCTTGCCTGGCTAATAGTTTGGGCTGTCCATCTGCTGATATGGTCCTGGTGAAGTCCTTGTGCTCTCCTGCTAAAAGCATTCATCATCAACTATGGTGCAGCTGGGCAAGTGTGTACAAGCCTTGTGGTAGCACTTTCCCTTTTCAAAATGGTGCCCAGTGCTTCACTGCACACCTTTGTGCAATATAGACTTGGGCTGGTAAAGTTGTTCCATTGCTACCAAATTTAAACTGTCTCTGGGATCAGTCTGATGTTGACTTACTAGGAGCCAGTTCTATTTTTGCTGCTGCTGTCGCTTTTCTTTCTGCCACTGCTGAATTGGGTATTTAAAGGGGCCCTGCTCATTTTAACCTGCACACACTAGAGGTCTCTATTTTTTTTTTTTTGCCACTTCAGATGACCTTTTCGGGGGACTTAAATCAACTTTACAGTTCATTTTCCTTTAAAAAGACCCTCCAATGTCTCATCATCGTGGCCTTTTGCCATATCAAAAAAAATAATAGTGAAAACATGGTATAAAAATTTCGTACAACTTACACTAATACATTTAATCACTCCCATGTTTCTAAATTTTTACTCCCTTTTCCTTTTACTTCTGTTTCCACCCCCCCATCCCCTCCCTCCCCCTCCCCAGGTCCTCCCAATCCCACCTCTCCAAGGTCTATTCTTCTTCTACTCTCCTTCTTTAGTCTAAGGCTTTCAATTCTTTGGCATAGCTCCATGTTTTTTTGAATTTTTTCCAGCGGTCCCACCTGCCCATATTCACGCTTCTTATTTCCTCTAGCATACTCCCCAGAGTCTCCATATTACAGATCTCCTCTATTGCGTCAAACCACTCCCATATCTCTGGGCTCTCTCTCCTCTGCCAACTCCTCAGTATCGTTCTTTTTGCTGCATTCAAAAGCTGCGGGACCAGTGACCGCTTGTAGTTATTTAAGTCCCCCGCCCCCCCATGGAACAGGACCTCCCAAGGGTCCTCTACTACCTCTATTTCCGTGATTTTCTTAATTAGGACGAGTATTTTTCTCCAGAAGTTTTTAATTTTGAGGCAGCTCCACCACAGGTGTCCCATTGTACCTACTTCTTGGCAGCCTCTCCAACAATTGGATGACCCTTTCTGGTATTTACTTGTTATCTCTGGGGTGAGGTAGCTTCTACTGATGCATTTGTAATTCATTTCTGCCGTTCGGGTGTCTATTGCTGAGTTGGCGCTCATTTTCAAAATTCTTTTAATTGTGTCTATATCCTTCTTAGTGCCTAAATCTCTTTCCCATTTAACCAAAAATGGCGGTATCTCCAATTTTTCTGAGGTCATCAAGATTGTATATATCTGAGAAATTATATTTCTTGGAGCTTCCTTATCGCACAACCTTTCAAAGTCTGTCAATTGTTCCCCAGACCTGATCGGGTGTGGTAATTTATTAACAAAGTGACTTAATTGGAGATATCGCCATCTCTCCAATCCCCGTGTTTCCCTCCCGTGTGTAAGTTGCTGCAGTGACATAATTTTACCTTCTTTCAAAATTTCTCTTAATTGTGTTTTTCCCCAAAGTGCTTCTTTTCCTCTTACATTCTCCATTCCTGGTGTAAAAAATGTATTATCTATTAGTGTAATCAACGGTGAGTTGTATTTCCCATTAACATTCTTATATACTCCATCCCATATTTTAAGGACATTTCGTGTTATTACATGCGTACTATTATCTATTAATCTAAAGTGTGGGGGATTCCAAATAATGGTGCCTAATTTTGCTTTGCTAAAATTTTCTTCTATTTTCACCCACTTTTTTAGCTTTTCCTTCCTCGCCCATTCTACCACCCTTGGTAGTACTAGGGCTTTATAATAAATCTGCACATCGGGTACTGCCAGGCCACCATCTATTTTCCTTTGTTTTAACGTCTGGAAGGAAACTCTCGGTCTTTTGTTTTTCCAAATGAAGGTCATAATTATTTTCCTTAACTTCCTCAGGTAGTACTGGGGGAGGGGCACTGGTAGCATCTAGAAGTGATACATAATTTTGGGTAATAAGACCATTTTAATGACATTAATGCGTCCTATCCATGAAAGGGCCTTACAGGAGAATCTATTACAGTCCAGTCTGACCGAATCAAGTAAGGGCATATAGTTAATAGTGAACATCTTCTTGATTGAGTTAGTTAGTTTAATATCCAGATACTTTAGTTCCTTGGTCCATTTGAAGCTAAATTCTTTTTTCAAGGTCTCTAACTCTATCTTGCTTACATTTATGTTTAATATTTCTGATTTATTCATATATATTTGAAAGTTAGATACCTCTCCATATTTCCTCACTACTTTTATAAGGTTGGGCATAGTTGTGACCGGGTCCCTTACATAAAACTACACATCGTCCGCAAATGCTGCAACTTTGTGTTCCTCCTCTCCTACCTTAACACCTCTAATATCGGGATCTCTTCGTATTGATGCCAAGAGGGGTTCCATAGCCAAGACGAAAAGCAACGGAGACAGGGGGCACCCCTGTCTCGTACCGTTTTCCATCTCGAATGGTTGAGATGCTAACCCATTGATTTTTATTACAGCAGTTGGATGGTGGTATATATATATTTTATCATCTGAATCATTTTAGGTCCCAGTCTCATAGTCTGAATCATGAACCCCCAGTCTACTCTGTCAAAAGCCTTTTCGGTGTCAATTGACAGCAGTAGTCCTGGGGGCCCACTCTCCTTCATTTTTCCCAACAAGAGAAGAGTCCTAAACCCGTTGTCCCTCCCCTCCCTGTTGGGGACAATCCCTACTTGGTCTGGGTTGACTAGTGAGTTCATAAATTCCTTCAATCTTTCTGCCAGCACTTTTGCATATAGTTTTGTGTCGTTATTCAGCAGAGAGATTGGGCGATAGCTTGAGCATAGTGTTTTCTCTTTACCTTCTTTCAATATGATTGTAATGGATGCTTTCAATGCCTCCATGCTCATCTCAAAGCTGTCTCCCAACCCGTTCAGATAACGACACAACCTAGGTACTAATATTTCTTTAAATGTTTTGTAATAAAATGTTTTTAGGCCGCTAATGCTTTCCTTATTTCTTCTTCGGAAATTGGTCTTTCCAATAATTCTCTACCTTCCTCAGAGATCTTGGGGAGCGCTGCCTTTTTTAAATAGCTGTTATATCTCAATGTCCTATTTTTTAAAGAGGTGTCTTGTTTGGGGACTGAATATAGTCCCTTATAGTAGTTCTTAAAAATATCCGCCACCTTCCTGGTTGAATACTCCATATGGCCCTCTTTAGTCTGGATTCTTTCTATGAAGTTCCTAGCTTTCTTCTTTTGTACCATTTTTGCTAACTGTTTGCTAGGTTTATTACCCCATCTATATCTCTCCCAGGCTATCTTATTAAGTGACGCTCTGGACTCCTGCTTCATTGCAGTTTTCAGCTCAGATATTTTAATAACCATCTGATGGTGTATCTCTTGGGGTAGCTGACACTTTTGTTCTTTGTGTTTTTGTTCTAACCCCGTGAGTTCAACCATTAACTTTTGGATTTCGTCCCGTCTATCTTTTTTCTTCCTCGCCCCCATTTCAATCAAGACCCCTCTAATGAAGGCTTTATGGGCCTCCCAAAGTGTGGCTCCTGATACATCCCCAGTGTCATTTACCTCAAAGAAGTTCTCTAGTTCTTGTCTGATTCTATTGACCCCCTCCTCCTCCCTTATCAGCTCCTCGTTTAGCCTCCACTGCCCCATATCGGCCTGGCCTCTGCCTGTTGTCATTTCAATGGTCATAGGTGCATGGTCTGAGTAGGTTGTGTTTCCTATCGTGGACTCCACTACCTTATCGATCGCCCTATGCTCGACTAAACCCCAATCAATCCGGGAGTATGACCCGTGCACAGGGGAATAGAACGTATAATCCCTTTTAGTTGGATGTTGGACTCTCCATATATCCACCAATTGGTGGGTGGAGAGTTTTTGCTTTATCTCTTTCAGGTGGGTGCAGTTCTTCCCCTGCGTTCGGGCTGTACTGTCTATACTCGGATTAAGACAAAAATTATGATCCCCCATTAATATCAGGTGCCCTCTCGTGAACTCCATTATTTTCCCCAAAATATTTGCCAGATATTTCATCGGGTTCTTGTTAGGGGCGTAAATATTAACTAACGTATATTCCCCTTCATTTGATCTACCTCTGAGGAACAGGTATCTACCTTCTGCATCCACTAATCTTTCCTCCAGCACAAACCTTGTTTTCTTTGCGAAGCCAATAGCTACTCCCCGTGCCCTACTAGAGATAGTATCTCCTTGGAACCAGACCGGGTATTCATTTGAGAACAATCTAAGTCTCGATTGAAGTGAGATATGTGTCTCTTGCAGGAACACCACGTCTGGTCCCAATAATTTTAACTCATTAAAAATGTCAAGTCTTTTCTTGGGGGTATTTAAGCCTTTGACGTTATATGTTGTAAATTTTATTGTAGCCATAGCCCTTTTTCCATCCTCCTGGATTCTCCCTTTACCTTAGACCTTGGAGAGTTTTCCCCCTTTCTTAAAATTGAGGTTGGGCAGGACCCCTTTCCCCTACTCCCCCACTCTCTCTCCCCCCCATCCCTCCCCATCCCACCACCACCCCTCCCCATCCCCCCACCACCCTCAGCTCTACCCCCTCCCTCCCGCCCTCCCCCCTATTGGTCCCCTCAGGACCCTTAGACCAGTGAGGATCACCTATATTGTGGCCCACCATTGGTCTCCTCCTCTAACGGTGGAGCTTTAGATGTGTCTTTCCTCCGGTCGATACTGCCTCAATGACCGGGTATGCTAGGCTACTCCTGACGGGATATCCTCTCCATTATTATCTTTTTAATATTGGCCTTGACCTGCCCCCCCCCCAAGCCCCCCCACCCCCACCCCCGCTGAGCCTCACACCTAGCCCACACTCAATTCTATCCAACGTTCAATAGACCAGTCCAGCATCGGGGGCACCTGCATGCCCAATTTCTCACAGAACTCCTCGAATTCTTAATCTTGCAGACCTCCCATCCTTACTGCCTAACAGGCAGGCTGGATATCCCCATGAGTATTTTATATTTTGATTTATCATTTGTTCCAATAGGGGTTTCAGATGTCGCCTTCTCGCCAATGTGCCCTTGGCCAAATCCGCAAAAACTTGGAACCTTGCCTCTTCATACTGCATAGGGGTATGCCCCTTCAATTTAACCCATATATTTTCCTTATCTTCATAAAATCTAAACCTCACGATTATGTCACAGCTTCTTTCTTCCTGTCTAGTATCTAGCCTCCCCACCCTGTGCACCCATTCGATTTTTGGGAAGTCTTCTCCTCCCAGCTCTAAAAGTGGGCTAAAGATAGTCGTCACAGTCCTCCTCAGATCCTCCCCCCTATTTTCCAGGACCCCTCGAAGTCTTAAATTTTGTCTACGGTCTCTATTTTCCTGATCTTCCATCCTATAGCATGTTTTAATCTGATTTTGTTGGGATGTTTTAAGTTGTTCTTTTAATTCGGATATCTCCCGCTCTTGTTTATCTAACTTATCTTCAGCCCCTTCCACTCTGGTCAGGAGGTTGCCTAGATCTAACCTCAACATACTAATCTCAGTTTTAATTGAGGTCTCCAATGCTTTAAACATTTCTGCCAGTTCATTTTTCGAGGAGAGATGTAAGTCCTGTCTGTGTTCATCTATCCTAGATGCTTCCTGCGTGTTGTCGGCTATCAATTCCTTTCTTGAGTGATCAGGAGTCTGATCTTCCCTCACGTTTGATCCCTTCTTCATTTTGTCTGCCATATTTGATTTTTGAGTCTCTTGGTGGGCACTCCCCGGGCTCCCCCCTTTAGCCAAGTATTGCTTTATTGTACTTCCAGCCGCACTCCCTGATAGATTATCTTTTGGGGTTTTCGGTGGTCCCCCTTTCCCAGTTTTAGATGCCTTCCGGCTCATACTATCTTCCTGCTGCCCTGGTGCAGTTGGGTTTTAATCAGTGTATCCAACACTAACAAAAAAAAAAAAGGTCCTAGGTCCGGGTTTCACCAATTAACTAATCGGTGAAATTCAGGATCACCATGTGGGTACCAGTGTGGCGGTAGTGTAGTATTAGCGAATTTGAAAAGAACACTGTAATGCCAGATTTGGCCCCGTGTCACAGTGTGTGGCGAGATCTTTTCCAAGTTGTTTTCAGGCACGACAGTATTGTGTTTAAAGTACTAGTGGTAGAAGAATATAGAGATACTAAACATGTTTTAACTAACCTGTGCCTGAGTTACAATGCTGTAAATGTGAAATTAACAAATGGATGACATAGTAAAAAGTTACACTGCTGTAATTTAACTGCATGTGCGAAGTCCAACCTCTCAGCCTCACGTCCTCTAGAGGCTCTCCCCCTTGTCTGCTTCAGGTATACAGACACTTCCAAAGCCCCTATCTTGCGTTGCTATGGGTATTACTGAGAGTCTGCCCACCTCGATTTATCCCATACATGAAGGTCTACAAATCATACTCCCCCAATATTTAAGTGTTTTTACTAAGCTGAGAAATAGGCACACACTCATAGGGATTGCACGGTATGTTTTAACTATGTTCCAGCCTTCTCTCCCGTATGGGGTGCAGATATCACAAAATAGAAAAAAAAACAGCATTAATCGTGTCCTTAGCCCTTTTACACTTCGACAGGTTATAATGTCCCACGGCTCTCCACAGTATATCAGAGATCCAATTACAACCAAGGGTTGCGGTATTCAAATATCATTGTATTGGTTTTCATAAAGTTCATGAAAGAAAAGAATATGCAGTGGAAGGCCAAGAGTCACACCATCCCTCTATCGTCTCACCGGTTTGTATGGATGACAAATGTTACCATGTACAGGCTGCTCAGCAGTTTCTCACTTTACAATTCACCAACTTACTTTTCCTGGTATGTTCCTAATACACTCTTACCTTTAAGGCAATAGGACGAGTGTGTCTCTTACCACTACCTCCTGTACCTCTGTCTTCTTCTCCGTACTTATGTCGAGTTTGCATGCCGCTGTCAGGGCTCCAAACCTCCACCTTTTGCCTCTTGCTGCAGCATCCAGACCACGTCCTGTCTCGCGTGCTGCCAGCACTCGGTACGGGGGAGGGTGAGGAGAAGCGGGGAGCTCCGGGTGGATGGCCAAGACCGTCACCGCATCTGTTCCCTTCTGTTCACAGTGCGCAGCCCTTGAACCATCAGGCTCCTATTTCGCTAACCGCTGCGTGGTTCTCACAGCATACTGGCTCTCCCGTTTCCTCTCAATCAGCCCCGTCTAGTTGTCCTGCTCTGTGGGAGAGTGAGGGAACCCGCCAGAGCGCCTGCAGGATGACACACCTCCCACTCCTCCCTTCCCGTCCGACGTCTCATGTCATCTCCTCCTCCTGTAGAGGTCTCTATTTTATGTGCTAACTTATTCTTTCTCTCCCTGCATTGTGTATTACTATGCCAACCCCAAGTAAAGACCAGTATCTACAGAGAAGGTAGGGGACAGTTTCCCTTGTGCGTTTATTATTCTCTGAATTATGAAATAATATTTTTTATTTCAAATGTTTTTCTCGATAGCTTGTCAGACTTGGGACACAAATCTCCATGCATCCCACAGAGCAGGGAGCATGCCAGAAGAAGATCTCCATCCCAGGAAATGTATCCCTCACACCATTCTAGGAGTAAGTGTTCTAGGTGACCTTCTAGGCAATCTTGTTTCCAAAGTAACGAGTATTTCTGGCAACATCTGAAAGACAAGAAACCCTCCAACAAAGATTCAATAGTAAGGTTTTTAAACATTGTGCTTGAAATTAAAACAAAATACCTTGTATCATTATGGAGAAGATAAAATAGAGTACAAAGAAATATTCTGGGATAATGGGAGTCTGAAAAAAGAGAAGTAGAGAGAATGGATGTAGAAACATTGTAACAATGGAGAAGTGAGATAGGGGAAAAAGGGGGAGGGGCAATGGCAAAATTTTAGGAATGATCATTTTGAGTAAAGTATTTATATTTTGTATAATGTGAAACTTAATAAAATGTAAATATTAAATAAAAGAAATGAAAACAAAGTACTATTTACATTTTTATGGGTTGAAGCAAATTTACCCCCACTGTCATAGAAGTGTAATTTGCATTCAAAAAAGATCTGAATAATTTACACCTTCTGCCATAACTACATTTATGACACCCTGTAAACTCCTCAGCTGTTTGTGAAGATAACATTTTTTTTTACAGTTCCCTTCTAATTCACCCCCACTGTCATAGAGGTGTAATTTGCATTCCTAGACAGACCTGAAGGACCGCCACCTTCTGCTGTCTACATTTTAGAAACCCAGTAACTGTTTGTGAAGAATTGCATTTGCTTCTAATGCCCCGTACACACGGTCAGACATTGATCGGACATTCCGACAACAAAATCCTCTGATTTTTTCCGACGAATGTGTGCTCAAACTTGTTTTGCGTATACACGGTCGCACAAAGTTGTCAGAATTTCTGATCGCCAAGAAGGCGGTGACGTCAACCACGTACGACGAGACTAGAAAAGGCCATTTCAGAACCAAGCGCGGCACCCTTTGGGCTCCTTTTGCTAATCTCGTGTTAGTAAAAGTTTGGTGAGAGACGATTCGCGCTTTTTCAGACTCGTGGCTTTCAGATCGTTTTCTGCGGTTCAGTTTGTGCTTGTGGGTTTGTATCTGCTCTTCAGTGCGTGCAAGCAAGCTACGCATGACTTTCATTAGTCATTGTGTTCTTGTTCGTTCGTTGCTGTTTTTCAGGTCGCTCTTCACAGGCCTTGCTGTTCTTCAGTGCGTTCTGTTACTTCGTTCTGAGCAGCCGACCGTTTTCTAGCCATGTTGCATATACGTACTCCTCGTTGAGTTCGTGCTGTGCGGGGGCTTGGTGTTGGGGTCCTAACCTTGACACAAGTCCAGTCCATGAACAGGGTGGGGAGGAGTTCATGGACCAAGAATTGGTTGCTTCAGCGTGACCAGTTCTCTCATATGCCTTTGCTCCGTGAGATCCGTGAGAATAATCCTGATGATTTCAGGAACTTTCTCAGGATGACAGACACCGTATTTCACCGTTTGTTGGCTTTGCTGACCCCCTATATCAGCAGGCAGGATACCTGCATGAGGCAAGCCATCACTCTGGAGCAGAGGTTGGTCGCTACCCTGCGGTACTTTTCGATGGGGAGAAGCCTGCAGGACTTAAAGTTCTCGACAGGCATCTCCCCCCAGGCTCTGGGGATCATTATCCCAGAGACCTGTTTTGCCATCAACCAGGTCCTGCAGAAGGAGTATATTAAGGTAAGATTTTTATCCTTTAATATCACATTTTATTGTATTTAATGTTTGATAATGTATTGTATTTCTCTCCTCATTCCCTAATTACCATGATTGGAATATGCTGTGAATGTCCCCTTTGTCCTCATTCATGCTGGATTTTTATGTAATTATTATTTTGCTCCTTCATGCATATTTGCCTTCACTTACCTCCCCAGCATGGTCTACAGACCCTATATTCACCTCATGTAGTCACTTAACAAAGTATTTTGTCAGTTCCATAGTAGTGCTTTACCCCAAACACTCCCTAAAATGTGCCTGGGCTTTTTTTGTGGTGTCCCCAAATCATTTTTAACCCTCCCTCCCCCCAACTGCTAAGTCAGCTGATAACAATTCTCTATCTATCCTCAATCATCTATCTGATGACTTTGCCAAACCCATACACACTATACCCACCTCTTTTGTGGTCAGATTTATGGATGAATTCCCCAAAGCATGTAGTGCAAGGGCCTGCCTGTATACTTTCAAATGGTACTTTTTCAAGTTTTTGTATTCTATTATTTTCTTGATAGGTAATAGCAGAATGTCCAAATGTGCTCAAATGTGTACAATGTGTATTTATATCTTTGTATTATGACACTTCTTACCTGTCCAGTGGGCTGCCAATAGTGTAACTAAGGAGGGGCTATTCGAAGTAATACCCATTATTTAGGCATTCATCTCTCAATGAAGTGGAGAGGGTTACCTGTCCAAGAGTCCCCCCCCTATAATGTTAGAAATGGCCCAGGAGAGGGGGGAGGAGGGGGAATATGATAGGTGTACCTTATACTTTGGTGTTGTAAAATTCCAATTAATAAATGTTATCTTGATGTTGGCCAAGAATGTTTGTGTCTAATCTGCTTTCTATGTTTTAATGTGCAAAAAGACTAATTTTTTTTTCCTCCACAGTTTCCTTCCACGCCACAGAAATGGCAGACTGTGGCCTCCCACTTTGCCCAGCGGTGGGACTTTCCTAACTGCGGAGTGGCAATTGATGGGAAACACGTCCACATCATCCCACCACCCAACTCGGGGTCATACTATTATAATTATAAAGGGTTCAATAGTATTGTGATGTTGGCGGTGGTGTCGGCTAATTATGAGTTCCTGTATGTGGACGTGGGGAAGAATGGCCAGATGTCCGATGGTGGAGTCATCGCCCAGATGGAGTTTTACAATTGTCTACAGAATGGCAGCTTGGACTTGCCACCTCCAGAAGACAATGTGGAAGGATTCTCATTCGTCTTCGTTGCGGATGAAGCCTTGGAGCTGGGGGGCCACCTTATGCGGCCATTCCCGATGAGGACCCTCACCCCGGACCAGAGGGTTTTTAATTACCGGCTGGCCAGAGCCAGAAGAGTGGTGGAGAACACATTTGGAATCATGGCCAGCCAGTTCCGCCTATTTCTTACACCCATCCATATGGCGGAGTATAAACTGAATCATATAATCCTGGCATGCTGTGTTCTACATAACTTTTTACGGCAACATTCTGTCAACTATGCTGGCTCAGTTGGGCCTGAGGCCGGAATTATAAATGAAACAACCCTGACGGCGCTTGAAAGTGGCCGCCCTGGCTTGCCCTCCCTGAGTGCCCGTGATGTCTGGCTAAGATACCTTGAGTTCTTTGCGGGTAGGGGGGCCATCAATAGGCCAGATAATTTGTGAAACCTTGATCAAATAAAAAATAATTAAGCAAATCTTTGGTGACATTTACTGCTTGTGTTTTTTTTAGCTGACCCTGACCGAAATGTGGTGAGTCCTGAAAATGGCGTGATTGAGTAACCTTACAAAGCACTGTTGGATGTTATTTACTAAAGGCAAAGACACTTTGCACTACAAGTGCACTTGAAAATGCACTGAAACTGCACTTGTAGTGCAAAGTGGATTTGCCCTTAGGAAATAACACCCATTGTCACCGAAAGCAGCAATTGGAGCACCACAAAAGTGTTGTAGCGTTGAGACAATAATCCACACATTCTTGATTAACAATCTTTTTTAATACCTGCACAATCACATGTGCATTTAGAAAAGGTTTTTAAAACAAACCAACATGTTTGTTGTATAACAATTTTTGGGGTGGCATTATCAAAAATATAAATGTCCATTTAAGATAAAAGAGGCATGTTTCAAAACAACAAGAAAGACACAAATCTTGAACTTACAAAGTTCACATTTGGTAGAACTTGAAGGCAATATCAGACATGAGTATTTAGAAACTGTGTTTGATATTGCGTTCAGATGGGGTGAAGTCAAGCCAAATTTTGAAGATGCACACCAATTTACGAATGTCAACATGTGCTAGCTGCCATCATGGGGGATCAAGGTATGTGTTTTGGGGGAGCAACCCCTTCCTCTCAGCTACTTTATTATTGAGGAAGGGGTTGCACCCCCAAAATGCGTCCATTGATCTCCCGTGATGGCAGATAGCACATATTGACACACTGTGTGCATCTCTGGCTTTTCTAAAAATTGCTAAAACATTTTTAACATTGTAGCGCACAAAAAAACAAAGGTATTTGGACGGGTTTTAAACTCTCCCCAAAACATCAATGATGTTCTTATTTTTTTGAATAACATAATTGATGTTTTTCTTGAGGTTTTCCAATGCAACATTACACCCCATGATCTTCCCGATCAGGATCTGGGCACTTTCCGAGGTGAAAGGATCTGGATCCACAACATCACGATCACCTAAAAAGAGAGAAACCAAAAAAAAACAGGTATTATAAATATGCCGGCATCCATCTCTTACCTGAGCCTGTGGTCGCAGACACTCACCTGTTGTGGTGACTAGTTCCACCACGTCTTCTTCCTCCTCCTGCTCTTCTTGTGTTTGTGGGATTTCCCCTTCTTCCAGAGGTGGGGGGTCTCTGGTCTCCTCGGATGAGGGGTGTCCTCCGAGTCTTTTCTCCCCTATGTAAAACAAAAATGGTATACTTAGCACACAGATATTTGATGGCAGAACTATAACTATGAAACATTGCTTGGAAGTGGGGTACAATTGTCTATTTTGGAAGAGTTCCAAGATGTAGAATTTTGAGTGTCCTTTGTCAAGCTTCAATACTTTACCTGTTTGGTACAAGCTTCACAGATGGAGACACCCCTATAGTATACACTGGAGCACCTGTGTGGCCCCCCTAATAAAAATGGTGTTCTTGTGTCCCACACTAGTGCTCCAGCGTCCAGATGTGTAAACAGCTGCTGAGAATCTAGTTTGCATTTCATTCTAGTAACAAACCCATCTACACAACCAAATTATTTTCATACAAGTAGGCCCTAAATAATGTGGGCAAATGCATATGGCCAAAACAATGGTGTTTTATAGGCCGAAAGAAAAATGTTTGATACGAACGAATAATGTGCCCATGAACATGAAAGTTGCCATTTTAAACTGTACAACACTTAAGAAAAGCACATGGAGCAGCACGAATGTAATAAAGACAAAAAGAATAGGAACAATCTTTCGGTACTGCTCGTGTTCTCGTAATTTCAGGTCCGACCACCGGATCTGATTGGATCAATTGCTGGAATTTGTGAAAACGGTGATCCCCACGGCAGACATCACCTATTTGAGGATCCTAATTGGTGGCCTGAGGAGCACTTATCTAAGGGAGCACAAGAAGGTCCAGGATTCCCAGAGATCCGGAGCAGCAGATGACGTTTATGTCCCCAGGATGTGGTACTATGACAGGCTGCATTTTCTGGCAGGTCAGACTGAACCCAGGTCATCACTCTCCAGTCTTCCTTCCACACTTCCTTCCCCCCCAGCTGAGGCTTCTGACGCCCAACCTGGGCCTTCCAGGCAGCAATATGTGGAGGAGCCCAGCTTGAGCCAGGTATAGCATTTCTCTAAATATTTCTGCTTGTCCAATCAATGATGTTAACTACATGTTAGTTTGGAGTACTAATATCTGATTGTGATTGATGATGCAAAAACTAAAACCATGTCCCTTTTTCATACACAGTGAAGTCTCAGCCAGGAGGTGGCCGGGCCGAGCAGGCTGCCTGATATGCTGGTCCCTCCCCTACACCTGCAAAGAGAAAGTGGCAGGAAGAGGAGTACCCTGGAGGAGGCTGCCATAGGCCTCTTTTGGAAGGCTACAGAGGCCCTGAGAGCCCCCCACACTGTGGAGGAGGACTTTGCTGGCATAATTGCCTGCAAAATGCAGCGGATGGAGGAGGACCAACAACTCATGTGTGAGTCCTTAATGTTGGAAGCTCTCAATAAGGGGTTGAGGGGCCAAATAACATCTGCTACCCACATTTGTGACCTACTACTCCTCCTCCTCCTCCAGGTTCTACTAGTCCTCCTCCTCCTCCAGGTCCTACTCCTCCTCCTGCTACATCTCCAACAGCAGAGCCACAGCCAGGAAAGAAGCGTGAAAAGAACACCAGAAAGTGATGACCCTGGGTTCAGTCTGGTCTGGCAAAAGATGCAGCCTGTTGTAGTACCACAGCCTGGGGACACAGATGTCATCTGCTGCTTTCAGGATCTCTGGGACTTCTGGACCAGACTGCACTCCCTTAGATATGGACTCCTCAGGCCACCAATTTTGATGTTAAAGAATTGATGTCTGCCCTGGGGGTCCAAGGCTTCGCTAATTTCTGCTGTTTCTCCAGTGTTGCCTCCCTCTTTGTTTGGTTCTGAGCCCTTAATAAAGGAATTTTTGTTTCAATTATACTCTCCTATGTGTTTTTTCCTTCAAAAAGGACAGTTTGTTTGTGGGGAGGCAGGTACATTTCTAAAGTACAATGTGAAATTAACAAGGGACATCAACACCAAACAATCTCCTTGAGATTAAATAATACAAGATATCAATGGTGTTGTGGTAACTTGACACACAAAACACACACAAAAAAATTCTGCAGTAAAACTAAAAATAAAATAAAACAAAGATCATCCTTGAAAAAAATACAAACCTAAAAAAAAAAGCCTTAAAAAAATTAAAAAAAATAAAACAACACAAAAATACTTTTTTCAGATGTGACAAATGAAAATATATTGAGGGAATCCCGATAAATAATAAAGAAAGAAGTTTGTGAGAAGTCTGTGTGAATATGAGCAGCAAAACTACTTCATTCTTCTCACATTATAAAGAAGAGAGTGCGCTGTATTAAACCATTTTTAACATTACACCGTGACGAAAGTGTTGTATCCATTGCGAACGCTAATTTTACCAGACCGAGCTGTTCCATCTTGGAATTTCTTCTGAGCATGCGTGGCAATTTTTGCGTCGGAACTGGCCACACGCAGTCGGAATTGATGCGGTCGGATTTTGTTGTCGGAAAATTTTATAGCCTGCTCTCAAACTTTGTTTGTCGGAAAATCCGATGGAAAATGTCCGATGGAGCCCACACACGGTCGGAATTTCCCACAACACTCTGACATTTTCCATCGGAAAATCCGACCGTGTGTACGGGGCATAATAATTTGTCACGCTCTATCTTCATATTCAATTTTCAGATGGTCATATTTGTGTTTTGCTTATTCATATTTTGATTAGTTGTGTTTTGCACATTAAAATCACATGTCTTTGACCTGGTGTATCCCCTCTGGCTGTTTTGATTAGATTTTCCCTTTTGATATCTATGTTCAGTATTTATCCTAAACAATGTGGCTACGCCACGCACGCTACGTCACTTCCGGTTACGGACCCTAGTTGGAACGCAGGTGGAGCGCAAACAGCGGCATGCGCCTTCCACACCACTACGGGTCTGTTTTTAAGGCTCCGGTCAGCGGCAGCCTATTGCTTTTTTGGGTTATATATTTCTTTTGGCTATATGTTTTTTAAGTTTGCCTTATACTCCACTGATTGTTGATGGAGTTTTTAAAATAAAAAGTTTTTACCTACTACACCATAGAAGTTCCCTTTTTTTCCTTTCTATGATGGAGCCATTGTGAACACTCTAATCAATAGCAGAAAGTTACCCGGTTACCCGGTAGGACGGTGGAGGAGAGAAAAGTGCGGTTGGAATACCCCTTGCAACCTGTTCCATCTGGAAACGGAGGACCCGAAAGAAACCAACGGATACCAACGGAAACCATCCTTTATAGCCTGCTTTACCAGCGTGGAGAGGAGACCGTGAATGAGACATCTTAGGCTGGTTGCCCCTATACGGGGTTGTTGGATCTGGTGAGTGGGGATCTGAAGGGGGAGCACACAAGTCACAGCAATTATCTGAGAAGCACCCAAGTCACGAATTTGTTTGGAACACTGGATTCGTACAAGCTTTTTCACGGACTGTAATCACTGAAAAACTGTTTATACTGGTTTCCTTGCACTCATTTTTGACCACATTATGTTTATTTGCACTCTTTGATTATAATTTGTAATGTTTTGGTAACATATACCTATGATTTTGGCAGGAGAGCATATATAAGGTTACACATACATGGTATTTTACTTAGTGGTGGTATATGTAGCACAGCCACAGGGGCTCTAGTCCACACCCCCCTTTATAAGGTCTAAATGAACCACTTTTGGAAACATCATCTCTGCTGACACTAGGCGGGTGTATGTGGTTGTATGTGTAATTACAGACATATACACCAGTACGGTAACACAGGTTGTCCCTGGTAGCTACCAGGTACCCCCCAGAGGGCTCATTAAGGGTTACTACCCGTGTACAACCACCCCTCTTATCCAGTACCCCATAGGAAGCGCCACAACCCTTGTCATACACACTTTTACATCAACTTTTACAACCCGCACCTTTTCTCCATAAATTATCTGCTCTTAACAATATTTCATTTAAATCATGAGTATTTGGGGTAACTAATAAATTATTTTGCTTGATATGCTCATGCAAAGCATCTAGAACCATACTCTTATATACCAAGCCTCCACGCTCAAATGCAAGACTATTAGCGATCATAAATTCCATAATAGTAGCTATCCTGTGTGACAATTCATAGTGAGACTCATCCTGCATTTGTTTGATCCTCCCATGAACAGCAACATCAGAACGTATGCCATACAAAACACACAATCACTCTAGTAATATGTCCCTTGTCCTTACAGGTTGAATACAAACTCTCATCCAAGGACCATTTCCTATAGAATGTTGTATGACTCTTTCTAAGTCAGATGGGTTTAGATTGTACATATTTCTGACATTTTGCAAGTCACAAAACCATTTAAAAAATCTGTTTAAATCTTGGCGAGAAACCCTTCCTATTTCTATAAGAACTGCATCTAATTTTCGGCTTCAAAGATTTAATTACAAGCTGTAGTTTACCTGTATTATTATTATTTTATAAACTGTGGTAGTCACTAAAGATGAGCTGAAACCCCCCCCCCCAGGCCCCAGGTTTGGTTCACACCAGAACATCCGAACAGGCAAAAAATTCGGGAGAACATATGAACACCGCATTAAAGTCTATGGGACTCGAACATGGAAAATCAAAAGTGCTCATTTTACAGGCTTTTATTGTCATAAAAAGTGTTTGGGGACCTGGGTAGTACCCCCCCCAAAGTTAAACTGGAAGATAACAAGCCCTGCACAATACAAACTTTTCATTAACTTTCTAAAATTTTGTTATCAAAAACATTTTTCTCTAAAAATTCCTTCATTAAAGTCCACATCTGCTTACATGATGCTTAATACATTTTAACACCCACCATTTAAAGGCTTATTTGCAAGTTATTGCCATAAAAAGTGTTTGGGGACCCAGGTCCTGCCCCAGGGTACATGTATCAATGCAAAAAAGTTTTAAAAACACCATTTTTTTGGGAGCAGTGATTTTAATAATGTTTAAAGTGAAACAATAAATATGATATAATCCTTTAAATATCATGCCTGGGGGGTGTCCTTAGAATGCCTGTAAAGTAGCACATTTTTCCCATGTTTGGAACAGTACAAAATGATTCTCTAAAGGAAAAATTTTCATCTAAAACTACTCGCGGCTGTAATGTATTGTTGGATCCCGGCAATATAGATAAAAATCATTGAAAAAAAATGGCATGGGTCCCCCCCAGTCCATTACCAGGCCCTTTGGGTCTGATATGGATATTAAGGGGAACCACGCACCCAAATTTTAAAAAAAAATTCGGTGGGGTTCCCCCCAAAATCCATACCTAGCTGTTCAGGTCTGGTATGGATATTAAGGGGAACCCTGCACCAAAATTTAAAAAAATGCCATAGGGGTCCCCCCAACATCCATACCAGGCCCTTTAGGTCTGGTATGGATTTTAAGGGGCATTCAGAGACAATTTTTTTTTTAAATGTCACAGGGGTCCCCCCAAAATCCATACTAGACCCCTATCTGAGCATGCAACCTGGCAGGCCGCAGGAAAAAGGGGGGGGGAGAGTGCACCCCCCTCCTGAACCATACCAGGCCACATGCCCCCAACATGGGGAGGGTGCTTTGGGGTCCCCTCAAAGCACCTTGCCCCCATGTTGATGGGGACAAGGACCTCATCCTACAACCCTTGCCAGGTGGTTGTGGGGGTCTGCCAGTGGGGGGCTTATTGGAATCTGGAAGCTCCCTTCAACAAGGTGACCCCCAGATCCCGGTGTACATTGTACCCCTACACATATACCAAAAAAATGTTAAAAAGGCAGTAGACAATTTGGGACAAGTCCTTTATTAAAAATAAAAACTATCCTGCGATGTCCATTCATCTTCGATCACAGCGTCTGGCACCCCGATAAAAAATAAGAAAAAAAATAGGAAAAAACTCTGCATCCATGGGAGGCTACTGCTGACTGAAGCCTCTTTGCAATGACAGCTGTTATATAGCTGAGGGCAGGGACCCCTACGCCATTTTAAAAAAAAAATTGGTGCAGGGTTCCTCTTAATACCCATACCAGACCTGAAGGGCCTGGTATGGATTTTGGAGGGACCCCCACGCAATTTTTTTTTTTTTGGGTGTGCAGTTCCCCTTAATACCCATACCAGATCCAAGAGGCCTGGTAATGGGCTGGGGGGGGCATGCCATTTTTTTAAATGATTTTAATCTATATTGCTGGGACCCGACAATACATTACAGCCGCGAGTAGTTTTAAATGACATTTTTTCATTTAGAAATGTCATTTTGCTGCGATTTGTTCTAAACACGGAAAAAATGCGCTACTTTACAGGCATATTAAGGACCCCCCAGGCACGATATTTAAAGGAATATTTCATGGGTGGCTTTGGCCAATTATGGCTCAGGGGGTTTAGAACAGGCCCCACACTTTATAAGGCCGCCTGCATGTCGGCCTCAGTGTTCTGGCGTTGAGAGATAGAGACAGAGAGACAGTGTCATTTGATTTAAGTTAGATAGATTAGGCAGGAGAGTCAGTCAGTTAGCTGCACTTACAGTGTATTGTGTATATATATGCATTCCAGAAAACCATTTAACAATAGGAACTGGCAACATAATGAAAGAAATAATAGAGACAACAGAACATCATCATATCAACATGAATACCATGATGGATATGGACGTTATTCGATTCCCACGTATAATAGATTTGAGCCTATCAGAAACGATCAGGAACACCATTACGCGGACTCGTACCATCATGGACAGCAACAATATTACAACACACAAAGGCCTTTTTTAGAGAGAGAGAGGAGGGATTACTCACCACAAAGACCCCCCCCAGAGGAATACCACTCACCCAGGAGACGACCCCAAGAAGAACAAAGAAGAGACACCCCAGAACAAAGAGGGGACGAAGATCAGGGAAGAGATTCCAAAAGAAGAAGAATGTAATTGGAGAAAACGTAGTCAATATAAGTGGGAAACAAATAACAACAGAAGAGTTGGCAGTACTCGATAAAGGCCTAAAACATGCACCCAAAAGTAATCTCAACAAATTCAACACATACATTGGAATACAAAAATATATTCGGAAAATTAATATTAAAAAATACATGATGAATAATTTGTGGAAGCCAGGAAATTCAAGGATTGAAATTACACAGCCAGAAGTACATAGCACATTGCGAAATGCCTCATTATTTAACCCACAGATCACGAACAACCAGAATGTAGAAGTCTTCAAAAATCTTGTGTTACAAGACATTGATCAGATAAAGATTAAAAAAGCCGCAGACCCTATTCATATAAGAAATGGTATAAAACGCCTGACAGAAAGGAAAGATATTGTAATTAGGCCGGCGGATAAGGGAGGTGCAATAGTATTACAGTCTAAAGAACAGTACCTAACTGAACTCAATAGACAGCTACAAGATGGAACTACGTACACTAAATTACTTGGAAATCCAACTTCAAAATATAAAAAACAACTAGAAGCTATAGTAGAGCTTGGAAAGAAGAAAAATATCTTGAACGCAAAAGAAAGCAAATATTTAATACCTGAAACCTGTCGTATACCGATAATCTATACCATTCCTAAAATACACAAAAATAAAGAGAACCCTCCTGGAAGACCAATAGTCAATAGCATTGATTCACTCACTTCAAGAATGGGAAAATACATTGACTATTTCATACAACCGGCTGTCCAACAAACGCAAGCGTACCTAAAAGACACCAAACACACACTACAATTTCTGAACGAAGTACCAGTATTAGAAGGACGCACATTATTGGCTACCGCCGATGTCACATCATTGTACACAATAGTACAACATTATGATGCGATTTCAGCCACAAAATGGTTGCTAAGGAAATATAGCACCTTAATTTGCAAGCAAAGAAAGTACCTCTTGAAGTGTCTAGACTTCTGCCTGAAATGCAATTATTTTTGGCACAACCAAACTTACTTTAAACAATCAGTGGGAATAGCCATGGGTGCCAAATTTGCACCAGGAGTGGCAAATGCATTTATGGCGCAGTGGGAAGAAACTGCAGTATATACAAACACCCCCGCCGAACTCACGCTATATAAAAGGTTCATAGATGATGTAGTGATAGTGTGGAATGGTGACAAAGAGAGTTTGGAAGCTTTTCTAAACAAATTGAACGACAACACAAAAAACATCAATTTGGTATGGAGAATCGAAGAGAAGGAAATAGACTTCCTAGACTTGAATATAAGTCTGGAAGGACAGAAAATAGTCACTAAGACGCATTTTAAAAAAGTAGACGCTAACAGCTATCTGTCGACAGACAGTTGTCATTTTAAACCGTGGCTATACAACATCCCTAAGGGCCAATTCACCAGACTGAAAAGGAACTGCACGAAAGAAGAAGATTATCGGAATCAAGCACAGGTCATTGGAGAAAGATTCAAAGCAAAAGGCTATAATGAAGATTGGTTAAAAAACCAGATTGAGCACGTCAATCTGTTAGATCGGAATAAAATGCTTGAAGAACAACCAAAGACAAGAGTCCAAAATGAAGTACCAAGCATAGTACTGGATTTTAATACACAACATAGAGATGTAGCAAAAGTTATTCAAAAACACTGGCATATTTTAAAAAATGACAAAGACCTCAAGGAAATATTGCCAGAAAGACCTAATATAGTATATAAGAGAGCACCAACTATTAGAGATCTGATCGTTAAGTCTGTTCTTGACCCCCCTCCAACATCTACTTATACATTTTTCTCAGGTAAAGGCTTTTATCCCTGCCGTAATTGTTACGCTTGTCGACATGCGAGAAAATTTCAGGGAAAACGTAAAGATTTTATAGCCACCAACACAGGACAAAATTTTATCATCAGGGATTTTATAGGATGCCACACAGAAGGGGTAGTGTATGTGCTTCAATGTAGCTGCAACCTTCAATATGTTGGCCGTACAAAAAGAGCGCTTAAAACACGAATAAAGGAACATGTACAAAACATAAAATCCGGCTTCCTGAAGCACAATGTGTCAAAACATTTTGCACTAGTTCACAACAGAGACCCCACACATCTCCAATTTTGGGGAATTGAGAAACACAAGCCTATGTGGAGAGGTAGCCATCTTGTCCGGGATATTAGCCGCAAAGAATCCAGATGGATCCATACTTTACGTACATTGGTACCTGGGGGCCTCAACGTAGAGTTTGATTTAAATTGTTTTTTAAACGATTTTTAATAATTTTTTAATGTTTTTAGATTTTTATTATATTTATGATAGACTTCCATACAACATACTAACATATGAAGTTTCCCATTACACAACAAATTTTATTTTAATTATATTGAGGTATCTGCCAATATGGTGCTTAATGTTTATAATATGTAGCTGATTATTTAGAGAATTTTATGTATTTATTCCCACTAGTGGCTTTTATTGGTACTACATGTGGTATACTAATACCAATAATAATATCTACTGCTCAATATATCAGGAGTCCTATATTGTTAATAGTCTTGTGAGTTTGATATTTTTGGAAGACCAATGTTATATGCTAGTCACTGTTGTATAATGCATTCATTGTTTGCCAATCAGAGCACTCTCACCTGGTTTCACCCGTATACCGCTATAGGATAGCTATAGGTTCCATTGAAATCGATAATTAATATTATCTCCGACCTATCTGTATTTTAAATATATCATTAGTACATAAACAAAGCCGCTTGCTCTTTTGCGGCTACAGTTATTTATGGTATATTTTTTTCACTGTTTACATTCGTTGCAGCTAACATGTCCACCATAATGATGGCCGCTCACATAGGAGAGCAATAATATAGAGCAAGAATATAGCCATCTACAACAAAATGGTGATAGATTTCCATAATAAATGATTGTTTAAAAAAACCCACAAAATCACTGGTAAAATGGCCGCTTGGTAACTTCCGGTTGTAATACATGAACCGCTGAGTCTAATAATATACCCACAAGAAAAATGGCGGTTCCAGCATTTCCGGTTATATTGCATATAAGGTAACATAGAACAGCCAATCCGGTTCCCCAGATGAAGACACGTGACGTGTCGTAACGCGTAGGGATTGGCTGGAGCGGCACACAGCTGTCAATTCAAGTGAGAGGGCGCTGAGAACGCCAGACTTCTCATCTGTTCAGTATTTTGCCTGAATTTTTCATTTTAAATGTAAGAGCATATTAAATAAACATCCCCCTGGTTTTTAAAAAACGTTAATACACGAGTGGAGCCTGCCTTCTCTCTCCCCCTCCCCTATTTCTATCTTGTCTGAGCTGCATCAGAGCGGAGGGAGTCGAGGGAATACAGGAGAGGATCCAGAGAGTCAATTGACACAGAAGGAGAAGTGTCCAAGCAGCGCTCCTATACTATACGGATCTTATTTCCACTACTCGATTTGTACTATTTTAAGGTGAGAGGCTAGAGAGACTATATTAGAGGACATCACCGCAGGAATTATTCCATCAGCATTAGAATACACACAGACCTGATTAGAAGGACTTTTATTCACCCAATAGCGCCATCTATCTTAGACTTTATGTAATACACAACTCTACCTTGTAATGCTGCTATCCTGAGTTTAAAGGCGCAGTTAGATGGAATATATTTTTTACACTGAGTTTTTAGTGCACTTGTGATATCATTTTAATATCAACCACTTTGCGATGGATTGTACCTTATATTAATTTAATTTAAGGATTTTGTGATAAGTATTTATCAGTATCTATTTATGGTCATCCAGTCACGGTTGCATTTTATATTGTTTAAGGCCATTATATTCCACATAAGATATATTCATTCACTATTTTATTATATGGCTGCACTTTATTCACTCTATTAATTTATTGAATATTTAACACTTTTTACAAGGTTTTTCACGCATTAAGATACACCCACGTGTATTTATGCTACCATAATGTTTGATAATTTTTGTTAATATTTATTATTTAGACACTGTCACTATTGGAATATTGCGCGAAATTTACTAAATTATCTATCCATTAAGCTGTCGTGTGAGCACCATTAATTTTGCTGCAATATTCACATCTTATATTTCACATCACTCACATTTTGAATTTGTTACATCTACCAGCGCGAAGGAAATCCTTTATAATTTATGCTTAGAGATCTCACAAATCTATACCTTTGCAGCTAACATGGATGTATTTACTTTTATTGAAAATAGAAAAGTGAACTTAGATGAGGTATTTAACCCACTAAATAAAACACGCAATACAGATCTCGAAAGTATGACTAGAAAATTAGGACACCATATGGAGAAAAAGATCAACCTATGGTGGGATACTAACACATTCGAGAGATATATTAGGGAAAATATGGTCCCTAGGAGATTAAGGTGGGAAGTACCACCTAACGATGGACTTACTGATAAGGAATCGATGCAAGAATGGTTTGCATTCTATAATGATAAAAGTATTGAAGGCCTAAAATTCCTGCTTGGACGCAAGCATAAGAAAGCCATAATACTACAACAACAAATAGAAGAAATCAAACAAAAAATGGAACCATTCAAAGAAACAGCCGATTTTAAAAGATTGGCAACTCAGCTTAATAAGGACCTAATAGCCAAAGACCTTGAAGTACAAAATCGAAAAATGAAAAAATACCAAAGGGATGTAACGGATTACAAGACCAATCAAGTTTTTAAATGGCAAAGTAAAGTTGAACCTGATCCTCCTTCATCCACATATTCAACTCCGGAAAGGGAAGTTAGGATCCAAGATCCCACAACCACACATGTTCTTAACCCTCCTAGGTGGGAAGAAAAAGGTGGACGAATGGGAACACCACGCACATATACAGAGAGATCCAATACAAGCGGCCCCAACCATGGAAGAAGAGATGAAAGGGACACATATGGAGGTACACCAAGAACCAACTATAACCAAAGGAATAACTATGGATACGGGCAACACACTCCAAAAAGAGGAGGAAAGAAACCTTTCAGAAAACCATTTAACAATAGGAACTGGCAACATAATGAAAGAAATAATAGAGACAACAGAACATCATCATATCAACATGAATACCATGATGGATATGGACGTTATTCGATTCCCACGTATAATAGATTTGAGCCTATCAGAAACGATCAGGAACACCATTACGCGGACTCGTACCATCATGGACAGCAACAATATTACAACACACAAAGGCCTTTTTTAGAGAGAGAGAGGAGGGATTACTCACCACAAAGACCCCCCCCAGAGGAATACCACTCACCCAGGAGACGACCCCAAGAAGAACAAAGAAGAGACACCCCAGAACAAAGAGGGGACGAAGATCAGGGAAGAGATTCCAAAAGAAGAAGAATGTAATTGGAGAAAACGTAGTCAATATAAGTGGGAAACAAATAACAACAGAAGAGTTGGCAGTACTCGATAAAGGCCTAAAACATGCACCCAAAAGTAATCTCAACAAATTCAACACATACATTGGAATACAAAAATATATTCGGAAAATTAATATTAAAAAATACATGATGAATAATTTGTGGAAGCCAGGAAATTCAAGGATTGAAATTACACAGCCAGAAGTACATAGCACATTGCGAAATGCCTCATTATTTAACCCACAGATCACGAACAACCAGAATGTAGAAGTCTTCAAAAATCTTGTGTTACAAGACATTGATCAGATAAAGATTAAAAAAGCCGCAGACCCTATTCATATAAGAAATGGTATAAAACGCCTGACAGAAAGGAAAGATATTGTAATTAGGCCGGCGGATAAGGGAGGTGCAATAGTATTACAGTCTAAAGAACAGTACCTAACTGAACTCAATAGACAGCTACAAGATGGAACTACGTACACTAAATTACTTGGAAATCCAACTTCAAAATATAAAAAACAACTAGAAGCTATAGTAGAGCTTGGAAAGAAGAAAAATATCTTGAACGCAAAAGAAAGCAAATATTTAATACCTGAAACCTGTCGTATACCGATAATCTATACCATTCCTAAAATACACAAAAATAAAGAGAACCCTCCTGGAAGACCAATAGTCAATAGCATTGATTCACTCACTTCAAGAATGGGAAAATACATTGACTATTTCATACAACCGGCTGTCCAACAAACGCAAGCGTACCTAAAAGACACCAAACACACACTACAATTTCTGAACGAAGTACCAGTATTAGAAGGACGCACATTATTGGCTACCGCCGATGTCACATCATTGTACACAATAGTACAACATTATGATGCGATTTCAGCCACAAAATGGTTGCTAAGGAAATATAGCACCTTAATTTGCAAGCAAAGAAAGTACCTCTTGAAGTGTCTAGACTTCTGCCTGAAATGCAATTATTTTTGGCACAACCAAACTTACTTTAAACAATCAGTGGGAATAGCCATGGGTGCCAAATTTGCACCAGGAGTGGCAAATGCATTTATGGCGCAGTGGGAAGAAACTGCAGTATATACAAACACCCCCGCCGAACTCACGCTATATAAAAGGTTCATAGATGATGTAGTGATAGTGTGGAATGGTGACAAAGAGAGTTTGGAAGCTTTTCTAAACAAATTGAACGACAACACAAAAAACATCAATTTGGTATGGAGAATCGAAGAGAAGGAAATAGACTTCCTAGACTTGAATATAAGTCTGGAAGGACAGAAAATAGTCACTAAGACGCATTTTAAAAAAGTAGACGCTAACAGCTATCTGTCGACAGACAGTTGTCATTTTAAACCGTGGCTATACAACATCCCTAAGGGCCAATTCACCAGACTGAAAAGGAACTGCACGAAAGAAGAAGATTATCGGAATCAAGCACAGGTCATTGGAGAAAGATTCAAAGCAAAAGGCTATAATGAAGATTGGTTAAAAAACCAGATTGAGCACGTCAATCTGTTAGATCGGAATAAAATGCTTGAAGAACAACCAAAGACAAGAGTCCAAAATGAAGTACCAAGCATAGTACTGGATTTTAATACACAACATAGAGATGTAGCAAAAGTTATTCAAAAACACTGGCATATTTTAAAAAATGACAAAGACCTCAAGGAAATATTGCCAGAAAGACCTAATATAGTATATAAGAGAGCACCAACTATTAGAGATCTGATCGTTAAGTCTGTTCTTGACCCCCCTCCAACATCTACTTATACATTTTTCTCAGGTAAAGGCTTTTATCCCTGCCGTAATTGTTACGCTTGTCGACATGCGAGAAAATTTCAGGGAAAACGTAAAGATTTTATAGCCACCAACACAGGACAAAATTTTATCATCAGGGATTTTATAGGATGCCACACAGAAGGGGTAGTGTATGTGCTTCAATGTAGCTGCAACCTTCAATATGTTGGCCGTACAAAAAGAGCGCTTAAAACACGAATAAAGGAACATGTACAAAACATAAAATCCGGCTTCCTGAAGCACAATGTGTCAAAACATTTTGCACTAGTTCACAACAGAGACCCCACACATCTCCAATTTTGGGGAATTGAGAAACACAAGCCTATGTGGAGAGGTAGCCATCTTGTCCGGGATATTAGCCGCAAAGAATCCAGATGGATCCATACTTTACGTACATTGGTACCTGGGGGCCTCAACGTAGAGTTTGATTTAAATTGTTTTTTAAACGATTTTTAATAATTTTTTAATGTTTTTAGATTTTTATTATATTTATGATAGACTTCCATACAACATACTAACATATGAAGTTTCCCATTACACAACAAATTTTATTTTAATTATATTGAGGTATCTGCCAATATGGTGCTTAATGTTTATAATATGTAGCTGATTATTTAGAGAATTTTATGTATTTATTCCCACTAGTGGCTTTTATTGGTACTACATGTGGTATACTAATACCAATAATAATATCTACTGCTCAATATATCAGGAGTCCTATATTGTTAATAGTCTTGTGAGTTTGATATTTTTGGAAGACCAATGTTATATGCTAGTTTACTGTTGTATAATGCATTCATTGTTTGCCAATCAGAGCACTCTCACCTGGTTTCACCCGTATACCGCTATAGGATAGCTATAGGTTCCATTGAAATCGATAATTAATATTATCTCCGACCTATCTGTATTTTAAATATATCATTAGTACATAAACAAAGCCGCTTGCTCTTTTGCGGCTACAGTTATTTATGGTATATTTTTTTCACTGTTTACATTCGTTGCAGCTAACATGTCCACCATAATGATGGCCGCTCACATAGGAGAGCAATAATATAGAGCAAGAATATAGCCATCTACAACAAAATGGTGATAGATTTCCATAATAAATGATTGTTTAAAAAAACCCACAAAATCACTGGTAAAATGGCCGCTTGGTAACTTCCGGTTGTAATACATGAACCGCTGAGTCTAATAATATACCCACAAGAAAAATGGCGGTTCCAGCATTTCCGGTTATATTGCATATAAGGTAACATAGAACAGCCAATCCGGTTCCCCAGATGAAGACACGTGACGTGTCGTAACGCGTAGGGATTGGCTGGAGCGGCACACAGCTGTCAATTCAAGTGAGAGGGCGCTGAGAACGCCAGACTTCTCATCTGTTCAGTATTTTGCCTGAATTTTTCATTTTAAATGTAAGAGCATATTAAATAAACATCCCCCTGGTTTTTAAAAAACGTTAATACACGAGTGGAGCCTGCCTTCTCTCTCCCCCTCCCCTATTTCTATCTTGTCTGAGCTGCATCAGAGCGGAGGGAGTCGAGGGAATACAGGAGAGGATCCAGAGAGTCAATTGACACAGAAGGAGAAGTGTCCAAGCAGCGCTCCTATACTATACGGATCTTATTTCCACTACTCGATTTGTACTATTTTAAGGTGAGAGGCTAGAGAGACTATATTAGAGGACATCACCGCAGGAATTATTCCATCAGCATTAGAATACACACAGACCTGATTAGAAGGACTTTTATTCACCCAATAGCGCCATCTATCTTAGACTTTATGTAATACACAACTCTACCTTGTAATGCTGCTATCCTGAGTTTAAAGGCGCAGTTAGATGGAATATATTTTTTACACTGAGTTTTTAGTGCACTTGTGATATCATTTTAATATCAACCACTTTGCGATGGATTGTACCTTATATTAATTTAATTTAAGGATTTTGTGATAAGTATTTATCAGTATCTATTTATGGTCATCCAGTCACGGTTGCATTTTATATTGTTTAAGGCCATTATATTCCACATAAGATATATTCATTCACTATTTTATTATATGGCTGCACTTTATTCACTCTATTAATTTATTGAATATTTAACACTTTTTACAAGGTTTTTCACGCATTAAGATACACCCACGTGTATTTATGCTACCATAATGTTTGATAATTTTTGTTAATATTTATTATTTAGACACTGTCACTATTGGAATATTGCGCGAAATTTACTAAATTATCTATCCATTAAGCTGTCGTGTGAGCACCATTAATTTTGCTGCAATATTCACATCTTATATTTCACATCACTCACATTTTGAATTTGTTACATCTACCAGCGCGAAGGAAATCCTTTATAATTAATGATTAGAAAAAAACTCCTCCTTAGTTCATCACAATACCCTAGCACATAGTGCAGATACTCTATTTCAGTCCATTGTATGAATATACACCATGTCCTTTGAAGCACAGTATAGTATGTCTTGGGTGACTTCATGATATAACACTTGCAACCTGATATGTGGAAAAAAATCTATTGGCAAACCATTTCCTTTAAATACGATTGATCATTTCCATCCATAGTTTATGTTATTAGAAACTAATGGATGAGTAATTGATAACTTGATGTGATTGTGTCCTTTGAACATAGCAAGAAAAAGGAATTTGATTTATGATCATAACAAATCAAGACAGAAAACAAATAATAACAAAAATTAAAAAAGGAGTAGATTTGATGTACCATTTGGTCTTTTCTGCCAACATGTTTCTATTTTTCTGTCAAGGTATAGAAATTTATGTAACAAGTGAAAACCAGCATAAATTCATTAAGAGATGTTAAGTGTTACTTAAATCTTGTTTTTTTTTTTTTTTTTTTTTATGAGAGGCAGGTAGAAATTGAGAACGATGCCTTTTGGCATGGTATTTGACACAGACATTTGACAAAGTACCTAACCGATACCTAATGCATAAAACATGCTCTATTGGTTTACAAAATCAAACATGTAAATAGAAAACTGGGTTAAAGACTGCATCTAGAGAGTCAGTGATTTATACTGGGAATGGTGTGAGGTTATGAGTATTATGTCTCAAAGTTAATTGCTCTATAATATAATTAGTGTAATACACTCCCTGGAAGATATCTTCAGTTTACAAGTTGACTTAGGTCCAGCCTAACAACACTCAGGGGTTGACTATCTACTTTACCTGTTATTAAGCGTGTATAAATAGTACAGATTAGGCCTTTTAGTCCTTGTAATTATAATACCCCTATGAAAGGTAATCAACTTCAGACCAGTCTTTTCCTATGTTTAAATAGGACGTGTAAGGCTTGAAGGATCCCGGGAGTGAATATGTTCTGCAATTGAGAAAATTATAGTAAAATATTTTACTTGAGCTTTAGATTTCTAGGGATTGGACAACTTTAGCTCTCAATGGACATTTTTCTAAATAAAGGCAAATAGCGTTGAAGAAAGTGCCATTAAGATTTGTTTGGGGGCTAGGCACTGGAACATGTTCCAAAATTTATAAATACTTTATCAGCATCTGTTTTATTCAAAAAGTATTGCACTTACATTGAATCAGTAGCCATGCACACACGCTATAGTGCATGTGCGATCATTTTTCGGCCATCTTTAGTGTTGCAAACCGAACTGTTTTCGGCTTTTTGATGTGACACTGATTATTATTGATTCAATATAAGTGCAATATTTTTTAAATAAAATAGATGCTTTTACAATACTGTACTATGTGGAGCCTTTATCTTGCACATATATGATCCATTGTTGTGGGTGAGGTCCCGGTGGATCCGTTATCTGGAGTCACTTGTTTGGCTGTACCTATGAATTGGCTGTCTGTCTGTAGTCACCCGAGTGGATGCACAAGTTCCTGCCATTGGATCCATTGAGCACTCTCTGACCTCCCTGAGTAAGGAGGGTCGCTGGCTTTTTGGTAAGCCCCTAGTGTGGATATTACCTGGGGGTCACACTCGCTATCCCTGGATCTTTTTCTCACCTGGCACGGAATTTTATATGGGACTTTTTCATTTTTTCATTTGGTTTCATTTATGCACTATCACACTTTCTTTTAATGAGCACACTTTGTATTAATTTACCTATATGGTGTTTATGTTATTCATTGTATTATATTGTTTATACTATCCCTCCACACATTTTTCACTAGTTGCACTATTGACTAATGTAGTACATTGGCCTCAGGAGACCTTTACAGTAGCTGAATTCACTACAAAACGTTTTCCTCGAAACCTAACTTGAATTATCACATATTTTGCATGTGTATTTAGATTGTTTAGTAATGTTGATTTGCCAGGCACAAATCCTGTCTGGTCTTCATGCTTGAGGGATAAGTTGACTTTGGCCAATATTTTAGTTGACTCCATTCCAGAGGACCCTTATTTGTTTTAAGCCAGAATATAATTGTTGCTTCATAAAAGATATTGGGGAATCAGTACTATATTAATGTGTTGGGAGTACTTCTGGTGTAATTCCAGGATAGTTCAGTAAGACTGGTAGAGCAAAGCCAGTTATCTTATGGCTTCAATAATCTCTTATTTTGTAATATCTCAATCTAAAAAACCTTCTGACTGAGCAACAGCTGGGAAAAGTCAATATCCTGTAAATATTCTTCCTGGCCCACAGATGAGGTTGGCACTGAAAAGCTATATAGGGAGCTGTAGTATTCGATAAACCTATTTGCTATTTAACATTTACCTGACAAAATGGTTGGAGCTTAAACTTAAGCACAGCATTTGAGAAATGGTTTACCAAATTTAAAAAAAGCATTGTATGCTGAGAAACAGTCATTGTTTATTTTTCCTTGGATATCTGCTATGTAAATGTAGCATCCTCCTAGGTAGGTGGTAGGATTAATATTATAGGGGGCTCCCGGATTCCGATAAGCCCCCCGCCCGCAGACCCCGACAACCAACGGCCAGGGTTGTCGGGAAGAGGCCCTTGTCCTCATCAACATGGGTACAAGGTGCTTTGTGGAGGGGGGGCTCCCCCTTCCCCAAAGCACCCACCCCCCATATTGAGAGCATGCGGCCTGGTACGGTTCAGAAGGGGGGGCGCTCGCTCTTCCCCACCCTCTTTCCTGACCGGCCGGGCTGCGTGCTCGGATCAGGGTCTGGTATGGACTTTGGGGGGGACCCCACGTCATTTTTTCGGCGTAGGGGGTTCCCCTTAAAATCCATACCAGACCTAAGGGCCTGGTATGCCCTGCGATGGGGCTCGCAAGGTGTCAATCTCACCAATAAAACCTTTTCTAGTCCCGTCATATCCGAGTCATGTTCAAAATGAACGGACTTGTCCGTGTGTGGGCAAGTCCGTTCATTTGGAAAGTCCGCCGTAATTCGAGCGAAAGTCCTTCTGGAAGACAGGTGGACCTAGCCTGCCGGAAAGTCCGGTCCTGTGTAGGCAAGTCTGTCCATTCAGAAAGTCCGGCGGTAGTCCGCCATAAAGTCTGGTGGGAAGAACGTCGGACCTAGTTTCACAGAAAGTCCGGTCGTGTGTACCCGCCATTAGGAATTGGTTGCCGTTCATACTGAATTGTATTACTGTTAGGTACCTGGTAGTTGAGCCCGACTGGTAGAAGGAGACCTCTTTTAAACGCTGGTTCAGGAGCCACTGGAAGTGGGAACAGTGGTCTCTTGAGCACAGTGGGTAGGAGGGCCTGATGCAGGTTCCAGCAGAAGCAAACACTGGAATTGGAAGGAGGTCCCTCAGGGATGGCTGAGCTGCGGATGCAGGTAGACTGATGCAGGCCAGTAGGCAGGCAGGTGGATGATAAGGCAACAGCAGGATCTGGAGCTTGGCAGAGCAGGCTGGAAGCAGAGTCACAGGACACAGGCAAAGCAGGGTCAGACAGTCCGTTTGGCAGGAGATCAGGCAAGTATAAAGCAGGAGGGATAATCCAAGAATGGTCAGGCAGGCAGGAGTTCGGCAACGGGTCACAAGATATAGGCAAGGTCAGGCAGGCCGGGTCAGATAGGAGACTGGAGAATGGTCAGACGGAGCCGGGTCACTAGCAATACAACAACAGGCAGGATACAGGAACTCAGGTGCAGAGCTGCAGACGAATAGCACCTGACAGAGCATCTGACAGTCTTTTAAAGGGCCCTTGGCGCCAAAACAGCGCTAGCGCGCACGGGCGCGCGCGCGCACGGGCGCGCGGGAGCGCTCTGGTGCCCCCCTGGAAAGGCCCTTCGTGCACCTGCATGCACGCATATTCACCCGACGGCCACTGATATGCCCCTGACATTGCCCCCTCCCAACGGGCAGCCTCCGGATGCCCGGATAACTTTTCTTTTCAGGATGAGCAGAGAAATAGGCATGAATTAAACGTTTGGCATGAATATTACTGTCAGGTTCCCATGAGTTATTTTCTGGACCATACCATTTCCATTTAATAAAAAAACTGTACTTGCCCAGATCTCTTTCTGCAATCAAGGATGGCCTCCACTTCGTATTCCTCATTACTGTCCACCAAAACTGGTTCAGGGACCCTGGTGCCCCTATCAGGAAAGGGATCATCTACAGCAGGCTTCAAAAGTGATACGTGAAACAGAGGGTGGATTTTAAGTGATTCAGGTAAACAAAATTCATAGGATACCTCGTTGATTTTCCTTTTCACAGGGAAAGGCCCAATAAATTTAGGAGCAAGCTTTTTGGAAGGACAAGTCAACCCAATATTATCGGTAGACAGCCATACCTTGTCACCAAGCTGAAGGTTTAGATCTCCTTTTTTTTTCTGATCGAAGAACCTCTTGCTGTCCGCTTGTGCCTTGGATACCGCTTCCCGTAACATCCGGTTATTATGACTGAGGAACTGCACTGTGTCCTGGACCGCTGGAACTGAGGACTCTGAAAGAAAATCTGGTAAAAAAGATACATGAAAACCATAATTGGCAAAGAAAGGGGATTGACCGGTGGCAGAGTGGCTGGCATTGTTATAGGCGAATTCCGCTAAGGGCAGCAGGGACACCCAATCATCTTGCACAAAAGATGTGAAACACCTAATGTATTGCTCCAGTCTCTGGTTTGTCCTTTCAGTTTGCCCATTCGTTTGGGGATGGTATGCTGAGGACAGGGCTAATTCAATTTTCAAGATTTCACATAGGGCTCTCCAGAAGCGTGAGGTAAACTGCACCCCCCTATCGGACACTATATTTGCGGGGACTCCGTGCAGCCTAACAATCTCCTTGATGAACACATGGGCCGTTTCAACAGCAGAAGGTGTTCCCTTTAGGGGTACAAAGTGGGCCATTTTAGACAGCCGATCGACGACCACAAAGATCGCCGAACATCCTTCAGAGCATGGTAATTCAACTATAAAGTCGATTGCTATCATCCTCCAGGGTCTATCTGGTATAGGCAACGGTCTCAGTAGTCCCCAAGCTCTGTTCCTGGGAGTCTTATTCTGAATGCAGACAGAACAAGAGTTAACATACTTCCTGCAGAATTCCTTCAGGTTAGGCCACCAAAAAGTGCATTGCGCCAGCTCAAGGGTCTTGCGGACCCCAAAATGTCCTGCAAGTGGGTGGTCATGCAATAATGTCAGTACCCTGACTCGGGCGCTCTCTGGTACAAAAATTTGACTTCTTCTCCACAATAATCCATCTCGAGATGTTAAAGAGGATCCCTGGAGACTTGAAGGTTCTGGTGATGCTTCTCTGATCATGGACAGGAGATCCGTTTGAAGAAGAAGGAAGCTATTTGCCAGCAGAATAGTGTCAGGTACAGAAAAGTCTTTAGGGTTGTCAAACATGCGCGTCTGGTTTTACGTTTTTAGATCCAGGCCGGTAGGTAATGTGGAAACAGAACAGTGTAAAGAATAGAGCCCATCGGGCCTGTCTGGGTCTTAGTCTCTTAGCAGATCTTAAATATTCAAGGTTTTTGTGGTCAGTATATATCAGTACCGGATGGACTGCGCCCTCTAACAAGTACCTCCATTCTTCCAAAGCTGTCTTGATAACAAGTAACTCTCGGTCCCCCACATCATAGTTCCGCTCAGCCGGTGAAAGTTTTCTAGAAAAGAACCCTACGGGGTGCATCAGGTCCTTGTTGCCCTTTCGTTGAGAAATGACAGCACCCACGGCCACTTCGGAAGCATCAACCTCCAGGATAAAAGGTAAGGATGGGTCAGGATGGCTAAGGATCGGAGCAAGACGTGAAACGTCTTTTTAATTCTTCAAAGGCCCCCTGAGCCTCCGGGTTCCAGTGGAAGCGCGAGTTCTGCTTGGTTAGCTGCGTCATGGGGGAGATGATGGCAGAAAACCCCCTAATGAACTTTCTATAAAAATTTGCAAACCCAATAAAGCGTTGCACGCCCTTCTTGTCCAGGGGAGCTGGCCAATCTAACACAGCAGACACCTTCTGAGGGTCCATTTTGATGCCGGTTGGGGAGATCACTAACCCCAGAAACTGGATCTCCTCCTGTTCAAATTCGCACTTCTCCGCCTTAGCATACAGTCTGTGCAAACGAAGTTGGTCCAGAACTCTACGGGCATGTTCCCTATGTTGATCGAGTGAGCTGGAGAAGATTAAGATGTCATCCAAATAGACGATTACGAAGATGTCCAGGAAATCTCTAAACACATCGTTGACCAGATGCTGGAACGTGGCAGGAGCGTTGCATAGGCGGAAGGGCATGACCAGATACTCATAGTGTCCAAAACGGGTCCAGAAAGCCGTCTTCCATTTATCTCCGGCCCGAATGCGGACCAGATTGTAGGCCCCTCTCAGATCCAGCTTGGTGAAGATGATGGCAGACCTCAACTTCTGGAACAGTTCAGTTATCAGGGGTAACGGGTAGCGTTTTTTGACCGTAACCTTGTTTAACTCCCGATAGTCCACACAAGGACGAAGAGTCTGATCTTTCTTGGAGACAAAAAATATTCCGGTACCAGCTGATGAGGTAGAAGGTCGGATAAAGCCCTTTTCGAGGTTTTCATTTATGTATACCTTGAGTGCCTCTTGTTCTTTTTCAGACAGCGGGAAAATGCGCCCTAAAGGAATCTCAGCCCCAGGGAGCAGCTCAATTGGGCAATCATAGGGACGATGGGGTGGCAGGGAGTCTGCTCCCTTCTTGCTGAACACATCTGCAAATTCCCGATAGGCCTCTGGTACGGTTTGAAGCAGGTCTTGGTCAATGTCCATACAAAGTAAAGTAGTAGCAGATTTAGAGGGTTCAGGTAGGCAATGTTTTTGGCAGTAGGGTGACCGGAACTTGATCTCGCCCGTGACCCAGTTAACATGAGGATTATGGGCCTGAAGCCAGGGCATGCCCAAGATGATTGGAAATAATGGAGATGAGATAACGTCCAGAGTTAGGATCTCTTTGTGTTGAGATAAACAGGTGGCAGACAAAGGAAGGGTTTCTTGAGAGACTTGTCCTGATTTTATGTGGGACCCATCGGCCAAAAAAACTGAGAGTCTGTGTGTCTTGTTCTTTAAGGGAAGGTTTTGTTGGGTAGCGAAAGTAGAATCAACAAAGCAGCTACATGCCCCAGAATCAATAATGGCATTGACCTGGATTGTTCTTCCCTGGAGCTGTAATGAGAGAGGGAGAGCAAGTTGAGTTGTATTGGCGGTTAAAGCGGATAAACTGGTCAGAGTAGAAGAAAAGCACTTACGAGTCTTTACTGGACAGTTGTTCACGTAGTGGTCCGCCCCACCACAGTAGAGACAGAGATTTAGCTGGCGTCTGCGCGCCCGTTCTTCGGGGGGCAAGGTAGAACGCATAAGTCCCAGTTGCATAGGCTCGGGAGCATCAGGTGTTTGGGTGACTGGACTTGGGCAGGCAGGAGGTAGATACCGGGAGGCAGGAACCCGAACTCTTGCAGTCATCCACATAGACCGCGTTTGTTGGGGCGAGCGTTCAGACCGGCGCTCACGAAGGCGTCGGTCAATCTGGATGGTAAGAGTGATGAGCTCTTCAAGGGTATCAGGCATCCCTACCCGGGCAAGCTCGTCCTTAAGACCCTCTGATAGCCCCATGCGGAACTGGTGACGTAAAGCTGCATTGTTCCATTGAGTGTCCGCGCTCCAGCGCCGAAAGTCCGTAACATAGTCCTCAGCCGGCCTACGGCCTTGCTGGAGCGCGAACAAAGCTGCCTCAGCGGTGGCAGTCCGCTGAGGGTCCTTGTACAACTGGGCCATGGCTTCAAAAAAGGCGGGCAAATACTGGATCTGTACAGAGTTGGTTTCAAGCAGACGGTGGGCCCAGGTCTGGGTTCTCCCTGGAGAAGGGATATGACAAATCCCACTTTAATAGCCTCCAAGGAAAAAGTCCGTGGCTGTAGGGCGAAATAAAGTTGACAGGCGCTGCGGAAGGCCAGAAACTTGGTTCGGTCACCAGAAAACTTCTCAGGGATAGGGACCTTTGGTTCAGGTGGAAGCATGACCACAGAGGGTGGTGCAGCAGCCTGTGCTGGAGCAGCTGCGGAGGCAGGGGCCACACCTCCAGGATCACTAAGGTTTAGCACTTGACCCTCCAGTCTGTTGTAACTGTCTTGTAAAGTCTTTACTGCCTGGGTGAGTGTCGCTAGGTGCGTACAGATCTCCTTGATGGGAGAGGTCTCTTCTGCTGGCTCAGTCATGGCTGTTTGTACTGTTAGGTACCTGGTAGTTGAGCCCGACTGGTAGAAGCAGACCTCTCTTAAACGCTGGTTCAGGAGCCACTGGAAGTGGGAACAGTGGTCTCTTGAGCACAGTGGGTAGGAGGGCCTGATGCAGGTTCCAGCAGAAGCAAACACTGGAACTGGAAGGATGTCCCTCAGGGATGTCTGAGCTGCGGATGCAGGTAGACTGATGCAGGCCAGTAGGCAGGCAGGTGGATGATAAGGCAACAGCAGGATCTGGAGCTTGGCAGAGCAGGCTGGAAGCAGCGTCACAGGACACAGGCAAAGCAGGGTCAGACAGTCCGTTTGGCAGGAGATCAGGCAAGTATAAAGCAGGAGGGATAATCCAAGAATGGTCAGGCAGGCAGGAGTTCGGCAACGGGTCACAAGATATAGGCAAGGTCAGGCAGGCCGGGTCGGATAGGAGACTGGAGAATGGTCAGACGGAGCCGGGTCACTAGCAATACAACAACAGGCAGGATACAGGAACTCAGGTGCAGAGCTGCAGACGAACAGCACCTGACAGAGCATCTGACAGTCTTTTAAAGGGCCCTTGGCGCCAAAACAGCGCTAGCGCGAACGGGTGCGCGCGCGGGAGTGCTTCAGCGCCCCCTGGTGGAGCATTCAGCAGAACTGCCCTGGAAAGGCCCTTTGTGCACCTGCGTGCACGCATATTCGCTCGACGGCCACTGATATGCCCCTGACAATTACTGAAGAATTAAATAAAGATGCTGTTCTGAGCCCGGCCTGAAGTTATTCAAAGGGGTGCATGTTGGTTCTGGCATATTAAAAGAACCAGCGTCTGTAATGCACAACAGGAACTGGAGGAGTAGGTGCAGGCTCAGCACGTCCCTCCTAATCCAACATGCAAGTTACCGTGTGTAGTGACATGGAACTGCAATTTTCAGGGGAACTCTGCATTTTTGCTGCACACAGTGTGACAGCTCATCTCTAAGATGGGGAACTGCCTTAATGTTAGATTTTTTACATGACCACAGTCCCGGGATTGATATACACGCTCCACGAGAAAGGTACCCCTGAGTACACGGTGAGATGGCCCTGCCCACAGGTGCATATTAGATTTATGTTGCGTAACTATAATTCTGCAGGTCACAGGTTTTTTTTTTTTTTCATTTTTTTCAAGTCAAGTAATTTTTTTGTGCAAAAGATTGCCAATCCTCAGGAATAATGCCCAGAAGAATCATTCTAAGGTCAGGGGTTATTTGAACCAAGCACAAGTCTGTCAGTGTTTGAAATATGACAGACCAGTAATTAAATAATTTGGGGCATCTCCATAACTTATGTACCAACTTGCTAGTGTCCGTAGAACACCTGGGACAATTTAGGTGATGTGCTTTGGCCCCAGGAAAACAGTTTTTAGGGTGTGTAATACACCTTGTGCAAAATTGCAAAATAAAGAGTCGGGTTAATTTCCGTCTTTAAGTAGGTGAAGAGTACCTAACCTGATTCTGGGATTCCTTTGTTTGCAAAGAAGGTCCTGAAAGAGGGAATCTATCTTTCTAAATATTTGTTAGGGTGTCAAAGGTGGGGAGTTATGCAATCTGTACTGGAGTTGAGGCATTCAGATCATTTTTATCAAATTGGCACTACCAACCACAGAAAGTGGTAGTTTACAACATATATTACAAGATTTTTTCATTTTGAGAAGTAACATTTTCATATTTAATGTAAGGAACTCTGTTATAATAGGGGACACTACAACTCCCAAATATTTGTAGGAGGAAAGTAACTTTATTTTGCTGGATACAGCAGGTAGTATTTCTGGAACTGAGTCTAAAAACATTACAACAGATGTATCCCAATTGATGATAAATCCTGAGAAGCTCCCATAGGTAGTGATGAGAGATATAACGAAGATTAGAGAGTTATTTGTGTCTCCCAAAAATAGTAGCGTATCATCAAGATTTTGTCCTTACAAAGGGTTCTGTGAAAGCCCACAATAGGAAGGGATTGTCTGAGGGCAGCAGTTAATGGCCCAAAAGCCAGGGAAAAATAGGAGGGGGATAAAGGACATTCTTGCCGTGTGCTGCAATGGAGAGGGAATGGGTCAGAAAAAACTTAGATATGGGCCATGTGGCTGAGTATAAGATTCTAATCCATTTTATAAAGTGGTCACCAAAGCCAAACTTTTGAAATGTACACCAGAGGAAATCCTACTCTAAACTATTAAAGGTCTTACCTGCATCCAATGAGAGGATGGCCCTATTACCAGGATTGATAATAGGGACTTGTAAAACAAATGTCTGATGGTGGAAACCGTATACCTAGTTGGTATAAAGCCGGATTAATCAAGGTGTACTAATTTCCCAATAAGGTTAGATAAGCAGTTGGCTAATATTTTGTCAAGAAGTTTTACATCTGACATGAGTAATGAAATTAGATGATATGATTCTGGGGCTAGGGGGTTCTTCTGTCTGGTTTCAGAAGTACAACTACAATCGCTTCTTTCATACACCATGGAAGCGTACCAATCAGGGCCGAAACTAGGGTGGGGCGGGGGCGCCTGTCCCGGGTGATGCATCTAGGGGGGGTGCCGCCAGGGGTGCCACTGGGAACTGCTGCTCTAAGAGTGTTACTGCCACCAGATCAAGTGTAATGGACAGGCAGGTCTCACTCCTAGTCCTGTCCAGTGTCCAAACAGCCTATGTCTTTACTACCTGAGCCATCCCAGAGAAGGGGAGGCTTCAAAGAAAAGCCTGGATTAGGGGGGGGGGGTGCAGAGGAGGCCCTGGACTGTGAGGGGGTGGAGGAGGCCCTGGGCTGGGGGGTGCAGAGGAGGCCCTGGACTGGTGGGTGCAGTGAAGGACCTGGGCTGAGGGGGGGTGCAGAGGAGGCCCTGGATTGGGGGTGGGTTAGAAGAGGCCATGGACTGGAGGGTGCAGTGGAGGCCCTGGGCTGATGGGTGGTGCAGAGGAGGCCTTGGGCTGGGGGTGCAGAGGAGGCCCTGACCCTAGGAGGGGAGTGCAGAGGAGACCCTGGACTTGGGGGGTGCAAAGGAGGTCCTGGGCTGGGGAAAGGGGTGCAGAGGAGGCCCTGACCTGGGGATGGGGGGTGCAGAGGAGACCCTGGACTTGGGGGATTCAGAGGAAGTACTGGGCTGGGTGGGTGCAGAGGAGGCCCTGGACTGGGGGGTGCAGAGGAGGCCCTGGACTGGGGGGGTGCAGAGGAGGTGCTGGAATGGGGGGTGCAGAGGAGGTGCTGGAGTGGGGAGGTAGAGGAGGCCCTAGACTGGGGGGTGCAAAGGAGGCCCTGGACTGGGGGGTGCAGAGGAGGTGCTGGAGTGGGGGAGGGGGTGCAGAGGAGGCCCTTGACTGGGGGTGCCAAGAAGGCCCTGGACTAGGAGGGGAGTACACAGGAGGCCCTGGACTGGGGGTGTAGAGGAGGCCCTGGACTTGAAAAGTGGGGTTGATAAATGACCTGGATTTGGAGAGGAGGGTGCAGAGGAGGCTCTTAACTTGGGGCAGGCTGTAAAGGAGGCCTTGGACTAGGAGAGGAGTGCAGAGGAGGCCCTGGACTAGGGGGGTGGGTGCAGAGGAGGCCATTGACTAGGAAATGGTGTTTGGTGTGGCAAAGGCTCCTGGATAAGGGGGGTACAAGGGAGATACTGGACTAGGTAAGGGGGTGCCTGGAGGTCCCAGATTTGGAGAGGGGGTGTCTGGAGGCCCTCTGGAGTAAGAAAGACGGTGCCTGAAGGACCTTCCAGCTTTAGGGAGAAAGAGCCTGAATTTAAAGCCTGGGCTGAGGAAGAGCCTGCCTGGTCCCTGGAGGGTTAGTTCACAACATAAATGGGGACATTTATCAATTGTCGCAAGTAATGCCAAACAGGAGTAGAATGATGGGTCGTGTGATAGATTTAATAAAAGAGAAATACAGCCAAAGCCTGTTTGGTTGTACTTCTCCTGTTGATCAAAGCAGTGCGGATTGTTTTGCACTCCTGTTACCCATTTTCAGCTGAGAGCGAGCTTAAGCCCACTCTCGGTTGATGTTACAGAGTTGGTCCAGGCTGGGGAAAGATCGCAACCATATACAGTAGTTGGGATCCTCTCACATGCCCGAATCGACACCCAGCTCAGCCTCTCAGTGAGCCGCTGAGAGCCTGAGCAGGCCACTTCCGCCCCCTCCACAGCCCAGTGTTTCAGTGAGCACCAGGGAGGAGTGGTCGGCAGAGCAGAGAGCCAGAGACTGACAGCCACCAGCTTTCTGCTCAGGGAGCTCTGAGACCTGAGTGATTGGCTGTATGATTACTCGGTTCTCAGCCTTAGAGCCAGCAGGGGACAGATGGAGCATCTACCTAGGTAAGTATGATTCATAAACTTTCCATACTTCTCTTTTAATTACACAACATCTCCTCTTTCGTGCTATCAGGCCCAAATGACAAAATTTGACACGCAGACAAGAAGGGATGCATGTATGCGAATGCACAGTGTCTGCATTCGGATCTGTGCACCTGCTTCTAAAGGTGACACTCACTGGTGGATGCAGATGCAGCAAAAAGTGGCTCAGTATACAGGACTTGTCTCAGTGCCTGTCTGAATGAGCCCTCAGGAGAATTTATCAAAACTAGAGCAGACAGAATTTGGAACAGCTGTGCATGGCAACCAACCAGCTCATAGCTTTCATTTTTAAAGCAGAAAAAGCTGAATATAGAAGCTGATTGGTTGCCATGCACAGCTGTTCCAAATTCTGACAGCACCAGTTTTGATAAATTCCCCTCACTGTGTTTTACATTTCTTACTCCTGACTACTCATTTAACACAGCCAAGAGCTCTGGGAGGAGGACCTCTCTGAATGATTTATAAATCTCTCCCAGTAAGCTATACACTCCTGGGACCTTGTTATTGGGAATACTGGAAACACCAATCTGGAGCTCCTCCAGGTGATGGGAGAATCTAAAATATTTCAATCCTCCCCTGACAAGGCTGATAATGTTATGAAACTCAGAAATTGCTGTAAAGCAGCATCCATATACAATACCTTACTGCTGTATAGATCATTATAAAACAAATAAAAAATAGTATCAATATCGGAAGTAGAGACTCTCCTGTCATTACTTTCACATAGTTCTACGATGTCATTTTGAGGTCTTTGGGACCTGGAAATGATAGCTAGAAGGTGGGTAGTTGGATAATTTAAGACCATTTTTGCATATAGAGATGATAATAATTATAGAGTGGTTTAGCCTCATGGATAATTTGATAAATGTATGATATGAGGTGGAGTTGGTAGGGACCTTGGGCGCATAAGAGTTCAAATGCAGTGGGTTTATCTAGAGTTAGGGATGCGGATCGTGAGGAAAAATAATGTTTAAATTGTAGATAAGTTGCTTAGGAAGCTGGTGTTTGTGTTGGATTCTGCAAAACTGTAAAATTGGCATGTTAAGGGGTGTACCATGAGTTGAAGCTAAAAAATCCCAGCCTGCAACCAAGGGCACACCCGGCTGTAGGAGAGGCTATCGGGAATATCCGGGTTAAAGAGTACATTCAACAGAGGTGGGCATGTAGATGAGAGGGTAAAAAGCTTTAAACATCTCTTCCATATAGAGAGGGTGAACAGCATTGGATTCAGACATAGGCCTCGTAGTTGGGTAATAGATGTGTCTGAAGATGACCATAGCATGGCACAGGGATGTACTGGGCAGGTGACACTTATTTCAATCTCTGACCACCTACTAGATGTCATTCTAGAAGGCCATGTGACCACTGTCCTAAGATGAGTGGCATAATAATACTCAGTAACATCTGGAGCACCCAGACCTCCTCGGGAGTGAGGGGCAAATACCACGGAACTGGCTATACAGTGAGATTTATTGTGCCAGATGAAGTTAAGAAAGGATCTTTGTAAAGCTTTCAGCTATTTCATCGGGATAGCTATGGGCAATGTTTCAAACAAGTAGAAGAAGTTTCAGCAGGATGGACATTTTAAGAACATTAATTCGTCCTAGAAGCAAGAGAAGGTCATTATCCCACTGGTGTAAAAGACAGTTAATATTCTTAAAAAGAGGGGGATAATTAGTTTGGTAAATGGTAGGGTATGAGGAGGTTACATGAACCCCCAAATATTTGAGGGACAGGGAACACCAATGATATAGGAAATTTTGTTGCAATGATGGCGAGGGTGTCAGAAGCAATATGTATTGGTAAGACTTCTGTTTTGGTCTTATTGACCTTGTGACCTGAAAGTAGGCCAAAAGATGTCAGCAGGTACTTGAGATTAGGTAGGGATATATGTGGGCTAGTCAATGTCAGAAGGATGTCGTCAGCAAAAAGGGGCAGCTTAAATTCCTTCTGTCGCAAAGAGACTGAGGGTGGGAACGAATTCCTGCAGCCAGGGGTTCCAAACACAATAAAAAAAGCAAGGAGGACAGGGGACAATCCCATCTGGTCTTTATGGATAAGACCAGGGAGGATTAGGAAGAGTCTATTGGCCAGAATTTTGGTAAAGATTTTATAATCAGAGTTGAGCAATGCTATTGGCCAGAATTTGTCAGGGAGGGAGAGGTCCTTCCCAGCATAACAGTAATATGGGCATGAAGAAATTGAGAATGTGGGACAGTGCCTTTCATTAGTGAGGTAAATATATCTAATAAATATGGGCTTAAAATTGGAAGAAAAGCCTTGTAATATGAGTATGGCAAACCATCCGGTCCGGATTTATGTGTTGGTAAATTCTTAACTATCTCAGCCAATTCTTCAGTGGTAATGTAAGCGTTTAACTAGGAGAGGTTATCCAAAGAGAGTTTAGATAATAAATATAAGGAGGCAAAAAAGGAGTCAAACTTGGCCTGTGAGAACTGATATTTGGAATCTGAATTGAGACAATTGTATAAATTGTGGTAAAATTCTCCAAAAACTGTAGACATAGTTTGTGGATAGTATGTGGGAGAGCCGTCAAATTGCATAAGAAAGTCGGGGGATGAGTGGAATAGACGGGGTTTAAGTCTATTTACCAATAACCTATGTGGTTTGTTGGAATATTCGTAAAACTTTTTTTTGGCCCAAAAAAGAGATTTGGCAACCCTAGTCATATCCAAAGACTTGAGTTGATTATGGAGAGAAGTAACAGTGCGTAGACGAGCCACCATAGGAAAAGAGAGCAACAGAGTCTCAGCTTTACGTAGTTGAGTCATAAGGGAGGACCGTTGAAGAGGGGACTCTTTTTTAAGTCGAGAGCCAACAGAAATGCATTGGCTTCAAAAGTATGCTTTGTGAGTTTCCCAAAGGGTAGAGGTCTCAGATACAGAGTTGTTATTGAGTTGGAAAAACTCAAGTCCTTGGATAGTTGGTCTCTGATAGCTGGAACGTGAAGGATAGAGTCATTGAGTCACCAATGGCAAGTTTTGGGGTTAAAAGAGTGAAAAGCAATATCCAAATGGACAGAAGAATGATCTGACCACGTGGATGGGTTATTTTCAGATGCAACTGCGGATGGTAACAAGGGAGCAGATATAAAAGAGTATAATTTATGGGGAGGAGAATAGAACGTGAATTGTTTATGTGTGGGTTGTTTAATCGTCCATATAAGATTGTGAACTCTAATTATTTTGCTGAAAGAGGAAGATAGACGGGTTGTTTTTGTGGCAGAGATAGATGGGAACAAAACATGTCTGTCTTTACCTGGTGACATAGTCATCTTGAAATCGCCCCAATGATCATAAAACGTTGAGAGAATTTCACCAGCTTCCCAAAAATGTCTATGAGAAATTGTGTTTGACCAGTGTTGGGAACATATACATTGACTATTTCTTAAAAGGTAAGACAGAAACAATCAAAATAAACACCACATCCCAATATGCTAGAAATTCAACGAGAAAGGGGGAAAAAGAGGTCACAAACCTCTGGACTTTTAAGGTGTTGGGTAAGGAGACTAAAGGCTCACTTGCACAATATATACAATTAATTTTATTACAAAGATAAAAAACATGAGAACGGTATTTCATCTATATCAAAAATCAATTGTTCTATACAAAGGCATATTCAACAGACACTACCACTCAACATGTTTCGCTCGGTAGAGCTTCCTCAGAAAATTCCGGTGTGCCGTTTTAAATGCTATAGACAACAAAAAGATTGGAATGAATACTCATGTTGATTTTTGTCAATACAAAAAAAATGTTGATAGAAAAGGGTATTGGCATATATTGGATATGCAAAGATTACAACATAGTAAATTTAATATCTATTAACCCTATCATGACTAAGGCCATTTCTGATATTTGGTGTTTTACAAGTTAACCACTTCAGCCCCGGACCATGTGGCTGCCTAAAAACCAGAGGACTTTTTCCAATTTGGCACTGCGTCGCTTTAACTGCTAATTGCGCGCTCATGCAATGCTGTACCCAAACAAAATTTGCGTCCTTTTCTTCCCACAAATAGAGCTTTCTTTTGATGGTATTTGATCACCTCTGCCGTTTTTATTTTTTGCGCTATAAACAGAAAAAGACCGAAAATTTTGAAAAAAAATTATATTTTCTACTTTTTGTTATAAAAAAAATCCAATAAACTCAATTTTAGTCATACATTTAGGCCAAAATGTATTCGGCCACATGTCTTTGGTAAAAAAAATGTCAATAAGCGTATATTTATTGGTTTGCGCAAAAGTTATAGCGTCTACAAACTAGGGTACATTTTCTGGAATTTACACAGCTTTTAGTTTATGACTGCCTATGTCATTTCTTGAGGTGCTAAAATGGCAGGGCAGTACAACCCCCCCCCCCAAATGACACCATTTTGGAAAGTAGATACCCGAAGGAAATTGCTGAGAGGCATGTTAAGCCCATTGAATATTTATTTTTTTGTCCCAAGTGAGTGAATAATGACAAAAAAAAAATTTACAAAAAGTTGTCACTAAATGATATATTGCTCACACAGGCCATAGGCAAATGTGGAATTGCACCCCAAAATACATTCAGCTGCTTCTCCTGAGTACGAGGATACCACATGTGTGGGACTTTTTGGGAGCCTAGCGGCATACGGTGCCCCGAAAACCAATCACTGCCTTCAGGATTTCTAAGGGCGTAAATTTTTGATTTCACTTCTCACTATCTATCACAGTTTTGAAGGCCATAAAATGCCCAGATGGCACAAAACCCCCCCAAATGACCCCATTGTGGAAAGTAGACACCCCAAGCTATTTGCTGAGAGGCATGTTGAGTCCATGGAATATTTAATTTTTTTACACAAGTTGTGGGAAAGTGACATTTTTTTTTTTTGCACAAAGTTGTCACTAAATGATATATTGCTCACACAGGCTATGGGCATATGTGGAATTGCACCCCAAAATACATTCTGCTGATTCTGCTGAGTATGGGGATACCACATGTGTGGGACTTTTTGGGAGCCTAGCCGCGTACGGGGCCCCGAAAACCAAGCATGGCCTTCAGGATTTCTAAGGGCGTAAAGTTGTGATTTCACTCCTCACTACCTATCACATTTTTGAAGGCCATAAAATGCCCAGATGACACAAAACCCCCCCAAATGACCCCATTTTGGAAAGTAGACACCCCAAGCTATTTGCTGAGAGGCATGTTGAGTCCATGGAATATTTTATATTTTGACACAAGTTGCAGGAAAGTGACAATTTTTTTTTTTTTTGCACAAAGTTGTCACTTAATTATATATTGCTCAAACATGCCATGGGCATATGTGGAATTACACCCCAAAATACATTCTGCTGCTTCTCCTGAGTACAGGAAAACCACATGTGTGGCACTTTTTGGGAGCCTAGCTTCATACGGGGCCCCGAAATCCAATCACCGCCTTCAGGATTTCTAAGGGTGTAAATTATTGATTTCACTCCTCACTACCTATCACAGTTTTGAAGACCATAAAATGCCAAGATAGCACAAAACCCCCCAAAATGACCCCATTTTGGAAAGTAGACACCCCAAGCTATTTGCTGAGAGGCATGGTGAGTGTTTTGCAGCTCTCATTTGTTTTTGAAAATGAAGAAAGACAAGAAAAATGTATTTTTCTTTTCTTTTTTCAATTTTCAAAAGTTTGTGACAAAAAGTGAGGTCTTCAAAATACTCACTATACCTCTCAGCAAATAGCTTTGGGTGTCTATTTTCCAAAATGGGGTCATTTGGGGGGGGGGGTTGTGCCATCTGGGCATTCCATGGCCTCCGAAACTGTGATAGGCAGTGAAGAGTGAAATCAAAAATTTACGCCCTTAGAAAGCCTGAAGGCGGTGCTTGGATTTCGGGGTCCCGTACGCGGCTAGGCTCCCAAAAAGTCTCACACATGTGGTATCCCCGTTCTCAGGAGAAGCAACAGAATTTATTTTGGGGTGTAATTTCACATATTCCCATGGCATGTTTGAGCAATAAATCATTTAGTGACAACTTTGTGCAAAAAAAAATTTGTCTTTTTCCCGCAACTCGTGTCACAAGTCTTGACTCGACATGCCTCTCAGCAAATAGCTTGGGGTGTCTACTTTCCAAAATGGGGTCTTTGGGGGGGTTTTGAACTGTCCTTGCATTTTATGCACAACATTTAGAAGCTTATGTCACACATCACCCACTCTTCTAACCACTTGAAGACAAAGCCCTTTCTGACACTTTTTGTTTACATGAAAACATTTTTTTTTTTTCAAGAAAATTACTTTGAACCCCCAAACATTATATATTTTTTTAAAGCAAATGCCCTACAGATTAAAATGGTGGGTTTCATTTTTTTTTTCACACAGTATTTGCGCAGCGATTTTTCAAACGCATTTTTTGGGAAAAAAAAACACACTTTTTAAAATTTTTTTTTTTTTTCAAATAACAGTTTTTATTATAAATTTTAGTGATACAGAATAAAGGATCATAGAAAATCACCAGCATTGTACAGTGTATCCTTACGTATTGTTAAGCATGCGTTTTATATGACTTAGCTGGCAATACTTCCTACAATAAACAGGGAAGTAAGTGTAAGCTTTCCTTCCATTGCTGGTTTGGGTTCCAGTTCTCTTGGCTGGAAAAAAAATAAAACAAAACCAACAACATTCAAGAATAAAACAGATATTTGTATATAATTGAAAAGAAACATATAATAATGGGGGGTGGGAAGGAGGGGGAGAGAAAGAAGGAAGGGGGTAGAGAGAAAGTGCCATCTAGTTGGTTTTAATACCTGGTCATGGTGGGTCCTCCCGGAGGTGCCACAGCTCCCAGACCCTGTTGTGTGCCTCCAGCCTGTCCTGAATTCTGGCTGTCATCTTTTCCATTAATTCTACATCTTTGATTCTAGCGTAAAGATCTTCAGCCGAGGGTGGAGTGATGCGTTTCCAGTTTAGGGCTATTAGGCAGCGTGCTGCTGTGAGTATGTGTCGTACTAGTTTTTTGTATGGTCTGCTAATTTTTAATGGTGACAAACCCAGTAGGAAAAATTTCGGTGTCGCTTGGATTTCGGTTTCTAAGAGGCGGGCAAGGAGGTGACTGACCATCTCCCAGTACTGAGCCAGCAGTGGGCAGGTCCAATACACATGTAGGAGAGTGCCTTTAGCTTCTTGGCAGCGCCAACATTTATCTGAGCTATTGGGGAAGATTGTGTGTAATACGTCTGGAGTCATGTACCAAAAGTAGAGGATTTTGTATGAGTTTTCTTTATATAGCGTACATATCGAACTCTTCGCTGCTTGGTTCCATATTGTCTGCCATTGTGCTAGTGTAAATTCTTCCCCTAAGACCTTCTCCCACTTAAGCATGTAGTAGTGTTTACCGTGTTCCTCTAGGGAGATGGCAGTCAGGATCTTGTATATTCCTGATATGAGTCCCCTCTGTGAATTACCTGCTAGAATGATGGTCTCAAACGGGGATGGAGGTGAGAATTGTAGGTTCGGAGCTATTGTTAGTGCATAATGTCTTATTTGTAGGTATCCATAGAATGCTTGTCTTGGTAACTTATATTTGGTCTGTAGATCTGAGAAGGGCAGGAGCCTACGGGTTATAGGGTCTACTATACTCCCAAAATGGAACAAACTCCTAGAGGACCAGGGATGAGACATCTGGCGTGTGAGACTATCTGGCACCTTGGGATTACACACAAATGAGGTCAGAGTCGATTTCTCCGAGACTAGTTTATGAGAGTGAGCCAATGTGCGCCAAGTCCTCTTTAACATGGACATGGGGCCCAGTAAGTGCTCTGGGGCTACATCCGCGTCCGCACTCCACAATAGGTTGTTCGGGTGTATTGGAGCTAGCCATAGTTTTTCGATTTCTGTCCATTTATTGTATGATTTTTGTGTAAACCATGACGCCACCGCTCTCAGCTGTGTCGCTTGGTAGTATTTGATTATGTTCGGGAAGGCCAGACCCCCCTCACTGCGCGACGCCATCAACACCGTTTTTGAAATCCTATGTCTTTTATAGTTCCATACATAGTGGAGTAAATCTGTTTGAAGTTTTTTCAGATGTTTGAGTGGTATGGGTATGGGGAGCGTTTGGAACAGATAAAGAAGCTTCGGGAGGATGGTCATTTTTATTGTTGCAATTCGCCCTAAGAGGGATATATGATGTTTTTTCCATTGTAGCAAGAGGGATCTAATGGTGCCAAAGAGAGGGGGGAAGTTCTCTTGGTACAGGGTGTTAAATTTTGGGGTGATGTGTACCCCTAGATATTTCAGGGCGGTTGTTTGCCAATGATAATTATAATTGGATTTTAAGAGTGCCAGCTCCGCTTCGGGAATGTTAATGGGTAAAGCTTCTGACTTTGAGGCATTTATTTTGTATCCTGAGAGGGCACGAAATCGGTCTAGCTCAGCGTGGAGGTTTGGGAGGGATATGTGGGGTTGGGTAAGGGTGAGTATTATGTCATCTGCAAAGAGGGAGATTTTAAACTCCTTATCTCTGACCATTATTCCCCTTATGTTTAAGTTATTCCTAATGGAGGCCGCTAAGGGTTCCACACATAGCGCGAATAGCAGGGGCGACAGCGGGCATCCCTGCCTTGTACCATTTGATACTGTAAATGATGTTGAGAGTGCAAATGGAGTCCTGACCTGCGAGGAGGGGTTAGAGTATAAGTGCTTTATTGCGCGTAAAAATGGTCCCCGGAAGCCCATGTGGGTCAATGTGGCAAACAGGAACGGCCACCCCAGCCGGTCAAAAGCTTTCTCAGCGTCTAGACTTAGTAGCATAGAGGGGGCGCCGTCCCTGTTCGCCACCTCCACCAGGTCTATCACCCTTCTAGTATTGTCGCCCGCCTGCCGCATCGGCACAAATCCCACTTGGTCCTTGTGAATTAATGATGGTAAAATCGTGTTCAGGCGATTGGATAAGAGTTTAGTGAAGATTTTTAAGTCCGAATTTAACAACGCAATAGGTCTGTAGTTTGCGCAGGTAGAAGGGTCTTTATCCGGTTTGGGGATCAAGGTAATGAAGGATTTCTGCATTTCCAGGGGAATTTGAGTGTCCTGGAGGAAGGCATTGAACAGTCTACAAAGATGGGGGAGCAGTATGGGGAGAAATGTCTTATAATATTCGTATGGAAAGCCGTCTGGTCCCGGGGCTTTATGGGATGGCAGGTTTTTAATAGTAAGCTCTATTTCCTCGTCCGTAATCTGAGCATTAAGTGTTAGCAAGTCAGTTGGTTGAAGATGAGGAATTCCACTTTGTTCTAGATATTGTTTCATCGTGTGGGCCAGGTCATTAGGGGGGGGATTACTGGGTATGTCCGGGTTGTTGTATAGTTTTTTATAGAAGTCCGCGAATGTGCGAGCTATGTCCTCAGGATGTGTTAGCGTCTGTCCCTTTATGTTTTTAAGTTGGTTCGGGGATTGCATATGGGTCCTCTCCCGCAGTTTATTAGCTAAAAGAGAGTGTGCTTTATTCCCCTTGTCGTAGAACTTTTGTTGAAGCCTAGTCAGGGCTTTCTCTACCTGTCCCATTGCTAGGTCATGAAGTGTTGTGCGTAAATTAATTATTTTCCTTAGATTCGATATTGTGGGGTTCGTCTGGAGTTGATTTTCGAGAGTTCTAAGTTCCCGTTCCGCTTTTACTTTGGCCGCTGTGGCGTCTCTTTTTAGTGCTGATGAGGAAGCTATGCATTTACCTCTAAGGACCGCTTTGTGGGCTTCCCAGAGTGTAGGGATTGAGACTTCTTGGTTGGAATTTTCCAGGAAGTAGTGTTTGAGTGCTGAGTTTAAGTCTGCTAAAGTTGGTGGATGTTGGAGGAGGAACGTGTTTAATCTCCAGTTATATGGTCTACGGACATGTGTGCCTAGATCTAGAGTGATTAAGATGGGTGCATGGTCCGACCATGAAATAGGACATATTTGCGTCTCGCGTGTGAGTTTCAAGGTGTAGTTATTAACAAAAAAGTAATCAATGCGGGTGTGTGTGTGGTGGGGAGCCGAGTAGAATGTATATTGTCGGCCTTGTGGGTGAAAGGCTCTCCATGTGTCAAAGAGCGCATACCGTCGGGTAATTTGCCTGAATAATCTTGAGTCTCTCTGGACCTTAGCTGGTGGAGCTTGGGGGGTTATCGTCTGGCGGTCTGCAGTGGCCGATTGAATGAGGTTGAAATCACCTCCTATAATAAGAACTTTGGGAGTGGATCTAAAAATTCGCGAGAGTACCTTGGTCATGAAGCTATGTTGTTTAACATTGGGGGCGTATATTGAACAGAACGTCACTTCTTGTGATTGCCATAGTCCTGTCAGGATGATAAAGTGGCCATTAGGATCACGGTGTTGGGTCGCGCAAGTGAAGGGAGCCCCCTGTTTGAAGAGTATAGCCACTCCAGCTTTTTTACGACTGCCCGATGCAATATATATTTGGGAGTAATATCTGGACGCGAACGTAAATGAGCCTTCTTTATTGTAATGTGTCTCTTGGACCATAACCACATCTGCTCCTGATTGTCTAAACTCCCTTAGTGCCAGATGTCTTTTCCTATCGGAGTTCAGTCCGTGTACATTTAATGAGAGGATCTTAGTCATGGTGGTGGCGAATAAATGTGTGGTGGTGTACGCTTACCTAGTGGTGGATTGTCGGCTGTTGAGACCCCTGGTTCAGGGTAGGCACGCTCCGGGAGGAGACCAGGAAGCTTCATGCACCCAGCTATGCAGAAAAAGAGATGGCTAGGGAGAAGGAAAGAGAGAAGGGATAGGGAGGGTAAAAATACAGTTAGTGCACAAAGATAACACATAGTCAACCTTGCTATCCATCTATAAGCGGCCAACAGGCCTAGACTAGAGCGGATTCCAGCGTGAGCCCCCACCTCCACCCCGAATAGGGCGGACATAGAGGCACACCCAGGGGCCCGCGTTCCGTCAACAATAAGATCTGAACCTGTGCACAGCCTAATACTGTGCACCAGTATCCAACCAAAATAGGTTAGAAACAGATTAGCAAAAAGAAAAACAAAAAACAACTAAGAGAGGGGTGAGGGTGATAGACAATGGCTTCAATGCCCTTCCTCTTTAGGCTCATCTAAAACTAGCCCTTAGTAGTATACTATAGTTGGGCGTAGGGGTATAGTCACATATGGTGTTCTAGGGGACTATCAAACTTTATGTTAACTGGTAATTTCTATTTTCTAAATCTAGGTAGTCGAGTCTCTGAGTTTTGTACTAGAATAGTAAGCGTTGTTCAGCGGCTTCTGTGTTTAGCGGGTTTACGTTGAGTGTCGGAGTTCCTAGGCCGGTTGGTTGCGGGGACCTTTTGCCAAGTGGCAGGTGGTGGTGGAGGGGTGGCAACTATGTCCCATTCTGGAAGCTGTGGAGCTGCTATTTCAAGAGTGTCACAGAATGTACGAAGATCCTCGGGGTATCGTAATACAGCGGATTTTCCTTGGCGTTTTGCTGTGAGGCTGAAAGGGAAGCCCCACCTGTAGATAATGGCTTCTTTCTGCAGAAGTTGTAGGAGCGGTTGAAGAAGTCTACGTTTCTGCAGGGTTATCCACGAGAGGTCCGGGTACAGTTGTATCTGAGTATCCGCATGAGTTATTTTGCGAGCTAGGCGCGCCTGCCGCATAATTTCCTCTTTGAGAGGGTAGGAGCTGATTCTACATATTACGTCCCTCGGTTTGGAGGTAGTGCTTTTGGGCCTAAGCGCTCGGTGGGCCCTGTCCATTTCTATATGTTTGGAGGGGGGGTCCCCAGTGAGATTGTTGAAGATAGACTGCAGTATTGATTGTAGGTCCTCCGTATTTTCTGATTCCGGGATACCTCTCACCCGTATATTGTTACGGCGCCCCCTGTTGTCCAAATCCTCCACATGCCTCTGCATATCTCTTAGCATTGATCTGTGTTCTGCGCCCTGAAGTTGGGTTCTGTGGACCGCTAATTTTGTTTCTTGTATTTCCTCTTCGGCCATTTCCACCCTGTCCGCCAGGTGTTTGAGGCCTGTTTGGAGCACTTGAATTTCCGTGCGGCATGTAGTTTTCACGTCCTCGATTAGTTGTCTAAAGTCCTCTTTAGTGGGAATGGCTTGCAGGTAAGTTTGCCATTGTGGAGGTATGTTTGGGGGCCCATGAGAGGCCTGTGCTGGGCTGTGATAATGAGGAGAGGGGGATGATACTCGTGGAGGGGAATGTGGTGATAGCGCCCCTGCTCCTTGGTTTAACTGTATTTCAGTTGCTGGGGAGTCCCATGAGTTCATGCATTCCCCTATTTGTTGCTGTTGTGGAGGGGGTCTGGCGTTGAAATCCTCTGCTGGGGGGAAGATTGAGTGAGTGACTTTCTGTGCGTAAGATGGTATGCAGGTGAGCTGCCTTGATGTACTAGGATCTCTGGAACGAGATAGTCTCTGTGCCTTGGGGGGGGGGGAGGCTATTACCCCTGCCCATGTTCCCTCTGTCAGGCCATCAGGGGTTCTGTAATTACTAGCTTGTGGGCCTGCGGGGCCTGGCAGGGGGGGAAAGTCCCGGGATAAATCTGAAGAGTCTGTGGACAGAGGCTCCATGTCATGTGGTGGCGGCTCCGGTGCTGTTCTCAGCAGCTGCGGGAATGCCGCCGAGCACTGAGTGTAGTGCTCGGGGGAGGCGGGCGGCGCGGGAGACTGAGACCCCTGTGTCCGTTCTGTGGGGATACTCGGGTGTCGATGGGGACTCACCCTTCCTCTGCCTGTGCCCGCTGCCGGATGGTTCGCCGTGTCCCGCTGCGCTCCCTCCGGGAGCCGTTCGTCAGTGTACGCTGGCTGGGGAGGCTGGGCGGGACTCCTCTGCATGCTGGCTGGAGTGTCCGGCGCCATGTTGGCCTCTTCGTCCTGGGACATTTCTGGCTGGGTAAAGTAGGAGCGGAGGTCCGTGGAGGCCCCTGGAGGGGGTAGAGATGATCCTCTGGATCTGGAGGATCGAGTGGTCCTAGATTTGCCCATGTGGGCGCAAGATAAGTACCCCAAATTTCGCCTTTTAAGCTGCGGGCTGAGAGAGCTGAGAGCTTAGGCTGCCATCTAGCTCGGCTTCCGGTCACGCCCCTTCCTTTTTAAAATTTTAATGCACTAAAACACACTATATTGCCCAAATGTTTGATGGAATAAAAAAGATGATCTTAGGCTGAGTACATGGATACCAAACATGACATGCTTTAAAATTACGCACAAACGTGCAGTGGCGACAAACTAAATACATTTTTAAAAGCCTTTAAAAGCCTTTATAGGTTACCACTTTAGATTTACAGAGGAGGTCTACTGCTAAAATTACTACTCTCAATCTGACCTTCGCGGTGATACCTCACATGCATGGTGCAATTGCTGTTTACATTTGACGCCAGACCGACGCTTGCATTCGCCTTTGCGCGAGAGCGGGGGGGACAGGGGTGCTTTTATTTTATTTTTATTTATTTTTTTATTGTTTTTTTGCTTTTTTATCTTATTTTTAAACTGTTCCTTTCATTTTTATTTTTTTAAATCATTTTTATTGTTATCTCAGGGAATGTAAATATCCCCTATGATAGCAACAGGTAGTGACGTACTCTTTTTTGAAAAAATTGGGGTCTATTAGACCCTAGATCTCTCCTCTGTCCTCAAAGCATCTGACCACACCAAGATCGGTGTGATGAAATGCTTTCCCAATTTCCCAATGGCGCTGTTTACATTCGGCAAAATCTAAGTCATGAAATGCTCGTAGCTTCCGGTTTCTTAGGCCATAGAGATGTTTGGAGCCATTCTGGTCTCTGATCAGCTCTATGGTCAGCTGGCTGAATCACCGGCTGCATTTTCAGGTTCCCTGTTGGGACAGGAGAGCCAGAGAAAAACATGGAAGACGGTGGGGGGGGGCATTCCCTCCCACTGCTTGTAAAAGCAGTCTAGAGGCTAATTAGCTGCCAGGATTGCTTTTACATGAAAGCCGACCGCTGGCTGAAAAGAATTATACCAAGATGATACCTAAACCTGCAGGCATCATTCTGGTATAACCACTCAAAATCCAGCAACATACCAGTACGTTGCTGGGCCTTGTTGGGCATATATTGTAAACTTTTTTTTCATGCAGCCTGTGGGCTGAACGAAAAAAAGATATTGATTGGTGGGTATGCCCACCATTTGAATACCTCCCTTCATCCACCCACTTCTAATGATGGGCAAACATGCACCGTTTATATATGCCGAAGCATGGGGGCATCCTCCCGCAAAAGGCAGGAGCAAATCGCTCCTCCACCCACTGCTGCCCCCACGCTTCAGGATATATGGTGAAGTATGTAAGTGTGGTGGTGAAATAACCTCCGACAGCGCTGGAGTCACGGCTTTATGTATCGTGGGAGCAAACGCTGTTGCTGTCAAGATAAATAAATCCGCGCTGCAACTGAATGGCATACCTGCTAAGCAAATGATGGTTAACAAAAAACAAAGTAACATTACAGTAGAACAGTAATACTTACCATACCTGCAAAGCAAATACAAAAAAAAAAACATAGTAAAAAATAAAACATTTAACGCAACCTGTGCCTACTTAAAATATATATATGCCGAAGCATGGGGGCATCCTCCCGCAAAAGGCAGGAGCAAATCGTTCCTCCACCCACTGCTGCCCCCACGCTTCGGCATATATGCTGAAGTATGTAAGGTGGTGCTGAAGAAGGTGGTGAAGTCACCTCCGACAGCGCTGGAGTCACGGCTTTATGTATCGTGGGAGCAAGCGCTGTTGCTGTCAAGATAAATAAATCCACGCTGCAACTGAATGGCGTACCTGCTAAGCAAATGATGGTTAACAAAAAACAAAGTAACATTACAGTATAATGCCCCGTACACACGGTCGGATTTTCCGACGGAAAATGTGTGATAGGACCTTGTTGTCGGAAATTCCGACCGTGTGTAGGCTCCATCACACAATTTCCATCGGATTTTCCGGCACACAAAGTTTGAGAGCAGGATATAAAATTTTCCGACAACAAAATCCGTTGTCGGAAATTCCGATCGTGTGTACACAAATCTGACGGACAAAGTGCCACGCATGCTCAGAATAAATAAAGAGATGAAAGCTATTGGCCACTGCCCCGTTTATAGTCCCGACGTACGTGTTTTACGTCACCGCGTTTAGAACAATCGGATTTTCCGACAACTTTGTGTGACCGTGTGTATGCAAGAAAAGTTTGAGCCAACATCCGTCGGAAAAAATCCTAGGATTTTGTTGTCGGAATGTCCGAACAAAGTCCGACCGTGTGTACGGGGCATAACAGTAATACTTACCATACCTGCAAAGCAAATACAAAAAAAAACATAGTAAAAAATAAAACATTTAACGCAACCTGTGCCTACCTAAAATATATATATGCTGAAGCATGGGGGCATCCTCCCGCAAAAGGCAGGAGCAAATCGCTCCTCCACCCACTGCTGCCCCCACGCTTCGGCATATATGCTGAAGTATGTAACTGTGGTGGTGAAATCACCTTCAACAGCGCTGGAGTCACGGCTTTATGTATCGTGGGAGCAAACGCTGTTGCTGTCAAGATAAATAAATCCGCTCTGCAGCTGAATGGTGTACCTGAAAACAAAAAAGTGGTTAACAATAAAAAAACAAAGTAAAAAAAAATTGCATACCTATAAAGCAAACATGATAAAAACATAACAATAAAACATTGCAGTATAGAATGCAGAACAATAGAGAGAGACTAGAGAGAGAACAATAAAACGACAACTATTTTTGTTTTTTTTATTTTATTTTTTTTGTGTTTTTTTCTACTTTTTTTTTTTTTTTACACTTTTTTTTGTAACTTTAACTTTTTTAACTGGTACCAGGTTTGGGTCTCTCAAAATGTGATGGCATCTTGGGAGACCCTGTGAAAGTGTGTCCTAGTCTGTGCAGTGCTGTACCCTACAGTAATACTCAACTAGTGTATGATAGCATTCAAAACATTCACCGATGCAAAGACCAGGATTGTCAGGACAGAAGGGACAATAATACCGGGTGTCACGCCTAAATCCGCCCTTGCTGCAGACATGACATCTTTTTTGGGGGGCTCGTTGGGTAGGGGTACTCAGGAGGACATATTGAAAATGCCTCTCATGCAGCCGGCTTACTGCATTTGGTTGGGGATGGTGAGGTGGAGCACCGTCTGGAAACAGAAGGGCTCTGACGATCTCTTCCTGGAATTTAAGGAAGGATCCAGTCCATCCTGAAGCTCTGTATAGCACATAAGCATTCAGCAAAGCCAATTGAAATAAATAAACAGACACTTTTTTGTACCAGTGTCTGGCCTTACGGGCAACTAGGTACTTAGCCAACAACTGGTCGTTGAGGTCCACCCCTCCCATATTTTGGTTATATTCCTGGACACAGAGGGGTTTCTCCACAACACCAGTCGCCGTAGTAATTTGGACCGTCGTGTCTGCATGAAGGGAGGTAAGAACAAAAACATTCTTATTGTCCCTCCACTTCATAGCGAGCAAGTTATTACACTTCAAGCAGGCTCTCTCCCCCAGTCTAAGACGGGAATCTACAAGCCGCTGGTGAAAGCCCCGGCGATTAGGTCGCACGGTGCCACATGCTCCAATCTGATGATCAAAAAGGTGGCTAAAAAGTGGCACGCTCGTGTAATAATTGTCCACGTACAAGTGGTACCCCTTTCCGAATAAGGGTGACACCAAGTCCCACACTATCTTGCCAGCGCTTCCTATGTAGTCAGGGCAGTTTGTCGGCTCTACGTGACTATCTTTGCCCTCGTAAACCATAAAACTACATGTATAGCCTGTGGCCCTGTCACAGAGCTTATACATCTTGACCCCGTATCTGGCACGCTTGCTGGGAAGGTACTGTTTGAATGACAAGCGGCCAGAAAATTTAATCAGGGACTCATCAACGCAGACAACTTGATGGGGAGTAAACAAGTCTGCAAAACGTTGGTTGAAGTGGTTTACAAGGGGCCGAATTTTGTAGAGCCGATCGTATCCAGGGTCTCCACGAGGACGACAGAGTTCATTGTCGTTGAAGTGCATGAACCGCAAAATCTGCTCGTATCGTGCCCTGGTCATGGAGGCAGAGAACACGGGCATATGGTAAATTGGGTCAGTGGACCAATATGACCGCAACTTACTCTTTTTATTTATGCCCATGTTGAGGGAAAGGCCCAGAAAGAGCTTAAATTCGGAAACCGTAATTGGTTTCCAATCTCTAGCAAGGGAGGACTGGGGAATAGTGGCGATGTGTTGACCAGCGTACAAATTGCTTTGGTCCACAATAGATCTATAGAGATCTTCTGTGAAAAACAGCGAATAAAAATCCAGTGGCGTAAAATCAACTGTTTCCACCTGAATTCCGGGTTGGCCAGTGAATGGGGGAAGTACGGGTGCTGCAGAAGTGGTGGGTTCCCAATTCGGATTGGCGAATGCAGCAGGAAGGGCACTATGGGCACGACGGGCCTGTCTTTGTCTTCTTGGTGGCAGCGGGACACTACTAGTGCTTGCCACCTCACCAGCTTGAACTGCACTTATGGGACTTGCCATGTCACCACGTGATACTGCAGTGCTGGATATACGACCAGGGTGTACTAGGCCGCTGGTGCTTGCCAGTTTACCAGAAGGAATAGCGGCGCTAGTACTTCTCTGCTCCATACGAGGGACCTGCAGTTCTTGCACTTCAAGGACAGAAGAAGTTTGGGGTCTGGTACGCCTGACCTTAGCAGGGACCACAACTCTGTCGTCAGAGCTATCTGTCATGGAGCCGCTGTCCTCTACAGGATCGTATTCTGAGCCTGAATCTGACAGATGACTTCCTCTTCACTATCTGTCATGCTCAGAAACGTGTAGGCCTCTTCACTAGTGTACCTTCGATTTGCCATTTTGGGCTCTAAATTTAGGGGTACACTAGTGAGACTCACAGGCAAAAAAGCTCCTGACTGTTAGCGACTGATTCAAAACGCTACCAAAAAACTGTTAGCGATCACAGGGATCAGGCCTGACTCTGCAAACGCTGCAGTTATGTGTGCTTAGTGTTTTGTAGGTGACAGTTATCAATCGATACTGCACTTGGGTGGGATGGGCTGGGCTGGGCTGGGCCGAGGGGCAAAACACAGGTGCTAGCAGGTATTTGGACTGATCCCGCTAACACTGCGTTTTTGGGAACCCTAAACTGCTGGGGACGCTAGTATAGATCTGATTGGATCAGATATCGATCCGTTCAGATACTATAGCACTAAGGGAGGTGTATGCTGCGTGCGTGGGTGTTAGCGGTACTGGCGCTAACCTGATGCTGCCTGGGGCGACGCAGACCTTATCTGATCCTAAAAATGTAACTTATATCACCGCCGGGCAATTAGGGGGTTAAACCTTTATAAGGTAATAAACGGCGGGTGCCGTAAAACTATAATAAACTATAAAAAACAAACTAACTAAGCAGCGTCACCCGTAACACTTATACAGTGATCGCTGGTGAAAGGGTTAACTAGGGGGCAATCAGGGGGTTAAAACTTTTAGTAGGTAGTATATGGGGGTCCCTGTCGCTATAAAACACTGACAGCGAACCTATATACTTACCTCCCTAACTAGCATCACCTGTGTCACTAATACAGCGATCAGAAAAATGATCGCTTACCGACACTGGCGATGGGGGGGGTGATCAAGGGGTTAACTTTTATTAGGGGGGTTAGGGGGGTACCCTGGACCTAAAGGGGGTACCCTAGACCTAAAGGGGGCTAACCTAACTGCCCTAACACTTATAACTGTCATAAACTGACACCAATGCAAAAAAAAAACTGCTATTGGTGTCACTGTGACAGGGGGTACAGAGGGGGGTGATCGGGGGGTGATCAGGGGGTGACTGGGGGGTGAAAAGTGTGCCTGCGTGTTCTACTGAAAGTGTAGTGTTGGTGCACTTACTTGGATGTCTTCTCTCCTCGGCGCCGGATCGAAATGACTGGCTCGAGGAGGGATGACATCACTTCCTCTCCCTCTGTTTACATTACAGAGGGAGAGGAAGCATTTTCATTCGCCGGGAGCGATCGGGAGGGGGTGGCCACGAATGGATGGCCTCCCCCTCACCTCTCATTGCCCGGGAACAAATGGCGACCGCCTCTGGCACCAGGAAATCACGTACCAGGTACGTGATTTTGCCTGCCCGTGCCATTCTGCCGCAGCATATCTGCGTGAGGCGGTCGTCAAGTGGTTAAATTCGTATTTTTTGCTAGAAAATTACTTAGAACCCCAAAAATTATATATATTTTTTTAGCAGAGAATCTAGAGAATAAAATGGTGATTGTTGCAATATTTTATGTCACACTGTATTTGTGCAAAAGGACACTTTCATTAATTTTTAAAAAATGAAACAGTAAAGTTAGCCCAATTTTTTTGTATAATGTGAAAGATGATGTTACACCGAGTAAATAGATACCAAACATGTCACGCTTTATAATTGCACGCACTAGTGGAATGGCGACAAACTACGGTACCTAAAAATCTCCAATAGGTGACGCTTTACATTTTTTTAATGGTTACCAGGTTAGAGATACAGAGGAGGTCTAGTGCTAGAATTATTGCTCTTGCTCTGACGATCACGGTGATACCACACATGTGTGATTTGAACACCATTTACATATGTGGCGCGACTTCCATATGCATTTCCTTTGCTGCACGAGCTCGTGGGGACAGGGGCGCTTTAAAAAACAAATGTTATTATTATTTATTTTATTTATTTTTATATTAATAAATTGTGTTTAAAAAAAAAAATGTTGATCACTTTTATTGCTGTCACAAGGAATGTAAACATCCCTTTTGACAGTAATAGGTGGTGACAGGTACTCTTTATGGAGGGATCGGGGGTCTAAAAGATCCCAAATCCCTCCTTTGCACTTCAAAGTATTCAGATCACCGCTTTCGGCAATTCTGAATACTGTATTCTTTTTAAAACCGGCGCCATTGGCAGCCAAGTAAACAGGAAGTGACGTTGTGACGTTGCTTCCGTGTTTACAATCAGGAGACTGGAACAAAGTAATTTCCGGCTTCGTTCCAGTCTGTGGCTAGCCACTGGAAGTGGCGGTTCGTGTATTGGGTCTCCCGGTGGAATGGGAGGCCCGTTCAGAGCGGCGGGAGGCGACGGGAGGGGGGGACGTCCCCTCCCGCTCCTCCCGGATTACAGCCGAGCAGTTGTTAGCCGCATCGGTTGTTATCCCTAGAAAGCCAATCGCTGGCTCTAAAAAAACGATACTGGGATGATGCCTGCAGCTGCGGGCATCATCCCGGTATAACCCCCGAAAGCCGAGGCTGCACATCTGCGTACGCTTGGTGGGAAGGGGATATAGAGCACTAATTGCATTATATTATAATAGATTAAAGCTAGAGACATGGACCTTACCTGAATTGCTCAAAGTCAATATATGGCTTGAAAATCAAAATAGAGAAATACAGGTTTCATATGTATGAAGGACGTCCCATTGGTAAAATGCCCAGACAGTGTTTGCAGAAGAAGAGAGAAAAAACTGTTCTTCTGAAAAAAGCAGGGGTTAGGTTAATTACCCGATTCTCAGGTCAGCACCGACAGGTGCGTGATATCATGCAAAAATATTGGTACCTCCTTATGGGGGATACCAATGTCTCCAAACATCTCAAAGAATATCCTGAGATAACTTATAAAACATCTTGATCTATAAAGTACAACTTTGTGCATAGCCACTATGCCCACAATCAGTAATTCTGAATAGAGCCAAAGGGACCAGACCATGTCACAAATGCAATTTTTATCGCTACATTCTCTCATCGTCGCATGTTATCCTCCCTGATGGACGCCAGCATAAGCCAAGGTTTTCTGCAACATGTTAATCCATTGGGGTGGTGTACTTGATGATGTGTGAATGTGACGCCTTTTATGTTGGAAAAACCAAACGCCCCCTTTTCCATCGTATCAGGGATCATGTGTCCCTGGTATTGAAAGGGAATATGGAGACGCCCATAAGTCGCCATATGGGTCTCTACCACAATTTTGATGATTCAAAGATGCATTTCTTTGTCCTTGAGCATGTTCCCCCCCAATGAGAGAGGAGGTGACAATGATAAAATCTTACTACAACGGGAGGCCCGATGGATATATGAGCTGTCTGCCCTTAGGCATCCTGGTTTAAATGATGCTTTAAGTTTTAAATCTTTTTTGTAATCCCTCTCTTTGTCTTCCTTTTTCTTTTTTTTTTTTTTTTTATTAATTCTTTATTTTCTTTCACAAAAATACAAAAACCTTCACCCCTACATTCATATGGGGCTCTAAAAACTTATCAACACATATATCAAAAACTCATACTCTAGTTTAATTACGTAGTGATATTTATTCTTTTGTTCCCCACACCCCCTCCCCCCACCACACCCCGCCTCCCCCCACCACACCCTGCCTCAGCAGACAATCCTCTTCATCGCTCTATACTCTAATTCTCCTACTCTCCCTTTAACAACAATAGTCTGGGGAAATTACGCTACCATTATTTCCACATACCGTTTGGATTTCCTAAATGCAACCCATGGGCCCCACTTGGTTATTTCCTCCTCATGTTTTCTATCTACCTGGATTTCTGGCTCTGATTTTTCCATTAGGTACATTTCATTTACTCTAATGATCCAGTCTCTAAGGTTTGGGCCATCTGATTCCTGCCACTTCTTTGGGATCACCTTTTTTGCAGAATTTAATAAAATTGGTGTTAGGGAGGACCTATACCCCTTTTTTCCTCCCTCTGTCCCATGAAACAGACACTCCCAGGGGTTATCACATCCTTCCAAAATAGTTTAATTTTGGGGCAGTTCCACCATAAGTGTGCCATGTTTCCTAGTTCCCCACATCCTCTCCAACAGTCCGCCGACCTTTCTGCTGCAAATTTACTTAATTTTGCCGGGGTCAGATACCATCTGGCCAGGCACTTAAAGTTGCTCTCTATTGTTTTTATATCTAATGCTGTTCCGAATGTGGCCCCCAAAATGTTCTCCACCATTTCCGAGCTACACCTAGATCTTAATTCCTCTTCCCAATTCTTCAAATATGGCGGAGGCTCCAACTCCCCTCTTCTATTCAGTATTTTATTTATTGCGGAGATCTTCCTCTTCCCCCCTTCCTTGCAAAATAACTTCTCGATCTCTCTAAGGTCCTCTCCCCCCCTTAAGGGCCCTGGCAGACCTTGGACAAAGTGCGTGAGTTGCCTATACCTCCACCCATTTATTTTCCATATATCTCTTTGTGACCCTAGTTCTTGTTGTGTACGTATTTTCCCCCTTGTGATCAAATCTTTTACTTGTGCTTCTTTCTTTAAGATCCAATTTCCCCCCACCTCTTCCATCCCGAGAGGGAAGAATATATTATTTTTCAAAAAAATCAAGGGTGAGTTGTACTCCCATTTGTTGCTTTGGTGAATCTGATCCCATATTTTCAGTGTAAAGTGCGTGATAAAGTGTGTTCCTATCCCTAACCTTCCCTGACCCGGTGGGTTCCATATCATGTGATTTAACTGTGTGTTACTTAATTCCATCTCTAAACTAACCCATCTTTTGCTTTCTCTACTTTTTTCCCACTCTAGTGCCCGTGCTAAAATAATCGCTTTAAAGTAATTTCAAAAATCGGGTATTGCTAACCCCCCTTGTGTTTTTCCTCTACTCAATACTTTATGTGCTATTCTAGGTTTTTTCTTTTCCCAGACGTATTTACTTATTAGTTCTGACAGTCTTCTAAAGAAATTTTAAAAAATGGAGGGGACACTAGAGAGAAGAAAAGAAAATTGCTGCTCACCCCTTAAAAATTGGAACAAAAAAGGAAGAATTTCCCCACATTGGGGTTTTTAGGCAGCACAATAACACATATAGTCAGTGTTGTATGAAAAAATATAACAATTTTATTGGATAATATACCATCAGAGTTAAAAACGATGAGCTCCAGTGGGAATTATTTAAAAATTATTAACTGAACATACATAGGCAGACATTTGTTCATAACAATACTTTATATCATGAACATTAAAGCTGACGCGTTTCAACCCCTATACTTGGGGTCTTCTTCAGAGGATCAGTCTGCTGGGGAGAACACGAAAAATAGAATTGATATGCACATATAGGTTCCATTGGTATAAATATAATATTAACTACATTGATTATGTGATACATCAATACAGTATAGTTACCAATTGAATGTATGTCCAAAGGAAAACACAGGTTCCCACATGGAGATCCCTTTAAAAGACATATTGCTTTACCCTCTTCCACAAGGCAGAATTCCAATCACCTCTACCGCCACCACAGCCCAGACCAGGATGGTGAGAAGCAACGTGGCTTACGAGAGGTCACACTTTTGAGCACCGCCCGCCAGAGCAGACGACCGGTCAGAAAGCACCAAACCACCTGCGATGAAAATTTGCAAGGAGAAATAAGTAAAGGCCCATAATAAGATAGTCAGATTTGATCTGTGGGCTAAAAAGGCCACTGAGAAATCAAGGGCATTATAAACGTAATACATATGGCTCAAGCCAAAAAGGGTTCCGAACCATATTTATCTACTGTAAGTTTGAAGAAAAATACCATAAAAGGTACATGACTGCAAGGTAATTAATAAATAATCTATCTGTCTTCAAGGAAAATGGTAGTGATAGAGTGAGAGGAATGTGAAAAAAAAGAGGGGGTTTAAGAAGTAAAATAAAATAAAACGTGCAAAACGGATCCAGGTGCAGGGCGTGGCTATGGGCACTTGTGGTGCCCCGGCCTACGCCAATCTGTACCTGGGGGAGTGGGAGAGGGCGCTCGGAGAGGATGAGGGCCTCGCCACATACGTGAGCTGTATACGTATGTGGCGACGATACATTGACGATGTCTTCCTGGTCTGGGAGGGACCCGAAGAATCACTATTGAAGTTCTTTGACTACATCAATCATAATGAACGCAACCTGAAGTTCACTATGACTTATGATCGTGATCAAATAAACTTCCTGGATGTGCAGTTGAGACGTACCTCTGAGAATCTCATCTCTAGCACCCTATTTCGGAAAAGCACCGCAGGAAATACCATCCTCCATGCGGATAGCTTTCATCCTATAGGTTTAAAGAGATCCATCCCATATGGACAGTACCTGCGTCTACGCAGGAACTGTTCTGATGAGGTCCTCTTTAAACAGGAAGCACAGAAATTACAAACTAGATTACTAGCACGAGGATACAGCCGCTCAAGTTTACGCAATGCGTACAATCGCGCAGCTGCACAATCCAGACATACATTACTGTTTGGGGAAAGGGCCAGGGGTAACCTCCCCATAGTACCCCTTTTTTTCCCCCCCTTTCCCTGTTCTTCACTCACTTGCACCCATTTGCACTTATTATTATTAACATATTATCACATCCGTTTTGCACGTTTTATTTTATTTTACTTCTTAAACCCCCTCTTTTTTTCACTTTCCTCTCACTCTATCACTACCATTTTCCTTGAACACAGATAGATTATTTATTAATTAACTTGCAGTCATGTACCTTTTATGGTATTTTTCTTCAAACTTACACTAGATAAATATGGTTCGGAACCCTTTTTGGCTTGAGCCATATGTATTACGTTTATAATGCCCTTGATTTCTCAGTGGCCTTTTTAGCCCACAGATCAAATCTGACTATCTTATTATGGGCCTTTACTTATTTCTCCTTGCAAATTTTCATCGCAGGTGGTTTGGTGCTTTCCGACCGGTCGTCTGCTCTGGCGGGCGGTGCTCAAAAGTGTGACCTCTCGTAAGCCACGTTGCTTCTCACATCCTGGTCTGGGCTGTGGTGGCGGTAGAGGTGATTGGAATTCTGCCTTGTGGAAGAGGGTAAAGCAATATATCTTTTAAAGGGATCTCCATGTGGGAACCTGTGTTTTCCTTTGGACATACATTCAATTGGTAACTATACTGTATTGATGTATCACATAATCAATGTAGTTAATATTATATTTATACCATTGGAACCCATATGTGCATATCAATTCTATTTTTCGTGTTCTCCCCAGCAGACTGATCCTCTGAAGAAGACCCCAAGTATAGGGGTTGAAACGCGTCAGCTTTAATGTTCATGATATAAAGTATTGTTATGAACAAATGTCTGCCTATGTATGTTCAGTTAATAATTTTTAAATAATTCCCACTGGAGCTCATCGTTTTTAACTCTGATGGTATATTATCCAATAAAATTGTTATATTTTTTCATACAACACTGACTATATGTGTTATTGTGCTGCCTAAAAACCCCAATGTGGGGAAATTCTTCCTTTTTTGTTCTAAAGAAATTTTGAGCTAAGGGAATTGGGAGCATCTGCATCCTATACAGTATTTTTGGTGCTAGGACCATCTTCACCACATTTACTCGTTCTATCCATGAGACCGGACAATAACTTATTCTTTTTATTTCTGTCCTAATTTCGTTCAGGAGGGGTATAAAGTTTAAATTGTACAGGTTTTCCCTGGAAATTGTCAGGGTTACCACCAGATATTTTATGTTATCTTTCCAAGGGAAATGGAACTCCTCCCCTAGGGCGCTGGCCTCTGATTTATTGATGTTTATTTTTAGGGCTTCTGACTTATCTAAGTTAATTTTAAAGTTAGAAAGCTCACTATATTGTCTCAGGATTGCTAGCAAATTTGGAATGGAGATTCTAGGATTTGAAATATACAATAATACGTTGTCGGCGAATGCGGCTAATTTATGTTCTTCCCCGTTGACCATATACCCATTCTTGTCCGGGCTCTTCCGAATCCGGGCGAGGAGGGGTTCCAACGCTAGGACGAAAAGAAGCGGGGAGAGAGGGCAGCCCTGCCTTGTCCCGTTTTGCATGGTGAACTGGGCTGAGGGCATGTTATTTACTTTTACGTATGCTGTCGGTTGGTTATAGAGTGTTCTAATCCACTTTAACATTGTTGGCCCTATTCCCATCATCTCTAACGTAGCGAACATGAATCCCCAGTCGACTCTGTCAAATGCCTTTTCGGCATCTATTGACAAGAGAACGGCTGGGGTTCTGCCTGCCCTCAGCGCTTCTATTACCAAAAGGGATCTAACCCCATTGTCTCTGCCCTCTCTCCCCGGAACAAATCCCACCTGATCTGGGTGGATCAAGTTAGGCATTCTTTCTTTTAATCGGAGGGCAAGCACTTTGGCATATAATTTTGTGTCTATATTTAATAATACTATTGGCCTGTAACTTGAACACAAGGTACGGTCCTTACCCTCCTTGGGTATCAAAGTCACTGACGCCAGCAAAGCATCCCGGCCTAGCTCCCCCTGTTTCCCCATCGTATTCCACAACTGGCATAGTCTGGGGATCAGGGTCTCCTTAAACTTTTTGAAAAAACTCACTGTGAAGCCATCAGGCCCCGGACTCTTCCCTGTAGGGGTTGCTTCGAGTGCCTGCATTTTCTCGTCTTGTGTCATTGGTCTCTCTAATTCCGCTGATTCTGCTTCTGTAAGTGTTGGTAAGTCTGCTTCTTTAATAAACTCCCTCATCTTTGCCTCTTCTTTCCTACCTTTTTCCTTCTTCCCCACTGAGTAGAGCAACGAGAAGTATTGTCTGAACTCCTCCCCTATTTCTTTAGTAGTGTATCTGCTTTCCCCCTTTCTATTCCTGATCTTTTCAATGTAATTTTCCTCCTTCTTTTTCTTAACCATTGTTGCTAAATGTTTTCCTACTTTGTTCCCCCTCTGATACCTATTTTTAAGGTGTCTATTGCTATTTTTCCAGGATTCTTCTGCTATTACTTCTCTTAATTCCTCTCTTTTTATCATTAATTCAGCCCATACCTCCTTTTCCTCTTTCCCCCTGGCTTTGTGTGTTTGTTCTAATTGGTGTATTTTTGCTACAAGGTTTTCTATATTTTTTTTCCTTTCTTTTTTCTCACCTGCACCTATCGAGATTAGGACCCCCTTAATATAAGCTTTGAAGGCTTCCCATATTATTGACCCGGGGATCTTCTCAGAGTCATTATTGCGAAAGAATTCGTCAATTTCTGACTGAACTCTCTCCACAATAGTCTCCTTCTCAAGTAATTTTTCATTTAACCTCCATGTGAAGGGGTTCCTCTGTTGGCCCTCTAATCTTAGTGTGATTGTTACTGGTGCGTGATCTGATAAAGTCGTAATTTCTATCTTCGATCCCGTTATTGACTCTAACAAAGAATGATCGACCAACCAATAATCCAGCCTTGAATAAGTCCTATGGACCGGGGAGAAGAAAGTGTAGTCCCTCTCCTTAGGATGTTGGATTCTCCAGACATCCACCAGGTGATTATCATATAGTTTCCCCCTTAGCCTCAGTAGCTGTTTATTTACTTCCCCTCCTGTTCCAGATGACCTATCCAAGACTGGATCCATACACATGTTCAAATCTCCTGCCAGTATCACTTCCCCCTCACTGAATTCCACCAACCTGTTCAAGGTCCGGGAGAGATATCTGGTTGGGTCTTTATTTGGGCTATATATGTTGGCCAGAGTATAAGTCTTGCCCCACAGTTGTATTTTTATAAACAAAAATCGCCCCTCTATATCCACCCTCCTGTCCACGATTTTAATTTTTTCATCCGTTGTGCAAACCCGATAGCTACTCCCTTCGCCCTTTTGGTTGGTGAATCACAATATATCCAGGTGGGGTACATCCTTGACTCAAGCTTAATACCATCCTCATGAACCAAATGTGTCTCCTGTAAAAAAATTATATCTGTGCCATATCTTTGTATTTCTTTTAACACCCTATTTCTCTTCCCAGGTGAGTTTAAACCTTTTACATTATACGATAAACATTTGACTTCCATTGTTATTTATTTTTTGGGCTTCCTCCCTGCGTTCTCCGGACTCTTTCTATTCCCTCTCCCCTTTATCCTGTAGATCTTGCCCGGGCTATCCCCCACACTCCGCCAAGTTGGGAAAGAGAGGCCACAGGGTGACACAAATAAGAAAAAATAAGCAAAGAAGGTGACGTCTGCAGTGGTTTCGCCCCCCTCCCCCCCCGCCATCCCTCCCCACCCCCCCCCACCCCCAATCCCCCGCTCCCCCAATCCCCCCCCTCCCCCCACCACCTCCATCCCTAACACCCCCCTCCCCCCGGTCATTCCTGACCTTGGGACCGTGGCATCTAGTGTTTTTTCCATCGTGCCACCGGGTCCCTGTACACTAGGGTTTGGCTCTGCCAGTGGGAGCAGATCTTTTCTCCCCCCCTCCCCCTTATTCTGGTTTAGGGAGGGTGAAGAACATTAACTAAACCATTAGGTACATATTCAGTGCCCCCTTTTCTACTTCCCTCTCCCCCTCCTTGCCCTCGACCCCGCCCCCCCTCACCCGAACACCTCTCCATTAATTTGGGGAACTTCTACATTTAAATATCTACAAAAGTCCTGTAAGTCCTCCAGCTGATTTAATCTCCAACTTCTCTCCTCTTTTACCACCACTAACGCCAGAGGATGCCCCCAGCTGTATTTCAGGTTAGCCCTTCTTAACACCTCCAGTAGTGGTTTTAATTGTCTTCTTCTTGCGAGCGTCCTGGGAGAGAGATCTGAGAAGATCTGTATGTTGCTGTCATTATATTTCACTGGCTGGGCTCCTCTCAGACTCTTCTAGATTTTATCCTTGTCCTCATACTGATGGAATCTTACTATAATGTCTCTTGGTATCTCCTCTTTCATATTGGGGGGTTTTCTCACCCTATGAACGCAATCTATTTTTAGGTCTTCCTTTTTATCTCTGCCCAGCAGCGGGTTGAAAATCTCCCTCATTGTGGTGAATAGGCCTTCCCCTCTTCCCTCAGGTAGGGCTCTAATCCTGAGATTCTGTCTCCTATTCTGGTTTTCCTGTTCCTCCAATTTCAGAAGTACCTCCCGCTGCCCCTTCTGGAGGATTTGAATTTGAGTTTTTAGTTCTTCTATCTTAACCGCATGTTGTTCAGTAACTTCCTCAACTACGTCCACCCTTTTCAAGAGGTACCTCATATCTGTCCTCAAGTTCAGCACCTCTGCCTTTAAGACGTTTTCCAACCTTACAAACATCTCTTGAATCTCCATTTTCGTTGGTAAAACCTCTAAACTTGGGTCTGAACTTAAGTCCATATCATGTTCTGGAGATATGTCTCCTCTAGAGCTCCCCCCAACAGCCCCTTTATTTTTCTGAGAATCTTTCTTTTTATCTTTAACACTTTGCTGTTTATTTTCCGTAGCAGGACTTTTCATTGGTGGATCTTTTAAATACTTTTGTATAGTGCTGGTGTTTAAGCTATCTTCCTTTTTCTTCCTCCTTCTATTAATGATTTATTTATTTATTGAAATACTGAAATACTAAATTATATAATGTTGTTTCCTTTGCTGTAAAGCTGTATGATAAGTATTTTTTTGGATTAGAGGGATTGGACCTTGCCCAAAATTGCTAATTATTTAAATTTGATTAAATTATCTTTAATCATCTCAAGTTCATAATTTAATAAAATTAATCTCAATTAATTGTTATCAAAATCAATGTTTATTTACTTTTATATATTCCCATTTGGTTTCTTTGCCTGGATCCCTTTGTTTGTATGGACGCCCCGGGCACTCATCAATCAGTTTCCTAATCAATGATCCGACCGATTTGAGCCCTAAGGTTGTGAGTCCCGTTAAGTGACCATTCCACCGGTGCTTGTTTTGTCTTTACCAGTAATTTTTCCCTCTGCATGGTGGATTCAGTTTCCGCAAAGGAATTTGCTGTCATTCTAATCCATCTGCATTGGCTGTTTCCCATCTAATCCATCTACTATGGGTATTAGATTTTTAAAAATGTTGGCCATGCTTTGATGCGACGCTGCGTCATGACACGTGTGCAGTCACAAGCTCCTGCGCATGCACCCTGGCATCCTTATACCATGTCCCCGACCTGGCGGTGACGTCAGGGAGACTATGAGTTGCGGCATCTCGCAGCTACATTCTGTCAGAGACATATTGAGAGAGGGAGAGGAAACATCTCTCCCGTCTTTGCTTTACTGCCTTGTCCTCCCCATGCCGGTAAGTTTACTTTCACCAATGTGACTATCCTGTTCACACTGAACAGGCATTGCTTTTACTTATAAATTGCTGGGTTCTCTCCTTTGGTGCTTTATTAGTACATATATCTTTTTCAGGTTTGCCGGGGAAGTAACAGCCTTTGAATTTATTTCCTATGCTGTGAGTTTCTCTCGTGGAATTTATACTAACTGCACTTCTGTGGATATTCAATCTTGGTTTATCACCTTTGCTTAAAAATAGCTTTAATTAGCAAGATCTACTAGCTATAAATTGTTTCAATTTGCATAACGTGCTAAGGTAAATTACTATTATTAATTATCTATTCCTCTAGTATTGTTGAATGGTCCCTGTACTGTAAATTTACAAAGGGACACCAGTATGTATATCCCTTTCCTACTTTTTTCAGGAAAACTGTTTTTCGCGCCAGTGCAAACACTGGCTGGGCATTTTACCAATGGGACATCCTTCATACATATGAAACCTGTATTTCTCTATTTTGATTTTCAAGCCATATATTGACTTTGAGCAAATCGGGTAATGTTCATGTCTCTCCCTTATATCTATTATAATATAATGCAATTAGTTCTCTATAATAGATATTAAATTTGCTATGTTGTAATCTTTGCATATCCAATATATGCCAATAATTTTTTCTATCAGCATGTTTTTTGTATTGATAAAAAATCAACATGAGTATTTATTCCAATCTTTTTGTTGTCTATAGCATTTAAAGTTGCACACCGGAATCTCCTGAGGAAGCTCTGCAGAGCGAAACATGTTGAGTGGTAGTGTCTGTTGATTATGCCTTTGTATAGAACAATTGATTTTTTATATGGATGAAATACTGTTCTCATGTTTTTTATCTTATTTATTGTACAAGTGAGCCTTTTAGTCTCCTTACCCAACACCTTAAAAGTCCAGAGGTTTGTGACCTCTTTTTCCCCCCTTTTCTTTGAATATACATTGACTAACGTAAGAGAGCATTTTAAATATTCACAGTCCAGGAAAATAAAACATCCATGAGGGTCCAGGTATGAGGGCTTGATTCGTAGGGGGCATGAGCTTTTAACCAAAATGGCCACACCAGCCTTCCCTGAAGGATCATAAGCCATGTAGGCATTAGGGAAATGTTTAGCTGCAAATTTGAAGGACTCTCTTGAGCGAAAGTGAGTTTCCTGAACCATGATGACATTTGCAGCAGAGGATTTGAACTCCTTCAAAGCTAACTATTGCTTCTGAACAGAGTTCAAAACCCTTAACATTATACAGTGCCTTGCAAAAGTATTCACCCCCTTGGCTTTGTACCTATTCTGTTACATTACAGCCTTTAGTTATTTTTTTTAAAATCTGAATTATATGTGATGGATCAGAACACAATAGTCTAAGTTGGTGAAGTAAAATTAGAAAAATATATACATAAAACTATTTTCAGAAATAAAAAAACCTGATAATTGGCATGTGCATATGTATTCACCCCCTTTGTTATGAAGCCCATAAAAAGCTCTGGTGCAACCAATTACCTTTAGAAATCACATAATTAGTGAAACCTATGTGTGCAATCTAAGTGTCACATGAACTGTCATTACATATACACACCTTTTTGAAAGGCCCCAGAGGCTACAACACCTAAGCAAGAGGCACCACTAACCCGCACTGCCATGAAGACCAAGGAAGACCAAGGAACTCTCCAAACAAGTGAGGGACAATGTTGTTGAGAAGTACAAGTCAGGGTTAGGTTATAAAAAAATATCCAAATCTTTGATGATCCCTAGGAACACAATCAAAACTATCATAACCAAATGGAAAGAACATGGCACAACAGCAAACCTGCCAAGAGATGGCCGCACACCAAAACTCATGGACCGGGCAAGGAGGGCATTATTCAGAGAGGCAGCACAGAGACCTAAGGTAACCCTGGAGGAGCTGCAGAGTCAACAATAAACCCTACGCTCCATAGAGTTGGACTTTATGGCAGAGTGGCCAGAAGAAAGAAAACTTTCAGCAAAAAACAAAATGGCACGTTTTGAGTTTGCGAAAAGGCATGTGGGAGACTCCCAAAACGTATGGAGGAAGGTGCTCTGGTCTGATGAGACTAAAATTTAACTTTTTGGCCATCAAAGAAAACGCTATGTTTGACGCATATCCAACACATCACATCACCCAAAGAACACCATCCCCACAGTGAAACATGGTGGTGGCAGCATCATGTTTTGGGGTTGTTTTTCAGCAGTCAGAAATGGGAAACTGGCCAGAGTTGAGGGAAAGATGGATGGTGCTAAATACAGGGATATTCTTAAGCAAAACCTGTACAACTCTGTGTGTGATTTGAGGCTAGGACGGAGGTTCACCTTCCAGCAGGACAATAAACACAAGCACACTGCTAAAGATACACTTGAGTGGTTTAAGGAGAAACATGTAAATGGGTTGGGATGGCCTAGTCAAAGCCCAGACCTCAATCCAATAGAAAATCTGTGGTCAGACTTAAAGATTGCTGTTCACAAGCACAAACCATCCCTCTTGAAGGAGCTGGAGCAGTTTTTCAAGGAGGAGTGGGCAAAAATCCCAGTGGTAAGATGTGGCAAGCTCTTAGAGACTTATCCAAAGCGACTTGGAGCTGTGATAGCCGCAAAAGGTGGCTCTACAAAGTATTGACTTTAGGGGGGTGAATAGTTATGCACATTGACTTTTTCTGTTATTTTTTCCTATTTGTTGTTTGCTTCACAATAAAATAAAAAAAACATCTTCAAAGTTGTGGGCATGTTCTGTAAATTAAAGGCTGCAAATCCTCAAAGAATCCATGTTAATTCCAGGTTGTGAGGCAACAAAACACGAAAACTGCCAAGGGGGGTGAATACTTTTGCAAGGCACTGTATGTAAGTTTCCTTAAAGCCATTATGAATAGACATACTCATAAGCAAATAGTGTACAATGCATCAATAAGGAAAAAGGAAGACCTAAGACCTGTGGTGTACTGAAAAGGCAAAAAGCTTAAAACAGTGAAAATAAAAGAAAAATGGAACCATAAAAAACAGTAAATAGAATATTCAAACGGTCCATTCGAGGAACCTGAAACAGGTCAGAAAAAAATAGACCTGAAAACATCAAAAACAAAAAACAAACACAGGTAGAGAAAAAACCTAAGAGTCTGAAAACCAATCAGGGAACCAGCGCTAAAGCCTAGGTTTATGGAGATGGAAAAATGTAGAATCACGCTAAATAAACAATAATAATCATACATATACTTGATAATATGGTGTTGTCTCCATGTGTAAATATCACATCTGATGTAAACAAATTGTGAAGAGTGTCATAGCACCACATTAAATAAACGATAATTAATGCAATGAACAATTAACAATATGTAAAAATGAGTCCAAACACATAAACATATCACCCGTGAGATAAGATGATAAATTTATAATAAAAAGTCCATCCAAAATTGTGGGATCCTTGATATTGTAGAGAAAATTAGTGCTAAATCCACCACCAAAGAATGTAGATTGGCCGCTTACCAGAGACCCATGATCCCCCACTACAGAAGATCAGGGAAAGCCTGAATAGAAAGCTATCCTCTGGATCATATCCAATAAGCCAAAACCTGAATTTGTTACCAACGTGATGTTATACGTGTTATACCAACGTGACATCTCCAGATAGTTCTAGTAGAAAAAGCGCCTGTACGTCTGGAGCACCGGCCGGTAAGCTCACAGCCTAGCCCATCCTACTGGTAACAACAATAGCAATGAGAAGTGACGCAAGCATGGCGCTCCGTCCTACGCGTTTCGTAATAGAGTTACATCGTCCAGGACGACATTTATTTATACACGGCACTGAATCGGGATATTAAATCACAGAAGTGTGAAGAGTGATTATGAACCAGCAATTATTCTTGCATTAATGGACATTTTTTAAATTGTGGACTTATTCATGGGCACATTATACAGTGGTGTTTATATTTTATATTTTGATCACAGGATGATGTTATTTACTTTATTTAGCGTGGCTATCTATATTTATATTGGCTGATTTGGTATATCACATTGTAGTGAAAATATTTTAGCTGCAGCTGACAGCACATAATAACCATTATCACAGTTTCTGAATCACTAATTTTATTTTGTATTTTTGCACCAGTGACACGTTTACTACATACAGAGAATCCACAATGCATGTGTTTTCCTGCACTAAGGTGGTTTTCGTTGGACAGGCCATTTAGAAGGACACATAATGACATGTCAATGATTCTACTGATCTTGTATGTTGTGGTGCGATTTAAAATAAACGGTCTGTAATGCACCTTAGTGCACAAAAAAAAAACTTTCGTATTATTTGCAGTGCAGTAAAGAATCTCCTCAGAGCGGCGCATGCGCGGATGCCTGAGAGAATAGTGATGCCGGCTTAGAGCACCGCTCCAGTGACGTTCACGCCGGGGGACTACAGGTTCCAGAGGTCCTTAAACTTCGAAATAACGACAGACAAACATACTGCAAAGCCTCAGGTATAACTCAATATGGTTTTGAGAGGCACAAAGTCAAAATATAAAACCGGCATTAACAAAGAAACAACGCCTCAGCCGTCTTCCAAGATGGCATCGGCAGTCTCCTCACAGCCTAGCACTTCACACAAGATTAAGCCTCTGAAAATCAAACTAAATACTGTGGATATTAATGAGGAATCTGATTCTGACTCTGGAAATTCACAGACAGAATTTCAATCTGCCTTATTTAAAAAATTTGAATGTATTTTACAGAAAGCTTTAAAGCAAACATCAGACCACATCACTGATAAACTGACTTGAGAAATTAGAGAAATAGGTCTGAGAACAGCTGAATTGGAGATCCGTATAGATGATTTTGAAAGCCAAACTCAGCTCTATATTTCTGAATTTAAAAATCTAAAAGAAGAAAATGTTCTTTTACAGTCCCGTTTAGAGGACCAGGAGAATAGAGACAGAAGGGCTAATTTGCGGATCAGGGGTATTCCTGAGTCTGTCACTGATGTACAAGCCTATATCACTGCATTATTTCAGGAATTACGACCTGGCATTCCTATGGAGAGATTAGAGATGGACAGAGTGCACAGAGCATTGGCTCCACGCAAACCAAATGGCCCTCCTAGAGATATAATTGCTAAACTGCATTAATATCGCACAAAAGAACAATTGCTTGCAGCAGCTAGAGGAAAGGATTCCCTCACTTTTCAGGGTCAAGTCTATCAACTGTTTGCAGACTTATCTCCTATCACAGTGGCTAAAAGTCGTGCTCTTAAACCCCAATTACAAATACTGCAACATCATTACATCACCTATCATTGGGGGTTTCCTTTTTCTCTCAAATTCACACATTTAGAAACCAGATATGTCTGTCGCTCTTCAGAGGACCTACAATCAGCCTTGCTTGAATTGGGCCTTACGGACCAACTTCCATCTACAGAACAATCTCGTAGAAGATTAGCTTCCAGATCTCTTCAACAAAATGCTGCAGCAGAACTAAGCCCATCTATTTCTCCTCGACAAAATCTGCATAAGCGTGGTCGCTTTGAAAATCCAATTCCTGGGGGGGGCGTGGCCAGCAGCCAGAGGAGATGGCCGCATAAGGAGAGAGCTCCGTGCTAGCCAGCTGCACCGGCCCGTATAAAGCGACTACAACAGCCGGCAAACACTCTCTGAAAGCGCCAGAAAACCCCACAACATCGATCCAGTGATGGGTAAGAGAAAACCCCCAGGGGGACCCCGCAAATTGACGGACTTTTATCCGTCGGCTAGCACGCCGGAGAACCAAGATGGCACCGCCGCTCACAGGCAGCAGCGCACCAGGCAGACTGACCTCAGAGGGAAGGGGAGAGAAAACAGCAGACCTCCATCCCTTTCTCCAGGCCACAGCAGCCACTCTTCCACCTGCAATACCCCATCTCAAAGCCCACAAAAAGCAGCCCCTAAGCGTTCCTCTGCCCATACCTATGCAGGGAAAAGAAATGAGGAGGACTACACATCCCATAACAGCACCACTGAGTTTATTGAGCAGATTCAGGAGTTCCCAATGTCTGGTCTGCCTCTAAGTGACACTACAATGAAGGAGATGCTGGTCTCATTGCGGGGGTCCATGCACAGGGATCTCATGGAATGCATATCACAATTAAAAACAGATATCACTGAAATTGGGGACAGAGTTAGCCACGTAGAAGACAAAATAGCAGAATTTACAACAGCACATAATGAGCTAGTGGACGCCCACAATGAAAAAGATGATGAGTTGGAAGCCCTAAAAAACAAAATGGCGGATTTAGAGGATAGGTCCTGCAGAAATAATATAAAATTACGAGGGGTAGCAGAATCTGTACCTCCCTCTGAACTCCGAAACTATGTTCAGCAACTAATTCAAGACCTGCTCCCAGACACGCCAATCGGGGAAATTACTGTAGATCGGGCCCATAGACTACCTAAGCCGCAATACCTACCAGAAAAAATACCCCGCGACGTCATAGCTCGCATACACTTCTTCCATATCAAGGATAACTTAATGCGCTTTGCAAGACAAAACTCCCCATTACCCAATCCCTACTCGGGTATTGCTATATATGCGGACCTCTCCCAGCACACAATGCTGGAAAGAAAAAAGTTACTAACACTAACAAAGTTACTAGGCAATAACAAACTTCCATATTCTTGGGGCTTCCCCACGAAACTTCTTGTCAGAGGTATATCCCCAGAATGGAAATCAGGCAACGATACTTGACTGATCTTTCATATATCAGAAATCAACTACACACTTGATGTTTGCTCATCTAAATCAAGGGTCGAAGCTGGGTAGTAGGAGCCTGTACCCCCAGGTGTTTCTATGCGATTTTACTCGCACTATGAGGAAAATCTCCTCAATTTTTTATTTTTTGCTTTTTGTTTGAATGTTGACGTTTTTCATCTTTTCGTTTTTGTTCTACCACTGACAACCATCCACGGCAAATCTGGTGACAACAATCTGGAGCCTAATTCTTCTGTGCAACCACTCCTCTCAAATGAGCACCCTTCACTCAAGGTCAAGACAACTTTAACCACAGGTACCCTCTTGTACTGCTCTACATTTCAAATTTTGATCGTATCTACACAAAAGAATTTTTCCTTACAAACCAATGGTTCTTAATTTTGTGACTATAAACGTTCATGGCCTCAACAGTCCTTTCAAAAGGGGGCTATGTGGTAACAAGCGAAATCCTTAAAAAGCGATGTGTTATGCATCCAAGAAACTCACTTTGTCCAGCAGAAACACCCAATATGTAAGGACAAAAAATTTCCCCATATTTTCACGGCTTCAGGACCAAAGAAAAAGGGAGTTGTGATGATCGCTATTAACCAGAATGTAGCATTTCATTTGCAGGAAATAGTAAGTGATAAGGCGGGAAGATATATTATACTGGTGAATTAAATATTAAATATGTACTGGTGAATTATATATTATACTGTGAATTAAACAATACTATGTACACTATCATTAATGTATATGCCCTGAATTGCAGACAGATATCTTTTTTGAATGCCCTCAAAAAAAAGGTTGAGAACATCAAAAAAGGCTTATAGGGCGTACACACGGTTGGACTTTGTTCGGACATTCCGACAACAAAATCCTAGGATTTTTTCCGACAGATGTTGGCTCAAACTTTTTTTGTCTACACACGGTCGCACAAAGTTGTCGGAATTTCCGATCGCCAACCACGCGGTCACGTACACCACGTACGACGAGACTAGAAAAGGCCGGTTCAGAACCAAGCGCGTCACCCTTTGGGCTCCTTTTGCTAATCTTGTGTTAGTAAAAGTTTGGTGAGAGACGATTCGCGCTTTTTCAGACTCGTGGCTTTCAGATCATTTTCTGCTGTTCAGTTTGTGCTTGTGGGTTTGTATCTGCTCTTCAGTGCGTGCAGCAAGTTCCGTGTGACTTTAGTCATTGTATTCTTGTTCGTTCGTTACTGGTTTTCAGGTCGCTCTTCACAGGCCTTGCTGTTCTTCAGTGCGTTCTGTTACTTCGTTCTGAGCAGCCGACCGTTTTCTAGCCATGTTTCGTATGCGTACTCCCCGTAGAGTTCGTGCTGTGCGGGGGCTTGGTGTTGGGGTCCTGACCTTGACACAAGTCCAGTCCATGAACAGGGTGGGGAGGAGTTCATGGACCAAGAATTGGTTGCTTCAGCGTGACCAGTTCTCTCATATGCCTTTGCTCCGTGAGATCCATGAGAATAATCCTGATGATTTCAGGAACTTTCTCAGGATGACGGACCCCGTGTTTCACCGTTTGTTGGCTTCGCTGACCCCCTATATCAGCAGGCAGGATACCTGCATGAGGCAAGCTATCACTCCGGAGCAGAGGTTGGTCGCTACCCTGCGGTGTTTGGCGACAGGGAGAAGCCTGCAGGACTTAAAGTTCTCGACAGGCATCTCCCCCCAGGCTCTGGGGATCATTATCCCAGAGACCTGTTCTGCCATCATCCAGGTCCTGCAGAAGGAGTATATGAAGGTAAGATTTTTATCCTTTTATATCACATTTTATTGTATTGAATGTTTGATAATATCTTGTATTTCTTTCCTCATTCCCTAATTACCATGATTGTAATATGCTGTGAATGTCCCCTTTGTCCTCATGCATGCTGGATTTTTATGTAATTATTATTTTAGGTCCTTCATACATATTTGCCCTTCACTAACCTCCCCAGCATGGTGTCTCCTGGCCCTATATTCACCTCGTGTAGTCACTTAACAATGTATTTTATCAGCTCCATAGTAGTGCTTTACCCCAAACACCCCCTAAAATGTTTGGAAATGTTATTTTTGATTTAAACTCAGGCAGAGTGGCAGAGGCTTTTTTTTGTGGTGTCCCCAAATAATTTTTAGTAACCCTCCCTCCCCCAACTGCTAAGTCAGCTGATCCCAATTCTCTATCTATCCTCAATCATCTATCTGCTGACTTTGCCAAACCCATACACACTATACCCATCTCTTTACTGGTCAGATTTATAGATGAATTCCCCAAAGCATGTAGTGCAAGGGCCTGCCTGTATACTTTCAAATGGTGCTGTTTAAAGTTTTTGTATCCTATTATTATCTTGACAGGTAATAGCAGAATGTCCAAATGTCCTCAAATGTGTAAAGTGTGTATTTATATCTTTGTATTATGACACTTCTTACCTGTCCAGTGGGCTGCCAATAGTGTAACTAAGGAGGGGCTGTTCCAAGTAATACCCATTATTTAGGCATTCATCTCTCAATGAAGTGAAGAGGGTTACCTGTCCAAGATTTCCACACACCCCCTGTAATGTTAGTATTGGCCCATGAGAGGGGGGGGAGGGGGAATATGATAGGTGTACCTTATACTTTGGCCTTGTTAAATTCCCCTTACTAAATGCTATCTGGAGGTTGCCCCATAATGTTTGTGTCTAATCTGCTTGCCATGTTTCTGTGAAAAAAATAGTAATGTTTATTGTTTTTTCCTCAACAGTTTCCTTCCACGCCACAGGAATGGCAGACTGTGGCCTCCCACTTTGCCCAGCGGTGGGACTTTCCTAACTGCAGAGGGGCAATTGATGGGAAACACGTCCACATCGTCCCACCACCCAACTCGGGGTCGTACTATTATAATTACAAGGACACAAATCTTGAACTTACAAACGTCACATTTGGTCGAATTTGAAGGCAATATCAGACATGAGTATTTAGGAACTGTGTTTGATATTGCGTTCAGATGGGGGGAAATCACCCCTGGAAAAGCCAAATTTGGAAGATGCACACAAATTTCTCAATGTCAACATGTGCTAGCTGCCATCACGGGGGATCAAGGGATGTGTTTTGGGGGAGAAACCCCTTCCTCACCGCTACTTTATTATTGAGGAAGGGGTTGCACCCCCAAAACGCGTCCATTGATCTCCCGTGATGGCAGATAGCACATGTTGACACACTGTGTGCATCCTCCAAATTTGGCTTTGGGAAAAATCACAAAAACATTTAGCACATTGTAGCACACAAAAGAAGAAAGTGATTTGGAGGGGTTTTAAACTCGCCCCAAAACATCAATGATGTTTTTATATTTTGGAATAACATCATTGATGTTTTGCTTGATGATTTCCAATTGTAAATTACACCCCATGATCTCCCCGATCAGGATCTGGGCACTTTCGGATGTGAAAGGATCTGGATCCACAACATCACGATCACCTAAAAAGAGAGGAACCCCAAAATAAATTTGGTTTAAAGAAAATGCCGCCATCCATCTCTTATCTGAGCCTGTGGTTGCAGACACTCCCCTGTTGTGGTGACTAGTTCCACCACGTCTTCTTCCTCCTGCTCAGCTTGTGTTGGGGGGATTAACCCTTCTTCCAGAGGGGGGGCTCTGGTCTCCTCGGATGAGGGGTGTCCTCCGAGTCTTTTATCCCCTATGTAAAACAAAAATGGTATACTTAGCACACAGATATTTAATGTCAGAACTATAAATAGGAAACATTGCTTGGAAGTGAGGTACAATTGTCAATTTTACCAGAGTTCCAAGATGTAGCTTTTTTAGTGTCCTTTGTCAAGCTGCAATACTTTACCTGTTTTGTACAAGCTTCACAGATGGAGACCCCCCTATAGTATACATTGGAGCACCTGTGTGGGACCCCTAATAAAAATGGTGTTCTTTTGTCCCACACTATAGTGCTCCAGTGTCCAGATGTGAAAACAGCTGCTCAGTGTCCTCTCCTTACACCGAATCTAGTTTGCATTTCATTCTAGTAACAAAGCCATCTACACAACCCAATTCTTTGAAGACAAGTATAGGGCGTCAAAATGGTGGCCAAATGCATATGGGCTAAACAATGGTATTTTATAGTTGGAACGAAAAATGTTTGATCCGAACGAATAATGTGCCCATGAACATGAAAGTTGCCATTTTAAACTGTACAACAGTTCCTAAAAGCACATGGAGCAACACGAACGTAATAAACACAAAAAGAATAGGAACAAAGCACAACTACTTACTTTTTGCAGCACTCTCCGGATCTTTCTGTACTGCTCATGTTCTCGTAATCTGAGGTCAGACCACCGCTTCCTGAGCTGATCTTTCGATCGTCGTACCCCAAAATTCCGGTGCAGACTCCTGACCACTTTCGCCATGATCTTGGCCTTTCGGACATTGGGGTCGGGGTAAGGCCCATACTTTCCATCATAGTCGGCCTTCTTCAGGATGTCCACCATCTCCAACATCTCCCCAAAGGACATATTTGAGTGCTTAAATCTCCTTCTGGATCGGGACGTTTCAGGCTCCGGCCTTTCCCCCTCCTCCTCCTCGTTGCTACAATTAGCATGCACCTGCTGTCTATCCGCCATGTGCTCTTCCCCCACTGCGCCGAACGAAAAGGGGCGGGGAATAGACTAGAAAAAACATCAGGAGCGTGCGGAGTTATACGCATGCGCAGTGTGTATAAAGCGTAACACACGTGCGTATTACGTACGATCTGTGAGCGGAGGAAGGAGCATCGGAGATGCCGATCGTGATAATGAAGGTAAGAGCTAAACTTGCGCCTATACTGCTTCGAAATGGAAGCCTATATTGTAACAAGATTAGGGGAGTTTTGCCTGACATTAGGGTTTGTCTTGTGTTGTGTCTTGCATAAAAAATGGATGGGTTCAACGACCACAATTTCCTGCCCCTGTTCATAGACAAGTACAGGGAGCTGCCCTGTCTGTGGCAGGTGAGACACCCCCACTATAATCACAAACAGAAGAGGCAGGCAGCGCTGCAGAAACTGCTGGAGTTGGTGAAGCCAGTGGTCCCCACAGCAACCATCCCTTATTTAAAAGCCAAAATTGGTGGCCTGAGGAGCACATATCTTAGGGAGCGCAAGAAGGTCACAGATTCCCAGAGATCCGGAGCTGCAGCAGATGACGTTTATGTCCCCAGGCTGTGGTACTACGAGAGACTGCGATTTCTGTCAGACCACACTGAAGTCAGGGAATCCCTCTCCACTCTTCCTTCCACTCTTCCTTCCACCCCCGCTGAGGCTTCCGATGTCCAACCTGGGCCTTCCAGCCAGAAAGAAGTGGAGGAGCCCAGCTGGAGTCAGGTATAGCATTCTTCTACAGATTTCTGGTCAATAAATAAATGATGTTTACTAGATGTTATTATTGATCACTAATTGCTGATTAAAAAAAGTGTTTTACATATCAATAGACAGTAGTGGCCACCCAAAATTGGGACAAGAATGAAAAATGCTGGGCTCAGAAGGATAGTCTGTTATATTTGTTAACATTCGATTTGCAGCAGTCAGGAGGTGAAAATTGTGTGTGATTGATTGAAAAAATACTAAAACTATGTCCCTTTTTCATACACAGGAAGACCTCAGCCAGGAGGAGGTTGTGGAATGTGGCAGTCAGGAGGAGGCGGAGATTAGTGGCAGCCAGGAGGAGGCGGGGCTAAGTGTCAGCCAAGAGAAGCCTGGGACCAGTCACAGCCTGACTGAGTCTCAGGTCCCTCCCCTCCGCCTGCCATATAAACGAGCCAGGAAGGCCACTCCGAGTCCCGTGCAGGATTCATTCAGGATTCAGGATCAGTTCAGGCTGATCCAGGAGGCTTCGGCGTCCCTCAGAGCCTTACCAACTCCTGAAGAGGCCTTTGCCTGCATGGCTGCCACCAAATTGCAGGGCATGCAGGAGGGTCAACGCAGGCTCTGTGAGGACCTGCTTTATAAAGTCCTACGTAAGGGGGTGAGTGGGGAACTAACACCCAAGACCGACGTGGTTGAGTTGGACCATCCTCCTCCTCCTCCTCCTCCTCCTGCTGCCACAACTCCACCACCACAGCCACCGCGTGGAAGGAGGCATGGAAAGAAGACCAGAGAGTGATGACCCTGGGTTCAGTCTGGTCTGACAGAAGATGCAGTCTCTCGTATGACCACAGCCTGGGGACACAGATGTCATCTGCTGCTTTCCGGATCTCTGGGACTTCTGGACCAGACTGCCCTCCCTTAGATATGGACTCCTCAGGCCACCAATTTTGCTTAAAAAAAGTTGATGTCTGCCCTGGGGGTCCAAGGCTTCGCCCACTTCTGCAGTTTCTCCAGCGTTGCCTCCCTCTTTGTTTAGTTGTGAGCCCTTAATAAATTTTTTTAGGTAAATTATACTCCTATGTGTGTTTTCATCCAAAAAGGACAGTTTGTTGGTGAGGATTCAGGTACATTTCTAAAGTACAATGTGAAATTAACAAGGGACAACAACACCAAACAATCTCCTACAGATTAAATAGAACAACATATCAATGGTGTTGTGGGAACTTGTCACAAAAAACACACACAAACATTTTCTGGAGTACAAATCAAAATCGCAAAAAAAATAAAAATAAAATACAAACACAAAAAAAGAATCTACATTAAAGCCAAAAAATATATAAAAAATATACAAAAATATGTTGTCAGATGTGAGAAATCAAAATATATTGAGGGAATCACGATAAATAGTAACGAAATAAGTTTGTGAGAAGTGTGTGTGAATATGAGCAGCAAAAATACTTAATTCTTGTCACATTATAAAGAAGAAGAGAGTGCGCTGTATTAAACCATTTTGAACATTGCAGCATGACGAAAGTGCTGTATCCATCGCGAACGCTAAGTTTACCAGAACGAGCTGTTCCGTCTTGGAATTTCTTCTGAGCATGCGCGGCACTTTGTGCGTCGGAACAGGCCACACACGGTCGGAATTGACGCGATCGGATTTTGTTGTCGGAAAATTTTATCTCCTGCTCTCCAACTTTGTGTGTCGGAAAATCCGATGGAAAATGTCCGATGGAGCCCACACACGGTCGGAATTTCCGACAACACGCTCCGATCGGACATTTTCCATCTAAAATCCGACCGTGTGTACGGGGCATTAGTATTATATTGTGGGGATTTCAACTGTGTTCAAAACAAACAACTAGACTGTTCATCCCCACGAAAATCTACGCGTAATGAACTTCAATCCTTTTTACACTCTTCTAATTTGTATGATGTATGGCGTTGCGTCAATTCAGGAGAAAGAGATTTCACTTACTACTCAGCTCCTCGTAAGTCCTATTCAAGAATCGACTTATTTGTATGTAGCTGACCTAGCTTGTCTTAACACTGCATTATTTGCTAAAATCCATCCAATTACCTGGTCCGATCACGCTCCCGTTTCCCTTTCGATTAAAGAAAAAAATACAGCGTCACCTGTACCTCTGTGGCGAAACAATATATCTATTCTGAATAATCCTAAACACAGGGATGGTTTGCGTGATCGGATCAAAGAGTTCTTTCAATTTAATGACACTCCGGATACGAATATTTTCACGTTGTGGTGTACACACAAAGCATTCAGCAGAGGCCTACTCTTACAAACAGCATCACGGGAAAAAAAGAGGAAATTAAAAACATTTACCACATTAATGGCTAAACTTACATCTCTCGAACAACAGCACAAAGCAAATCCTTCCTTCCAGATAAACACAGAGTTAACTCAGACTAGACAAGAGGTGAGGGATTATTTAATTTCAGAACATCAAAGATGTTTGCATAAATTTAGAGCTACACATTATACCCAAGGAAACAAAGCTGGCAAATTCTTAGCGGCCTATATCCGCAAAAAACAACAGAAATCTAAACTTCCTTACATTATAGATCCCATTACGTCACAAGCAGTATACCACCCCAAGGACATAGCAAACGCATTCTGTAGGTACTATAAACAACTATATAATTTGAAAGAAGACCCCGCAACGACACAACCTACCAACAGAGGAATTAATGCTTTTCTTCAATCGGTTAATCTCCCTTCACTAAACAGTGACCAATTAACTTACTTAAATTCTACAATATCAGATAAAGAAATTGCCCTAGCTGTTCAATCCCTACCCCACAACAAATCACCAGGTGCCGATGGCTTTTCGGCGGAGTATTATAAAGCCTTCTCCAGTATTTTAGGGCCATATATGAATAAGCTCTTCCAAAAAGCCACTACTGACAGCATTTTTCCGGAAGAAATGCTCCAAGCAGTTATAATAGCCCTCCCTAAACCAGGGAAAAAACCAGATGCCCCACAAAACTTTAGGCCCATATCCCTACTCAATACAGATTTAAAAATATATTCCAAAATTTTAGCTAACCCCTTAGCGGAAGTAAGCCCTTACATAATCAAAGCGGATAAAGTAGGCTTTGTAAAAGGGAGACAAGCCCCGGATGGAACTCGTAGAATGTACAACCTCCTTAAAATAGCAGAAACGCGGAAGGTGCCCACAGTGTTCCTGACACTAGACGCCGAAAAGGCGTTCGATCGGGTCCACTGGGGGTACCTATTAGCGACACTTGCTAAGTTCGGTCTCGATGGTCCTATCCTGTCATCTATCTCAGCACTATATACAGTCCCAACTGCTCAGGTTTATACCTCTAACGCCATGTCTGATAAATTCCGTATAACAAATGGGACCCGCCAGGGTTGTCCTCTATCGCCACTGATTTTTTCGCTGGTGATGGAACCCCTGGCGGAGACAATAAGAAAGGACATTCTTATCAAGGGCATTGGGGTTTTGGACGTGGATCACAGGATAGGACTATTTGCGGATGACGTGGTACTGACACTAACTTCACCAACCACATCTCTTGACAGAACTCAACAAATTCTTAATGATTTTGGGAAAATATCATATTATAAACTTAATATCAGCAAATCTTCGATTCTCCCTATACACATTAATAACCCTAACCTTAAAAAGTTACAATCTGATTTCCCTTTTATGTGGGCTCACAAATATTTGAAATACTTGGGGATAAATCTTTCCTACCCTTCTACCTCTGTATATGACCATAACTACCCCTCCTTAGTAAACACAATAAAAAACGACCTTGAACATATTTCCTCACATGAACTTTCATGGATAGGGAGGATAGCTGCTTTTAAAATGACTGTTCTGACAAAAATATTATATTACTTCCGCACTATCCCGATCATTTTGCCTGATCACTTTTTTATCACAATCGATAAACTACTAAGGAAATTTATATGGGCTGGTAAAATAGCAAGACTTTCATATTCTACGTTACAAAAACAAAGACGGAGAGGTGGTATGGGTTTCCCCAATATACGCAACTACTATGTAGCAGCGCTTCTGGACCAGGCTAAATCTTGGTTCAACCAGTCATCAGACAAATTGTGGGTGCAAATAGAAAAAGCAATAGTACAACAAAGAGACCTACCTTCACTTCTATTAGCCACATTAACAAACAGATCATTGTTTCATCCCAATTTTCCCTCTATAAATGCAACGGTTAAAGCATGGGAAACAGCTAATGCAAAAGCTGATAGCAGCAAAGCCGTACAAAAGAGAATAATTTCCTTAGGCATGTATGAATTCCTTATCCCTTCCTTAAAAATAAACGAAAAAAGCTTTTCGAAAAACTTGACATATACACAATTCAAAGCTTAAACTCCAACAACACCTACATACGCAACTATTCAGCTACACCACTATCATATCAAATATCCAAACTCCTTTCTTAGCCACAACCCTGAAGTGTGGACATATATATCCACCTCTTTCAACAAACCTAAAGGCCTTACATGATTCTACAAATATCTACAAAACACACATAGTCAAACCAAAACTACTAGCATGCTAAACTGGGAAAGAGACCTTAAGAGTAATTTTGCTTTATCTGAGTGGAACAAAGCTATTCAAGCTAACCATATATATTCCCACTGTACTAACCACTGGGATACGTCCCTTAAATTGCTATATAGAAGCTACCTAACACCGATGAGAATCTCACAAATCTTTAATAGCTCCGATACACATTGTTGGCGTAATTGCGGCAGTAAGGGTACGATATTTCACATATTGTGGGAATGTAAATCCGTAAGAAGCTTCTGGAACTCTGTTTTCTCCCTACTAGCAAAAATAACTGGAACTGTCATTTCTCCCACTCCTGCATTAGCTCTGCTCAACTTAGGAATAGATAAAATACCTATAAATTATAGACGTATAACTACTCATATATTAATAGCAGCACGTTTATCCATCACTTCAAAATGGAAATCAAATAATATACCAAATATTAGTGAAGTAATACTCAGAGTGAATACCCACTACCAATATGAAATTTTTTTCGCTTACTCAGTTAATTCAATGGCAAAATTACAGAGTGAATGGGCTCCATGGTGCGCAAGAGTTCCAGAGACTTCTCATTGATAATCTGGTATAGACATAATAGCTATACTATTATTTGGTGGTAAGTAGGGATGAGCTTCGAGTTCGAGTCGAACTCATGTTCGACTCGAACATTGGCTGTTCGCAAGTTCGCCGAACACCGAACAATTTGGGGTGTTCGCGGCAAATTCGAATGCCGCGGAACACCCTTTAAAAGTCTATGGGAGAAATCAAAAGTGCTAATTTTAAAGGCTTATATGCAAGTTATTGTCATAAAAAGTGTTTGGGGACCCGGGTCCTGCCCCAGGGGACATGTATCAATGCAAAAAAAAGTTTTAAAAACGGACGTTTTTTCAGGAGCAGTAATTTTAATAATGCTTAAAGTCAAACAATAAAAGTGTAATATCCCTTTAAATTTCGTACCTGGGGGGTGTCTATAGTATGCCTGTAAAGGGGCGCATGTTTCCCGTGTTTAGAACAGTCTGACAGCAAAATGACATTTCGAAGGAAAAAACTCATTTAAAACTACCGCGGCTATTAATGAATTGCCGGTCCGACAATACACATAAAAGTTCATTGATAAAAACGGCATGGGAATTCCCCACAGGGAAACCCCGAACCAAAATTAAAAAAAAAAAAAAATGACGTGGGGGGGTCCCCCTAAATTCCATACCAGGCCCTTCAGGTCTGGTATGGATATTAAGGGGAACCCCGGCCAAAATTAAAAAAAAAAAATGACGTGGGGTTCCCCCTAAATTCCATACCAGACCCTTCAGGTCTGGTATGGATTTTAAGGGGAACCCCGCGCCAAAAAAAAAAAAAAATGGCGTGGGGTTCCCCCAAAAATCCATACCAGACCCTTATCCGAGCACGCAACCTGGCAGGCCGCAGGAAAAGAGGGGGGGACGAGAGTGCGGCTCCCCCCCTCCTGAACCGTACCAGGCCACATGCCCTCAACATTGGGAGGGTGCTTTGGGGTAGCCCCCCAAAACACCTTGTCCCCATGTTGATGAGGACAAGGGCCTCATCCCCACAACCGTGGCTGGTGGTTGTGGGGGTCGGCGGGCGGGGGGCTTATCGGAATCTGGAAGCCCCCTTTAACAAGGGGACCCCCAGATCCCGGCCCCCCCCCTGTGTGAAATGGTAAGGGGGTACTTACCCCTACCATTTCACTAAAAAAGTGTCAAAATAGTTAAAAATGACAAGAGACAGTTTTTGACAATTCCTTTATTTAAATGCTTCTTCTATCTTCCTTCATCTTCTTCATCTTCTGGTTCTTCTGGCTCTTCTGGTTCTTCCTCCGGCGTTCTCGTCCAGCATCTCCTCCGCGGCGTCTTCTATCTTCTTCTCCTCGGGCCGCTCCACACCCATGGCATGAGGGGAGGCTCCCGCTCTTCTCTTCATCTTCTTCTTCTTCATCCTCTTCTCTTCTTCATCTTCTTCATCTTCTTCTTCTTCATTTCTTCTTCCTTCTTCATTTCTTCTCCGGGCCGCTCCGCAGCCATGCTGGCATGGAGGGAGGCTCCCGCTGTGTGACGGCGTCTCCTCGTCTGACGGTTCTTAAATAACGGGGGGCGGGGCCACCCGGTGACCCCGCCCCCCTCTGACACACGGTGACTTGACGGGACTTCCCTGTGACGTCACGGGGAATGCCACAGGGAAGTCCCGTCATGTCCCGTGCGTCAGAGGGGGCGGGGTCACCGGGTGGCCCCGCCCCCCATTATTTAAGAACCGTCAGACGAGGAGACGCCGTCACACAGCGGGAGCCTCCCTCCATGCATGGATGCGGAGCGGCTCGCAGAAGAAAATTAAGAAGAGAAGATGAAGATGAAGAAGATGAAGAAGATGAAGAAGAGAAGAGGATGAAGAAGAAGATGAAGAGAAGAGCGGGAGCCTCCCCTCATGCCATGGGTGCGGAGCGGCCCAAGGAGAAGAAGATAGAAGACGCCGCGGAGGAGATGCTGGACGAGAACGCCGGAGGAAGAACCAGAAGAGCCAGAAGAACCAGAAGATGAAGAAGATGAAGGAAGATAGAAGAAGCATTTAAATAAAGGAATTGTCAAAAACTGTCTCTTGTCATTTTTAACTATTTTGACACTTTTTTAGTGAAATGGTAGGGGTAAGTACCCCCTTACCATTTCACACAGGGGGGGGGCCGGGATCTGGGGGTCCCCTTGTTAAAGGGGGCTTCCAGATTCCGATAAGCCCCCCGCCCGCAGACCCCCACAACCACCGGCCACGGTTGTGGGGATGAGGCCCTTGTCCTCATCAACATGGGGACAAGGTGTTTTGGGGGGCTACCCCAAAGCACCCTCCCAATGTTGAGGGCATGTGGCCTGGTACGGTTCAGGAGGGGGGGCCGCACTCTCGTCCCCCCTCTTTTCCTGCGGCCTTCCAGGTTGCGTGCTCGGATAAGGGTCTGGTATGGATTTTTGGGGGAACCCCACGCCGTTTTTTTTTTTTTTTTTGGCGCGGGGTTCCCCTTAAAATCCATACCAGACCTGAAGGGTCTGGTATGGAATTTAGGGGGAACCCCACGTCATTTTTTTTTTTAAATTTTGGCCGGGGTTCCCCTTAATATCCATACCAGACCTGAAGGGTCTGGTATGGAATTTAGGGGGACCCCCCCACGTCATTTTTTTTTTTTTTAATTTTGGTTCGGGGTTTCCCTGTGGGGAATTCCCATGCTGTTTTTATCAATGAACTTTTATGTGTATTGTCGGACCGGCAATTCATTAATAGCCGCGGTAGTTTTAAATGAGTTTTTTCCTTCGAAATGTCATTTTGCTGTCAGACTGTTCTAAACACGGGAAACATGCGCCCCTTTACAGGTATACTATAGACACCCCCCAGGTACGAAATTTAAAGGGATATTACACTTTTATTGTTTGACTTTAAGCATTATTAAAATCACTGCTCCTGAAAAAACGGCCGTTTTTAAAACTTTTTTTTGCATTGATCCATGTCCCCTGGGGCAGGACCCAGGTCCCCAAACACTTTTTATGACAATAACTTGCATATAAGCCTTTAAAATTAGCACTTTTGATTATTCATGTTCGTGTCCCATAGACTTTAACGGTGTTCGCATGTTCGAGCGAACTTTTTTCCTGTTCGCATGTTCTGGTGCGAACCGAACAGGGGGGTGTTCGGCTCATCCCTAGTGGTAAGATGTTGTCAATGCAATCTTCTGTTTGGTTTTACACTTCTTTATTTTATAATTTTTATAGTTTTTGTGTTTATTTTTCCTTCCTTTCTTCTCATTTTCTCTTTAATCTGTAAAGATGTGCTAAGTGAAAGCTTAATTACTTAGCCGTATATTTGACTTCATATTTTTTGATGTCGAGCTTCGTTAGCAATTCTATGTTACATTGCACCCGTATTCATAAGTATTTACAATGCAAAATACGGAGTGAGATTGGGAATTCCAAGTAACAATTGTTCTATCAACTGGATTATGCTGCAGAACATGGGGGGGGGGAGTACGTCTCCGGACACAGTTTGTTCCCAGATGGGGTGTCTGGGGGGGAGGCTCCCAGACCCTACCCCATTATTTTGAATACAAGAAAAAAGTTAGTAATGCTCAATTTAACCCAGTTAAAAGTTATTATAAAGTGTACACCGTGATATGTACAATTACGTGTTGGATGCATTTACAGAAAGAACTAAGGAATGAGACTTGTAACTGTATACGGCTGTACTGTTATACTGTTGTTAATATGAACATTTTCAATAAAAAACAATGAAACGAAAATCCAATTCCTAATACTGAAGATTCGATGGATTGATTTTCATTATTTTTTTTTGATTCGCTAACCTTTTTTCTTTTTCAGATCTACAGGATCAAACATTGTCTAAAATGACTTAATTTCTAAGACATGTTTTCAATTTTATGGCCTCCCAGACTATAAATCATTTATTGATTTATTTATATATTTATTTAAAATTTATTTACTAAAGAGGTAATTTCCTGTTTGGTTAGGGCTTTGATGGTCTGTGTGTGTTTTTTTTTTTATTATAATCTTATTTGTTACTATAATATTTAGATGCACCCTCTGGTTCCTGTGGATCCCAGGCGGTGTTCGTCCTTTCTGGAACTACTTGCTGCCCCCTTTGCTATCCTCAGACCCTTGCTACTATTATGCAGGATTCTGATGATGGCGCTGGAGCCCCTAGGAGTCCTTTGATTACTTCTAGGAGTTGCTCCCACACCCTAGTGATTTTTCACTACTTAATATCTAGGTACTGTTATATTAGGGTTTTTCAATCGATCATTATTTATCCTTTCTCTACTCTTTCCTTTCTTCTTTTCTCTCTCGAGGTGATGACTAATATTCTAGTTTTAGGCCATATTTCTTATCTTATGATAGTCAATTTTGAATTGCTATGGCTCCTATAAACATTTTATCCCTAAACGTACAAGGATTTAATATCCCACAAAAATGAACAAAAGCAATGCAATCTTTTTCAGCCAAGAAAGCATACATAATTTGCTTACAGGAAACCCACTTCATTGATAAATCTTCCCCTAAATTTCTCTCCACCTCATACCCACAATTTTACACTGCCTCTACCACAGTCAAACAACAAAGAGGGAAGATATATACTTCTCACTGGTCATTTATCAGATATTCCCATTAGCATAGTATCATACTATGCTCCGAATAAAAAAACAGAAGCTTTCTTATCCCATCTTTTCCAAGTGGTTGAAACACACAAAATGGGTACTGTAATCCTATGTGGAGATTCAAATACAATGATATTCCCTTTTTTAGATAAGTCTCCCTCATCCCCTATCACCAGCTCCAACAAATTAAACCAGCATTTACTTACAAAACACGGTTTTGTGGACATGTGGCGTGAAATTAATCCTACTAGCAGGCGTTTTACACATTATTCTTATCCGCATAAATCCTTTTCTCGTATTGACCATATTCTAGTCCCTTTAAGTATGATTCCTGAGATTTTATCATCCAACATTCTCCCATTAACATGGTCAGATCATTGTGCAATATACACCTCTATTGCTTCCACTGTACCCAGATCACACGATTCCACTTGGTATATAAATGACTCTACATTAGCTAACCCTGTCCATCGTCTTGAGATCAAAGGAGCACTAAACGATTATCTTTTCTCTAATAACACAGGTGAAGTTTCAGACCTTACATTATGGGAAGCTCATAAAGCTGTTATTCGGGGCAAATTGATTCAGCAAGCGACAAAACTTAAAAGAGAACGTAAACCTATGTTCGCAAAGCTGGAAGCTAATTTTAACTCCTGTCATAATGCATTTCAATCATCCCCAAATTCCACCACTAATGCTAAACTAGATAAAGCCCGCCTAGATTTAGATTTATTTTTAACAGATTCAGCAGACAAACTTTTACGTAAACGACAACATGTACAATACCTTAAAGCAAATAAACCTGATTCCCTTATGGCTAGGAGTTTAAAATCAATAAATCACATAAGGTCCTCCATAAGGTTGAAAACATCTTGTGATGCTTATACTAGTAATCCGATTAAAATATTAGAGGTGTTTCATTCTAATCTAGCTAAACTATATTCCCCCATGACTGATTTTAACCAGACTAATGCTAATAAACTGTTTTCTAATATCAAACTCCCCACTCTTAACGACGAGCAACGAGAGAGACTTGAGCGCCCTATTACAACAAATTAAATTCAGATTGCTATTAAAGAATTGAAATTACATAAAAGGCCAGGCCCTGATGGGTTTTCGGCATCATATTACAAAAATTTTGAGCACATTCTAACCCCAGTCTTAACCAGAGCGCTTAATTCCCTCTTGGCAGGTAACTCGTTTCATCCTGAATCATTAACATCTATCATAGTTATGCTACCCAAACCACACTCTGATAGCACTTCTTGGTCTAACTATTGCCCTATTTCCCTCCTCAATTTAGATATTAAATTACTAGCCAAGATTCTTGCTTCACGTTTGAACAATTTCATAGGCCACCTAATACACCCAGATCAAATGGGTTTCATACCCAAGAGACAAGCAGGAGATAATATTAGACAAGCTCTTTTACTCATTCAAGCTGCTAAATCCAGATGTATCCCAACTTGCCTTCTATCAGTGGATATCCATAAGGCATTTGATTCAGTCACATGGCCTTATATGCAATATAAGCTTCAACAATGGGGTTTTGGTAATCATTTCTTGTCTTGGATCTCCTCTCTCTATAACAACCCCAAGGCATATATCAAATATGCTGGTTACAAATCAGCAATGTTGGATATCAGAGGAGGCAGGAGACAAGGCTGTCCTTTATCCCCGTTGCTTTTTGCCCTACTGATGGAACCCTTGGCACAATTGATCAGATCCAACCCAGATATCAAAGGTATCGAATTAGGTGGCCACCATCACAAACTTTGTCTCTTCGCAGACGATATACTTATTTTCTTATCTCACCCCCACATTTCTGCTTCTAATCTCCTCAATATATTAGATACATTTTCACATATATCTAGTCTCATAGTAAATCACACCAAATCAAACGCTTTGAATGTTTCTATAATACAATCAGACCTGCTTCAGGCCCAATCCTCTTTACCATTCAATTGGGTGACCCGTTAATTACCATATTTAGGAGTACACCTCACCTCCTCATTATCTGATCTTTTTGCAGCTAATTACCTACCTTTGTTAAAACAAACTACAGCCTTAATGAAGCAATGGTCCTCATTACCATTATTGTGGTTAGAACGGATAAATGCTGTAAAAATGTCAATACTATCGAAGTTCTTGTATTTGTTTAGGGTACTCCCTGTCTCTTTACCGTCATATTTCTTACGTCTCATACAACGTAGAGTTATGTCTTTTATTTGGGATAAGATTAAACCACGTATTCCAAAATCTACTTTATATCTTAGTAAATCTTGTGGGGGATTAGGGCTACCAAACTTTTCCTCCTATTATTATGCAGCCCAATTATCAATATTAACTAAATATCACTCTACTGAGAATATACCCTTATGGGTAGCTATTGAATCCGTTGACTGTGATCCCATCTCAATTGCCAATCTACTATGGATTCTACCAAAGGATAGATCTCATCTTACTAACCCCATCATGAAACATTCATTGTCTATGTGGGATAGGTTTAATGACTCACATGGCCTACAATCAAAACATAATCCCCTCCTCCCTTTTCTTGGGAATCCAGCCTTTTACCCTGCGTGGAAATTTCCAAAATCTTTTTCTGCATGGTCTTCTAGAAAATTGACGAGACTTTATAAGCTAATATCTACGGATACTCTTCAAGCATTTCCTATGTTATGTAAGATTCACAAACTCTCAAACAATGAGATATTCCGTTATTTAAAAATTAAGAATTTCTTTACACCTCTACTTAGTTTAAGTACATCAATTAATCAAATGTCCCAATTCGAACATATTTGTATAAGTGACCCACATGTTAGAGGGTTGATTTCATGTGTGTACCAGAAACTTATTACTAACTCTAATGTGAATATTCCTTCTTATACTGTTAAATGGGCACAGGATATGGGACGAATATTTGACAACAATGACTGGTCTAATATTTGGTTAGCCACCAAACCATCATCTCCTAATTGTTTTGCTTTGGAAACCAACTTCAAAGTTCTGGCAAGGTGGTACTTGGTACCAGCTAGAATAGCAAAATGCACTTCTTATCCCAATAACTGCTTCAGAGGTTGCTCTTCACCAGGTAAACATTTCCATATATGGTGGGATTGCCCGGTGGCCCAAGAATTTTGGAAAAATATATTTGCAATGGCATCTAAGGCTCTAGATATCTCTATTACTCCAGACCCTGCCATTGCACTTCTGAATCTTAAACCGGCTTCACTCACCAGGGTACAATTCAAACTACTAATTCACATTAATACTGCTGCCAAACAAACCATAGCCAAGGCATGGAAGAACAAGAATTTAATCAGGGCAGAGGTTAAACATAGAATGAACAAAGCTCTAATTTTTGCTAAAATGTCAGCTATCGAAGATAATAATATCAACAAATTCAGTCTGATTTGGCAACCATGGGTTAAACACTTCTTTACCTCTGATTTTGACCAGTCATTGTTGTTACCATGTTAAAATCCTTGTGTTATTGTTATTATACAACTTGTTCGTATCATAAGCTAGGTCATCACCTTGAGAGACTTCTTTCTTTCTTATCTTTTCCTCTCTTCTTTTCCCCCTTTTTTTCTCTTCTTTTCCTTCCTCTTCTTCTTCTCCTCTATTCTCATCTTATTTACTAAAGCTAATGATGAACTTGGGATACCTTACCAATTTATACACTAATATATTCCTCATCGGCTTAGGGACTAACTTATGCTCTGAAGATTCAGTAAAAAAATTTTTTTCTCTTCACAAATTTTTTTACGAACTGGTTATGATTATCTAATGATTCATCAAAGAAATTGTTATATCTTTATATTATATATCACATAATATAATAATTATAAATAACTACGTTTTTGATTTAGATTATAAATGCCCCCACCTGTCCACAGTTTGAGCCCATTTGGGGTGGATGTGTGGTCTGGAGGCATAATATAAATAGATTTTTTCTTTCTTTATGTACCCCAATTTAGATCTTATTTCGGCTCTTTACATATGTTACTATTCTATACAGTCTCTAAGACACATAATCTTTTTCTTTCAGTAAGACTAATTTGTAATATGTATAAAAACTGTTAATCACATTGTCTATATATATATCCCATGCTTTGATACTTGTCTTAATTTGTATCTTATTTAGTTTGAGCCCATTTGGGGTGGATGTGTGGTCTGGAGGCATAATATAAATAGATTTTTTTCTTTCTTTATGTACCCCAATTTAGATCTTATTTCGGATCTTTACATATGTTACTATTCTATACAGTCTCTAAGACACATAATCTTTTTTGTTCAGTAAGACTAATTTGTAATATGTATAAAAACTGTTAATCTCATTGTCTATATATATATCCCATGCTTTGATACTTGTCTTAATTTGTATCTTATTTATACAAACTTCAATAAAAATATTGAACCAGAATCTCCTCAGAGCAGTTAGACGTGCCCCAGCGTAGCCTTTTCCTAGAGTTCAGGCTCCACCCAGTCACCTCAGGTCTTTGTATCCAATCCTATGGGAGCCACCCAACTTTCCTTTTAGGTTCACGCCCACAGTGATACCATGCTTCCAGCAGTCAAGGCTCCCTTTCCCTAAAGGAGGTTCATGGGGTCTTCATTGTGATGCTCTGTAACACAGTTGTACTTATGAGATGCATTGGGGTGTCATTCAAAATAAATGATGCCACAATGACTAGAGTATGTGATTCTGCAAGGCGGTAGTGTGAATGTACCCTAAAAATTTTCTTGCACAAAATTACTATACTACTATTTACTCAGTGCTACTGAAATCATCATCAGCTGGTTAAAAAAAAAGAAGAATTATAATACACATGTAAAGTGTTATTGGCTTACAGCTTTCATGAAAATTTCAAACAGTTATATAATATAACATACAGTACACATGTTTTTATAGAATAAAGCAGTACTGTATTCTACTCTTCCCAGTGCTGAAAAGGAAAATGCAAGGTGGAACCTAATGGCATACAAACAAGGATTCCAGTACACAACATATGCATAAAAGTGATCAGAGTATTCATTTGGCAGAAAACCAACAATGTTTAAGTAATTAAAAACACATTGGGGGAGTATGTGATTCTGCAAGGCGATAGTGTGAATGTACCCTAAAAATTTTCTTGCACAAAATTACCATACTACTTATTACTCAGTGCTACTGAAATCATCATCAGCTGGTTAAAAAAAGAAGAATTATAATACACATGTAAAGTGTTATTGGCTTACAGCTTTTATGAAAATTTCAAACAGTTATTTAATATAACATACAGTACACATGTTTTTATAGAATAAAGCAGTACTGTATTCTACTCTTCCCAGAGCTGAAAAGGAAAATGCAAGGTAGAACCTAATGGCATACAAACAAGGATTCCAGTACACAACATATGCATAAAAGTGATCAGAGTATTCATTTGGCAGAAAACCAACAATGTTAAAGTAATTAAAAACACATCTGGGGTTATTTACTAAAGGCAATTACACTTTGCACTACAAGTGCAAAGTGCACTTGAAATTGCACTGAAAATGCACTTGGAAGTGCAGTCGCTGTAGATCCGAGCATGGGCGTCCGCAGAACTTCTTTCAGGGGGTGGCACTTCGGCAGCGGCGATACACAGTCGCATATAACCCTTTCTTCGACCACTAGCGGGGGTTAAAAGTGCCTCGCTAGCGGCCGAATAGTGCCACTAAAACGATGGTAAAGCACTGCTAAAACTAGCGGAGCTTTACCGATAACGTGGCCAGATGGCAGTGTGAAATAGCTCTTGAGATAATTCAGCTTCACTCCATGCCCATATACATATAGCCAAGAGAATGTACATCTTTCTATTTGCAATGTATTGCAATAGATCTGTTGTGGCCAAATTTTGATCTTTATGAAAACAGCCTATACTGTATAGGTTGTTTTCATCAAGATCAAAATATGGCCACAACAGATATATTGCAATACATTGCAATATAGAAAGATGTACATTCTCTAGGCTATATTTATATGGGCATCATGGACTGGTATGCCTGAGGGACTGAGTAACTTCCATACAAATTGAAGAAGATATAACACACAACACAAATATATTTTTCCAGCAATAGCTCAGCTGTCCAACTTTGCAAGCAATATATATATTATCCTCCTAACTGGCACAGTGGCACTGCAGTGCTGTTACCTGTGGTTCTTCAGTGATGCGATAGCACTGGCAGCGTATTCTCTCTTGGTCACTGCACACACCTGTGGGAGGAGCTGGCGCCGCGCCGGCCGGATCGGCATAGCGGCGTTACACAGGCAGGCTGAAGCAGCCAATCACGTTCCGGAACAGCCGAGATGTCGAGCAGAGGCCTGAGCGGCAATCAGAGCCAATCCGATGATCAGGCCGGGGGTGAGGGAGGAAGGGACAGATGTCTGTATCAATCTGTGATAAGTCAGAACAGACTGAGAGCAGCCCCAGGCCAGCAGATGTAGAAAAAAAAGTTCACAGCTGCCGTGGCGGTGGCCATGGCGGCCATTGCGTTACACAGGGCAACTGTCTTTACGATTTTTGCGGCCAATATTTTAGGCCGATTTTTTTTGGCAGGTGGCACTGGCAGGCACTGACAGGTGGCACTGGTTGGCACTGGCAGATGGCACTGGTTGGCACTGGCAGGTGGCACTGACAGGTGGCACTGTGTGATGCGTTTGATATAAAATATAATTTTTATATAAGACTCATAGCATTCTATTGTCACAGAGACACACTTTCTCAAACAAATGCTGGATACAATGGGTATTGTTGTATTGTTACAATTTTCGACAGGCTATTGTCTCTATTGCTACAGTACACAAGAAAGAGATTTAGTTGTTTGAGGTTTTCAAACTGAAAGAATGACTGTTAGATTACTGTCAGGTGTTGGCTTGATTAGACAATGGGTACGTAGATACAGTTTTCAACAGTCCATTGTTTCTACAGTTACAGTAAACAGGCATGTTTTCTGTTGTTTGGTAACTATGGCAAACAGCCTGACACATAAAAGGGGTGAGTAGGGAGGCACACAAACCATCATGCTTTGAAGGTCAGAAGCCACCACTCATGATACAAGAACACTGCCTGGTGTCCGAAAAATCGTTGCCAATGGAGATCACGAACATACAGTAACAGAAGATAAGTAACCTTTAAGTGTATTTGTACTATTATAGACCATAGGCTGTTAAGTTTTCTAGGCATTTTGCTTGTTATAGATATCTGTCAATCTTGTATTGTATTCCATTGTAATAGTTTTGTATGTACAGCATCTTTGTATAGTAAAAAGCACATTTACACACTGCAGAAATCTCAGCTTCCTTGCCTATACCACAGAGTAACCTTGCTAGATAGACGCAAGCAAAACATTTGGGGGCTTGTCCGGGATCTGTGCTATAATTCAACTGAAGCAGACCTGTTTTTCTGTAGTGTGTTGTGTAGCTTGTGCTAGGTAAAATGCTGCGTAAGCTGTTTAGGAAAAGCAAGGCTGCAGAGGGTTCTGGTGGACAGAAGGAAGTGTGCAGCTTACCTATCTGGGCCAGAGACAATGAGTGGGAGCCTCTTGCTAAAGAATTTGTGAAGTATGCTTCTCCCTTGAAGCTGACTTGGGGTGATAAAGTCTCAGATCATTTTGTAGATTTTAGCCTTAAGGGGTTGGATTTAACTGAAAAAGAGAAGAGGAGAGTGTCCACAGTGGGCTGGTATTTCCTTAATGCTATTTACACTGAATCACAGAGAAGGGAGAAGGCAGAGGCAGATGTTAAGGTATTAAAAGACCAGCTAGCAGTTGCTTCAGAGTGTGTGCATTCAACTGCTAGTTGGATTGATGATTTGCAAGAGTGGTGTGCAGCCCTCATGACCAAATCAATTAATGCCTTAAGGAAAAGGAAGGGCCGTAAACCTGTTAGTAAAGCCAGGGTATGTGCCATTGTCACATCCCAAAATTGGGATTGTGAGGATGTGCTCTCCTCAAATGACAGTGAGGATGAGGAGATAGAGTTTGATATTTCGCATGATGATTTGTTAGTGCGAAAGAAAAAGTATGCCAGACCTCTCATTACTAAGCATAGGAAACGGCAACATGATAGAGAGGATATGGCAGATGGGGAGGTGCATTATCGCAACCCCAGAGATGTTTAATTTGAAGAAGTACGGGAGTTTACACAAACTGAACTCCATGAGTTGGCAAAACAATACAAACAAAGGTCTGGGAAGCCCATATTGACCTGGCTCCTATGCTTATGGGATGAAGGGGCAGACAGTGTTGTTTTGTCAGGTAAGGAAGCAGTGACTATGGGAGTGTTAACCCATGATCCACAATTGTGTCAGGCAATGTGAAAAGCCCGAGAGTTTAGCGTGAATTTTTCACTGTTTGACCTCGTGAGAGATGGAATAGTCTGAGTATACGCTAGTCCTACTGACCTGGAAAATACCTACTCCTGGAGATCAATAGGAGAGGGTATTTCCAGATTACGTGAGATGGGTTGTATAACCAGATTAAATACGTTTCCAGAATGGATGGGTCCAGATATGGAACCCTTTACGTCTGCTCTGCGTTTAATCTCAGGGCTTCATTATTGTCTTTGTTGGGAGGCCTGGGAATAAACAGCAAGATTCATGAAGCCACAACCCTTTTAAGCCAGTTGGGGGAGCTAGAGGAGACTAAAACAAAACCTGTCAGGGCAGTAAATAAGGTCAAGGCCAGACAGGAAGAATACAAGCAGAAAAGAACAGAGAAGAAAGGGAATGGGGTAGAGAAGACAGGAGGTGAAGAGAAAACCAGGCTAGTTATTTCTAGGAAACAAAAGTGTACCTAAAGATGAGATAGATGGCATTCCCACTGTAGAAATGCTGAAGAGGTGGAAACATTTAGTAGGGAAAACTGTCAGGGTTAGAAACACTACTCCTAGTGAAGATAACATCAGCCTGGATTTAGAGAAAACAGAACAGACCCCTCCTGTTAGCCCCAAACCAATTCCCAAAACTGAACATGAACCCAAACCCAAATCCCTTTATCCTGGGGAGGAACTAAAGAGAATCAGAAAAGGGGATTGGGAGGTTCCTTATCCTTTATGAAGGGAAGGTGAGTCTCCTGTAATAGCCATGAGGGCAGTGACAGCAGGAGACCGACTCCCATATGCACCTGTCACTGTATGGTGGGGGAAGTCATCTTCTCCTACACATGTAATGGCTTTAGTTGATAGCAGAGCTGAAGTTACACTTTTGCAAGGTAATCCTTCCCATCACAAAGGAGAATTTATTTATGTAGAAGGTTTGGGAGGGCAAACCACACCAGCAGTTAGGATACGGGTGAAATTGGCTATTGGCAAGGGATCAGGATTTATGACAAATGTTTTGGTATCAGAGTTACCCGAAAATATTCTTGGGATGGATGTACTTCAAGGTCAATCAATTCAGACTGAAAGAGGTACATTCACATTCAGGTATCCTGATAAAGCGTATCTGGTTAGGGCGGTGAAGGCTGTGGTCAGAGGTCATGCAAAATGGACCCCTGTCTACATTCCTCCACCAGAGAAGCCAGTCTGTCTCAAGCAGTACAGACTTCCTGGAGGCCACAAAGAAATTGGGGAGATTATTCAAGAACTGTTGAGAGTGGGGATCCTTAGACCTGCTGTAAGTCCTTTCTCGTCTACGGTGTTCTCAGTAAAGCAACCTGATGGGACATATAGAATGACTGTGGATTACAGAGGTCTAAACAAAGTGGCACCTCCATTGAAGACAGCTGTACCAGATATGATCTCAGTTGTTGAGAAAATTGCTAAAGATGCAGGAGAATATCATGCTGTGATAGACCTGGCTAATGCTTTCTTTTAGATTTTAATAGACCCAGAGTGTCAAGACCAGTTTGCTATGGTGTGGGATGGCCGCCAGTACACTTTCACCGTGCTTCCTGAAGACTATGTTCATTCTCCAACGATTTGTCATGGACTGATTGCCCTAGATTTAAGTACTCTGAGTTTGAAAGTCACTGTGTTCCACTACATTAATGACATCACGATCTCTGGAACAAAAGAAGATGTAACTGAAGCACCGCACCTGCTGATAGAGCACTTGGAGAACAGAGGGTGGGCTATCAACAGAAAGAAAGTCCAAGGACCTGCCACAGAAGTGAAATTCCTGGGAATGATGTGGACTGGGCCGCAGAGAAAAATTCCAGAGACAGTTGTGCAAACTATCCAGGCTCTGTTGCCCCCTACTACCAAAGAGGAGGCACAGAAGTTCATTGGAGTTCATATGGGGTTCAGAGCAGCGGACTGCATTCCTGGCTGCTAAAGAAGCTATTTTGCAGCATCAGGGATTAGGACCCGTGAGACAAGGAGTACCATTTCAGCTGTATGTAGTGGAGCAGAATGGTACCATATCTTGGAGTCTATGGCAGCCAAATGGAAAGAAAGGACTGAGAGCAATACCTTGGATTTTGGCCCAAACAGCTGACAGGGGCACAGAAGAGATACACACCCCTAGAGAAGTACCTGTTTGGGGCCTACACAGCACTTCAACATGTAGAGACCATTACAGGAAAGGACACTGGCACCATCCATACTGCTTTGCCAATAGCAGGATGGGTGAGAGATAATGGACTGACCACTAGGGCAGCTGTAGCCCAGAACCAGACACTGATGAAATGGAAGTGGTACCTTCAAGAAAGAGGGGGTATTGCAGCTGGGGATGTTAGAGACATTTCAAAACAGTTGGCTGGGCTTGTCACTTTTACCAGCACCCGGCCAGAAGAAGAAATTCCTGTGCTGCAGTCATCCCCCATTCAAGAGACTCCACCCTTTGAGTCTCTGTCAGAAGACATGAAGGAGTCAGAGTGGTTCACTGATGGTTCAGCCATAGTCACCTCGTCTGGACGTAAATGGACAGCAGCAGCCTACAACCCAAGTACAGACACAGTCCTGCAGGAGACCAGAATTGGAGGGTCCAGTCAGTATGCAGAGTTGAAAACTGTGGTGATGACTCTTCAGGAGGATCCTTCTTCCCATGTCACTATCTACACTGACAGCTGTGCGGTTTTTAAAGGACTGACAACTTGGATGCCCACATGGAAGTCCAATGAATGGATGATTCATGGAAAGGTGGTGTGGGGAGGCAAGGAACTCTGGGACTACATCTGGAAGGAAGCTCACTCCCGCACCATAAAAGTGGGGCATGTTGATGCACATGTGCCCCTAGTCCCAGACTTTGAGAACTATAACAGAGTTGCAGATGAAATCGCCAAAGTGAAGGCAGTTGTGCCAATTGATCCTGTCTTGATGAACTTGGCCAACTGGGCCCACAAGCAATCTGGACAGTTGGGGCAGAAAGCAACATATGAATGGGCACAGCGGAGAGGATTGCCTATATCCATGGACATGATAAAGACTGTAATAGGGAACAGTACAGTGTGTGGAGAAGTGCGACAATGGCCATTGCAAAAGTACTCCACCGGGTCGATTAAGAGGGGTGAGAGGCCTGCAGAGATCTGGCAGATTGACTTCATCGGTCCCCTGCCCCGGAGAAACAATGGACTGAGATATTGTTGCACTGCAGTGGACACCTATTCAGGACTTATGCTTGTTCATCCTTGCAAACATGCAGATCAAGCCGCAATGCTTCAACTGCTCCAGAAACTTGTCGTTGCTTATGGTTGTCCCAAACAAGTGCAAAGTGATAACGGCTCACACTTCACCGGATCAACAGTACAGCAGTGGGCCAAAGATTCTGGAGTGTACTGGTTGTGCCACATCCCATACCATCCACAGGCAGCTGGTTTGATTGAAAGATACAATTGGCTATTGAAGGACCAGATACGCAAACTTACACCCACACATACACTAAGGGGGTGGGATCGGGTCCTCACACAGGCAGTCATGTTGTTAAATTCTAGGCCAATAGCCAAAAGCACCCCATATGAGAGGATGGTAGGGGCTGGGGCACAGATTCAACAGCTGGAGTGCAGAGTTCAGTATTTATGCAAGGTTCCTGAAAGAACAGGGCTTAACAGAAACCATGTTACTGCTTCCCATGACATAGAAACTAAGAGTGATGTATCTGAAGCTGAAGCCTATCTAGGAGTGAGAGGGAATCTGGCAGGAAGGTTTGAAGTTACATTTGCATTGACAGATGAGCTTCAAGTCATTGGCTGGGACTCTGACTGGTTAGTGGATACTTCTCAGCAAGAGTTGAAAGTGAGGCTACATAACAGCAAACCTTCCAAAATAAACACCAGTGATCTTCTGAGAAATATCAGTATATTTCCTCTCCTCCCTATTGATGTTCTTTGGGAGGGTCAGAAGTGGGTACAGGCAGGGGGCAAAGTGTTAGTCAGATATCCAGGCAAGAAGTCATTTAGAGGAGAGATTTTAGCTGAAGGGCCTGGATCTACTGTTTATGTATTATTAGAAGGAACAGATAATCCGCTTTGTTTTCCACTCCACAGGCTGACTCCGATTTGATCCATAGGACATGATGGAAAGAATGACGGAAGATCGCAAGAGCTGTGGAGAGCAAGGCCTTTGATGTATTACAAGCCTGGACTTGTTTCTAAAGAACTTTAGAATGGACTTTCTAATGAATTTTTAAAGACTGAAACACCTTTTCAATGACAGAAATATGGGAGGTGTTGCATTCAAGGAAAATTAATGTTTAGAATGAGTTACTAATGAATAGATTTTCTGTGTGTAGTCTGAGAGAAAAATCAAGGGCGGAATGTGATGCGTTTGATATAAAATATATTTTTTCTATAAGACTCATAGCATTCTGGTGTCACAGAGACAGACTTTCTCAAACAAATGCTGGATACAATGGGTATTGTTGTATTGTTACAATTTTCGACAGGCTATTGTCTCTATTGCTACAGTACACAAGAAAGAGATTTAGTTGTTTGAGGTTTTCAAACTGAAAGAATGACTGTTAGATTACTGTCAGGTGTTGGCTTGATTAGACAATGGGTACGTAGATACAGTTTTCAACAGTCCATTGTTTCTACAGTTACAGTAAACAGGCATGTTTTCTGTTGTTTGGTAACTATGGCAAACAGCCTGACACATAAAAGGGGTGAGTAGGGAGGCACACACACCAACATGCTTTGAAGATCAGAAGCCGCCACTCATGATACAAGAACACTACCTGGTGTCCGAAAAATCGTTGCCAATGGAGATCACGAACATACAGTAACAGAAGATAAGTAACCTTTAAGTGTATTTGTACTATTATAGACCATAGGGTGTTCAGTTTGCTAGGCATTTTGCTTGTTATAGATATCTGTCAATCTTGTATTGTTTTCCTAATATTGTAATAGTTTTGTATGTACAGCATCTTTGTATAGTAAAAAGCACATTTACACACTGCAGAAATCTCAGCTTCCTTGCTTATACCACAGAGTAACCTTGCTAGATAGACACAAGCAAAACACACTGGCAAGTGGCACTGGTTGGCACTGATTGGCAGGTGGCACTAATTAGCAATGGCACGTGGCAGTAATTGGCACTGGCAGGTGGCACTGGATGGCACTAATTGGCACTGGCAGGTGGTACTGGTTGGCACTGGCAGATGGCACTGGATGGCACTGATTGACACTGGCAGGTGCACTGACAGGTGGCACTGGCAGGCACTGATTGGCACTGGCAGGTGGCACTGGCAGGTGGCACTGATTGGCACTGGCAGGTGGCACTGGTTGGCACAGGCAGATGGCACAGGCAGGTGGCACTGGCAGATGGCACTGATCGACACTGGCAGGTGGCACTGATTGGCACTGGCAGGTGGCACTGACAGGTGGCACTGGCAAGTGGCACTGGTTGGCACTGATTGGCAGGTGGCACTAATTGGCACTAGCAGGTGGCACTAATTGGCACTGGCAGGTGGCACTGGATGGCACTAATTGGCACTGGCAGGTGGCACTGGTTGGCACTGGCAGATGGCACTGGCAGGTGGGACTGGATGGCACTGATTGCCACTGGCAGGTGCACTGACAGGTGGCACTGGCAGGCACTGATTGGCACTGGCAGGTGGCACTGGCAAGTGGCACTGGATGGCACTGGCAGGTGGCACTGATTGGCACTGGCAGGTGGCACTGGTTGGCAGGTGGCACTGGTTGGCACTGGCAGGTGGCACTGGCAGGTGGCACTGGCAGGCACTGGTTGGCATTGGCAGATGGCACTGGATGGCACTGGCAGATGGCACTGGCAGGTGGCAATGGCAGATGGCACTGACAGATGGCACTAGTTGGCAGACGGCACTCTTTGGCACTGGCAGGTGGCACTGGCAGGCACTGGTTGGCATTGGCAGATGGCACTGGCAGGTGACACTGGATGGCAATGACAGGTTTCACAGCCGATAGTGTAAGTGTGTGAAACTGTTTGGAGAGAGGGGAACTGACAAATTCAGCGTGATGTCGGAGGTGGGCGGGACCCGGGGTGGGTAGGGCCCAGCAGCTATCCAGCCAATGATTGGGATGTGTAGCCTCCCTGGCGGTTTTCCCGAGTGTGGCTCGGGGTTAAAATTCAGGACCATAAGCGGTAACCCTGAGCCACACTCGGGATTACATCGCAGGATCCTGGTGCCTCCTTACTCACCTTGTCCCCGGGATCCTGCGATGTCACCCGCAGTGTCCGAGGGCTCCGTCCTCCTCCGAAGCCTCTCCTTGCCAGGCTCTGTTCCCTGCGAGCGTCGCGACGCACGGGGCGGAGACCTGGCGGCAAATTAAAAAAAAAAGTAAAAATCATAACACATACAGTACTGTAATCTTACAGATTACAGTACTGTATGAAATTATTTCACATCCCTTTTGTCCCCAGTGCTTTGGCCCATGCCCTGCATGCAGTTTTACATGATATACACTGTTCTTTCTGCCTGGAAACTGGAGATTGTCCATAGCAACCAAAAAGTGTCCCTTTACGTCAAAAGTGGCTTTAGACCAGCTAGAAAAACAGCGATAGTAAATTAGAACACTTGTAAAATTGAGCGATAGTGAATTGTGGGGAAATTTATTTTATTACTATTTTTTATTTTTTTTTTATTATTTATTTTTATATATTATATTATAATTTATGTTTTTGTGTTTCAAACTTTATCATACCCGGGATATCTACTAGACTCTGGTTTGGACAGATTTAAGTGTGTTATTGTTAAGATTTACAGACCTACAATATAAAACGCCAAATTTCCATGCAAAATAATTGTACCGCTTTCAGCACCTAAAATCCGAAATAATCATACCGCCAGGGAGGTTAAGAAAGGGGTGGGGCCACATACACATAGCTGGGTCCCGCCCACCCCCGACATCCAACCTCAATTTTGACAGCTCCTCACTCTCCCCATACAGTTTCACACACCGCGGAGCTGCTCTGCCAACAGCGTGTGGAGAAGGGAGGAGGAACCCCACTTTCCTCCTCGATACTCCGATATATCGGTCAACCTCTACCTTCTTACAATTCCAGGGGGGGCAATTGCCCCCCCTTGCCCTATGCTGCGGACGCCCATGGATCCGAGGGGGACATGCAAGGAAAATAAAAAACAGCATTTTAGCTTGCACATGATTGGATAATAAAATCAGCAGAGCTTCTCCTCATTTCAGATCTACCTCTCAGATTTACAGCGACTGCACTTCCAAGTGCACTTTCAGTGCAATTTCAAGTGCACTTTGCACTTGTAGTGCAAAGTGGATTTGCCTTTTGTAAATAACCCCCATTGTGTAGAAAAGAATGTAGATATAAAATCTGCTGCTGACTTTTATCAGCAAAAGTTGAAAACAAGTTTGCAAGAGCAACTCATAAATAATGCATGCATAGCAAAAAATATATAAAAAAGGTGTAACAAGTCAGATAATAAATATCTTGATGAAACTCTCCTTGCAAGAGAACAAGAATCAGTCTAGAATGAGCATGGTTCAATTCTAAAATGCAAATTTGACTTTGTGGATAATGTCCACCCGTGCCCATGTACGTAAACAAACCTGTTACTGATTCCCTTGGTTGTTAAAACACAAATCAGGCCTAGAGATTAATGTTAGGGAATGTATGTTAATGAATACAGCTTACAAAGTGATACATATAAATCAGACATTCTTGAGAAATCTACTAACAGACAGACATTTGCATTTATTTATCTAAGCATATGACATTCCATGCAGAGGGAATATTTTTCAATCCTGTAATGCCGTGTACACACAGGCGGACTTTTCGACCAGACTGGTCCGACGGGACAAATCCGTCGGACAATCCGACCATGTGTGGGCTTCATCGGACCTGCAGCAGACTTTTTCAGGCGAAAATCAGACCGACTTTACATTTGAAACATGTTTCAAATCTTTCCAGTCGTACGTCATCACGTACGAATTCGTCGGACTTTGGTGTGATCATGTGTAGGCAAGTCCAGTCGTTCGAAAGTCTGTCGAAAGTCTGTCAAAAGTCCGTCGAAATGCCGTCAAAAAGACTGTTGGACCTTTGATGCCGAAAAGTCCACCCGTGTGTACACAGCATAAGATATACTTTTTGCAAACAACACTTCAATATTAGCATCAATTTTTTAACGGTGTCTTTGGTGAGCGATGCCAAAAAGATTTCATTGTTGGTCTATGTTAATCTGTAAAGTTCACATGAATTAATGATAGTTATTAAAAATTAAATAAATATATATATACAGTATATATGCACTGGGCAAAATTATAAACGCAACACTTTTGTGTTTGCCCCTATTTATCATGAGCTGAACGTAAAGATCTATGACTTTTTCTATATACACAAAAGGCCTATTTCTCTCAAATGTTCTTCACAAATCTGTCTAAATCTGTGTTAGTGAGAACTTTTCCTTTGGCAAGATAATCCACCTCGCAGGTGTGGCATATCAAGATGCTAATTAGACAGCATGATTATTGCACAGGTATGTCTTATGCCCCGTACACACGGTCGGACATTGATCGGACATTCCGACAACAAAATCCTAGGATTTTTTCTGACGGATGTTGGCTCAAACTTGTTTTGCGTACACACGGTCGCACAAAGTTGTCGGAATTTCCGATCGCCAAGAACGCGGTGACGTCAAGCACGTACAACCAGACTAGAAAAGGCCAGTTCAGAACCAAGCGTGGCACCCTTTGGGCTCCTTTTGCTAATCTCGTGTTAGTAAAAGTTTGGTGAGAGACGATTCGTGCTTTTTCAGACTCGTGGTTTTCAGATCATTTTCTGCCGTTCAGTTTGTGCTTGTGGGTTTGTATCTGCTCTTCAGTGCGTGCAAGCAAGTTCCGCGTGACTTAGTCAGTGTGTTCTTGTGCGTTCGTTACTGTTTTTCAGGTCGCTCTTCACAGGCCTTGCTGTTCTTCAGTGCGTTCTGTTACTTCGTTTTGAGCAGCCGACCGTTTTCTAGCCATGTTGCGTATGCGTACTCCCCGTAGAGTTCATGCTGTGCGGGGGCTTGGTGTTGGGGTCCTGACCTTGACACAAGTCCAGTCCATGAACAGGGTGGGGAGGAGTTCATGGACCAAGAATTGGTTGCTTCAGCGTGACCAGTTCTCTCATATGCCTTTGCTCCGTGAGATCCGTGAGAATAATCCTGATGATTTCAGGAACTTTCTCAGGATGACGGACCCCGTGTTTCACCGTTTGTTGGCTTCGCTGACCCCTTATATTAACAGGCAGGATACCTGCATGAGGCAAGCCATCACTCCGGAGCAGAGGCTGGTCGCTACCCTGCGGTATTTGGCGACAGGGAGAAGTCTGCAGGACTTGAAGTTCTCGACAGGCATCTCCCCCCAGGCTCTGGGTATCATTATCCCAGAGACCTGTTCTGCCATCATCCAGGTCCTGCAGAAGGAGTATATGAAGGTAAGATTTTTATCCTTTAATATCACATTTCATTGTATTGAATGTTTGATAATATATTGTATTTCTTTCCTCATTCCCTAATTACCATGATTGGAATATGCTGTGAATGTCCCCTTTGTTCTCATGCATGCTGGATTTTTATGTAAGTAATTTTTTAGGTCCTTCATACAGATTGTCCCTCACTAACCTCCCCAGCATGCTCTACGGGCCCTACATTCACCGCATGTAGTCACTTAAAAGAATGTATTTTATCAGCTCCATAGTAGTGCTTTACCCCAAACACCCCCTAAAATGTTTTCAAATGTAATTTTAGCTTTAAATTCAGGCAGAGTGGCAGAGGCTTATTTTTTGTGGTGTCCCCAAATCATTTTTAGTAACCCTCCCTCCCCCAACTGCTAAGTCGGCTGATCCCAATTCTCTATCTATCCTCAATCATCTATCTGCTGACTTTGCCAAACCCATATACACTATACCCATCTCTTTTGTGCTCTGATTTATGGATGAATTCCCCAAAGCATGTAGTGCAAGGGCCTGCCTGTATACTTTCAAATGGTACTGTTTGAATTTTTAAAATCCTATTATTACCTTGAGTCAGGTAATAGCAGAATGTTCAAATGTGCTCAAATGTGTACAGTGTGTATTTATATCTTTGTATTCAGACACTTCTTACCTGTCCAGTGGGCTGCCAATAGTGTAACTAAGGAGGGCTGTTCCAAGTAAAACCCTGTATTTAGGCATTCATCTCTCAATGAAGTGAAGAGGGTTACCTGTCCAAGATTTCCACATCCCCCATAATGTTCAAAATGGCCCATGAGGGGGGGGGGATATGATAGGTGTACCTTATACTTTGGTGTTGTTAAATTCCCCTTAATAAATGCTGTCTGGAGGTTGCCCCAGAATGTTTGTGCCTCATCTGCTTGCCATGTTTCTGAGCAAAAATATTAATTGTTTTTTTTTCCTCAACAGTTTCCTTCCACGCCACAGGAATGGCAGACTGTGGCCTCCCACTTTGCCCAGCAGTGGGACTTTCCTAACTCGGAGGGGCAATTGATGGGGAACATGTCCACATTATCCCACCACCCAACTCGGGGTCATACTATTTCAACTATAAGGGGTTCAATAGTATTGTGATGTTGGCGGGTGGTGTCGGCTAATTTCGACTTCTTGTATGTGGACGTGGGGAAGAATGGCCGGATGTCCGATGGTGGAGTCATCGCCCAGACGGAGTTCTACAGGCGTCTCCAGAATGGCAGCTTGGACTTGCCAGCTCCAGAGGACAATGTGGAAGAACTCCCATTCGTGTTCGTTGCTGATGAAGCGTTTTCGCTGGGGGACCACCTTATGCGGCCATTCCCGATGAGGACCCTCACCCCGGAACAGAGGGTTTTTAATCGCCGGCTGGCCAGAGCACGAAGAGTGGTGGAGAACACATTTGGAATCCTGGCCAGCCAGTTCCGCCTATTTCTGACACCTATCCATATGGTGGAGTATAAACTGAATCATATTATACTGGCGTGCTGTATTCTCCATAACTTTCTAAGGAAACATTCGGCCAACTATGCTGGCTCAGTTGGGCCTGAGGCCGGAGTGATACCTGAAACACTGACGGCGCTTGAAAACGGCCGTCCTGGCTTGCCCTCCCTGAGTGCCCGTGATGTCCGGTTACGATACCTGGAGTTCTTTGCGGGTAGGGGGGCCATCAATATGCCTTCAAATTTGTGAAGCCTTTTTACAATAAAAAAACAAAAAAAAAAATTCTTTGTGGACATTTACTGCTTGTGTTTGTTTTAGCTGACCCTGACAGCAATGTGTGGAGTCCTGAAAATGGCGTGATTGTGTAACCTTATACAAAGCACTGTTGGCTGTTATTTACTAAAGGCGTATACACTTTTTATACTACAAGTGCTCTTGAAACTGCAATGAAAATGCTCTTGTAGTGCAAAGAGGATTTGCCCTTAGAAATTAACCCCCATTTTCTCAGAAAACAGCAATGACATCACCCCAAAAGTGTTGTAGCGTTGAGACAATAATCCACACATTCTTGATTAACAAACTTTTTTATACCTGCACAATCACATGTGCATTTACCAAAGGTTTTTCAAACAAACCAACATGTTTGTTGTATAACAATTTTTGGGGTGGCATTATCAAAAATAGAAATGTCCATTTACGATAAAACAGGCCTGTGTAAAACCAACAAGAAAGAGAAAAAATTTGAACTTACAAAGTTCACATATGGTAAAACTTGAAGGCAATATCAGACATGAGTATTTAGGAACTGTGTTTGATATTGCGTTCAGATGGGGTAAAATCACCCCTTGAAAAGCCAAATTTGGAAGATGCACAGCAATTTACGAATGTCAACATGTGCTAGCTGCCATCACGGGGGATCAAGGGACGTGTTTTGTGGGAGCAAGCCCTTCCTCTCAGCTACTTTATTATTGAGGAAGGTGTTGCACCCCCAAAACGCGTCCATTAATCTCCCGTGATGGCAGATAGCACATGTTGGCACATTGTGTGCATCCTCCAAATTAGGCTTTTCGAAACATTGCTAAAAGATTTAAAACATTGTACCACAACAAAAAAAAGTGATTTTGTGGGGTTTTAAATTCACCCCAAAACATCAATGATGTTATTATTTTTTTTAATCACATCATTTATTTTTTTTCTGGATGTTTTCCAATTCTAAATTACACCCCATGATCTCCCCGATCAGGATCTGGGCACTTTCTGATGTGAAAGGATCTCGATCCCTAACATCACGATCACCTAAAAAGAGAGAAACCAAACAAAAACAGGTATCAAAAATCTGCGGACATCCATCTCTTACCTGAGCCTGTGGTCGGAGACACTCACCTGTTGTGGTGCCAATTTCCACCACATCTTCTTCCTCCTCCTGCTCCGCTTGTGTTTGGGGTATTTCACCTACTTCCATAGGTGGGGGGTCTCTGGTCTCCTCGGATGAGGGGTGTCCTCCGAGTCTTTTCTCCCCTATGTAAAACAAAAATGCTATAATTAGCACACAGATATTTGATGGCAGAACTAGAAATAGGAAACATTGCTTGGAAGTAGGGTACAATTGTCAATTTTAGCAGAGTTCTAAGATGTCGCTTTTTTATTGGCCTTTGTCAAGCTGCAATACTTTACCGGTTTAGTACAAGCTTCACAGATGTAGACCCCCCTATAGTATACACTGGAGCACCTGTGTGGCCCCCCTAATAAAAATGGTGTTCTGGTGTCCCACACTAGTGCTCCAGTGTCCAGATGTGAAAACAGCTGCTCAGTGTCCTCTCCTTACACAGAATCTAGTTTGCATTTCATTCTAGTAACAAACCCATCTACACAACCAAATATTTTGCATCCAAGTAGGCCTTAAATAATGTATGAAAATGCATATGGCCTAAACAATGGTGTTTTAGAGGGGAAACAAAAATGTTTGATATGAACGAATAATGGGCCCATGAACATTAAAATTGACCTTTGAAACTGTACAATTAAGAAAAGCATATGGAGCAGCACGAACGTAAGAAAGACAAAAAGAATAGGAACACAGCACAACTACTTACTTTTTTGCAGCACTCTCCGGATCTTTCTGTACTGCTCGGGCTCTCTTAATTTGAGGTCCGACCACCACTTCCTGAGCTGATCTTTCGATCGTTGTACCCCGAAATTCCTGTGCAGACTTTTGACCACTTTTGCCATGATCTTGGCCTTTCTGATATTGGGGTTGGGGTAAGGCCCATACTTTCCATCATAGTCGGCCTTCTTCAGGATGTCCACCATCTCCAACATCTCCCCAAAGGACATATTTGTGGCCTTAAATCTTCTCCTTCTGGATCGGGACGTTTCTGTCTCCGGGCTTTCCTCCGCCTCCTCCTCGTTGCTATAATTAGCACGCACCTGCTGTGACTCCGCCATGTGCTCTTCACCCACAGCGGGGAATAGACTAAAAAGAACGTCAGGGGTGGGCGGAGTTACACGCATGTGCAGTGTATATAAAGCGTAACACACATGCGTATTACGTACGATCTGTGAGTGGAGGAAGGAGCATTGGACGCGCCGATCATAAGAACGAAGGTAAGAGACAAACTTGTGCCTATACTGCTTCTAGATTGAGGCCTATATTGTAACAAGATTAGGCGAGTTTTGTCTGACATTAGGCTTTGTCTTGTGTTGTGTCTTGCAGTGAACATGGATATCTTAGTTAAAGATAATGACTTCATGTCACTATTCATTGATATGTTAAGGGAGCTGCCATGTCTGTGGGAGATCAACCACCCACATTACAAGAACCAAACAAAGAGGAAGACAGCACTGGATCAATTGTTGGAAATTGTGAAGCAGGTGATCCCCACGGCAGACATCACATTTTTGAAGATCTTAATTGGTGGCCTGAGGAGCACATATGTAAGGGAGCGCAAGAAAGTCCAGGATTCACAGAGATCCGGAGTAGCAGATGACATCTATGTCCCCAGGATGTGGTACTATGACAGCCTGCATTTTCTGGCAGGCCAGACTGAACCCAGGTCATCACTCTCCAGTCTTCCTTCCACGCTTCCTTCCCCCCCGGCTGAGGCTTCTGACACCCAACCTGGGCCTTCCAGGCAGCAACATGTGGAGGAGCCCAGCTTGAGCCAGGTATAGCATTCCTCTAAATATTTCTGCATGTCCAATCAATGATGTTAACTAGATGTTAGTTGGGAGTACTAATTTAGGATTGTGATTGATGAATCAAAAACTAAAACCATGTCCCTTTTTCATACACAGGGAAGTCGCAGCCAGGAGGTGGCCGGGCCGAGCAGGCTGCCTGATATGCTGGTCCCTCCACTCCCCCTGGAAAGAGAAAGTGGCAGGAGGAGGAGTGCCCTAGAGGAGGCTACCAGAGGACTCTTTAGGAGGGCTACAGAGGCCCTGGGAGCACCACACACCATGGTGGAGGACATTGCTGCCACCATTGCCTCTAAAATGCAGAGGATGGAGGAGGGACAACAACTCGTGTGTGAGTCGCTCATATTGGAGGCTCTTAACAAGGGTATGAGGGGCCAAATTACATCTCAGACACACCTTTGCGAACTCACAGATGGTCCTCCTCCTCCTCCTGCAGGTCCTCCTCCTCCTCCTCCTTCTCCTCCAGGTCCTCCCAGTCCTCCTCCTCCTCCAGGTCCCACTCCTCCTCCTGCCACATCTCCAACAGCACAGCCACAGCCCGGAAGGATGGGTGGAAGGAAGACCAGAAAGTGAGGACCCTGGATTCAGTCTGGTCGGCCAAAAGATGCAGCCTCTTGTGGTACCACAGCCTGGGGACACCGATGTAATCTGCTGCTTGCCGGATCTCTGCGAATTCTGGACCAGACTGCCCTCCCTTACATATGGACTCCTCAGGCCACCAATTTTGATGTGCAAGAATTGATGTCTGCCCTGGGGGTCCCAGGCTTCGCTAATTTCTCCTGTTGATCCAGTGTTGCCTCACTCTTGGTTTGGTTCTGAGCCCTTAATAAAGGAATTTTGGTTTGAATTATACTTGCCTATGTGTGTTTTACTTCAAAAAGGACAGTTTGTTTGTGAGGATTCAGGTACATTTCAAAAATACAATGTGAAATTAACAAGGGACACCAACAACAAACAATCTCCTTGAGATTAAATAATAAAAGATATCAATGGTGTTGTGGTAACTTGACACACAAAACACACACAAAAATAGTCTGGAGTCAAACTAAAAACAACATTAAACAAAGATCAGCCTTGGAAAAAATACAAACATAAAATCTAAACCAAAAATGGCTTAAAATCCAAAAAAAAACAAAAAAACAAAAAACATTCTGTCAGATGTGACAAATAACAATATATTCAGGGAATCCCAATAAAAAAAACAAAAAATACGTTTGTGAGAAGTATGGGTGAATATGAGCAGCAAAACTACTTAATTTTTGTCACATTATAAAGAAGAAGAGAGTGCGCTGTATTAAACCATTTTTTACATTGCAGCGTGACAAAAGTGCTGTATCCATTGCGAACGCTAAGTTTACCAGAACGAGCTGTTCCGTGTCGGAATTTCTTCTGAGCATGCGTGGCACTTTGTGCGTCGGAACAGGCCACACACGGTCGGAATTGACGCAATCGGATTTTGTTGTCGGAAAATTTTATCTCCTGCTCTCCAACTTTGGGTGTCGGAAAATCCGATGGTAAATGTCCGATGGAGCCCACACACGGTCGGAATTTCCGACAACACACTCCGATCGGACATTTTCCATCGGAAAATCCGACCGTGTGTACGGGGCATTAGGCTGGCCACAATAAAAGGCCACTTTAGAATGTACAATTTTATCACACAGCACGATGCCACAGATGTCGCAAGTTTTGAGGGAGTGTGCAATTGGCATGCTGACTGCAGGAATCGGTTTCCTTTACCAAAGAATTTCTGCACAAACTATCAGAAACCATCTCAGGGAAGCTCATTTGCATGCTCGTCATCCTCATTGGGGTCTCGACCTGACTGCAGTTCGACATTGTCCTCACAGGTGTGGCATATCAAGATGCTTGTTAGACAGCATGATTATTGCACAGGTGTGCCTTAGGCTGGCCACAATAAAAGGCCACTCTATGTGTATTTTCTACTGTATTGGGGGGTCCAGGGGGTCTGAAAAACCAGTCAGTATCTGGTGTGACCCCCATTTGCCTCACGCAGTGTAGCACATCTCCTTCACATAGAGTTGATCAGGTTGTTGATTGTGGCCTGTGAAATGTTGGTCCATTCCTCTTCAATGGCTGTGCAAAGTTGCTGGATATTGGCAGAAACTGGAACACGCTGTCGTATACGCCGATCCAGAGCATCCCATGCTCAATGGGTGATATGTCCAGTGAGTATGCTGGCCATGCAAGAACTGGGATGTTTTCAGCTTCCAGGAATTGTGTACAGATCCTTGCAACATGGAGCTGTGCATTATCATGCTGCAACATGGGTGATGGTCGTGGATGAATGGCCCAACAATGGGCTTTAGGATATCATCACGATATCTCTGTGCATTCAAAATTCCATCAATAAAATGCATCTATGTTAGTTGTCCATAGCATACACCTACCCATACCATAACCCCATCGCCACCATGGGCGAGGGCCGGACTGGCCTACCAGGATAGGCCGCTTGCCCTGGGGCCGATTTGAGCCATGGTTGCAGGCAGCGCTCCCCCTCTCTCCCGCCCTTACACAGCGGGAGGCCGCTGTGTCTCGGAGCTGACTCTGATGTTCGGCCGTGGTGTGACAAAAGTCTTGTTCTCCTCCTAGACCAGCTAGTTTGATAGACAGAACACTGCGTCTATCACATGATCTGGTCTAGGAGGAGGGCGGGACTTTTGTCACAGAGCGGCCCAACATCAGAGTCAGCTCCGAGATACAGCGGGAGATGCACAATGAGGCTGCAATGACAGTGCAATGGGGCACATTGAGGCTGTGACGGGCACCTTGAGGCTCCAATGACAGGTACATTGAGGCTGCAATGACAGGTACATTGAGGCTGTGACGGGCCAATTAAGGCTGCAATGACAGGTACATTGATGCTGTGACAGGCACCTTGAGGCTGCAATGACGGGCACATTGAGGCTGTGACGGGCACATTGAGGCTGCAATGACTGTCACATTGAGGCTGCAATGACGGTCACATTGAAGCTGCAATGACGAGCACATTGAGGCTGCAATGGTGGGTATATTGAGGCTGTGACGGGCACCTTGAGGCTGCAATGACGGGCACATTGAGGCTGCAATGATGGGCACCTTGAGGCTGCAATGATGGGTACCTTGAGGCTGCAATGACAGGTACCTTAAGGCTGCAATGACGGGCACAATGAGGCTGCAATGATGGGCACAATGAGGCAACAATGATGGGCACGGTAAGGCTGCAATGATGGGCACGGTGAGGATGCAATGATGGGTACAGTGAGGCTACAGTGATGGGCACAGCGAGGCTGCAATTATGGGCACAGTGAGGCTGCAATGATGGGCACAGTGAGGCTACATTGATGGGCACAGTGAGGCTGCAATAATGGGCACAGTGAGGCTGCATTGATGGGTACAGTGGGGCTATGTTGATGGGCACAGTGAGGCTGCAATGATGGGCACAGTGAGGCTGCATTGATGGGTACAGTGGGGCTACATTGATGGGTATAGTGATGCTGAAATGATATCTGATATCTCCTGTACCATTCCTGCATTCTCTGACATATCCTGTACCATGCCTACAGCCTCTGACATCTCCTTTACCATGCCCGCATTCTCTGACTATCTCCTGTACTATGCCCACCGCCTCTAATTATCTCTTGCATCATGTCCGCAGCCTTTGACCATATCTTGTCTTATATCATGTCTGCAGTCTCTGAGGGGAAGTCTGGGGTGGAGTCAAGAGTGAGATCGCCACCGGGATTGGGGTCATGGGAGAAGTCAGATTTGTGTGGACTGTGGAGAAGAGACTATAGGTTAAAACCAGAGCCACAAAGCTGGAGCTGACTGATTAATTCCTGCACGGTGCACATGAATGGAGGTTAGTGACAGCCCTGCCAGGCCAGTCTGAGAGGGGGTCACTGATGTAAGGGGGGAGTGAATACAATAATGTAAGGGGGCACTGATATAAAGGTTTCCCCCTTATATCAGTAACCCCCCCTTACCTTAGTGCATTCTTTCTGCGGAAGGTGGTCTCTGGTCACCCCTACATTCCCAGAGTCCTAGGTGTCCCCCTTGATGATTGCTCCACTTTTAACTGGAATTTGCTGTTATATATATATATATATATATATATATATATATATATATATATATATATATATAACCCTAGCCCTGTGTGCTTTCATAACTGTCTATTTATATATAATACTCTCTTCAAATGTTCTTTAAAATGCATGGTTTTCCCTTTTTTGAACAAGAAATAATGATGTTATGTTGTTGGGCTGGTATAATAATGCTAAGGGGCTGGTATGAAATTATTTCCAGGACTGGTTTTTATTCCCAGTCCGGCCCTGCCATGGGCCACTTGATCCACAACGTTGACTTCAGCAAACCGCTCACCCACACAACTCCATACACGCTGTCTACCATCTGCCCTGTACAGTGAAAACCGGGATTCATCCATGAAGAGAACACCTCTCCAAAGTGCCAGATGCCATCGAATGTAAGCATTTGCCCACTCAAGTTGGTTACAATGTTGAACTGCAGTCAGGTCGAGACCCCAATGAGGACGACGAGCATGCAAATGAGCTTCCCTGAGATGGTTTCTGACAGTTTGTGCAGAAAGTGCCAATTGCACACTCCCTCAAAACTTGCGACATCTGTGGCATCGTGCTGTGTGATAAAATTGTACATTTTAAGAATTGTGAGCCTGATTGTGCACTTTCCTGCTTTAGTAAATAAACCCCATTGCTTACTTAAAAGTGGGGTATGCCTGTATAGTGTATATACAGTATATATATATATATATATATATATATATATATATATATACGCACACACATTACTGTATACTGTATATGTATACAGAATGCATATGAAAGTAAATTATATTGAGTGTGCTTATTCAATCAGTTATTTTTGTGAATCATATCTGTCTTTCAGAATTCACAAGACACTTAAAGCGCAATTCCCTCTTCAATGATTCCCACCCCCTCTTTCACTCCCCCATCTTCATCAAGTCTTGAACCTAATTTTGAACAGATTTTAACATGCATATCAATTACCAAGGTATATACAATGGGGTCACATGAAATTTGAAGGGTCCTACTTCATCCTCTCCAGTGTCAGTTGTTGGTGGTCCTTAGTACTTCAGAGAACATTACTTTGACAGTGACATCAGCAATGTTCTATGCAGAATTGTACTGTAAACCCACACCAAAATAATGACACCCTGGGCTAACAGAAAGTAGGTTTTGTTAGATTTGCTATTATGTTGATTAAAGGTTTTATTTATTTATTCATTTATTTATTTTTAAATAAAGGGCAAGGAGAGCAAAGAAAAGAAAGTTTAGGACTAAGCCCCAAAACTGTGAACATTAAACTAATAACATATTCTTAAGAAGCAGTAAAAAAGTGTTAACCCTTTTGCTGCCAGCAATATAAGGCTTATGTTGGCAGCAGCATTAGCTTTAAACACAATCCTGGCTGCTATAGACATTGAATATAAGCATTCAATAATGGATAGTAAATCAACACATAAGACGCATGCATTATATCACTTCTGTGTTCAGGGCTGTCTTTCTCTGGCTAAAGTGTCCAGGAAGGAACTAATTAAGCACAATCTGTGCTCTATTAGTTTCAAAGCTGTGCAAAGGTGACATTAAAGGTCTAATCAACCTCTGATGTCTCCTTAAACAGAACCCTATGTCACAGCAATAGAGTTAAGTGAAAAAAAAGTTTAAAAAACAGAGTAAAGGGGGCATGGCTGAGCACATGGAGCAGTAGGACTAAACGAGGCTCTCAGCACTTCTCAGATCCAGCACAAAGGTCTGTAATCCACACATTAAGGGGGATATAGACTGTTTTTTCACCCGATTGGGACAGAACCAGCGCGACCCCCCTTCATCCAAGAAGGCGCCGACCCGGACCTCAGGCACACACGCGGCCTCACAAATGCTCCACACCTCACATGAAAACTAGACAGCATGCCAGGTCCCCCGCAAACTCAGAAAATGGTTCTGTCTGTTCTGCCTGCCATTCCCCTGAATCTCACCGATCCTTTGGTAGATGGGACATGGAAGCCTACATTAAGGCCCTCCCTACCAGACATGACTTTGAAGCCTGTGTACAGAGACTTAAGCGCTCATACAAGAAAGAGATCACAGAGCTGCACATTTTATAAACAGGCTGGAAGAAGTGTAGCACAATGTAGAAGAGACTGCCTCCACACTACAAGCACATGCAGTCATTTTACATGAGCATACCCTGCAAATCCAGCAATTAATGTACCATCAAGATGACAAAGAGAACAGGGCCAGACATAACAATATACGCATCCGTGGCCTCCCAGTGTCTGTGGAAACCAAAGACCTAGCCCCTGCAGTCATCGCCATGTTTAACGACCTGCTTCAAAAAGACAAAGATGCCCCTCTGGAACTCGATCGGGTTCACAGAGCCCTTGGTCCTAAGAATCCAAACCTGGTACATCCCAGAGACGTTATTTGCAGAGTACACTTTTATGCGATTAAAGACGCCATCATGCAAGCAGCATGGGGCCCAAGAAGCCATATACTTTAATGGCACCCCAGTGTTTCTACTCCCAGACATCTCCAAGCTGACCCTGGACATGTGGCATGCTCTGAAACCCCTCAAAGGTGCTCTTCAAGCAAAACAGATTAAGTATCGTTGGGGTTTCCCATTTAATCTTTTTGCATCTCACGAAGGGAAGTCAGCGACATTCCGCACACTCGGTGACCTCCATAAGTTCCTCAGGACCTTTGAGCTACCACAGATCCCTATACCAGATTTGCCACTTCATGCAGCTACTCCTGGATTCCAGGTCGCCACGGGCTGGCAAAGGCAATCCAAGAAGAATAAGCACTCTAAATCGGAAGCCTCCAAGGCGACAGATGGATGAACTTCTGCTGACTGCTCCCTGACTAACCACACTTCTCTTCACAGGCACCAGACCAGTGAAGCCATCCATGTTTACAGCTCTGTTGGGACATTACACTGCTAACCCATCCTTTATTTTTCACATACAGGTTTAAACTTTTTTCCTTAGAAATATGATCTCCTCTTAAATGAGAGGTACCCCTGTTTGTAATTATTGCCCCCTCCCCACTACAGGTTCCCTCCTGTCCCCCCCCCGCCTTCCCCCTCCACCTCTTTACAGAATATTGTTATATTTAGAAGCCGGGTGCTGTCAGGTTTATATTGTATCTTTTTAGGACTCGTCCTTCCAGATACTTATTTACACATATTAAAAATACACGCAGCAATGCAGGGCCCTAAGCTGTTATGTACATAAAAGAAGTTTATAGATGTTGCCCGGTGTGTGCGGGCCCCTCTGTGCATTGACCATGACCCCCACACTTAGGTTTTTCAGCGCCCATAGCTATCTTAGCTGTTATGTTGACCACAACATTTTTAGTAAGGCCATTGAGGCCTTGGTTTTCTTTTTCACATTCTGCTTTTCTTTCTTTACCACTTCTTATATTTCCCGTCTATCTTTTCACCACTAAATGTCGCTCTACTCCTCCCTTCACTCCTTCCACCCTCTCCTTTGAGACAGTGAGCCTCTCCTATGTTAACTTTTGCCTACCCATCAAAATACTTCCCCTATGGCAGCAAAATCCTCCTTGAAAGTCTCCTCTTTAAAATGCAGGGGCCTTAACACCAGAGAAGAGAAGGCAAATACTGTATCATTTTCATAAACTATGTACCCAAATCATTCTCCTGCAGGAAACTCACTTTAGGTCAGACACAATTCCACAATTCTTCCATAAATAATAACCCACGTGGTTTCACAGTAGCAACCCCTCAGCAAAATCTAAAGGGGTCTCTATTGCATTTCACACCTCATTCACCCCAGATGTCCTTGAAACCTGTATCGAACCGTTGGGCAGATATGTTTTTCCTAAATTGTCATACATGAATATGATTTATACTGTAATTAACATATATTCTCCAAATCAGGATCAGCAACAATTCCTCTCCTTAGTGACCTCTCACCTGAAGCGATTTAGCACATGATCCTGGGAGGCGACCTCAATGCCACCTTGATACCTCGTCTCAACGCCCTGACTGGTAAGTCCTCAATCTCCCCAGCCTCCCTGACCAAAATACGAACACTTCTATCTGACTTATCCCTAGTAGACGTGTGGAGAATACTACACCCTACCACTACCACTAAAGACTACACGTACTATTCCCCGGCACATTCTTCCTACAGTAGACTGGACTACTTCTTCATTTCCCAAGCCTTATTAGATTACTCCCCTTCCACCTCTATAGGCCTCACCCTTTGGTCTGATCATGCCCCCATACACATGAGCCTAGGGAACATCCCCATACACAAGAGGAGAACCTCTTGGAGGTTGAACGACAACCTACTGTCTGACTTAGTTTGCACACAGGACATCATACAGACAATCAAACACTTTGTATCAGACCATGCCTAGGACGCCACCAACCCACTTACGAAATGGGAAGCACTTAAATGTGTGCTTAGGGGTAAATTCATTCAATACCCGCACCCGTACATGGCTGATATTGCACGTCTTCTTGCCACTATAGCCACTCTGGAAGAGTCACATAAAAGAACCCCTGATACCACGGTACTACTAGATCTCACCAGTGCCAGGGGGGATCTCTTGCAAATTTTTGCAGAGCACTCTATGGTGGCAAGAGAAAAGGGGCGATTTGCCCATTATTCTCAAGCCAACAAATGTGGCAGACACTTAGCAAACACACTCCATCCCCAACAGGCCTAGCAACCTATTCCGTTTATCAATTCCTCAATCAAAGGTAAAATATTGAACAACTCGGCCATAGCCGAAGAATTCCACCAATACTACTCAACTCTGTATAATCTCACCCCACGGGCTCCACCGCCCACACCTCACCCGCAAGACCTTTTCTCATGCGTCCAGGAAACGGCACTCCCACCCTTTCCAGCGTCCAACATAGAGGACCTAGAATCCGCCCTGTCTGAAACGGACTTTCAATTTGCCATAAAAAACCTTAAAAATGGTAAGAGCCCTGGCCCAGATGGGTTTTTCCTCATGCTTTTACAAAACGTTTGCACTCCAACTTGCACCCTTGCTAGCATAAGCATTTAATGCCATAGATGAAACCCTTGCTCCCTCTCCTACTTTACTCCAAGCCCAAATAGTAGTTATTCCGAAACCAGGTAAGGGCCCCTCCCTATGCCTCAACTACAGACCGATATCCCTTCTAAATATAGATTTAAAATTGTATGCAAAGATCCTAGCAAATCGCCTCTCACCCTTACTGCCTGAGACAGTACATAAAGACCAGGTGGGCTTTGTCCCTGGATGTGAAGCCAGGGACAACACCACCAAAACCATACACCTCATAGCATATGCCCAACACAATCATATACCGACCTGCCTTCTCTCCTGTGATGCAGAAAAGGCCTTTGACAGGATCAGTTGGCCCTTTCTCCACGCCACCCTTTCCCAGCTAGGACTAGGCCCGAAAATGCTTTCACGCATCATGTTCCTATACTCCAAACCCTCTGCCAGGATTTTGGTGAACGGTACCCGATCAGAAAAACTTATGATCACTAACGGCACCAGGCAGGGCTGTCCTCTCTCCCCACTCTTGTTCGCCCTGGTAATTTTTTTTTTTATATCAAAGATGTTTATTAGATAACAAAGCACAAATACATATGTCACAGTTCACATCTCAAACATGAGATCTTGTCATATAATACAAGCACAAATAACCCTGCAAGAGGTACAGTCAAACAGTTCTCACATCATCCAACACCATTTCAACCTAGACAATGCAGGTACTATTTGTAAAAGGTGAATAAAAGTTACCAATGTCAGATACTACTATCATGAGACAAAATCAGAAAAATATGAATAAAACCAAAATAGGTGACAGCAAGTGACAAATAGCAAATCTAATAAAATAATAATAGTAGGTAATAAGTGAAGGTGGTTCAATAAAGACTCTAGGCAATTAGATATACCTAACAATAAAGTGATAATAGCATAAGGCAAGTATATATAAATAAAGAGGAATGTTATACACTGTCTGCAAATACTGTCAGAGGCTTACGTGCTCGCCGCTCGTTGGATACAAAGCGCTGTTTTTAATTTATGATGTGAGTACCCTATTTACTTTTTTAAATAAAACTGATTTGAGTAAACGGTATTACACTATTGGGATCCTTCCTGCTTTTCATATACTCCCCCCCTGTACTACACCTGAGGGATTACATCCCGGACCCAGGACCGTGAGGGACGCGCTGGAGCCCCTAGGTGGACACCCCAAAGGCTTACTGACCTGCGCATGCCCTATTACCCTAAGGTAAGGGGTCATAACTCACTTGTGTGTTTGCACACGAAGACACTTGTGATGTTACCCACACTGAGCACGTTTACTACAACGGCCACATGCTAAACCGTTGCTGTCACATATTTCAGCTATATCAAGGACTTTTTGTGTAGAGCACCGTTTGCACTTTAATGTTTGGGACATTTACTATTTATTATTTCCGGCCCACTTGGATGGATGTTTTTTGCACATTTGTCACCTATTAATATGGGGTTCATACCCATATGATTGCTATTGTTCATTGCACATTGTCACCTTTTTGAGCGTCATTTGCACACAGTGTATAACATTCCTCTTTATTTATATATACTTGCCTTATGCTATTATCACTTTATTGTTAGGTATATCTAATTGCCTAGAGTCTTCATTGAACCACCTTCACTTATTACCTACTATTATTATTTTATTAGATTTGCTATTTGTCACTTGCTGTCACCTATTTTGGTTTTATTCATATTTTTCTGATTTTGTCTCATGATAGTAGTATCTGACATTGGGATCTTTTATTCACCTTTTACACATGGTTGTCTAGTGAGGATCAGGGCTGCACAACTTACTTTTTACGTTTTTTAGTCTGAAGGTCAGGTGTGTACCCGAATCGGTGCTAGCAGCTTTTCCTGTTTTAGCCGTCTTCCATATACTGTATGATAGCGCGGGAATAACCTTATTTATTATAATGCAGGTACTATTGCTTTGCAGCCCGGCTCTTCCCCTGTCCTCCTCACATTCAGAGTCACCTGAGATGGGTGCCTCACAATTTATACCCTCCCACCATGTGCCTCACTTCCCTGTCCTTTACCTCAACATCCTGTCCATTACTAGATCGACCGGAGAAAGGCCGGGGGTATCCAACCAAGGAGCCCAGAGTCTGTCAAACTTTCAGGATCTACCTCTATGCTGAAAGACATACTTCTCCATCCTAATGGTTTTCCCCATTTGAGCAATCCACTCCTTCAGCCCTGGAGGCTCAGCCGCCTTCCAGTGTATATCTGAGATAGCCGCTGGGCCACATTCACTGAGCAAATTTGTACTGCCTGTAGTGCCTCCCCCCACTGCTCATCCTCGAATGTTCCCACATCCCTTTCCCATTTACTGGATGTAGCCTGAGGAAATCCCCCCAGGTAGATATCAATAATCATAACGTAAGCTCTAGAGATAAAGCCCTGAAACTGTGATACAACAGCCATATATCGAAAGATCAGGGTCGGTGAAAGAGTGCACGGTGCCCCCCCAGCCTGTGCCCTCACTGCATGCTGCAGCTGCAGGTAATAGAAGAGCATTGATTGTGGGAGGTGAAATTTATCCCTCAACTTAGTGAAGGGAATCAATTTTCCCTCTGCAAAAATATGTCTCACATGTGTGACCCCGTATCTCTTTCACCGAGCGCCACAATCCAGCGACAGTAGCTCTTCATAGTACCTATTTGCCCATATTGGACTATACTCGGTGAAGGCCTCCACCTCCTGCAGCTGTCTAAGTTTATTCCATATTTTTTGCATCAGCATGTATGTTGGGAATCTTTTATTTGATTTCGCAAACGCTAGTGCCTCCATGTCAGTGGGCACATCCTCATGGCCAAAGGCATAGCACATCAGAGCTCTAATGGGTTCAAATTGTATGCCCTCCTCCTCATTTGCCGTCTTCTCAGGCATAGCCCGGGCTATATGTCGCGCCTGAGCTGCCAGGTAATATGCCCAGGGATTAGGAAGGGCAAGGCCTCCCGCTTCCTTAGACTTTTGTAATTGTTCTAGTTTTATCCTTGGGGTTTTTTCTAGCCATATGAATCCTCTAAAAATGGAATTAATGATTCTAAACATTTTCAGAGGAATCACCATAGGTGTGTTGTGCAGTATATATAGTAATTGGGGCATAAAAATCATCTTTATCAGATTGATTCTTCCGAACAATGACATCCTAATGCGGGACCAGATTTTTGTCTTATCCCGAATTCTATTCAATAGTGGGGTCAGGTTACGGAAGTACTTAAGGGCAGCAGACACTGGTATATTATGTATCATCTTCCCTCCGCTTACCGGTTTTGCATCCAGCAGCAGTAGTGAGGATTTGGTCCAGTTAATGATTAGTCCTGAATAGTTTCCAAATTCACCAGTTATTGCCATAGCATCCTCTAGGGAGGCAGACGTGTCTCCCAGGAGCAGCATGGTGTTGTCCGCGTATAACATAAGCTTCTACTGGATCTCCCTATATTGGAATCCACGTACTCTCTGGTTTGCTCTGATCAAAGCTGCTATGGGTTTGATGGCAACGGGGAACAGGAGGGGCGACAGTGGACTCCCTTGTCGGGTGCCCCTGTACAGGGTAAATGGTGCAGAAATGTGTCCCGCCTCTCTAATGGTCGCCTGTGGTGAGCAATATAGCAACTTCACCCATGACAGGAACCCTTCGCCAAAGCCAAACTTACCCATGACAGTCCATAGGTATTCCCATTCCACACTGTCAAATGCCTTGTGAGCATCTAGTGAGAGCAAAGCCCTATCCCCCATGTTGTCTGCTTGAGTTTGGATATTCAGGTAAAGTTGATGGCAGTGGATTTTTGGGGCATAAAACCCGCCTGATCCAAGTGGATAATGTAGAATATGACCCTGTTGAGTCTCAGGGCCAGGACCTTCATCAGAATTTTGATATCACTCTGTAAGAGAGATATCGGTCTGTATGATCATGGATCTAAGGGATCTTTACCTGGTTTGAGGAGGAGAACTATATTAGCTCTAGTCATGGAGTCAGGCAGGCACTGGTGTTCCCTTGCATAGTTAAGGACCTTTAATAGGCGAGGCAAAATGGCTCCCCCATATTGTTTGAAAATTTCCATTGGGAGACCGTCATCATCGGAGGCTTTTGAGTTTAAGAAGAGGCTAAGAGCTCCTGTAGTTCCTCAAGTTTAATCGGGGAATCAGGGAGCGCACGCTGAGAGTCTGACAGTCCAGGCAGCTCAATTTCCTGCAAGTATTCCCCTAAGTCAGTGGTCGAATAAGTCCCCCTGGATTTATACAAGTCAGAGTAAAACCTCATTAGTTCTGTCATTATCTGGGTCAGAGTGTTTACTAGCCTACCACCCTCGGTACATAGTGTCCCGATGGAAGGAGTCGACTGGGAGGCCTTTACTATTTTTGCCAAGAGATGGCCCGTCTGCTCTCCCTCCTCATAAAAGGCCTGTTTGTTACAGAATCTTTTCCTATCTGCTGCCTCTCCTGTAATCCGTACCAATGCCTCCTGTGCTGCTAGCCATGCTTCCCTAGCCTCGTCAGAGGGGTCTGCAATGTATTCTGCCTCCAGCTGACTCACCAGCTGCTCTGTCTGATCTTTAACGGCATTTGTTTTAGATTTGATGCCTCTCACCTCGGTGATTAATATTCCCCTGAGGAATGCCTTAAAGGTCTCCCACGTTAACCTTAAGTCGGGATGATCCTCATGCCACCTCCAGAACTCAGTGATCTCAACCATCACCCGCTCATGGGAAGGGAAAAGGTTGAGCCAAAACGCATTGAGTTTCCCTGGTGCCCTCGGCAAGTCAGCAGCTGGTTTGGCAACCAAGGAAACCAATAGTGGCGAATGGTCTGATACACCCCTTACCAGGTATCTAATGTCCAGTAAGTGTACCGTTTGAGGTGTACAGAGACACGTGTCAATCCTTGACAGGGTGAGGTGGGTCTTGAAAAAGCAGGAGAACTGCTTCTGCAGTGGGTTACGACCGCGCCATGGATCAGTCCAACCAAACTCCTCCATGAATTTCCGCACTGCCGTTCAAGCCCTTGTGCGGGAAGACGCCGGAGGAGGGTGCTTATCCAGAATTGGATCCATGTAGCAATTTAGATCACCCACAATCATAAAGGGAACATCTGGGTGGGCCAACTAGTATGTCAATATCACTCTTAGTACCTCTGTGGTAAAACGAGGGGGCACATATATGGCAGCAAGTATACATTTCAATTGGTGGATTTTACATAGTAGTATCACATAACGCCCCTCAGCATCTATCAATTTGTCTATCAGTTGAAAATCTATAGTGCGATGTACCAGCACACTCACACCCCTAGAGTAAGAGGTGTGCGTGGAATGACACGCCCAACCCGCCCAGGAGAATCCCAGGCACGAGACCGTCTCCGGCACCAAGTTAGTCTCCTGCAGAGCGTAAATGGCGGGGGAGTATTTTTTAAGAATGGTGGTTACCATAGTGCATTTCAGAGGACTCTGAATTCCCCTAATATTCCAAGAGAGCAAAGAAACAGTACACATTTAAGTATATTCTTATAGGAAATATAGGGTAAGGTATCTTGTGTGCCCTAGGCGCTTTAGGGTGTGCAGAGTTGAGGTGCGCCATGTGTAACAAAAACCCGTCTTTGTCAAAGTCCCTCCTGCTTGCTTGTTGGTTCCTGCTTGAGGTGAAGCTGCGTAACATAAAGATAACATTTAAAGCTGTAAAACGAACAGACTCCTTTCCCCTTTTGCTGCGTGGAGAGCAAAACCTCCAAAATATTGAGGAAAGTCTCTCCAACCCACTGGGGAGAAGGCAGTCCTTACTTGGGTACATAGAAAGGAAAAACAGGGTAAAAGTGTGTGCAAAAAACTGTGGGTTGCTCATGATGACTCAACCCAAAACTCCAAGTGCCACTTGGATTAATCTTGTGGGTATTCTGGACTGAAAAGTCCCTGAACTGTGGTTAAGGTAACTTCACTTGCTCTCATTGCTTGTGGAATAACAGTAGGAAATGGCTTCCCAGCCAAACAGTTGAAAACTTCTTGTTGTGGTTACTTAATTGTAAGAGCGACATATCAGTCCCCTTCTGCTGCGCCTCTTCCCGCTTGTCTGAAGATATGTTCATTGGCATCTAGCCAGGAGGATGCCTCGGCAGCCGCCTCAAAGAAGTGGGACTGGCCCCCTGCCGTGATCCAGAGTTTCGCCAGGAATAGCATGGTGTATGTGGCCCTGAGCCTTTGCAATTGTTTTTTTACATCAGTGAATCTAGCTCTGCGCTTCTTGTATCTCCAACGAGTAGTCAAGATAGAATTAGATGCGGGCCCCGTTAAATTGAACATTACGTCTCTCTCTTGCCTGGCGTGCACAATTTCTTTGTCTTTATAGTTGAGTAATCTGGCAATCATGGTGCGTGGTGGGTGCCCTGGTGGAAGGGGCCCGGGTGGTACCCTGTGCGCACATTCCACCGAGTATAATGGGATAAACGCCTCTTTCCCGAACACTTTCTGTAGCCATTGTTGAACAAATTCCGTGGGGTCCCTGCCCTCAGTCTTCTCTGGGAGCCGCACTATACGGATGTTGTTCCTTCTCAGACGATTTTCAATATCGTCAGATTTAAGTTCGTTCGCTCTGGCAATCCTGGCTGTAATTTGCGTGTCCCTTAGCAATGGCGCAATCTTGTCTTCTATCTCACTGATGTGGCCTTCAGCCGTGGTAGTGCGCTCCCTTGTTTTCTGCAGATCATGCCTAATGAACCCCAGCTCTTCCTTAAGGCCTCCAAATTGATCCTGCAGGGTGTGCACTGATACTGTACATTTCTGCACTGCACGTAATATGTCAGCTAAAGAGGGTTGGTCTGCTTCCTCTCTCTCATCCTCCTCATCCATGTCTGGCAGGCTCTGACTAGGAAATGCTGCAGGGCCCTGTGTGCATGTCTCATCCTCTGACTGGGTATGGAACACTGCAGGGGTAGTAAGCATGTCCTCCCCGCTTCCCTGGGCTGCCTGTCCCGCTAGTTTTTGGGCATAATATAGCATGTCCCTTGGGGGTTCTTTCCCTGTCCCTTTAGGTGTTTTAGGGGGATTACCCGCCTCTTTAGTTTTCTCCAGGCCCCAGGCACGTTGTGAGAGAGGGGCTGTGGCGCCATGTTGGAATTCCAGCGTTCTGGTCTCCGCGTGTTTTAGGGTCTGCATGATCTCTGTATGTCTGTGCAGCATGACCGGCACTACAGGGGGGATTCCTGTGCAGTTTCAGCCCCCGATTTTGGGCGTTTTAGCTGGCTGGGAAGAGGATAGTTGGAGGATCAGTGCGGGAGCTCCGTGATGCATGTCCTCTAATTGAACATCTGGCCCAAGCTATTAGAGCAAATTCTAACATATACGGTATACAAACCGCCTCCTCCCAATGTAAACTCTCCCTATATGCAAATGACCTGCTCCTTTATGTAACTCAATCCCACATCAGTGTAACATTTATACTTCCAGAGATCGACCGGTTCAGTTGTTTCAGTAACTACAAGCTAAACATCTCTAAAACAGAGGCACTGAACCTTTTTCTGACACAGTCTACCCTCTCCTCCCTTAAAGCCAACTTCTCATTTCAATAGCAGACAAACTCCATATCGTACCTAGGAAGAGCCATCCTAAAACAAAGTTTAGATATATATGCCCTGATTTTTAGCCCACTACTCACAAAACTTAGATGCCTCACTGAACCTATGGACCTACCAATGTCATGGTTTGTTCGCATGAAGGCACTAAAGATGGACATACTCCCCAAATGACTGTACTTACTTGAGGCCCTCCCAATTGCTCTCCCTGCGGCATTCTTCCGCACCCTCCAATCTATGGCTATCCGATTTGTATGGAGGGGGAACCACCCAAGGTTTAAACATAAACTCTTATGCTCCCCCACCATTAAAGGCGGGACAGGCCTACCAGATTTTGAGCTTTACCATACATCAGCAGTGGTCTCCCATATCCTGGAGTGGTTCCCTCACCCTCTGACCAAAGTCTCCACCCTGGTGGAACAAGATTTGTCCTCGATCGACCTTCGAGCACTTCTATGGGGCTATGATCGGATTCATAAATCACTTGCAATGTTGTCCCCACTTACTAGAGATGCTTTGGCAATCTGGTACCGTAGAAAGGAGAGCTACTTGCTATCCTCCGAACCGAGCCCCCAAGCCCCCCTATTCGACAATCCAGCTCTCCCAGAAGGCAATTCAACCCATATCATAGATGACTACAACAGAGCCTCCTGGCCCACAGCACAACAATTTGTTAACAATACCCTGGGTACCTTTGTGACTAACCAAAATAATACATCCTCCAAGGTAACATGGCTCACACGTATACACCTGACTTCCTACTGTAAGAGACTCCACGACTCCAAACAGATCCACAGGCCCCTGACCGGTTTTGAACAGTTATGCACACTGTCAGAAACTCCCCGCCACACCTTATCACTGATCTATAAACTAATCCTGGATCACACTCATGGGTCCCTACCTAACTACACTAAAACCTGGTCGGAGGAAATCGGGAGAGACATAACAGAGGCAGAGTGGGGTAAAGCCTTCCTCTTTACTCACAAATCATCCATCTCAAGTTACACTCAGGAAAAAAAATTATAAACTGGTATCGAGGTGGTATCATGTGCCAACCAACCTCAGGATCACGTTCCCATCAACCACCGACATCTGTTGGAGATGCAACTCAGCGAAGGGTACGTACATTCTTGTCTTGTAGGAATGCGATGTGCTTCTCCCATTTTGGACACAAATCTTCCAGATTTGTACATAAATATACGATAAACCTCTCACGCCCTCTCCTTCTATTGCCCTCCTTTCCATACTACCTGGTACGGTCAAATCACAAAAAAACAACCTCTTAAAATTTTTCCTCAGTGCAGGGCGGCAATTAATCCCCAGACACTGGAAAACTACCACCCCCCCATCCCTTATAGAATGGGTAGGCGAGATAAATAATATAAAGCTTATGGAGGAGTTGCAAACCAAAGCATTAGACAAACATGCAAAGTTTTCCTTCATCTGGAGTATCTGGAGGCGTTACTCTACCTCGGACAAACTAAAGCATAGACTCTCAGCGACGAATACTACCTGAGAGACCAAATAATCCCATAATCATGTCCTTATACCCTGGAATGCAAAACCCCCAGTAGGGTGAGGCCCCCCCTTTTACCCCCCTCCCCATCTTTTACCCCCACAGTCTTTCCTCTCCTTAGCTCCTTTCTCTTCTTTTACTATTGCTTCCATCTTTCCCTAACTTTTTCCTTTTGGCTATTCTTGGCCACAGCACAAAATCATATGTATTCTGATCTCCCAATGTGAGTTTCCCTATCACTCAGGAGATTTGGAAATACCTCACCACTATGGGTCTCAGGGCCGATCCTGGCCGGGGTGCACAGGGTGTAGTGCACCCGGGTGCCACAGAGGTGGGGGCGCTGAAGCGCCAGGGTCCTCTCCTCCCTCCTCCTCTCCTTGTCCGTAGGCGGCTCTCTCCGCCGGTCGCCGCCACCGCCGCCGCTGTGCCCATCCCCCCTCCCTCCTCCTGTCAGAGGAGGAGAGCAAAACAGCCGGAGACCGGAGCGGCTTTCTCTGTGTGCAGAGAGAGACCAGCCGTGGCCGCGCAGTAGTGTCACGGGGGGGGCGGTCCGAGCCCGACCCCGACATGTTCCACATCTCCTCCTGTGTGTAACTCCTGCCTGCTGCCCAAGCCTGACACGCTCTGTTCTCCACCCTCCTCTCCTCTCCAGCTGCCGCCCAGGTGTTTTTAATTAGACTAATGGAGGGGGGTCTGCACTAATGTAGGAGGGGTGGTTTGTCCGGGGGGTCTGTACTAATGTGGGGGGGGTTTGTCCTGGGGCGTCTATACTAATGTAGGGGGGTGATTTGTCCTGGGGGTCTAAACTAATGTGGGGGGGTGATTTGTCCTGGGGGATCTGTACTAATGTGGGGGGGTGGTTTGTCCTGGGGGGGTCTAAACTAATGTAGGGGGGATGATTTGTCCTGGGGGTCTGTACTAATGTAGGGGGTGGTTTGTCCTGGGGGGGTCTATACTAATGTAGTGGGGGGGTGATTTGTCCTGGGGAGCCTGTACTAATGTGGGGGGGTGATTTGTCCTGGGGGGTCTGTACTAATGTAGGGGGGTGGTTTGTCCTAGGGGGGGTCTATACTAATGTAGGGAGGTGATTTGTCCTGGGGGGTCTAAACTAATGTAGCAGGGTGATTTGTCCTGGGGGTCTGTACTAATGTGGGGGGGTGGTTTGTCCTGGGGGTCTATACTAATGTAGGGAGGGTGATTTGTCCGGGGGTCTAAACTAATGTAGGGGGGTGATTTGCCCTGGGGGGTCTGTACTAATGTAGGGGGGTGGTTTGTCCTGGGGGTCTAAACTAATGTAGGGGGGTGATTTGTCCTAGGGGGTCTGTACTAATGTAGGGGGTGGTTTGTCCTGGGGGAGTCTAAACTAATGTGGGGGGGTGATTTGTCCTTGGGGGTCTAAACTAATGTGGGGGGGGGTGATTTGTCCTGGGGAGTCTGTACTAATATGGGGGGTGGTTTGTCCTGGGGGGTCTATACTAATGTAGGGGGGGTGATTTGTCCTGGGGGTCTGTACTAATGTAGGGGGGGTGGTTTGTCCTGGGGAGTCTGTACTTATGTAGGGGGGTTGGTTTGTCCTGGGGGGTCTATACTAATGTAGGGGGGTGATTTGTCCTGAGGGTCTAAACTAATGTAGGGGGGTGATTTGCCTCAGGGATCAGTACTAATGTAGGGGGTGGTTTGTCCTGCGGGGGTCTAAACTAATGTAGGGGGGTGATTTGTCCTGGGGGGTCAGTACTAATGTAGGGGGGTGGTTTGTCCTGTGGTGGTCTAAACTAATGTAGGGTGGGTTTGTCCTTGGGCGTCTATACTAATGTAGGGGGGTGATTTGTCCTGGGGGTCTAAACTAATGTGGGGGGGGTGATTTGTCCTGGGGGATCTGTACTAATGTGGAGGGGGGTGGTTTGTCCTGGGAGGGTATAAACTAATGTAGGGGGGATGATTTGTCCAGGGGGTCTGTACTAATGTAGGGGGTGGTTTGTCCTGGGGGGGTCTATACTAATGTAGTGGGGGGGTGATTTGTCCTGGGGGGTCTAAACTAATGTAGGGGGAGGTGATTTGTCCTGGGGGTCTGTACTAATGTAGGGGGGTGGTTTGTCCTGGGGGGTCTATACTAATGTAGAGGGGGTGATTTGTCCTGGGAGTCTGTACTAATGTGGGGGGATGATTTGTCCTGGGGGTCTGTACTAATGTAGGGGGGTGGTTTGTCCTAGGGGGGTCTATACTAATGTAGGGGGGATTTGTCCTGGGGGGTCTAAACTAATGTAGGGGGAGGTGATTTGTCCTGGGGGTCTGTACTAATGTGGGGGGTGGTTTGTCCTGGGGGGTCTATACTAATGTAGGGAGGTGATTTGTCCTGGGGGGTCTAAACTAATGTAGCGGGGTGATTTGTCCTGGGGGTCTGTACTAATGTGGGGGGGTGGTTTGTCCTGGGGGTCTATACTAATGTAGGGAGGGTGATTTGTCCGGGGGTCTAAACTAATGTAGGGGGGTGATTTGCCCTGGGGGGTCTGTACTAATGTAGGGGGGAGGTTTGTCCTGGGGGTCTAAACTAATGTAGGGGGGTGATGTGTCCTAGGGGGCCTGTACTAATGTAGGGGGTGGTTTGTCCTGGGGGAGTCTAAACGAATGGGGGGGGGTGATTTGTCCTGGGGGGTCTATACTAATGTGGGGGGGTGATTTGTCCTGGGGAGTCTGTACTAATGTGGGGGTGGTTTGTCCTAGGGGGTCTATACTAATGTAGGGGGGGTGATTTGTCCTGGGGGTCTGTACTAATGTAGGGGGGGTGGTTTGTCCTAGGGGGTCTGTACTAATGTAGGAGGGGTGGTTTGTCCTGGGGGGTCTATACTAATTTAGGGGGGTGATTTGTCCTGGGGGTCTAAACTAATGTAGGGGGGGTGATTTGTCCTGGGGGTCTGTGCTAATGTGGGGGGGTGGTTTGTCCTTGGGGGTCTATACTAATGTAGGGGGGTGATTTGTTCTGGGGGTCTGTACTAATGTAGGGGGGGTGGTTTGTCCTGGGGTCTATACTAATGTGGGGGTCGATTTGCCCTGGGGGTCTAAACTAATGTAGGGGAGGTGATTTGCCCTGGAGGTCTGTACTAATGTAGGGAGGTGGTTTGTCCTGCAGGGGTCTAAACTAATGTAGGGGGTGATTTGTCCTAGGGGGCCTGTACTAATGTAGGGGGTGGTTTGTCCTCAGGGAGTCTAAACTAATGTGGGGGGGGTGATTTGTCCTGGGGGGTCTAAACTAATGTGGGGGGGTGATTTGTCCTGGGGAGTCTGTACTAATGTGGGGGGTGGTTTGTCCTGGGGGTCTATACTAATATAGGGGGGTGATTTGTCCTGGGGGTCTGTACTAATGTAGGGGGGGTGGTTTGTCCTGGGGGGTCTGTACTGATGTAGGGGGTGGTTTGTCCTGGGGGATCTATACTAATGTAGGGGGGTGATTTGTCCTGGGGGTCTAAACTAATGTAGGGGGGTGATTTGTCCTGGGGGTCTGTACTAATGTGGGGGGGTGGTTTGTCCTGGGGGTCTATACTAATGTAGGGAGGGTGATTTGTCCGGGGGTCTAAACTAATGTAGGGGGGTGATTTGCCCTGGGGGGTCTGTACTAATGTAGGGGGGTGGTTTGTCCTGGGGGTCTAAACTAATGTAGGGGGGTGATTTGTCCAAGGGGGTCTGTACTAATGTAGGGGGTGGTTTGTCCTGGGGGAGTCTAAACTAATGTGGGGGGGTGATTTGTCCTGGGGGGTCTAAACTAATGTGGGGGGGTGATTTGTCCTGGGAAGTCTGTACTAATATGGGGGGTGGTTTGTCCTGGGGGGTCTATACTAATGTAGGGGGGGTGATTTGTCCTGGGGGTCTGTACTAATGTAGGGGGGGTGGTTTGTCCTGGGGAGTCTGTACTAATGTAGGGGGGTTGGTTTGTCCTGGGGGGTCTATACTAATGTAGGGGGGTGATTTGTCCTGAGGGTCTAAACTAATGTAGGGGGGTGATTTGCCTCAGGGATCAGTACTAATGTAGGGGGTGGTTTGTCCTGCGGGGGTCTAAACTAATGTAGGGGGGTGATTTGTCCTGGGGGGTCAGTACTAATGTAGGGGGGTGGTTTGTCCTGTGGTGGTCTAAACTAATGTAGGGTGGGTTTGTCCTTGGGCGTCTATACTAATGTAGGGGGGTGATTTGTCCTGGGGGTCTAAACTAATGTGGGGGGGTGATTTGTCCTGGGGGATCTGTACTAATGTGGAGGGGGGTGGTTTGTCCTGGGAGGGTATAAACTAATGTAGGGGGGATGATTTGTCCAGGGGGTCTGTACTAATGTAGGGGGTGGTTTGTCCTGGGGGGTCTATACTAATGTAGTGGGGGGGTGATTTGTCCTGGGGGGTCTAAACTAATGTAGGGGGAGGTGATTTGTCCTGGGGGTCTGTACTAATGTGGGGGGATGATTTGTCCTGGGGGTCTGTACTAATGTAGGGGGGTGGTTTGTCCTAGGGGGGTCTATACTAATGTAGGGGGGATTTGTCCTGGGGGGTCTAAACTAATGTAGGGGGAGGTGATTTGTCCTGGGGGTCTGTACTAATGTGGGGGGTGGTTTGTCCTGGGGGGTCTATACTAATGTAGAAGGGTTATTTGTCCTGGGGGGTCTAAACTAATGTAGCGGGGTGATTTGTCCTGGGGGTCTGTACTAATGTGGGGGGGTGGTTTGTCCTGGGGGTCTATACTAATGTAGGGAGGGTGATTTGTCCGGGGGTCTAAACTAATGTAGGGGGGTGATTTGCCCTGGGGGGTCTGTACTAATGTAGGGGGGAGGTTTGTCCTGGGGGTCTAAACTAATGTAGGGGGGTGATGTGTCCTAGGGGGCCTGTACTAATGTAGGGGGTGGTTTGTCCTGGGGGAGTCTAAACGAATGGGGGGGGGTGATTTGTCCTGGGGGGTCTATACTAATGTTGGGGGGTGATTTGTCCTGGGGAGTCTGTACTAATGTGGGGGTGGTTTGTCCTGGGGGGTCTATACTAATGTAGGGGGGGTGATTTGTCCTGGGGGTCTGTACTAATGTAGGGGGGGTGGTTTGTCCTAGGGGGTTTGTACTAATGTAGGAGGGGTGGTTTGTCCTGGGGGGTCTATACTAATGTAGGGGGGTGATTTGTCCTGGGGGTCTAAACTAATGTAGGGGGGTGATTTGCCTGGGGGGTCAGTACTAATGTAGGGGGTGGTTTGTCCTGCGGGGGTCTAAACTAATGTAGGGGGGTGATTTGTCCTGGGGGGTCTGTACTAATGTAGAGGGGGTGGTTTGTCCTGGGGGTCTATACTATGTGGGGAGTGACTTGTCCTGGGGGGTTTATACTAATGTAGGGGGGGTGATTTGTCCTGGGGGTCTGTGCTAATGTGGGGGGGTGGTTTGTCCTTGGGGGTCTATACTAATGTAGGGGGGTGATTTGTTCTGGGGGTCTGTACTAATGTAGGGGGGGTGGTTTGTCCTGGGGTCTATACTAATGTGGGGGTCGATTTGCCCTGGGGGTCTAAACTAATGTAGGGGAGGTGATTTGCCCTGGAGGTCTGTACTAATGTAGGGAGGTGGTTTGTCCTGCAGGGGTCTAAACTAATGTAGGGGGTGATTTGTCCTAGGGGGCCTGTACTAATGTAGGGGGTGGTTTGTCCTCAGGGAGTCTAAACTAATGTGGGGGGGGTGATTTGTCCTGGGGGGTCTAAACTAATGTGGGGGGGTGATTTGTCCTGGGGAGTCTGTACTAACGTGGGGGGTGGTTTGTCCTGGGGGTCTATACTAATATAGGGGGGGTGATTTGTCCTGGGGGTCTGTACTAATGTAGGGGGGGTGGTTTGTCCTGGGGGGTCTGTACTGATGTAGGGGGGTGGTTTGTCCTGGGGGATCTATACTAATGTAGGGGGGTGATTTGTCCTGGGGGTCTAAACTAATGTACTGGGGTGATTTGCCTGGGGGGTCAGTACTAATGTAGGGGGGTGGTTTGTCCTGCGGGGGTCTAAACTAATGTAGGGGGGTGATTTGTCCTGGGGGGTCTGTACTAATGTAGAGGGGGTGGTTTGTCCTGGGGGTCTATACTAATGTAGGGGGGTGATTTGTCCTGGGGGGTCTGTACTAATGTAGAGGGGGTGGTTTGTCCTGGGGGTCTATACTAATGTGGGGGGTGACTTGTCCTGGGGGGTTTATACTAATGTAGGGGGGGTGATTTGTCCTGGGGGTCTGTGCTAATGTGGGGGGGTGGTTTGTCCTTGGGGGTCTATACTAATGTAGGGGGGTGATTTGTCCTGGGGGTCTGTACTAATGTAGGGGGGTGGTTTGTCCTGGGGTCTTTACTAATGTGGGGGTCGATTTGCCCTGGGGGTCTAAACTAATGTAGGGGAGGTGATTTGCCCTGGAGGTCTGTACTAATGTAGGGAGGTGGTTTGTCCTGCAGGGGTCTAAACTAATGTAGGGGGTGATTTGTCCTAGGGGGCCTGTACTAATGTAGGGGGTGGTTTGTCCTCAGGGAGTCTAAACTAATGTGGGGGGGTGATTTGTCCTGGGGGGTCTAAACTAATGTGGGGGGGTGATTTGTCCTGGGGAGTCTGTACTAATGTGGGGGGTGGTTTGTCCTGGGGGTCTATACTAATATAGGGGGGGTGATTTGTCCTGGGGGTCTGTACTAATGTAGGGGGGGTGGTTTGTCCTGGGGGTCTGTACTGATGTAGGGGGGTGGTTTGTCCTGGGGGATCTATACTAATGTAGGGGGGTGATTTGTCCTGGGGGTCTAAACTAATGTAGGGGGGTGATTTGCCTGGGGGGTCAGTACTAATGTAGGGGGGTGGTTTGTCCTGCGGGGGTCTAAACTAATGTAGGGGGGTGATTTGTCCTGGGGGGTCTGTACTAATGTAGAGGGGGTGGTTTGTCCTGGGGGTCTATACTAATGTGGGGGGTGATTTGTCCTGGGGGGTTTATACTAATGTAGGGGGGGTGATTTGTCCTGGGGGGTCTGTACTAATGTAGGGGGTTGGTTTGTCCTGGGGTCTATACTAATGTGGGGGTCGATTTGCCCTGGGGGTCTAAACTAATGTAGGGGAGGTGATTTGCCCTGGGGGTCTGTACTAATGTAGGGAGGTGGTTTGTCCTGCAGGGGTCTAAACTAATGTAGGGGGGTGATTTGTCCTAGGGGGTCTGTACTAATGTAGAGGGGGTGGTTTGTCCTGGGGGTCTATACTAATGTGGGGGGGTGATTTGTTCTGGGGGTCTATACTAATGTGGGGGGGGGGTGATTTGTCCTGGGGTGTCTGTACAAATGTCGGGGGTGGTTTGTCCTGGGGGTCTATAATAATGTAGGGGGGATGATTTGTCCTGGGGGGTCTGTACTAATGTAGGGGGGGTGGTTTGTCCTGGGGGGTCTATACTAATGTAGTGGGGGGTGATTTGTCCTGGGGGGTCTAAACTAATGTAGGGGGATATTATTTGTCCTGGGGGTCTGTACTAATGTGGGGGGGTTTGTTCTGGGGGGTCTATACTAATGTAGGGGGGTGATTTGTCCTGGGGGTTTAAACTAATGTAGGGGGGATTTGTCCTGGGGGTCTGTACTAATGTACGGGGGTGGTTTGTCCTGGGGGGTCTAAACTAATGTAGGGGGGTAATTTGCCCTGGGGGGTCTGTACTAATGTAGGGGGTGGTTTGTCCTGGGGGGTCTAAACTAATGTAGGGGGGTGATTTGTCCTAGGGGGCCTGTACTAATGTAGGGGGGTGGTTTGTCCTGGGGGTCTGTACTGATGTAGGGGGGTGGTTTGTCCTGGGGGATCTATACTAATGTAGGGGGGTGATTTGTCCTGGGGGTCTAAACTAATGTAGGGGGGTGATTTGCCTGGGGGGTCAGTACTAATGTAGGGGGGTGGTTTGTCCTGCGGGGGTCTAAACTAATGTAGGGGGGTGATTTGTCCTGGGGGGTCTGTACTAATGTAGAGGGGGTGGTTTGTCCTGGGGGTCTATACTAATGTGGGGGGTGATTTGTCCTGGGGGGTTTATACTAATGTAGGGGGGGTGATTTGTCCTGGGGGGTCTGTACTAATGTAGGGGGTTGGTTTGTCCTGGGGTCTATACTAATGTGGGGGTCGATTTGCCCTGGGGGTCTAAACTAATGTAGGGGAGGTGATTTGCCCTGGGGGTCTGTACTAATGTAGGGAGGTGGTTTGTCCTGCAGGGGTCTAAACTAATGTAGGGGGGTGATTTGTCCTAGGGGGTCTGTACTAATGTAGAGGGGGTGGTTTGTCCTGGGGGTCTATACTAATGTGGGGGGGTGATTTGTTCTGGGGGTCTATACTAATGTGGGGGGGGGGTGATTTGTCCTGGGGTGTCTGTACAAATGTCGGGGGTGGTTTGTCCTGGGGGTCTATAATAATGTAGGGGGGATGATTTGTCCTGGGGGGTCTGTACTAATGTAGGGGGGGTGGTTTGTCCTGGGGGGTCTATACTAATGTAGTGGGGGGTGATTTGTCCTGGGGGGTCTAAACTAATGTAGGGGGATATTATTTGTCCTGGGGGTCTGTACTAATGTGGGGGGGTTTGTTCTGGGGGGTCTATACTAATGTAGGGGGGTGATTTGTCCTGGGGGTTTAAACTAATGTAGGGGGGATTTGTCCTGGGGGTCTGTACTAATGTACGGGGGTGGTTTGTCCAGGGGGGTCTAAACTAATAAAGGGGGGTAATTTGCCCTGGGGGGTCTGTACTAATGTAGGGGGTGGTTTGTCCTGGGGGGTCTAAACTAATGTAGGGGGGTGATTTGTCCTAGGGGGCCTGTACTAATGTAGGGGGGTGGTTTGTCCTGGGGGAGTCTAAACTAATGTGGGGGGGTGATTTGTCCTGGGGGTCTAAACTAATGTGGGGGGTGATTTGTCCTCTGGAATCTGTAGTAATGTGGGTGGTGGTTTGTCCTGGGGGGGTCTATAGTAATGTAGGGGGGGTGATTTGTCCTGGGGGTCTGTAATAATGTAGGGGGGTGGTTTGTTCTGGGGGGTCTATACTAATGTAGGGGGGTGATTTGTCCTGGGGGTCTAAACTAATGTAGGGGGGTGATTTGCCCTGGGGGGTCAGTACTAATGTAGGGGGTGGTTTGTCCTGCGGGGGTCTAAATTAATGTAGGGGGTGATTTGTCCTGGGGGGTCTGTACTAATGTAGAGGGGGTGGTTTGTCCTGGGGGAGTCTAAACTAATGTGGGGGGGTGATTTGTCCTGGGGGTCTAAACTAATGTGGGGGGTGATTTGTCCTGGCGAGTCTGTAGTAATGTGGGTGGTGGTTTGTCCTGGGGGGGTCTATACTAATGTAGGGGGGGTGATTTGCCCTGGGGGTCTGTAATAATGTAGGGGGGTGGTTTGTTCTGGGGGGTCTATACTAATGTAGGGGGGTGATTTGTCCTGGGGGTCTAAACTAATGTAGCGGGGTGATTTGCCCTAGGAGGGTCAGTACTAATGTAGGGGGTGGTTTGTCCTGCGGGGGTCTAAATTAATGTAGGGGGTGATTTGTCCTGGGGGGTCTGTACTAATGTAGAGGGGGTGGTTTGTCCTGGGGGTCTATACTAATGTGGGGGGGTGATTTGTCCTTTGGGTTTATACTAATGTAGGGGGGTGATTTGTCCTGGGGGGTCTGTGCTAATGTGGGGGGGTGGTTTGTCCTGGGGGGTCTATACTAATGTAGGGGGGTGATTTGTCCTGGGGGGTCTGTACTAATGTAGGGGGGTGGTTTGTCCTGGGGTCTATACTAATGTGGGGGGTGATTTGTCCTGGGGGTCTAAACTAATGTAGGGGGGGTGATTTGCCCTGGGAGTCTGTACTAATGTAGGGAGGTGGTTTGTCCTGCAGGGGTCTAAACTAATGTAGGGGGGTGATTTGTCCTGGGGGTCTGTACTAATGTACGGGGGTGGTTTGTCCTGGGGGTCTAAACTAATGTAGGGGGGTGATTTGCCTGGGGGGTCAGTACTAATGTAGGGGGGTGGTTTGTCCTGCGGGGGTCTAAACTAATGTAGGGGGGTGATTTGTCCTGGGGGGTCTGTACTAATGTAGAGGGGGTGGTTTGTCCTGGGGGTCTATACTAATGAGGGGGGTGATTTGTCCTGGGGGGTTTATACTAATGTAGGGGGGGTGATTTGTCCTGGGGTCTGTGCTAATGTGGGGGGGTGGTTTGTCCTTGGGGGTCTATACTAATGTAGGGGGGTGATTTGTCCTGGGGGGTCTTTACTAATGTAGGGGGGTGGTTTGTCCTGGTGTCTATACTAATGTGGGGGTCGATTTGCCCTGGGGGTCTAAACTAATGTAGGGGAGGTGATTTGCCCTGGGGGTCTGTACTAATGTATTGAGGTGGTTTGTCCTGCAGGGGTCTAAGCTAATGTAGGGGGGTGATTTGTCCTAGGTGGTCTGTACTAATGTAGAGGGGGTGGTTTGTCCTGGGGGTCTATACTAATGTGGGTGGGCGATTTGTTCTGGGGGTCTATACTAATGTGGGGGGGTGATTTGTCCTGGGGTGTCTGTACAAATTTGGGGGGTGGTTTGTCCTGGGGGTCTATAATAATGTAGGGGGAATGATTTGTCATGGGGGGTCTGTACTAATGTAGGGGGGTGGTTTGTCCTGGGGGGTCTATACTAATGTAGTGGGGGGTGATTTGTCCTGGGGGTCTAAACTAATGTAGGGGGATATTATTTGTGCTGGGGGTCTGTACTAATGTGGGCGGGTTTGTTCTGGGGGGTCTATACTAATGTAGGGGGGTGATTTGTCCTGGGGGTTTAAACTAATGTAGGGGGGATTTGTCCTGGGGGTCTGTACTAATGTAGGGGGTGGTTTGTCCTGGGGGGTCTAAACTAATGTAGGGGGGTGATTTGTCCTAGGGGGCCTGTTCTAATGTAGGGGGGTGGTTTGTCCTGGGGGAGTCTAAACTAATGTGGGGGGGTGATTTGTCCTGGGGGGTCTAAACTAATGTGGGGGTTGATTTGTCCTGGGGAGTCTGTAGTAATGTGGGGGGTGGTTTGTCCTGGGGGGGTCTATACTAATGTAGGGGGGTGATTTGTCCTTGGGGTCTGTACTAATGTATGGGGGTGGTTTGTCCTGGGGGTCTAAACTAATGTAGGGGGGGTGATTTGTCCTGGGGGGTCTGTACTAATGTAGGGGGGTGGTTTGTCCTGAGAGGTCTATACTAATGTAGGGGGGTGATTTGTCCTGGGGGGGTCTAAACTAATGTAGGGGAGGTGATTTGTCCCGGGGAGTCTGTACTAATGTAGGGGTGTGGTTTGTCCTGGAGGGTCTATACTAATGTAGGGGGGTGGTTTGTCCCGGGGGTCTATACTAATGTAGGGAGAGGTGATTTGTCCTGGGGGGTCTAAACTAATGTAGGGGGGTGATTTGTCCTAGGGGTCTGTACTAATGTACGGGGGTGGTTTGTCCTGGAGGGGTCTATACTAATGTAGGGGGGTGATTTGTCCTGGGGGGTCTGTACTAATGTAGGGGGGTGGTTTTTCCTGGGGGGGTCTAAACTAATGTAGGAGGGTGATTTGTCCTGGGGAGTCTGTACTAATGTAGGGGTGTGGTTTGTCCTGGGGATCTATACTAATGTAGGGAGGGGTGGTTTTTCCTGGGAGGTCTATAATAATGTAGGGGGTGTGATTTGTTCTGGGGGGGTCTAAACTAATGTGAGGGGGGCTGATTTGTCCTGGGGGGTCTGTACTAATGGAGGAGGGTGGTTTGTCCTGGGGGGTCTGTACTAATGGAGGGGGGGTGGTTTGTTCTGGGGGTCTGTACTAATGTAGGGGGGTGGTTTGTTCTAGGGTGTCTGTGTTTATAGAGGGAGATGGTTTGTCCTGAGGGGGATCTTTACTAATGTAGGGGGGTGGTTTGTCCTGAGTGGGGTCTGTACTAATGTAGGGCGGTGGTTTGTCCTGGGGGGGTCTGTACTAATGGAGGGGGTGGTCTGTCCTGGGGGTGTCTGTACTAATGTAAGGGGGTGGTTTGTTCTGGGGGGTCTGTACTAATGGAGGGGGGTGTTTTTTTCTTGGGGTCTGTACTAATGTAGGGGGTGGTTTGTCCTGGGGGTCTGTACTAATGGAGGGGGTAGTTTGTTCTGGGGAAGTCTGTACTAATGGAGGGAGGTGGTTTGTTCTGGGGGAGTCTGTACTAATGGAGGGGGTGGTCTGTACTGGGGGAGTCTGTACTAATGGAGGGGGTGGTTTGTTCTGGTGGTTCTGTACTAATAGAGGGGGTGATTTGTCCTGAGGGGGTCTGTACTAATGGAGGGGGGTGGTTTGTCCTGATGGGGGGTCTATTCTGATAAAGGGGGGTGATTTGTCCTGGGGGTGTCTAAACTAATGTAGGGGGGTGATTTGTCCTGGGGGGTCTATACTAATGTAGGGAGGTGGTTTGTCCTGGGGGGTCTATAATAATGTGAGGGGTGATTTGTCCTGGGGGGTCGGTCTGTACTAATGTAGGGGGATGGGTTGTCCTGGGGGGGTCTATACTAATGTAGGGGGGTGATTTGTCCTGGGGGTCTGTACTATTGTAGGGGGGTGGTTTGTCCTGGGGGTCTATACTAATGTAGAGGGGGTGATTTATCCTGGGGGAGTCTGAACTAATGGAGGGGGGGTGATTTGTCCTGGGGGTCTAAACTAATGGAGGGGGGGTGGTTTGTCCTGGGGGTCTGTACTAATGGAGAGGGGGTGGTTTGTCCTGGGGGTTGTACTAATGGTGGGGGTGGTTTGTTCTAGGGGGTCTATACTAATGGAGAGGGTGGTTTGTCCTGAGGGGGGTCTGTACTAATGGAGGGGAGTGGTTTGTCCTGATGGGGGTCTATTCTGATAAAGGGGGTGATTTGTCCTGGGGGGTCTAAACTAATGTAGGGGGGTGGTTTGTCCTGGGGGGTCTATACTAATGTGAGGGGGTGATTTGTCCTAGGGGGTCTGTACTAATGTAGGGGGGTGGGTTGTCCTGGGGGGTCTATACTAATGTAGGGGGGGTGATTTGTCCTGGGGGTCTGTACTATTGTAGGGGGGTGGTTTGTCCTGGGGTCCATACCAATGTAGAGGGGGTGATTTGTCCTGGGTGGAGTCTGAACTAATTGAGGGGGGTGATTTGTCCTGGGGGGTCTAAACTAATGGAGGGGGTGGTTTGTCCTGGGGGGTCTGTACTAATGGAGGTGGGTGGTTTATCCTGGGGGGGTTGTACTAATGGAGGGGGTGGTTTGTTCTGGGGGGTCTGTACCAATGGAGGGGGGTGGTTTGTCCTGATGGGGGTCTATTCTGATAAAGGGGGGTGATTTGTCCTGGGGGGTCTAAACTAATGTAGGGGGTGATTTGTCCTGGGGGTCTGTACTAATGTATGGGGGGTGGTTTGTCCTGGGGGGTCTATACTAATGTGAGGGGGTGATTTGTCCTGTGGGGTCTGTATTAATGTAGGTGGATGGGTTGTCCTGGGGGGTCTATACTAATGTAGGAGGGTGATTTTTGATTTGTCCTGGGGAGTCTGTACTATTGTAGGGGGTGGTTTGTCCTGGGGGTCTATACTAATGTAGAGGGGGTGATTTGTCCTGGGGGGAGTCTGAACTAATGGAAGGGGGGTGGTTTGTCCTGGGGGGGTCTGTACTAATGGAGGGGGGGGTGGTTTGTCCTGGGGGTCTGTACTAATGGAGGGGGGTGGTTTGTCCTGGGGGGTATGTACTATTGGAGGAGGGTGGTTTGTCCTGGGGGGCCTGTACTAAGGGAGGGGGGTTTGTCATGGGGGGGTCTGTACTAATGGAGGGGGGTGGTTTGTCTGGGGGGGTCTGTACTAATGGATGGGGCAAGTGGTTTGTCACGGGGGCTGTACTAGTGGAGGGGGGTGGTTTGTCCTGGGGGGTCTGTACTAATGTAGGGGGTGGTTTGTCTGGGGGGGTCTGTACTAATAGAAGGGGGCAGGTGGTTTGTCGCGGGGGTCTGTACTAATGGAGGGGAGTGGTTTGTCCTGAGGGGGGGTCTGTACTAATGTAGGGGGGTGGTTTGTCCTGAGGGGGGTCTGTACTAATGGAGGGGGTGGTCTGTCCTGGGGGAGTCTGTACTAATGGAAGAGGGTGGTTTGTTCTGGGGGGGTATGTACTAATGTAGGGGGGGTGGTTTGTTCTGGGGGGTCTGTACTAATGTAGGGGGGTGGTTTGTCCTGGGGGGTCTGTACTAATAGAAGGGGGTGGTTTGTTCTGGGGGAGTCTGAACTAATGGAGGGGGGCTGATTTGTCCTGGGTGGTCTAAACTAATGGAGGGGGGGTGGTTTGTCCTGGGGGTCTGTACTAATGGAGGGGGGGGTGATTTGTCCTGGGGGTCTGTACTAATGGAGGGGGTGGTTTGTCCTGGAGGGTCTGTACTAATGGAGGAGGGTGGTTTGTCCTGGGGGGTCTGTACTAAGGGAGGGGGGTTTTTCCTGGGGGGGTCTGTACTAATGGAGGGGGGTGGTTTGTCCTGGGGGGTCTGTACTAATGTAGGGGGGTGGTTTGTCTGGGTCACTGTACTAATGGAAGGGGGCAAGTGGTTTGTCGCGGGGTCTGTACTAATGGAGGGGGGTGGTTTGTCCTGGGGGGGTCTGTACTAATGTAGGGGGGTGGTTTGTCTGGGGGGGGTCTGTACTAATGGAGGGCGGCAGGTGGTTTGTCGTGGGGGTCAGTACTAATGGAGGGGAGTGGTTTGTCCTGAGGGGGGGTCTGTACTAATGTAGGGGGGTGGTTTGTCCTGAGGGGGGTTTGTACTAATGTAGGGGGGTGGTTTATCCTGGGGGTCTGTACTAATGGAGGGGGTGGTCTGTCCTCGGGGAGTCTGTACTAATGGAAGAGGGTGGTTTGTTCTGGGGGGTCTGTACTAATGGAGGGGGGGTGGTTTGTTCTGGGGGTCTGTACTAATGTAGGGGGGTAGTCTGTCCTGGGGGAGTCTGTACTAATGGAGGGGGTGGTTTGTTCTGGGGCAGTCTGTACTAATGGAGGGGGGTGGTTTGTTCTGGTGGTTCTGTACTAATGGAGGGGGTGATTTGTCCTGAGGGGGGTCTGTACTAATGGAGGGGGGTGGTTTGTCCTGATGGAGGGTCTATTCTGATAAAGGGGGGTGATTTGTCCTGGGGGTGTCTAAACTTATGTAGGGGGGTGATTTGTCCTGGGGGGTCTATACTAATGTAGGGAGGTGGTTTGTCCTGGGGGGTCTATACTAATGTGAGGGGTGACTTGTCCTGGGGGTCGGTCTGTACTAATGTAGGGGGGTGGGTTGTCCTGGGTGGGTCTATACTAATGTAGGGGGGTGATTTGTCCTGGGGGTCTGTACTATTGTAGGGGGGTGGTTTGTCCTGGGGGTCTATACTAATGTAGAGGGGGTGATTTGTCCTGGGGGAGTCTGAACTAATGGAGGGGGGGTGATTTGTCCTGGGGGTCTAAACTAATGGAGGGGGGGTGGTTTGTCCTGGGGGTCTGTACTAATGGAGAGGGGGTGGTTTGTCCTGGGGGTTGTACTAATGGTGGGGGTGGTTTGTTCTAGGGGGTCTATACTAATGGAGGGGGTGGTTTGTCCTGAGGGGGGTCTGTACTAATGGAGGGGAGTGGTTTGTCCTGATGGGGGTCTATTCTGATAAAGGGGGTGATTTGTCCTGGGGGGTCTAAACTAATGTAGGGGGGTGATTTGTCCTGGGGGGTCTGTACTAATGTAGGGGGGTGGTTTGTCCTGGGGGGGTCTATACTAATGTGAGGGGGTGATTTGTCCTAGGGGGTCTGTACTAATGTAGGGGGGTGGGTTGTCCTGGGGGGTCTATACTAATGTAGGGGGGGGTGATTTGTCCTGGGGGTCTGTACTATTGTAGGGGGGTGGTTTGTCCTGGGGGTCCATACCAATGTAGAGGAGGTGATTTGTCCTGGGGGAGTCTGAACTAATTGAGGGGGGTGATTTGTCCTGGGGGTCTAAACTAATGGAGGGGGGTGGTTTGTCCTGGGGGGTCTGTACTAATGGAGGTGGGTGGTTTATGCTGGGGGGGTTGTACTAATGGAGGGGGTGGTTTGTTCTGGGGGGTCTGTAATAATGGAGGGGGGTGGTTTGTTCTGGGGGGTTCTGTACCAATGGAGGGGGGTGGTTTGTCCTGATGGGGGTCTATTCTGATAAAGGGGGTGATTTGTCCTTGGGGGTCTAAACTAATGTAGGGGGTGATTTGTCCTGGGGGTCTGTACTAATGTATGGGGGGTGGTTTGTCCTGGGGGGTCTATACTAATGTGAGGGGGTGATTTGTCCTGTGGGGTCTGTACTAATGTAGGGGGGTGGGTTGTCCTGGGGGGTCTATACTAATGTTGGAGGGTGATTTGTGATTTGTCCTGGGGAGTCTGTACTATTGTAGGGGGGTGGTTTGTCCTGGGGGTCTATACTAATGTAGAGGGGATGATTTGTCCTGGGGGGAGTCTGAACTAATAGAAGGGGGGTGGTTTGTCCTGGGGGGGTCTGTACTAATGGAGGGGGGTGGTTTGTCCTGGGGGTCTGTACTAATGGAGGGGGGTGGTTTGTCCTGGGGGTATGTACTATTGGAGGAGGGTGGTTTGTCCTGGGGGGTCTGTACTAAGGGAGGGGGGTTTGTCATGGGGGGGTCTGTACTAATGTAGGGGGGTGGTTTGTCTGGGGGGGTCTGTACTAATGGAAGGGGGCAAGTGGTTTGTCGCAGGGTCTGTACTAGTGGAGGGGGGTGGTTTGTCCTGGGGGGGTCTGTACTAATGTAGGGGGTGGTTTGTCTGGAGGGGTCTGTACTAATAGAAGGGGGCAGGTGGTTTGTCGCGGGGGTCTGTACTAATGGAGGGGAGTGGTTTGTCCTGAGGGGGGGTCTGTACTAATGTAGGGGGGTGGTTTGTCCTGAGGGGGGTCTGTACTAATGGAGGGGGTGGTCTGTCCTGTGGGAGTCTGTACTAATGGAAGAGGGTGGTTTGTTCTGGGGGGTCTGTACTAATGGAGGGGGGGGTGGTTTGTTCTGGGGGGTCTGTACTAATGTAGGGGGGTGGTTTGTCCTGGGGGGTCTGTACTAATAGAAGGGGGTGGTTTGTTCTGGGGGAGTCTGAACTAATGGAGGGGGGCTGATTTGTCCTGGGTGGTCTAAACTAATGGAGGGGGGGTGGTTTGTCCTGGGGGGTCTGTACTAATGGAGGGGGGTGATTTGTCCTGGGGGTCTGTACTAATGGAGGGGGTGGTTTGTCCTGGAGGGTCTGTACTAATGGAGGAGGGTGGTTTGTCCTGGGGGGTCTGTACTAAGGGAGGGGGGGTTTTCCTGGGGGGGTCTGTACTAATGGAGGGGGGTGGTTTGTCCTGGGGGGTCTGTACTAATGTAGCGGGGTGGTTTGTCTGGGGGGGTCTGTACTAATGGAAGGGGGCAAGTGGTTTGTCGCGGGGTCTGTACTAATGGAGGGGGGTGGTTTGTCCTGGGGGGGTCTGTACTAATGTAGGGGGGTGGTTTGTCTGGGGGGTGTCTGTACTAATGGAAGGCGGCAGGTGGTTTGTCGTGGGGGTCAGTACTAATGGAGGGGAGTGGTTTGTCCTGAGGGGGGGTCTGTACTAATGTAGGGGGGTGGTTTGTCCTGAGGGGGGTTTGTACTAATGTAGGGGGGTGGTTTATCCTGGGGGTCTGTACTAATGGAGGGGGGGTCTGTCCTGGGGGAGTCTGTACTAATGGAAGAGGGTGGTTTGTTCTGGGGGGTCTGTACTAATGGAGGGGGGGTGGTTTGTTCTGGGGGTCTGTACTAATGTAGGGGGGTGGTTTGTCCTGGGGGGTCTGTACTAATAGAAGGGGGTGGTTTGTTCTGGGGGAGTTTGTACTAATTGAGGGGGGTGGTTTGTTCTGGGGGAGTCTGTACTAATGGAGGGAGGTGGTCTGTACTAATGGAGGGGGTTGGTTTGTTCTGGGGAAGTCTGTACTAATGGAGGGGGGTGGTTTGTTCTGGGGGTCTGTACTAATGGAGGGGGGGGTGGTTTGTTCTGGGGGTCCTGTACTAATGGAGGGGGGTGGTTCTGTACTAAATGAGGGGGTGGTTTGTCCTGAGGGGGGTCTGTACTAATTGAGGGGGGATGGTTTTTTCTGAGGGGGGGTCTATTCTGATAAAGGGGGGTGTTTTGTCCTGGGGGTCTATACTGAGGGAGGGGTTTATACTTAGTGGGGGTCTGCACTCATGGAGGGGGGTCTATACTTAGTGGAGGGGGGTCTGTACTGAGGGGTGACTATAGTTGGTGGAGGGGGTGATACCATGTTTTACCGCACTGGGTGACACCAACCCTAGTGACGCCACTGCAGCCGTGGGCTCTTGTTTACCCTCTCCTCCTCATGCACACTGCTGTACTAGTGAGCGGCGCACTATGTTTCTTCCCCTGCCTTCATATCGGCCAGGGAAGAAAAAAAAGGATCAAAGAAGAGGATTGTGGGACATGTAGTCCCAAGGCCTGGCAGCCCCACTGTAACACAGAAACTGCAGCCCACACAGCATGCTCAGCTGAATGGGAGAGAGAGAGCCATGAGCCCGGGAAAGCTTTCAGGGAAGTGCACCCAGGACTCCAGAGGGAGGAGACAGTGTTGAGGGACTGCCATGAGATAGAGAACCCCGCTGACCTGCGCCACATGAGGGAAAGCCACACAGCCTGGCGTCATCCCTGTTGGAGAAAGGAATGGAGTCATTGCCAGAATACAGATCTGGGCTCTACCCAGCGGAGTCACCACAGGCAATTCAGAGTGAGCTGACTCCTGATCAGAGGAACCGTTGTTGCTGTATCGCTGGGTCAGGTGAGAGGGCCGATCGGCCATTATTTACTAACGTCCATAGGAACTCTTGTATCATGTCTGCAGTCTCCGACCATCTCTTGTTTCATGTCTGTAGTCTCTGACCATCTCTTGTATCATATCTGCAGTCTCTGACTATCTCCTGTAGTATGTCTGCAGTCTCTGACCATCTTCTGTACCATGTCTACAGTCTCTGACCGTTTCCTGTAGTATGTCTGCAGTGTCTGACCGTCTCCTGTAGTATGTCTGCAGTCTCTGACCTTCTCCTGTAGTATGTCTGCAGTCTCTGACCATCTCCTGTAGTATTCTGCAGTCTCTGACCGTCTCCTATATTATATCTCCAGTCTCTGACCATCTCCAGTACTATGTCTGCAGTCTCTGACCATCTCCTGTATTATATCTCCAGTCTCTGACCATCTCCTGTAATATGTCCGCATTCTCTGACCATCTCCTGTATTATATCTCCAGTCTCTGACCATCTCCTGTAATATGTCCGCATTCTCTGACCATCTCTTGTAACATGTCTGCAGTCTCTGACCATCTCTTGTAACATGTCTGCAGTTTCTGACCATCTCTTGTAACATGTCTGCAATCTCTGACCATCTCTTGTAACATGTCTGCAGTCTCTGACCATCTCCTGTAGTATGTCTGCAGTCTGACCATCTCCTGTACTATGCATGCAGTCTATGACCATCTCCTGTGCTATGTCTGCAGTCTCTGACCATCTCTTGTAACATGTCTGCAGTCTCTGACCATCTCTTGTATTATGTCTGCAGTCTCTGACCATCTCTTGTATTATGTCTGCAGTCTCTGACCATCTCCTGTAGTATGCCTGCAATCTCTGACCATCTCCTGTAGTATGTCTGCAGTCTCTGATCATCTCCTGTACTATGTCTGCAGTCTCTGACCATCTCCTGTATTATATCTCCAGTCTCTGACCGTCTACTGTAGTATGTCTGCAGTCTCTGACCATCTCTTGTAACATGTCTGCAGTCTCTGATCATCTCTTGTATCATGTCTGCAGTCTCTGACCATCTCCTGTACTATGTCTGCAGTCTCTGACCATCTCTCGTATCATGTCTGCAGTCTCTGACCATCTCCTGTACCATGTCAGCAGTCTCTAACCATCCGCTGTACCATGTCTGCAGTCTCTGACCATCTCTTGTAACATGTCTGCAGTCTCTGACCATCTTCTGTATTATGTCTGCAGTCTGACCATCTCCTGTACTATGATTGCAGTCTCTGACCATCTCCTGTACTATGTCTGGGGGCTCTTTCTAACAGATTCTCTAACAGAAGCCCTCTCTGTGTGCATCAGAGAGACTCCCCTCCAGGTCTCATTAGTTTAAGCGCTTCCTGTATTTTCTTTATTGTTAAAAGATCATGGGAGGATCCCAGGGTAACAAAGACTTCTTAGGGGAACATCTCTGTGTTTGAGTCGTTGCCATAGAAACATTTGTAAAGAGGAGGAGTTGGTAAGATGGCCACACCTACGTGGGGGCGCCAGAAATATTTCTGCACCCAGGAGTCTGTGACCCTAGGATCGGCCCTGATGGGTCTGGTAATTATCAATGTTCTAGTCTAAACACATTAATTTCCTCAGCCTCTGGATGCAGCAGGTTCCCAAAGGGGCGTTCAGACCAAGAGAAATGGCACTTAGATGAATGTCAGCCATATGTTTGAAACTTTACCTCAAAGACACAATTTCAAGTTACCTATACACATGCAAAAGAATGCACTATATTTTTTATATGTATGATTCAAATTTGTAGACCAGGACGCCTGATGTAAGGCACCTGGTCCTATTCTTGTTTCTTTCTGTTTAAATATGTGTTAAAACAATAAAAACTTATTGAACCTAAAAAACAGAGTAACATACTGTGGATAAAAACAGACACACACATAAACACATTCATCAGGGGCCCCTACATTTGAAAACAAAGATTGCATTACACTTAGAAATCGCTGCACACGTAATTTAAGTATCGTTATTTACAGTTAACTCTAAACTGGGTATCAAAGTTTGTCACTATTTCATGGGTACATTCAATTTTAAAGTGGTTGTAAAGTTAAAAAGTTTTTTATCTTAATGCATTCTATACATTAAGGTGAAAATCCTTCTGTGTGCAGCTCCCCCTTATACATACCTAAGCCTATTCTCGATCAAGTCCTGTGTCTAAGAGCAGCAACTCTGTACGCTCTCTCTCTTCTCACAGGGCATATTGATAGCAGTGGGAGCCATTGGCTCCTGCTGTTGTCAATCAAATTCTGTGAGGAGGAAATGGGGTCGGGCCAAGGCACAGTGGGGGTTATTTACTAAAGCTGAAGAGTGCAAAATCAGGTACAGCTCTGCATAGAAACCAGCTTCCAGATTTTTATGCCAAAGCTTAAATGGAACAAGCTGCAGTTAGAAGCTAATTGGCAACCATACAACAGCTGCACCAGATTCTGAGTGCACCAGTTTCAGTAAATCAACCCAACAGACTGTGTCAAAAGATGCAGACAGTGGGGCTCAGGATCAAGCCCATAAGTGTTCCACAATAGAAAGCAGCTTCCTATGGTGACACACCCATAAGACGAGGAACCAGGAGTGCCAGCGGGGGATCCCAGAAAAGGAAGACTGGGTAAATATAATGTAAAGCATTTACAATCAATTTAAGGCTTGATATGTTTGGTATCTATTTACTTGACCCAATCTCGTCTTTTATATTTTATCAAAAAATGGGTGTGCACCAAAATCAACAATTGTGTAGTTTTACTAAAAATATGTGATTGATAAACATGTGTGCTACTATTATGTAACATATAACATGAAACTACTATTATTGTAGTTTCCAGGGTCCCCGATTTTTTAAAATATGTATTATGTGCAGGTTTTAACTATTCTTGAGGGCTAAATTGTGCATTTTAACACATGTGCAAAATGATGCAAAAATGACTCTGGCAGCAAAAGGGTTAATCTTTATTGGCTACACATCAAATGATACAGTATGCAGACCCTAACGCGTTTTGACTACACAGCAGTCTGTATACTATATCATTTGATATGTAGCCAATAAAGATGAATGTCAGAGAGTATACCGAGTGGCCTGCTTTACTTGTCATGGAATTATGGCATGAGGGATGGAACATCCCTAACAGAGCACTGCTCTTCAGCTGCTTTACTTGTTGTATGTAGCTCACTACACTGCGATCTATAGTGTAGCAATGTATAGCACTGTATAGCAAAGTATGTCTCCCTACACAGATTTGTCATCTTTCCTAACCAACTACAACACACACTGACAATATAACTGTCGGAAGCCTTAACTCTGTAGGAAGTGGGCTGGCTTGTCTATTTTTTTTAGAATATTGCTTCTCATGGACCAACAGAAACAAGGGCAATAGATAACATTATGGGTTCAGGCATGCATTTCAGCCTTAAATTTAGAGTTTTCCAAGGTGGCTTTGAACCCAAACCTCATTCCTCCTAAATAACCAGCAGGTGTTTATAATCTGATATAAACTGGCTTTCCCATGGCATCAGAGGGGGGCAGGCAAATTTTATTTCCAAACCTTTACCTACCCTTACCCTCCCCCCCCCCTCCACCCCACTTCTAGACCCTTTTTTCTCCTCTTCTCTAAGTAATCTTAATCTCACTATTTTTCTTTGTTAATTTAAACCTTTTCCACTTTTCCCATCTCTTAATGAATCCCTCTCTAGTATCCTCATGGCTATATCTTAAATGCTCTATGTTATATATCTCTTCTATTTTATCAAACCACTCTCTAATTTTTGGGCTCTCTGTTTCCTTCCATTACCTCGGTCTTAAGCTTTTTGCAGCATTCATCATATGTACAATCATTGAGTTTCTATATTCTTTTGTCGGAATATCTACCCCATGTAATAGACATGTCCATGGTTCCTCAGGTATATCTATATTAGTAATTTCCTTGATATAACTCAGTATTTCCTTCCAGTACATTCTAATTTTGGGGCACCCCCACCATATATGGGCCATGGTTCCCGTTTGTCTACAGCCCCACCAACACTCCATTGTTTGTCCTATTTGATATTTCCCTAGTGTTTCTGGGGTTCTATACCACTGGGTTACGCACTTACAGTTCATTTCCACCATCCCATTATTTACTGATGATCCATGTACTAGTTTCAGGATTTTTCCTTCTTCTTGGTTCCTTCCTCGTTTCCCCAATTCCCTCTCCCATTTTTTAAAAAAATGTTGGAATTTCCAGCTCTTCTACTTCTATCAAGGTTTTATATATCCTAGATATATTCCCACTTGTTTTTTCGATGGTACATAGTCGCTCTATCAATGTAAGTGCTTCTCCTTCTCTTAATGGACGAGGAAGTGCTGCTATGAAGTGTTTGAGCTGAAAATACCTCCATTCATTAATCTCCAGCACATCTTTTTTTATTTTTAATTCTTGTAAAGTGCAAACTTTTCCCCCTTGTATTATATCAGGTAGTTGTGCGTTTTCTTTTTTAATCCAATTCCCCCCTATTAAACTTTTCCCCGGTGCAAATAAATTATTTTCCTTTAGTACCATCAATGGTGAATTATATTTCCATTTATTTTTCTTGTGTAGTGCATCCCAAATTTTCAAAACTATCTGAGTCAGTGTGTGTGTATTTTCTCCCAATACCCTATAGTGTGGTGGTATCTATATATTCCTCCCTAATTGTATATTAGCCATTATGTGTTCTATATTTACCCACCTTTTCTCATTATTTGTTTTAGCCCATTCCACCATGCGTGTTAACAGAACCGCCTCGTAGTATTTTTGAAAGTCAGGTACATTTAATTCCCCTTGGCTTTTTACTTTCTTCAGAGTTGCCAGAGAGAACCTAGGTTTCTTATTGTGCCATATTAATGTAGAGATTAAAGTTCTTAACGTTCTAAAATATGCTGGGGGTATACATATGAGGAGTATCTGAAACTTGTACATGATCTTCGGAAGTATTATCATCTTTAGGGCGTTAATCCGGCCCATACATGATAAGGTGCGTGCTGCTATCATTTTTATTTCTATTTTTATCTCCTCTAATAATGGGATATAGTTTGCTCGATATATTTCCTCTGGCGATGCCGTTAATTTAATCCCAAGATATTTTATTTCCGTCCTCCACCAAGGGAATGTAAACTCATGTTGTAGACTCTGTTCCTCTTTCAATTTCATATTTATATTTAATATTTCAGATTTACTCGGGTTGATCTTAAAATTAGATAGATCTCCATATTCCTTTAATGCTTTCATAAGATTGGGCATTGTAATTTGGGGGTTTGATATATAGAATAATATATCATCTGCGAATCCAGGTAATTTATGCTTCTCTTCTCTGACTTTGAAGCCCCCTATGTCCGCATCCCCGCACACTGTCGCCAGGAGAGGTTCCAGTGTCAGCACGAACAGAAGTGGACAGGGGACATCCCTGTCTCGTCCTGTTATTCACTCTAAAGGGGGGTGACAATGTTCCATTTACTTTCACCATGGCTGTGGGACCTTTATATAATGTTTGTACCCACTGCATCATCCTTGGGCCTATCCCTATGCTCTCTAGAGTGCTCATCATGAACCCCCAGTCTACCCTGTCGAACGCCTTTTCAGCGTCTATTGACAGGAGTAGACCAAGGACTCTCCCTTCTTTTATTTGTTGAAGTAACAGAAGTGTTTTTACCCCATTATCCCTCCCCCTCTCTCCTTGGTACAAAGCCCATCTGATCAGGATGGACCAACTCCATCATTAAATCTTTCATCCTTGTTGCTAGTATTTTTGCGAACAATTTTGTGTCCATGTTTAACAATGATATAGGTCTATAGTTTGAACACTTAGTACTATCTTTGCCTTCTTTTGCTATAATTGTGATTGATGCCAATAAGGCCTCCATCTGGCCCTGGACTTTTTCCTGGTGCTGATTCTTTTAATGCCCGATTAATCTCTTCTACCGTTATTGGAGTTTCTAGGGATCTTACTCTTTCCTCTGTTATCCGGGGGGATCCTAGCTTTTTTTAAATATTCTTTTATTCTTTCTTTTTTCCCCTCATCCCATTGTCCTTTCTGATTTACTGAGTATAGTTGTTCATAAAAGTCTCGGAAGATTGTCGCTATGTCCTTTGTATTATAGATCATTTCCCCTTTTTTATTTTGAATTTTTTCTATGAAGTTCATTGATTTTTTTTTCTTAACATCCTTGCTAGGAACTTGTTATTTTTATTCCCCCATTGATATTATTCCTGTGAGATTTTATTGAAGGTTTTCCTTATTTCCTGTTCTAATAGTTCCTTTAGTTCATCTCTTTTTATTACTAGTTCTTGTAAAAGTTCCTGATCTTACCCTCTCCCTTTTTTGTGTCTTTGCTCTAATAGGTATATTTCTTCTATCAATTTTGCCCTCTTTTTTATTCTTTCCTTCTTTTTCCTAGTTCCATTGAGATCAGGATTCCCCTTATGTAGGCTTTAGGAGCCTCCCACAGGGTATCATCCGCAATCTCACTGGTTCCGTTTAAACTAAAATATTGCTCTAATTCTTTTTTTATTATTTCCTCCCCTTTACCTAGAAGATCTTAATTTAGCCTCCATGAATATGCTTGTATTTGAGTTTCTGGTATCTTTATTTTCATGGTCATTGGAGCATGGTCAGATAGTGTAGCTATTTCTATGTTGGTGGAGTCTACCAAGTCTAGAATTCTATGTTCTATCAGCCAATAGTCGATCCTAGTGTATGTCCCGTGTACAGGGCAGTAGAACGTATAATCTTTTGTCCTGGGATATTGTATTCTCCATACATCTACTAACTGGTAGTGGTGTAATTTCTGTTTTATCGCCTTCAATTGGGCGTTCCTCATCCCCTGTACACGGGACATACTGTCTTGTTTTGGATCCATACAAAAATTCAGGTCCCCCGCCATGAACACTCCCTTTTTCCTCCTCTTTCATGACTTCATCCTTCTGTCCATCCCGGTATATCCAGCTTTGGAACACCTATTTCCTTACAGAAATCTTCTAAGTAGGGATGGGCTATCTGTTCAAGTCGAACATGAGTTCAACTCGAACATTGGCTGTTCGCCCATACACCGAACAGCGAACAATTTGGGGTGTTCGTGGCAAATTCGAAAAGCCGCGGAACACCCTTTAAAATTCTATGGGAGAAATCTAAAGTGCTAATTTTAAAAGTTAATATGCAAGTTATTCAAAAAAAGTGTTTGGGGACCTGGGTCCTGCCCCAGGGGACATGTATCAATGCAAAAAAAGTTTTAAAAACGGCCGAGGGGGAGGTGCTAAAGACATATGAACAACTATGTAGGGAATTTCAGTTCAACCCCAGGAGCCTCAATCAATATCTCCAACTCCGTCATGCGTTGCAGGCACAACAAACAACGCACCCTCTGACAGTATCAACATCATCTTTGTTGATAGAAGTTCTTGTAGCAGACACCAGGAAAGGATTAACATCAAAAATTTATAGGGAATTGCTGTCCTCAGTTCAGGACTATGCCTCATTAAAGTGTTGAAACAAATGGGTGGAAGATATAGGGGAGATAGATGAAAACCAGTGGGAAATGGCACTTTAATCTATTCCAGCGGTATCGGTATCTGCATCCCATAGATTGTCACAATTATTTATTTAGGACATAGGGCTTATAGAACACCAGAGCAGCTATATAAATGGGGAGGAAGAGACTCCCCTCTGTGCCCTAAATGTAGAATATATAAGGGGGACTTTATACACCTAATTTGGCGGTGTCCTAAACTACATAGGTACTGGGAAGAAGTCTCCCAGTGTATTACTAGACTAGCACAAGTTCCTATCCCCCTAAACCCGGTAGTGTACCTGCTTGGAGCCATAAATGCAGAAATGTTCCCAAGAGGAATTTACTACATGTTAACTAGATTGATGTACCTAGCCAGAAAACTTATTGCAAAATACTGGATGGCACCAGTGGTACCCACGGGGAAGCAGTGGATCTCTTATGTAAATTCTCTGCTTCCTAGAGAGTGATTGATGTATAGTCGTAGGAGAGAAAAGGGTAAATTTGACTGTATATGGCAAGCATGGTTGGGGGATGCGGATTTAGCACCACATCAACTGGTAGTGGAAAGACTTCAGATATAGAGCCATGGGGGAGGTATAGGAGAGGAAAGGGCAGAGAGGAGAGGAAAATAAAGGCCTGAAGGAGTAAAGGTTGAATATTTAGATAGGAAAAAGCATTGGTGGGGGAAGAAAGGGAAAAACGAATGCGGTGAATAAATATTAAGAGACACAGGTGATGGATGTAGCCATGAGATTAGAGGGAGGGAAAAGGGAAAAGAAGATAGAGTGATATGATATAGAAGTAAATACACAAGAACGACATAGAATAGTGCATGAGTGCAGGAATAGGCATGTATATTCTATGTGTAATGTTTTATTAAACAAAATACACGAATGATATGTATAACGAGAATAATTTTCTAAAATAAAAAAAAATTTTGATTAAAAAAAAAACCGCCGTTTTGTCAGGAGCAGTGATTTTAATAATGCTTAAAGTGAAACAATAAAAGTGAAATATTCCTTTAAATTTCGTACCTGAGGGGTGTCTATAGTATGGCTGTAAAATAGCGCATGTTTCCCCTGTTTATAACAGTCCGAGAGCAAAATGACATTTCTAAAGGAAAAAAAAATAATTTAAAAGTGCTAGCGCTAGTGCTGGCTATTAATGAATTGTCGGTCACAACAATACACATAAAAGTAATTGAAAGTCATTGAAAAATAAAAAAAAATTAAAATGCGTGGGGGTCCCCCAAAATTCCATTACCAGGCCCTTCAGGTCTGATATGAATATTAAGAAGAACTCCACGACAACATTTTTTAAAAAATGGCGTGGGGTTCCCCCCAAAAATCCATACCGACCCTTATCCGAGCACACAACCTGGCAGGCCTCAGGAAAAGAGGGGGGCGAGAGAGCGCCCCCCCTTCTGAACCATATCAGGCCACATGCCCTGAACATGAGGAGGATGTCCCCATGTTGATGGGGACAAGGGGCTCATCCCCACAACCCTTGCCCGGTGGTTGTGGGGGTCTGCGGGCAGGGGGCTTATCAGAATCTGGAAGCCCGCTTTAACAAAGGGGACACCTAGATCCCAGCACCCTCACTATGTGAATTGGTAAGGGGTACATTGTACACCTACCATTTCACAAAAAGAAAGTGTCAAAATGTTAAAAAACCACAGGAGACGGCTTGGGACAAGCCCTTTATTAAAAATAAAAAAATAAAAAATAAAAAAGAGATTCCAGCGATGTAATCCAATAAATCCATGCTCCTACTCCAGCGATGTAATCCAATTCTCGATCTCCAGCGATGGATGATCTCCAGCGACTCCAGCGAGGAACATGCACAGGATCCTGCCTCCACCGGAGGCACCCAGCCAATGACGCAGCACTAGCTTGACAGCTCTTATGTAGCTGAGGACAGGGCCAACCCTCACGTGACCTCACCCCCTCTGACAAGGGGAAACACCGGGTTTTCCCAGTGACGTGTACGGGTGACCCCGCCCTCCTCTGATGTAATGGGAATATAGCCGCAAGCAGTTTTAAATGACAATTTTTCCTTTACAAATATCATTTTGCTGCTCTCATTCAGAAAACTATGTACAGCCTTACATAGTGTGGGGCATGGACCCTGAGCCATGATTGGCCAAAGGCCCCCTGCCTTTGGCCAATCATGGCTCTCACAGCAGAGCGCGGTGTGATTGGCCAAAGCCTACAGGTCATTGATGGTCTCACCGTTCATTATGGGGTGCTCCGCGGGTGCTCAAATTTCCCGCAGACGCCCCATAATGTTCAGTATTCGGTGAATGGGCGAACACTTACGTTCGACTCGAACATCGGGCTCATCCCTAATCTTCACTCAATCTTCCTTCTGGGTTTATGGGCTCTGGCTGTTTGAATGACTGAGCTTCGATGACGTCACTCCCACACACATGCCACGATCGCAACACAGCACCCTGAAGGGATGGCATACTCAGTATGCTGTCCCCTCAGAGCCCAGTGTGCATTTGCCATTGATGGCACCGGCTGAAGAAATAGTGAAAATGTCTTGAATGGTTCACGTTTAGGAGATATTCCTTGTACCTATAGCTAAGCTTTATTATAAGTTTACCTGTAGGTACAAGTCACCAAGCAGTGTTTACTATTGCTTTAATAGCCAAAGATGTATAATTACTCTTGTCTGGATCATTCTTTCAGGTCCAGTGGACACTCATTATCTCATGATATTTCTGAAAGTACTGTAGAACAGCACAAAGACTAAGACAAGACTAAGTGATACAATAATTAATATAATGGTACTAAGCATAAGTGGGCAAGATATGTCATATGACCCATGGTAGATGAAAGGAAAATAGTTCTCAAAATAGTTCTTTACTATTATAATCCACCTTAAACCTGATATTTACACTTTTTTAGTCCACCCCACCCCAAATAGTCCACCCCAAACCTGATATTTACACTTTTTTTAGCAAAAGATGGAAAGTTAAATCACATGACTATTTCTTATATATCGCTCAAATTACTCTATCGTGAGAACTTTTCTTGAATTCTGAATTCAAAGATGTTATTGTCATTATTAGGGATTCCCACTCTCGTTTGCAGATTTTATATTGCTTAATATTATGAAAAATGCAACACAATATACGTAAAGGTAGGCAGGGTCACCCAAAATTCCCAGGTGGACAGAAAGATGGTGTGAAACTATTTTAATGGATCTCGCTGTTGGAGAATCTAACACATATAACAAACCATGGGCTGACTTGGTTCATGGCTTACTATATGTTATAGCAGCCTTTTTCAACCAGGGTGCCCAGGCACCCTGGGGTGTCTTGAGGTTTCTTCAGGGGTGCCTTGGCAAAATGTCTAAAAATTGCCCAAAAATGTATATAAGCCAGCAGATGGCTCAAGTCTGCCTTTTAGTTACACAAAGCCGCAGGTTTTTTATTGTGCACCATTTCAAGCTTCCAGCCACCGGTGTCCTAACAACCAGTGATGTCATCTGTGCTGAAAAGAAGGGTGTTTATCGCCTGCACAGCATCCTTGTTTGACCCTCCCCTGCCCCTCACCGTCAGCACTGGGGTAACATTAGCTGAGTCATGGAGAGAGAGGAGAAACACTGGAATACTAGTCGGTACTAGTGTGCAGAAGTGTATTTGCTTTAGAAGAATAAATCAGATCTAATGTTGGGTGTCCTACATGTGTCAATGCTGCTGCATTATGTAAAACTATTAAAATAGTTTTTTTACATTTTAGAATGGGGTGTGATTGTCCATAATTTTAAAGGGTGTGAAACACTGTGTTATATATCAACACATGATTAATATATCACACTTTTGGATGGACTGATACTTTCATGAAATTTTAAGTAGGCTACATTACTTGACCTTAAATTAATATATATATATATATATATATATATATATATATATATATATATATATATATATATATATATATATATATATATTACAAGCTTTAAAGTAGACAGATACCTTATTTATAACTGAAGCCCCTCCTTGTTCCTTATTACCTCTAGCTGGAAGCATCTCAAAGACTTCTGTAATGCCTGTCCTTCAGCAGAACTTGGTTCACTCTCTTACTTGCCAGAAAATGCTCCCAAATTCTTCCTGGCTGCATCCTCACACACATCCTACTCTGCTCCATTGCTGTGACCTTTAAAAGCTCCAGCTTTATTTGCCAATGTGTTGCAGACTCTACCTTTACTCTTTTCTGAAAAAAAAAAAACATTGTCTGACTGAATTATTTCTAAGACTGACAGGAAATACAATGTATTTTTCATACCTATATCATCCCAATTTTGCACAAAAAGATTTTCCCAAAATCTCCTACTGCAGTGAACACCTACATTTTGACTTTAAAGAAGTTCCCTGTAGGTACTATTTTTACTCTTTTGCCAGGTGCAAAACATGTAATAGTTCAATGTTGTATCAGGTAGTCTGGGAGGCAGGATAATTATACATTGCTTTATTAACAATTTTAGGCATCCATAATACACAGGCAGGCTGAGTCTATTATAACAGGAACAGAAACTGTAACAGACTTAGGCAGAGTATAAAAAGTATTATGAACGCAACAACTGTGACATCTGCAGGCAAGAGGTATGAACAGCACAGGCATTTCTTTGCTCATCCTACCACCTTAATCCCTCCTCTCTTCTGCCCTTTTACTGGGATGCTTTAATGGATTGAACGACAATGTGCTGATCATTCTATTTGACTTTCCATGCAATCAATGCAATCACTACAGAAAACATCATCTCCCATGGTAATGTGAGCTGAAGAAAGTAATAGGCATAACAGGAGAGGTAATGCACAAAATGTCTCAAAGACTGGTACAGTTTTTTAGCAAATGAGGTACTAGCAAGAACCAATAGGAGAAAGGCCCTGCTCTATGAGCTTACAAGTTCTTTCAAGAGCTACTTTTTGACTTTTAGTGAAGCCTCTGTGTAAAGAACAATATATGATACCAATATAAACATGGAACTAGACAGATGCACACAACAAGTAGTCAATAACAACCTTAAGCCGTTTAAAAAAAAAAAAAAAATACTACATAAGCACAAGGGACATTACTTACCTTCATTGTTATTTGTCCTTTGTGCATCTGTCTTCCAGTCCTAGTTCAGTCAGATCTTCCTCCTCCAACACCCCCCCACACAGGGCCGTTTTTTCAATTGGGCACGCTGGGCAGTTGCCCGGGGGCCCCATTTGCATGGAGGGCCCCACCAAGGGCCGTTCCTCAGTGCCAGGGCCGCCATCAGGGGGGTAGAGCCCATACAACTGTAAGGGGCCCCGGTGTCCCTAGGGGCCCGAGCGGGAACCGCTGCTTTGGCTACTTTACCACATATCCTCTGTTGACCGGCGCGGTAATGAAGCTCTTCTGTGACAGGTGTCGGCTGCTTATCACAGCAGCACACCGTCACCTACCCGATGGAGCCAATCTCCTCCATTCTGACAAGGGGCGGACTGAGGGCCCAGAGTAAGTGGATGGGGGGTACACTTTTCACTGTGGGGACAGCAGCTTCTAAATACATACACTGTGCCGGTGGTGTTTGTATTTAGAACCTCCAAAGCAGCTCTTCTCTCCCTCCGTCTCCTGCACTGTGAGATCTCTGACTCCACCCCCTCCCTCCCCCTTCCTCCAATCAGCAGTGTGGTGTGCTGAGGGGCAGAGCTCACTATAGCTACTGCTGGCCGGGATGTCACTCACACCACAGGGAGGAGGAGGTGAGATCATTTTTTTACTGAGTAAAGTCTCCTTGGAAGAAAAGCTTCAAAAGTTTCTGTAGGATTTGTCTTGTAGGTATTGTGATCAGTGATAAGAAGAAGAGGAGAATGAAGAGACAGCCAAGTGTGACAGATATCTCCCAAACTGGCACACAGCCCTGTCTATATAACATCCCCAATCACTCTGTACAGATAAAGTGAAGGTCATGTATGACCATTCATGTAACTCTGTGTTTATATGGTGAGTTTACTTCTGATGGTGCAAACTCAGAGCTTGAATAACACAGGGTTACATGAATTGTCATAAATACATTTCACATTATCTGGACATACACAGAGTGCTAGGGGTTGGATTATATAGATATTGACATCTTATAACAGGAGGATGTTTTCTTTACATACCAATTCTGAATTTTTTTTTTGTTGTATATATTGGTAGATGAGCATAATAGTTTTTTTTTAAATGATAAACATCACTATCTGACCACATCTCAGCCCCCCGCCATCAAAGCTGCCACTGTGCCCACCAAACACAGCCACTGTGCCCATCACAGCTGCCACTGTGCCCATCAAATGCTGCCACTGTGCCCATCAAAAGCTGCTACTGTGCCCATCAAACGCAGCCACTGTGCCCATCAAATGCTGCCACTGTGCCCATTAAACGCTGCCACTGTGCCCATCAAATGCAGCCACTGTGCCATTAAACGCAGCCATTGTGCCCATCAAACGCAGCCACTGTGCCCATCAAACGCTGCCACTGTGCCCATCAAACGCAGCCACTGTGCCCATCACCGCAGCCACTGTGCCCATCAAACGCAGCCACTGTGCCATTAAGCGCAGCCATTGTGCCCATCAAATGCAGCCACTGTGCCCATCAAATGCTGCCACTATGCCCATCAAACGCTGCCACTGTGCCCATCTAACGCAGCCACTGTGCCCATCTAACGCAGCCACTGCCATTAAACGCAGCCACTGTGCCCATCAAATGCAGCCACTATGCCATCAAACGCAGCCACTGTGCCCATCAAACGCTGTCACTGTGCCCATCAAACACAGCCACTGTGCCCATCAAAAGCAGCCACTGTGCCATTAAACGCAGCCATTGTGCCCATCAAACGCTGCCACTGTGCCCATCAAACGCTGCCACTGTGCCCATCATACGCAGCCACTGTGCCATTAAATGCAGCCACTGTGCCCATCAAACACTGCCACTGTGCCCATCAAATGCAGCCACTGTGCCCATCAAACTCTGCCACTGTGCCCATCAAATGCTGCCACTGTGCCCATCAATCATTTCAACCTTAATTTCTTGTTTTTCAATTTCTTGCTTTTCAAGGTCGTGTTATATTGTAATGTTTAAACACTGATTTTGTTGGAAATACCAATAAATATAGCCTTATTGATAATTTGCATTTTTATTCTCATGTGTGATTGTGTAGACAGGGCCCCAGTGCACTGTTTTGCCCAGGGGCCTATATTGCTCTTAAGATGGCTCTGCCCCCCAAACACACACACACCTCTGCTGCCATAATCTTTCAGAAGGGTGGGGGTTAATAGAATTTTCACTTCAGCTTCTATGAATGAAACAGGATCTATAAATGGAGGATGGGTGGATGATTGAAAGGTTCCCTCCCTCCATTCCTAGATTGTGTTTCATTTATAAAAGCTGTACTATGAATTTTTTGAACGGTGGAGCTGGGCAGAAAGGACAGGCATAATTGGGTACTCCTGATAATGGCCTGACACAGCTCCTCAGTTTTATTAACCACCGCCACATCAGAAGATTCTAGCTTTGGGGTTGGAGGGGGATTCAGAGGACAGAAGCGTTCTACTGAACTAGAAGACAGAAGCACAAGTGACAGTTTATACAGTATATATATATATATATATATATATATATATATATATATATATATATATATATATATATATGTGTGTATATATGACCATAATTTGTCTTAGATGTTTATTCTGTAATTTCATTTATGTCTATGATGGTGCTGTATTCCTCCAAGAGCCCTGAACATTGAAACTTCATAAACCTCTGCATTCAATGTTTTAAAAGGTGGGTGCCAACCCACTTGGCCAGCTGCATTTCACCCCTGTATTTCAGATGCAAACATGGTTCCATGTGTGGGTAAGTGCAGCGTGATGCAGCGGGCAGAATGCACTCAGAGTCCAGATTTAATGTACTAAAGTAAAAACAGTTATATGCAATGCACAGAGAAATTATTGTGTTGGACATAGCAGTTATAGCTTATTATCCTCTATTACATGTAATCTTTATAAATTTGGGTTTCAGTTACAAATTTGCACAGCACTTATAATACATACATGTTGATTTTTAATAAAAAGCTGCTGGATATTCAAGAAAAATAATAGCCTGAAAGGCCGAAGAATTGCCAGTAAAATTGCTTTGTTTTGATACTAACACAGAAGAATTATTTAAGGAGAATTTTTTTTATGTAAGTGACCTCATTGTCTATTCCTATTAATACACAGTTAGCAAACACTTTATTGCCTGTAAACAATGTTGAAGTTCTAGTTATAAGAAAACAACAACACAATTTTAACAAATGTTTCCTGTAAGCTGTTTATCTTCAGGTTCGCAGCATGTAGCTCTGTTAAAACACTTTCTTTTCATCTTTAATGTGTGTCCTCATTCTTGAGTCACAGTATGATATTGGCAGGTTATCGGCTGCATATAGCTTGAAGTGCCTCAGTTCATTGGCTTCATTTGCCTGCAGCAAATTAGTATATTTTTAAGCAATTAGGAATCACGTTTCTCTCCTGAGGGAACCTTGAATATTGGATGAATGTATAACCTTCCTCAATCAATTAATTTCAGAAAGGGGTAAGTGGTGTTACATCCGTAAGCCTAGCTATAGGTGCATAAAATCAAATGTGTGGACTGAATTTCATACTGATTCTCAAAGCTTCTTATTTTATTTGTTATTCATTTATCTCTTTATTTTAATATATTTTTTTACATTTAGGAATTGAGTTATATATATATTCATAAAATACATTATATTAAAAGAGTGCATATATTTATGGATATTTTGCTACCAGATATATATCTACATTAGGAAAAAGCTTTAAAAAGTCACAACGAAATAACAACATTTTCATTTTTACAATCATAACGGAACTGTTTTAGCAGTCTTGCAAGTCTGCTGTTTTCTTACTTTTAATGTTATTGTCTTCTTTTCTTAGTTTATATTTAATTTAAAGCTGAACTCCAGGACCACCAGGCCACTTTCTAAAATGTGCCGGCTTACGGGTTAGTTACAGTACATAGTTACATATTTTGGAAGCTTGAACAAAGACACCAATCAATGGAGTTCAACCTGTGTGATTGTATGTACAGTATGTGTATGTATTTCTGTCTCTACCATTTCCCATATCCCTATTAATTGCATTCTCTAAGATGCTAATCTAAATGTTCTTTTACATTTTCAACACTTTCTGCTGACACCACCAATTGTGGAAGGGAGTTCCAGATCCTCAATGGTCTAACACTAAAGAACTCCTCATGCAGTATAAGCTTAAACCGCTTCTCATCCAACTTCCCTGATTGGCCACATGTTAACACTCCCCACTGACACCACCAATTAGGGAAGGAAGTTCCACATCCTTACCACTCTAACATTAAAGAACCCAGTTTCTTCTTCAATGCAGTTTAAGGTTAAGTTGCTTCTCACCCAACTTTATTGATTGGCCATGTGTTTTCTTAAGTGACCCGAGACTGAATAGTTTACTCCCTATGCTAGAATCACCATTGGACAGCATACTCAAGATGTAATCAAACTAAAATTTTGTAAAATAGTAGGATTATAGTTTCATCTCTTAAGTAGATACACTTTTTAATGCATACTAATGCTTGCTTTGCTTTCTGTAGCTTGACATTGCATGTTATTGCTAAGCTTGTGGACTACTAGGACCCCAAGATTCTTTTCCATCCTAGATTCCCCCAGAAGTTGACCCCCTGGCGAGTAACTTTCAATATTTTTTTTAGTCCCCTAGTGCATTACTTTACATTTATCAATATTAAACCTCATTTGTCATGTAGTTGCCCACCCTCATCTCCTGTTGCAAAGTTGCTACACTGCTTAGCTTTGCATCATCAGCAAACACTGAGATTGAACTATTTAGTCCAACCTCTATATAATTTACAGTAGGTAAAAGGTAAACAGAATTGAAGGTAAACAGAATTGTCCGGACACAGACCATTTAGAAGATACACTATCACCACCTTTTGGGTGTGCTCCTGTTACTAAGTTTCTATCCAGCTACATACACTACTGTCAATGCCAACAGACCTCAATTCATAAATTGAGAAAGTATGGGGTACTGTATCAAATGCTTTGATGAAGTTCAGATACACCATGTCCACGGGCCTTCATCTATCCAAATTACAGCTTACCTCCTCATAGAATGTTAAAAGGTTTGTCTGGCAAGAACGATTCTTCATAAATCCATGCTGGTTACCACTAATGATAGTTTTTAATCAGCAAATCCCTTATCATCCCATCTAATAGTTTACATACTATTGATGTCTGACTGGTCTGTAGTTTCCAGGTATGTATCATAGCCCTTTTTTGAATATTGGTACCATGTTAGGCTTTTCGCCAATCAGCTGGTACCATTAAAGTCAGTAGGCTGTCCCTAAATATTTGGAGTAATGGTCTAGCAAAAACCTGGCTAACTTCTTTTTAGACTCTCGGGTGTAAGCCATCTGCTCCTGGTGATTTGTTCATATTAGGTTTTTCAAGTCTTTTTTAAACAGTGGTTTTGGTTTTCTAGCCACAAGGGAACATTTTGTGCTGTGTTCCTAACAATACCATCTTGTCTATTATAGCCCTCTTTGTCCATTGTAAAATGGAGGAGAAGAAGGTTCCCATGTTACAAACAACCATTGGAAATGGTACTATTTGTACTACAAAAAATATGCAAAATACATATGCAAAATGTGACAATGAATTAATGTGTTTGTTCACCAATGCCAGAAGTCCACCAAGCAAAATAGGTGAGCTGGAGACTTTGGTGCACGGAGAGAACTATGATTTAATTGGTAGTGCTGAATCTTGGCTTCATTCTTCACATGATTGGGCTATTAATATTCTTGGCTATGCTCTCTTTCAGAAAGACAGGGTAAAACAGAAAGGTGGTGGCGTCTGTCTCTATGTGAGAAGTGATCTCAAAGTGTGAAAGAGAACCTAGTTGATGTAGAGTGTGATGAGGCTGAAGTATTATGGGTGGAACTGCATATTGGTGTGCATACTATAAAGGTAATCATTGAAGTTTGTTATTAGACATGTGCAATTCGTTGCATTCCAAATTCGTTTTTCAACAGAAATATTCAAATTAACAAAAACCCGTTTAACAAATTTTTCCGAAGATTCGTAAATTTGAAAATTCGTAAATTCGAAAATTCAAAAATCTGAAAATCCGAAAATAAGAATGAAAATCCGAAAATTCCAAAGAATGAAAATCCAAAAATAAGAACGATTTTTGAATTTTCGAATTTCCGAATTTATGAATTTTCGAATTTACAAATACCGCATCTAAACAAATGGAACATAATGAATTAAAACTTTTCCGAAGTTACGAATTTATTCGAAATAAATAATTTCGATCATAACGAATGACCCAAAAAAACTGAAAAAACCCCGAATAAAACTAAAACATAAACACATTTTCTGGCAGTGCACATGTCTATTTGTTATAGGCTATCCAGTGTTAATGAGGAGGTAAAGACTCAGCTCCTTGCAAAGATAGAAAGGGCTGCAAGGGCTGGGACAGTGATAATAATGGGAGATTTTACCTACCCATAAATTGACTGGAGTAATGGCACTGCAGGAACAGTAATGCCCCGTACACACGGTCGGATTTTCCGACGGAAAATGTATGATAGGACCTTGTTGTCGGAAATTCCGACCGTGTGTAGGCTCCATCACACATTTTCCATCGGATTTTCTGACACACAAAGTTTGAGAGCAGGCTATAAAATTTTCCGACAACAAAATCCGTTGCCGGAATTTCCGATCGTGTGTACACAAATCCGACGCACAAAGTGCCACGCATGCTCAGAATAAAGAGATGAAAGCTATTGGCTACTGCCCTGTTTATAGTCCCGACAAACGTGTTTAACGTCACCGCGTTCAGAATGATCGGATTTTCCGTCAACTTTGTTTGACCGTGTGTATGCAAGACAAGTTTAAACCAACATCCATCGGAAAAAATCCTAGGATTTTGTTGTCGGAATGTCCGATCAATGTCCAATCGTGTGTACGGGGCATTAGAGGGCAAAAATGTATAAACCTATTACAAGACAATTTTATGGTACAGTTCATAGAGGTTTCGGCTAGGAATGATGTTCTGCTGGACCTGGATATCTTAAACAATGCCGAGCTTCATATAAAAGAACATTTGGGTAGCAGTGACCATAAAACGATTTAATTTAATCTTGGCTGTAAACAACAAGCATATACTGGAAAGATAAAAACTCTTAACTTCAAGAGAGCAAATTTTCCAGGGCTGAGAGCTGCTCTCCAAGATTTAGAATGGGAGGGAATATTGGCGTTGATAAACAAATTGGGAATTTTTCAAAATTACTGTAAGCGAACACACTGCAAAATACTGTATATTCTCATGGGTAATACGTTTAAAAGCTATGTGGTTCACGGCCAAAGTTAAAAAACTATAATGATATATATGATAAATAGGAATGATCCGAAGACCACCCGGTTCGGTTCGCAGCAGAACTTGAGAACAGGCAAAAAATTTGTTTGAACACGCGAACACCGTTAAAGTCTATGGCACACAAATGTGAAAAATGAAAAGTGCTAATTTTAAGGGCTTGTATGCAAGTTAATGGCATAAAAAGTGTTTGGGGACCCCGGTCCATGTATCAATGCAAAAAAAAAGTTTTAAAAACCGGACGTTTTTTTCGGGAGCAATGATTTTAATAATGCTTAAAGTAAAACAATAAAATTGAAATATTCCTTTAAATATTGTGTCTGGGGGGGGTGTCCTTAGTATGCCTGTAAAGTAGTGCATTTTTCCGTGTTTAGAACAATACCACAGCAAAATGACATTGCTAAAGGAAAAAATGTCATTTAAAACTAAGTACACCGCCTGCACTGTATTAGCAGCTGTACTACTACAGCTGCACTGTATTGTGTACTGTGTACACCACCAAAAGTGTAGTAGAAAATGTACACAATGTATTAGATACTGTGTACGCCGCCTGCACTGTATTAACAACTGTACTACGACTGCACTGTATTGTGTACTGTGTACACCACCACAAGTGTAGTAGAAACTGTATACTCTGTATTAGATGCTGTGTACACTGCCTGCACTGTATTAGCAACCGTACTATGGCTGCACTGTATTGTGTGCTGTGTACACCACCAGAAGTGTAGTAGAAACTGTACACACTGTATTAGATACTGTGTACACCACCTGCACTGTATTAGAAACTGTACAATGGCTGCACTGTATTTTATTCTGTGTACATCACCAGAAGTGTACTAAACACTAGGGATGAACTTCAAGTTCGAGTCAAACCCAATGTGCGACTTGAACATCGCCTGTTTGGTTGTTCATCGAATTGCGAAAGTTATGGGCTGTTCGCGCTAAATTCGAGTGGCGCGTCACGGCCCATAATTCACTGCGGCATCGCAGTGCATTGCTGGCTGATGATTGGCCAAGCATGCACTATGACCCGCATGCTTGGCCAATCACAGCGCCGTCTGTACAGAGACCCATAATTGGCCAAAGCCAGGGTGGCTTTGCCCAATTATGGCTCAGGGGGTTTAGTACACACCCCACACTATATAAGGCCACCTGCGTGGTGTCCTTGTGTAGTGTATTGCGGCGGTGGAGAGAGATAGACAGAGAGACAGTGTCATTTGATTTAAGTTAGATAGAGTAGGCAGGTGAGTCAGTTAGCTGCACTTACAATCTATTGTGTATATATATATATGCATCCTAGGTGTTGAATATATATATATATATATATATATATATATATATATATATATATATATATATATATATATATATATACTGTATTCAGTTTAGCTAGATCCGTTCCTGTCATTCTCTTCCTAATGCACTGACAGGCAGGCAGGTGCTTTTACAGTATTTAAAGTACTTACAGTTAGTGTACTGTGTCCTTTGCATAGTGTGCACCTAAATCTACCTGAAGACAATTGCTGGTGTTCTACTGATCATATTAATAGCACAGGCAGACAGCTGCAGTTATTACAGTTAGTGTACTGTGTCCTCTGCACAGTGTGCACCTAAATCTACCTGAAGACAATTGCTGCTGTTCTTCTGCTCCTATTAATACCACAGGCAGGTAGCTGCAGTATTTACAGTTAGTGTACTGTGTCCTCTGCACAGTGTGCACCTAAAGCTACCTGAAGACAATTGCTGGTGTTCTTCTGATGCTATTAATACCACAGGCAGGCAGCTGCAGTATTTACAGCTAGTGTACTGGGTCCTCTGCACAGTGTGCACCTAAAGCTACCTGAAGACAATTGCTGGTGTTCTGACTCTAGTAATACCACAGGCAGGCGGCTGCAGTATTTACAGTTAGTGTACTGTGTCCTCTGCACAGTGTGCACCTAAAGCTACCTGAAGACAATTGCTGTTGTTCTCCTGCTCCAATTAATACCACAGGCAGGCAGCTGCAGTATTTACAGTTAGTGTACTGTATCCTCTGCACAGTGTGCACCCAAAGCTACCTTAAGACAATTGCTGTTGTTCTTCTGCTCCAATTAATACCACAGGTAGGCAGCTGCAGTATTTACAGTTAGTGTACTGTATCCTCTGCACCGTGTGCACCTAAAGCTACCTGAAGACAATTACTGGTGTTCTTCTGCTCCTATTAATACCACAGGCAGGAAGCTGCAGTATTTACAGTTAGTGTACTGTGTCCTCTGCACAGTGTGCACCCAAAGCTACCTGAAGACAATTGCTGGTGTTCTGATTCTAATTATACCACAGGCAGGCGGCTGCAGTATTTACAGTTAGTGTACTGTGTCCTCTGCACAGTGTGCACCTAATTCTACCTGAAGACAATTGCTGTTGTTCTTCTGTTCCAATTAATACCACAGGTAGGCAGCTGCAGTATTTACAGTTAGTGGACTGTATCCTCTGCACCGTGTGCACCTAAAGCTACCTGAAGACAATTACTGGTGTTCTTCTGCTCCTATTAATACCACAGGCAGGCAGCTGCAGTATTTACAGTTAGTGTACTGTGTCCTCTGCACAGTGTGCACCTAAAGCTACCTGAAGACAATTGCTGTTGTTCTTCTGTTCCAATTAATACCACAGGTAGGCAGCTGCAGTATTTACAGTTAGTGGACTGTATCCTCTGCACCGTGTGCACCTAAAGCTACCTGAAGACAATTACTGGTGTTCTTCTGCTCCTATTAATACCACAGGCAGGCAGCTGCAGTATTTACAGTTAGTGGACTGTATCCTCTGCACCGTGTGCACCTAAAGCTACCTGAAGACAATTACTGGTGTTCTTCTGCTCCTATTAATACCACAGGTAGGCAGCTGCAGTATTTACAGTTAGTGTACTGTGTCCTCTGCACAGTGTGCACCTAAAGCTACCTGAAGACAATTGCTGGTGTTCTTCTGCTCCAATTAATACCACAGGCAGGCAGCTGCAGTATTTACAGTTAGTGTAATGTATCCTCTGCACAGTGTGCACCTACAGCTACCTGAAGACAATTACTGGTGTTCTTCTGCTCCTATTAATACCACAGGCAGGCAGCTGCAGTATTTACAGTTAGTGTACTGTGTCCTCTGCACAGTGTGCACCTAAAGCTACCTGAAGACAATTGCTGGTGTTCTTCTGCTCCTATTAATACCACAGGCAGGCAGCTGCAGTATTTACAGTTAGTGTACTGTGTCCTCTGCACAGTGTGCACCTAAAGCTAACTGAAGACAATTGCTGGTGTTCCTCTGCTCCAATTAATACCACAGGCAGGCAGCTGCAGTATTTACAGTTAGTGTTCTGTGTCCTCTGCACAGTGTGCACCTAAAGCTACCTGAAGACAATTGCTGGTGTTCTTCTGCTCCTATTAATACCACAGGCAGGCAGCTGCAGTATTTACAGTTAGTGTTCTGTGTCCTCTGCACAGTGTGCACCTAAAGCTACTTGAAGACAATTGCTGGTGTTCTGATCCTATTAATACCACAGGCAGGCAGCTGCAGTATTTACAGTTAGTGTACTGTGTCCTCTGCACAGTGTGCACCTAAAGCTAACTGAAGACAATTGCTGGTGTTCTTCTGCTCCAATTAATACCACAGGCAGGCAGATGCAGTATTTACAGTTAGTGTACTGTATCCTCTGCACAGTATGCACCTAAAGCTACCTGAAAACAATTACTGGTGTTCTTCTGCTCCTATTAATACCACAGGCAGGCAGCTGCAGTATTTACAGTTAGTGTACTGTGTCCTCTGCACAGTGTGCACCTAAAGCTACCTGAAGACAATTGCTGGTGTTCTTCTGCTCCAATTAATACCACAGGCAGGCAGCTGCAGTATTAACAGTTAGTGTACTGTGGCCTCTGCACAGTGTGCACCTAAAGCTACCTGAAGACAATTGCTGGTGTTCTTCTGCTCCTATTAATACAACAGGCAGGCAGCTGCAGTATTTACAGTTAGTGTACTGTGTCCTCTGCACAGTGTGCACCTAAAGCTACCTGAAGACAATTGCTGGTGTTCTTCTGCTCCTATTAATACCACAGGCAGCTGCAGTATTTACAGTTAGTGTACTGTGTCCTCTGCACAGTGTGCACCTAAAGCTACCTGAAGACAATTGCTGGTGTTCTTCTGCTCCTATTAATACCACAGGCAGGCAGCTGCAGTATTTAAAGTTAGTGTACTGTGTCCTCTGCACAGTGTGCACCTAAAGCTACCTGAAGACAATTGCTGGTGTTCTTCTGCTCCAATTTATACCACAGGCAGGCAGCTGCAGTATTTACAGTTAGTGTACTGTATCCTCTGCACAGTGTGCACCTAAAGCTACCTGAAGACAATTACTGGTGTTCTTCTGCTCCTAATAATACCACAGGCAGGCAGCTGCAGTATTTACAGTTAGTGTACTGTGTCCTCTGCACAGTGTGCACCTAAAGCTACCTGAAGACAATTGCTGGTGTTCTTCTGCTCCAATTAATACCACAGGCAGGCAGCTGCAGTATTTACAGTTAGTGTTCTGTGTCCTCTGCACAATGTGCACCTAAAGCTACCTGAAGACAATTGCTGGTGTTCTGATCCTATTAATACCACAGGCAGGCAGCTGCAGTATTTACAGTTAGTGTACTGTGTCCTCTGCACAGTGTGCACCTAAAGCTACCTGAAGACAATTGCTGGTGTTCTTCTGCTCCTATTAATACCACAGGCAGGCAGCTGCAGTATTTACAGTTAGTGTACTGTGTCCTCTGCACAGTGTGCACCTAAAGCTACCTGAAGACAATTGCTGGTGTTCTTCTGCTCCTATTAATACCACAGGCAGCTGCAGTATTTACAGTTAGTGTACTGTGTCCTCTGCACAGTGTGCACCTAAAGCTACCTGAAGACAATTGCTGGTGTTCTTCTGCTCCTATTAATACCACAGGCAGGCAGCTGCAGTATTTAAAGTTAGTGTACTGTGTCCTCGGCACAGTGTGCACCTAAAGCTACCTGAAGACAATTGCTGGTGTTCTTCTGCTCCAATTAATACCACAGACAGGCAGCTTCAGTATTTACAGTTAGTGTACTGTATCCTCTGCACAGTGTGCACCTAAAGCTACCTGAAGACAATTACTGGTGTTCTTCTGCTCCTATTAATACCACAGGCAGGCAGCTGCAGTATTTACAGTTAGTGTACTGTGTCCTCTGCACAGTGTGCACCTAAAGCTACCTGAAGACAATTGCTGGTGTTCTTCTGCTCCTACTTATACCACAGGCAGGCAGTTGTAGTATTTACAGTTAGTGTTCTGTGTCCTCTGCACAGTGTGCACCTAAAGCTACCTGAAGACAATTGCTGGTGTTCTTCTGCTCCAATTAATACCACAGGCAGGCAGCTGCAGTATTTACAGTTAGTGTACTGTATCCTCTGCACAGTGTGCACCTAAAGCTACCTGAAGACAATTACTGGTGTTCTTCTGCTCCTATTAATACAACAGGCAGGCAGCTGCAGTATTTACAGTTAGTGTACTGTGTCCTCTGCACAGTGTGCACATAAAGCTACCTGAAGACAATTGCTGGTGTTCTTCTGCTCCTATTTATACCACAGGCAGGCAGTTGTAGTATTTACAGTTAGTGTTCTGTGTCCTCTGCACAGTGTGCACCTAAAGCTACCTGAAGACAATTGCTGGTGTTCTGATCCTATTAATACCACAGGCAGGGAGCTGCAGTATTTACAGTTAGTGTACTGTGTCCTCTGCACAGTGTGCACCTAAAGCTACCTGAAGACAATTACTGGTGTTCTTCTGCTCCTATTAATACCACAGGCAGGCAGCTGCAGTATTTACAGTTAGTGTACTGTGTCCTCTGCACAGTGTGCACATAAAGCTACCTGAAGACAATTGCTGGTGTTCTTCTGCTCCTATTTATACCACAGGAAGGCAGTTGTAGTATTTACAGTTAGTGTTCTGTGTCCTCTGCACAGTGTGCACCTAAAGCTACCTGAAGACAATTGCTGGTGTTCTTCTGCTCCAATTAATACCACAGGCAGGCAGCTGCAGTATTTACAGTTAGTGTACTGTATCCTCTGCACAGTGTGCACCTAAAGCTACCTGAAGACAATTACTGGTGTTCTTCTGCTCCTATTAATACCACAGGCAGGCAGCTGCAGTATTTACAGTTAGTGTACTGTGTCCTCTGCACAGTGTGCACCTAAAGCTACCTGAAGACAATTGCTGGTGTTCTTCTGCTCCAATTAATACCACAGGCAGGCAGCTGCAGTATTTACAGTTAGTGTTCTGTGTCCTCTGCACAATGTGCACCTAAAGCTACCTGAAGACAATTGCTGGTGTTCTGATCCTATTAATACCACAGGCAGGCAGCTGCAGTATTTACAGTTAGTGTACTGTGTCCTCTGCACAGTGTGCACCTAAAGCTACCTGAAGACAATTGCTGGTGTTCTTCTGCTCCTATTAATACCACAGGCAGGCAGCTGCAGTATTTACAGTTAGTGTACTGTGTCCTCTGCACAGTGTGCACCTAAAGCTACCTGAAGACAATTGCTGGTGTTCTTCTGCTCCTATTAATACCACAGGCAGCTGCAGTATTTACAGTTAGTGTACTGTGTCCTCTGCACAGTGTGCACCTAAAGCTACCTGAAGACAATTGCTGGTGTTCTTCTGCTCCTATTAATACCACAGGCAGGCAGCTGCAGTATTTAAAGTTAGTGTACTGTGTCCTCGGCACAGTGTGCACCTAAAGCTACCTGAAGACAATTGCTGGTGTTCTTCTGCTCCAATTAATACCACAGACAGGCAGCTGCAGTATTTACAGTTAGTGTACTGTATCCTCTGCACAGTGTGCACCTAAAGCTACCTGAAGACAATTACTGGTGTTCTTCTGCTCCTATTAATACCACAGGCAGGCAGCTGCAGTATTTACAGTTAGTGTACTGTGTCCTCTGCACAGTGTGCACCTAAAGCTACCTGAAGACAATTGCTGGTGTTCTTCTGCTCCTACTTATACCACAGGCAGGCAGTTGTAGTATTTACAGTTAGTGTTCTGTGTCCTCTGCACAGTGTGCACCTAAAGCTACCTGAAGACAATTGCTGGTGTTCTTCTGCTCCAATTAATACCACAGGCAGGCAGCTGCAGTATTTACAGTTAGTGTACTGTATCCTCTGCACAGTGTGCACCTAAAGCTACCTGAAGACAATTACTGGTGTTCTTCTGCTCCTATTAATACAACAGGCAGGCAGCTGCAGTATTTACAGTTAGTGTACTGTGTCCTCTGCACAGTGTGCACATAAAGCTACCTGAAGACAATTGCTGGTGTTCTTCTGCTCCTATTTATACCACAGGCAGGCAGTTGTAGTATTTACAGTTAGTGTTCTGTGTCCTCTGCACAGTGTGCACCTAAAGCTACCTGAAGACAATTGCTGGTGTTCTGATCCTATTAATACCACAGGCAGGGAGCTGCAGTATTTACAGTTAGTGTACTGTGTCCTCTGCACAGTGTGCACCTAAAGCTACCTGAAGACAATTACTGGTGTTCTTCTGCTCCTATTAATACCACAGGCAGGCAGCTGCAGTATTTACAGTTAGTGTACTGTGTCCTCTGCACAGTGTGCACCTAAAGCTACCTGAAGACAATTGCTGGTGTTCTTCTGCTCCAATTAATACCACAGGCAGGCAGCTGCAGTATTTACAGTTAGTGTTCTGTGTCCTCTGCACAATGTGCACCTAAAGCTACCTGAAGACAATTGCTGGTGTTCTGATCCTATTAATACCACAGGCAGGCAGCTGCAGTATTTACAGTTAGTGTACTGTGTCCTCTGCACAGTGTGCACCTAAAGCTACCTGAAGACAATTGCTGGTGTTCTTCTGCTCCTATTAATACCACAGGCAGGCAGCTGCAGTATTTACAGTTAGTGTACTGTGTCCTCTGCACAGTGTGCACCTAAAGCTACCTGAAGACAATTGCTGGTGTTCTTCTGCTCCTATTAATACCACAGGCAGCTGCAGTATTTACAGTTAGTGTACTGTGTCCTCTGCACAGTGTGCACCTAAAGCTACCTGAAGACAATTGCTGGTGTTCTTCTGCTCCTATTAATACCACAGGCAGGCAGCTGCAGTATTTAAAGTTAGTGTACTGTGTCCTCGGCACAGTGTGCACCTAAAGCTACCTGAAGACAATTGCTGGTGTTCTTCTGCTCCAATTAATACCACAGACAGGCAGCTGCAGTATTTACAGTTAGTGTACTGTATCCTCTGCACAGTGTGCACCTAAAGCTACCTGAAGACAATTACTGGTGTTCTTCTGCTCCTATTAATACCACAGGCAGGCAGCTGCAGTATTTACAGTTAGTGTACTGTGTCCTCTGCACAGTGTGCACCTAAAGCTACCTGAAGACAATTGCTGGTGTTCTTCTGCTCCTACTTATACCACAGGCAGGCAGTTGTAGTATTTACAGTTAGTGTTCTGTGTCCTCTGCACAGTGTGCACCTAAAGCTACCTGAAGACAATTGCTGGTGTTCTTCTGCTCCAATTAATACCACAGGCAGGCAGCTGCAGTATTTACAGTTAGTGTACTGTATCCTCTGCACAGTGTGCACCTAAAGCTACCTGAAGACAATTACTGGTGTTCTTCTGCTCCTATTAATACAACAGGCAGGCAGCTGCAGTATTTACAGTTAGTGTACTGTGTCCTCTGCACAGTGTGCACATAAAGCTACCTGAAGACAATTGCTGGTGTTCTTCTGCTCCTATTTATACCACAGGCAGGCAGTTGTAGTATTTACAGTTAGTGTTCTGTGTCCTCTGCACAGTGTGCACCTAAAGCTACCTGAAGACAATTGCTGGTGTTCTGATCCTATTAATACCACAGGCAGGGAGCTGCAGTATTTACAGTTAGTGTACTGTATCCTCTGCACAGTGTGCACCTAAAGCTACCTGAAGACAATTGCTGGTGTTCTGATCCTATTAATACCCCAGGCAGGCAGCTGCAGTATTTACAGTTAGTGTACTGTGTCCTCTGCACAGTGTGCACATAAAGCTACCTGAAGACAATTGCTGGTGTTCTTCTGCTCCTATTTATACCACAGGAAGGCAGTTGTAGTATTTACAGTTAGTGTTCTGTGTCCTCTGCACAGTGTGCACCTAAAGCTACCTGAAGACAATTGCTGGTGTTCTTCTGCTCCAATTAATACCACAGGCAGGCAGCTGCAGTATTTTTCAGTTAGTGTACTGTATCCTCTGCACACTGTGCACCTAAAGCTACCTGAAGACAATTACTGGTGTTCTTCTGCTCCTATTAATACCACAGGCAGGCAGCTGCAGTATTTACAGTTAGTGTACTGTGTCCTCTGCACAGTGTGCACCTAAAGCTACCTGAAGACAATTGCTGGTGTTCTTCTGCTCCTATTAATACCACAGGCAGGCAGCTGCAGTATTTACAGTTAGTGTACTGTGTCCTCTGCACAGTGTGCACCTAAAGCTAACTGAAGACAATTGCTGGTGTTCTTCTGCTCCAATTAATACCACAGGCAGGCAGCTGCAGTATTTACAGTTAGTGTACTGTATCCTCTGCACAGTGTGCACCTAAAGCTACCTGAAAACAATTACTGGTGTTCTTCTGCTCCTATTAATACCACAGGCAGGCAGCTGCAGTATTTACAGTTAGTGTACAGTGTCCTCTGCACAGTGTGCACCTAAAGCTACCTGAAGACAATTGCTGGTGTTCTTCTGCTCCAATTTATACCACAGGCAGGCAGCTGCAGTATTTACAGTTAGTGTACTGTATCCTCTGCACAGTGTGCACCTAAAGCTACCTGAAGACAATTACTGGTGTTCTTCTGCATCTATTAATACCACAGGCAGGCAGCTGCAGTATTTACAGTTAGTGTACTGTGTCCTCTGCACAGTGTGCACCTAAAGCTACCTGAAGACAATTGCTGGTGTTCTTCTGCTCCTATTTATACCACAGGCAGGCAGTTGTAGTATTTACAGTTAGTGTTCTGTGTCCTCTGCACAGTGTGCACCTAAAGCTACCTGAAGACAATTGCTGGTGTTCTTCTGCTCCAATTAATACCACAGGCAGGCAGCTGCAGTATTTACAGTTAGTGTACTGTATCCTCTGCACAGTGTGCACCTACAGCTACCTGAAGACAATTACTGGTGTTCTTCTGCTCCTATTGATACCACAGGCAGGCAGCTGCAGTATTTACAGTTAGTGTACTGTGTCCTCTGCACAGTGTGCACCTAAAGCTACCTGAAGACAATTGCTGGTGTTCTTCTGCTCCTATTAATACCACAGGCAGGCAGCTGCAGTATTTACAGTTAGTGTACTGTGTCCTCTGCACAGTGTGCACCTAAAGCTAACTGAAGACAATTGCTGGTGTTCCTCTGCTCCAATTAATACCACAGGCAGGCAGCTGCAGTATTTACAGTTAGTGTTCTGTGTCCTCTGCACAGTGTGCACCTAAAGCTACCTGAAGACAATTGCTGGTGTTCTTCTGCTCCTATTAATACCACAGGCAGGCAGCTGCAGTATTTACAGTTAGTGTTCTGTGTCCTCTGCACAGTGTGCACCTAAAGCTACCTGAAGACAATTGCTGGTGTTCTGATCCTATTAATACCACAGGCAGGCAGCTGCAGTATTTACAGTTAGTGTACTGTGTCCTCTGCACAGTGTGCACCTAAAGCTAACTGAAGACAATTGCTGGTGTTCTTCTGCTCCAATTAATACCACAGGCAGGCAGATGCAGTATTTACAGTTAGTGTACTGTATCCTCTGCACAGTATGCACCTAAAGCTACCTGAAAACAATTACTGGTGTTCTTCTGCTCCTATTAATACCACAGGCAGGCAGCTGCAGTATTTACAGTTAGTGTACTGTGTCCTCTGCACAGTGTGCACCTAAAGCTACCTGAAGACAATTGCTGGTGTTCTTCTGCTCCAATTAATACCACAGGCAGGCAGCTGCAGTATTAACAGTTAGTGTACTGTGGCCTCTGCACAGTGTGCACCTAAAGCTACCTGAAGACAATTGCTGGTGTTCTTCTGCTCCTATTAATACAACAGGCAGGCAGCTGCAGTATTTACAGTTAGTGTACTGTGTCCTCTGCACAGTGTGCACCTAAAGCTACCTGAAGACAATTGCTGGTGTTCTTCTGCTCCTATTAATACCACAGGCAGCTGCAGTATTTACAGTTAGTGTACTGTGTCCTCTGCACAGTGTGCACCTAAAGCTACCTGAAGACAATTGCTGGTGTTCTTCTGCTCCTATTAATACCACAGGCAGGCAGCTGCAGTATTTAAAGTTAGTGTACTGTGTCCTCTGCACAGTGTGCACCTAAAGCTACCTGAAGACAATTGCTGGTGTTCTTCTGCTCCAATTTATACCACAGGCAGGCAGCTGCAGTATTTACAGTTAGTGTACTGTATCCTCTGCACAGTGTGCACCTAAAGCTACCTGAAGGCAATTACTGGTGTTCTTCTGCTCCTAATAATACCACAGGCAGGCAGCTGCAGTATTTACAGTTAGTGTACTGTGTCCTCTGCACAGTGTGCACCTAAAGCTACCTGAAGACAATTGCTGGTGTTCTTCTGCTCCAATTAATACCACAGGCAGGCAGCTGAAGTATTTACAGTTAGTGTTCTGTGTCCTCTGCACAATGTGCACCTAAAGCTACCTGAAGACAATTGCTGGTGTTCTGATCCTATTAATACCACAGGCAGGCAGCTGCAGTATTTACAGTTAGTGTACTGTGTCCTCTGCACAGTGTGCACCTAAAGCTACCTGAAGACAATTGCTGGTGTTCTTCTGCTCCTATTAATACCACAGGCAGGCAGCTGCAGTATTTACAGTTAGTGTACTGTGTCCTCTGCATAGTGTGCACCTAAAGCTACCTGAAGACAATTGCTGGTGTTCTTCTGCTCCTATTAATACCACAGGCAGCTGCAGTATTTACAGTTAGTGTACTGTGTCCTCTGCACAGTGTGCACCTAAAGCTACCTGAAGACAATTGCTGGTGTTCTTCTGCTCCTATTAATACCACAGGCAGGCAGCTGCAGTATTTAAAGTTAGTGTACTGTGTCCTCGGCACAGTGTGCACCTAAAGCTACCTGAAGACAATTGCTGGTGTTCTTCTGCTCCAATTAATACCACAGGCAGGCAGCTGCAGTATTTTTCAGTTAGTGTACTGTATCCTCTGCACACAGTGCACCTAAAGCTACCTGAAGACAATTACTGGTGTTCTTCTGCTCCTATTAATACCACAGGCAGGCAGCTGCAGTATTTACAGTTAGTGTACTGTGTCCTCTGCACAGTGTGCACCTAAAGCTACCTGAAGACAATTGCTGGTGTTCTTCTGCTCCTATTAATACCACAGGCAGGCAGCTGCAGTATTTACAGTTAGTGTACTGTGTCCTCTGCACAGTGTGCACCTAAAGCTAACTGAAGACAATTGCTGGTGTTCTTCTGCTCCAATTAATACCACAGGCAGGCAGCTGCAGTATTTACAGTTAGTGTACTGTATCCTCTGCACAGTGTGCACCTAAAGCTACCTGAAAACAATTACTGGTGTTCTTCTGCTCCTATTAATACCACAGGCAGGCAGCTGCAGTATTTACAGTTAGTGTACTGTGTCCTCTGCACAGTGTGCACCTAAAGCTACCTGAAGACAATTGCTGGTGTTCTTCTGCTCCAATTTATACCACAGGCAGGCAGCTGCAGTATTTACAGTTAGTGTACTGTATCCTCTGCACAGTGTGCACCTAAAGCTACCTGAAGACAATTACTGGTGTTCTTCTGCATATATTAATACCACAGGCAGGCAGCTGCAGTATTTACAGTTAGTATACTGTGTCCTCTGCACAGTGTGCACCTAAAGCTACCTGAAGACAATTGCTGGTGTTCTTCTGCTCCTATTTATACCACAGGCAGGCAGTTGTAGTATTTACAGTTAGTGTTCTGTGTCCTCTGCACAGTGTGCACCTAAAGCTACCTGAAGACAATTGCTGGTGTTCTGATCCTATTAATACCACAGGCAGGAAGCTGCAGTATTTACAGTTAGTGTACTGTGTACTCTGCACAGTGTGCACCTAAGGCTACCTGAAGACAATTGCTGGTGTTCTTCTGCTCCTATTAATACCACAGGCAGGCAGCTGCAGTATTTACAGTTAGTGTACTGTGTCCTCTGCATAGTGTGCACCTAAAGCTACCTGAAGACAATTGCTGTTGTTCTTCTGCTCCAATTAATACCACAGGTAGGCAGTTGCAGTATTTACAGTTAGTGGACTGTATCCTCTGCACCGTGTGCACCTAAAGCTACCTGAAGACAATTACTGGTGTTCTTCTGCTCCTATTAATACCACAGGCAGGCAGCTGCAGTATTTACAGTTAGTGTACTGTGTCCTCTGCACAGTGTGCACCTAAAGCTACCTGAAGACAATTGCTGGTGTTCTTCTGCTCCAATTAATACCACAGGCAGGCAACTGCAGTATTTACAGTTAGTGTACTGTATCCTCTGCACAGTGTGCACCTAAAGCTACCTGAAGACAATTGCTGTTGTTCTTCTGCTCCAATTAATACCACAGGTAGGCAGTTGCAGTATTTACAGTTAGTATACTGTATCCTCTGCACCGTGTGCACCTAAAGCTACCTGAAGACAATTACTGGTGTTCTTCTGCTCCTATTAATACCACAGGTAGGCAGCTGCAGTATTTACAGTTAGTGTACTGTGTCCTCTGCACAGTGTGCACCTAAAGCTACCTGAAGACAATTGCTGGTGTTCTTCTGCTCCAATTAATACCACAGGCAGGCAGCTGCAGTATTTACAGTTAGTGTACTGTATCCTCTGCACAGTGTGCACCTACAGCTACCTGAAGACAATTACTGGTGTTCTTCTGCTCCTATTAATACCACAGGCAGGCAGCTGCAGTATTTACAGTTAGTGTACTGTGTCCTCTGCACAGTGTGCACCTAAAGCTACCTGAAGACAATTGCTGGTGTTCTTCTGCTCCTATTAATACCACAGGCAGGCAGCTGCAGTATTTACAGTTAGTGTACTGTGTCCTCTGCACAGTGTGCACCTAAAGCTAACTGAAGACAATTGCTGGTGTTCCTCTGCTCCAATTAATACCACAGGCAGGCAGCTGCAGTATTTACAGTTAGTGTTCTGTGTCCTCTGCACAGTGTGCACCTAAAGCTACCTGAAGACAATTGCTGGTGTTCTTCTGCTCCTATTAATACCACAGGCAGGCAGCTGCAGTATTTACAGTTAGTGTTCTGTGTCCTCTGCACAGTGTGCACCTAAAGCTACCTGAAGACAATTGCTGGTGTTCTTCTGCTCCTATTAATACCACAGGCAGGCAGCTGCAGTATTTACAGTTAGTGTACTGTGTCCTCTGCATAGTGTGCACCTAAAGCTACCTGAAGACAATTGCTGTTGTTCTTCTGCTCCAATTAATACCACAGGTAGGCAGTTGCAGTATTTACAGTTAGTGGACTGTATCCTCTGCACCGTGTGCACCTAAAGCTACCTGAAGACAATTACTGGTGTTCTTCTGCTCCTATTAATACCACAGGCAGGCAGCTGCAGTATTTACAGTTAGTGTACTGTGTCCTCTGCACAGTGTGCACCTAAAGCTACCTGAAGACAATTGCTGGTGTTCTTCTGCTCCTATTAATACCACAGGCAGGCAGCTGCAGTATTTACAGTTAGTGTACTGTGTCCTCTGCACAGTGTGCACCTAAAGCTAACTGAAGACAATTGCTGGTGTTCCTCTGCTCCAATTAATACCACAGGCAGGCAGCTGCAGTATTTACAGTTAGTGTTCTGTGTCCTCTGCACAGTGTGCACCTAAAGCTACCTGAAGACAATTGCTGGTGTTCTTCTGCTCCTATTAATACCACAGGCAGGCAGCTGCAGTATTTACAGTTAGTGTTCTGTGTCCTCTGCACAGTGTGCACCTAAAGCTACCTGAAGACAATTGCTGGTGTTCTTCTGCTCCTATTAATACCACAGGCAGGCAGCTGAAGTATTTACAGTTAGTGTACTGTGTCCTCTGCATAGTGTGCACCTAAAGCTACCTGAAGACAATTGCTGTTGTTCTTCTGCTCCAATTAATACCACAGGTAGGCAGTTGCAGTATTTACAGTTAGTGGACTGTATCCTCTGCACCGTGTGCACCTAAAGCTACCTGAAGACAATTACTGGTGTTCTTCTGCTCCTATTAATACCACAGGCAGGCAGCTGCAGTATTTACAGTTAGTGTACTGTGTCCTCTGCACAGTGTGCACCTAAAGCTACCTGAAGACAATTGCTGGTGTTCTTCTGCTCCAATTAATACCACAGGCAGGCAACTGCAGTATTTACAGTTAGTGTACTGTATCCTCTGCACAGTGTGCACCTAAAGCTACCTGAAGACAATTGCTGTTGTTCTTCTGCTCCAATTAATACCACAGGTAGGCAGTTGCAGTATTTACAGTTAGTATACTGTATCCTCTGCACCGTGTGCACCTAAAGCTACCTGAAGACAATTACTGGTGTTCTTCTGCTCCTATTAATACCACAGGTAGGCAGCTGCAGTATTTACAGTTAGTGTACTGTGTCCTCTGCACAGTGTGCACCTAAAGCTACCTGAAGACAATTGCTGGTGTTCTTCTGCTCCAATTAATACCACAGGCAGGCAGCTGCAGTATTTACAGTTAGTGTACTGTATCCTCTGCACAGTGTGCACCTACAGCTACCTGAAGACAATTACTGGTGTTCTTCTGCTCCTATTAATACCACAGGCAGGCAGCTGCAGTATTTACAGTTAGTGTACTGTGTCCTCTGCACAGTGTGCACCTAAAGCTACCTGAAGACAATTGCTGGTGTTCTTCTGCTCCAATTAATACCACAGGCAGGCAGCTGCAGTATTTACAGTTAGTGTACTGTGTCCTCTGCACAGTGTGCACCTAAAGCTAACTGAAGACAATTGCTGGTGTTCCTCTGCTCCAATTAATACCACAGGCAGGCAGCTGCAGTATTTACAGTTAGTGTTCTGTGTCCTCTGCACAGTGTGCACCTAAAGCTACCTGAAGACAATTGCTGGTGTTCTTCTGCTCCTATTAATACCACAGGCAGGCAGCTGCAGTATTTACAGTTAGTGTTCTGTGTCCTCTGCACAGTGTGCACCTAAAGCTACCTGAAGACAATTGCTGGTGTTCTGATCCTATTAATACCACAGGCAGGCAGCTGCAGTATTTACAGTTAGTGTACTGTGTCCTCTGCACAGTGTGCACCTAAAGCTACCTGAAGACAATTGCTGGTGTTCTTCTGCTCCAATTAATACCACAGGCAGGCAGATGCAGTATTTACAGTTAGTGTACTGTATCCTCTGCACAGTATGCACCTAAAGCTACCTGAAAACAATTACTGGTGTTCTTCTGCTCCTATTAATACCACAGGCAGGCAGCTGCAGTATTTACAGTTAGTGTACTGTGTCCTCTGCACAGTGTGCACCTAAAGCTACCTGAAGACAATTGCTGGTGTTCTTCTGCTCCAATTAATACCACAGGCAGGCAGCTGCAGTATTAACAGTTAGTGTACTGTGGCCTCTGCACAGTGTGCACCTAAAGCTACCTGAAGACAATTGCTGGTGTTCTTCTGCTCCTATTAATACAACAGGCAGGCAGCTGCAGTATTTACAGTTAGTGTACTGTGTCCTCTGCACAGTGTGCACCTAAAGCTACCTGAAGACAATTGCTGGTGTTCTTCTGCTCCTATTAATACCACAGGCAGCTGCAGTATTTACAGTTAGTGTACTGTGTCCTCTGCACAGTGTGCACCTAAAGCTACCTGAAGACAATTGCTGGTGTTCTTCTGCTCCTATTAATACCACAGGCAGGCAGCTGCAGTATTTAAAGTTAGTGTACTGTGTCCTCTGCACAGTGTGCACCTAAAGCTACCTGAAGACAATTGCTGGTGTTCTTCTGCTCCAATTTATACCACAGGCAGTCAGCTGCAGTATTTACAGTTAGTGTACTGTATCCTCTGCACAGTGTGCACCTAAAGCTACCTGAAGACAATTACTGGTGTTCTTCTGCTCCTAATAATACCACAGGCAGGCAGCTGCAGTATTTACAGTTAGTGTACTGTGTCCTCTGCACAGTGTGCACCTAAAGCTACCTGAAGACAATTGCTGGTGTTCTTCTGCTCCAATTAATACCACAGGCAGGCAGCTGCAGTATTTACAGTTAGTGTTCTGTGTCCTCTGCACAATGTGCACCTAAAGCTACCTGAAGACAATTGCTGGTGTTCTGATCCTATTAATACCACAGGCAGGCAGCTGCAGTATTTACAGTTAGGGTACTGTATCCTCTGCACAGTGTGCACCTAAAGCTACCTGAAGACAATTACTGGTGTTTTTCTGCATCTATTAATACCACAGGCAGGCAGCTGCAGTATTTACAGTTAGTGTACTGTGTCCTCTGCACAGTGTGCACCTAAAGCTACCTGAAGACAATTGCTGGTGTTCTTCTGCTCCTATTTATACCACAGGCAGGCAGTTGTAGTATTTACAGTTAGTGTTCTGTGTCCTCTGCACAGTGTGCACCTAAAGCTACCTGAAGACAATTGCTGGTGTTCTGATCCTATTAATACCACAGGCAGGAAGCTGCAGTATTTACAGTTAGTGTACTGTGTACTCTGCACAGTGTGCACCTAAGGCTACCTGAAGACAATTGCTGGTGTTCTTCTGCTCCTATTAATACCACAGGCAGGCAGCTGCAGTATTTACAGTTAGTGTACTGTGTCCTCTGCATAGTGTGCACATAAAGCTACCTGAAGACAATTGCTGGTGTTCTTCTGCTCCTATTTATACCACAGGCAGGCAGTTGTAGTATTTACAGTTAGTGTTCTGTGTCCTCTGCACAGTGTGCACCTAAAGCTACCTGAAGACAATTGCTGGTGTTCTGATCCTATTAATACCACAGGCAGGGAGCTGCAGTATTTACAGTTAGTGTACTGTGTCCTCTGCACAGTGTGCACCTAAAGCTACCTGAAGACAATTACTGGTGTTTTTCTGCTCCTATTAATACCACAGGCAGGCAGCTGCAGTATTTACAGTTAGTGTACTGTGTCCTCTGCACAGTGTGCACATAAAGCTACCTGAAGACAATTGCTGGTGTTCTTCTGCTCCTATTTATACCACAGGAAGGCAGTTGTAGTATTTACAGTTAGTGTTCTGTGTCCTCTGCACAGTGTGCACCTAAAGCTACCTGAAGACAATTGCTGGTGTTCTTCTGCTCCAATTAATACCACAGGCAGGCAGCTGCAGTATTTACAGTTAGTGTACTGTATCCTCTGCACAGTGTGCACCTAAAGCTACCTGAAGACAATTACTGGTGTTCTTCTGCTCCTATTAATACCACAGGCAGGCAGCTGCAGTATTTACAGTTAGTGTACTGTGTCCTCTGCACAGTGTGCACCTAAAGCTACCTGAAGACAATTGCTGGTGTTCTGATCCTATTAATACCACAGGCAGGCAGCTGCAGTATTTACAGTTAGTGTACTGTGTCCTCTGCACAGTGTGCACCTAAAGCTACCTGAAGACAATTGCTGGTGTTCTTCTGCTCCTATTAATACCACAGGCAGGCAGCTGCAGTATTTACAGTTAGTGTACTGTGTCCTCTGCACAGTGTGCACCTAAAGCTAACTGAAGACAATTGCTGGTGTTCCTCTGCTCCAATTAATACCACAGGCAGGCAGCTGCAGTATTTACAGTTAGTGTTCTGTGTCCTCTGCACAGTGTGCACCTAAAGCTACCTGAAGACAATTGCTGGTGTTCTTCTGCTCCTATTAATACCACAGGCAGGCAGCTGCAGTATTTACAGTTAGTGTTCTGTGTCCTCTGCACAGTGTGCACCTAAAGCTACCTGAAGACAATTGCTGGTGTTCTTCTGCTCCTATTAATACCACAGGCAGGCAGCTGCAGTATTTACAGTTAGTGTACTGTGTCCTCTGCATAGTGTGCACCTAAAGCTACCTGAAGACAATTGCTGGTGTTCTTCTGCTCCTATTAATACCACAGGCAGGCAGCTGCAGTATTTACAGTTAGTGTACTGTGTCCTCTGCATAGTGTGCACCTAAAGCTACCTGAAGACAATTGCTGTTGTTCTTCTGCTCCAATTAATACCACAGGTAGGCAGTTGCAGTATTTACAGTTAGTGGACTGTATCCTCTGCACCGTGTGCACCTAAAGCTACCTGAAGACAATTACTGGTGTTCTTCTGCTCCTATTAATACCACAGGCAGGCAGCTGCAGTATTTACAGTTAGTGTACTGTGTCCTCTGCACAGTGTGCACCTAAAGCTACCTGAAGACAATTGCTGGTGTTCTTCTGCTCCTATTAATACCACAGGCAGGCAGCTGCAGTATTTACAGTTAGTGTACTGTGTCCTCTGCACAGTGTGCACCTAAAGCTAACTGAAGACAATTGCTGGTGTTCCTCTGCTCCAATTAATACCACAGGCAGGCAGCTGCAGTATTTACAGTTAGTGTTCTGTGTCCTCTGCACAGTGTGCACCTAAAGCTACCTGAAGACAATTGCTGGTGTTCTTCTGCTCCTATTAATACCACAGGCAGGCAGCTGCAGTATTTACAGTTAGTGTTCTGTGTCCTCTGCACAGTGTGCACCTAAAGCTACCTGAAGACAATTGCTGGTGTTCTTCTGCTCCTATTAATACCACAGGCAGGCAGCTGCAGTATTTACAGTTAGTGTACTGTGTCCTCTGCATAGTGTGCACCTAAAGCTACCTGAAGACAATTGCTGTTGTTCTTCTGCTCCAATTAATACCACAGGTAGGCAGTTGCAGTATTTACAGTTAGTGGACTGTATCCTCTGCACCGTGTGCACCTAAAGCTACCTGAAGACAATTACTGGTGTTCTTCTGCTCCTATTAATACCACAGGCAGGCAGCTGCAGTATTTACAGTTAGTGTACTGTGTCCTCTGCACAGTGTGCACCTAAAGCTACCTGAAGACAATTGCTAGTGTTCTTCTGCTCCAATTAATACCACAGGCAGGCAACTGCAGTATTTACAGTTAGTGTACTGTATCCTCTGCACAGTGTGCACCTAAAGCTACCTGAAGACAATTGCTGTTGTTCTTCTGCTCCAATTAATACCACAGGTAGGCAGTTGCAGTATTTACAGTTAGTATACTGTATCCTCTGCACCGTGTGCACCTAAAGCTACCTGAAGACAATTACTGGTGTTCTTCTGCTCCTATTAATACCACAGGTAGGCAGCTGCAGTATTTACAGTTAGTGTACTGTGTCCTCTGCACAGTGTGCACCTAAAGCTACCTGAAGACAATTGCTGGTGTTCTTCTGCTCCAATTAATACCACAGGCAGGCAGCTACAGTATTTACAGTTAGTGTACTGTATCCTCTGCACAGTGTGCACCTACAGCTACCTGAAGACAATTACTGGTGTTCTTCTGCTCCTATTAATACCACAGGCAGGCAGCTGCAGTATTTACAGTTAGTGTACTGTGTCCTCTGCACAGTGTGCACCTAAAGCTACCTGAAGACAATTGCTGGTGTTCTTCTGCTCCAATTAATACCACAGGCAGGCAGCTGCAGTATTTACAGTTAGTGTACTGTGTCCTCTGCACAGTGTGCACCTAAAGCTACCTGAAGACAATTGCTGGTGTTCTTCTGCTCCAATTAATACCACAGGTAGGCAGTTGCAGTATTTACAGTTAGTGTACTGTATCCTCTGCACAGTGTGCACCTAAAGCTACCTGAAGACAATTGCTGTTGTTCTTCTGCTCCAATTAATACCACAGGTAGGCAGTTGCAGTATTTACAGTTAGTATACTGTATCCTCTGCACCGTGTGCACCTAAAGCTACCTGAAGACAATTACTGGTGTTCTTCTGCTCCTATTAATACCACAGGTAGGCAGCTGCAGTATTTACAGTTAGTGTACTGTGTCCTCTGCACAGTGTGCACCTAAAGCTACCTGAAGACAATTGCTGGTGTTCTTCTGCTCCAATTAATACCACAGGCAGGCAGCTGCAGTATTTACAGTTAGTGTACTGTATCCTCTGCACAGTGTGCACCTACAGCTACCTGAAGACAATTACTGGTGTTCTTCTGCTCCTATTAATACCACAGGCAGGCAGCTGCAGTATTTACAGTTAGTGTACTGTGTCCTCTGCACAGTGTGCACCTAAAGCTACCTGAAGACAATTGCTGGTGTTCTTCTGCTCCAATTAATACCACAGGCAGGCAGCTGCAGTATTTACAGTTAGTGTACTGTGTCCTCTGCACAGTGTGCACCTAAAGCTAACTGAAGACAATTGCTGGTGTTCCTCTGCTCCAATTAATACCACAGGCAGGCAGCTGCAGTATTTACAGTTAGTGTTCTGTGTCCTCTGCACAGTGTGCACCTAAAGCTACCTGAAGACAATTGCTGGTGTTTTTCTGCTCCTATTAATACCACAGGCAGGCAGCTGCAGTATTTACAGTTAGTGTTCTGTGTCCTCTGCACAGTGTGCACCTAAAGCTACCTGAAGACAATTGCTGGTGTTCTGATCCTATTAATACCACAGGCAGGCAGCTGCAGTATTTACAGTTAGTGTACTGTGTCCTCTGCACAGTGTGCACCTAAAGCTACCTGAAGACAATTGCTGGTGTTCTTCTGCTCCAATTAATACCACAGGCAGGCAGATGCAGTATTTACAGTTAGTGTACTGTATCCTCTGCACAGTATGCACCTAAAGCTACCTGAAAACAATTACTGGTGTTCTTCTGCTCCTATTAATACCACAGGCAGGCAGCTGCAGTATTTACAGTTAGTGTACTGTGTCCTCTGCACAGTGTGCACCTAAAGCTACCTGAAGACAATTGCTGGTGTTCTTCTGCTCCAATTAATACCACAGGCAGGCAGCTGCAGTATTAACAGTTAGTGTACTGTGGCCTCTGCACAGTGTGCACCTAAAGCTACCTGAAGACAATTGCTGGTGTTCTTCTGCTCCTATTAATACAACAGGCAGGCAGCTGCAGTATTTACAGTTAGTGTACTGTGTCCTCTGCACAGTGTGCACCTAAAGCTACCTGAAGACAATTGCTGGTGTTCTTCTGCTCCTATTAATACCACAGGCAGCTGCAGTATTTACAGTTAGTGTACTGTGTCCTCTGCACAGTGTGCACCTAAAGCTACCTGAAGACAATTGCTGGTGTTCTTCTGCTCCTATTAATACCACAGGCAGGCAGCTGCAGTATTTAAAGTTAGTGTACTGTGTCCTCTGCACAGTGTGCACCTAAAGCTACCTGAAGACAATTGCTGGTGTTCTTCTGCTCCAATTTATACCACAGGCAGGCAGCTGCAGTATTTACAGTTAGTGTACTGTATCCTCTGCACAGTGTGCACCTAAAGCTACCTGAAGACAATTACTGGTGTTCTTCTGCTCCTAATAATACCACAGGCAGGCAGCTGCAGTATTTACAGTTAGTGTACTGTGTCCTCTGCACAGTGTGCACCTAAAGCTACCTGAAGACAATTGCTGGTGTTCTTCTGCTCCAATTAATACCACAGGCAGGCAGCTGCAGTATTTACAGTTAGTGTTCTGTGTCCTCTGCACAATGTGCACCTAAAGCTACCTGAAGACAATTGCTGGTGTTCTGATCCTATTAATACCACAGGCAGGCAGCTGCAGTATTTACAGTTAGTGTACTGTATCCTCTGCACAGTGTGCACCTAAAGCTACCTGAAGACAATTACTGGTGTTTTTCTGCATCTATTAATACCACAGGCAGGCAGCTGCAGTATTTACAGTTAGTGTACTGTGTCCTCTGCACAGTGTGCACCTAAAGCTACCTGAAGACAATTGCTGGTGTTCTTCTGCTCCTATTTATACCACAGGCAGGCAGTTGTAGTATTTACAGTTAGTGTTCTGTGTCCTCTGCACAGTGTGCACCTAAAGCTACCTGAAGACAATTGCTGGTGTTCTGATCCTATTAATACCACAGGCAGGAAGCTGCAGTATTTACAGTTAGTGTACTGTGTACTCTGCACAGTGTGCACCTAAGGCTACCTGAAGACAATTGCTGGTGTTCTTCTGCTCCTATTAATACCACAGGCAGGCAGCTGCAGTATTTACAGTTAGTGTACTGTGTCCTCTGCATAGTGTGCACATAAAGCTACCTGAAGACAATTGCTGGTGTTCTTCTGCTCCTATTTATACCACAGGCAGGCAGTTGTAGTATTTACAGTTAGTGTTCTGTGTCCTCTGCACAGTGTGCACCTAAAGCTACCTGAAGACAATTGCTGGTGTTCTTCTGCTCCAATTAATACCACAGGCAGGCAGCTGCAGTATTTACAGTTAGTGTACTGTATCCTCTGCACAGTGTGCACCTAAAGCTACCTGAAGACAATTACTGGTGTTCTTCTGCTCCTATTAATACCACAGGCAGGCAGCTGCAGTATTTACAGTTAGTGTACTGTGTCCTCTGCACAGTGTGCACCTAAAGCTACCTGAAGACAATTGCTGGTGTTCTTCTGCTCCTATTAATACCACAGGCAGGCAGCTGCAGTATTTACAGTTAGTGTACTGTGTCCTCTGCACAGTGTGCACCTAAAGCTACCTGAAGACAATTGCTGGTGTTCTTCTGCTCCTATTAATACCACAGGCAGGCAGCTGCAGTATTTACAGTTAGTGTACTGTGTCCTCTGCACAGTGTGCACCTAAAGCTAACTGAAGACAATTGCTGGTGTTCCTCTGCTCCAATTAATACCACAGGCAGGCAGCTGCAGTATTTACAGTTAGTGTTCTGTGTCCTCTGCACAGTGTGCACCTAAAGCTACCTGAAGACAATTGCTGGTGTTCTTCTGCTCCTATTAATACCACAGGCAGGCAGCTGCAGTATTTACAGTTAGTGTTCTGTGTCCTCTGCACAGTGTGCACCTAAAGCTACCTGAAGACAATTGCTGGTGTTCTTCTGCTCCTATTAATACCACAGGCAGGCAGCTGCAGTATTTACAGTTAGTGTACTGTGTCCTCTGCATAGTGTGCACCTAAAGCTACCTGAAGACAATTGCTGTTGTTCTTCTGCTCCAATTAATACCACAGGTAGGCAGTTGCAGTATTTACAGTTAGTGGACTGTATCCTCTGCACCGTGTGCACCTAAAGCTACCTGAAGACAATTACTGGTGTTCTTCTGCTCCTATTAATACCACAGGCAGGCAGCTGCAGTATTTACAGTTAGTGTACTGTGTCCTCTGCACAGTGTGCACCTAAAGCTACCTGAAGACAATTGCTGGTGTTCTTCTGCTCCTATTAATACCACAGGCAGGCAGCTGCAGTATTTACAGTTAGTGTACTGTGTCCTCTGCACAGTGTGCACCTAAAGCTAACTGAAGACAATTGCTGGTGTTCCTCTGCTCCAATTAATACCACAGGCAGGCAGCTGCAGTATTTACAGTTAGTGTTCTGTGTCCTCTGCACAGTGTGCACCTAAAGCTACCTGAAGACAATTGCTGGTGTTCTTCTGCTCCTATTAATACCACAGGCAGGCAGCTGCAGTATTTACAGTTAGTGTTCTGTGTCCTCTGCACAGTGTGCACCTAAAGCTACCTGAAGACAATTGCTGGTGTTCTTCTGCTCCTATTAATACCACAGGCAGGCAGCTGCAGTATTTACAGTTAGTGTACTGTGTCCTCTGCATAGTGTGCACCTAAAGCTACCTGAAGACAATTGCTGTTGTTCTTCTGCTCCAATTAATACCACAGGTAGGCAGTTGCAGTATTTACAGTTAGTGGACTGTATCCTCTGCACCGTGTGCACCTAAAGCTACCTGAAGACAATTACTGGTGTTCTTCTGCTCCTATTAATACCACAGGCAGGCAGCTGCAGTATTTACAGTTAGTGTACTGTGTCCTCTGCACAGTGTGCACCTAAAGCTACCTGAAGACAATTGCTGGTGTTCTTCTGCTCCAATTAATACCACAGGCAGGCAACTGCAGTATTTACAGTTAGTGTACTGTATCCTCTGCACAGTGTGCACCTAAAGCTACCTGAAGACAATTGCTGTTGTTCTTCTGCTCCAATTAATACCACAGGTAGGCAGTTGCAGTATTTACAGTTAGTATACTGTATCCTCTGCACCGTGTGCACCTAAAGCTACCTGAAGACAATTACTGGTGTTCTTCTGCTCCTATTAATACCACAGGTAGGCAGCTGCAGTATTTACAGTTAGTGTACTGTGTCCTCTGCACAGTGTGCACCTAAAGCTACCTGAAGACAATTGCTGGTGTTCTTCTGCTCCAATTAATACCACAGGCAGGCAGCTACAGTATTTACAGTTAGTGTACTGTATCCTCTGCACAGTGTGCACCTACAGCTACCTGAAGACAATTACTGGTGTTCTTCTGCTCCTATTAATACCACAGGCAGGCAGCTGCAGTATTTACAGTTAGTGTACTGTGTCCTCTGCACAGTGTGCACCTAAAGCTACCTGAAGACAATTGCTGGTGTTCTTCTGCTCCAATTAATTCCACAGGCAGGCAGCTGCAGTATTTACAGTTAGTGTACTGTGTCCTCTGCACAGTGTGCACCTAAAGCTACCTGAAGACAATTGCTGGTGTTCCTCTGCTCCAATTAATACCACAGGCAGGCAGCTGCAGTATTTACAGTTAGTGTTCTGTGTCCTCTGCACAGTGTGCACCTAAAGCTACCTGAAGACAATTGCTGGTGTTCTTCTGCTCCTATTAATACCACAGGCAGGCAGCTGCAGTATTTACAGTTAGTGTTCTGTGTCCTCTGCACAGTGTGCACCTAAAGCTACCTGAAGACAATTGCTGGTGTTCTGATCCTATTAATACCACAGGCAGGCAGCTGCAGTATTTACAGTTAGTGTACTGTGTCCTCTGCACAGTGTGCACCTAAAGCTACCTGAAGACAATTGCTGGTGTTCTTCTGCTCCAATTAATACCACAGGCAGGCAGATGCAGTATTTACAGTTAGTGTACTGTATCCTCTGCACAGTATGCACCTAAAGCTACCTGAAAACAATTACTGGTGTTCTTCTGCTCCTATTAATACCACAGGCAGGCAGCTGCAGTATTTACAGTTAGTGTACTGTGTCCTCTGCACAGTGTGCACCTAAAGCTACCTGAAGACAATTGCTGGTGTTCTTCTGCTCCAATTAATACCACAGGCAGGCAGCTGCAGTATTAACAGTTAGTGTACTGTGGCCTCTGCACAGTGTGCACCTAAAGCTACCTGAAGACAATTGCTGGTGTTCTTCTGCTCCTATTAATACAACAGGCAGGCAGCTGCAGTATTTACAGTTAGTGTACTGTGTCCTCTGCACAGTGTGCACCTAAAGCTACCTGAAGACAATTGCTGGTGTTCTTCTGCTCCTATTAATACCACAGCCAGCTGCAGTATTTACAGTTAGTGTACTGTGTCCTCTGCACAGTGTGCACCTAAAGCTACCTGAAGACAATTGCTGGTGTTCTTCTGCTCCTATTAATACCACAGGCAGGCAGCTGCAGTATTTAAAGTTAGTGTACTGTGTCCTCTGCACAGTGTGCACCTAAAGCTACCTGAAGACAATTGCTGGTGTTCTTCTGCTCCAATTTATACCACAGGCAGGCAGCTGCAGTATTTACAGTTAGTGTACTGTATCCTCTGCACAGTGTGCACCTAAAGCTACCTGAAGACAATTGCTGGTGTTCTTCTGCTCCTATTAATACCACAGGCAGGCAGCTGCAGTATTTAAAGTTAGTGTACTGTGTCCTCTGCACAGTGTGCACCTAAAGCTACCTGAAGACAATTGCTGGTGTTCTTCTGCTCCAATTTATACCACAGGCAGGCAGCTGCAGTATTTACAGTTAGTGTACTGTATCCTCTGCACAGTGTGCACCTAAAGCTACCTGAAGACAATTACTGGTGTTCTTCTGCTCCTAATAATACCACAGGCAGGCAGCTGCAGTATTTACAGTTAGTGTACTGTGTCCTCTGCACAGTGTGCACCTAAAGCTACCTGAAGACAATTGCTGGTGTTCTTCTGCTCCAATTAATACCACAGGCAGGCAGCTGCAGTATTTACAGTTAGTGTTCTGTGTCCTCTGCACAATGTGCACCTAAAGCTACCTGAAGACAATTGCTGGTGTTCTGATCCTATTAATACCACAGGCAGGCAGCTGCAGTATTTACAGTTAGTGTACTGTATCCTCTGCACAGTGTGCACCTAAAGCTACCTGAAGACAATTGCTGGTGTTCTTCTGCTCCTATTAATACCACAGGCAGGCAGCTGCAGTATTTACAGTTAGTGTACTGTGTCCTCTGCACAGTGTGCACCTAAAGCTAACTGAAGACAATTGCTGGTGTTCCTCTGCTCCAATTAATACCACAGGCAGGCAGCTGCAGTATTTACAGTTAGTGTTCTGTGTCCTCTGCACAGTGTGCACCTAAAGCTACCTGAAGACAATTGCTGGTGTTCTTCTGCTCCTATTAATACCACAGGCAGGCAGCTGCAGTATTTACAGTTAGTGTTCTGTGTCCTCTGCACAGTGTGCACCTAAAGCTACCTGAAGACAATTGCTGGTGTTCTTCTGCTCCTATTAATACCACAGGCAGGCAGCTGCAGTATTTACAGTTAGTGTACTGTGTCCTCTGCATAGTGTGCACCTAAAGCTACCTGAAGACAATTGCTGTTGTTCTTCTGCTCCAATTAATACCACAGGTAGGCAGTTGCAGTATTTACAGTTAGTGGACTGTATCCTCTGCACCGTGTGCACCTAAAGCTACCTGAAGACAATTGCTGGTGTTCTGATCCTATTAATACCACAGGCAGGCAGCTGCAGTATTTACAGTTAGTGTACTGTATCCTCTGCACAGTGTGCACCTAAAGCTACCTGAAGACAATTGCTGGTGTTCTTCTGCTCCTATTAATACCACAGGCAGGCAGCTGCAGTATTTACAGTTAGTTTACTGTGTCCTCTGCACAGTGTGCACCTAAAGCTAACTGAAGACAATTGCTGGTGTTCCTCTGCTCCAATTAATACCACAGGCAGGCAGCTGCAGTATTTACAGTTAGTGTTCTGTGTCCTCTGCACAGTGTGCACCTAAAGCTACCTGAAGACAATTGCTGGTGTTCTTCTGCTCCTATTAATACCACAGGCAGGCAGCTGCAGTATTTACAGTTAGTGTTCTGTGTCCTCTGCACAGTGTGCACCTAAAGCTACCTGAAGACAATTGCTGGTGTTCTTCTGCTCCTATTAATACCACAGGCAGGCAGCTGCAGTATTTACAGTTAGTGTACTGTGTCCTCTGCATAGTGTGCACCTAAAGCTACCTGAAGACAATTGCTGTTGTTCTTCTGCTCCAATTAATACCACAGGTAGGCAGTTGCAGTATTTACAGTTAGTGGACTGTATCCTCTGCACCGTGTGCACCTAAAGCTACCTGAAGACAATTACTGGTGTTCTTCTGCTCCTATTAATACCACAGGCAGGCAGCTGCAGTATTTACAGTTAGTGTACTGTGTCCTCTGCACAGTGTGCACCTAAAGCTACCTGAAGACAATTGCTGGTGTTCTTCTGCTCCTATTAATACCACAGGCAGGCAGCTGCAGTATTTACAGTTAGTGTACTGTGTCCTCTGCACAGTGTGCACCTAAAGCTAACTGAAGACAATTGCTGGTGTTCCTCTGCTCCAATTAATACCACAGGCAGGCAGCTGCAGTATTTACAGTTAGTGTTCTGTGTCCTCTGCACAGTGTGCACCTAAAGCTACCTGAAGACAATTGCTGGTGTTCTTCTGCTCCTATTAATACCACAGGCAGGCAGCTGCAGTATTTACAGTTAGTGTTCTGTGTCCTCTGCACAGTGTGCACCTAAAGCTACCTGAAGACAATTGCTGGTGTTCTTCTGCTCCTATTAATACCACAGGCAGGCAGCTGCAGTATTTACAGTTAGTGTACTGTGTCCTCTGCATAGTGTGCACCTAAAGCTACCTGAAGACAATTGCTGTTGTTCTTCTGCTCCAATTAATACCACAGGTAGGCAGTTGCAGTATTTACAGTTAGTGGACTGTATCCTCTGCACCGTGTGCACCTAAAGCTACCTGAAGACAATTACTGGTGTTCTTCTGCTCCTATTAATACCACAGGCAGGCAGCTGCAGTATTTACAGTTAGTGTACTGTGTCCTCTGCACAGTGTGCACCTAAAGCTACCTGAAGACAATTGCTGGTGTTCTTCTGCTCCAATTAATACCACAGGCAGGCAACTGCAGTATTTACAGTTAGTGTACTGTATCCTCTGCACAGTGTGCACCTAAAGCTACCTGAAGACAATTGCTGTTGTTCTTCTGCTCCAATTAATACCACAGGTAGGCAGTTGCAGTATTTACAGTTAGTATACTGTATCCTCTGCACCGTGTGCACCTAAAGCTACCTGAAGACAATTACTGGTGTTCTTCTGCTCCTATTAATACCACAGGTAGGCAGCTGCAGTATTTACAGTTAGTGTACTGTGTCCTCTGCACAGTGTGCACCTAAAGCTACCTGAAGACAATTGCTGGTGTTCTTCTGCTCCAATTAATACCACAGGCAGGCAGCTGCAGTATTTACAGTTAGTGTACTGTATCCTCTGCACAGTGTGCACCTACAGCTACCTGAAGACAATTACTGGTGTTCTTCTGCTCCTATTAATACCACAGGCAGGCAGCTGCAGTATTTACAGTTAGTGTACTGTGTCCTCTGCACAGTGTGCACCTAAAGCTACCTGAAGACAATTGCTGGTGTTCTTCTGCTCCAATTAATACCACAGGCAGGCAGCTGCAGTATTTACAGTTAGTGTACTGTGTCCTCTGCACAGTGTGCACCTAAAGCTACCTGAAGACAATTGCTGGTGTTCCTCTGCTCCAATTAATACCACAGGCAGGCAGCTGCAGTATTTACAGTTAGTGTTCTGTGTCCTCTGCACAGTGTGCACCTAAAGCTACCTGAAGACAATTGCTGGTGTTCTTCTGCTCCTATTAATACCACAGGCAGGCAGCTGCAGTATTTACAGTTAGTGTTCTGTGTCCTCTGCACAGTGTGCACCTAAAGCTACCTGAAGATAATTGCTGGTGTTCTGATCCTATTAATACCACAGGCAGGCAGCTGCAGTATTTACAGTTAGTGTACTGTGTCCTCTGCACAGTGTGCACCTAAAGCTACCTGAAGACAATTGCTGGTGTTCTTCTGCTCCAATTAATACCACAGGCAGGCAGATGCAGTATTTACAGTTAGTGTACTGTATCCTCTGCACAGTATGCACCTAAAGCTACCTGAAAACAATTACTGGTGTTCTTCTGCTCCTATTAATACCACAGGCAGGCAGCTGCAGTATTTACAGTTAGTGTACTGTGTCCTCTGCACAGTGTGCACCTAAAGCTACCTGAAGACAATTGCTGGTGTTCTTCTGCTCCAATTAATACCACAGGCAGGCAGCTGCAGTATTAACAGTTAGTGTACTGTGGCCTCTGCACAGTGTGCACCTAAAGCTACCTGAAGACAATTGCTGGTGTTCTTCTGCTCCTATTAATACAACAGGCAGGCAGCTGCAGTATTTACAGTTAGTGTACTGTGTCCTCTGCACAGTGTGCACCTAAAGCTACCTGAAGACAATTGCTGGTGTTCTTCTGCTCCTATTAATACCACAGGCAGCTGCAGTATTTACAGTTAGTGTACTGTGTCCTCTGCACAGTGTGCACCTAAAGCTACCTGAAGACAATTGCTGGTGTTCTTCTGCTCCTATTAATACCACAGGCAGGCAGCTGCAGTATTTAAAGTTAGTGTACTGTGTCCTCTGCACAGTGTGCACCTAAAGCTACCTGAAGACAATTGCTGGTGTTCTTCTGCTCCAATTTATACCACAGGCAGGCAGCTGCAGTATTTACAGTTAGTGTACTGTATCCTCTGCACAGTGTGCACCTAAAGCTACCTGAAGACAATTGCTGGTGTTCTTCTGCTCCTATTAATACCACAGGCAGGCAGCTGCAGTATTTAAAGTTAGTGTACTGTGTCCTCTGCACAGTGTGCACCTAAAGCTACCTGAAGACAATTGCTGGTGTTCTTCTGCTCCAATTTATACCACAGGCAGGCAGCTGCAGTATTTACAGTTAGTGTTCTGTGTCCTCTGCACAATGTGCACCTAAAGCTACCTGAAGACAATTGCTGGTGTTCTGATCCTATTAATACCACAGGCAGGCAGCTGCAGTATTTACAGTTAGTGTACTGTATCCTCTGCACAGTGTGCACCTAAAGCTACCTGAAGACAATTACTGGTGTTCTTCTGCATCTATTAATACCACAGGCAGGCAGCTGCAGTATTTACAGTTAGTGTACTGTGTCCTCTGCACAGTGTGCACCTAAAGCTACCTGAAGACAATTGCTGGTGTTCTTCTGCTCCTATTTATACCACAGGCAGGCAGTTGTAGTATTTACAGTTAGTGTTCTGTGTCCTCTGCACAGTGTGCACCTAAAGCTACCTGAAGACAATTGCTGGTGTTCTGATCCTATTAATACCACAGGCAGGAAGCTGCAGTATTTACAGTTAGTGTACTGTGTACTCTGCACAGTGTGCACCTAAGGCTACCTGAAGACAATTGCTGGTGTTCTTCTGCTCCTATTAATACCACAGGCAGGCAGCTGCAGTATTTACAGTTAGTGTACTGTGTCCTCTGCATAGTGTGCACATAAAGATACCTGAAGACAATTGCTGGTGTTCTTCTGCTCCTATTTATACCACAGGCAGGCAGTTGTAGTATTTACAGTTAGTGTTCTGTGTCCTCTGCACAGTGTGCACCTAAAGCTACCTGAAGACAATTGCTGGTGTTCTGATCCTATTAATACCACAGGCAGGGAGCTGCAGTATTTACAGTTAGTGTACTGTGTCCTCTGCACAGTGTGCACCTAAAGCTACCTGAAGACAATTACTGGTGTTCTTCTGCTCCTATTAATACCACAGGCAGGCAGCTGCAGTATTTACAGTTAGTGTACTGTGTCCTCTGCACAGTGTGCACATAAAGCTACCTGAAGACAATTGCTGGTGTTCTTCTGCTCCTATTTATACCACAGGAAGGCAGCTGCAGTATTTACAGTTAGTGTACTGTATCCTCTGCACAGTGTGCACCTAAAGCTACCTGAAGACAATTACTGGTGTTCTTCTGCTCCTATTAATACCACAGGCAGGCAGCTGCAGTATTTACAGTTAGTGTACTGTGTCCTCTGCACAGTGTGCACCTAAAGCTACTTGAAGACAATTGCTGGTGTTCTTCTGCTCCTATTTATACCACAGGCAGGCAGCTGCAGTATTTACAGTAAGTGTACTGTGTCCTCTGCACAGTGTGCACCTAAAGCTACCTGAAGACAATTGCTGGTGTTCTTCTGCTCCAATTAATACCACAGGCAGGCAGCTGCAGTATTTTTCAGTTAGTGTACTGTATCCTCTGCACACTGTGCACCTAAAGCTACCTGAAGACAATTACTGGTGTTCTTCTGCTCCTATTAATACCACAGGCAGGCAGCTGCAGTATTTACAGTTAGTGTACTGTGTCCTCTGCACAGTGTGCACCTAAAGCTACCTGAAGACAATTGCTGGTGTTCTTCTGCTCCTATTAATACCACAGGCAGGCAGCTGCAGTATTTACAGTTAGTGTACTGTGTCCTCTGCACAGTGTGCACCTAAAGCTACCTGAAGACAATTGCTGGTGTTCTTCTGCTCCAATTAATACCACAGGCAGGCAGCTGCAGTATTAACAGTTAGTGTACTGTGGCCTCTGCACAGTGTGCACCTAAAGCTACCTGAAGACAATTGCTGGTGTTCTTCTGCTCCTATTAATACAACAGGCAGGCAGCTGCAGTATTTACAGTTAGTGTACTGTGTCCTCTGCACAGTGTGCACCTAAAGCTACCTGAAGACAATTGCTGGTGTTCTTCTGCTCCTATTAATACCACAGGCAGCTGCAGTATTTACAGTTAGTGTACTGTGTCCTCTGCACAGTGTGCACCTAAAGCTACCTGAAGACAATTGCTGGTGTTCTTCTGCTCCTATTAATACCACAGGCAGGCAGCTGCAGTATTTAAAGTTAGTGTACTGTGTCCTCTGCACAGTGTGCACCTAAAGCTACCTGAAGACAATTGCTGGTGTTCTTCTGCTCCAATTTATACCACAGGCAGGCAGCTGCAGTATTTACAGTTAGTGTACTGTATCCTCTGCACAGTGTGCACCTAAAGCTACCTGAAGACAATTACTGGTGTTCTTCTGCTCCTAATAATACCACAGGCAGGCAGCTGCAGTATTTACAGTTAGTGTACTGTGTCCTCTGCACAGTGTGCACCTAAAGCTACCTGAAGACAATTGCTGGTGTTCTTCTGCTCCAATTAATACCACAGGCAGGCAGCTGCAGTATTTACAGTTAGTGTTCTGTGTCCTCTGCACAATGTGCACCTAAAGCTACCTGAAGACAATTGCTGGTGTTCTGATCCTATTAATACCACAGGCAGGCAGCTGCAGTATTTACAGTTAGTGTACTGTGTCCTCTGCACAGTGTGCACCTAAAGCTACCTGAAGACAATTGCTGGTGTTCTTCTGCTCCTATTAATACCACAGGCAGGCAGCTGCAGTATTTACAGTTAGTGTACTGTGTTCTCTGCACAGTGTGCACCTAAAGCTACCTGAAGACAATTGCTGGTGTTCTTCTGCTCCTATTAATACCACAGGCAGCTGCAGTATTTACAGTTAGTGTACTGTGTCCTCTGCACAGTGTGCACCTAAAGCTACCTGAAGACAATTGCTGGTGTTCTTCTGCTCCTATTAATACCACAGGCAGGCAGCTGCAGTATTTAAAGTTAGTGTACTGTGTCCTCGGCACAGTGTGCACCTAAAGCTACCTGAAGACAATTGCTGGTGTTCTTCTGCTCCAATTAATACCACAGGCAGGCAGCTGCAGTATTTACAGTTAGTGTACTGTATCCTCTGCACAGTGTGCACCTAAAGCTACCTGAAGACAATTACTGGTGTTCTTCTGCTCCTATTAATACCACAGGCAGGCAGCTGCAGTATTTACAGTTAGTGTACTGTGTCCTCTGCACAGTGTGCACCTAAAGCTACCTGAAGACAATTGCTGGTGTTCTTCTGCTCCTACTTATACCACAGGCAGGCAGTTGTAGTATTTACAGTTAGTGTTCTGTGTCCTCTGCACAGTGTGCACCTAAAGCTACCTGAAGACAATTGCTGGTGTTCTTCTGCTCCAATTAATACCACAGGCAGGCAGCTGCAGTATTTACAGTTAGTGTACTGTATCCTCTGCACAGTGTGCACCTAAAGCTACCTGAAGACAATTACTGGTGTTCTTCTGCTCCTATTAATACAACAGGCAGGCAGCTGCAGTATTTACAGTTAGTGTACTGTGTCCTCTGCACAGTGTGCACATAAAGCTACCTGAAGACAATTGCTGGTGTTCTTCTGCTCCTATTTATACCACAGGCAGGCAGTTGTAGTATTTACAGTTAGTGTTCTGTGTCCTCTGCACAGTGTGCACCTAAAGCTACCTGAAGACAATTGCTGGTGTTCTTCTGCTCCTATTTATACCACAGGCAGGCAGTTGTAGTATTTACAGTTAGTGTTCTGTGTCCTCTGCACAGTGTGCACCTAAAGCTACCTGAAGACAATTGCTGGTGTTCTGATCCTATTAATACCACAGGCAGGGAGCTGCAGTATTTACAGTTAGTGTACTGTGTCCTCTGCACAGTGTGCACCTAAAGCTACCTGAAGACAATTACTGGTGTTCTTCTGCTCCTATTAATACCACAGGCAGGCAGCTGCAGTATTTACAGTTAGTGTACTGTGTCCTCTGCACAGTGTGCACATAAAGCTACCTGAAGACAATTGCTGGTGTTCTTCTGCTCCTATTTATACCACAGGAAGGCAGTTGTAGTATTTACAGTTAGTGTTCTGTGTCCTCTGCACAGTGTGCACCTAAAGCTACCTGAAGACAATTGCTGGTGTTCTTCTGCTCCAATTAATACCACAGGCAGGCAGCTGCAGTATTTACAGTTAGTGTACTGTATCCTCTGCACAGTGTGCACCTAAAGCTACCTGAAGACAATTACTGGTGTTCTTCTGCTCCTATTAATACCACAGGCAGGCAGCTGCAGTATTTACAGTTAGTGTACTGTGTCCTCTGCACAGTGTGCACCTAAAGCTACCTGAAGACAATTGCTGGTGTTCTTCTGCTCCTATTTATACCACAGGCAGGCAGCTGCAGTATTTACAGTAAGTGTACTGTGTCCTCTGCACAGTGTGCACCTAAAGCTACCTGAAGACAATTGCTGGTGTTCTTCTGCTCCAATTAATACCACAGGCAGGCAGCTGCAGTATTTTTCAGTTAGTGTACTGTATCCTCTGCACACTGTGCACCTAAAGCTACCTGAAGACAATTACTGGTGTTCTTCTGCTCCTATTAATACCACAGGCAGGCAGCTGCAGTATTTACAGTTAGTGTACTGTGTCCTCTGCACAGTGTGCACCTAAAGCTACCTGAAGACAATTGCTGGTGTTCTTCTGCTCCTATTAATACCACAGGCAGGCAGCTGCAGTATTTACAGTTAGTGTACTGTGTCCTCTGCACAGTGTGCACCTAAAGCTAACTGAAGACAATTGCTGGTGTTCTTCTGCTCCAATTAATACCACAGGCAGGCAGCTGCAGTATTTACAGTTAGTGTACTGTATCCTCTGCACAGTGTGCACCTAAAGCTACCTGAAAACAATTACTGGTGTTCTTCTGCTCCTATTAATACCACAGGCAGGCAGCTGCAGTATTTACAGTTAGTGTACTGTGTCCTCTGCACAGTGTGCACCTAAAGCTACCTGAAGACAATTGCTGGTGTTCTTCTGCTCCAATTTATACCACAGGCAGGCAGCTGCAGTATTTACAGTTAGTGTACTGTATCCTCTGCACAGTGTGCACCTAAAGCTACCTGAAGACAATTACTGGTGTTCTTCTGCATCTGTTAATACCACAGGCAGGCAGCTGCAGTATTTACAGTTAGTGTACTGTGTCCTCTGCACAGTGTGCACCTAAAGCTACCTGAAGACAATTGCTGGTGTTCTTCTGCTCCTATTTATACCACAGGCAGGCAGTTGTAGTATTTACAGTTAGTGTTCTGTGTCCTCTGCACAGTGTGCACCTAAAGCTACCTGAAGACAATTGCTGGTGTTCTGATCCTATTAATACCACAGGCAGGAAGCTGCAGTATTTACAGTTAGTGTACTGTGTACTCTGCACAGTGTGCACCTAAGGCTACCTGAAGACAATTGCTGGTGTTCTTCTGCTCCTATTAATACCACAGGCAGGCAGCTGCAGTATTTACAGTTAGTGTACTGTGTCCTCTGCATAGTGTGCACCTAAAGCTACCTGAAGACAATTGCTGTTGTTCTTCTGCTCCAATTAATACCACAGGTAGGCAGTTGCAGTATTTACAGTTAGTGGACTGTATCCTCTGCACCGTGTGCACCTAAAGCTACCTGAAGACAATTACTGGTGTTCTTCTGCTCCTATTAATACCACAGGCAGGCAGCTGCAGTATTTACAGTTAGTGTACTGTGTCCTCTGCACAGTGTGCACCTAAAGCTACCTGAAGACAATTGCTGGTGTTCTTCTGCTCCAATTAATACCACAGGCAGGCAACTGCAGTATTTACAGTTAGTGTACTGTATCCTCGGCACAGTGTGCACCTAAAGCTACCTGAAGACAATTGCTGTTGTTCTTCTGCTCCAATTAATACCACAGGTAGGCAGTTGCAGTATTTACAGTTAGTATACTGTATCCTCTGCACCGTGTGCACCTAAAGCTACCTGAAGACAATTACTGGTGTTCTTCTGCTCCTATTAATACCACAGGTAGGCAGCTGCAGTATTTACAGTTAGTGTACTGTGTCCTCTGCACAGTGTGCACCTAAAGCTACCTGAAGACAATTGCTGGTGTTCTTCTGCTCCAATTAATACCACAGGCAGGCAGCTGCAGTATTTACAGTTAGTGTACTGTATCCTCTGCACAGTGTGCACCTACAGCTACCTGAAGACAATTACTGGTGTTCTTCTGCTCCTATTAATACAACAGGCAGGCAGCTGCAGTATTTACAGTTAGTGTACTGTGTCCTCTGCACAGTGTGCACCTAAAGCTACCTGAAGACAATTGCTGGTGTTCTTCTGCTCCTATTAATACCACAGGCAGGCAGCTGCAGTATTTACAGTTAGTGTACTGTGTCCTCTGCACAGTGTGCACCTAAAGCTAACTGAAGACAATTGCTGGTGTTCCTCTGCTCCAATTAATACCACAGGCAGGCAGCTGCAATATTTACAGTTAGTGTTCTGTGTCCTCTGCACAGTGTGCACCTAAAGCTACCTGAAGACAATTGCTGGTGTTCTTCTGCTCCTATTAATACCACAGGCAGGCAGCTGCAGTATTTACAGTTAGTGTTCTGTGTCCTCTGCACAGTGTGCACCTAAAGCTACCTGAAGACAATTGCTGGTGTTCTGATCCTATTAATACCACAGGCAGGCAGCTGCAGTATTTACAGTTAGTGTACTGTGTCCTCTGCACAGTGTGCACCTAAAGCTAACTGAAGACAATTGCTGGTGTTCTTCTGCTCCAATTAATACCACAGGCAGGCAGATGCAGTATTTACAGTTAGTGTACTGTATCCTCTGCACAGTATGCACCTAAAGCTACCTGAAAACAATTACTGGTGTTCTTCTGCTCCTATTAATACCACAGGCAGGCAGCTGCAGTATTTACAGTTAGTGTACTGTGTCCTCTGCACAGTGTGCACCTAAAGCTACCTGGAGACAATTGCTGGTGTTCTTCTGCTCCAATTAATACCACAGGCAGGCAGCTGCAGTATTAACAGTTAGTGTACTGTGGCCTCTGCACAGTGTGCACCTAAAGCTACCTGAAGACAATTGCTGGTGTTCTTCTGCTCCTATTAATACAACAGGCAGGCAGCTGCAGTATTTACAGTTAGTGTACTGTGTCCTCTGCACAGTGTGCACCTAAAGCTACCTGAAGACAATTGCTGGTGTTCTTCTGCTCCTATTAATACCACAGGCAGGCAGCTGCAGTATTTAAAGTTAGTGTACTGTGTCCTCTGCACAGTGTGCACCTAAAGCTACCTGAAGACAATTGCTGGTGTTCTTCTGCTCCTATTAATACCACAGGCAGGCAGCTGCAGTATTTAAAGTTAGTGTACTGTGTCCTCTGCACAGTGTGCACCTAAAGCTACCTGAAGACAATTGCTGGTGTTCTTCTGCTCCAATTTATACCACAGGCAGGCAGCTGCAGTATTTACAGTTAGTGTACTGTATCCTCTGCACAGTGTGCACCTAAAGCTACCTGAAGACAATTACTGGTGTTCTTCTGCTCCTAATAATACCACAGGCAGGCAGCTGCAGTATTTACAGTTAGTGTACTGTGTCCTCTGCACAGTGTGCACCTAAAGCTACCTGAAGACAATTGCTGGTGTTCTTCTGCTCCAATTAATACCACAGGCAGGCAGCTGCAGTATTTACAGTTAGTGTTCTGTGTCCTCTGCACAATGTGCACCTAAAGCTACCTGAAGACAATTGCTGGTGTTCTGATCCTATTAATACCACAGGCAGGCAGCTGCAGTATTTACAGTTAGTGTACTGTGTCCTCTGCACAGTGTGCACCTAAAGCTACCTGAAGACAATTGCTGGTGTTCTTCTGCTCCTATTAATACCACAGGCAGGCAGCTGCAGTATTTAAAGTTAGTGTACTGTGTCCTCGGCACAGTGTGCACCTAAAGCTACCTGAAGACAATTGGTGGTGTTCTTCTGCTCCAATTAATACCACAGGCAGGCAGCTGCAGTATTTTTCAGTTAGTGTACTGTATCCTCTGCACAGTGTGCACCTAAAGCTACCTGAAGACAATTGCTGGTGTTCTTCTGCTCCTATTAATACCACAGGCAGGCAGCTGCAGTATTTACAGTTAGTGTACTGTGTCCTCTGCACAGTGTGCACCTAAAGCTAACTGAAGACAATTGCTGGTGTTCTTCTGCTCCAATTAATACCACAGGCAGGCAGCTGCAGTATTTACAGTTAGTGTACTGTATCCTCTGCACAGTGTGCACCTAAAGCTACCTGAAAACAATTACTGGTGTTCTTCTGCTCCTATTAATACCACAGGCAGGCAGCTGCAGTATTTACAGTTAGTGTACTGTGTCCTCTGCACAGTGTGCACCTAAAGCTACCTGAAGACAATTGCTGGTGTTCTTCTGCTCCAATTTATACCACAGGCAGGCAGCTGCAGTATTTACAGTTAGTGTACTGTATCCTCTGCACAGTGTGCACCTAAAGCTACCTGAAGACAATTACTGGTGTTCTTCTGCATCTATTAATACCACAGGCAGGCAGCTGCAGTATTTACAGTTAGTGTACTGTGTCCTCTGCACAGTGTGCACCTAAAGCTACCTGAAGACAATTGCTGGTGTTCTTCTGCTCCTATTTATACCACAGGCAGGCAGTTGTAGTATTTACAGTTAGTGTTCTGTGTCCTCTGCACAGTGTGCACCTAAAGCTACCTGAAGACAATTGCTGGTGTTCTGATCCTATTAATACCACAGGCAGGAAGCTGCAGTATTTACAGTTAGTGTACTGTGTACTCTGCACAGTGTGCACCTAAGGCTACCTGAAGACAATTGCTGGTGTTCTTCTGCTCCTATTAATACCACAGGCAGGCAGCTGCAGTATTTACAGTTAGTGTACTGTGTCCTCTGCATAGTGTGCACCTAAAGCTACCTGAAGACAATTGCTGTTGTTCTTCTGCTCCAATTAATACCACAGGGAGGCAGTTGCAGTATTTACAGTTAGTGGACTGTATCCTCTGCACCGTGTGCACCTAAAGCTACCTGAAGACAATTACTGGTGTTCTTCTGCTCCTATTAATACCACAGGCAGGCAGCTGCAGTATTTACAGTTAGTGTACTGTGTCCTCTGCACAGTGTGCACCTAAAGCTACCTGAAGACAATTGCTGGTGTTCTTCTGCTCCAATTAATACCACAGGCAGGCAACTGCAGTATTTACAGTTAGTGTACTGTATCCTCTGCACAGTGTGCACCTAAAGCTACCTGAAGACAATTGCTGTTGTTCTTCTGCTCCAATTAATACCACAGGTAGGCAGTTGCAGTATTTACAGTTAGTATACTGTATCCTCTGCACCGTGTGCACCTAAAGCTACCTGAAGACAATTACTGGTGTTCTTCTGCTCCTATTAATACCACAGGTAGGCAGCTGCAGTATTTACAGTTAGTGTACTGTGTCCTCTGCACAGTGTGCACCTAAAGCTACCTGAAGACAATTGCTGGTGTTCTTCTGCTCCAATTAATACCACAGGCAGGCAGCTGCAGTATTTACAGTTAGTGTACTGTATCCTCTGCACAGTGTGCACCTACAGCTACCTGAAGACAATTACTGGTGTTCTTCTGCTCCTATTAATACCACAGGCAGGCAGCTGCAGTATTTACAGTTAGTGTACTGTGTCCTCTGCACAGTGTGCACCTAAAGCTACCTGAAGACAATTGCTGGTGTTCTTCTGCTCCTATTAATACCACAGGCAGGCAGCTGCAGTATTTACAGTTAGTGTACTGTGTCCTCTGCACAGTGTGCACCTAAAGCTAACTGAAGACAATTGCTGGTGTTCCTCTGCTCCAATTAATACCACAGGCAGGCAGCTGCAGTATTTACAGTTAGTGTTCTGTGTCCTCTGCACAGTGTGCACCTAAAGCTACCTGAAGACAATTGCTGGTGTTCTTCTGCTCCTATTAATACCACAGGCAGGCAGCTGCAGTATTTACAGTTAGTGTTCTGTGTCCTCTGCACAGTGTGCACCTAAAGCTACCTGAAGACAATTGCTGGTGTTCTTCTGCTCCTATTAATACCACAGGCAGGCAGCTGCAGTATTTACAGTTAGTGTACTGTGTCCTCTGCATAGTGTGCACCTAAAGCTACCTGAAGACAATTGCTGTTGTTCTTCTGCTCCAATTAATACCACAGGTAGGCATTTGCAGTATTTACTGTTAGTGGACTGTATCCTCTGCACCGTGTGCACCTAAAGCTACCTGAAGACAATTACTGGTGTTCTTCTGCTCCTATTAATACCACAGGCAGGCAGCTGCAGTATTTACAGTTAGTGTACTGTGTCCTCTGCACAGTGTGCACCTAAAGCTACCTGAAGACAATTGCTGGTGTTCTTCTGCTCCAATTAATACCACAGGCAGGCAACTGCAGTATTTACAGTTAGTGTACTGTATCCTCTGCACAGTGTGCACCTAAAGCTACCTGAAGACAATTGCTGTTGTTCTTCTGCTCCAATTAATACCATAGGTAGGCAGTTGCAGTATTTACAGTTAGTATACTGTATCCTCTGCACCGTGTGCACCTAAAGCTACCTGAAGACAATTACTGGTGTTCTTCTGCTCCTATTAATACCACAGGTAGGCAGCTGCAGTATTTACAGTTAGTGTACTGTGTCCTCTGCACAGTGTGCACCTAAAGCTACCTGAAGACAATTGCTGGTGTTCTTCTGCTCCAATTAATACCACAGGCAGGCAGCTGCAGTATTTACAGTTAGTGTACTGTATCCTCTGCACAGTGTGCACCTACAGCTACCTGAAGACAATTACTGGTGTTCTTCTGCTCCTATTAATACCACAGGCAGGCAGCTGCAGTATTTACAGTTAGTGTACTGTGTCCTCTGCACAGTGTGCACCTAAAGCTACCTGAAGACAATTGCTGGTGTTCTTCTGCTCCTATTAATACCACAGGCAGGCAGCTGCAGTATTTACAGTTAGTGTACTGTGTCCTCTGCACAGTGTGCACCTAAAGCTAACTGAAGACAATTGCTGGTGTTCCTCTGCTCCAATTAATACCACAGGCAGGCAGCTGCAGTATTTACAGTTAGTGTTCTGTGTCCTCTGCACAGTGTGCACCTAAAGCTACCTGAAGACAATTGCTGGTGTTCTTCTGCTCCTATTAATACCACAGGCAGGCAGCTGCAGTATTTACAGTTAGTGTTCTGTGTCCTCTGCACAGTGTGCACCTAAAGCTACCTGAAGACAATTGCTGGTGTTCTTCTGCTCCTATTAATACCACAGGCAGGCAGCTGCAGTATTTACAGTTAGTGTACTGTGTCCTCTGCATAGTGTGCACCTAAAGCTACCTGAAGACAATTGCTGTTGTTCTTCTGCTCCAATTAATACCACAGGTAGGCATTTGCAGTATTTACTGTTAGTGGACTGTATCCTCTGCACCGTGTGCACCTAAAGCTACCTGAAGACAATTACTGGTGTTCTTCTGCTCCTATTAATACCACAGGCAGGCAGCTGCAGTATTTACAGTTAGTGTACTGTGTCCTCTGCACAGTGTGCACCTAAAGCTACCTGAAGACAATTGCTGGTGTTCTTCTGCTCCAATTAATACCACAGGCAGGCAACTGCAGTATTTACAGTTAGTGTACTGTATCCTCTGCACAGTGTGCACCTAAAGCTACCTGAAGACAATTGCTGTTGTTCTTCTGCTCCAATTAATACCACAGGTAGGCAGTTGCAGTATTTACAGTTAGTATACTGTATCCTCTGCACCGTGTGCACCTAAAGCTACCTGAAGACAATTACTGGTGTTCTTCTGCTCCTATTAATACCACAGGTAGGCAGCTGCAGTATTTACAGTTAGTGTACTGTGTCCTCTGCACAGTGTGCACCTAAAGCTACCTGAAGACAATTGCTGGTGTTCTTCTGCTCCAATTAATACCACAGGCAGGCAGCTGCAGTATTTACAGTTAGTGTACTGTATCCTCTGCACAGTGTGCACCTACAGCTACCTGAAGACAATTACTGGTGTTCTTCTGCTCCTATTAATACCACAGGCAGGCAGCTGCAGTATTTACAGTTAGTGTACTGTGTCCTCTGCACAGTGTGCACCTAAAGCTACCTGAAGACAATTGCTGGTGTTCTTCTGCTCCTATTAATACCACAGGCAGGCAGCTGCAGTATTTACAGTTAGTGTACTGTGTCCTCTGCACAGTGTGCACCTAAAGCTAACTGAAGACAATTGCTGGTGTTCCTCTGCTCCAATTAATACCACAGGCAGGCAGCTGCAGTATTTACAGTTAGTGTTCTGTGTCCTCTGCACAGTGTGCACCTAAAGCTACCTGAAGACAATTGCTGGTGTTCTTCTGCTCCTATTAATACCACAGGCAGGCAGCTGCAGTATTTACAGTTAGTGTTCTGTGTCCTCTGCACAGTGTGCACCTAAAGCTACCTGAAGACAATTGCTGGTGTTCTTCTGCTCCTATTAATACCACAGGCAGGCAGCTGCAGTATTTACAGTTAGTGTACTGTGTCCTCTGCATAGTGTGCACCTAAAGCTACCTGAAGACAATTGCTGTTGTTCTTCTGCTCCAATTAATACCACAGGTAGGCATTTGCAGTATTTACTGTTAGTGGACTGTATCCTCTGCACCGTGTGCACCTAAAGCTACCTGAAGACAATTACTGGTGTTCTTCTGCTCCTATTAATACCACAGGCAGGCAGCTGCAGTATTTACAGTTAGTGTACTGTGTCCTCTGCACAGTGTGCACCTAAAGCTACCTGAAGACAATTGCTGGTGTTCTTCTGCTCCAATTAATACCACAGGCAGGCAACTGCAGTATTTACAGTTAGTGTACTGTATCCTCTGCACAGTGTGCACCTAAAGCTACCTGAAGACAATTGCTGTTGTTCTTCTGCTCCAATTAATACCACAGGTAGGCAGTTGCAGTATTTACAGTTAGTATACTGTATCCTCTGCACCGTGTGCACCTAAAGCTACCTGAAGACAATTACTGGTGTTCTTCTGCTCCTATTAATACCACAGGTAGGCAGCTGCAGTATTTACAGTTAGTGTACTGTGTCCTCTGCACAGTGTGCACCTAAAGCTACCTGAAGACAATTGCTGGTGTTCTTCTGCTCCAATTAATACCACAGGCAGGCAGCTGCAGTATTTACAGTTAGTGTACTGTATCCTCTGCACAGTGTGCACCTACAGCTACCTGAAGACAATTACTGGTGTTCTTCTGCTCCTATTAATACCACAGGCAGGCAGCTGCAGTATTTACAGTTAGTGTACTGTGTCCTCTGCACAGTGTGCACCTAAAGCTACCTGAAGACAATTGCTGGTGTTCTTCTGCTCCTATTAATACCACAGGCAGGCAGCTGCAGTATTTACAGTTAGTGTACTGTGTCCTCTGCACAGTGTGCACCTAAAGCTAACTGAAGACAATTGCTGGTGTTCCTCTGCTCCAATTAATACCACAGGCAGGCAGCTGCAGTATTTACAGTTAGTGTTCTGTGTCCTCTGCACAGTGTGCACCTAAAGCTACCTGAAGACAATTGCTGGTGTTCTTCTGCTCCTATTAATACCACAGGCAGGCAGCTGCAGTATTTACAGTTAGTGTTCTGTGTCCTCTGCACAGTGTGCACCTAAAGCTACCTGAAGACAATTGCTGGTGTTCTGATCCTATTAATACCACAGGCAGGCAGCTGCAGTATTTACAGTTAGTGTACTGTGTCCTCTGCACAGTGTGCACCTAAAGCTAACTGAAGACAATTGCTGGTGTTCTTCTGCTCCAATTAATACCACAGGCAGGCAGATGCAGTATTTACAGTTAGTGTACTGTATCCTCTGCACAGTATGCACCTAAAGCTACCTGAAAACAATTACTGGTGTTCTTCTGCTCCTATTAATACCACAGGCAGGCAGCTGCAGTATTTACAGTTAGTGTACTGTGTCCTCTGCACAGTGTGCACCTAAAGCTACCTGAAGACAATTGCTGGTGTTCTTCTGCTCCAATTAATACCACAGGCAGGCAGCTGCAGTATTAACAGTTAGTGTACTGTGGCCTCTGCACAGTGTGCACCTAAAGCTACCTGAAGACAATTGCTGGTGTTCTTCTGCTCCTATTAATACAACAGGCAGGCAGCTGCAGTATTTACAGTTAGTGTACTGTGTCCTCTGCACAGTGTGCACCTAAAGCTACCTGAAGACAATTGCTGGTGTTCTTCTGCTCATATTAATACCACAGGCAGCTGCAGTATTTACAGTTAGTGTACTGTGTCCTCTGCACAGTGTGCACCTAAAGCTACCTGAAGACAATTGCTGGTGTTCTTCTGCTCCTATTAATACCACAGGCAGGCAGCTGCAGTATTTAAAGTTAGTGTACTGTGTCCTCTGCACAGTGTGCACCTAAAGCTACCTGAAGACAATTGCTGGTGTTCTTCTGCTCCAATTTATACCACAGGCAGGCAGCTGCAGTATTTACAGTTAGTGTACTGTATCCTCTGCACAGTGTGCACCTAAAGCTACCTGAAGACAATTACTGGTGTTCTTCTGCTCCTATTTATACCACAGGAAGGCAGTTGTAGTATTTACAGTTAGTGTTCTGTGTCCTCTGCACAGTGTGCACCTAAAGCTACCTGAAGACAATTGCTGGTGTTCTTCTGCTCCAATTAATACCACAGGCAGGCAGCTGCAGTATTTACAGTTAGTGTACTGTATCCTCTGCACAGTGTGCACCTAAAGCTACCGGAAGACAATTACTGGTGTTCTTCTGCTCCTATTAATACCACAGGCAGGCAGCTGCAGTATTTACAGTTAGTGTACTGTGTCCTCTGCACAGTGTGCACCTAAAGCTACCTGAAGACAATTGCTGGTGTTCTTCTGCTCCTATTTATACCACAGGCAGGCAGCTGCAGTATTTACAGTTAGTGTACTGTGTCCTCTGCACAGTGTGCACCTAAAGCTACCTGAAGACAATTGCTGGTGTTCTTCTGCTCCAATTAATACCACAGGCAGGCAGCTGCAGTATTTTTCAGTTAGTGTACTTTATCCTCTGCACACTGTGCACCTAAAGCTACCTGAAGACAATTACTGGTGTTCTTCTGCTCCTATTAAAACCACAGGCAGGCAGCTGCAGTATTTACAGTTAGTGTACTGTGTCCTCTGCACAGTGTGCACCTAAAGCTACCTGAAGACAATTGCTGGTGTTCTTCTGCTCCTATTAATACCACAGGCAGGCAGCTGCAGTATTTACAGTTAGTGTACTGTGTCCTCTGCACAGTGTGCACCTAAAGCTAACTGAAGACAATTGCTGGTGTTCCTCTGCTCCAATTAATACCACAGGCAGGCAGCTGCAGTATTTACAGTTAGTGTACTGTATCCTCTGCACAGTGTGCACCTAAAGCTACCTGAAAACAATTACTGGTGTTCTTCTGCTCCTATTAATACCACAGGCAGGCAGCTGCAGTATTTGCAGTTAGTGTACTGTGTCCTCTGCACAGTGTGCACCTAAAGCTACCTGAAGACAATTGCTGGTGTTCTTCTGCTCCAATTAATACCACAGGCAGGCAGCTGCAGTATTTACAGTTAGTGTTCTGTGTCCTCTGCACAGTGTGCACCTAAAGCTACCTGAAGACAATTGCTGGTGTTCTGATCCTATTAATACCACAGGCAGGCAGCTGCAGTATTAACAGTTAGTGTACTGTGGCCTCTGCACAGTGTGCACCTAAAGCTACCTGAAGACAATTGCTGGTGTTCTTCTGCTCCTATTAATACAACAGGCAGGCAGCTGCAGTATTTACAGTTAGTGTACTGTGTCCTCTGCACAGTGTGCACCTAAAGCTACCTGAAGACAATTGCTGGTGTTCTTCTGCTCCTATTAATACCAAAGGCAGCTGCAGTATTTACAGTTAGTGTACTGTGTCCTCTGCACAGTGTGCACCTAAAGGTACCTGAAGACAATTGCTGGTGTTCTTCTGCTCCTATTAATACCACAGGCAGGCAGCTGCAGTATTTAAAGTTAGTGTACTGTGTCCTCTGCACAGTGTGCACCTAAAGCTACCTGAAGACAATTGCTGGTGTTCTTCTGCTCCAATTTATACCACAGGCAGGCAGCTGCAGTATTTACAGTTAGTGTACTGTATCCTCTGCACAGTGTGCACCTAAAGCTACCTGAAGACAATTACTGGTGTTCTTCTGCTCCTAATAATACCACAGGCAGGCAGCTGCAGTATTTATAGTTAGTGTACTGTGTCCTCTGCACAGTGTGCACCTAAAGCTACCTGAAGACAATTTCTGGTGTTCTTCTGCTCCAATTAATACCACAGGCAGGCAGCTGCAGTATTTACAGTTAGTGTTCTGTGTCCTCTGCACAATGTGCACCTAAAGCTACCTGAAGACAATTGCTGGTGTTCTGATCCTATTAATACCACAGGCAGGCAGCTGCAGTATTTACAGTTAGTGTACTGTGTCCTCTGCACAGTGTGCACCTAAAGCTACCTGAAGACAATTGCTGGTGTTCTTCTGCTCCTATTAATACCACAGGCAGGCAGCTGCAGTATTTACAGTTAGTGTACTGTGTCCTCTGCACAGTGTGCACCTAAAGCTACCTGAAGACAATTGCTGGTGTTCTTCTGCTCCTACTTATACCACAGGCAGGCAGTTGTAGTATTTACAGTTAGTGTTCTGTGTCCTCTGCACAGTGTGCACCTAAAGCTACCTGAAGACAATTGCTGGTGTTCTTCTGCTCCAATTAATACCACAGGCAGGCAGCTGCAGTATTTACAGTTAGTGTACTGTATCCTCTGCACAGTGTGCACCTAAAGCTACCTGAAGACAATTACTGGTGTTCTTCTGCTCCTATTAATACAACAGGCAGGCAGCTGCAGTATTTACAGTTAGTGTACTGTGTCCTCTGCACAGTGTGCACATAAAGCTACCTGAAGACAATTGCTGGTGTTCTTCTGCTCCTATTTATACCACAGGCAGGCAGTTGTAGTATTTACAGTTAGTGTTCTGTGTCCTCTGCACAGTGTGCACCTAAAGCTACCTGAAGACAATTGCTGGTGTTCTGATCCTATTAATACCACAGGCAGGGAGCTGCAGTATTTACAGTTAGTGTACTGTGTCCTCTGCACAGTGTGCACCTAAAGCTACCTGAAGACAATTACTGGTGTTCTTCTGCTCCTATTAATACCACAGGCAGGCAGCTGCAGTATTTACAGTTAGTGTACTGTGTCCTCTGCACAGTGTGCACATAAAGCTACCTGAAGACAATTGCTGTTGTTCTTCTGCTCCTACTTATACCACAGGCAGGCAGTTGTAGTATTTACAGTTAGTGTTCTGTGTCCTCTGCACAGTGTGCACCTAAAGCTACCTGAAGACAATTGCTGGTGTTCTTCTGCTCCAATTAATACCACAGGCAGGCAGCTGCAGTATTTACAGTTAGTGTACTGTATCCTCTGCACAGTGTGCACCTAAAGCTACCTGAAGACAATTACTGGTGTTCTTCTGCTCCTATTAATACAACAGGCAGGCAGCTGCAGTATTTACAGTTAGTGTACTGTGTCCTCTGCACAGTGTGCACATAAAGCTACCTGAAGACAATTGCTGGTGTTCTTCTGCTCCTATTTATACCACAGGCAGGCAGTTGTAGTATTTACAGTTAGTGTTCTGTGTCCTCTGCACAGTGTGCACCTAAAGCTACCTGAAGACAATTGCTGGTGTTCTGATCCTATTAATACCACAGGCAGGGAGCTGCAGTATTTACAGTTAGTGTACTGTGTCCTCTGCACAGTGTGCACCTAAAGCTACCTGAAGACAATTACTGGTGTTCTTCTGCTCCTATTAATACCACAGGCAGGCAGCTGCAGTATTTACAGTTAGTGTACTGTGTCCTCTGCACAGTGTGCACATAAAGCTACCTGAAGACAATTGCTGGTGTTCTTCTGCTCCTATTTATACCACAGGAAGGCAGTTGTAGTATTTACAGTTAGTGTTCTGTGTCCTCTGCACAGTGTGCACCTAAAGCTACCTGAAGACAATTGCTGGTGTTCTTCTGCTCCAATTAATACCACAGGCAGGCAGCTGCAGTATTTACAGTTAGTGTACTGTATCCTCTGCACAGTGTGCACCTAAAGCTACCTGAAGACAATTACTGGTGTTCTTCTGCTCCTATTAATACCACAGGCAGGCAGCTGCAGTATTTACAGTTAGTGTACTGTGTCCTCTGCACAGTGTGCACCTAAAGCTACCTGAAGACAATTGCTGGTGTTCTTCTGCTCCTATTTATACCACAGGCAGGCAGCTGCAGTATTTACAGTTAGTGTACTGTGTCCTCTGCACAGTGTGCACCTAAAGCTACCTGAAGACAATTGCTGGTGTTCTTCTGCTCCAATTAATACCACAGGCAGGCAGCTGCAGTATTTTTCAGTTAGTGTACTGTATCCTCTGCACACTGTGCACCTAAAGCTACCTGAAGACAATTACTGGTGTTCTTCTGCTCCTATTAATACCACAGGCAGGCAGCTGCAGTATTTACAGTTAGTGTACTGTATCCTCTGCACAGTGTGCACCTAAAGCTACCTGAAAACAATTACTGGTGTTCTTCTGCTCCTATTAATACCACAGGCAGGCAGCTGCAGTATTTACAGTTAGTGTACTGTGTCCTCTGCACAGTGTGCACCTAAAGCTACCTGAAGGCAATTGCTGGTGTTCTTCTGCTCCAATTTATACCACAGGCAGGCAGCTGCAGTATTTACAGTTAGTGTACTGTATCCTCTGCACAGTGTGCACCTAAAGCTACCTGAAGACAATTACTGGTGTTCTTCTGCTCCTATTAATACCACAGGCAGGCAGCTGCAGTATTTACAGTTAGTGTACTGTGTCCTCTGCACAGTGTGCACCTAAAGCTACCTGAAGACAATTGCTGGTGTTCTTCTGCTCCTATTTATACCACAGGCAGGCAGTTGTAGTATTTACAGTTAGTGTTCTGTGTCCTCTGCACAGTGTGCACCTAAAGCTACCTGAAGACAATTGCTGGTGTTCTGATCCTATTAATACCACAGGCAGGAAGCTGCAGTATTTACAGTTAGTGTACTGTGTACTCTGCACAGTGTGCACCTAAGGCTACCTGAAGACAATTGCTGGTGTTCTTCTGCTCCTATTAATACCACAGGCAGGCAGCTGCAGTATTTACAGTTAGTGTACTGTGTCCTCTGCATAGTGTGCACCTAAAGCTACCTGAAGACAATTGCTGTTGTTCTTCTGCTCCAATTAATACCACAGGTAGGCAGTTGCAGTATTTACAGTTAGTATACTGTATCCTCTGCACTGTGTGCACCTAAAGCTACCTGAAGACAATTACTGGTGTTCTTCTGCTCCTATTAATACCACAGGTAGGCAGCTGCAGTATTTACAGTTAGTGTACTGTGTCCTCTGCACAGTGTGCACCTAAAGCTACCTGAAGACAATTGCTGGTGTTCTTCTGCTCCTATTAATACCACAGGCAGGCAGCTGCAGTATTTACAGTTAGTGTACTGTATCCTCTGCACAGTGTGCACCTAAAGCTACCTGAAGACAATTACTGGTGTTCTTCTGCTCCTATTAATACCACAGGCAGGCAGCTGCAGTATTTACAGTTAGTGTACTGTGTCCTCTGCACAGTGTGCACCTAAAGCTACCTGAAGACAATTGCTGTTGTTCTTCTGCTCCTATTAATACCACAGGCAGGCAGCTGCAGTATTTACAGTTAGTGTACTGTGTCCTCTGCACAGTGTGCACCTAAAGCTAACTGAAGACAATTGCTGGTGTTCTTCTGCTCCAATTAATACCACAGGCAGGCAGCTGCAGTATTTACAGTTAGTGTACTGTGTCCTCTGCACAGTGTGCACATAAAGCTACCTGAAGACAATTGCTGGTGTTCTTATGCTCCTATTTATACCACAGGAAGGCAGTTGTAGTATTTACAGTTAGTGTTCTGTGTCCTCTGCACAGTGTGCACCTAAAGCTACCTGAAGACAATTGCTGGTGTTCTTCTGCTCCAATTAATACCACAGGCAGGCAGCTGCAGTATTTACAGTTAGTGTACTGTATCCTCTGCACAGTGTGCACCTAAAGCTACCTGAAGACAATTACTGGTGTTCTTCTGCTCCTATTAATACCACAGGCAGGCAGCTGCAGTATTTACAGTTAGTGTACTGTGTCCTCTGCACAGTGTGCACCTAAAGCTACCTAAAGACAATTGCTGGTGTTCTTCTGCTCCTATTTATACCACAGGCAGGCAGCTGCAGTATTTACAGTTAGTGTACTGTGTCCTCTGCACAGTGTGCACCTAAAGCTACCTGAAGACAATTGCTGGTGTTCTTCTGCTTCAATTAATACCACAGGCAGGCAGCTGCAGTATTTTTCAGTTAGTGTACTGTATCCTCTGCACACTGTGCACCTAAAGCTACCTGAAGACAATTACTGGTGTTCTTCTGCTCCTATTAATACCACAGGCAGGCAGCTGCAGTATTTACAGTTAGTGTACTGTGTCCTCTGCACAGTGTGCACCTAAAGCTACCTGAAGACAATTGCTGGTGTTCTTCTGCTCCTATTAATACCACAGGCAGGCAGCTGCAGTATTTACAGTTAGTGTACTGTGTCCTCTGCACAGTGTGCACCTAAAGCTAACTGAAGACAATTGCTGGTGTTCTTCTGCTCCAATTAATACCACAGGCAGGCAGCTGCAGTATTTACAGTTAGTGTACTGTATCCTCTGCACAGTGTGCACCTAAAGCTACCTGAAAACAATTACTGGTGTTCTTCTGCTCCTATTAATACCATAGGCAGGCAGCTGCAGTATTTACAGTTAGTGTACTGTGTCCTCTGCACAGTGTGCACCTAAAGCTACCTGAAGACAATTGCTGGTGTTCTTCTGCTCCAATTTATACCACAGGCAGGCAGCTGCAGTATTTACAGTTAGTGTACTGTATCCTCTGCACAGTGTGCACCTAAAGCTACCTGAAGACAATTACTGGTGTTCTTCTGCTCCTATTAATACCACAGGCAGGCAGCTGCAGTATTTACAGTTAGTGTACTGTGTCCTCTGCACAGTGTGCACATAAAGCTACCTGAAGACAATTGCTGGTGTTCTTATGCTCCTATTTATACCACAGGAAGGCAGTTGTAGTATTTACAGTTAGTGTTCTGTGTCCTCTGCACAGTGTGCACCTAAAGCTACCTGAAGACAATTGCTGGTGTTCTTCTGCTCCAATTAATACCACAGGCAGGCAGCTGCAGTATTTACAGTTAGTGTACTGTATCCTCTGCACAGTGTGCACCTAAAGCTACCTGAAGACAATTACTGGTGTTCTTCTGTTCCTATTAATACCACAGGCAGGCAGCTGCAGTATTTACAGTTAGTGTACTGTGTCCTCTGCACAGTGTGCACCTAAAGCTACCTGAAGACAATTGCTGGTGTTCTTCTGCTCCTATTTATACCACAGGCAGGCAGCTGCAGTATTTACAGTTAGTGTACTGTGTCCTCTGCACAGTGTGCACCTAAAGCTACCTGAAGACAATTGCTGGTGTTCTTCTGCTTCAATTAATACCACAGGCAGGCAGCTGCAGTATTTTTCAGTTAGTGTACTGTATCCTCTGCACACTGTGCACCTAAAGCTACCTGAAGACAATTACTGGTGTTCTTCTGCTCCTATTAATACCACAGGCAGGCAGCTGCAGTATTTACAGTTAGTGTACTGTGTCCTCTGCACAGTGTGCACCTAAAGCTACCTGAAGACAATTGCTGGTGTTCTTCTGCTCCTATTAATACCACAGGCAGGCAGCTGCAGTATTTACAGTTAGTGTACTGTATCCTCTGCACAGTGTGCACCTAAAGCTACCTGAAAACAATTACTGGTGTTCTTCTGCTCCTATTAATACCACAGGCAGGCAGCTGCAGTATTTACAGTTAGTGTACTGTGTCCTCTGCACAGTGTGCACCTAAAGCTACCTGAAGACAATTGCTGGTGTTCTTCTGCTCCAATTTATACCACAGGCAGGCAGCTGCAGTATTTACAGTTAGTGTACTGTATCCTCTGCACAGTGTGCACCTAAAGCTACCTGAAGACAATTACTGGTGTTCTTCTGCTCCTATTAATACCACAGGCAGGCAGCTGCAGTATTTACAGTTAGTGTACTGTGTCCTCTGCACAGTGTGCACCTAAAGCTACCTGAAGACAATTGCTGGTGTTCTTCTGCTCCTATTTATACCACAGGCAGGCAGTTGTAGTATTTACAGTTAGTGTTCTGTGTCCTCTGCACAGTGTGCACCTAAAGCTACCTGAAGACAATTGCTGGTGTTCTGATCCTATTAATACCACAGGCAGGAAGCTGCAGTATTTACAGTTAGTGTACTGTGTACTCTGCACAGTGTGCACCTAAGGCTACCTGAAGACAATTGCTGGTGTTCTTCTGCTCCTATTAATACCACAGGCAGGCAGCTGCAGTATTTACAGTTAGTGTACTGTGTCCTCTGCATAGTGTGCACCTAAAGCTACCTGAAGACAATTGCTGTTGTTCTTCTGCTCCAATTAATACCACAGGTAGGCAGTTGCAGTATTTACAGTTAGTATACTGTATCCTCTGCACTGTGTGCACCTAAAGCTACCTGAAGACAATTACTGGTGTTCTTCTGCTCCTATTAATACCACAGGTAGGCAGCTGCAGTATTTACAGTTAGTGTACTGTGTCCTCTGCACAGTGTGCACCTAAAGCTACCTGAAGACAATTGCTGGTGTTCTTCTGCTCCAATTAATACCACAGGCAGGCAGCTGCAGTATTTACAGTTAGTGTACTGTATCCTCTGCACAGTGTGCACCTAAAGCTACCTGAAGACAATTGCTGGTGTTCTGATCCTATTAATACCACAGGCAGGCAGCTGCAGTATTTACAGTTAGTGTACTGTGGCCTCTGCACAGTGTGCACCTAAAGCTACCTGAAGACAATTGCTGGTGTTCTTCTGCTCCAATTAATACCACAGGCAGGCAGCTGCAGTATTTACAGTTAGTGTACTGTATCCTCTGCACAGTGTGCACCTAAAGCTACCTGAAGACAATTGCTGGTGTTCTGATCCTATTAATACCACAGGCAGGCAGCTGCAGTATTTACAGTTAGTGTACTGTGGCCTCTGCACAGTGTGCACCTAAAGCTACCTGAAGACAATTGCTGGTGTTCTTTTGCTCCTATTAATACCACAGGCAGGCAGCTGCAGTATTTACAGTTAGTGTACTGTGTCCTCTGCACAGTGTGCACCTAAAGCTACCTGAAGACAATTGCTGGTGTTCTTCTGCTCCTATTAATACCACAGGCAGGCAGCTGCAATATTTATAGTTAGTGTACTGTGTCCTCTGCACAGTGTGCACCTAAAGCTACCTGAAGACAATTGCTGGTGTTCTTCTGCTCCTATTAATACCACAGGCAGGCAGCTGCAGTATTTAAAGTTAGTGTACTGTGTCCTCTGCACAGTGTGCACCTAAAGCTACCTGAAGACAATTGCTGGTGTTCTTCTGCTCCAATTAATACCACAGGCAGGCAGCTGCAGTATTTACAGTTAGTGTACTGTATCCTCTGCACAGTGTGCACCTAAATCTACCTGAAGACAATTACTGGTGTTCTTCTGCTCCTATTAATACCACAGGCAGGCAGCTGCAGTATTTACAGTTAGTGTACTGTGTCCTCTGCACAGTGTGCACCTAAAGCTACCTAAAGACAATTGCTGGTGTTCTTCTGCTCCAATTAATACCACAGGCAGGCAGTTGTAGTATTTACAGTTAGTGTTCTGTGTCCTCTGCACAGTGTGCACCTAAAGCTACCTGAAGACAATTGCTGGTGTTCTTCTGCTCCAATTAATACCACAGGCAGGCAGCTGCAGTATTTACAGTTAGTGTACTGTATCCTCTGCACAGTGTGCACCTAAAGCTACCTGAAGACAATTACTGGTGTGCTTCTGCTCCTATTAATACCACAGGCAGGCAGCTGCAGTATTTACAGTTAGTGTACTGTGTCCTCTGCACAGTGTGCACCTAAAGCTACCTGAAGACAATTGCTGGTGTTCTTCTGCTCCAATTAATACCACAGGCAGGCAGTTGTAGTATTTACAGTTAGTGTTCTGTGTCCTCTGCACAGTGTGCACCTAAAGCTACCTGAAGACAATTGCTGGTGTTCTTCTGCTCCAATTAATACCACAGGCAGGCAGCTGCAGTATTTACAGTTAGTGTACTGTATCCTCTGCACAGTGTGCACCTAAAGCTACCTGAAGACAATTACTGGTGTGCTTCTGCTCCTATTAATACCACAGGCAGGCAGCTGCAGTATTTACAGTTAGTGTACTGTGTCCTCGGCACAGTGTGCACCTAAAGCTACCTGAAGACAATTGCTGGTGTTCTTCTGCTCCTATTTATACCACAGGCAGGCAGTTGTAGTATTTACAGTTAGTGTTCTGTGTCCTCTGCACAGTGTGCACCTAAAGCTACCTGAAGACAATTGCTGGTGTTCTGATCCTATTAATACCACAGGCAGGAAGCTGCAGTATATACAGTTAGTGTACTGTGTCCTCTGCACAGTGTGCACCTAAAGCTACCTGAAGACAATTGCTGGTGTTCTTCTGCTCCTATTAATACCACAGGCAGGCAGCTGCAGTATTTACAGTTAGTGTACTGTGTCCTCTGCATAGCGTGCACCTAAAGCTACCTGAAGACAATTGCTGGTATCCTTTTGATCCTATTAATACCACAGACAGGCAGCTGCAGAATTTACAGTTAGTGTACTGTGTCCTGTGCACAGTGTGCACCTAAAGCTACCTGAAGACATTTACTGGTGTTCTTCTGGTCCTATTAATACCACAGGCAGGCAGCTGCAGTATTTACAGTTAGTGTACTGTGTCCTCTGCACAGTGTGCACCTAAAGCTACCTGAAGACAATTGCTGGTGTTCTCATACTAATAATACTCCAGGCAGGCAGTTGACCCTGCTAGCTGCAGTATAATCAGTATATATATATATATATATATATATATATATATATATATATATATATATACATCCCAGCTTTGTGCAGCTACATCTCACTGCAGGCCATTAGTATGTCTGGAAGGTCAACAAGGAGAGGCAGACAGTCACAAGCCAATAAAAGAGGGCAAGCAGGCTCTGTGTCTAGAGGCAACAGTGCTGGTCGTGGAGACGGTGCATCCTCATCAGCGCATGGCCGTGGGACACGCTTTTCCTTTTTTTCGACAGCTGGCCATGTTAAGCCGCAACATGCCGAAGACTTGGTAGAATGGATGATCAAGCCGTCCTCATCCTCCTCATCCTCTCTCATCCAGGCTCAGGATATTTTGTCTGACAAAACAGCTGCCAATGCGGCCTCTTCCCTCAGCTCAATTACATCAGTCAATCCTTCCCTAGCCCACCATGTCCTCCTGAGGAGTCCCGCAAACTGTTTGACCACAGAGTTGGGTACATGCTCTAGGTGGATGCCCAGTGTTGTGAAGACTCCGATGATGGTACCCAGCTAGAGGAAGACAGCGTGAGCCCAGAGAGAGGAGTTTGCTCCAGTTATGAGGAGGGAGGGGATTATGAGGAAGTCACTGACTCCACATGGGTGCCTGATAGGAGAGAGGAGGAGAAGGCACATCTTCAATGAGGCAGGATGCCCTCCAGGGGCCAGCTTAAGGGCAGCACACTGACTGCATCACACCGCAGAGCTCCGCATGTGCAGGGCGCTGCTGTCTCTGCACGTTATTCTAAAAGTTCTTTGATGAGGGCCTTTTTTGAGACGAGTGCATCAGATTGCACCGCTGCTATTTGCAACATATGTCTTAAGCGTATCTCGCGTGGCCAAAGCATCACCTGCTTGGGCACCACATGCTTGACCAGACATATGTCGACCTGCTTTGCAGTTCATTGGCAAGCGTACCTAAAAGACCCACACCAAAGAACAAAGTGGACTTCTCCTTGCTCCTTATCAGTTGGGATCTCCAACCCCACTATACCTTCAGTCCTCTCTGAAACCTGCACTGAGAGGAATGAAGGTGTAGAATTAGGTGTGTCACAGCCAAGTACTTGCGGGCAATCTGCTATCCGTACACCAACGTCAGATTGTATCAGGCAAATTTCCCTGCCCCAGCTGCTGCACTGCAGAAAGAAGTTTGATCCCAGCCATCCACATGCCCAGCGGTTGAATGCTAGCTTGGCTAAATTGCTAGTACTTCAACTGCTGCCTTTTCAGTTGGTAGACTCTGCCCCCTTCCATGAGTTTATGGAATTTGCAGTTCCTCAGTGGCAGGTTCCCAAACGCCACTTTTTCCTCACGGAAGGCATTTCCAGCATTGTCTTCCAAGACATTGGAAGACAATGTCTTGGCCTCGCTGGACAGGGCGGTCAGCGGTAAGGTGCATATTACCACTGACTCATGGTCCAGCAGGCATAGACAGGGACGTTACCTATCTTTCACGGCGCATTGGGTGACTCTGATGGCAGCTGGGAAGGATGCAGGACAGGGTGCAGTAGTGATGGAGGTTGTTCCGCCACCACGCCTCCAAAATGCTCCTACTGGTGATTCTGACACACCTCTCTCCTCCACCCCCTCCTCTTCTTCTTCCTCCATGACCTCTTCCTGTGCTTTGTCCTCAGAACCAGCTGTGCTCCGTAGGCGTTCAAGGGGCTACGCAAGCATGCAGGCAAAAAGAGGTGGTTGACGCCACGCCAGCTTAAACCAGGAATGGTAGTTTGCGACAATGGCACCAACCTCCTCTCTGCCCTCCGACAGGGACAACTGACCCATGTGCCCTGTTTGGCTCACATCCTTAACTTGGTGGTGCAGTGGTTCTTGGGCAGGTACCCGGGCTTACAGGATGTCCTGAGACAGGCCAGGAAAGTCTGTGTGCATTTCCGCCGGTCATATAATGCCAGTGCTCTGCTGGCTGACCTCCAAAAGGAATTTAACCTGCCCAAGAACCGCCTAATCTGTGACATGCCCACCAGGTGGAACTCAACGTTGGCCATGCTGCAGCGGCTGCACACGCAGCAGAGGGCCATCAATGAGTACCTGTGCGACTATGGCACCAGGACAGGGTCAGGGGAGCTTGTTTTTTTTCCCCATACCAGTGGGCCATTATCAGGGATGCATGCCCTGTCCTGTCACCATTTGAGGAGGCCACAAGGATGGTGAGCATTGACAGTGCATGCATCAGTGGTTCTGGGCACCGCCACCAGTTGCTAAGACCCAACTTTTCAGCCCCTGTTTAACAGGGGCGTGTAATTGCAATTTTCGATGCAATACTTTGCAGCAGGGCTCATTCCTGAGCTCGAACTAGAGTATCTGTGAGGGGTTGCAGTGTTGTGGCACCAGCACCAGTGCCTAAGGCCCAATTTTTCTGCCCCTGTTCAACAGGGACATGTTATTACAATTCTTGATCTAATATTTCACAACAGGGCCCATTCCTGCGCCCACCAAGAGTAGATGTGAGGGCTTACAGTGTTGTGGCAACACCACCACCACCAAAGGTCCAATTTTTCTGCCCCTGTTAAACAGGTGCATGTAATTACAATTCTTGATATAAAATTTCACAGCAGGGCCGTTCCAGCGCCCACTAAGAGTAACTGTGAGGGCTTACAGTATTGTGGCAACACCAACACCTAAGGCTCAAATTTCTGCAGAGTATATAGGGCAGGCCCCTAGTTTCAAACATCCAACTTACAAACGACTCCTACTTGCAAACGGAAGGAGACAACAGGAAGTGAGATGAAATCTACCCCTAGGAAGGGAAATTCTCTCCTGTAAGAGTTAATATGGGAAAAACATGTCTCCTCTCCACTGATGCTTTATCACCAATCCTTGTTTCACTAAAAACCCAAAATTTTCAAAAAACATTTGTCATTGGGACAGAAAGTGAGGTGAAATCTTCTGAAGAGGTGCACAGACAGCAAAACAAATGTTACAGGGGTCATAACCCTAAACTATGTTTTTCAAAAGCTTAAAAATAGATTTTTTGGCTGGAGTTTTACTTTAAAAACGTACCAGTTCAAAATTACAAACAGATTCTACTTAACAACAAACCTACAGTGGAAAGAGAAAAATATCCTGGACGGCCGCACACCATAGAAGACATCTTTATTGATATGAAGAAATAAAATCCAAATGCAGTCACCTCATGTGCAGGGAGGAACAGGAAAGATAGCTAACATGTTTCACGCCCCATCATGGCGCTTATTCATAGCTGACCTACAAACCTACAGTCCCTTTCTTGTTTGCACCACCTGTATACTGCTGTTCAGTGTATATAGGGCCTGGGGGCCCCATGCCTTTCCTTTTTTTAAATTGGGAGTGGGGTTCTCCTTAATATCCATACAAAACCCAAAGGGGCTGGTAATGGGCTGGGGGGTACCCATGCCATTTTTCTCAATGATTTTCATCCATATTGCCGGGACCAGACATTACATTAAAGCCTATAAAGAAATGTAGCTCTACATTTCTTTATAGTCTTTGTTTAAATTTTGATCACATTTTGTGTAGCAGCTGTCACTATATATTGATATTTGCGCAGTATTTTTCCACTTTCATTACATTAAAGCCGCAAGCAGTTTTAAATGACTTTTTTTCCTTTAGAAATGTCATTTCGTGCAGGGACAGTTCTAAACACGAGAAACATGTGCCACTTCACAGGCATACTATAGACACCCCCCAGGTACGATATTTAAAGGAATATTTCACTGTGTTTTTTTTTCACTTTAAGCATCAATAAAATCACTGCTCCCTAAAAAATGGCCATTTTTAAAACTTTTTTTTTGCATTGATACATGTCCCCTGTGGCAGCTCCCGGGTCCCCAAACCCTTTTTAGGGCAATAACTTGCATATTAGCCTTTAAAATTAGTACTTTTGATTTCGAACGTTTGAGTCCCATAGACTTTAACGGGGTTCTAAAGTTCTTAAGCTTTCGGTCTGTTCGCAGGTTCTGGTGCGACCCGAACCGGGGGGTGTTCAGCTCATCCCTACTAGAAACTGTACACACTGTATATATAGGCTACACTGGATGTAGAGTATGTGTATATATATATATATACATATATATATATATATATATATACATATATATATATATATATATATATATATATATATATATATATATATATATATATATATATATATATATATATATATAGATATATATATATATATATAAATATCTATATATATATATCTATATATCTATATATATATATGTATATATATATATATATATATATATATATATATATATATATATATATATATATATATATATATATATATATATATATATATATATATATATATATATATATATATATATATATATATATATATATATATATATATATATATATATATATATATATATATATATATATATATATATATATATATATATATATATATATATATATATATATATATATATATATAGATATATGTATATTTTAATACACCGCCTGAAGTGTATTAGAAACAGTACACCACGGAATGCACTGTAGACATTGGTTACACTGGATGCAGAGTTGTCAGGGCTGAGCTCAGCCTTTCCTTCTCTGAGCTGGCCGCTCAGCTGTTGGCTAATTGCCAGCTCCCATCTCTCTCCACAATTACTCAGCTGTTGTTCATACCCTTCTCGTCAGTCCTGCCTACTTAGGCCATCCAGTCCAGGGGAGCTCTGCCTTCGCCTTGGTCAACATCACAAGAAACATCTCCTGCGTTCATGTTTAAAGACTGGCTTTGCTGACATCCATTCTGGCTCCAGATCCTGCTTGCTGTTCCACTACTTTGATCCCTGAATTCTGGCTTGGCTGACTATCTGTTCCAGTTACTGAACTCTGGCTATGTTTTGACTTGTTTGTTCTTTATTACTTTTATTATTAAACAAGTGTGAATTAATTGTACTTCTGTCTCGGTCTGATTTCATGGTTTCTGACAGTAGGCAAAGGCCATGAATTCAGAAGATGCAGTCAATCCACGTGTTGGTAATATTTTTTCCAGATTGAATGAACAGGATCACCGCATGGATCAGTTCGCCATGGCATTATAGATGCTCCTGAGTCGCACAGCTCACCTGGAATCTCCCACTGTGGCCGCCCCGGTACAACCTATGTTGCAGGCCAACCCTGCTGCTGCACCAGTCTCTGTACAGGCACCCGCCTCGAGTGTTACCTCTATAAGAGGTATGTCTGGTTCCGCTCCGCTTCCACAGCAATTTGGGGGCGATCCAGTCCAATGCAGAGGGTTTCTCAACCAGGTTGAGATATACTTTGAGATGCTGCTCCAGGCATTTCCCACGGACAGAAGCAAAGTAGGTTCCGTGATATCTTTTCTTTCTGAGAGAGCCTTGGCCTGGGCAAATCCTCTATGGGACACACAAAAACCTGTTAAATGATATATTAAAGGTCCATGCTGAGGAGATGAAAAGGTTTCAGCCTCCCCCTAATTAGTTCCCAATGGGACCTATTGGAATATATAGAGAGGAATGGGGGTGTGGCACTACCTAAAATGACACAGTGTATAAATATGGGATAAATAATCAAAATGTGAAACCCAGTGCATCTGGACCCAATTATAAGTCCACACCTCAATACGAATAGACTGGTTCCTATATATGTGAAAAATATCTGCATAAAAATAATATAAACAAATAATAAACTATACCAGACACTTCAACAATACACCTAAAAAATAATTTCACAGTGCATACACCCTAATTATGAACCAGTCTAGGTGAGTGCCAAAGTGTCCAAAGGATATATATATATATATATATATATATATATATATATATAAATATATTAAATGTCCAATTCTCTCTGGTCCTGGTGAAGGTAAATATTGGACAGATATTACAACTTAAACCAAAAATCCATGTGACTGTGTGAAAATATTATATGTAAAAACCATATAAATCATTCATGTTGTGTTTTATATAATCCAATCCGAGATTTTAAAGGTGTCTATACCCAGCATGTAAAGTCCAAAAATAAAAGGTGAAAAGACAACGTGACTTCTGTGCTCATGAAATCTGGTGACTTCAGGTGCTCCCCCTGTGTGCCCCCACTCACCAACAGTAGTCACCCCTGCAGGGGTAATAAGCACAGAGTGGGTGGCTTTGGATGGATGATCCCCTTGGATGTCTCAGCTCGTGTTCCACACCTCAGTGATCCCGCTCCAGCAATCCCTTTCAGGGCCCCCCCGATATGCGCTCCAGCCCTGGGCACCTCCGTGTGCTTAGTTGCACCAGTCAGTGCTCTCATATAATCCTCCTATTTTCATTTCGTCTTTTTGCTACAGCTTCCGGCGGTGGCTTGGCTGAGCTGATGGTCTTCGACCATCATTTAATACCAGCTTCATTTAATACCAAAACAGGCCATTATGAGTACCTCGTAATGCTTTTTGGCCTTTGTAATGCCCCAGCAGTTTTACAGGAATTTATTAACAATGTCCTCCGAGATTTGTTGCAGTTATGTGTGGTGGTTTATCTCGCTGATATCCTCATATTTTCCAAGTCCCTGGAGAGCCACCACACAGCTGGTTTTTCAATGGACCCAGAGAAACTTTCGGCAGTCCTACAGTGGCCCCAACCCATGGGTTTACGCCCTCTGTAGCATTTCCTGGGCTTTGCCAACTATTATCGGAAGTTTATTTGTAACTTCTCATTTCTCTGGTCAAGCCCCTGACTGATATGACCAGAAAGGACAGTAACCCACAGAGTTGGTCTTCGGAGTCCATTAAGGCCTTTGAGAGTCTCAAGGCTGTCTTTGTTTCTGCTCCTGTGTTGGCACATCCTGATCCTACGTTACCTTTTATCCTTGAGGTTGATGCTTCTGAGACTGGTGTTGGCGCCCTTCTGTCTCAATGTCCTACCTCTGATAGTGTTATGCATCCTTCTGGCTACTTTTCCAAGAAATTGTCACCTGCGGAGAGCAATTATGAGATTGGTGACAGAGAGCTGTTGGCGATCATTTTAGCCCTGAAAGAATGGAGACATGTCCTTGGAAGGTACCAATGTACCGGTTCTCATTCTTACTGAGCATAAGAATCTCACATTCTTGTCTGAGGCTAAATGCCTCTCTCCTAGAAGGGCTCTTTTCTTGTCAAGTTTCAATTACATTGTCTCATTCTTACCCAGTATTAAGAATGTAAGGGCTGACGCCTTGTCACGACAATTTTCCTCCACTTCCAAGTTGGAGTCGGTTCCGGTTCCTGTGATTCCTCCTGATCGTATTCTGGCTACGGTTCGCACCAGTCTCACTTCTCCTTTGGGTGACAAAATTCTTGCTGCTCAGGTCCATGCTCTGCCTGAGAAACCTTGTGACCACTGCTTTGTCCCAGAGAGTCTCCGTACTGCTGTGCTCCAGACTTACCATTCTCCCAAGGCTGCTGGCCACTCTGGGTAGAATCAACTCGTTTGGGCCATTTCCCAACAATTCTGGTGGCCTAGTCTACGTGCTGATGTAACTGCCTTCATAGCTGCCTGTTCCGTGTGTGCTCAGAGTAAGACTCCACGACACCTTCCAGTGGTCCTCCATACCCAATGGAGAGAGGCCCTGGACCCACCTGTCTATGGATTTCATTGTGGAGTTACCCAACTCCCAGGGCAACACAGTTATCCTTATGGTGGTTGACCGGTTCTCAAAGATTTGTCATTGTATTCCACTTAAGAAGTTGCCCACTTCTAAGGAACTGGCTTCCGTTTTTGCTCGGGAGATCTTTCGCTTACATGGGCTACCTAAGGTGACTGTCTCGGACAGGGGTAGTCAGTTTGTGGCCCGGTTCTGGCGAGCCTTTTGTGCACAGCTGGGAATTCAGCTTGCTTTCTCCTCTGCGTATCACCCGCAGTCTAATGGGGCCGCAGAACGAGCCAATCAGTCCTTGGAGCAATTCCTACATTGCTATATTTCTGACCATCACAACAACTGGTCAGACCTATTACCATGGGCAGAGTTTGCTCACAACAGTGCCTTGAATTCTGCTTCCTGATTGTCTCCATTTATGGCGAATTATGGTTTCCAACCTTCCATGTTGCCTGACTTGTTTGTTCGTCAGAGTATTCCTGCGCTAGAGTAGCATCTCTGTGGTCTTCGTTCCACTTGGGCACAAGTCCAGGAGGCTTTGCGTCATGCTAATGATAGGTACAGACTCCATGCTGACCGCAGACACTTGCCTGCACCTTCCTACCAGGTTGGAGACAGGGTCTGGCTGTCATCCTGCAACCTCCGACTTCGTGTTCCCTCACTGAAGTTCGCACCTCGGTGATGTCGTGTCTGCAGCAAGCGTGGATATAGGCGTGACACCCGCTATTATTGTCCCTCCTGTCCTGACAATCCTGGTCTTTGCATTGGTGAATGTTTTGAACGCTACCATTCACTAGTTGAGTATTAGCGAAGGGTACAGCATTGCACAGACTAGGCACACCTTCACAGGGTCTCCCAAGATGCCATCGCATTTTGAGAGACCCGAACCTGGAACCGGTTACAGTTATAAAAGTTAGTTACAAAAAAAAGTGTAAAAAAAAAAATATATATATATATATAAAATAAAAATAAATAGTTGTCGTTTTATTGTTCTCTCTCTCTCTATTCTCTCTCCATTGTTCTGGTCTTTTTTTACTGTACTCTATTCTGCAATGTTTTATTGTTATTATGTTTTATCATGTTTGCTTTTCAGGTATGCAATTTTTTATACTTTACCGTTTACTGTGTTTTATTGTTAACCATTTTTTTGTCTTCAGGTACGCCATTCACGACTTTGAGTGGTTATACCAGAATGATGCCTGCAGGTTTAGGTATCATCTTGGTATCATTCTTTTCAGCCAGCGGTCGGCTTTCAAGTAAAAGCAATCCTAGCGGCTAATTAGCCTCTAGATTGCTTTTACAAGCAGCGGGAGGGAATGCCCCCCCCCACCATCTTCCGTGTTTTTCTCTGGCTCTCCTGTCTCAACAGGGAACCTGAGAATGCAGCCGGTGATTCAGCCAGCTGACCATAGAGCTGATCAGAGACCAGAGTGGCTCCAAACATCTCTATGGCCTAAGAAACCGGAAGCTACGAGCATTTCATGACTTAGATTTTGCCGGATGTAAACAGCACCATTGGGAAATTGGGAAAGCATTTTATCACACAGATCTTGGTGTGGTCAGATGCTTTGAGGGCAGAGGAGAGATCTAGGGTCTAATAGACCCCAATTTTTTCAAAAAAGAGTACCTGTCACTACCTATTGCTATCATAGGGGATATTTACATTCCCTGAGATAACAATAAAAATGATAAAAAAAAAAAAAAAATGAAAGGAACAGTTTAAAAATAAGATAAAAAAGCAAAAAAATAATAAAGAAAAAAAACAAAAAAAAACAAAGCACCCCTGTCCCCCCCTGTTCTCACGCAAAGGCGAACGCAAGCGTCGGTCTAGCGTCAAATGTAAACAGCAATTGCACCATGCATGTGAGGTGTCACCGCGAACGTCACATCGAAGGCAGTAATTTTAGCAGTAGACCTCCTCTGTAAATCTAAAGTGGTAACCTGTAAAGGCTTTTAAAGGCTTTTAAAAATGTATTTAGTTTGTCGCAATGTCATGTTTGGTATCCATGTACTCGGCCTAAGATCATCTTTTTTCTTTCATCAAACATTTGGGCAATATAGTGTGTTTTAGTGCATTAAAATTTAAAAAAGTGTGTTTTTTCCCCAAAAAATGCGTTTGAAAAATCGCTGCACAAATACTGTGTGAAAAAAAAATGAAACACCCACCATTATAATCTGTAGGGCATTTGCTTTAAAAAAATATATAATGTTTGGGGGTTCAAAGTAATTTTCTTGCAAAAAAAAATAATTTTTTTCATGTAAACAAAAAGTGTCAGAAAGGGCTTTGTCTTCAAGTGGTTAGAAGAGTGGGTGATGTGTGACATAAGCTTCTAAATGTTGTGCATAAAATGCCAGGACAGTTCAAAACCCCCCCAAATGACCCCATTTTGGAAAGTAGACACCCCAAGCTATTTGCTGAGAGTCATGTCGAGTCCATGGAATATTTTATATTGTGACACAAGTTGCGGGAAAGAGACAAATTTTTTTTTTTTTTTTTGCACAAAGTTGTCACTAAATGATATATTGCTCAAACATGCAATGGGAATATGTGAAATTACACCCCAAAATACATTCTGTTGCTTCTCCTGAGTACGAGGATACCACATGTGTGAGACTTTTTGGGAGCCTATCCGCGTACAGGACCCCGAAAACCAAGCACCGCCTTCAGGCTTTCTAAGGGCATAAATTTTTGATTTCACTCTTCACTGCCTATCACAGTTTCGGAGGCCATGGAATGCCCAGGTGACACAAACCCCCCCCCAAATGACCCCATTTTGGAAAGTAGACACCCCAAGCTATTTGCTGAGAGGTATAGTGAGTATTTTGCAGACCTCACTTTTTGTCACAAAGTTTTGAAAATTGAAAAAAGAAAAAAAAATGTTTTTTCTTGTCTTTCTTCATTTTCAAAAACAAATGCGAGCTGCAAAATACTCACCATGCCTCTCAGCAAATAGCTTGGGGTGTCTACTTTCCAAAATGGGGTCATTTGGGGGGGGGTTGTGCCACCAAGGCATTCCATGGCCTCCAAAACTGTGATAGGCAGTGAAGAGTGAAATCAAAAATTTACACCCTTAGAAATCCTGAAGGCGGTGATTGGATTTCGGGGCCCCGTACGCGGCTAGGCTCCCAAAAAGTCCCACACATGTGGTTTCCCTGTACTCAGGAGAAGAAGCTGAATGTATTTTGGAGTGCAATTCCACATAGGCCCATGGCCTTTGTGAGCAATATATCATTTAGTGACAACTTTTTGTAAATATTTTTTTTTTTTTTTTGTCATTATTCAATCACTTGGGACAAAAAAAATAAATATTCAATGGGTTCAACATGCCTCTCAGCAATTTCCTTGGGGTGTCTACTTTCCAAAATGGGGTCATTTGGGGGGGGTTGTACTGCCCTGCCATTTTGGCACCTCAAGAAATGACATAGGCAGTCATAAACTAAAAGCTGTGTAAATTCCAGAAAATGTACCCTAGTTTGTAGACGCTATAACTTTTGCGCAAACCAATAAATATACGCTTATTGACTTTTTTTTTACCAAAGACATGTGGCTAAATACATTTTGGCCTAAATGTATGACTAAAATTGAGTTTATTGGATTTTTTTATAACAAACAGTAGAAAATATCATTTTTTTTCAAAATTTTCGTCTTTTTCCATTTATAGCGCATAAAATAAAAATGGCAGAGGTGATCAAGTACCATCAAAAGAAAGCTCTATTTGTGGGAAGAAAAGGACGCAAATTTGGTTTGGGTAAAGCATTGCATGACCGCGCAATTAGCAGTTAAAGCGACGCAGTGCCAAATTGGAAAAAGTCCTCTGGTCCTTAGGCAGCATAATGGTCCGGGGCTGAAGTGGTTAACACATTGAGGCATAATGCCAAACATAGTTTTAGGGGTTGTATAACAATACAGATTTGGTTTACCCCTCTTTAAAGTAAAACACTCATGAAAGAGGTGTGGGGGCTGCCATTGCTCAGCTCTTTCTAAATATTTTATGATAGTTGCCTGGCTGTGTCTAATTTAAAGTGCTATTAAACCCATCTATTAACCAGTTGCCGACCGCCGCACGAAGATGTACGTTGGCAGAATGGCACGGGCAGGCAAAAGGACTTACAGGTACGTCCTTGCCTGCCCGCGGGTGGGGGGTCCTATCGGACACCCCCCCCCGGTGCCTGCGGCGGTCAGATTCAGGTCAGGGGCAATCAAAGGTGAGGGGGAGGCCACTCATTCGTGGCTCCTGGCCAAAGACAGGCTTCCTCGGCTTCTGTAATGTAAACAGAAGCAGAGGAAGTGATGTTACTCTCCTCGAGCCGGTCTTTTCGTTCCGACGCAGAGGAGAGAAGACATCCAAGTAAGTTTGCACCAACACTACACTAACAGTAGAACATGCAGGCACACTTGTCACCCCCCCATCACCCCCCAGTCACCCCCTGATCACCCCCCCTGTACCCCCTGTCACACTGACACCAAAAAGCAGTTTTTTTTTCTGATTATTGCATTGGTGTCAGTTTGTGACAGTTATAAGTGTTAGGGCAGTTAGGGTTAGCCCCCTTTAGGTCTGGGGTACCCCCTTTAGGTCTAGGGTATCCCCCTAACTCCCCCTAATAAAGTTTTAACACCATGATCACCCCCCGTCGCCAGTGTCACTAAGCGATCGTTTTTGTGATTGCTGTATTAGTGACACAGGTGACGCTAGTTAGGGAGGTAAGTATAGTGTTTAATAGCTATATTACTATACTATAATACCTATATACTACCTACTAAAGGTTTTAACCCCCTGATTGCCCCCTAGTTAACCCTTTCACCAGTGATCACCATATAATTGTTACGGGTGACACTGGTTAGTTAGTTTGTTTATTATAGTTTATTAAAGTTTTAGAGCACCCGCCGTTTATTACCTTATAAAGGTTTAACCCCCTGATCGCCCGGCGGTGATATAAGTTAAGTTTTTAGGGTCAGATAAGGTCTGCGTCACCCCAGGCAGCGTCAGGTTAGTGCCAGTACTGCTAAAACCCACGCACGCAGCATACACCTCCCTTAGTGCTATAGTATCTGAATGGATCAATATCTGATCCAATCAGATCTATAATAGCATCCCCAGCAGTTTAGGGTCCTCAAAAACGCAGTGGTAGTGGGATCAGCCCAGATACCTGCTAGCACCTGTGTTTTGCCTCTCGGCCCAGCCCAGACCAGTCCACCCAAGTGCAGTATTGATCGATCACTGACACTTACAAAACACTAAGCACACATAACTGCAGCGTTCGCAGAGTCAGGCCTGATCCCTGCGATCGCTAACAGTTTTTTGGTAGCGTTTTGATACAGTCGCTGACAGTCAGGAGCTTTTATGCCTGTGAGTCTCACTAGTGTACCCCTAAATTTAGAGCCCAAAATGGCAAATCGAAGGTACACTAGTGAAGAGGCCTACACGTTTCTGAGCATGACATAGTGAAGAGGAAGTCACTCATCTGTCAGATTCAGGCTCAGAATACGATCCTGCAGAGGACAGCGGCTCCATGACAGATAGCTCTGACGACGGAGTTGTGGTCCCTGCTAAGGTCAGGCGTACCAGACCCCGAACTTCTTCTGTCCTTGAAGTGCAAGAACTGCAGGTCCCTCGTATGGAGCAGAGAAGTACTAGCGCCGCTATTCCTTCTGGTGAACTGGCAAGCACCAGCGGCCTAGTACACTCTGGTCATACATCCAGCACTGCAGTATCACGTGGTGACGTGGCGAGTCCCATAAGTGCAGTTCAAGCTGGTGAGGTGGCAAGCACTAGTAGTGTCCCGCTGCCACCAAGAAGACAAACACAGGCCTGTCGTGCCCATAGTGCCCTTCCTGCTGCATTCGCCAATCCGAATTGGGTACCCACCACTTCTGCAGCACCCGTACTTCCCCCATTCACTGGCCAACCCGGAATTCAGGTGGAAACAGTTGATTTTACGCCACTGGATTTTTATTCACTGTTTTTCACCGAAGATCTCTATAGATCTATTGTGGACCAAAGCAATTTATACGCTGGTCAACACATCGCTGCTAATCCCCAGTCCTCCCTTGCCAGAGATTGGAGACCAATTACGGTCTCCAAATTTAAGCTCTTTCTGGGCCTTTCCCTCAACATGGGCATAAATAAAAAGAGTAAGTTACGGTCATATTGGTCCATTGACCCAATTTACCATATGCCCGTGTTCTCTGCTTCCATGGCAAGGGGACGATACGAGCAGATTTTGCGGTTTATGCACTTCAACGACAATGAACTCTGTCGTCCTCGTGGAGACCCTGAATACGATCTGCTCTAAAAAATTCGGCCCCTCGTAAACCACTTCAACCAGCATTTTTCAGACTTGTTTACTTCCCATCAAGTTGTCTGTGTTGATGAGTCCCTGATTAAATTTTCTGGCCGCTTGTCATTCTAACAGTATCTTCCCAGCAAGCGTGCCAGATACGGGGTCAAGATGTATAAGCTCTGTGACAGGGCCACAGGCTATACATCTAGTTTTATGGTTTACGAGGGCAAAGATAGTCACGTAGAGCCGACAAACTGCCCTGACTACATAGGAAGCGCTGGCAAGATAGTGTGAGCCTTGGTGTCACCCTTATTCGGAAAGGGGTACCATTTATATGTGGACAATTATTTCACAAGCATGCCACTTTTTAGTCACCTTTTTGATCATCAAATTGGAGCATGTGGCACCGTGCGACCTAATCGCTGGGGCTTTCCCCAGCGGATTGTAGATTCCCATCTTAGGCTGGGGGAGAGAGCCTGCTTGCAGTGTATTAATTTGCTCGCTATGAAGTGGAGGGACAATAAGAATGTTTTCGTTCTTACCTCCCTTCATGCAGACACGACGGTCCAAATTACTACAGTGACTGGTGTTGTGGAAAAACCCCTCTGTGTCCAGGAATATAACCAAAATATGGGAGGGGTGGACCTCAACGACCAGTTGTTGGCGCCATACCTAATTGCCCGTAAGGCCAGACGCTGGTACAAAAAAGTGTCTGTATACTTATTTCAATTGGCTTTGCTGAACGCTCATGTGCTATACAGAGCTTCAGGAGGGACTGGATCCTTCCTTAAATTCCAGGAAGAGATCATCAGAGCCCTTCTGTATCCAGACGGTGCTCCACCTCACCTTCCACAACCAAATGCAGTAAGCCGGCTGCATGAGAGGCATTTTCCTTATGTCCTCCAGAGTACCCATACCCAACGAGCCCCCCAAAGAAAATGTTGTGTCTGCAGAAAGCGCGGATATAGGCGTGATACCTGGTATTATTGTCCCTCCTGTCCTGGCAATCCTGGTGTTTGCATTGGTGAATGTTATGAGCGCTACCATACACTAGTTGAGTTTTAGCGTAGGGTACAGCATTGCACAGACTAGGACACACTTTCACAGGGTCTCCCAAGATGCCATCGCATTTTGAGAGACCCAAACCTGGAACTGTTACAGTTTTAAAAGTTATAGTTATAAAAAAAAAATGTAAAAAAAAAAAAAATACACAAAAAAAAAAAAAAATAGTTGTCGTTTTATTGTTCTCTCTCTCTCTATTTTCTCTCTATTGTTCTGCTCTTTTTTACTGTATTCTATTCTGAAATGTTTTATTATTGTTATGTTTTATCATGTTTGCTTTTCAGGTATGTAATTTTTTTATAGTTTACTGTGTTTTAACCATTTTTTTGTTTTCAGATATGCCATTCAGCTGCAGCGCGGATTTATTTATCTTGACAGCAAAAGCGTTTGCTCCCACGATACATAAAGCCGTGACTGCAGCGCTGTCGGAGGTGATTTCACCACCACAGTTACATACTTTAGCATATATGCTGAAGCGTGGGGGCAAAAGTGGGTGGAGGAGCGATTTGCTCCTGCCTTTTGCAGGAGGATGCCCCCATGCTTCGGCATATATATATTTTAGGTAGGCACAGGTTGCGTTAAATGTTTTATTTTTTACTATGTTTTTTTTTGTATTTGCTTTGCAGGTATGGTAAGTATTACTGTTATACTGTAATGTTACTTTGTTTTTTTGTTAACCATCATTTGCTTAGCAGGAACGCCATTCAGTTGCAGCGCGGATTTATCTATCTTGACAGCAACAGCGTTTGCTCCCAAGATACATAAAGCCTTGACTCCAGCGCTGTCTGAGGTGATTTCACCACCACAGTTACATACTTCAGCATATATGCTGAAGCGTGGGGGCAGCAGTGGGTGGAGGAGCGATTTGCTCCTGCCTTTTGCGGGAGGATGCCCCCATGCTTCGGCATATATATATTTTTGGTAGGCACAGGTTGCGTTAAATGTTTTATTTTTTACTATGTTTTTTTTGTATTTGCTTTGCAGGTATGGTAAGTGTTACTGTTATACTGTAATGTTACTTTGTTTTTTTGTTAACCATCATTTGCTTAGCAGGTACGCTATTCAGTTGCAGCACGGATTTATTTATCTTGACAGCAACAGCGTTTGCTCCCACGATACATAAAGCCGTGATTCCAGCGCTGTCGAGGTGATTTCACCACCACAGTTACATACTAATAAATATACGCTTATTGACATTTTTTTTTACCAAAGACATGTGGCCGAATACATTTTGGCCTAAATGTATGACTAAAATTGAGTTTATTGGATTTTTTTTATAACAAAAAGTAGAAAATATCATTTTTTTTCAAAATTTTCGGTCTTTTTCTGTTTATAGCGCAAAAAATAAAAACAGCAGAGGTGATCAAATACCATCAAAAGAAAGCTCTATTTGTGGGAAGAAAAGGACGCACATTTTGTTTGGGTACAGCATTGCATGACCGCGCAATTGGCAGTTAAAGCGACGCAGTGCCAAATTGTAAAAAGTGCTCTGGTCAGGAAGGGGGTAAATCCTTCCGGGGCTGAAGTGGTTAAACAAAAAATGTAACATGTGGCAATTAAACATGGTGGCTGCATTTGTTTTCTTTTTCTAGATTTTTTTCCTTTATGTTCACCTAGTGACCCTGTCAGTAACAAGATTTCTGTCTTAGGGTGTCTCCTGTCATGGTCACGACTTGCTGTGTCTTCTACGTCTGATTCCAGTTACCAATCTTTGGCTTTCTCCTGACTATCCTTACCTGTTTGTTGCCCCAAATTTGGCTATCTCCTGACTATCCTTTGTTGTCACTGTCTGCTGCTTCCACTCTACCTCCCTGTAGGCTATTGTGAGCGTGAGTTGGGAGGCCCTAGGAGTCACGACCTGGAGCCAGACTGCAGCTAAATCCAGCCCGACCACTAGGGACTTCTGATGAACACCCGCTGGCTCTTAGACTCTGCTCCCTGGGAAATCTCATGCCCTAGCCCCCAGTGTCATCCGTGTAGGTACTACAGAGTACCTGCTCTCCTGTATATCCTAGAGCTCCATCCCAGCCGTAGGGTCCACTACCTTGCAGTGCACTCCAGACCCCAACGGGGTGCATCTGTCATCTCGACTCAGGTGACTGAATTGGTGACGGGGTGATCTGAATTGTCAGAAAATCCGATCATTCTGAACGTGGTGACGTAAAACACGTATGTCGGGACTATAAATGGGGCAGTAGCCAATAGCTTTCATCTCTTAATTTATTCTGAGCATGCGTGGCACTTTGTGCGTCGGATTTGTGTACACACAATTGGAATTTAACCGATCGGATTTTGTTGGCGGAAAATTTTATAGCCTGCTCTCAAACTTTGTGTGTCGCAAATTCCGACGGAAAAAGTCAGATGGAGCCCACACACGATCGGAATTTCCGACAACACAATCCGATCGCACTTTTTCCGGCGGAAAATCTGACTGTGTGTACAGGGCATAAGAATTAGTAATTGCAATATAATAGATTTTTGTTTTGGCATTTAATGCCACTTTAAATGGTTTTGAACCAACGACCTTAAACATGCATGTTCTAAACGAGTGTCAGAAAAGTGTCAGACTTCCTCTCTCTTTACAGTACTTGTTCTGGATCAGAGATTCAGACAACACAAAAACCAAATAAATTGTGAGACATCCAGGGAACTAGTATTTTCAAAAGAGGAACTTAGCAGTACCAGCCTCCATTATTCTCTCATTACAGATTCCCTCTATAGACAAAATGCCAATAACGTCTATAAAATATTGTATCTTTCCATTAACAACAATCCCACTTATGATTAAATACTGTTTATCTCTTTTTTTTTCAACACTAGTTTTTCTGCTTTAAATTATTCCTGCTTGTGTTTATATTTAATGCATTCATGTGAAACATGAATTATAGATTAAAATGTAATTGAACTGGAGACTGAGTATATTTTTACCACCAGAAAAAAACAGATAATCTTCAGACAGCCAGATATGGCATTTAGTTAAATGTGTAAAGTTTTATTAATTCTTTATGTATATTGTGTGCTCATATTGTATATGTAAGAGCTAATTATGTTCATCATATTTCAAGACTACATTCTTCATTGTGAAAACAAAATACATTAGACTATTAATGAAGGTAAGTGTGCACACAGCATGAATCATGCAGTAATTATGATCCAGTGTAACAACAAGCACTGTTAACTTGAGAACCTCAAGTGGATTTACAGTTCATTTTTTAGTTGATGTATGTAAATTACAGACATTTTAACATTTACATAATTTATCATTCTGCACAGGGTTTGGTTTCAAGCTTTCCTTCAGACTGATTTTAAAATTAATTATAAAAATGACTACTGTACAGACATGCATTTAGAAACCTGTTATTCACAAATATGGAAAGACAGAAAAAAGACATTATTGCTTTCCTGTAAGGGCCCATTCACAACTATGCATTTTTTCTTCTGATGTGTTTTTTCATTGAAATCAATGGAAACACATGAAAACACATGTCAAGATGTGTTATCGTATGATGTTATGTATTTGTTTTCAATGTCAAAGCCCATGACGTGCATTAGTGCATATTGAGATGAGCTGTTGTGCTCTATGAAGCATTGACATTCACCATAATGTCTGTTGATGTGCAGCTTTATTCAGGTGTTTCCATTGATTTCAATAGAAAATGCATGAAGCAAAAATGCAAAGTTGTGAGTCCAGCCTTACTGTCACAGGAAAATACGTGAACAATAACATTCAGTATGTAAGTATGTACTACTTTGGAGCTGTGGGTCTCATTGTAAATAGAGTCCATTTTGATTAAAATTAATTATGGGAAAAATTAAGTAGGCAGTCTGACCATAGCATTAACGCAGTCGTTTTAGTTTGTCTGGGCCCCTCTGTTGCATATTTTTTATTATCACTTGATCTTGCCAGCAGGTAATTTTTCCACTTCCGGTAACAGGCCCACCTGTTAGTTAAAACCCCAAAACATTATATATTTTCTGAAAGCAAAAACCGTAAGAAATAAAAGATGGTAGTCACATTTTTTTATTTTATTTGCATTGATATGTAACATTTGTAGTGCAACCATCATATCCATAAGTAGGTTCACCTGCCACATGCCTTTATGTTCTTATGCATGTATACATAGGTGAAAGGAATTTTAAACTTGTGTGCTTTTATTATACATGTAGCGCTTACCCCCAGAGGGGCTAAACAGCTTCTCCAAAAGTAGTATATAGGCTGCCAATAGGCTGCTAGTATAGAAGCTGTCCCACACACACAAACAATTCAGGCTCAGTCTACGAAAATGTCTTTTTAGTATTTATTGCTTAAGAACTTTAACAGGAGAGGGGTTAGGGTCACAAAAACTAAATTTAACCTAGCACCCTAACTAGAAGAGGGTGTTACATCCACATACCCTTTCCTATAGATCTGGCCCTGTCCTCATAGGCCAAGAAAACCATCAAAAAGCTTTAGATTGAAAAGCTAAACTTTTTAAGATATAGGTGAATCCATAGGAGCATGGACGCCATAAGAATAACAGAGATAATAGCATGATTACATGACATTTCTTCAACAAAATGGCTGCAATTATAATGTATTGGGAATCCTCAGGAATATGCTGCAACACAGTGATATAAAACTAAGAGAAAATAGCATACCACAACAAAATGGCCACTAATAAACAAGCATTGCATGCACTATATAGGGACATCCAGTCTGCCAGCCTCTCCCTCCTGATGAAGTCATATGTGACGTGATGCAACGCATAGGGAGAGAGGAGAGGCTGGCGCAAACTGGAAGCAATATGGGAAGACGCCGGTATATCAAGGTTTTTCATGTTTGAAGCGTGTTTTTATTATATTGAATGTGAGTGCATAAATGTTAATAAATAAGAAAGTTGATGGTTTAATACTACACTAGGGGAGCCTGTGCATCTTTGTTCCCCCGTCCCCATTGTGAGTTATGCAGAATAGCCGTATGTAACCAGGAGTATTAACATAAGGAGCAATATACACATACTGCATATTAAGGAGGGGTATCTGGAGAGAGGCACCAGTGAATAGGAGAAGAAAGAGATGCCAATATAAAGAAAAGGGAATACAAAATATCATTATAAGGCCTAATTGATATGCGGTTAAGGTGAGAGGTCTGTGAGCCTTGAACATGTGGTGTGGTGACATGTTTTTGGAATCAGAGGTTATTGGTGACAGGTGAAGGGCTCAACACAGAGTATTTCAACATAGAAAATAATTGTTGAGCATTTTTGGACTTTTAGTTATTTTATGAACTAATAGTACCTTATTGCCTTATTGAAGTATAAGAGATCACTATATAAAAAAAGAAGCACTGTTTTGAGCATTTTAATAGTTATAACGGCACACACATATGTTTGTTTGAACATTATTTGGATATGTACACTTTTGGATGAATTATATATGTTTACTTGTTATAAAAAGTAGTGCAGCACTTTATTTTACTTATCATCAAAAAGCTCTTGCTCTCAAGACCAGCATATCCTGATATAACAGGAGGATAGGGAAGGGCATTCTGCATAAAAGATCTTTTGAGTTTTGCAAAAATAGTTCACATTAAGCAATTGAGACTGTCACCAGGCAATCTGCCATCATGTGACAGACACTCTTACAAACACACATAATAAATAGCCTAGCTGGCTAGAGCTCTACCACCAGCTAATAGAAGTCAATTCAAAAGTCAATATACAACAGAGCAATATATAGATCATATCACAATATGTATTGGAGCATTATCTCTACAGAGATTATCCTCCAGTGAATCAAGAACATATAAACACCACATAGTTCTGAGGTATAGAGTATTAAAGTCCATGTATTATTCCCTATAATACTCTGCTGCCACCTAGTGATGCAGACATGAGTGCAAGCATGACTCAATATAAGCAATATATTAAATGTGAATTCCTTGACACATTTAATATATTGCACATTTGGTTGTACCTGAGTATTGTTTGTACCTGAGTATTGTGAGTACCTGAGTGTTGGGAGTACCTGAGTATTGGGAATACCTGAGTGTTGGGAGTACCTGAGTATTGGAAATACCTGAGTGTTGGGAGTGTTGGGAGCACCTGAGTATTGGGTTACCTGAGTATTGTGAGTACATGAGTATTGGGTGTACCTGAGTATTGTGAGTACCTGAGTATTGTGTGTACCTGAGTGTTGGGAGTACCTGAGTGTTAGGAGTATCTGAGTGTTAGGAGTAGGGATGAGCCGAACACCCCCCTGTTCGGTTCGCACCAGAACATGTGAACAGGAAAAAAGTTTGTTCGAACATGCGAACACCGTTAAAGTCTATGGGACACGAACATGAATAATGCAATATGCAAGTTATTGTCATAAAAAGTGTTTGGGGACCTGGGTCCTGCCCCAGGGGACATGGATCAATGCAAAAAAAGTTTTAAAAACCGCCGTTTTTTCAGGAGCAGTGATTTTAATAATGCTTAAAGTCAAACAATAAAAGTGTAATATCCCTTTAAATTTCGTAGCTGGGGGGTGTCTATAGTATGCCTGTAAAGGGGCGCATGTTTCCCATGTTTAGAACAGTCTGACAGCAAAATGACATTTCAAAGGAAAAAAGCCATTGAAAACTACTTGCGGCTATTGCATTGCCGGTCCGACAATACACACAGAAGTTCATTGATAAAAACGGCATGGGAATTCCCCACAGGGGAACCCCGAACCAAAATTTAAAAGAAAAATGACGTGGGGGTCCCCCTAAATTCCATACCAGACCCTTACCTTTCACCCTTTCACCTCACCAACGTGAAAACGTGAATCCACTCCCAATAGAATCTCACTCACCAAATATTTTTGCCAGCACTCTCATGCACGGCAAAAAACGCTTATGAATCACACTCCAGAGTGATCGAATATGTAATTATTCCACAGTGTTTTGGATCAATCCACATGTAAAAGAATATGAAGAACTCACATAGCGTAAACCAGCACGGCAAGTTTATTTTAAAACCACTACAATCTTCCGTATAAGCACTCACATTTTAAAAGATATATAACAGCAGTAAAAACCAGTGTAGTTCACAGCAGCTTCAAATTCAGTGGATACAATCAAAACAGCAAATGGTCACGGCGGACCCGAGGTGTGCTAATGCCAGGACTCACGGTCTCTCTCACCCCCCTTCGTGGTGCGCCGTACAAACAAATCTCTCCTTCCTCAAGTGCGGCTCTCAGCGTTGCTTGTAGACTTACTAGCCTCCAGGTTCAACAACAAACTGGACATCTTTGTATCAAGAACAAAGAACCCGCTAGCACAAGGTTCGGATGCCTTGATAGTGGTGTGGGATCAGTTTTCTCTGATCTATGCGTTCCCTCCAGTTCTGCTTCTTGCTCAGTTAGCAGGATCAAGACAGAAGAGAAGCCAGTAATCCTTGTAGCCCCGGCCTGGCCCAGGAGGTCGTGGTATGCATAGATCGTGAAGATGGCAGTCGGAAGGCCATGGGTGCTCCCATTGCGACCAGACCTACTCTTGCAAGGGCCAATATTCCATCCATCCTTACAAAGTCTAAATTTGATGGCTGTTGAGACCCACGTCCTGAAAAAATGTGGGCTCTCAGGTCCAGTCATAACCACTCTGGTTAATGCCAGGAAGCCAGCCTCCAGACTCATCTATTATAGAATCTGGAAGGCATATGTCTCCTGGTAATGATGTGCAGGTGTGGGGTTGGTGGCGCTACCTACTGGCTAACATATAAGGATAAATATAGTTGTAATGTGCATGCCAGTGGTGACTGCATATACGGGAGGGTTAGTTGCCCTGATAATGCAGGCTCCGTGCATCCATACCAATGTGTGCAAAAAAGGAAAAATGGAAAAAAATTATACAATACACAATAATTGGTTCCTGGTAACTTCACGTTTGATTCTTCTCAAATCTTTGGTAGTTAATTTGCATCTTTTTATCTCAACACGTTTCTTGAGACCCTGTTGACTATTTGCAACAAAACGTTTGATGGTTCTTTGATCACGGTCCCAATATCTCAGCAATTTCAAGAGTGCTGCATCCCTCTGAAAGACTATGTACTTTTTTTACTTTTCAGAGTCAGTCAAATCTCTTTTTTTTTGGCCAATTTTGCCAAACAGTACACAGTGCATTAGTCCACAGCAAAGTCTTTACTCGCAGCATTCCAGGACCTGTCTGCCACCCAGCATCCACAGGTAGATTCTCAGTGAGAAAGATTGCAAGATCCTTTCCGAGACCAGGACTTCAGTACAATGCCCTCCAGAAAACATCCATTGGCAATCTTCTCCAACACCTCAGCCCAGCAGCTGCAATTTCTTCTCTCAATAAATCTGCTTCCAGGGGCCAAGAGAGCCAGAACCAAAGCCACCTCTGGAGGGAACAGAACACTCTGACAAGGCTTCCGAAATATGTATCGCCTCCTCGGCCACGTTCTGGACACTTCCTTTCAGGGATTGCCTTGAACATGATAAATATTCACACTGATCATTTGAATCTCCCTGCCATATACTCTGGAGACTTCTTTCAGAGGCAAGTTGAAGGAATCAAACCCTAGCTCAGCAAATCCTGAACAAATGAAAACAATCAATCACTGCTCTACTCACTACAGTGAAACCAAGAACTAAATTTAACCTAGAAGCCTAACTAGAGGAGGGTGCTACATGCATTACTTTTGTACCAGGTGGGTGGTACTTCCGGTTGGGTGTGGAATCACTACCATCATTAAGCCAATTGCTAGCAAAAGCAGCCAGGATTGTGTTTAAAATACCATTCAACCAGCCACCATGGCACTGGTAGATGAGTGGTTAAAGTGTATCTATGGTCAAAATTTAAAAAAATATTTCTATTTCCACATTGAATTAAATTTTTTTTTTTGCTAGGCTACTCCTAATAATCTGAAGAATCTTGAAGTCTGGAAACTTGCACCGACACATTTTTATGTAGCGCTTGGTTGCTACTGGTAACTAACATTCACAATGTCACCCCGCTGCCAGACCTCCATCTATCACTTCTGAGACAATGAACAGTCATTTGCGTTGCTTTGTTTTATTTATTGGTGGATATAACTTGGTTGAGGGAAAGGAAATATGGCATGCCCATAGAACATGAAAATGTAAAAAAACTTTTGCGCTACTAAAATGTGCTGTGGGTGAACTCCTATAAACTGTATAATTTCAAGTACAATTATTAAATAAACCGTTAAATCCCAAATTGCATGTAGTGCATTAAGGTGCAATCAAATAAATTGAAGACAGCTGTCTGCAGCAGAATCTTCCAGTGTATCACAATCCACTCTCAGTAAATAATAACCATAAGTCACGTGAAGTCACGTGATGACGTAACGCGTAGGAAGTGGCCGGAGGTTGAAGTACACCGGAAGTGATGTGAGAGTGGCGTCCAGATGCCTTAGTAGCTGATTGATGCTTGTTTTTTAACCTTTTTTGTAAGAGTCCAGTTTTATCTTTGAAATAAACCTTTATGCTTATAATATACTACACTATTGGAGCTTTCTCTCTCTCCCACCTTTGTTTATCTCCCCCCCCTTGCGGAGGTGACAAGGCCATATGAGGACTTGGATGTGGAGTCGTATTCAGGTGACCTACTTGGTGGAGCAGAGGACCCCCTAGTGGTGGATATCGATATGTAACGGAATTTCTGCTTATATATATGGGTTTATGCTGGTACTTCAGGCAGTCATACTTATAGTGGAACGGAGGACCCCCTGGTGGTAGAAGTTGGAATAGCGGAACTGATCCCCGTTTATTACTACATGCTGATTTATCAAGATATGAAGGTAAGGGTTCTGTGAGCTCACTTATTGGATTTAAACTTCTCCCTGTCCACTGTTTTTGCTGGAACTTTTTATACACGATTTCCTTCTTTTAGACATTTTGAGATGATTTAATTAAGAGACTAACATCACCCTGAATCATATGCCCCGTGATTGATTTATTTATTTTTTGGACTTATTATTTTTTGCACTTGCACTGCTGTTTTTTTAATTATTGAACTAGATATACATAAGGTTCATTTATTTTATTTAAGGAAAACTCTCTTTTATATATTTTTGCTGTAGCGCGGGATCACGTTATGGTTATTATGCCCATAGAACAATTGCTTTGCCATCATATTTAAGAGTTAGAACAAAAGGTTAAGCCATGAAGTACTTATGTACACATAATATCTACAGTCACTTCCCCTGCATAACACCATGCAGACTATTTCTCCTCCTCTGCGTATCTGACAAAAGAAACCACTCTAAACAGTCTCAGTTGCTGGGTAGAAGTTGTTGCACTGTTACTAGACCAGAGGTCTGCAGTACCTCTCCCAGGCGGCCTAGTAATTTAGTAGCATGTGCTGATTGATGGACTACTGCTCCCAGATAGTCTGGCCTGCAAATCCTGTGCCCTCAGGCCACAGCGATTTGACACTCTCCCGACAGTCTCTCCTCTGGCCTCACACCCAGTTCCCCTGGTATGCCTCATCCAGAAATCCACGTTGGCCCACTCAATGACCTTCTCTTGTCCAGAGTCCATGATGGAGAACTTTAACTGGACATATGTTCCGACAGCTTCTCCAGCCCCACTGTTCCAGAACACTTCATCCATGACCGTGTAAAGATGAAGCTCCTTCCCAGCTCTCCCAGCTCTCCCAGGCTCCTCAGCTAGGCCTCGCACCCCCCCCCAGATGGGGGTGGGGCCCCTGCTGCTGCCTAGTACTCCATTCTCCACGTCTCCCAGCTGATAGCGGGCTGTTACCTCAGCTTATATCGGAGGCCTGCCCCCTGCCAATTCCAGTTGGGGATTGGTCAGGGCTCCTAACATGAGCTGCCTGCCACTCCAGTCCTAGGCCCTGCCCCCCTTCCAGAACATTCTTCCTGAAAGCAGGGGAGGTGCCTCAGAACTAAATCAGAGGTGGTCACACCCACTGCTGCACTAACCTCTCCCTGCCCCCCAGATCAAAACAAGCAGGTCTAGCCTGAAGCATAGGCCTGTCCAAATGTACCTGCGCTGACAGTTTCCCTCACAAAATCCTCCCTCTAGCACCTATGGTAGAGGGTGCTACATTTATTATGCCCTGTGAATATGCAATACTGTGTCACACATTTCACAGATCCTGTCTTCTGAACTACAATGGTGCTGAAAGAAACCAGAATCTGTATAGGAATCACCACTGCTTGCAGGCAGCAAGGTACTGTAGTATACTGTATGTAGTCTTTAGTAGGGATGAGCCAAACACCCCCCTGTTCGGTTCGCACCAGAACATGCGAACAGGAAAAAAGTTTGTTCGAACACGCGAACAACGTTAAAGTCTATGGGACACGAACATGAATAATCAAAAGTGCTAATTTTAAAGGCTTATATGCAAGTTATTGTCATAAAAAGTGTTTGGGGACCTGGGTCCTGCCCCAGGGGACATGGATCAATGCAAAAAAAAGTTTTAAAAACGTCCGTTTTTTCGGGAGCAGTGATTTTAAAAATGCTTAAAGTGAAACAATAAAAGTGTAATATCCCTTTAAATTTCGTACCTGGGGGCCGTCTATAGTATGCCTGTAAAGGGGCGCATGTTTCCCGTGTTTAGAACAGTCTGACAGCAAAATGACATTTCAAAGGAAAAAAAGTCATTTAAAACTACTCGCGGCTATAACTTCAATACACATAGAAGTTCATTGATAAAAACAGCATGGGAATTCCCCACAGGGGAACCCTGAACCAAAATTAGAAAAAAAAATGACGTGGGCGGTCCCCCTAAATTCCATACCAGGCCCTTCAGGTCTGGTATGGCTATTAAGGGGAACCCCAGCCAAAATTTAAAAAAAAAATGATGTGGGGGGTCCCCCTAAATTCCATACCAGACCCTTCAGGTCTGGTATGGATTTTAAGGGGAACCCCGTGCCAAAATTTTTTAAAAAAATGGCGTGGGGTCCCCCCAAAAATCCATACCAGACCCTTATCCGAGCACGCAACCTGGCAGGCCGCAGGAAAAGAGGGGGGGACGAGAGAGCGCCCCCCCTGAACCGTACCAGGCCACATGCCCTCAACATTGGGAGGGTGCTTTGGGGTAGCCCCCAAAAACACCTTGTCCCCATGTTGATGAGGACAAGGGCCTCATCCCCACAACCCTGGCCGGTGGTTGTGGGGGTCTGCGGGTGGGGGGCTTATCGGAATCTGGAAGCCCCCTTTAACAAGGGGACCCCCCAGATCCTGGCCCTCCCCCCTGTGTGAAATGCTGGCATCCATGCTGGCATGGAGGGAGGCTCCCACTGTGTGACGCTTCTCCTCTTCTGACGGTTCTTAAATAATGGGGGGTGGGGCCACCCGGTGACCCCGCCCCCCTCTGATGCACAGTGACTTGGCGGGCCTTCCCTGTGGCGTCACGGGGAATGCCACAGGGAAGTCCCGTCATGTCCCCATGCATCAGGACATTATTTAAGAACCGTCAGAAGAGGAGAAGCGTCACACAGTGGGAGCCTCCTTCCATGCCAGCATGGTTGTGGAGCGGCCCGGAGAAGAAGATGAAGAAGAGAAGCAGATGAAGAAGAGAAGAAGATGAAGAGAAGAGCGGGAGCCTCTCCCCTTGCCATGGATGCGGAGCGGCCCGAGGAGAAGAAGGGAAGAAGACGCCGCAGAGGAGATGCTGGACGAGAACACCGGAGAAAGAACCAGAAGAGCCAGAAGAACCAGAAGAAGAAGAAGAAAAAGAAGAAGAAGAAGAATAAGATGAAGGAAGATAGAAGAAAGAAGAAGGATTTAAATAAAGGAATTGTCAAAAACTGTCTCTTGTCATTTTTAACATTTTTGACACTTTTTTAGTGAAATGGTAGGGTACCCCCTTACCATTTCACACAGGGGGGAGGGCCAGGATCTGGGGGTCCCCTTGTTAAAGAGGGGGCTTCCAGATTCCGATAGGCCCCCCGCCCGCAGACCCCCACAACCACCGGCCAGGGTTGTGGGGATGAGGCCCTTGTCCTCATCAACATGGGGACAGGGTGTTTTGGGGGGCTACCCCAAAGCACCCTCCCAATGTTGAGGGCATGTGGCCTGGTACGGTTCAGGAGGGGGATGGCCGCTCTCTCGTCCCCCCTCTTTTCCTGCGGCCTGCCAGGTTGCGTGCTCGGATAAGGGTCTGGTATGGATTTTTGGGGGGACCCCACGTCGTTTTTTTTTTAAATTTTGGCACGGGGTTCCCCTTAATATCCATACCAGACCTGAAGGGCCTGGTATGGAATGTAGGGGGACCCCTACGTCATTTTTTTTTTACATTTTGGCCGGGGTTCCCCTTAATATCCATACCAGACCTGAAGGGCCTGGTATGGAATTTAGGGGGACCCCCACGTCATTTTTTTTAAAATTTTGGCCGGGTTTCCCCTTAATATTCATACCAGACCTGAAGGGCCTTGTATGGAATTTAGGGGGACCCCCACGTCATTTATTTTTTTAAATTTTGGTTCGGGGTTCCCCTGTGGGGAATTCCTATGCCGTTTTTATCAATGAACCTCTATGTGTATTGTCGGACCGGCAATGCATTAATAGCCGCGAGTAGTTTTAAATGACTTTTTTTCCTTTGAAATGTCATTTTGCTGTCAGACTGTTCTAAACACAGGAAACATGCGCCCCTTTACAGGCATACTATAGACGGCCCCCAGGTACGAAATTTAAAGGGATATTACACTTTTATTGTTTCACTTTAAGCATTATTAAAATCACTGCTCCCGAAAAAACGGACGTTTTTAAAACTTTTTTTTGCATTGATCCATGTCCCCTGGGGCAGGACCCAGGTCCCCAAACACTTTTTATGACAATACCATGCATCTAAGCCTTTAAAATTAGCACTTTTAATTTCTCCCATAGACTTTTAAAGGGTGTTCCGTGGCATTCAAATTTACTGCGAACACCCCAAATTGTTCGCTGTTCGGCGAACTTGCGAACAGCCGATGTTCGAGTCGAACATGAGTTCGACTCAAACTCAAAGCTCATCCCTAGTCTTTAGATATTGAAAGAAAACGAAAGGAATGAGCAAAGGAGAAGCTGCAAAACATGCAGGAAATCCAGGAAGTTTTTGAAAGAGATGGCCAGCAGGGAGGCATCACTCATAACATAAAAATGAACAATTGTTTGTATTGTTATTACAATGTTGATGTAATACACTGAAAGTGTATGCTGTGACTCAGTGTTTCAGAGCCATACCTAGAAACTTCAGGGCCCCGGTGCAAGAAATCATATAGGCCCCCCGCCACTGGAATGGGATCAGTGGCAGCAGTGATGGTGAGGGGGGTGGGATCAATGGCAGCAGTGGTGTTGAGGGGGTCGGATCAGTGGCAGTGGTGATCGTGAGGGGGGTAGGATCAGTGGCGGAGGTGGTGTTGGGGGGGTGGGATCAGTGGCAGCTGTGAGGGGTGTAGGAGCTGTGGTGTTGAGGGGGGGGTGGCAGCGGTGGTGTTGAGGGGGTGGAAGCAGTGATGTTGAGGGGGTGGCCCCGGGGGTGTTGAGAGGGGTGGCAGCAGTGATGGTGAGGGGGTGGGAGCGGTGGTGTTGAGGGGGGTTGGCAGCAATAGTGTTGAGGGGGGTGGCAGCGGTGGCGTTGAGGGGGGGTGGCAGCGATGATGTTGAGGGGGTGGCAGCGGTGGTGTTGAGGGGGGTGGAATCAGTGTCAGCGGTGGTGTCATCCTCTCCCACCACCACCTCTGCCTCTTACTGATCCCATCTTCCCACCACCACGACTGATCTCATCCCTATCCGCCCTCCCCACCTCTGTTGTAGAGGTGATGGGGGGTAGGGATGAGATCTGCAGTGGTGGTTGGGTGGAATCAGCAAGAGGCAGAGGTGGTGGTAGTTGGGATCAATTGCACTGTCAATTTGTCACTTAATTAAGTCAATCGATTCCCCTAAGAAATCCCCTAAGTCATGCCTCCAGGGATGCCTTTGCCTCATGGGGACTCCTCGCAGTCGCAGCGGGGAGAGCTCCTCCCCCTTCACTCGATTAGTGCCAGCTGGTCATCTGACTTTCTTTTTCAGTGTCCGCCCCCACCCCCTACATTCTTTCTGGATAGGTGGGCGGTCCAGAGTTTCAGCTCTGCCTTCTCTCCCCTCAATGGTCAGCAGGCGAAAGCCCCCCTGCAGTGGAAAGAAAAGACAGGCGGGCCTCAATAGCACAGCAAGAATGAACAGGTGGGCCCCTCACACTGACGGAGGGCCTGCAGGCCCCTCACACTGGCGGACCAGAGGGTGGGCCCCCCTGAAGTGGCAGAACTCCAGGGCCGAGTTGCAAGTGCGACTGCTGCGACCCTGACAATTCCGCCACTGGGTTGTTTTATACAAGGTAAGGGTTCACAAATTCTTTAAAGTGGATGTAAACCCGAAACTTTTCTTTTTTTTATGACATAATGTAGAGTATAAGATTTTCTATCATTTGAGCCCAGTCTTGCCACACAGAGTTAATTCAGCTCTGAGCAATCCTCTTTTATTTTTCAGTGAGATAAATCTTGACAAACAGAGAAAAACGTTGTCAAATCCTCCCCCTTCCGGTGAGTGACAGGTGATTTACATATCTTGTGCACTAGCCTAAGACATGCATTATTTTTTAATTCCCACTCCCACTCCTTTCTTCAGCAGCTCTGCAAGGATTGGCTGTTCCACACCTCAGCATGATTTGGCATGCTGAAGTCATGTGGTTACTTTCCTGTCTTTTCACTGGATGTTAGAGATCATAGCAGAAGTTCAGTGTAAGAAATATAGACAGGAGAAAATACATATTGACAAGGGGAGTGTAGAGGTGGGCGGGGAGTCTACTGACATCACGACTCCACCTACCGAGCTCCAGACAACAGACCCACCCACAGAATCTGCAGTTTTTCAGCTTTCATAGCAGAGGGGAGACATTTGACAGGTAAAGATACATGCAGGAGGCATGTATATCCTTATAGATAACCCCTATGGCAGTAGTTTAGAAAGCATGACATTGGGTTTACATCCACTTTAAATAAGATTTTTCAGCAAGTAAAGAGCAAGTAGGAAATTAAGCTGACATATTTAAAAACCTTTTAATGTTGTGCTCTGTGAATGGGAAAAGTAACAAATATAAGGTATGTTTATCCTAAGTTGGCTGCAAAAGAGGAAACACAATTAAATTTTTACCTTCCAAGTTTTTCTCCTGCAGTTGTCATTTACAGCTCTGCAAAAAAAAAAAAAACATACCCTGGAATTCATAAAGACTGGCACAGACAGATTTTGCAAAAGTGTATTGCGTGCATTCTAGAAATGGCGCATTGTGTGCCAAATTTATGTACCTATCTTGAACTTGTTCTTGAATTTGGCACATGCTGCACCACTTTTAGAATGCATGCAAGACAGTCTACCAAAATCTGTATATAGATCCAGATCTGAACTCAGGACCTCTGCAGTGTCTGTCTGTGTCTCTTTTTGTATTTCCACCTGAGGTGCTGGACAGATCCATACTTGATTGCTTGGACAACCTTGTTTTGTGTCTTGTTTCTAGTGAACCTTAAACCCTTTGCTCCTCCCATGTACTTCCTGATTTGCCCTTCCTGTGTGCCTGCCCTTCTAGTTTGCCAGATTTATGTACTCTCTCCAGCAAATAACTTGCTTCTTTTCACTCTTGCTGCTGTCCATATCTTTACTACCACTCATTACCAACCTTTGACTTGTTCCTCGACTATGCTTCTACTTGATCCTAACCTGCAACCACTTGCTACCACCTTTGTCTTGTTGACTGTCTATGCTTCCCCTTGACCCCTACCTGCTATATGTGCCAATGGACCCTGGCTTGCTCACCTCCTTGTGGGGTGATCCTGAGGATCACAACTTGGCCGTAGCATGCAGCAAAATCCATCTCCACCACCAGGAGCTCTGGTGAAATCTGGTTTTGTGCCTTGACTCTGTGCCTTGGGTGAGCTTGCATTATTAGCCAGGGTGACCTGCTTGTGAACTTATCCTGCCAGTCAGTGTGGATCTCTCTACTGCAATAGCTACTGGTCTCGATACCTTACCCCTTGATCGTGACAATCTGTCTGCATCAGGGTCTCTCTCTATGCCAAAAGTGAGCTGGTCCTAATTAATTTCACTCTTGTAAGAAATTAACTGTTGGCATTCTATTTTGAATTTGGCTCATTCATTGCACCATAATGTAAAAGTGGAGCATTTTACAACTACCTAAATTTGGCACATGAGTCGCTGTCAGAACCAAAAGTGCTACATATTCTTCATGAATATGGCGCAATGCATTAACAAGAGGGATTAATGCCAGAAAAGTGGAGCAACAGCATTATTGAATTCCCCCAGTCTTTATCGTCAAACATTTCTACTGCAAAAAATCAAGCATAAGTCAGAATTCCCAATATGCATACTCATCAGATCATCAGAGGTCAAATTACTAAGTTATAATGCCTGTCACTTTTTTGCCATCTGTATCCAACTGGGGACATTTCTCTTCACTTCTTGTCTCATAGCCAAAACAAATGACAGGACGTCCTTCCAAAAGTGAGGGAATCCATGGTTGTACCCAAGGGCAACAGAACTAGCATCCATATTGGATTTGTGATTTTCTTTCACTTTCACTATCAGTGATAACAGTAAACAGGACAAATAGAGAGGGTGAATCTTCTTAATGGGGGCATACACAGCAAGGACAACCTGACAGTTTTTTTTTAATGCCTCTAGACAAAAAAAAGTTTTTGACCTTAATTATATTTTAAGAATGCACAGGAAACTACATTGCATTAGATGAATAGAATACAATAGAAAAAAAACAATGCCTGTGGATACACCTTGTTGGTATAATTTAACTGACAGCAGGATATATAAGAAAAAAGATTAAACTTTTTAATTACAGGAACATGTTCACAACATATTTGATTGAAGGATTTAGATTTAGATACACTTTTAAGATTACTGAATACAACCTATTTGCAAGTTTTAAATGATCCCTAGGCTTTTTATTTTTATTTTTAAAGGGCTGTGGATTGATTATTAATACACACACCTTGGGAACAAAAAAAGGGTTGTGATCAAGGCTGGATTTACAGTTTAGAAGCCGCAGGCACAGAACCTCTATGCTTTATGCCCTGCCTCAAGCACATTAACATTGATTCTGTTTGCAGATGCAAATTACCATAAACATTCAACCCTATAACAGCTTTAGAAACAGTTTGCAAAATAAGCCTCTTATTCATCATATAGGTGAAGCCGTTAAAGCAGACCTTCCATAGAAAATAGAAGGTCTGCTGTTTTGCCAACCCCCATTCCCAAAACACAAATGGCTTTAAAACATCATTGACCAACTACCTGCCTCAAACCCCCCCGCCCCCCAAATAAAATATAAAAAAATAACATACTTATCAAAGCCCTAGCTTGTGATGTTTCTAAGAAGTGCGGCTGATATCACCATGCCTCCCAGCAAAGAAAGGTATTTTATTTTTTGGGGAGGTTTGTTGATTTTTAAAGCAATTTGTTTTTAGGGGTGGAGGAGGAATCAGGAGATATAAAAAAAGAGTACCTTCTGTTTCCCATCACTTGTATATAAAACACATCATAAGCTTGAGTCCAAACCAAATCGCCAGATTCATCGTGTGTTTTTGGGACCAAATATTATTATTTTTTTTACCATGAATAAGTGAATGATTTTCTTTTACTAGGACCTTAAAGTGGAACTATGGGCAAAATAAAAAATGGCATCTTTGATGCAGTTGGTTACTAGAATTAACACAACAGTCAATGTTTTTCTAAATCATCTTGTAACGTAGTTTTATTACCTATCAATCCAGTCAGAAATGATGTAATGTAATTTGTAATGTAATTATGCATAGACTTGCATTTAAAGCGGAGCTCCGCCAAAATTTTTTTTTAAAAGTCAGCAGCTACAAACACTGCAGCTGCTGACTTTTAAAACATGGACAATCACCTGTCCAGGGCGCCCGCGATGTCGGCACCCGAGGCCGAACCGTCTCTCCGTCCTCGGGTGCTGCCTCCTCCATCTTCGGTAAGGAAATCAGGAAGTGAAGGCTTGCGGCTTCACTTCCCGGTTCCCTACTGCCCATGCGCGAGTCACGCAGCGCAATACGGATGGTCCCTGGGACCCGTGTGTTTCCCAGCAGACAGTGGGGGGGGGACAGGAAGTGGCGTAAATAACCGCAGATTCTGCAGCTATCTATGCCGGAAGTGGGTACAGATACCTGTAATATACAGGTATCTGCACCCCCCTCCCTCCTGAAAGGTGTCAACTGTGACACTGGAGGGGGGGAGGAATCCGATGAGTGGAAGTTCCACTTTTGGGTGGAACTCCACTTTAAACCACCTCATCTTTGAAAGGCAATCCACTTTCGGATCGCTTTTCAGAGGCATTTGACAAGCAGTGAGGAGACAATATGATTTCTCCTTCTCACCAGTTTTAACCCCGTACACCAATGTTAAACGCAGTTGTCAGACATTTGCAGTGCTTTCCCATTCAATTGAATGGGTCATGCTTGGAATATAGTTTTTGCATGCAATCACCCCCTCCTTTGCCTTTGTGGTAGTTAGGAGGAGCTAAAATTTGGATCAACAGTGTGTTTTTAATGCCACCCTCGCCAACTGCAAGCCTAAACAAGCCCTTAGTCAGTTATTTTTCACCTTCTTTTAACAGAAGATGTTGTGCAACAGAAGTGGCAATTGGAAGGCTGAGACAAACCATTAACACTGACAAGGGTTATCCCAAAAGGAAAATGTTTCTGTAACTGCTTAAAAACTATTAAGGCTTTAATTTAGTCCATCTAATACCGTGTACACACGAGAGGACTTTATGGCATACTTGGGGGGGTGCAGATACCTGTATATTACAGGTATCTGTACCCACTTCCGGCATAGATAGCTCGGCGGACTGGAGTCCGTTGGACAATTCGATAGTGTGTGGGCTCCAGCGGATTTTTTTCCCCCAAAAGTTCGACGGACCTAGAAATTAAACATGTTTCAAATCTTTTCGACGGACTCGAGTCCGGTCAAAAAGTCTGTATGCTTGTCCGATGGACAAAAACCGAAGCTAGGGCAGCTATTGGCTACTGGCTATGAACTTCCTTGTTTTAGTACGGTCGTACGTCATCACATACGAATCCATCAGACTTTGGTTGATCGTGTGTAGGCAAGTCCGTTCATTCGGAAAGTCAGTCGTAAAGTCCGTCGTAAAGTCCGCCGAACCAAGTATGCCGTAAAGTCCGGTCATGTGTACCCGGCATAACATTCACCCTTCCTCAGGTTGACAGTGCTGCCGTCCAATGGCAGATGTTTTACTCCTCCATAGATAGAGGGGAGAAATGAGTGTAGCCAGCCTAAAACAGGAAGTGTGGTAATGTTGGTCTGGTAAGATGCAATACATTACATTTTTTATTTTGGTTTAAGATAGGCTTTAAGGTATGAAAGAAGATTTCAACTAAGGACAGTGGTGTTGTGGCTACCTTTTTATTTTATTTTAATTCTTTATTTAGAAGGGAACAGAACATTACATACTTCTTGTAGTGACCAACTTACATAAAATGTTACCAAAATAGATGCAGAAGGTTTATGAAGGACCAATACATGTTATACATCTATGCAACATAGTAGCATGAATGACAATCTATGATATAAAAACCTCTGATTTACCCTAAACGTTAAAATAGTTTTAAGAAGTATTTTGTGCTGACTGGCTGCACTACGTGCTCGGTAACCTTTGTATTTTTGCTTTGTATTTTCTTCATATCATTGCATTTTCTTACACATTTTTTTTTTGCACATCAGACAACATGTGCAGTCAATGGTGCTTTAGATATTAAGCTAGTAAATCCTGGATTTTTCTGCTTTTAAATCAAGGTTAAACTTTTTTTTTTTTTACAATTTTAAATGGTTATAGCATATCTCTTTTTCTCAAACAATAGCATATAAAATCTGTGTTTTACAAATTAACATGTGTACGTTTGACAAAAGCTTTCCACAACACTCTGCGGTATATTTATAACTTATTCACATTTTACAATTTACCCAGTGAAAATGCATTTGACTGCTAGATGGCGCTAAGTATCAGGAAATTCCAGTGCCATCCAATGGCCAAATGCAGTATTTTCAGTTTGAAATAAATGAAAATCATTCATCCAGCAGAGGAAAAAAACGAATAACCCCCCCCCAATCACACATGCACTTTCAGAAGGTAAATTGCTATTTAAATGTTTTTATAAATACATTCCTATGAGTTGAGCAACGAAAAATGCAGTTTGCTTTGCAGCTCTGTTTCATAGAATCATTCAACTCAGCCATCTAATAAGGGATGAGTCACTGCTCTGATGGCTCATTCAAGTTCTAAAGACAAGCAGCTTTTTTTCACCATAGCTGAAAGTATACATTGCTGATATTAAAGCAAAGTTTGATTTATTAATGCGTAGCGCCACCCCCCCCCCCCACCCCCCCCCGTAAGGGCAGCTGGAAGATGACTATTCCCAAAGGTGGTCCCAACACCTCTGACACCTTGAGTTCAGACATAATTTAAAGGGAAAATATAATTGCAAAAATTCAAGACTGTAGCAATGTAAATTAGTATTTTACTAAGGATTCTTAAGTCAGCAGAGAGAAAAGAATGTTAATGCAGGCATCTTTCAATCTCAAAATATAGTCTTAGCAAGTATACAAAGGATATACAATGCAAGAAAAATCACAATAAATCCATTTGTGATATCCAATACACCCTGGAAGAACCTATAACCCTCCGTATTAAAGGGACCTTTTTGTGTCAAACTGCTCCTTTAACCGATTCAGCCCCGGAAGATTTTACTCCCTTCCTGACCAGAGCACTTTTTGCGATTCGGCACTGCGTCTCTTTAACTGACAATTGCGTGGTCATGCGACGTTGCACCCAAACAAAATTGAGCTTTCTTTTGGTGGTATTTTACACATCTCTGCGGTTTTTATTTTTTGCGCTATAAACCAAAAAAGAGCGACAATTTTGAAAAAAAGCAATGTTTTTTACTTTTTGCTATATTAAATATCCCCCAAAAATATTTTAAAAAACTATTTTTTTCCTCAGTTTAGGCCGATATGTATTCTTCTATATATTTTTGGTAAAAAAAAATCGCAATAAGCGTATATTGATTGTTTTCCGCAAAAGTTATAGTGTCTACAAAATAGGGGATAGTTTTATGGCATTTTTATTATTATTTTTTTTATACTAGTAATGGCGGCGATCTGCGATTTTTTATTGTGACTACGAAATTATGGCGGACACATCGGACACTTTTGACACTATTTTCGGACCATTGTCATTTATTCAGCGATCAGTGCTCTAAAAATGCACCGATTACTGTGTAAATGACACTGGCAGGGAAGGGGTTAACCACTAGGGGGCGATGAAGGGGTTAAGTGTGTCCTAGGGAGTGATTCTAACTTTGGGGGGATGGGCTTTAACTCACATGACAGCGATCACTGCTCCTGATGACAGGGAGCAGTGATCTCTGTCATGTCACAAGGCAGAACGGGGAAATGCCTTGTTTACATAGGCACTTCTCCGTTCTGTGGCTCCATGACATAATCGCCGGGAGAGCGGCGGACATAGAGTCCGCTGGTCCCGTGGGCACGGTCACCCAGTACGCAGTGGGCTAGTGGGCTAGTCCCGCGAATTAGAGGGGACATACAGGTACGCCCATTTGCACGCCGCTACAGACGTATATCGGCGTGCAGCGGTCAGCAAGTGTTTAAAGTTAAGCATCACAATTTATAAGAACAAAAGATATGAATACTGTGTTAAGCAAATTCTGAGTAAGAGTTCCCCTTAATGCGCACAGATGTTATGAGAAGATGAGAGAAGTCTTTGTAGCGTAGGTGTTCAGAATCTTCAGCTAGCTCAACAAGGGCCCAGAGAGATTGCTGTGCAATGGTGACCGGCACTAGTGGATAGCATATGCAAAGTGTTTCCTGCGAGAAGCTTTTGTGTAAAGAGATGGGATAAAGGTGTTTGTATGCAGTGTCTTTTGTAAGATTTACTCAGGGTGGGCTTCTGCCTGGTCACCAATCCTGATGATATCAAGGCTCAAGGGAAATGAATGTCCCGGAACAGGCTCTTGAAGAATCTGCAATCAGTGAAGGGTGCTTGGCCGTGCACCTGGTGCTACTGGGATTCAGCGGGGTCTATAATGATGACAATGAGAGTGACACCCGATAGTCACTCAGTCGTCAAGGAGCTGGCGATTGTGAATCTGCCTGCAGATGTATGGCTCCCTGGTTGAAGACGCTCCATGCTGTTCAGGCCGAGGCGCCTGCTCACATCCCCCAGAGCGGCAAGGTCCATGCTCTCAGCTGAAGGCCATGGTCCCAAGAGGAAGAGCTCCTCTGCAGACCAGGCTACTTATGTCCTTACCCAGCATTCTTTTCTATCCAGCCCACTAAAACTTGTCATCTGCATCAGCACTGGCTCTATGGAAATCCCGCCTCCTTGAAACACATGTCCTATGATCCCCTGCTTTGAATAGTGGTCTCTCTCTCTCTCTGCCTTCAGGAAATGATGTCACAATGTCCAGGATGAACAATAAAGGGAAACAAACTCAAGGCAGTCCTTGTTAAAGAATGTCCCACAATGACACAGGCAGACTAGCCAGCGCATGGCTACAAATGTCAAAGAGACTATTAACTTTGGTAGGGAATTTTCCCTTAGCTTGGTGAATGAGGTGCAGCTCTGCTGACCTCCATCATCCATCAATGTGCAATCAAACTACTATTTTTATTTTTGCTTACATGTGATTGGGTATTTTATGCAAAGTAAATTTCCACCACATTCACTAAGAGAAAGAAACATTCCTTTACAAAGTGAACAGCCTATAGGGGTGATTTACTAAAACTGGAGATTGCAAAATCTGGTCCAGCTCTGCATAGAAACCAATCAGCTTCCATTTTTTTTTTGCCAAAGCTAAGTTGAACAAGCTGATGTTAGAAGCTGATTGGCTACCATGCAGAGCTGCACCAGATTTGCACTACTCCTATATGTCTTTAATAAATCCGCTCCATGAACTCTACCTGATGGTTGGATAAAAAACAACATTTTCATATATACCTTATTAAAAAAGTAGTTTTAATAATTCAGTTTTAAGTGCTAATCCTAATAAATAAAAAACAAAAACTAAACCACAATACATTCCACTTATTTCAAGCGTGCTGACACATTTGGGTCCATAACATCTATTTGAGATTTAAACAAACACTAAGAAAGCTCTGTCTCTTCGAGTTATGCAAATAGCAGTTTTGAAATTAATAATGAATACACTGTTATCCTAAAATTGCACTATTTTTCTTCATGATACATTTCTATTCATGTATTCATTTGTTAGTTATTCCAAAAGTCTTCTCCAGCTGCATACAATATAGCAGTGTATCTGCACTATAACTAATCAGTCCTCTAGAACCAATCAAGTTATTTTTCCACTTATCATTTTCTTTTCAACATTATGTAAAAGGATTTCATAGTGTGTGAAGGGATTTTATTATCTATGGGTCACAACCAAGCATAGGACAAAAAAATATAAATTTTGGGTTTTGCTGAAGGCTGTGTTTAAGTGATTATCAAGGCGTTTGCATTACAATCTGTGGCTCATAATGTTCCATATAATCGAAAGATGCAGCTCTGAATAACATCAAATATCAAGTATCGCAATATCAGTGACAAAGTGTACTTTATTGCCACATTTAACGCCACTCACGGTGTATTTTTTATCTTTCCCTTTGCTTGTTTCTAGTTCTAGTGCATGGCCATACTTCACATTTTGTAAACTCTATGTTAAATATCATAGGGATAGAGCTTATTTCACTTACCGGTAACAATTTCATTTTGTTATTGATTATTGACTTACTGTGAAAACTTATGTGTTCAGTTACTTAATGGAGCCCAGAGAACTGGTAGTCTAAGGGCTCTTTTATACAGTGGCCGCCCATCTGAATTCTAACATTACAGTCTGATGGGGCTGTGCACATGCCACATTCGCAATGCTGTGCTTCACAGCCACAGCATTTTTAACTCAGGCTGCAGAGTTTGACAGCTGCCACCACCTGTTAAACCCCCCCATTGAGATCAATAGGGCTGCATCACAACCACGAGTCATATGTTTGGTTTGCATTAGTGGTATGATCCAACAATGTAATATTTTTGTTTGGCAATTATAAAAAAAAAGTAAAAACAAAAAAGAACAGGTGTCAGGAGGTGGCAGTAACAGTTGAACACCTGTCAGCCACTGCTATACCACCCAATCTACGACGGTAAGCATACATTATGAAAAAAAAAAGGTTTTCTTCATAAATTTAGGCCAAAATGTATTTTTCTGCATTATTTTGGTTAACATAACCACATTCAGTATATAATATTTAGTTTATAGGCAAGACATAGAGTCTACAATCTATGGTATATATATTTGTATATCAATTAATCCTGATGTACTGATGGCCTCACCTCATTTATTGTGACCCTAAAATGCCAGGACAGTACATATACCCCTCAAATGACCCCTTTCTGGAAGGTAAGCAGTCTGAACATGGTGAGTTTTTTGAAGCTGTCATTTTTTTGTCAATTTTTTTTTGAAAATTAAGAATTTAAATAAAATGTGTTTTATTTTCACTATTTTTTAACATAATGTCACCAGAGCAGCACAGTGTCTAAAAATTTTAACATTTTTAAAACATTTTTCCCCCTATTTTTACATTTTTCTTTTTTTACATACTGTGGCCAGAGCAGTACAGTGTTGCCAAAGTGGTATTGTACTACAGTGATCATTTTTTTTTGCGCACTATTGTTTCTTATAACAATAATGATGTTATAAACAATTATTTTTATGAATGGCACCTATTCATTCATTCATTGTGTACTATTGTGAACGTTACACTTTTTAGCAGCACAGAAACTCAGTTCAGCCCACCCAAAAAAACACACTGTCAAGTGTACTGATGAGCCGAATGTACCTGGATTCGGTTTGGGGTTGGTTTCTCAAACTTTAATCAAACTTAGATGCTGAATCTGAACCCCATTGAAGTCAACTTGAGCTGAATCTTAGAAATCGGTAATGAGCAATTTCTAGGCTAATATACAAGGGATTGTCAAACTGCCCTAGGGGATACGTACCAAATATAAACATTTTTTTTTATTTCCATTGGTAGGGAGTAGGAGATATTAAAAATGCAAAACTTGTTTAAAAAACATGCTTGGGGGTCTTTAACCTGCCTGTGAAGTGGCTCATCTGAATAATATGTTAGAAGGCCAGTGTGCTGGCCTGAATTTATGGGAGGAGCCCGGAGGGTATTTAAGCTGACCACTTCCCCTTCCTCTTTGTCAGTTTCAGTGCACGATACTACATGTCACTGTGCTGACTCTTCCCAGCTTACCTTGTGTTCATAAGTCTGTGCGTTCGATTACAAGTGGGTTGCGGCGTCTTCGTCGGCGGTTCTCGCTTGCTGTTGCAGGTAGGGTTCAAACCTTTTTGTTCATATGCAATGTTACCATTGGATATGTTTCCTATACCTGCAAACTTAGATTTGCAGGCTCGCTCTGCCTTGCTTGTCATCCTATCCACAAACATACGATTCGTTCGTAGATCCAAGCCTCTGAGCCATTGTCGGTTGTTCTCTGATATTACTCGATACAGGCTTCATTTTCTCATAGGATTCACTGTCTATGGGGTTGCCGTCTCATCCATTTGGAGATCAGCATGTATTATTTGCATGGGTTCTGTTTCTGATTGAGGTGGTAATTAGACCCACATGGGGCCTTGTCTGCACTTTGATTAGCCTGGGGGGCTGGGTGGTTGGCATGTGTTCGGTTTTAGAAGTAAGGTGTGGTATACACACTGCAACCGATTTGTATTGGATTCACTTCATACATTTTACAACCGATTTGTATCAGTGCCATCTCTTTACAACCGATTCATATTGCATACCTGCTACAATCCGATTCGAACCTAGTCACATCGGCAGCACAACGGTTCGCATCGGATGCATCCCGCTCACTGATTCTTATTAGTCCCTGTTGTACCCCACAAATGGTTCGTTGTTTATGTAATTTTCTACTGACTGTTTTGTATTGCTTTCATGTCATACGAATCAGTCGGATTCAAGCCTAGTCGCCTCGGCGGCACAACGGTTTGCATCGGTCTTATCCTGCACACCAATTTGTAGTGGTTCTTACCATACCCTACGATTCATTATTTATTTTTTTGTCTGATTCACATCACCTCAGCAGCTACATGCATCACAGTCCACTCCGAACCTAGTCGCACAAGCGGCACAACGGTTCGCGTCACGAGTATCCCACACACCAATACGTAGCAGTCCCTATAACAAATCTACGATTCGTTACGTATGCCACTTCGCAGTTCCTTCCTACATATACAATTTCTGCTATGCTTTTCTTTTTAGCCTATCAGTAGGTGACCCTTCTTGCAATCGCTGCAAGCTACGCATCTCATCATAACTCCTTGCAATCGCTGCAAAACACGCATCTCAGCATATACCCATTTGCAATCGCTGCAACATGCATCTCAGTATAAACTCCTTGCATTCGCTGCAAGAACACGCATCTCAACATTTACCCATTTGAAATCGCTGCAAAAACATGCATCTCAGTATAATCTCCTTGAAATCATTGCAAGATTGCGCATCTCAACATTTACCCATTTGCAATCACTGCAAAAACATGCATCTCAGTATAATCTCCTTGCAATCATTGCAAGATCACGCATCTCAACATTTACCCATTTTTGCAATTGCTGCAACATGCATCTCAGTATAAACTCCTTGCAATCACTGCAAGATACGCATCTCATGATAACTCCTTGCAATCGCTGCAAAAAACATGCATCTCAGCATATACCTATTTTGCAATCTCTGCAAAACATGCATCTCAGTACAAACTCCCTTGCAATCGCTGCAAATACACGCATCTCAGCATATACCCATTTTGCAATCACTGCAAGAACACGCATCTCATCATAACTCCTTGCAATCGCTGCAAGATACGCATCTCATCATAACTCCTTGCAATCGCTGCAAGACACGCATCTCATCATAACTCCTTGCAATCGCTGCAAGACACGCATCTCATCATAACTCCTTGCAATCGCTGCAAGACACGCATCTCATCATAACTCCTTGCAATTGCTGCAAAAAAAACACGCATCTCGGCATATACCCATTTTGCAATCTCTGTAAAATATGCATCTCAGTACAAACTCCTTGCAGTTGCTTCAAATACACGCATCTTACCATTTACCCGTATACAATCACTGCAAAACATGCATCTCAGTATAAACTCCTTGCAATTGCTGCAAATACACGCATCTTAGTGTTTACCCACTTGCAATCGCTGCAAAACATGCATCTCAGCATTTACCCTTTTTTTGCAATCACTGCAAAACACGCATCTAAGTATAAACTCCTTGCAATCGCTACAAAACACGCATCTCAGCATTTACCAATTTTTGCAATCACTGCAAAACACGCATCTCAGTATATACCCATTTGCAATCGCTGCAAACATGCATCTCAACATATACTCCTTGCAATCCCTGCAAGCACACTCAGTGGTGCTCATACAGCTTACTTCATTTTTTTAGTGGCACTTAATCGGTCACTCGTCTCCAGTGGCATTCATACGAGCCACTCATCGTTTTCGTCTATCTTTTCTCCCTCAGGTCAGTCGAGTTCAGGTTCCATCCTGTACCAGGTTGGACGTTATTTCCCAGGTAAAAAAAAAGCAAAAAAAAAAAAAAAAACGCTATGTTTGCATCTTCACCAGGGCCAGTCGCATACAAGGGGGACACATAAAAAAAAAAAAGAAAAGAAAGAAAGTAAACAAATCTTGTTGCACTCATGTCACCCCTACTGCAGGATTTCCCGGTCGACCGAGTTTCAATCATAACCAGGACCTCGCTACTAGAGCGTCAGTCAGGGCCTAGTTCATGGGCTTTTCTATCACATCATTCTGCAGCACCCTTTCACTATACCGTTACTTCACATACATCATTGGACGTGATCTCCAGGCGTTAGTTCTGTCACATATGTCTATACATGACACTCTGTTTTCGAAGGGCGACCCTTCACCTCGCAGACAAGGTCGCTTAACAGTAGACTTGCTGGCAGTGCAAGTGTTAGCAGGCCGAGCACACGTCACCCCCTACAGACCGCAACATTCCTACGTAGGCCGTACCAGACTTCTACTTCTCGCCCTGGGGTTCTGGTCTTCAGGTTTGTGCTTGCCACAGACAGGCACCCGAGCTATCGGTTATCTGGCCAGTCACCTCCTGGCCCACCTCGGTCGCCACGCACTCTTCTGAGTTTTCTAAATTTCCACTCAACATAAGTTCTGCACAACAGAACTCTGTCCGCCCCTGTCTATGCCTATCATTCCTTTTTCTGTACTTCTTCCTTTTTTCCTCCTCTCTGAGTTTTCTCTTTACCACTTTGCTCTCTATCCTATGGCTATGACTCCTCTTAAATATGAGCACCCAGCCCCCTTTTTGTCTTCTGGCAGCGAGGACTTCACACCCGCCCCTCTGTTACCCCCCCAAGCAGCTCAGAGCGCGGCTGCCTGCAGTCCCTCAGGGGACGGAACATCCCCCAAACTCATAGCTGAGTCGCAGGGATGTTCCCTTTCCTGCTAACGGCCAGGAAGGCAAAGCTTTTCAGGCTCCTCTTCCCGCCTCCAGCTGCAGCTGGGCCCAACAGGCATCCCTACAATCCATCCACAGGGCCCAGCTGCACTCTTTGGTCTCCCCCTTAGCCGCAACAGTTCGGACATCCAGACCAGAGTCACACCTTTGAAAGTTCGCCCATCCATGGCCCTCCCGGACTTGGTCATGGTCCCGATGACAGCTTCTCCTTCTGCAGGTACACCAGGCTCTGCACCTATCGTCCTCCCCATTCATATTGTCCCGACCAGCATCAGGGAGGATATATTGGAGGGCAAAGACGTCAACTGGCATCCCTGCTCATCTCAGTCCATGACTTAGCTGACAACAAATCATACGCCTGGGGGGATATCTCAGTGGTTGTCAAGTGGAGAGACCCCAGCCTCAGTCGTAAGCTGTCAGCCACTAAGTTCGCCCTGGCCTTCGGGATGTTCAGAGATGTACTTTGTTCAGCCACCCTCAGCAGGAGGGAGGAGCGGGACTTATACCTTCATGCAGTGACAGATCTTGCTTACAAATATGGAGGTTTTGCCGTCTACGACCATTGGTCATTTTTAGCCAAAGCAGCAGCGAGACTTGCCCAGTTCCAGATAAGCTCTGACTGGAGCCTCACAGACATGAAACTCTTTTGTCGCCACTTCGCCCACAGCTGACGGTTTCGCCCAATCCCTCACTTGAACCTGTCACACCAGGCCCAGTGTCACAGGGTTATCCATTATCTGGACGATTTTCTGCTTATCGAACACCTAGACATACCCCCCCCCCGGTAGATCTAGACAAGCTAAGAGGTCTTCAACAATCTCAATGGACACATAGTGAAAGGCCCAACACATTTCATAAGTTTCTCAGGTATCATCTTGGATATGCACGCCATGCAGCCTAGCCTGCCTTCTGACAAATTAGCTTGTGTTGGGTTGGTCATTCAGGAGTTTACCCGGTCACAGGAATGTACTAAAAGACAGCTGCAGTCCTTGATAGGGATGCTCAATTTCGCTATGAGAACAATTCCTCAGGGGCGGTCGTTCATCTCAAGGCTCTTAGTTTTTCTTGCCCAAGTGCAGGACCCGACCAAGTCCTGAGACTAGACCCAGCAGCAATAGCAGACTTGGCTATGTGGGACGAGTTCCTCTTCAACTGGAACGACATATCAATGTTTTTCCCTCAGTATCAGCTGTCGCCCCAGGTAGTCACAGATGCTGCAGCCTCCACTGGCTTTGCTGCAATTTTTGGCCATCACTGGTTTGCCAGACCTTGGCCCCCGGAAATCTGCCTGATTCCTGGTTTCCCTCGATCTTCGTCATTGTACGAGCTGTACCCCATCGTGGCAGCAGCCCAAGTCTGGGGCCACACGTGGACAGATCAGACAGAGCTCTTCACCACAGACAACCAGGTTACAGCTGACATCATTAATAAGGGTAGATCCAATTCGCTCCCCGTCATGTCCTTCCTGCGCAGTCTGCTGCAATTGTCACTACATCACCAAATTTAACAGTTACTGTAAGCATATCCCTGGCAAGTGCAATACCGCAGCCGATGCACTGTCCCGCTCGAATTTTGTCTCATTCTTCCAGCAGGAACCTGGAGCCGACCCATCATCCACTCCTATCCCACCTTGGTCTCAACTAACAATGGATTGAAGTCACACCTTGCCAATGCAACCCGGCTCATCAACCACTCACTGTCTAGCAACACACTAAAGGCTTATCCCACGGCCTGGAACACCTACCGTAGGTTCTTTGCCACTTGTCCCGGAACCACAGTAGATGACGTCACTCATGTCCTAGCCTTTATATCTTATTGCCACACACAGCTGGCTCTCCCTCATACCCCTATCAGGCTGTACCTGGCCGGTATCCAAACCATGTCCTTTATCTTACGAAAAACGCAACAAACCGGACCCAGAGTGGATATAAACTTCTTTCGATCCAGCAACGCCTGGTGCCCAGCAACAATCTTTTGACTGTCTGCTCTTTCACCTACCCAGCCAGACAGTCTGCAGCCCGTTACTGCCTTTTCAGGTCAACCACCTGAGTGGAAATCAGTTTATTAAACATGTTTGGGTCCTACTGGTCAACTTAGGCCTAGACCCCGGGCGGTATTCTGGATATTCCTTTGGATCAGCGCAGCCTCAGCCACATCTCAGCACGGAGTACCAGACCACGTGACCAAGAAGCTAGGCAGGTGAAAGTCTGCCTGCTTTACCAGATATATATTCCCTCAAGATGGTCTTTTCTCCAAGCTCACTCAATGAGGTTAGAGGCAATAAAGATACTTCCCTACCTGGTTATTTTTGGCCCCTTTTCTTGCCATACCTACCAGACGACCAAAAGCCACACCTCAGGTCTATTTATGTTGTGAGTCTTGTCGCGTGTTTATGTGATCCACATTTGTCTCGGTCTTAGGGCCACGACCATAAATATAATATATTATCTATTAACATATACATACATATACATACATAAATATACAATCTATTACCTCCAAACACCGACTTTTACAATGAAAAAAATGCTGTTTAAATTGATGGCAAATAATAGCTCCTAATCACTCCTGTCTGTTTGTAAACAAACAGCCTGGGATTTCCTTTATCTATATCAGCCTCTTACTCTAGAGGAGGGTGTGGTATAGATGGTAATGGGGAACTCCTCCAAAAAAAGTATAATGTGTGGGGATCTTTACAAGATCAGTTTACAAACTTGAAGATAATTCACATTATTAGGAGTAGGCTAGAAATAATTAAAATACAATGTGGAAATGAATATATGGTTTTATGTTTTGCCCATAGATACGCCTTAGTTGTGCCTAAGCAGCACTCTAGATCTGTACTTCTCCATCTCTCCTACGATTTCCTGAAATTTCCCCCACCAATTTTCAGATCAAGTGTTTTTAGGGGGCTACTTTGACACGAGAAAGCAAAGCCTTGCCTCTACGAAGATGGCCACAATGTAGAACAACTTAAGGTAAGTCAGTAATAAGCTGAAGGTGGACTACAGACAATGCAAGTGACTAGTCCTTTACCTTCTGCTTGCCTTGTTTGGCCACAAAGTTCAGGTCTTACTTAATTGTTCTAATATCCATCGATCCATTGAACTCTTTTTTTTTTTAAAACAAACTATATTGTCAATTAGCACTTTTCAGATTGTGGTGTATTTATCTGTAGAAGTCTCTTAAATGCCTACCAACCATACCAGAATAAATAATGCAACTGATGTAAGAATGCATTGCGTTCCCTCTATTTGTCCCTAAATGTTTTCTTACCTCTTACTTTTTCCAAACTTTTGGGGGAATTCAATAAAGCTGCTGCACCACTTTTTTTTTACTTTAATCCCTCTTGGTAATGTATTGTGTTAAAATTCATGAAGCATTTGCGACAATTTTGGTTCTGACAGCAACTTGTGTTGCATGTGCTCTAAATGTGGCGCAGCATGCAACAAATTCAAATACAAGTTCTAGACAGGTACATGAATTTGGCACATTCTGCACCATGTTTAGAAAGCATAAGAGACACTTTCGCAAAATCTGTCTGCATCAGTCTTTATGAATTCCAGGGTTAGAATTTTAGTTTTGAATAGAAAAGGAAGAGTTTTAAAAATGTTTTAAAACGGAGTTCAAACTAAAAAAAACAAAAACAAAAGAAAAGTCATCAGCTACAAATACTGCAGCTGCTGACTTTTAATAATCCGACACTTACCTGTCCCAGGGTTCAGCGATGCAGGGGAACGAAGCCCTGCTCGTCTCCCCCTCTTCTCTGCAGCGCTGGCATTGTCACTGTGGGTGCTCGGCTGTGATTGGCCGGGCAATCATATGGGACCTGTGACGTCTCGCAGATGATTGCCGATCACCTTCCCTTAAAGCGAAAGTTCCATTTTTGGGTGGAACTCCGCTTTAAGGTTTTTATTTCCCTGCATCCCATTGTGGAGAATTTCTTTTACTTTTTTTGTAGATACAGAAGGAAGTGAGAGGCTATCTCTTCAAAGCAAGGCAAGACTGAAATAGTTGTCACCCCAAAAGTTGTACTCATTAGAAGATTTTTCCTCTACACCAGTTCCGGTGACAATGGATATCAAAACACACTTATGCCGCGTACACACGATCACACATTCCGACAACAAAATCCATGTTGGCTCAAACTTGTCTTGCATACACGCGGTCACACAAAGTTGTTCAGAATTTGCGAACGCGGTTACGTACAACATGTACAACAGCACTAGAAAGAGGAACTTCAATACCAAGTGTGCCACCCTTTGGGGTCCTTCCGCTAATAAGTTAGTAGAAGTTTGGTGACAGATGATTCGTGCTTTTCAGCCTCCTGCTTTTCCGATCGTTCCTGCTCTTCAGTTTGTGCTTGTGGGTTCGTATTTATATTACGTATTTGAATTTCAGTGCATTCTTGTCCTCTCGTTTCTGATTTCCAGCTCTGGCCTTTGATTTTCAGTGCATTCCTGTCCGCTCTTTCTGACTTTCAGCTCCAGCCTTTGTTTTTCAGTGCTTTCTGTTAGTTCGTTCTGACCAGCTGACCGTGTTGAAGCCATGAGGACCCTCACCCCGGACCAGAGGGTTTATAACTACCGTCTGGCCAGAACCAGAAGAGTGGTGGAGAATGCTTTTGGGATAATGGCCAGCAGGTTCCGCCTATTCCTTACGCCAAGTAACATGGCGGAATATAAACCTAACCATATATTCCTTGCATGCTGCATTCTACACAACTCTTTAAGGAGAAGCTCAATGACCTATGTTGCCTCAGTTGGGCCTGAGGCTGGACTTTAACAAGAAACCCTGACGGCGCTTGAAGCTGGCCGTCCTGGCTTGCCCCTCCAAAGCACCCTTGAAGTAAGACAGAAGTATGTTGAGTACTTTGCGGGTGGGGGGCCATTGATATGCCAGAAACTGTTTAAGAAACATTTTATCCTAAATTTTTTAACTTAAACTGAAAGAAGATTTCCTTTGATTTACTGCCTGGGTTTCTTTTAACTATCTCCTAGGTTCTCCAATGGGCTTTTCTTTTTGGACATTTTCTTCAATAGTGCAAATGTAATTTATTTGATACATGAGGTGACAATCTCTTCTTCAGCAAACTATTATTATGTTGTGGGTCTGCCACACACACCTTGTTTTTGTTGTTAATGTATGTAATGCATTACTGACAAAAACATTCATCATTTTCAGCACTATGAATGAATTTTGTGGAGTCATGAAAATGGCCTGATTGTGGCAAATTATAAAGCACTGTGGGTGTTATTTACTAAAGGAAATTCCAATTTGCACTCCAAGTGCACTGCAAAAGTGCACTTGTAGTGCAAAGTGGATTTGCCTTTAGTAACTAACCCCCATTGTCACTGTAAAAACCAACTTACTACAAATATTATTATTGAGCATTGAGAGAAGAAGCCACACATTGTTGAGTAGAAAACATTTTATTCAAAGCACATTTACATGTGCGTTAGAAAAGGGTTTTGGAACAAACCAACATCTTTGGTGTTTAACTTTTTTTTTCCCCCATTGTAAATATCCTTTTTTTGGTTAAACAGGCATGTTTCAAAGCATAACATACACAACTCAGGAACTTACAAAGTTCAACTTTGATAAAGTGAAGGCAATATCAGACATGAGTATGTCCAAACTGTGTTGATATTGCCTACATCAGATGGGGTGATGTCACCCCTGTTAAAGCCAAATTTTGAAGATGCACACAAATTGGGATTTAAACTGGGGATTTCCCTCCTGATCCCACGCCTAATGTCAACATGTGCTAGCTCCCATCATGGGTGATCAATGGACGTGTTTTGGGGGTGCATCCCCTTCCTCTCACCTAATTGAGTTGCGAGGAAAGGGTTGCACCCACAAAACGCGTACATTGATATCCCGTGATGGCAGATAGCACATGTTGACACACCGTGTGCATATTCAAAATTTGGCTTTTAAAATACTTTATAAATTTTTTTTCTAAGCAAAAATACACAATAAAACAGTACAATTTTTGTGTGTTTTATATTCTGCCTAAAACATCAATGATGTTCTTAATTTTTTGTTGAACCTCATTGATGTTTTCCTTTATATTTTTAAATCATGGTTAGATGGGCACTTTCACTGGTGAAATGAGATTCTTCTTCCACAACATCCACATCACCTAAAAGAAAAAAACACACCATGTATTAGAAATATGCAGGAATAGATCTCTTACCTGAAGCTGTGGTCTCAGACACTCACCTGTTGTGGTGACAATTTTGCCCACTTCATAGACCTCTCCCTCCTCATCCTCTGCTTGTGGTTTTGTGAATTCCCCTTCTTTAGGAGGTGGGGGGTCCCTGGTGTCCTCAGATGTCCCGAGTCTTTTCTCCCCTATGTGAATAAAAAATAGGTATACTTAGCACACATATATTGGAGGGCAGAAATAGGAATACGAAACATTGTTTGGAAGTGTTATACAATTGTCTGTTTTGGCAGAGTTCCAAGGTGAAGAGCATTTTATTTCCTTTCTAAAGCTGGAATACTTACCTTTTTTGTTAAAGTATCACACATGTAGAGATCCCTAGTATCGACTGGAGCACCTGTGTGGGACACCCTAAAAAGTTTGATTCTGGTGTCCCACACTAGTGCTCCTGCGTCCAGGTGTGTAAACAGCTGCTGAGTGTCCTTTCCTTACACTGAATCAAGTTTGCATTTCATTCTAGCTACAAACCCATCTAGACAACAAACTTATTTTAATACAAATAGGCCTGAACAAATGTAGTTAACCTGTATCTGCCAAAAACATCTTATAAGTGGGCGAACGAACGATGTTTCGTACGACCGATTACTGTGCCCATGAACATGAAAGTTGCCATTTTAAACTGTACAACAGTAAAGAAAAGCACATGGAGCAGCATGCAAGTAATAATAATAATAGGAACACAGGACAAATACTTACTTTTTAGAAGCAGTTTCCTGATCTTTCTGTGCTGATCGTGCTCCCTCAATTTGAGGTTTGACCATCGTTTCCTCAATTAATCCTTGGATCGTCGTACCCCAAAATTCCTGTGCAGACTCTTTACAACTTTAGGCATGATCTTGGCCTTTCTCACATTTGGGTTTGTGTACGGTCCATACTTTCCATCATAATTGGCCCTCTTGAAGATATCCACTGTCTCCACCATCTCTATAAAGGCCATAATGGAGGCCTTAAATCTCCTCCAGGACCAGGAGGTTTGGGGCTCCAGCCTTTTGTCTTTGCAGCTGTTGTCTCTCCGCCATGTGCTCTCCCACTGTGCCGAAAGTCAAGGGGTGGGGAATAGACTAGAAAGAACGTCAGGGGCGGGCGGAGTTTCACACATACACATACACGCAGTGTATATAAAGCGTAACACGCCTGCGTCGTACGTACGATCTGTGAGCAGAGTACGGAGTAACATAAGTGACGATCATTATAATGAATGTACAATTTTAACTTGGTGTATCAATGGCCTATACTGCTTATAGATTGAGGCCTATATTGGGTCAAGATTAGGAGAGTTTCGCCTGACATTAGGGTTTGTCTTGTGTTGTGTCTTGCAGAGAAAATGAATCCCTTCAATGATTTCTAGGAATATTCATTGATATGTTCAGGGAGCTGCCCTGTCTGTGGCAGGTGAACCACCCATTTTATAATAATCCAACAAAGAGGCAGGCAGCGCTGGAGAAACTGCTTGAATTTGTGAGCCGGTGATCCCCACGGCAGACATCAAGTATTTAACGTCCAAAATTGGTGGCATGAGGAGCACTTATAATAGGGAGCGCAAGAAGGTCCAGGATTCCCTGAGATCAGGAGCAGCAAATGACATTTATGTACCCAGGCTGTGGTACTATGACAGACTGCATTTTCTGTCAGACCAGAGGGAACCCAGGCCAGCACTCTCCAGTCTTTCTTCAAGGCTTCCTTCCCCCCCAGCTGAGGCTTCCAACGACCAACCTGGGCCTTCCAGGCAGCAACATGTGGAGGAGCCCAGCTTGAGTCGGGTATAGCATTCTTCAAAATATTTCTGGTTTCCAAATTAATGATGTTAAATATATGTTAGTTTTGATAACTAATTTCTGATTTCACAGAGTGTTTTACATATCAATAGACAGTAGTGGCCACAAATGATTGGGACAAAACTGAAAAATACTGGGGTCAGAATGATAGTCTTTTCTATTTATTAACATTCAATTTGCAACATGAGCTGAAAATTGTGTGAGATTGATGAACCAAAAAAGAAAACTATGTCCCTTTTTCATACACACAAAGGTCTCAGCCAGGAGGATGCCGTGGAAAGTGGCAGCCGGGAGGTGGCCGGGCCCAGTAGCATGCCCAAATTCCAGGTCCCTGCCCTCGGCCTTCCACAAAAAAGTGCCAGGAAGAAAAGTAACCTGGAGGAGGCAGCACTTGGCATATTTCTGAAAGCTACTGCAACCCTCAGAACCCCCCCCCCAGTCTTCAAGAGGACTATGCCTACATGACAGCCTGCAAAATGCTGGAAATGGAGGAGGGCCAACGCCTCTTATGTGAGGAAGTGATCTTGCAAGCTCATAATAAGGGGTTGAGGGGCGAACTCACAAGCCAAAGCCACGTTTGTGAGTTGAACCATGGTCCTGCTCCTCCTCCTCCACCTCCTGCCACAACTCCAACACCAGAGCCACAGCCTGGAAGGAAGCGTGTAAGGAAGACCAGAGAGTGATGGCCTGGGTTCAGTCTGGTCTGACAAAAGATGCAGGCTGTTGTCTGACCACAGCCTGGGGACAGATTTGTCATCTGCTGCTGTTCCTCATCTCTTGTAGTCCTGGACCGGATTGTGCTCACTATTATATGGACTCCTCAGGCTGGCAAATAGTTGATGTGTGCCCTGGGGTACAAAGGCTTCGCCAATTTCAGCAGTTTCTCCAGCGTTGCCTTCCTCTTTATTTTGTTATGACCCAGAATAAAAAAAATATTTTTCAGAAATACTTGCCTATGTGTTTTACTTCAAAAAGGACAGTTTGTGTTTGAGTAGGCAGGTACATTTCCTAAATACAATGTCAAATAACAAAGTACACCAACACCAACCAACCTCCTTGAGGTTAAAAAATACAAGGTAATAATGGTGGTAATTTGACACACAAAACAAGAAATAATATTATGGAGAGCACTAGAAAATAAATAAATAAATGTAGATCTTGATTAAAAAAAAAAAAAAATTATAAACATTATTATGGAGATCTAAAGAAAAACAAAATTAATATTATTCATGAGATCACGAGAAATAATAAAGAAATCAGTTTGTGAGAACTCTGTGTGAATATGAGCAGCAAAGCAACTTCATTCTTCTAGCATTCTAAAGAAGAAGAGAATGCGCTGCATTAAACTATTAAAAAAATTGCAGTGTGACGAATGTGCTATCTCCATTACGAACGCTAGTTTTACCAGACCGAGCGCTTCCGTCTCGTAATTTACTCTGAGCATGCATGGCACTTTGTGCGTCAGAATTGTGTACACACGATCAGAATGTACGCGAACGGATTTTGCTGTCGAAAAATTTGAGAACCAGATCTCAAATTTTATGCGATGGAAATTCCGATGGAGACTGTCTGATGGAGCCTACACATGGTCGCAATTTCCGACAAAGGGCTCCCATCGAACATTTTCCGTCGGAAAATCCGACCATGTGTACGGGGCATTAGTTGCAAGGAAACAGCTTTGCTACTGATCTGTCTCCTTTATTCCCAAAGATCAGCAGGCATACATGTATTTCCATAGCTTTAAGGCCCCTTTCACACACACACGGATTGTTCGTTTTATCAGTTCAATCACGTTTTTCAAAGAAAAAACAGATGAAATTTACATCAGTTTATCATAAGTTTATCATCAATTTGTCATTAGTTTTTCATCTTTCATCTTTACATCAGTTTTTTACATCCTCCAGCTAGAGTCCTTAACCACTTGAGTCCCAGAGCCATATTTTTTTGCAAAAAATGGACCGTTTACATCCGTTTTACGTCCAAACCGTTTAAAAAAAAAAAAAAAAAAAGAAAAATAGGGCTTTGATCCATTCCAAAAAATGGATGTTGACGGAAGTGGATGTAAATGGATGTAAATGGATTATCATCCATTTACATCCATTTTTCAATAGGGATGCCTTAATGTCCACTTTTTATCTGTCAACAGATGGTTGAAAAACAAACGTTCCGCATGTGTGAAAATGGCCTAACTTGCAAGGTTCTGCTGTTATCCCACAAAACTTGTGTTCAGTTAGCTTCACACCCAGCCAGGCCATCTGTCTTTTTATTTAACCTCCCTGGCGGTATTCCAGAGTGTGGCTCAATGTGAATTTTCATTACCAAAAGTGGTAACCCCGAGCCACACTCAGGATAGCATTGCAGGATCCAGGCAAAGTTAATTACCTTTTCCCCAGGATCCTGCGATGTTTTCCAGATGTGTATGCGAGCTGTGTCCTCTGCAGGATCTATCACAGTGCCGGGCTCAGTTCCCTGCAAGTGCCCTGCGATGCATGGGGGCGCCAAATTCAAAAAGTTAAAAACACAGAACACATACAGTACACCGTAATATTACCGATTACATTACTGTATCACATAATTCCACATCCCTTTTGTCCCTAATGCTTTGTCCAGTGCCCTGCCTGCAGTTTTATATTATATATACTGTTCTTTCTGCCTGGAAACTTGAGAATGTCCATAGCAATCAAAAAGTGTCCCTTTACATCAAAAGCGGTTTTAGACTAGCTAGAAAACAGCGATAATAAATTAAAATCACTTTCAGAATTGAAAGATAGTGATTTATGGGGAAATTCGTCATCAAACACTGAAAGTAATGACAGCGACAATTCTGCAACTGAGCAAATTTCAGTGTTTTGATTTAATTACATTGTTGAATACATTTTATTATTATTATTATATTATTATTTATTATACCGTATATACTCGAGTATAAGTCGTCCCGAGTATAAGTCGAGACCCCTAATTTACCACAAAAAACTGGGAAAAACCTATTGACCCAAGTATAAGTCGAGGGTGAGAAATGCAGAGGGTCAATAATGTCCATCTGCAGCTGCCTGCCTCCCTGTGTCCTGTGCAGCCTACCTGTACCCTGTACATGTGTCCTGTACATGTGTGTCCTGTACATGTGTGTCCTGTACATGTGTGTCCTGTGTGTCATGTGTGGTATGTGTGTCATGTGTGTCCTGTGTGCATGTGTGCATGTGTGTCCTGTGTGCATGTGCAGCCTACCTGTGTCCTGTGTAGCCTTCCTGTGGCGATCTCCATCCTCAGACAGCAGCCGTGTGATGATACTGTTCGGCGGCCATTCCACAGTTCAAAAGCCGCGCCTCCTCCTCGTCTGTGATAGGCTGACCGCTGACTGCCTATCACGGACATTCTCTCATTCTCATACCACGGACGAGGATGAGAGAATGTCCGTGATAGGCTGTACACTGACAGCTGTTCAGCCTATCACAGAAAAGCAGGAGGCGCGGCTTTTGAAAGCTGGAATAGCCTCCGTGCATTATCCTCACACGCCGGCCGCCGTCTGCCTGCATGACACGCTGATCATGCAGACAGACGGCGCGGACTCGAGTATAAGTCGAAGGGAAACTTTCAGCCCAAAAAAAAGGGCTGAAAAATTCGACTTATACTCGAGTATGTACGGTAATTATTTATAGTATATACATATTTCCTTACATTCAAGTTCTATATTACCACAGCCAAAACCTATAGTACCCTTGTCTTGCTCAGAACTGCCATGAGGCATGTGTCTGAATCTGATCCATGGCGCCATGCCATATAATGGCAGAAACAGCATCTATAGTTAAATTTGTAGTAAACAATCACCTTGTAAAACAACCCACTCAGTTTGAAATCTGAAAGAAAGGCAAAACATTTGTGAATAGATTAAAAAAAAATATACATAAGTACATTTTTTCCCTTTTTTATAAGGGTTCACTCTTCCCTTCCCTCTCTTCCCTCTGTTCTCAGCTGCATAAGAGCTGGGGGAGGAAAAGCAACAGGACATTGAGCTTTCCAGTGAAAGGCTGAGGAACTGACAGGAAGACCAGGAATTTTGCACAAAGGAAGTAATACATAGAGAACAGGATACTTTTCATACAAGTACATGGTACAATAGGCACATATCAGGAATATGAAATGTTGGGGTAACAGACGCTTTAAGTATTTTTGTTATATTTTCTAATATTATCTGTATCTATCATTACTTATTATTAGCATTATTACTAATTGTAATAATTGTTACTAATTATTAACATTATTAAATGTTATACTTATAAGTATTTGTGTGATCTCTCTTTGCACATGTAGCACCCTCTAGAAGTGTGGTAGAGTTAGTATAAGTTTGCTCTTAGAGTAGACAAAACATAGCTAGCTCAGGGCTAAGCCTGAGCTGTGTAATCTGGGTCAGGGTTACTTTAGTTCAGGGGCTGGATGTCTCATCTGGCAGCTCTCTCTGACACTTCCCCCTGGTCTGGAGGTTTGAAGAAACTTCCAGAGCTGGAGGGTGGGAGTAAGCAGGGGCTTCCATGCATATTTATGAGGACCTCGACCAATCCCCAGCAAAGCGGGTCTGGAAGGGGGCAGGCCACCTCATAAATAGACATAAATCATACCAGCAGGGGCAGGCGGTTGGGAGATGGAGTGCTGAGGAGGCTGTCGGTGGCCCTTGAGGGTGCCCCCTAGTCTGGAGGGAGGGGCGACCTCAGGCCTGGAGCTCGGGTGCTGGAAGATTCCCCCTAAAACACACAAAGGAAACCCTTCCTGGAAGCACAGGAGCAAGGAGAGAGTACAGTGGGAGCAGGTCAGCACGTCTGGGAGATCTCCTGAGAGTCAACCGGGTAGGCTGGTGAGTGTCAGTCTGGAGGACTGTGGGGAGAAGTTAGCATGAAGGGCTAGTGAAAGGGGCAGCTGCAGCTAGTCGGGTTGGCAATGCCTGAAGAGGTGGTGCTGGAATCAGTAGCCACAGGAATGAAACAAGCTGGACACTAAACTTTTGCTACACAACCAAGGGGCCTCAGGTTCCTGCTTATAATGGGCTATTGCTACATCTGACTGTTGGATAATTCACAGTGTTCCAGCTGGGTTCTGTAAGCAAGTGAGTGCTGGAAGAAGAAGAAGAGCTATATATAGAGACTGTATATAGGAAGAGTCGTCCCTGAAGTTTGTTCTGAAGTCAAGTGGGCATCCCATAATCTCCCATCCCTATCCAAGATATTATCCCTCAATGGAATTTTGGAGTGCCTGTGGAAATTCGGTGTGATCTCTTCACCTCCAGTGTTCCCAATTTCTTCCAGCCTGTCCCCAGTGATTCTGTGGTTCTTGCTTGCAACCTGTACCCCTGTACTTGGGCCTCTTGTTTTTCTTTGTATACCTCTGCCAGTTTTCAACCTTCCTGAACCTTTGTGATCCCTTGTTACTTCCAACCTGTCTTTCATTATCAGAACCTGTGTCTGTAGACTGCTTTATTGTCTTCTTGTGTATTCCTAGTATGTTTCTTGTTCAGTGACGGTGTACACTTTTGTCTGCTTCCAGTGATTCCTGTTTGTCTCTGTGCATTAATACTCCTAATGACCCTGTGTGTCTCCGCATACTACTACCCAACCCCAGTGCCCCTGTATAATTCTGTGCACTTTTGCAAGCTTGGACTGTTTTATATCCTGATCCCAGCACCTTAACACGGCAAGGGACTCTTACCTGTTTATTATCCCTTAGTTACTTAGTAGCTGCCTGCTCAGATGACTCAGAAGACTGCAACCTAGCAATTGTATGTTGCACAACCCATCTCCACCTTCAGGAGCTCTGGAGAAGACAAGACAAGTACTTCCTCATCGGTACCAATAGGTACAGTTGTGCTCAAAAGTTTGTATACCTTGGCAGATATTGTGAAATTTTGCCATTGATATTGAAAATATGACTGATCATGCCAAAAAAACTTTTAAGTATAGCAATCACATGAAGCCATTTATTATCACACATAGTTTTTTGGATCCTTTTGAAATCATAATGATAACAGAAATCACCCAAATGGCCCTGATAAAAAGTTTACTTACCCTGGATTGTTTGGGCTTGGTATAGACACAGAAGGTGGCACGCACACATTAAAATGGCAATTAAAGGTAAATTTTCCACATTTGTGGCTTTTTAAATCACAATTAGTGTCTGTGTATAAATAGTCAATGAGTTTGTTAGCTCTCACATGGATGCACTAAACAGGCCAGACACTGAGCCATGAGGAGGTAGAAAAGAACAGTCAAAAGACCTGAGTAACAAGGTAATGAAACTTTACAAAGATGGAAAAGGATATAAAAAGATATCCAAAGCCTTGAATATGCCAGTCAGTACTGTTCAATCACTTAATAAGAAGTGGAATATTATGGGATCTCTTGATACCAAGCCAAGGTCAGGTAGATCAAGAAAGATTTCAAAAGTGCTCCCATAGAAAACTTCTCCCTATGGGGTCACTCATATGAGAGCTCTCCTGAACCAAGCTGTGTGTGTCCATTGACACACACACAGCGTAGCTTGCCCCCTCCCCCTGCTCTCTCCTTACTGGTTTTGACTGACAACAGCAGGAGCCAATGGCTGCCACCAGAGCCTCTAGTGAAACCAGGAAGAGGAGAAAAGAGCTGCAGCAGACGGGCACAGCACTGGATCTAGAATGGACTTAGGTAATGTTTAAGGTGGGTTAGGGGAGACCTGATATTGAAAGGTCTTTTACCTTAATGCAGGGAATGCATTAATCTAAAAAAAAAAAAAAAAAAAAAAAAGGTTTTCGTTTAGAACCATTTTTAGTCCCTACTGACAAGATCAGCTACTGTATAAGATAGTGATTACATACAGGCTGGAATCCAAAATAACAAAATAATCTATCAGTTTGCAGAAGGCACTGCCACCTTCAGGCATTTCGCTGGATCTGCAGCACCATTTATTTAATAGTATAATTATTAAATATATGTTTTCTTAATAAAATAAGAAATTAATAAAAAAAAATACACAAATAAAACTTTGTTTACAAGTACTGCAATGATTAAATATCCCTATTTATTTATTTTTACAAAAAGTAGCTGAAAGAAATACTATTTATTTATTCTCTATTATTCAAAAAAAGACAAAGTTTAAAAAACTGAAAAACCTCTGTTAATGTCTCCTTGTGACATTTCACTTACTTTCCACATGAGCTACAGTATTAGTCCACTATAGAAGAGATTGTAAAAGATTGTAAAAGAGAGAAGATTGCCAACTGCCAGATTTAACTTCCATATACAGCAAGCAATATCTCCTTGTCAATGACAGGTTGGAGATGTAATCAGTTATTGCTACACTGGCTGCCTGCCAGTCTGTACTGACTCCTGTGCCAGTCCACTGTGGGAATATGCGCATCTCTCTTGTACATTGTCTATAAAATATGTAGCCATTGACCCATACTATTTTCATTTATCTGCCCTACTTTAAAATGTAATGCGCCAAATTTATCTTGAAATTGGTTGCTACTTACATGGGGGAAATAATAATTCAGCAGTTTAATGACATCTAGCAGTGACAAGTAGAAATATAGATAACAATTTCATCTTTCACAAAAAAAGGAAAAAACCTGTGGAGCCAAGTGCTTGGCTAAAAATGTAGAGCAAGTGAAACACTGGCTGCAGCTGCTCTGTGTAACTACTGCCCTGCGGTGCTGAACTGGTTAACGGATGTTTCCAGCGAGAGGAGGTTGCTGCTGAGCAGGAATATTTCAATAGACTGAGTCAGGCAGCACTGCACTGTAGGAACGCTAGTCCAGAAGAGAGACCCTACTATGGTAACCAAGAGCTTTTGAACTACATTTCCCAGAGATAGATTGCTGGGAGGAGGGGAAAGAGCTGCATTTTCCCTGGCTGTACAGAACATAACGCTCTCTCTTGCTGTGAGGGAGATCAAAGAGCGCTTATTGCTGCCCAGTGTGCACCATCATTGCTGCTTATTGGCAGCCTGAGCAGGATGCAGAGTTCTGAGTCCTGGTGTGTTGACAGTCAGAATTATCTAGATGCATAGTGGAAGGAGGACTGATTGCTGTAGGTGAACAAATTGTGAGCTACTTCTGTGGTGATTCACCGTCTGCTGCTAGAGGACTGCTACACAGCTATCTAGTAGCCTTACTTGCTGCCTGCAGATTTTACTGGGACTGTATTCATGTGCACCACTGGGAAAACTGGGCCCCAACGTTAGCCAACTGAAGAGATAGTACCAAGGAATGCTTTCCCAATAGCTGCTCCAGAGACCTTTGCTTATTGCTTATAGTAAGAGGTACCCCTTGGGGGACATTACATCAAATACTAGTCATTCTCCTAGAGTGCACTCTAAATCAGTTTTAGTATTACTATCCATACTACAGTTATTGCTTCTATACCCTGTTTACTGCTGATTTTGCTGACCAATGAGTTCATTTTAGTCTAGTGTTACAGAACTCTATTCTAAGCTACTTTGGCTTAATGACTATACCATCTAGCAGACTGTGTCTGAACTTACTGAATTTAGTCTATCTGCTCATTTATGCTTAGACAATTGTTTACTGTAACCAATACAGATACCTGTAGGTGAATGACACAGCTTTGTGGGGGGAGCCACACGGCCACTCTGTTTTTAAATTGTGACAGCAGGTGCAGGGTGCTGTCACAGTGGGTGAACGCGGGGGGTGTGGGTCTGCTGCATTAGTAACATATTACATTTTACACCCTGAATGGAGGTGTAACATGTTACTAAAGGTGAACTTATCCTTTAACTACATACAGTATTGTCAGAGGAATAACAGAAATCTGACCTGTCAGCGTCGGCGCTTTCCTGTGCGCCTGCGCAGTAGAGTTGTGATTCGACGCACACAGGTGCGCGATTCGGCGGGTTCGCGCATACAAGTGCACGATACTGCGGGGTGGCTCACGCGTTTGCGCGATGCGGCGCAATTGCGTGGGCACGCATGCGCCATTGTGCGCACAGCGGGAGTCCCCCCGGCGGGCCTATAAAAGACATTTCCTATGAATCACCTTTAATCATTTGGTCTTATTTATATGTGTCTTGACATCTGACACACAGCGCTGCTGCAATAAGGAATCAGAGACTTGGCACCATTGATTTACACTTTATTGCCCATGTATATCTATAAAAGACAGCCTGTGTATTGTCCCATTGCTCATTTGTCTTCTCAGCTTCCTGTAACCTGTTCCTGAGCCTGTTTACCTGTGCCTATCTGTTGTGACCCGGATTGACCTGACCTCTCCTGAACCTCTCCAGCACCTGACCTCTGGCTTGCCTTACGGACTTCTCTACCTGCTTGATTTCTGTGTTTGACCCTCAGCCTCCTCCTGGACTCTGTCTCTGCCTGATTCCAGTGATTGATCATCAGCCTACTCCACTACTGTCTGACTACCCGTGTTTGACCCCCGGCTTGTTTCTGGACTTTGTCTCTGTGTTTGACCCTCGGCTTCTTCATTGAACAGGCTCCAGTCTTCTCCTCCAGACTCTGCTGTTTTAGGCCTCAGCCAAGCCAGTTCCAGTCCAGTGTGAAGTCCACTCTGCACGGATCTTCTCTCTGCCAGAGGACCTTCCTGCTACCTCTTCTACCTGCTGGTGACCCGTGCTTCTTCATGCCCAATACCCGCTGTGCCACTTCCAGGGGTATCGTGCGCCCAGCTGCAAGGGGAGCCTCTCTCAGCAACTCGGCCTTGGTGAATACCTGACAGTACAAACCAGCTATGAGTGAGGCCGAAAGAGCTGGCTCTCCCCTTGAGGCGCTTTGCCAGCAAGTTTCAGCCCTTACCCAAGCTGTTCAGAGACTTCAGGTTGGCTATTTCCAGATTGAAGGCCGCCTTCAGCATCTGACTACTTCTCCAGGCCTCCTAGATACCACGTCAGCATCTGCCAGTGGAACATCTTCCCAGCAAGGTCAACCCAACCCTGATTCTGCAGTAATGATGACCTTTCCTGAACCCAGAGTTATCACTCCAGAGCGGTTTTCCGGGAACCGGAAGAAGTTCAGGGCGTTCAAAAATGCTTGCCAGTTGTACTTATCCCTCCAACCCAGGACTTTTCATTCTGAGGCTGTGAAAGTGAGATTTGTCATCTCCTTGTTGTCTAATGAACCACATTCTTGGGCCCACAATCTCCTCGAACAGAAGAGTCCCCTTCTCAACTCGGTGGACACTTTCTTCGATTCCATGGGTCAGCTGTATGACGACCTGCAGTGCGCTTCCACCGCTGAATCCATTTTGCACACCCTGACCCAGGGTAAGAGACCCATGGAAGACTACACCATTGGCAGGTGACACCAGCTGGAATGAGGCCGCTCTCAAGTGCTAGTATCGCCAGGGTCTCTCGGAAACTCTAAAGGATGAATCGGGTAGATACTCCTGCCTCTCTGGTAGACCTGATCCAACTAGCCACCAAACTTGACAGACGCTCCTGGAAGTGATGTTCCGAGCGTTTCCAGTCGTCCAACCCAACCTGAATGCTACCTCAGGTCCCTCCTGTTCCTGCTCCTCCCATGGTCCCTTCTGCCTCTTCCGACAGCGAGCCCATGCAACTGGGTTTAATCCGGTCTCCGCTCACTCCAGATGAAAGACTTCGCCAGGCGTCAGGCCAACCTTTGCTTGTATTGTGGAGAAGCAGGCCACTTCTTACGCAGCTGCCCTGTGAGACCTAGTAAGTCCCGTCCATAGTTTGCCATGAACTTTCAAGTTGTTGGTTCCAGCCAGTCTCACCTTATCGGAAGAGGAGGTTCGGCTACTGGCCATCATTGACTCAGGAGCCTGCAGTTGTTACCTAGATGCATCCCTCGCTCAAAGTCTGCACATCCCTCTCCAAGTCAAGAAACAATACCTACAAATACACCTGGCAGATGGGTCCCTACCCTGCTCTGGACCGGTCACCCAAGAAACCAAGCCCATTCTTATTTCCACTGACAAAGAATTTCTTCGCTTTGACATTATAAGCTCACCCATGTTCCCAATTATCTTAGGATTCCCATGGGTGCAGGCTCACGATCCTCAGATCAAGTGGAGCAAGAAAGAAATTCTCTTCTCCTCGGTGTATTGCTCTCAGCATTGCCTTTTGCCAAGCCATGACAGAACTGCCACCTGTTCAACTATACAGCCTATGCCAGATAATCTCCAGCATGTCCCTACAGCCTATCAGGAATTTCTGGACATCTTTGACAAGAAAAAGGCTGACAGCTTGCCACCCCATCGGCCTTGTGATTGCCCCATTGACCTCCTACCTGGTCCTGAAATCCCCTTCGACCGCATCTTCCCTCTGTCTGAGACCGAATTATCCATTCTTATATCGATGAGAACCTTGAAAAGGGGTTCATCCGCCCCTCTTCATCCCCAGCCGGAGCAGGAATCTTTTTCGTCGAAAAGAAAGACGGATCTCTGAGACCTTGTGTGGACTATAGAGAGCTCAATAAAATTACTATCAAGAATAGATATCCACTCCCTCTCATTCCTGAACTTTTACAACGTCTCCAGGCCGCTAAAGTATTCACCAAGCTAGATCTCCGAGGGGTCTAAAATCTTGTTCGGATACGTGACGGAGATGAATGGAAGACAGCCTTCAGGTCCAGATTTGGCCATTTTGAGTATCAAGTGATGCCTTTCGGGCTCTGCAACGCCCCGGCTACGTTTCAACACCTGGTCAACGACATCTTCCGTAAGTACCTAGATAACTTTGTGATCGTTTATCTTAATGATATCCTGATTTTTTCCACTACAATAGAGCTACATCAAACTCATGTGAAGAAGGTGCTTTCGATCCTCAGAAAACATGGCCTTTATCTAAAAGGAGAGAAATGTGAATTTTTAGAAGGATACCATCCAGTTCCTCAGATTCATCATCTCCACAGGAGGGGTCGCAATGGACCCACAATAGGTTAAAGCCATCCAAGAGGGGCCAGCTCCTTCTCACAAAAAGGGGGTTCAGCGATTTGTTGGCTTTGCCAATTTTTATCGCAGGTTCATTAAAGGGTTTTCCCTAATCATCTCTCCCATCACTTAGCTCACCCACCAGCAGGCTAGATTCCAATGGTACCAGGAAGCCCAGGAAGCTTTTGATGAATTAAAGAGACTTTTTACATCAGCCCCTGTTCTCCAACATCCCAATCCAGTTTTGCCCTATGTACTAGAAGTGGATGCCTCAGAGTCTGCAACAGGAGGTATCCTCTATCAAAGAAGTGGCCAGAAAGCATTGCTTCACCCGGCAGCCTTTGCCTCTCGTAAACTCAGCCACCCCCGGAGAAAAATTACGATGTTGGGGACCGAGAACTGTTAGCTAACAAAAATCGCCTTAGAAGAATGGAGATACTTCATGATCTTCACGGACCATTGAAACCTAGAGTACCTCCGAACAGCCAAGCGCCTTAGACCCCGACAAGCCCGTTGGGCTTCATTCTTCTCAAGGTTCAACTTCCACATTTCTTGTTGACCTGGTTCCAAGAATGGGAAGGCGGATGCACTTTCCGGTATGTTCCCTGAAGTTTGCAACCCAACAGAACCTGGAACCATCCTATCCCCACACAACTTCCTTTGCCTCATTCAGCCCAGTCTTAAATCGGTCATCAAACAGGCCTCCAGTCAATGCACCGGATCTGAAGTATCCTCTCTGGAAAAGAAAGATGGGTTACTATGGGCCCAGGACAAGGTATTTGTTCCTCCCTCAGTAAGACTCCAGATTATGCAGACTTTTCACGATCACAAGCTTTGGAATACAAAAAACCTCCAAATTGATTAATCGTTCTTTTTCGTGGCTGGGCTGGAGACAAGACTGCAAAAATTACGTGCAATCCTGTATCACTTGTCAAACCAGTAAGGGGTCAAACACCAAGGCCTGGGGACTTCTAAGATCCTTACCCATCCCTGAATGTCCCTGGAAAGAGGTCTCTATGGACTTCATCATGGACCTACACCCCTCTGAGAAGTTTACTACCATTCTAGTAGCGGTTGACCGTCTCTCAAAGATGGCACACTTTCTGCCCATGATGGGCACTCCCTCTGCTTCAGCTACTGCAAATATCTTCATAAAAGAGGTGGTAAGGCTTCATGGCGTTCCTCTCAACATCGTGTCCGACAGGGGAATCCAGTTCACTTCAATGTCCTGGAAGGATCTGTGTAGATCTCTGGAAATCAAAACCTCTTTCTCGCCTGCGTATCACCCACAGAGTAATGGCCAGACAGAGAGGACTAATCAATCCTTGGAACAATACCTCCGTTGCTTCTGCTCCTGCTCCCAAGATGACTGGTCTACATACACTCTGCCATCAACCAAACACCTTTCTGGGCTAATTACAGGTTCCACCCTTCTTTTCTACCAGACTCCATCCCTGAAGTGTCAACTCCTGCAGTACAGGATCAGATAAACTTTATCCAAACAAATTTTTTACAGATTCAAGGAGCCATGAAGAAAGCTCAAAATAGCTATGAAAAATTCTACAATAGAGGGAGAAGGAGCAACCCAAGTTTTAAGGTTGGAGATAAAGTGTGGCTATCTGCCATCAATCTCAAACTTCCCTACCCATCAAGTAAGTTAGGCCCAAAGTTCATTGGTCCTTTTGAGATTAGGAGGGCAGTAAATCCTGTGGCTTTCGAACTAGCTCTACCCAGTTCATATAGGATACACCCAGTGTTTCATGCCTCTTTACTAAAGCCAGTAATCCCAAATCCTTTTCCGGGAAGAGAAGAACTACCTCCCCCTCCAATTGAGATTGAAGGGGAAGAAGAATTTGAAGTTGAGGCTATAATAGACTGCAGAAAAAGGGGGGGCGGGTCCAGTATCTAGTTAAATGGAAGGGGTATCCCCCAGAGGACAATTCTTGGGAACCTTCTAACAACATTCATGCCCCTCTCTTAGTGCAGGACTTTCACAGAAGACACCCAGGAATACAAGCCCGGCTGGGCATCCGGAGGCTGCCCCTTAGGGGGGGCACTGTCAGAGGAATAACAGAAATCTGACCTGTCGGCGTTTTCCTGTGTGCCTGCACAGTAGAGTTGCGCTTCGGCACACACGGGTACGGGAGTTGTGACCTGGATTGACCTGACCTCTCCTGAACCTCTCCAGCACCCGACCTCTGGCTTGCCTTACGGACTTCTCTACCTGCTTGATTCCTGTGTTTGACCCTCGGCCTCCTCCTGGACTCTGTCTCTGCCTGAACCCAGGCAGATTGATCGTCAGCCTACTCCACTACTGCCTGACTACCCGTGTTTGACCCCCGGCTTGTTTCTGGACTTTGTCTCTGTGTTTGACCCTCGGCTTCTTCATTGAACCGGCTCCAGTCTTCTCCTCCAGACTCCGCTGTTTTAGGCTTCAGCCAAGCCAGTTCCTGTCCAGTGCCAAGTCCACTCTGCACGGACCTTCTCTCTGCCAGAGGACTTTCCTGCTACCTCTTCTACCTGCTGGTGACCCGTGCTTCTTCGTGCCCAATACCCGCTGTGCCATTTCCAGGGGTATCGTGCGCCCAGCTGCAAGGGGAGCCTCTCTCAGCAACTCGGCCTTGGTGAGTACCTGACAAGTATGTTTTCAGTTGAAGATTGCTGTTTCATGTATTCTGCACTATAGTAAAAGTACTCCTAAACTTTTTTTTCTAACAGAACCACTAGGCTAAGACATTCATGTGCACAGGTACACAGAAGTCTGTCGGACAAGATGGGAGATCTAGAGCTACTGTTGTACGAGAAGGATTTAAATTTTCTGGGAATTTCAGAGACTTGGTTCAACAGCTCTCATGATTGGCTGGCAACCATTCAAGGATATTCAAGGGTATTCCCTATATCACAGAAATGTACATATCAAAAATGACGTACAAGTGAATGTGAGGGACAACATCACTAATGGAGCAAGGGAGGAGGTGGAGTCCTTATGGTTAGAGCTACAAAAGGAGGAAACCAAGGAGAAAATAATACTGGGAGTATGCTATAGGCCCCCCAACCAGAGGGAGGAGGGGGAGGCAGACCTCCTATCACAGTCTGGAATGGCGGCAAGGATAGGAAGTGTCATATAATGGAGGATTTTAATATCCAGACATAGAGTGCAAGGAACCACGCATTCGCCTAAAGCTCACCATTTCCTAAATGTCTTGCAGGACAATTTCATGGGTCAGATGGTAAATGTACCAGCAAGAAACAAAGCTTTACTAGACCCACTGATTACCAACAATACAGACTTGATCACAGATGTGGAAATACGGGGCAATTTAGGAAACAGCGATCACAGTTCAATTAGTTTCAGTATAAATCACACAAATAGGAAACATAAGGGGAATACAAAGACACTGAATTTCAAAAGAGCCAACTTCCATGCTCCACGCTCCTTGCTAGAAGATATTAAATGGGTTAAAATCTTAGGAACAAAGAACACAGAGGAAAAATGGGTGTGCTTTAAAAGATATTAAATAAAGGTATTAGCCAGTGCATCCCATTGGGAAATAAATTTAAAAGAGCTAATAAAAGTCCTGGGTGGCTTAACTTCAACGTAAAAATGCATAAAAAAGCAAAGGAGAAGGCCTTCAAAAAATATAAGGCTAAGGGTTCATTATCAGCAACAAGTTTACAAAGTATGCCATAAGAAATGTAAGGGTGCAATCAGGGGGGGCTAAGATAGAACACAAAAGGCACATAGCGGAGGAGAGTAAAACAAATCCCAAGAAATTCTTTAAGTATATATAAGTATAATAGTAAAAGAGGGAGGTCAGATCATATTGGCCCCATAAAGAATGATAAAGGGAATGTGGTTACAAAGGATGGAGAGATGGCGAAGGTATTGAATCTATTCTTCTCCTCAGTCTTTACAAGGGACTTCAGTAACCAAAACTGCAAATTTTATCCTCATGACACATCACAGGAAGCACCCTCATGGCTAACAGAGGATAGAATTAGGAATAGACTTGAAAAACGTAACATTAATAAGTCACCGGGACCAGATGGCTTGCACCCAAGGGTCCTTAAGGAACTCAGTCAAGTAATTGCCAGACCATTGTTTCTAAATTTTATGAACGGTCTACTGACTGGAATGGTACCAGCTGATTGGAGAAAAGCCAATGTAGCACCAATATTTAAAAAAGGACCAAGATATAACCCTGGGAACTACAGACCAGTTAGCCTAACTTCAATAGTTTGTAAGGTCTTGGAGAGGATGATAAGGGGGCTATATACAAGATTTTAGTAATGAAAATGGTATCATTAGCAGCAATCAGCATGGATTCATGAAAAATCTTTCTTGCAAACCAATCTATTAACCTTCTATGAGAAGGTTATCTGCCATCTAGATAAAGGAAGGCCTGTAGACGTGGTACATCTGGATTTTGCAAAGGCATTTGATACCGTTCCCCATAAACGTTTACTGTTCAAACTAAGGTCTGTCAGCATTGACCATAGGGTGAGTACATTGATTGAAAACTGGCTATAGGGGCGAGTTCAGAGGGTAGTGATAAATGGGGAGTACCAATCCTATTTTTTTTTTTAAATCAAAAGGTTTTTTTTAGAGGACATAGAAAAATTGTGGGCGCAAGACTTTTGGGGCACAGTAATTACTAGATATATGATTAAAATTCTAGTTTATTTAGAAAATATTAAAAAAGAGTATAAAACAAAGAGACACATAGAGTTCAATTCATCGTTAAACAGTTTTACAAATTATGCACTCCATACATAGCTATATGGTTATATTAATAGTTAGAGCAGTGTTCGAAGTCAAGAAATCTTGATCAGTATAGTTACATTGCGTTGAACCAGAAGCTATGCAGTGGTGATAATCAGATTCTGTATAGGCTCGACATGTTGCGCGCCACATGCGCTTCTTCAGGAGCACAGAATTGAGTACTGTAATGAACAATACATTTACGGTAAATAATTCATCATGGTATAGTGTATTTAAATAAGATTAAATAGACAAACCATGTAGTATTTTTTATTATGTTACATACGTCCCCACATTGTCTGTTTTTCGCCAGGACCCTGTAGGGTAGACATGTCTCCTTGGGTCTAGGGGATAGCCTCTTCCATTATTTCACTACATGGTTTGTCTATTTAATCTTATTTAAACACACTATACCATGATGAATTATTTACCGTAAATGTATTGTTCATTACAGTACTCAATTCTGTGCTCCTGAAGAAGCGCATGTGGCGCGCAACATGTCGAGCCTATACAGAATCTGATTATCACCACTGCATAGCTTCTGGTTCAACGCAATGTAACTATACTGATCAAGATTTCTTGACTTCAAACACTGCTCTAACTATTAATTTAACCATATAGCTATGTATGGAGTGCATAATTTGTAAAACTGTTTAACGATGAATTGAACTCTATTTGTCTCTTTGTTTTATACTCTTTTTTAATATTTTCTAAATAAACTAGAATTTTAATCATATATCTAGTAATTACTGTGCCTCAAAAGTCTTGTGCCCACAATTTTTCTATGTCCTCTAATCTATTTAGATAAGAAGTGGCACCTGTAACCAAACTCGTATCCACATGACCACTATGCGCTGATTCGTTCTTTCCAAAAAACCTAATAAAAGGTTTTTATTGTTTATAAGACAAACAATATATGCAAAAAATGAGACACAGTACACTGTATTCAGACATTGGAATAGCCTGTCCATTATTCCTAATTTCACCAGTAAATATATACATTACACATTTTCTCACATTCCCTTCACACAAATTACATTCAGTGTATTCCATAACATGTACCAATCCTACCTCCTGCCTCCCATTCCCCTTCCCCCACACTCCCTTATTCATCCAGCATACAATCGGTCAACCATCAGGATGACTCCCAATATATTGTCAAAATTTACACGTCTCTCAATAGCCTCATCTTTACCAGTTCCATGGGGCTTATACCTATTGTAGCAAGCCATGCATTCCATAATCTCACAAATTTCTCGGTGTTCCCCCTGTGCTGATATATGTATCTTTCCAATATGAGTGTTTTACCCATGTGTTGTATCCATGTTTTTACCTTGGGCGGTATAGCTGATTTCCAGCTCAGAAGTATGGTTTTCCTTGCCTGAAACAGTGCTCTGTCAAATGCCACTCTTGTCCCCTCCTCTGCTATCAACCCCCCCCCCCCCAAAACTCCAAGCAGGCAACTTAATGGTTCCAAAGGGACGCTGGCCTGGAACACCCGATTCAGCGTATCCAGGACACCCGTCCAAAATCTGTGGAATTTGGGGCAATGCCAGAGGAGGTGAATCAGATCCCCAGGCACCATTTTACATCTATTACACATTGGGTCTGATGCTCTGCCCATTTTGTAGAGCTTCACAGGGTTGTAGTGCACTCTCAGTAATATGTATAGTTGGGACACCTTTTGTGACACATTTAGGGAACATGTATTTATCGCCTGCAGTGCCTCCTCCCATAATTCCCCTGAAATAGGCCCCACGTCTGCCTCCCATTGAGTTGCTGCTTTCATGGGATGCCACTCCAGGAATGATGAGAACAGCATGTTGTGGCATTGGGAGATTATACTCTTCATGTCAGATGCGTCCTGCAGCATGTGAAAGATCAGAGTGGGGGACTGAACCCACTCCACTGCATCCCCTTGTGCGCTAACAGCATGTTTTAGTTGTAGGTAGTAGAATAGCATATTGGACGGTATTGCGTACCGTATTTATCAGCGTATAACACACACTTTTTTCCCCTAAAAATCAGAGGAAAATCGGGGGTGCGTTTTATACGCCGAACCCCGCCGATCCCCCGCTGACTGTGAGCGGCGGAGCGAGTGTCCCGCCGACATTCATACATAGCCGAGTGTACTCGGCTAGGTTCGGCTAGCTCCGCTCACAGTCATGCCCAGTCCTGCCCTAAGATGGACATAACACAGGGACTGGGCGTGACTGAGTGGAGCTAGCCGAACCTAGCCAAGTACACTCGGCTATGTATGAATGTCGGTGGCGCTCGGCTCCGCCCACAGGACTCCGAGAGGAGTCGAAAGCAGCCGAGAGCCACCGAGAGACACAGGACCGGCTCTGTGTCTCTCGGCGGCACCATATTTAAAAACTGCAGTGACACTACAAGGCTGCAGTGTCACTGGGCAAGGCTGCAAATGACACTAAAAGGCTTCAGATGACACTGAAAGGCTGCAGATGACACTGAAAGGCTGCAAATGACACTACAAGGCTGCAAACGACACTGAAAGGCTGCAAATGACACTACAAGGCTGCAGATGGACACTGATAAGGCTGCATTGATGGGCATTTAAATGTAAGTTTTTTTTCCTTAAAATGTTTTTTTCTTTAAAATTCCCTCCTAAACTTGGGCTGCATGTTATACGCCGGCGCGTGTTATACATTGATAAATACGATATTTCGATTGCAAGTCACTGAAAGAAAGGAGGGTCCCATTATGAAAGACATGTCTCAAGTGTGTTATACCCAGGAGGCGCCACTTGGGCCCCTGCTGGATCTTGGCTAGCTCAGTGTATGTGTTGTTTCCCCATAATGGGCTATATACCGTGTACCCCTTCACATTCTGAAACTGTTTAGGTTTGTTCCACACCTTCTGAAGGAGTGAGTATGTTGGAATTCTCTTGTTGGGTTTTTGAAACTGCTGGGCCTCTAGTCCCTCAGGGACCGACTCGGCTCCTGAGCCAAGCAACATGAGCCTGACTGATGAGCTCACAGGCAAGGGTGTCATGACTCCTATCAAGTGCTGTAGCTGTGCAGCCAGATAGTATATCCAAGGGTTGGGTATGTAAAGCCCCCCCCCCCCCCCCCTCGGGTATTGCAGCTGTTCCAGTTTGATCCTGGAGGGTTTGGTGTGCCATAATAATAGTCTGAAAAGAGAGTTGACCACTCTGAATATTTTCAGAGTGAGAACTACCGGTGTGTTGTGAAGCAAGACCAATCCTATTTAATTTATTCATAAACTACCTGCAGGATGGGATAAACAGCTCAATCTCAGTACTTGCATATTTTAAGCTAAACAGGGCAATAATTTCTCAGCAGGATGTGGAAACCTTGAAGATCTAAACAAATTAATGGTGTGGGCAAATACATGGCAAATGAGGTTTAATGTAGAAACATTTAAAATAATGCATATGGGTAGCAAAAATATAAATGCAATCTACTCATTAGGGGGAGAACCTCTGGGTGAATCTAGGATGGAAAAGGACCTGGGGGTCCTAGTAGATGACAGGCTCAGCAATGGCATGCAATGCCAAGCTGCTGCAAGCAAAGCTACCAGAATACGTGCATGCATTAGAAAGGGGATTAACTCCAGCAATAAAACGATAATTCTCCCACTCTATAAGACTCTGGCCCGGCCGCACCTGGAGTACTCCAGTTCTGGGTACCAGTCCTCAGGAGGGTTGTGCTGGAACTGGAGAGAGTCCAGAGAAGGGCAACAAAGCTAATAAAGGGACTGGAGCAGCGGTTCTCAACTTGGGGGTCACGACCCCCTGGGGGGTCGATTGGCGATTCGCCAGGGGGTCGCGAATGCTGGCCGAGACTGACTCGAAGTTACTGCCAGAGTCTGTCCATCTCGGCCAGCGAGATGTCACTTCCTGGAGAGGAGAGACCACACGGAAGTGACGTTCTGTCGACGCCACCTTGGTACTCTCGTCTGCAGTAAGGCTACACTTAGAAGTCGGCAAGCGGACATCTTTTTACACCCACCAAAGTCCGCTTGCTGCGGACGAGTGTACCAAGAGGGCGGCGATGAAACGTCACTTGCAGAAGTTGAACAACACCTGTGATTTTTGGTAAGTCAGACACAGTAATTATAAAAGCATTTTGCACTATGTGTCACCAGGGCAATCAAGACATAGATTTTTTAAAAGTAAATGCTGACATGACAACATTTTTTTTATTATGGAACAATACATATTATTACTATATAAACGCCCCAGTTGTTTCCTCAAAAGTGGTTATTCCATGCCAGTGCTAGATGTTTGGGTGCTATACACTTTGTATCTAGCACTGGCACAGAATAACCACTTTTGAGGAACCAACCGGGACATTTATATAAAAAACAGTGGTGGGGACGCAAACAAACTGAAAAAAATATGGAAAAAAAAAAACATTAAAACGCCGCCACTGTGCCATCAAACGCAGCCACTGTGCCCATCAATTGTTGCCACTGTGCCAGCAACGCCGCCACTGTGCCATCAAAGGCAGCCACGGTGCCCATCAATTGTCACCACTGTGCCATCAAATGCAGCCACTGTGCCCTTTAATTGTTGCCACTGTGCCACATGCAGCCACTGTGCCCATCAATTGTCGCCACTGTGCCAGCAAAGGTTGCCACTGTGCAGCCACTGTGCCCATAAATTGTCACCACTGTGCCCATCAATTGTCGCCAATTGGAGTACTTAGGGTCCCTTTTCTTTTGGAGAAGGCTATTTTTATGTGTACAGGTGGGGAAATAAGAGGGTTCTTTGAAATAACACAGGAAGTGTACACAAGACAAAGACAGCTCTGAATATCTGACAAGATCAACAGGGTTTTTGGACTGATCCAACAGATACTATACTTCCTGTGGTAGGAAATAAATGTTTCTTGGTGAGGTTTACATACACTTTAAACAGATTTATTTATCTTAGTTTCAAAAAACATATAGCGTCTCTGTAAACATTTTCCTTTTTTTCTGAGGTTAAGGACTAAAAATTCAAAATGCATCTTAGTATTTAATTTAATCAGCTAAATATGAAACCTTGTATATGGATATTTTAAACTCGCCACTTGCAGCCATGAAGTGATGTATTACTACTAAGTGATGTTCTATACTTGCTACTATGCCATGAATAGCCTGTAATGATTTGCTAGTTAGAACACCTATACTGCTGCATTAGGTCAAAGGAGGGCTATCCACCCTCTCTGTTTCATATGGATCAATAAGATGTTTTACTGATTGCAGCAGTTTCTGCTTAGCCTTCATATTGCCCCACTGTACTTTGCAAACAATTTTTCATTTAAGCACCCAAAGAAAATCAAAGTGACTGTAAAGGAAAAATGTTTATTAAAAAAAAACATGTCATACTTACCTGCTTTGTGCAGTGATTTTGCACAGAACAGCCCTGATCCTTTTCTTCTTCGGTCGCTCCCCAAAATAGATGAAAAGTAAAAGTAAAATCATAAAAGTATGATTTTGTACATAAGACACAGAGGGTGCAGCTCAGCCCTAAGCAGAAATAAAATAAAATGCATGATGGTAAAAAAACCTTAGCCTTTACAACCACTTTACAACCACTTTAAGATTTGATTTTACAAATATGAATTTATATAAAAAATGCCTTTAAAAAATTTAACAAAACGAACAATGTTCTAGATAGGATAGATAGATAGATAGATAGATAGATAGATAGATAGATAGATAGATAGATAGATAGATAGATAGATAGATAGATAGATAGATAGATAGATAGATAGATAGATAGATAGATAGATAGATAGATAGATAGATAGATAGATAGATAGATAGACAGACACACAATGATGCATGCTTAGTGCAATACAGAGCACTACTGCGGTATATGAATGAGTACCTAAAGGCTCTTTTTCTTTTTTTTAAAAAATAGTGTTTTCTGTAAATTATTAAAGAGTTTGCAGGAACAAAGACAATTACTTTTGTTGTTGGTTTTTTTTTTATTTGGCTGTTTTGTTTAATTAGAGATCACATACAGTGCAGCAAGTAACCATTTTATGTGCTGCCAAGTCGTGACAAGATGCCTCCCTGTATGATACATTTTCCAATATATCACTTTGAGACCTTAAAATACAATTAATAGGGAACAGAAGATGTAAAGAAAATTGGTTTTTACTACATGGTTTACTGATTCTGTCAACAAGAACATGCCAGAATTATTACAGCAACAATGGAACACCAGTTTCTTGGCTGTTCAAGTGCAACTGGCAGAACAACTATAAAAAAGACCAAAAAGTGTAATTACTTCCAAAGGGAAAATGGCAGTCTAATAATGAAATGTTGTTTGTTTTGCTGTGTAGCAGCTACATGTTTTACGTGTTCTTTTTTAAACTATTTCCCAGATACCAAAAACAATTCAATAAAAATAAAAAAATAAAAAAATATCAGCCCTGCTGGTCAAGTAATAGAAATATTTTATTGTATTCTGATTTAAGATAAAAACAGAGGTCTCAGTGAAAAACATTTGCAAATATATGTGAATACTGCACAGTATGTCAAGTCATAAGTTTGTTGTGACATATTCCTCGTCACAACTGGCAGTTATCTTTTTTGTGGGCTGAGGTGGCTGATAGAGTTGGTGGAATTGGTAGCAGGAAGCCCAAGTGAGCCTCCCCGCCTAACCTGGATGGCTGGGGGCTGAATTGGCTCCTGACAAGGAAGGGGTTTTTGAGAGATGCCACTCAGCACTGCAAAAGGGATTTCTGGAGTTGGCTAATTTTTGATTGTTCATCATTTGCATGTAGCACCCTGGAGTTTAGGCAGGGTTGCCCCTAAATTTACATGCCAGGAGTAATTACCTTGGCTAATTGTTAGGAATCAATTGATTTCTCCCTAAGTCTGGCATTGCTGCACTTTTCTCTTCTACCGCTGGGTGGCCGGGTACCTGGTGGCATTAGATACGAAAAGGACGATGCACGGTCAGATTATGGGTATATGAGGCATCTCAGCCAATGGGCAGGGGTTTTATTGAATCCTTTGGCCTGCTGGGAGAACCTATATATTTGGGTGAGGTCAGGTGATCAGTGTTCTGGGCCACCTGGACGGCTGTCTGGGTGGACGTATATTGTATTGCCCGGGCTGCTAGGCCGGAGTTTGGGCTTATCCTGGGTACATCTGGCTGCTATGCTGTCTGAGGGCCTATCCAGAAGCAAGAGAGCAGCACAGGGTTGGCATTGAGGCTTGCAGTCCAGCCAAAAGTGACAGTTCTGCCGGCCGAAAAACCTGTCATGGTCGGAAGTAGAGGGGAAGCTGACGCCACTAAAGGGCCAACCACCTTATTAAACAGGGACCACTGTGAGTAGCTGAAGCAAGTACCAAAGCTGTATTCTCACCAACCGAGGATGGTGGAGAATTGGGAAACTTCAGTGGGTATCAAGCCAGGGACCCAGCCAGTGGAGGTGACGCTTGCAGAGCAGCCTTGAGAGTCAAGCCAGGGACCAAGCAGGACAGTGGGATAAAGCTTGAGAAGTATCTTGAATGCCAAGCTAGGGACCAAGCAGATAGGCTGGGGGGGGTGACTCTTGAGGAATATACTACCGTATCTCCCTTGGAGGAGCGCAAACAGTGACAGTGGCAGTGAATCGTCTAGTCTAGTAAGAGACTGGGAGCTCAGTGGGCTGAAGAACTACAAGAAGTGATTGTAGTGGAAGTGAAAGAACTGTTACACTTTGTGTTAGGAACTGTTAAAGACTATTGCCATAGGAGACAGCATTCCTACACATGCAGATGTGGCGTCTCACTGGATGCCTTTCCCTGCATGGTTGTCCTCCTGTTGAAGTCTTGGAGTCTGACAATTAATTTTGCAACTACCTAAGAGTGTCCTGGCCCTAACCCTCTCTCCCAAAGTTCTGTTAAAATAAATAAAATCTCTTTTTGCATTCAAGGAAGTGTCTGTCGCCCAATGACTCTAACTACTTTGCACCCACTATGCTTTACAACCCACCATATACAGAAGGATGTCAGCTATCTCTGGCCCTGGAGGTTCTTATTAGACCGAAGGAGGCCGGGTACCTTGATACATGCAGATATCAAGCTGTGGTTGATACCTAATCAGGTATCAACTAAGCATGTACGATACCAAGCATTTGCGCGAGTATCGGTACTCGCCCAAATGTTCCCAATACTTAAATCTTTGCGGTGTAATTTGTGTCAATACAAAATAAATGAACACAAATCACACTTCAAAGAATCGCATGTGATTTGAACAGGAATGCAGTGCAATCCTGTCCGAATGGAATGCAATTTCTGTGTGTGTGTGTGTGTAGAATTATAGAAAACAAAAAGTAGTAGGCAGTATAAAAACTTTTAGAACTTACAGTACATATCTGGCTACATGCAAAATAATCTACATGGGTGTCCCAGTCTGCCGATTATAGGAAATCACGGCCGCTGGAGGAGATGTGGAGGCGGTCCGCCCCCAAGCTGATATCACTTCCGCCCTATACCCACGGGATCCCGTAACTTCTCTTCCAGCCCTGTGAGCAGCTCCAGCGGCCCTGATTCTCTATCATCGGTGGACCGGGACAACTATTATTTTTATTATTATTCAGGATTTATATAGCGCCAACAGTTTAGGCAGCGCTTTACAATATAAAAGGGAGACAATACAGTTATAATACAATACAATACAATAGAATTAAGAGGGCCCTGCTCAGAAGAGCTTACAATCTAATAGGGTGGGGCAGGTGGTACAAAAGGTTGTAACTGTGGGGAATGAGCTGGTGGAAGTGGTAGGAGATTAGTTGGAGACGTGATAGGCTTTCCTGAAGAGATGAGTTTTCAGGGATTGCCTGAAGGTAGCAAGAGTAGGGGATAGCCGGATAGATGGAGGTAGCGAGTTCCAGAGGATGGGAGAGGCTCTGGAGAAATCCTGGAGACGAGCATGGGAGGAGGAGATGAGAGAGCTTGAAAGCAGGAGGTCTTGAGAAGAGCGGAGAGGTCGATTTGGGTGATATTTGGAGACAAGATTAGTAATGTAGCTTGGGGCAGAGTTGTGAATGGCTTTGTATGTTGTGGTTAGAATTTTGAATGTAATTTGCTGGGTGATTGGGAGCCAGTGTAGGGATTGAAGTAGAGGGTTGGCAGACACTGAGCGGTTGGTAAGGTGGATAAGTCTGGCAGCAGCATTCATGATAGACTGAAGAGGGGATAGCCTATGGAGCGGTAGGCCAATGAGAAGGGAGTTGCAATAGTCAAGGCGAGAGATAACAAGGGAGTGAATGAGGAGCTTGGTGGTTTCATTTGTTAAAAAAGGGCGAATTTTAGAGATGTTACGGAGGTGAATTCTACAAACTTTTGACAGCGATTGGATTTGAGGCTGAAATGACAAGTCAGAGTCTAGGATTACACCTAGTACCCTGGTGTGAGGGGAGGGACTGATGGTTGCATTGTTGATTTTGAACGAAAAGTCATGGAGGGGGGCACGGGCGGGGGGGGAATATTAATAGCTCAGTTTTAGAGAGATTTAGTTTAAGGAAGTGGTGCGACATCCATGCTGATATGTCAGTTAGTAAGTTAGTAATGAGAGAGGAGACTGAAGGAGTGAGGTGAGGAGTAGACAGATAGATTTGGGTGTCATCAGCGTATAAGTGGTATTGGAAGCCATGGGCAGTTATTAGGTGACCAAGGGAGGAGGTGTAGATAGAGAAGAGAAGGGGTCCAAGAACCGAGCCTTGGGGGACCCCCACAGAAAGGGGCAATGGAGAGGAGGAGACAGAGTTGTAGGTGACACTGAAGGAGCGCTGTGATAAATAGCCAGAGAACCAGGATAGAGCAGAATCTCGGAGGCCAAGGGAATGTAGTTTATTGAGAAGGAGCGGGTGGTCAACAGTATCAAAGGCTACAGAGAGGTCAAGTAGTAGGAGTATGGAGTACTGGCTGTTGGTTTTAGCAGTTAGTAAATCGTTAGTGAGTTTTAGTAAGGTAGTTTCCGTGGAGTGCTGCGAGCGAAAGCCAGACTGTAAGGGGTCAAGAAGGTTATTTTCATTGAGGTAGGAGCTTAGACGGTTGTAGACTAAGCGTTCTAGAAGTTTAGAGGTGAAAGGGAGTAATGAGATGGGTCTTAAGTTGTTCAGGTCGGTAGGGTCCAGTGAGGGCATTTTAAGAATGGGAGTGATCTGTGCATGTTTTAGAGGGGAGGGGAAAATGCCACTAGAAAGGGAGAGATTGAAGATGTGGGTGAGGGAGCATAGGATAGAAGAAGAGGGTGACCGTAGTAGTTGTGAGGGAACAGGATCCAAGGGACAATTGGTTAGGTGGGCATCCGAGAAAATTTTTGTAACCTCTTCCGTAGTAGCCAATTCAAAAGAGGAGAGGGTTGAATGTGCTGCTGGGCAAGGTATGATTGGTGGGGAAGACGTACGCACAGTGGAGATGTCCTCACGAATTGCATTGATCTTGTCTTTGAAGTGATTGGCAATCTCTTGGGCAGTGAGTGAGTTAGTGGGTAGAGGGGGTGGTGGACGAAGCAGAGAGTTAAAGGTTGAGAAGAGCCGATGGGGACTGGATGACAAGGAATTAATAAGAGAGACAAAGTAGGCTTGTTTGGCAGCATGGAGGCATGAATTGTATTTTAGAAGGGCAGATTTATATAGGGTGAAGTCTTGCAGGCATTTGGTTTTACGCCACAGTCGTTCAAGAGCACGGCAATGTCTCTTGAGATTTCTAGTGTTGTCAGTTTGCCGGGGTTGTAACGGTCGGGGCCTAATTCTGCGTGTGGTTAGAGGAGCAAGTGCATCTAGTGATGATGAGAGTGAACTGTTGTAGACAGAAGTGGCCAGGTCAGGACAGGACAGGGGAGAGATTAAGTCATATAGGTTGTCAGTAGCAGAATAGAGAAGAGAAGGGTTAAAGTGGCGAAGGTTTCTACAAGTAATTGTTTGCTACTTGGAGGGATGGGTGGTTGGAGGCAAGGATACAGTGAAAGTAATGAGGTTGTGATCAGATAGAGGAAAGGGGGTGTTGGTGAGGTTGCCAGGGTTGCAGAGATGGGAGAATACAAGGTCAAGGGTATTACCATTGGAGTGAGTGGAAGTATGTGTCCATTGGGTTAGGTCAAAAGATGAGGTTAAGTTGAGAAGTTTAGCTGTAGTTGGGCTGTTGACATTGACAGGAATGTTAAAGTCACCAAGAATAATGGTGGGTATTTCAGAGGAGAGAAAGTAGGGTAGCCAGGCAGCAAAGTCATCAATGAAGTGCGATACCCGTCCTGGAGGCCTATAAATTGCTGCAATCCTCAGAGAAATGGGAGAAAACAGACGAATACAGTGCATCTCGAAAGAAGAGAGGGATAGAGAGGGAGAAACAGTAAAGACTTGGAAGGTGCTTTGTGGGGACAGAAGGAAGCCAACTCCACCTCCTTTCTGTCTGTTGGGTCTGGAGGAGTGAGTCCAATGGAGACCACCATGGGAGAGGGCAGCAAGAGAAGCTGAGTCAAAATTTTGCAGCCAGGTTTCTGTTATGGCGAGTATGTTCAAGCCATGAGAGATGAAGAGGTCATGTACAGATGTTAGCTTGTTACAGATGGAGCGGGCGTTCCAAAGGGCACATGAGATTGGTGGGGTGCTTTGAGGAAGCAGGGGGATAGAAATTAAACTGAGTGGATTGCGGTGGTTGCCAGAGGGGGAGGGGTATTGGATATGTGGCTTGCATTTGGAAAATGGCGGACCAGGATTAGGAGAAATGTCACCTGAGACTAGGAGAAGGAGGAGGGTGAGGAAGGCAAGGTGGGAGTGGGATGTGCATGAGCGCACGTGTCTAGTGGCCCTGGTGTTTATGTCAGCATGTGGGTGCAGCAACTGCAGGAGATGATGGGTGCCATAGTAGGGAGAGGGTAGGAGTGAGGGTGATATGTGCATGCTGCAGGGAAGAGAGGAGGGGTAGAGTAAAGATAATTTGAGGATAGAAGACACCAATGTGAGAAGGAAGAGAATAAGGAGCATGTTAGTGGATAGAGAGTGGGAAACTAACCTAATATAAAATAAATTTCAAAGTTGATTTGCTTGTCGTCTTGCAGAGTGGAGCAGAGTTCCTGTTGTTCATGCAGCTTTAGTTATCCTGCTTTCGTTAAACTGCGTCGGTGAAACTGCGCATCACTCGTGACAGAGCCACTCGGGAAAGAGCCATGATGTCTGCGCCATGCCCCTGTCTGCACCACCCCATAAGCTGCCATAAATTTATAGACAGACTAAGCTGGGATGCATTTCTCAGTTGGTCATTATTGGGACAACTATGTAGATTATTTTGCATGTGGCCAGATACAGAATGTACTATGAGTTCTAACATTTTTTAAACTGCCCACTAGATGGCGCTTTTCCCTCTCTAAACACACACAGGAGCAGTCAGGGAAATTGCATGCGATTCAGACAGGAACCACACCACCTGTTCAAATCGCATGTGATTCCTAGCAGTGCGATTTGCACCAATTTTTTTGTATTATTGCAATTCGCACAGCAAAGTATCAGTACTCGGTATCGGCGAGTACTTGACCAAAAGTATCGGTACTTGTACGTGCCGATAAAAAGATGGTATCGTTGCAACCCTAATATCAACCCATTTGAAAACAATTACATTGTTGGTGTGGTTATTTAGAGTTAATTCTGGTAAAAGAGAGAGAAGTGAACAGAGGACCAGTCATGGATCTTCAGGTGTATTAGCAAGAGTTGTCACCTCGGATTCAATCTTTTGTAACCTTTCAGTGTTTTATAACTAAAGAAGAAGTCCAGATTAAGATAACAAATATACAGTACATGTACATTATACATTGCAGTGCAATAAATATGTTCAAATATATTGAAACAAAAAATGTGTGTAACTGCTTAGTATGCAAATGAGTTCTCCCAACAATCTCATTAACCCGTGTGATTACTTGTTGGCATTGTGAGAAATAAATGCCTTGCAATCGCAGACATTTTCCTACTGGTTTTGCAGATCAACTATTTGCTGTATGCACAGCACAATCTTGTGGCAAAAGAAAGATAATTATTTTTTCTAGGTAAACAAGGAATGCCTGGTTTCATGGGATGTGCAGAGAAAGAAGGAGAACAAAAAACACATGCTACATTTATTTGTGACTTTTTGCGTTTGAGGGACTGTTAGAGCCATGTGTATCCCATTAGTATATTTTTTACATAGATAAGGTTATTTCATTGGCCCCATTCACAACTTTCTTGTTCCAGGAACGCACTCATCATCGCGCAGGTGTGAATGGAGCCTGAAATAATTAAACCTATAACCAAAAATGTAGTATATTGCTGCTTGCCAAATCTTAAATGAAGTGGCTGCATTTGTTTTCTAATCTTTGGTTTGTCTCCACCCTCTAAATGCTACATTTGAGGGAAAGCTTGTTCTGTTGAAAAATAACAGACTTACTGGCAGGATCAGGAGGTAAAAGCCTAAAAAAAAGAAAACAAATACAACCATAACATCTAGGAATGGGTAAGCTGCAATTTTAATACATGTTTTTGAGTTTAATACCAAGGGAAAAAAATATGGGTTTTAAAAATGCACAGGAATTTTGATAAAACACATAACACATTCATTCTTTTGCATACATTTCCCATTGAAATAAACAGGGGTATATTTAGTTTAGCAATTTTATTTAGCAAAGCAACTGCAACTAAACTGCACAGTAACTGCAGTGAATGGCATAGTTTGTACATGGCAGCATTCTAAATATGATTTGGTCTGATAACATATATGGTCCGTCAGCCTTGCTATGGTTTGATACAGTTTTCCTATACTTTGGTTAGTCATGTACCAACACCACCATGACATTTTGCATAGTCTAAGTAAAGAGGCACAGAAAACACATATATTTGACTCAGTGGAACAAAAAACAAAAAAAAAATTGCAGGACTTTAGAGACAAGATAGGACATATTGTTTTTATAAAATATTTTTTTTTTATTTATATGCAAAAAATAAATAAAAAGCATGCCCAAGCATGCATCAATACAAACATGTGTACTTACATACAGACAGAGTGGTTATTGTAGGCCATCAATTTGTCAATAATAATGTAAGCAAGATATCGCTCGCCGTCATTATACGTCAGTACTTTGAAGAGGGATATTGTTGTTATGGCAGTTACGGTAGCGGCGGAGGCAATCGGGTCCCGTGTCCTGTTAGGTATCGAGATGAGTGAAGGGAAGATGGCCCCTTCCCATCTCCATGCAATTGCAGGGCTGAAGTGACGTCAAAACGTTACTTCCACCCATAGTGCTTAAAGAGGCATTTTTTTATTTTCTTCAAATGACTGAAAGGAATTATACACCTTAACAACCACCCTGGTTTATGCAGGCAGACCACCGGGACCCTCGGATCCGTGAGACACCACATGAGACATGGGAAACAAGTTTTCACAAGGTGTCTGTCTTTATTGAGTACAATAGTAGCTTATATACCAGTAAAAATAAGTGTCTAAGGGTTATACAAAACTTACACTCAGGACTTTCTTATCAAGAGTTAGACTGCTGACTAGATAACAAGAAATAGCTGATGACTTGCTGACACAGGATGTTACTCCAAGATTCAGCTTAATCACAGTATCTCATAGGGTATGGTTCTATGCAAACTGCTAGTCAAGTTGACCATGGCAAAACTCACACACACAAACGTTCTTTTCTACTTTATGTAAAATGGAGGGAAATCTAAGATGGAGTCAGTTGTGTATACATTCTCTTACAATCCCCTCTTCAGTCATGAACATAACTTACTTTCTCTCCACGGTAACATAAATTAGCTTTCTTATCATAGTACATGCTAAGTCCTCAGGATGATAAATACAATTAGTTATGCTCCATGTAGGTAGGAACACTATGAGAGAGATTAGGAACAGGAGGCAAAATGCCTTCCCAGAAGTCTGTGGTGCAATAAGCGAGGTCATCTGGTTCTGAGACTTTTTCACCTGCTTCACTCTCTTTTCGAGTATTTATTTCACCTCCTTTATCCTTGGCTTGCTTCTTAGGTGTTTGGTTCACTTCACATGACTGGCATGAATCCAAGACTGTTGTTCCTCGGTAAGGATTGAGGTACGTGTGACTGCGATCACAGTGGTTGGGGGTCCGAACGGGTACTCTTGCTTCTTAGTATGATTCAGCTGTTGGACCACCACTACGTCTCCTATGTGGAAAGGATGTGTAGGTTCCTGTGAAGAGAAATGAGAGGTACGAGCAACATTTTCTTCAATTCTGTCCAGAGTTTCAATGAGTTTCATAATATACTCTCCCTGTATTACTTCTAGGAACCCTCTTCCTAACATAAGTAGTTGTCTGGCCCACAGGGTGTGAAATGGCCTACCCATAACAACCTCAAATGGAGAGTATCCTGTTTTCTTAGGGGTCATTCTTATTTCGGCCAATACTGCTAGTAGGACTTTCTGACACTTATTATATGTTTCTCCTGTTGCTTTTCTTATTTTATCTTTAATGGTTCTTTGCATTCTCTAAACAATACCTGAACTCTGCGGGTGGTAAGGTATATGAAATTTCCAATCAATTTTAAGTGCTTTCACTAAATCTTGGCACACTTTTGAAATAAAGGCAGGACCATTGTCAGAATTTATTTGGAGCGGGAATCCCCATCTAGGGATAATTTCCTGCATGAGGATTTTTACAACTGTTTGTGCATCTTCTTTTGTGGTTATAAATGCTTCTGTCCATCTTGAGAACATGTCTACTATCACAAGTAAATATTCCTGTCTTTTACCTAACTTAGGCATATGGGAGAAGTCAATCTGTAAATGTGTAAAAGGTGTGGATGGATATGTAACGTTTTGCCTTGTGTGGATTTCTTGGGTTGTTTCAGATGCATGTGATGCATCTGGCAACATATGATTTGACCAAAGAGGGAAGACCGGGGATAAATAAATAATTGTCCAATAATTCACATGTGACCTGCCAACCTCTGTGCCCTACCCCATCATACTGAGAAATAAATAAAGGTGCAATAGCTACAGGTATACATGGTCTTCCCTCTTGACAGACAAGTCCAGTATCTGGGCTTTTCTGCACTCCTGCAATATTCCATTGTTTAATACAGTATCTGTGTCTGTAGCATATGTCTGAAGGTCTGACAAGGTTTGGTCTAACAGGGGCATTTCAGGTGCAAGTGATGACATTTGTATGGTAGCTTCTTGTTTAGAAGCTGCTTTCTTTGCTGCTTTATCAGCTAAGGCATTTCCTTCTATAACATCATCTTTATTTGGTGTATGTGCCTTGCAGTGGAGGATAGCTATAGAGTGAGGCAATTTAATCACTTCCAAAAGGCTGTTGAATGTGAAATTGATTTGCCATCTGCTGCTATGTACCCTCTTCTTAACCAGATAATACCAAAATCATGGCATACACCAAATGCGTATTTAGAATCAGTATAAATGTTCACATCTTGTCCTTCAAAGAGCTGGCATGCTGTTATAAGGGCAATCAGTTCTGCAGCGTGTGCTGATTGAAATGGTACTGGGTTTGCTTTGAGCACTACATCAGGCAACTGGACTACGGCATATCCTGCATGATATGTGTTGTCATTTGGTCTAGAACAAGAACCATCAACAAAAATATTTTGTGCCCCAGGGATTGCAGTGGAAGACACATCTACACGTGGAGATGTGTCCTGGTGGATTATTTCAATGAACTACCTCATCCTCTTCTCCTTTTAAACCTAGTAACGCATTGAGGGTCGGGGCTGAGCCTGAAGTGGGTGAAGCATATTTTATTTTGAGATTTGGATTTGAGAGGAGAATAACCTTGTATCCAGTCAATTTTTGGGCTGACATATGTTGGGCATGAATATTTTTCAACAAAATTGATACATTATGAGTAGTATGTAAGGTGGTTGGATGTCCTAGAGTAAAAGAAGTAGCCATTTCTACTACCATAGCACAGGATGCCAGAGCTCTGAGACACACCAGCATACTCTGTACCGGCATTGGCACTACTCTTGAAAAAAATGCAATAGGGCGGAGTTTTTCTCCGTGTTCCTGCACCAGGACTCCTGCCATTGTTTTACAATTGTCCCTGGCAAACAAGTGAAACATCATGCCATAATTGGGCAATCCGAGGCCAGGGGCCATTACCATTGCTGTCTTAAGGTACACAAATGCGTAGGGGGGCGTGGCCAGCGCGGCATGTGAGCAGACGCTTAGTCACAGAGCTCCCACAGTTACCCTGAATTGATCCGATTTCCGGTGCTGACTTCGCCCCAAAAGCTACTTACCAGCCCTGGGAAAGTCCCCGCTACATCCCGCACTTACTCCGGTCCGTGCAGAGGGTATGATGACCCGAGGACAGAAGGGAGAGGGATCGAGGATGGACCAGCAAAATGGCGCCGCTCCGCCATCAGCACAGAAGCGTGGCGCTGACAAACTGAAAGAGGCACAGAACAAACAACAGAAAAGCATGAAGGACAGCTCCGCTCAACACCCCAAGGACATGAGGTACTATACCCAGAAACTTCATGACAAATCCAGCCTGTTAGCAGCCCAGTCTCACTGTGACTTTGATATACACAATGATCCTGATATGGAGGAGGAGGGGGAAACAACACAGGGGGCAGGCGCCATTACAACACAGGAGGACTTTAACAGTGGTGCAGCTGAGGAGCCTGATGACTGTGAGGAGGAGGAGGGGGGTGAACAGCCCACACTTGCAGCCATACTGAGAGCGGTAAACAAATGCACAGCATCTGTCAATAACTTGCAAGCACGATTTGGAGGCTTGAAAGAGGAGGTTAGTCTCCTTAGGCAAGACATCCAGAAGATCCGAGAACGGACCACCGCAGCAGAAAGTAGAATTAGTGAAATAGAAGATAAGCTTCCCCACATGATCAGAGAATCCCAGGCTACCACACGATTAGCCAGAGCCACTGACACACGTGCAGAGGATTTCGAAAATCGCCTCAGACGCAATAACGTGCGCATCGTGGGATTTCCAGAGAAAGCAGAGGGCCGTGATCCCACGCAGTTTATAGAGCAATGGATGTCGGATGTATTTGGCAAGGATGCCTTTACCCACCTATATGCTGTGGAACGGGCGCATAGAGTACCCACCAGACCCCTTCCCCCGGGGCACCCTCCTCGCCCGATCCTGGCTCGTCTTCTAAATTACCGGGACAGAGAAATAATTTTGCGGCTAGCCAGAGAGAAAAGGAATGTCCAATATAATGGTACCTGTATTTCCTTCTACCCCGATTTCTCCGCCGCGGTTCAGAAGAGTCGCGCAAGATTCACTGAAATTAAAAGACGCCTACAAAAGCTACAAGCCTCATATGCAATGCTGTATCCAGCGAAACTTAGAATTACTCTACGAGGTCAAGCACATTTTTTGAACACCCGGCGGAGGCCTCTGACTGGCTGGATGCCAACGAAAATGATCTCAGACAAGAGCGGAGACCAGGCATGGAACTTGATTGATACTACCCATACTAGCACAGGTCTTTTTCATATTTCTCCCCCGGACGGGGGCAGTGCCGGAAACATACAATGATTTCTTCACTAAATAATGCGAGCTCGGATGCAAGTTAAACCCTGATGAAGTGCATGTCAGTACCCATCAGGTACTTTGGACCGGAGGTCCAGGAGCTCCTGGATTGCCTATGGGACCCGTTGTCCCACAGAAGTTTGTCATCTACTTTGACATCTTGGAGTCCTGGATTACAAAGCAAGCGGGCCCTTCTAGGCGATGAGCTGGTACAGGCGTGGAACCTGGCTCGGAAGAGGCCCCCAAGTTTGTTTGGCGCACCGTTGTGCGTCTTGAGGTTTTCTTTATACGTACAGATTTATTCCGGAACTGTAAAGTTACATTGTTATGCGGGTGACGACATGGCCCTTCTTCCCACCCTCAAGATATCCGCCTACCCAACATTCCCACTTCGATGCCACATAGCAGCCCTCCTGTCTCATTCTTGTGAATATAGGAGAAGCAAGCAGTGTGTCACCGTTACCAGTCACCTTTTCTTCAATGTGAGATGACTACAGTAACTGTGCTCTCATGGAACGTCAGAGGGTTGCATGATCCCCTGAAGAGGACTATGGTATCATCGCTACTTCGGAAACATCTCCCGGCCATCTGCGCCTTGCAGGAAACCCACCTCACCAAGGACTCATTGTCTTGCATTGGTTTTCGTTGGGTGGGTAAGGCATACCATTCCACCCATACCTCATACTCTCGTGGTGTGAGTGTATTGGTGCATAGTTCCATAGAATACGTGGAGCTCGGCTCCGAAATTGATCAAGAAGGGAGATATGTATTTCTTTTGTGTAGATTATCTACTCTCAAATGTATATTAGCCTTTGTTTATGTGCCTCCTCCGTATAACAACCAAGTGGTGAGAGCTCTGTTGGCATACCAAGTTAGACATCCTGGGGTCCCGTTGTATGCCCTCGGAGACTTTAATAACTACACTGATCCTCTTTTAGACAAGCACCCACCAGTGGCGAGAGGGAGGGGTGGGGGCGGCACAGCACTCAGTAGGTTTATGGGGGAGGTGGGATGGAAGGACCCTTGGAGAGCGGGGAATCCAGAGGTACGTCAGTTCTCCTGCTTTTCCAGGGGCCACTCCTCTCTATCACGGATTGACCTCTGCTTGTGTTCGGGAGTAGCGGACCGCTACATCTCGACAGTGACATATGCCACCAGAAGTGTATCTGATCATTCACCACTGATTGTGACTCTGGAGGTGCGTCCTCCTTCCACGACGGCTAAGGCTCCGTGGAAGATGAATGCATTCTGGCTGAATCTCTTCCCTTCTCATGAGCAAATAGAACTCCATATTGCAGAATACTGGCGGGTTCATGCCAGTGAGGCTCCATCAGCTCTATCATGGGAGGCCTTTAAGGCATTCCTTCGAAGCATTTTTATTGCTGAAATTCAAGCAGTTAAAAGGAGGACCCATGCTCATGGGGAGGGGATAGAACATATGGCAGTGGACTTAGAGAAGCGATTTATTGCTGATCCTACTCAGGCTAATAAGGATGCATGGCTTTCAGCGCAAGAGGCGCTATATAGGGTCACATCGTCTACTGCAGAGAGAAAGAGGTTTTTTCAAAAGACTGCACATTATGAGGAGGGAGAACACACTGGTCGTCTGTTAGCCACTATTGCCCACTCCCACCAGACCTCTCCATCGATTGGAGCATTACGCTCTCCTCAGGGAGGATTAACCAATAGCCCAGACCAGATCCTAGCAGAATTGGTGAGATTTTACTCCTCACTATACCAATCTAAACAAACTTACTCACAGGAATCGCTCACTGAATACTTAGATGAGGTCCAGCTCCCCAGCCTATCTGAAGCATCTCGTGATGAGCTGGATGACCCCATTACTGTTGAGGAACTACAGGTGGCGACCAGTCTGTTCCCCAACTCTAAGGCTCCGGGGGATGATGGACTCCCCATTGAAGTTTACAAACAGTATGGAGAATCTATACTTCCACACCTGCTGAAGGTATTAAATGCAGCAAAACAAAATGGCGATCTCCCCCAGTCAATGACAAGAGCAAGCATAGTCCTGATATTAAAACCCAACAAAGACCCACTAGACCCGGGATCATATCGCCCGATCTCACTTTTACAAACTGATGTGAAGATCCTCGCCAAGGTGCTGGCGTTGCGTCTGAACAAGGTCATATCCACCATAATACACTCAGACCAATCCGGCTTTATGCCGCAGAAATCGACTGCGATCAATTTGCGCAGACTTTTTCTCAATATCCAATCCCAGTCAGATAATACGGGAGATAGAGCCCTGCTTTCTCTGGACGCCCATAAGGCGTTTGATAGTGTCGAATGGGATTATTTATGGGCAGTAATGAGGAAGTTTGGGATTGGGGACAACTACATTAAATGGGTACAGCTATTATACTCTTCTCCGATGGCAGTCATTAGAGAGGGGGGACGGATTTCCGCACCTTTTAATTTACATAGAGGTACGAGACAGGGCTGCCCCCTGTCTCCCCTCTTGTTTGCCCTGGCCATAGAGCCCTTGGCTTCTATGATACGCAGTAACTCATTGGTTCGGGGGTTTCGATACGGGGATGTCCATGAGAAAGTTATCATGTATGCTGATGACACCATGCTGCTTCTTGGTGATACGTCAGCGTCGCTATCGGAGGCAATGAGAGTCATTGGCCGATTCGGGCAGTACTCGGGTCTAATTATTAATTGGACCAAATCCTCCCTTCTATTGTTGGATCGTGAGCTCCCCCCTTCTCAAGACAATATAATGGACATCCCGGTATCGACATCTCTTAAGTACTTAGGCATACAGGTTACTCCCCGTGTGTTAGACTATGTCAGCTTAAACCTAACCCCTCTTATTAATCGTTGCCGTGACCGGGTCAAAGTATGGAGCAAATTGAAGCTATCACAAGTAGGTAGGATTAATTTAATAAAAATGATCCTTATGCCCCAACTGTTATATATTCTTCACAATTCCCCAATGGTCATTACTTTAAAAAAGTTCCGAATTATTAACTCACTCTTCCGATCATTTATATGGCTATCAAAACCACCCAGAATTAAACTTGAGCAACTCCAGCGTCCCAAGGACGACGGGGGCCTGGCGCTCCCTAACCCTTGGGTATATTACCTAGCTGCCCAGCTACAGCACATCACCAGAGTTCTGAGGCCTACACAGGAAATAGAATTAAATCTGCGGGACCTCTCAGCCCAGCTACTTCGCTTTACAGTCAAGTGTGAGGCCCTGGAGGGACTGGAGACGTTGCATTACAACAAATCCAACAAACTCTTTCCAACTTATGCTCTTATGCAAAAGATTTGGAATAAGACCAGGATGCTACAGAAAGTACAAGGATATACTAAATATAGCCCAATTTGGGAAAATAACCACTACATGGAAATAGCAAAAATACTATATGGGAGGAAATGGAAGCAATATGGGTTATCACACATGACGCATATATTCCAAGATGGCAAGCTGAGATCCTTTTCGGAACTTAGAGAGGCCTTCCGGTTACCGCTCTCCATGAATTTTTACTACCAGCAACTTAAACATGCGATAGATGCCCAGGGAGGTCCTGAGACCTGGACTCTAGAACCCGCGCCTGTCTTTAACTTCCTCCTAGAAATAAATACATATAAAGGGTTCATATCGGACTGCTACGCTATGCTACTGGGTTTGGTTATGGGGGACTCGCCATTGAAGGTTATGACCAGGAGGGAACAGGATGTTGGCGCGTTTGAAGAGGAACAGTGGGACGAGGCCCTGCAGGCGGTCCCCTTGTGCTCATTGAATGCTGCTCAAAAACTGTCCCAGTTGTATATATTGTCCAGGGTACACTATACACCGGCTAGGCTTGCCCGTATGGGTGTTGGCACAGACCCCACATGCACAAGATGCCGTAGAGAGCACGGAGATCTTATTCACCTCCTATGGAGGTGCCCTAAACTTCATTTATATTGGAAAGATGTGCTGGATACCATTAATATGGTCTTTCAGGTACAGATACCATTAGACCCCAAACCATGCCTATTAGGGATAATAGATGACTTATTGGCAGGCGATATTCTTAAGCAAGCCGTCAATAGAACTCTATTTCAGGCACGTATGTTAATTCTTAGGCATTGGAAATCTGAAGACCCTCCCACGAAACAGGAGTCGATCACACAAATGGGAAACACCATCCGTTTGGAAAAAATTATTTTTCAACACAGGGGAACATCCAAAAAATTCGAAAAACTCTGGGCACAGTGGTTGGGGGTCCCCGGACTCGCGCCAGTAGATCTAGTGATGGACCGTTTATTTTAGAAAAACCGATAACTGTTCTGTTGCAATAAATAAAAATAAACGATTGTACTCTGTTTTGCTGAAGATATGGATGCGCAGGTGGAGGTTTAATGGGCGAGACGCAATACTATGATATGCTTGACTGAGAAAATATGGGGGAAAAGGGATACAATATGTGTTATCTCCATGTCTGATTGTACCGCTATTTTATACTTTAACATGTTTGTTCCGGAACTGTATGTAATAATTTCTTGCTGAAATAAAACCTTTTTGTTTGAGAAAAAAAAAAAGGTACACAAATGCATCACACATTTCATCTGCCCATTTGACATAATCTGGCATGTCTGAGTCTGTGGCTTGCCTCAGGAGGTTATCATAGAAAGAGCAGTCAGTTATCCATTGGCGGAAGTAACCAATCATATCAAGAAAAGATAGCATATCTTTCTTTGTCAGTGGGCAGGGCAGACCCACGAGAGACGCAGCTCTCTTGTGACTGACTCTTCTTTCTCCTTTTGTGAGGGTGAAACCAAGGTATTCAACAGTCTTTTGACACCATTGCAATTTATTTTTAGAGACCTTGTGACCATTTTCTGCTAACCAGTACAATAAATCTTTACCATCTTCTCTGCTGGCAACCTGGCTCAGACTACATAACAAGAAATCATCAACATACTGTAATAGGACTGAACCATGGCAGGGAGTCCAGGACTGCAGGGTAGCCTGGAGTACAACTAAATAGGCTACAAGGGAGTCTACATACCCTTGGGGCATTCTGCACCAGGTCATCTGGCGATTTCTAAAACAAAATGCAAGATTAGGCTGTGTCTCTTCGTCCACCGAGATGCTAAAAAATGCATTTGCTTAATCAATTACTGTGAAATACTCTGCATCGGATGGTATGGAAGTCAGGAGTGATGACACACCAGGTACTATAGGTGCTATGGGCACTACAATATTATTTATGGCGCTAAGGTCTTGAACAAACCTATAACTGTCATCTGGCTTTGTGACTGGATTTATAGGAGTTTTGTAAGGTGAAATTGTTTCCTTTAAAATTCCTTGTTTAAGGAAATCTTCCACCATGGGAGAAATTCCATCCTCCTTTTCTTTTGACAAAGGGTATTGTTTGTGGTATATGTGTTCTGCCCAAGGTTTGAGGGTGGCTTTATATGGGGTACAGGAGATGAGACCCACATCCAAAGACCCATCTGACCAGGCATTTTGTTAATCTTTTGGGAATACTTCTGTTAGTACTTCATTACTTAGGGCCAAAATGGGCACAATAGGGACCTTTTTTGAATAGACAGTAAGACCGCCACTTGGGGATATTATTGTTGACATTATTGTTGACATTGACATTATTATCTTCATACCCAAATTTCCAGCAAGTCCCTACCCAAGAGATTCACTGGACAATTTGGTATAATCCTAAAGCTATGATGGATTTCATATCCCACTGAGGGTCTCCTGAAAACCATGGGAAAGCCTTCATGTTACCAAGACATAAACCTTTCACCATATCCATATTAAATTCATCATTATCTCCATCTTGGGGAAGGGATCACTACTATGAATAATTTCAGTCCACCCTGCTAAATTTGACACCCAAAGATTTAAAAATTCATAATCAGTACCACAAACCTTAGCAACATAATCCTTACAAGTTTCCCCGGGGGTTAGGTGGAGGCGGAGCCTCTTTACCATGTTCTTGACCCATGTTCTTGACCCATATTACAGTGAACGAGAGGCTGTCTTACCTTACAGCTTCTTCCACACAACAAATTATGCGAAGGAAAGACAAAGCAAACAGAGGTTTTAGGTCACAGTCGTGGTTACCTCATAAACTCTTTCTCTCCTTCCCAAAAGGAGTTACAGTACTGTTTTGTCTAATGTTAATGAATCCTCTCTCTAGTACTCTGGTCTCCCAAAGACCTTTAAGGTGTGGTCCATCTCCTTTCTATATAATTTTTAAAGGACTAAAGTTTTATCAGAGCCAAGGCAAGAAAAATAATTTGTCAAATAAGACAAAAGTTACTTACCACTAGGGATGAGCCCAATGTTCGAGTCGAACGTAAGTTCTACTCAAACATTGGGTGTTCGCCTGTGCGCCGAATAGCAAACAATTTGGGGTGTTCGTGGCAAATTCAAAAGCCACAGAACACCCTTTAAAAGTGCTAATTTTAAAGGCTTATATGCATGGTATTGTCAAAAAAAGTGTTTGGGGACCTGGGTCCTGCCCCAGGGGACATGTATCAATGCAAAAAAAAGTTTTAAAAATGGCAGTTTTTTCGGGAGCAGTGATTTTAATAATGCTTAAAGTGAAACAATTAAAGTGAAATATTCCTTTAAATTTCATACCTGGGGGTGTCTATAGTATGCCTGTAAAGTGGCGCATGTTTCCTGTGTTTACAACAGTCCCTGCACAAAATGACATTTCTAAAGGAAAAAAAGTCATTTAAAAGTACTCGTACACATAAAAGTCATTGAAAAAAATGGCATGGGATTCCCCCACAGTCCATTACCAGGCCCTTTGGGTCTGGTATGAATATTAAGGGGAACCCCAAACCAAAATTAAAAAAAAAAAATTGAGTGAGGGTCCCCCCAAATTCCATACCAGGCCCTTCAGGTCTGGTATAGATTAATAAGGGGAACCTCGCGACAAAATAAAAAAATGGAGTGGGGGTCCCCCTCAAAATTCATACCAGACCCTTCAGGTCTGGTATGGATTTTAAGGGGAACCCCACACCAAAATGAAACAAAAATAGAGTGGGGGTCCCCCCAAAAATCCATACCAGACCCTTATCTGAGCACGCAACCTGGCAGGCTGCAGGAAAAGAGGGGGAGACAAGAAAGCAACCCTCCTGAACTGTTCCAGGCCACATGCCCTCAACATGGGGAGGGTGCTTTGGGGTAGTCCCCCAAAGCACTGTGTCCTCATGTTGATGGAAACAAGGGCCTCATCCCCACAACCCTTGCCCGGGGGTTGTGGGGGTCTGTGGGCGGGGGGCTTATCGGAACCTGGAAACCCTCTTTAACAAGGGGACCCCCAGATCCCGGCCCCCCCTGTGTGAAGTGGTAACGGGGTACAAATGTACCCCTACCATTTCACAAATAAAGTGTGAAAATGGTAAAAATGATATGACATGGCTTGGGGACGAGTCCTTTATTAAACAATAAAAAAATAAAAATGTCCCACGAAGTCCATTCATCTTCTTCTTCTCTCACTCCTACGGACTGAAAAATAAAATGCACACCTCCAATGATCCGCCTCCATGAGAGGCACCTGCCATAATGACCATCCTCTCAGGTGACAGTTCTTTTATAACTGAGGGCGGGGTTACACAGTGACGTCTCCGGGTGACCCTGCCCCCCTCTGAAGCACGAGGACATCCCTATGGCTTCCCCGTAGTGTCAGAGGGGGGCGGGGTCACCCAGTGACATAACCGGGTGTGGTTCTATGCAAACTGCTAGTCAAGCTGACCATGACAAAACTCACACACACAAAAGTTCTTTTCTACTTTATGTAAAATGGAGGGGTATCTAAGACGGAAAAAAAGGGGAAGAAACTGCGCTAAGAAATACACCTATAAATGATAAACAAAATGTGCAATGGAAGCAGCAATTCTCTTGTACAACATCAATACAGTGAAAATTTACCTAGAGAAAAATTAGAATCACGCTAAACCTGTAAATAAGAATAAACCATAAATAAGCAAAATGTGCAAACCATTCCCAATTAAATGTGAATAGCAAGTGAAATGCGAATAATTGGTAGGTTATAAATCACATAAAAAACAAATATTAAAAATGTGGATCAAGTAAGTGATATACATTAAACAAATTGAAGAATAAATTAAAAACAAATAAAGCAGTCTATGTGAATAACTGAAGAAAATCCACATCCACCCGTGCAGAGGTTAGGAATAAAGTCCATCTACCAATAGGATGAATCTTCAACTGCTGTTTAACACATATGTGTAATCCACCACCGCTATAGAAGAAATCACTTCTTACCAAATGGCCATGATCCCCCACCACAGAGGATCATGATAAGCATATAGTAGCTGTAACTCTGAAATACACCAAATGTGCTGGCTTGCTGGCAACTCTTCAGATCACCTCATTATAGTCAAACCCATGAGAGGGTGCACACAGCTTGTAAGAGAACATAAGGGCTCCAATAGTGTAAAAACTTCAGGTTTATTAAAATGTTAAAACAGAGAACGCACTTACAAATGTAGTGTCATATAGAAAGCCTGAAGTCCGATGTGTCGGCCGTACATATTCGGACAAACCCATCCTAGAAACACAAGCAGTAACTCGAGATGACGTCAGCGCATCTTCCTGCTCTGCCCTACGCATTTCGTAAGAGAATTACTTCATCCAGGGGCACATGCGGCTCGCTACTTCACCTCCCTATATACCATAATGGCCTAACCAAGCCTCGTTCTGAGCCACAGTCAATCAACAAACTTGCACATTATACAATGCAAAACCACGAGACCCGACAGAGTATGCTAACGAGATCTGATCAAGGCAACATTTCACATTGGGTTGATAAGTGAAAACACTCAAAATGAAAATGAAAAACCTAAAATATGACAAAACCCACTCAAAATGTCGGAGCACCAACATGTAACCAGGACATCAACGGTCCGGGCACAAAAGAAAAACGAGAATCGCTAGTGCAACCGTGACTATTCAAATATGAGAAACGGAAGTGGGTCTAATGTCCACAATGGTGACATGTTCAGCAACTGAGCAGACTGACACCTAGTGGGCAAGTTGAAAATATCACTAAACTATAAAAGCTAAATCCAAAAAATTGGTAATTCGTGTGTGGTCCTCATGGTTTGAGCGCATAGCACAAATAAAATTAACCAGTGCGCTGCAGACCACATATGCTAAAAACAATGGAGGATATGTCCTCCATATCGGTGGCAAGTCTAAATGAAAGGACATATTGTCTAATAAATAATGTTAGGTAAATATCCAAATTGCCACCAACATGTGTGCAGCTGGTTTTGCAATGTATAATGCGCAAGTCTGTTGACAGATTGCGGCTCAGAGCGAGGCTTGGTTAGGCCATTATGGTATATAGGGAGGTGACGCAGCACGCCGCCCATGCCCCTGGATGACGTAATTCTCTTACAAAACGTGTAGGGCAGAGCAGGACGACGCGCTGACATCACCTCAAGTTACTGCTTGTGTTTCCAGAAGGACAGGTTTGTCCGAATGTGTACGGCCGACACATCGGACTTCAGGCTTTCTGTATGACACTACATTTGCAAGTGCGTTTTGTGTTTTAACATTTTAATAAACTTGAAGTTTTTACACTATTGGAGCCCTTATGTTCTCTTACATGCTGTGTGCACCCTCTCATGGGCTCGACTATTAATGAGGTGATCTGAAGAGTTGCCAGCAAGCCAGCACGTTTGGTGTATTTCAGAATTACAGCTACTATATGCCTATCATGATCCTCTGTGGTGGGGGATCATGGCCATTTGGTAAGAAGTGATTTCTTCTATAAAGGTGGTGGATTACACATATGTTTATGTTAAACAGCAGTTGAAAATTCATCCTATTGGTGGATGGACTTTATTCCTAACCTCTGCACGGGTGGATGTTGATTTTCTTCAGTTATTCACATAGACTGCTTTATTTATTTTTAATGTATTCTTCAATTTGTTTATTGTATATCACTCACTTGATCAACATTTTTAATATTTGTTTTTTGCGTGATTTATAACCTACCAATCATTCGCATTTTACTTGCTATTCACATTTAATTGCGAATGGTTTGCACATTTTGCTTATTTATGGTTTATACTTCTTTACAGGTGTAGCGCGATTCTAATTTTTCTCTATCTAAGATGGAGTCAGTTGTTTATACATTCTCTTACAATGACATTTAATAATTTTTTTTATTGCATTTTAGTGTAAATATGAGATCTGAGGTCTTTTTGAACCCAGATCTCATACTTAAGAGGTCCCGTCATGCTTTTTTTCTATTACAGGGGATGTTTACATTCCTTGTAATAGGAATAAAAGTGTCACATTTTTTTTTAAAAGAACAGTGTAAAAATAAAAAATAAAAGGTAAAACAAATAAGAAAAAAAATGTAAACGTGCCTCATCCCGCCAAGCTCCCGTGCAGATGCAAATGCATACGTGAGCAGCGCCTGCATATAGTGCTAACACCAGCCATTGCCCCGATAAATTGCCCGCCAGTGCCCCTACCGAGACTAAACTCTGGATCCGCCCCTGCACACAGGAAAACACTCATTATTGACTGCACTGCTGTAACCTTTTCACTCTGGCTATGCACCACTCTTTCTCATCAGTAAATAAACTACTGGCAGCCTGTAGATGTTTCATATTTTCATATACTGTATTATATACCACCTTCTAAGACACTATCTCTGGTTGCTACTTGCCTCATTTAAATATTTTGAGCAATTTCCATGCAACAAAAGGAATTGCGGCAAAGGCACATTTAAAACAGACTTTTGCTTTACTACACAAAGAAAAAAATAATCTGAGCTGGAGCACAAGTGACAGAACTGTTCCTGCATCATATCTTATTTTGAAGAGCTATTTAAAAGTGACCTTGATCTGTACTAAATGTGATAACATAGAAAAGGAGAAATTGGGACTTTTTAAGCGCAAACATAAACAAAAATTAGAAAAACAGAAAATATTTATTTAGTATAAAAATACATAAGTGAAAAAAGTAAAACCACAGTACATCAATAACAAATATCAACAGAAATATAATTGTATCTCTACATGTTTTGCCATTCACGGCTTCTTTGGGAGATTCTTTTACAATAAACTCTGTATGCATAGACTGATCACTATAATAGAAAAAATATACAAATCAGAGAAAACCACAATTTAGAAAAAACATACAATACAAAACAACAAACAACAATCCTAAATTTTAGTATCATGAACTGATAAACAGTGAACAGTAAGCATGTTCTGACCACGGCACAAACCTTCAAAGTTCAAAAATACAATCATCAAACAGTTGTGGAAAGGCATGCAAGGCCATTTGGGAGCATCATAGAGAAGGGTAATAGACTGGGAAGAACTGAAAGTCCATCTGAATGGAAGGTAAATATGCATAAATATAAACATAAATGAATATTTGGACATTTGAGGAAAAAAAAGGGTGGGTGCAAAAGCACACTCCCTAATAATAGGAGCCTACCTCAATAAATTGTTCAGAACCAATCAAGGTCTTGATATCACCAGCAGGTTACAATTGCTCCATTTGCAAACAAGGGAGAAAAATAGAGTTTTTGAATCTAGAAAGACTCTCAAAGTGTTCCAAACTTCCCTTAAAAAGCAATACAAAAACAAAGTTGCAATAAAAAAAACAATTTTTGAATAAAGACAGAAGTAGCAAAGTCCAAATTAATCTTTACCTATTGTTTTCTGGAGCCCTAGGCAGCATGCCTCCTTCCATGGACCGAACCTAACAGTGACTGAAGATTACTTTCTTTTATACTCCCCCTCCAGACTGTTTGGAGCCAAAAAATTGGCGCCAAAACATAGTCTGACGGAAGTGACATCACGGCGGCCAAGGGAGCAAAAGAGGAAGTGGAGGATAGCATAGAGTAATCCTTCCACTTCCTCTACAGCAAGATGGAAAACCTATGGTAGCCGGGAGGGGGAAAAATCAAATAATGCGAGGCTGGAACAAAAAGAGGAGCTAAAAGCCCAACCAGTTGGAAAGAATATAAATAATATAAAACAGGGACCCAGGAGAAAACCAGCTAAGGTGGCATTCACCCTATTGGATAAACGCCTTGGGTGTCCATATGGTGCATCTAGCCCACAGCCAAACCTCCAACATCTGAAACCAAGATAAATAACCACGAAAGGTGGAATAAGAATTCCAAAACATATGGAAATTAGAAAAAAAATTAATTTTCAATTATTAATAATACGGTGCAGACATACCGTCAGACATACACAATGTTCAGAGCAAAATCAGTCTAAACTATAAATGAAGTAAATACAACCTCAATTTGACTATTGAAACACCACAAGAAATAAATAATAAAGGCAGAAAAATATTAATTTCTCAATAAACAATGGCTGAATATCTACAGAAAAAGGCTTGAAGCTCAAAGACTCATTCAGGCCTGGATGCACAGTAGCAGATAAGTTGTGTATCCATTTCGATTCTCGTTGAAGAAGTGTTTTGTCTATATCACCACCCCTACTGCAATCTGGTACATGTTCTAATGCAAAACATTTCATCTTTGAGGCATCGAAGGCATGATAAAGCCCCATGTGCCTGCTGATCGGAGTTTCCATCTTTTTTTTATTTAATAACTTGACATGATCTCTTATCCTGTGGAAAAAGGGCCTTTTGGTTTTACCCACATAAAATGTATTACATACACACTTCATGTAGTAAACTACACCAACCATTTTACAGTCAACAAAAAAATTTGGTTTGTAGACATGGCCATTAGGAAGAATCACCTCTGCAATATTGGTAAGTAAATGACAGAAGTCGCATCTTCCACAGGCATAGGTTCCTTTACGTTTAGTATTAATTCTAGGACAAAGATGGCTATGTACTAATTGATCTTTCAGAGATCTTGATTTGCGGTAGGTGATTTGAGGATTTTCCCTTACATATTTAGACAAAATTTCATCTGTAGCAAGTAAATACCAATATTTTTGAACAATTCCCCAAACCTTTTTATGTTCCCCAGCAAATCTGGTAATAAGACGTACAGGTTGTCCACTCTTATGCCCTGTACACATGGTCGGATTTTCCAATGGAAAATGTGTGATAGGATCTTGTTGTCGGAAATTCCGAATGTGTGTGGGCTCCATCACACATTTTCCATCGGAATTTACTACACACAAAGTTTGAGAGCTTGCTATAAAATTTTCCGACAACAAAATCCGTTGTCGGAAAGTCCGATTGTGTGTACACAAATCCGACACACAAAGTGCCATGCATGCTCAGAATAAATTAAGAGACGAAAGCTATTGCCTACTGCCCCATTTATAGTCCCGACCTACGTGTTTTACGTCACCGCGCTCAGAACGGATTTTCCGACAACTTTGTGTGACCATGTGTATGCAAGACAAGTTTGAGCCAACATCCGTCGGAAAAAATCCATGGATTTTGTTGTCAGAATGTCTGATCAATGTCTGATCGTGTGTACAGGGCATAAGAGATTTTTTTAGAGTGGATTAAAATTTTTCAATCCTGTTTTACTCTCTGATAAGCTTTTTTTAAGCAAGTCTTGGTATATCCTCTATTTAGAAGACGAATTTGAAGTGCCTTAGCCTCCCGCTCATAGTCCTCATCCACACTACAGTTTCTCCTCAGTCGCAAATACTGACTGTAATGCCGCGTACACACGGTCGGACTTTCCGGCATACTTGGTCCGGCGGACCAGAGTGTGCCGGACAATCCGCCCGTGTGTGGGCGGCGGCGGACTTTTCCGGCGGACTTCTTCCCAAAAGCCCGCCGGACCTAGATTTGAAGAAAGTTTCAAATCTTTCCGTCGGACTCAGTTTCGGGCGGAAAGTCCGCTCGTGTGTGTGCTGGTCCGACGGAAAGCCCGCTCGTGTGTAGGCTGGTCTGACAGACCAAATACGACACGAGGGCAGGGTATTGCATCTCGCGCTCGCTGCAATAGGAAAAATAAATCTTCCTATTGCGGCGAGCGCGGGGCATACCAGGCCCTTAGGTCTGGTATGGATTATAAAGGGGAACCCCTACGCCGAAAAAACGGCGTGGGGCCCCCCCTAAAATCCATACCAGACCCCGATCCGAGCACGCAGCCTGGCCGGTCAGGAAAGGGGGTGGGGACGAGCGAGCGCCCCCCCCTCCTGAACCGTACCAGGCCGCATGCCCTCAACATGGGGGGTGGGTGCTTTGGTGGAGGGGGGCGCCCTGCGCCCCCCCCCCAAAGCACCTTGTCCCCATGTTGATGAGGACAAGGGCCTCTTCCCGACAACCCTGGCCGTTGGTTGTCGGGGTCTGCGGGCGGGGGCTTATCGGAATCTGGGAGCCCCCTTTAATAAGGGGGCCCCCAGATCCCGGCCCCCCACCCTATGTAAATGAGTATGGGGTACATGGTACCCCTACCCATTTACCTAGGAAAAAAGTGTAAGTAATAAAACACACTACACAGGTTTTTAAAATATTTTATTAAACAGCTCCGGGGGGGGGATCTTCCTCCGGCTTCGGGGGTCTTCTTCCGGCTTCGGGGGTCCCTCCGCTTCATCTTCTCCCGGCGTCCAGTTGGTTCTTCTCCGCTCTCCGGCCTCTTCTCCCGGTGTCGCAGGTCTTCGGCCGGCCCCTCCGCTGTCTTCATGTAGCTCTATTGCCAGCGGAGGTCCGGACTTCTGGGCTTCTTGGCTTCTTGGCTTCTCTTCTCTTCTCTTGACACGACGATGTTGACACGACGCTCTCTCCGGCTGGACTGGTCTCTGAGGGCTGCGTTGTGACTTATATAGGCGGAGACCCCGCCCCCATATGATGTCACAGTCCTTGGGCATGCTGGGACTGTGACGTTTTAGACGTCTAAAACGTCACAGTCCCAGCATGCTTTGACATCATATGGGGGCGGTGTCTCCGCCTATATAAGTCACAACGCAGCCCTCAGAGACCAGTCCAGCCGGAGAGAGCGTCGTGTCAACATCTGGGGGAAGAGAAGAGAAGAGAAGCCAAGAAGCCAAGAAGCCCAGAAGTCCGGACCTCCGCTGGCAATAGAGCTACATGAAGACAGCGGAGGGGCCGGCCGAAGACCTGCGACACCGGGAGAAGAGGCCGGAGAGCGGAGAAGAACCAACCGGACGCCGGGAGAAGATGAAGCGGAGGGACCCCCGAAGCCGGAAGAAGACCCCCGAAGCCGGAGGAAGATCCCCCCCCCCGGAGCTGTTTAATAAAATATTTTAAAAACCTGTGTAGTGTGTTTTATTACTTACACTTTTTTCCTAGGTAAATGGGTAGGGGTACCATGTACCCCATACTCATTTACATAGGGTGGGGGGCCGGGATCTGGGGGCCCCCTTATTAAAGGGGGCTCCCAGATTCCGATAAGCCCCCGCCCGCAGACCCCGACAACCAACGGCCAGGGTTGTCGGGAAGAGGCCCTTGTCCTCATCAACATGGGGACAAGGTGCTTTGGGGGGGGCGCAGGGCGCCCCCCTCCACCAAAGCACCCACCCCCCATGTTGAGGGCATGCGGCCTGGTACGGTTCAGGAGGGGGGGCGCTCGCTCGTCCCCACCCCCTTTCCTGACCGGCCAGGCTGCGTGCTCGGATCGGGGTCTGGTATGGATTTTAGGGGGGCCCCACGCCGTTTTTTCGGCGTAGGGGTTCCCCTTTATAATCCATACCAGACCTAAGGGCCTGGTATGCCCCGCGACGGGGCTCGCAAGGTGTCAATCTCGCCGATAAAAGCGGCAAGATTGACATCCTTTTCTAGTCCCGTCGCACTTGAGTCACGTTCAAAATGAACAGACTTGTCCGTGTGTGGGCAAGTCCGTTCATTCTGAAAGTCCGCCGGAACTCCGGCGAAAGTCCGTCGGAAAGACGGGCGGACTTAGCCCGCCGGAAAGTCCCGGCGTGTGTGGGCAAGTCCGTCCGTTTTAAAGTCCGGCGAACCTGGCGGACAAAGTCCGTCGGAAAGTGTGCCGGACCAAGTAGGATAGAAAGTCCGACCGTGTGTACGCGGCATAAGGTATACTCTGGATTAGAGAGTCAGGATGCGAGTGGCATATTATCTCTGAGTCCACCCGTGAGAAGACCCCTAGGTCGAAACGCGTCGGGTACATACACCACTCTCTTTGTTGCCCATTTGCTTTTATCCACCGTGATCACGCTTTTATTTGTGTATGGTCGTTTTTGTCAATAAAAACACCCTTTTTTATCTGCACCATGTTCTTTTTGTTTCCACATTTACCACTTGAGATCCAGTCCCTCCAACTGCTCCTTTCGGGGGACCGTTTGTGAAACTTCTGATGCACGCTGGGACGGTTCGGTGTGAGGACGGTTCGTTGTGAGGACCCATCTGGTTGCCGGCCGAGATCCATACAGACCACAATCCAAGGGATTGGCGATTCCTGAGCTCCCATTCCACGTCATTTGTGACAAACTGCGCATGCGATTCCCTGTCACTGACATGGGAATCCACAGGATCTGGTAAGAGGCTTTTTTGCACTTTCTCTGAATGACCCATTGGGACCCAGTTTCTCGGTTGGGAAGTCGCTGTATGATGCCAGGTGTTTTCTGACAACCATCAGACCATCACCACCCCTTGGAGTACTTACACCTCCTGTGCGGTTGGACATTCACATCCATCTATGGACGTTTGTGTTTCAAGGCACCTGTGGTTAACTAGTGATTTCTTTACTGTTTCACCATTATAAAGACCTATGTTCCTTTGTACATGCGCTGCATTTTTTTATACACCCGTGAGAAGGGCCCATTTTGCCCACACAGGATAAGCATCCATGTATCTGGGTTCAGGCAGTCCCATTTGTTGGGTGCTCAGCTGGCTTAAAGGGTAACTCCACTTTTGTGGAAAAAATATTGCAAATAAAAAAAGAAAGTAATATAGCATATACAGTACAATTGCTACAAACTCCATGTTGTAATTTTGTGTTATTAAAAATATGTTGCCTTTTCAATCTGCAGCACTGTAATTTTCCATAAAAGTCAATGCAATATGGCGATCTGAAGGTGTCCTGTTCACAGGTGGTGTGCAGAACACATTGAAAATGATAATTTCCTGCATATGTGATTGGCTTACTAACTTTTCCTAGAAGTCTGCACTAAGATGGAAGTCAAATTTTAGGCACCCCTGTAATAATAATATAAGCTCCGGTGAGTTCCCCCCCCCCAACGGTTATTCACTTCTAAAGAGGCGCGCAGGCATCACTTGCACGGGAGGACGTAAATTGACACCCTTCTGGCAATTTAGGCACGCGCTGTAGCCGTCTTTTGATTTTTGCGTGGGCGGCAAGAAGTTAAAAAGCTGGTCAGTAGGAGGTAGAATGTCTCCTCACTGTGGTGTTAAGTGGGAGAAAGAATGTCCCATTACCTTGGTGGTCAGAGAAAGGAAAATGTCCCCTTAAATTAGAGGTCATTGGGAAGAAGAATATTCCTTTACATTGGTGGTCAGTGAAGGAAAAAAAAATCCCCTTACATTGATGCCCAGTAAGAGCAAGTATGTCCCTTTATGTTTATCAGTGTTAATGGTTACTTAAGACCTAAACAACTACATGGAAAATAGGGGCTTTAAATATGCTCCCCATTAGGGATGAGCCGAACACCCCCCGGTTCGGTTCGCACCAGAACCTGCGAACGGACCGAAAATTCGCACGAACATTAGAACCCCATTGACGTCTATGGGACTCGAACGTTCAAAATCAAAAGTGCTCATTTTAAAGGCTAATTTGCATGGTATTGTCCTAAAAAGGGTTTGGGGACACGGGTCCTGCGCCAGGGGACATGTATCAATGCAAAAAAAACTTTTAAAAAAGGACCGTTTTTTCGGGAGCAGTGATTTTAATGGTGCTTAAAGTTAAAAAAAAGGGAAATATTCCTTTAAATATCATACTGGGGGGTGTCTATAGTATGCCTGTAAAGTGGCACGTGTTTCCCGTGCTTAGAACAGTCCCTGCACAATATGACATTTTTAATGGAAAAAAAGTAATTTAAAACTGCTTGCGGCTTTAATGTAATGTCGGGCCCTGGCAATATGGATGAAAATCAGTGAGACAAACAGCATGGGTACCCCAGTGTCCATTACCAGGCCCTTTGGGTCTTGTATGGATATTAAGGGGAACCCCGCAGATAAATTAAAAAAAGGAAAGGCGTGGGGCCACCAGGCCCTATATACTCTGAACAGCAGTATACAGGCGGTGCAAACAAGACAGGGACTGTAGGTTTGTTGTAAAGTAGAATCTGTTTGTAATTTTGAACTGGTACATTTTTAATGTGTTTAGCTCCAGCCAAAAAATCTATTTTAAGCTTTTTGGAAAACATAGGAAAGGGTTATCACCCCTGTAACATTTGTTTTGCTGTCTGTCCTCCTCTTCAAAAGATTTCACCTCACTTTTTGTCCCAATGACAAATGTTTTTTTGAAAATTTGGGTTTTTTTGTGGAACAAGGATTGGAAAGCATCAGTGGAAAGGAGAAATGTTTTTCCCATATTAACTCTTACAGGAGAGAATTTCCCTTCCTAGGGGTAGATTTCATCTCACTTCCTGTTGTCTCCTTCCGTTTGTAAGTTGGATGTTTGAAAGTAGGGGCCTGCCCTATATACTCAGGAGAAATTTGGGCCTTAGGTGTTGTTGTGGCCACAACACTGTAAGCCCTCACAGGGCCCTGCTGTGAAATATTAGATCAAGAATTGTAATTACATGCCCCTGTTGAACAGGGGCAGAAAAATTGGGCATTTGGTGGTGGTAGTGCCACAACACTGTAAGTCCTCACTCGCTCTTGGTGGGAGCAGAAACGGGCCCTGCTGTGAAATATTAGATCAAGAATTGTAATTACATGTCCCTGTTGAACAATGGCTGAAAAATTGGGCCTTAGGCACTGGTGCTGGTGCTACAACACTGCAACCCCTCACAGATACTCTAGTTGGAACGCAGAAACGAGCCCTGCTGCAAAGTATTGCATCAAAAATTGTAATTACACTCCCCTGTTAAACGGGCTGAAAAATTGGGCCTTAGGCACTGATGCTGGTGCCACAACACTGCAACCCCTCACAGATACTCTAATTGGAAAGCAGGAACGAGCCCTGCTGCAAAGTATTGCATCAAAAATTGTAATTACACGCTTCTGTTAAACAGGGGCTGAAAAATTGGGTCTTAGGCACTGGTGCTGGTGCCACAACAATGCAACCCCTCACAGATACTCTAGTTGGAAAGCAGAAACGAGCCCTGCTGCAATGTATTGCATCAAAAATTGTAATTACACGCCCCTGTTAAACAGGGGCTGAAAAATTGGGCCTTAGGCCCTGGTGCTGGCGCCCAGAACCAAAAATGTTCTTACAAGCTATCAGCGTGATCATTGAGGAGGAAGAGGATAATTACTCAGGATAGTCACTCAGCATCAGCATAGGCAGTCTTTGAAGGGATCTGAGATTAAAAAAATATTCGGTTACATCAGCATCAGGTGCTTGGTAGCTGGTGGTGATCCAAGACTGATTCATTTTTATGAAGGTCAGTTGATCGACCGAGCCGGTGGAAAGACGCACCCTGTGATCGGTTACAAAGCCTCCAGCAGCACTGAATGTGCGTTCTGAAAGAACACTGGATGCAGGACAGGCCAGTATCTCAATTGCATACTGTGAAAGCTCTGGCCAGTGATCCATCCTCAAGACCCAGTAACCCAGAGGATTTTCGGTGGGAAAGGTGTCCAAGTCAGATCTTGCCCCTAGGTATATCTGCACCATGTAATAAAGACGCTGGCGATAGTTGCTGGAACCGATCATACCTTGGGGCTCTGGACCAAAAAATTGTCTGAACGCATCGGTCAGACGGCCACCTTCTCCACCGCTCCTTCTTTGACTGACCGAAGCCTCAGCAACACGTTGTCCAGAAACAGGACTTTGTAACCTCCCAGTCTCTGGGAACGCGTTGCACAAACCTTTCTGCAAGGCCTCCCGAAGATGTTTCATCCTCTGCTCCCTCTGCGATGGCAAGATAAGGTCCGCAACCTTACCCTTGTAACGTGGATCAAGGAGGGTTGCCAGCCAGTATTGGTCCTTCTCCTTGATATCATAAATACGAGGATCCTTACGCAGGCTTTGCAGGATCAGGGAGGCCATGCAGCATAGGTCCTCTGGGTCACTAAGGACGAAATGGTCAGCAGCCACCTCCTCCCAGCAACGTACAAGTCCATGTGTTTCCTGGGACTGATCCCTTAAAGACTGCTGCTGATGCTGAGTGCTAGGTTCCACCTCCATACTGACATAATCCTCCTCCTCCTCCTCCTCGTCCTCTTCCTGTGTGATCGGTGGGCACGCAGGAACACTGTCTGGATAAAGGGGGCCTTGAGAGCTAAGGAAGTCATCCTCTTCCTGCCTCTGTTCTGCCTCAAGTGCCCTGTCCATTATTCCATGCAGCGTGTGCTCCGACAGTTGGACAAGGGGGACAATGTCACTGATGCATGCACTGTCACTGCTCACCATTCTCGTGGCCTCCTCAAATGGTGACAGGACAGTGCATGCATCCCTGATCAAGGCCCACTGGTGTGGGGGAAAAAAAACAAGCTCCCCTGACCTTGTCCTGGTGCCCTAGTCGCACAGGTACTCATTGATGGCACTCTGCTGCGTGTGCAGCCGCTGCAGCATGGCCAACGTTGAGTTCCACCTGGTGGGCATGTCACAGATTGGGCGGTTCTTGGGCAGGTTAAACTCCTTTTGGAGGTCTGCCAGCCGAGCACTAGCATTATATGACTGGCGGAAATGCACACAGACTTTCCTGGCCTGCCTCAGGATATCCTGTAAGCCCGGGTACCTGCCCAAGAACCACTGCACCACCAAGTTAAGGACGTGAGCCAAACAGGGCACATGGGTTATTTGTCCCTGTCAGAGGGCAGAGAGGAGGTTGGTGCCATTGTCGCAAACCACCATTCCTGCCTTAAGTTGGCGTGGCATCAACCACCTCTGAACCTGCCCCTGCAGAGCTGAGAGAACCTCTGCCCCAGTGTGGCTCCTGTCCCCCAAGCACACCAGCTCAAGCACCGCATGGCATCTTTTGGCCTGCATACTTGCGTAGCCCCTTGAACGGCTACAGAGCACCACTGGTTCCGAGGACAAAGCACAGGAAGAGGCCATGGAGGAAGAAGAAGAGGAGGGGTGGAGGAGAGAGGTGTGTCACAATCATTAGTAGGGCATTTTGGAGGCATGGTGGCGGAACAACCTCCAACACTACTGCATCTTGTCCTGCATCCTTCCCAGCTGCCAGCAGAGTCACCCAATGCACGGTGAAACTTAAGTAACGTCCCTGTCCATGCCTGCTGGACCATGAGTCAGCGGTAATATGCACCTTACCGCTGACCACCCTGTCCAGCGAGGCCAAGACATTGCCTTCCACATGCCGGTAGAGAGGCGGAATCGCCTTCCGTGAGAAAAAGTGGCGTTTGGGTACCTGCCACTGAGGAACCGCACATTCCACAAACTCACGGAAGGGGACAGAGTCTACCAACTGAAAAGGCAGCAGTTGAAGTGCTAGCAATTTTGCCAAGCTAGCATTCAACCGCTGGGCATGTGGATGGCTGGGAGCGAACTTCTTTCAGTGGTGCAGCAGCTGGGGCAGGGAAATTTGCCTGGTACAATCTGACGTTGGTGTACCGAAAGCAGATTGCCCACAAGTACTTGGCTGTGACACACCTAATTCTACACCTTCATTCCTCTCAGTGCAGGTCTGAGAGAGGACTGAAGGTATAGTGGGGTTGGAGATCTCAGCTGATGAGGAGCAAGGAGAGGTCCTCTTTGTTCTTTGGTGTGGGTCTTTTAAATACGCTTGCCAACGAACTGCATGGCAGGTCAACATATGTCTGGTCAAGCATGTGGTGCCCAAGCGGGAGATGTTTTGGCCACGCGAGATACACTTGAGACATATGTTGCAAATAGCAGCGGTGCGATCTGATGCACTCATCTAAAAAAGGCCCACACCAAAGAACTTTTTGAATAATGCGCAGAGACTGCAGCGCCCTGCACATGCGGAGCTTTGGGGTGTGATGCAGTCAGTGTGCTGCCCTTAGGCTGGCCCCAGGAGGGCATTCTGCCTCGTTGGTGATGTGCCGCCTCCTCCTCCTTCTCCTCTCTCCTATCAGGCACCCACGTTGAGTCAGTGACCTCATCATTCCCTTCCTCCTCATTACTGGAGCAAACTTGGCAGTATGCTGCAGCAGGGGGAGCATGACTGCCAGATTGCTGTCCTTCTTGGGCACCTCATCTGTCCATGCTCACGTTACTGCCTTCATCTATCTCAGTATCATCATCAGAGCCTTCCAAACACTGGGCATCCTCCTGGAGCATGTACCCAACACTGTGGTCAAACAGTTCGAGGGGCTCCTCAGGAGGACATGGTGGGGCTAGGGAAGGAGTCACTGATGACATTGAGCCGAGGGAAGAGGCAGCTGCTTTGCCAGACAAAGTACCCTGAGCATGGGTGAGAGAGGATGAGGAGGATGAGGACGGCCTGGTCATCCACTCGACCAAGTCTTCCGCATGTTGCAGCTCAACACAGCCAGCTGCCGAAAAAAAGGCCAAGCGTGTTCCACGGCCACGTGCTAATGAGGATGCACCGTCACCACGACCAGCACTGTTGCCTCTAGATACAGAGCCTGCTTGCCCTCTTTTATTGGCTTGTGACTGTCTGCCTCTCCTTGTTGGCCTTACAGACATACTAATGGCCTGTAGCTGCACTAAGCTGGGATATATATATATATATATACTGATACTGCAGCTAGCAAAATCAACTGCCTGCCTGTAGTATGAGAACACCACCAACCTTCTACAGGTAGCTTTAGCTGAACACGGTGCAGAGCTCGCAAAAAACTAACTTGTAGCTTATTTAGCTGCCTGCGGTAGTGATAGGATCAGGAAAACACCACCAACCTTCTACAGGTAGCTTTAGGTGAACACTGCGCAGAGCTCGCACTACACTAACTTGTAGCTTATTTAGCTGCCTGCGGTAGTGATAGGATCAGGAAAACACCACCAACCTTCTACAGGTAGCTTTAGCTGAACACTGTGCAGAGGTCTCACTACACTAACTTGTAGCTTTAGCTGAACACTATGCAGAGGTCGCACTACACTAACTTGTAGTTTTAGCTGAACACTGTGAGCAGGACGCACTACACTAACTTGTAGCTTTAGCTGAACACTGTGCAGAGGTCTCACTACACTAACTTGTAGCTTTAGCGGAACACTGTGCAGAGGTCGCACTACACTAACTTGTAGTTTTAGCTGAACACTGTGAGCAGGACGCACTACACTAACTTGTAGCTTTAGCTGAACACTGTGCAGAGGTCTCACTACACTAACTTGTAGTTTTAGCTGAACACTGTGAGCAGGACGCACTACACTAACTTGTAGCTTTAGCTGAACACTGTGCAGAGGTCTCACTACACTAACTTGTAGTTTTAGCTGAACACTGTGAGCAGGACGCACTACACTAACTTGTAGCTTTAGCTGAACACTGTGCAGAGGTCTCACTACACTAACTTGTAGTTTTAGCTGAACACTGTGAGCAGGACGCACTACACTAACTTGTAGCTTTAGCTGAACACTGTGCAGAGGTCACACTAAACTAACTTGTAGCTTTAGCTGAACACTGTGAGGAGGACGCACTACCCTAACTTGTAGCTTTAGCTGAACACTGTGCACTACACTAACTTGTAGTTTTAGCTGAACACTGTGCAGAAGTCACACTAAACTAACTTGTAGCTTTAACTGAACACTGTGAGGAGGACGCACTACACTAACTGTAAATAGTCTAGCTGCCTGACTGTGGTACTAATAGGATCAAAAGAACACCAGCAGTTTTCTTCAGGTAGCTGTAAATACTGTAACAAGACAAGCCTGCCTGTCAGTAGGAAGATAACAGGAACGGATCTAGCTAAACTGAATACAGTATATATATATATGTATATATATATATATATATATATATATATATATATATATATATATATATGCAACACCTGGGATGCATATATATACACAATACACTATAAGTGCAGCTAACTCACTGACTATCCTGCCTAATCTAGCTAACTCAAATGAAATGACACTGTCTCTCTCTCTCTATCTAAGCACGCCGGAACACACTACACAGGGCCGCTGTGCAGGCAGCCTTATATAGTGTGGGGGGCGTGTTCTAAACCCCCTGAGCCATAATTGGCCAAAGCCACCCTGGCTTTGGCTAATTACAGCTCTCTCATAGTGCATGCTTGGCCAATCATCAGCCAGCAATGCACTGCGATGCCGCAGTGAATTATGGGCCGTGACGCACCACATGAATTTGGCGCGAACGGCCCATATCGTTCGCACTTCGGCGAATGATCGAACAGCCGATGTTCGAGTCGAACATGGGTTCGACTCGAACACGAAGCTCATCCCTACTCCCCATTAAAGTATAACTTCTCATGAACACTGCAATTTTAAACGATTCACATCATTTATTACATAGCTTTAAAATATCAACCATTCACAGATAAAATTATTGGGTCATGTATTCCACTTCCTTTGGATCCAGGATTTGTCTTGTAAATAAAAACAACACAACTCCACCTACATACATAAAGAAATATGAAAAGTTACACATTCAAAAATCATATAAAATGCTATCAATAAATCAATAAACATATACAGTGCTCAGCATAAATGAGTACACTCCACCAGATTTGTCAGAAAACCTTTACTTTTCTTTCAGAATCAACATTTTCTATAGGGTTGAAGAAAATTGCCATGCAAGTTCACTGCAGTTAGCTAAAGAAGTAGAAAGCCAAACTGAGGTGATTGTTTCCTGTGACACAATACGACGTACACTGCAGAGGAATGGCATGCATGGGTGTCATCCACAAAGGAAGCCTCTCTTAAAACCCATGCACAAAAAAGCATGCATAGGATTTTGCGAGGGCCCACGCTTAAAAAGAAGAAGAATACTGGGACTCTGTACTCTGGAATGATGTGACCAAGATAAATGTTTTTGGAACTGATGTCTTCAAAACTGTATGATGTCACAAAGGTGAGGAGTACAAAGAAAATTAATGTGCCTACAGTGAAACATGGTGTCATTGTCCTTCTGTGGGGCTGCATGAGTGCTGCTGGTGTCGGGGAGCTGCATTTCATTGCTGGTACTGCTCTATAATGAAAGAGAAGATGCTACCATCACTCCCTGCCCTTGGTCGTCGTGCACTTTTCTAACATGACAAGGATACAAAACACACATCTAAGGCCACTGTTGCATTTCTGAAGAAGAACAAGGTAAAAGTGATTCAGTGGCCAAGTATGTCTCCTCATCTGAACCCAATCGAACACCTATGGGGAATTCTAAAGACAAGTTGAGCATCACTCTCCATCCAGCATCCAGGTTCTAAAAGTGGTAGTTCTTGAAGAATGGAAAAAAATAGATGTTGCAATATGTCGCCAACCTTTTCATTCCATGCTTAGAAGACTTGTTGCTGTTTGTACAAATCATAGAGGTCATACAAAATACTAGATGTAGTAGCTTTTTTTGTGGGGTGTATTAATTTTGGCATCAACTAATTTGAGTAAAACTGAAGATTTTGTAATCTAAGTTAAATTATTAACCTTACTTTCATGTAATGACTTAACCACTTGCCGACCAGGCCATAGCCGAAAGACGGCTACAGCGCAGTCGGCTTATTCTGGGAGGGCGTCCATGGACGTCCTCCCAGAATCTTGCTCCCGGATCACGGTAAATGGCCACTAACATCGGCCGTTTACCACATGATCGCTCCGTCAATGACGAAACGATCACATGTAAACAAACCGGCGTCGCGTCCGGTTCATCTCTCCCCTCTCTGTACAGATCGGTACAGTGTGAGGGGAGAGGGGAGGGATCGAGTGCTGCAGCGCTGTGGGCTGGATGTGTAGTGCCCACAGCGCTGATATGTGCCCACTCCAGCACTCATCCATCCATACCCAGCCATCCATACCATCCATACTCAGCCATCCATACCATCCATACTCAGCCATCCATACCCAGCTATTCATACCATCCATACTCTGCCATCCATACCATCCATACTCAGCCATCCATATATACCATCCATGCTCAGCCATCCATCCATACTCAGCCATCCATACTCATCTATCCATCCATACTCAGCCAGACATCCCTAATCAGCAATACTCATTCATGCTCATCCATCCATCCATACTCAGCAATACTCATCCATCCATACTCAGCCAACCATCCCTAATCAGCAATACTCATCCATGTTCATCCATCCATTCATACACAGCAATACTCATCCATCCATCCATGCTCAGCAATCCCATCCACCCCCATCCATACCTAGCCATACCCAGCCATACCCAGTCATACCCAACCATCCCATCCATACTCAGACATACTCAGCCGTACCCAGCCATACTCAGCCATACTCAGTCATCCCAAACAAACTCAGCCATCCCCATTCACGGCTCATCTCATATATATATATATATATATATATATATATATATATATATGTATGTATGATGTGTATATATATATATATATATATATATAAATATATATATATATATATATATATATATATATATATATATATATATATATATATATATATATATATATATATATATATATATATATACACATACATATATATATATATATATATATATATATATATATATATATATATATATATATATATATATACATATACACACACATATATATATACACATGTATATATATATATATATATATATATATATATATACATACATGTATATATACATGTATATATATATATATATACATGTATATATATATATATATATATATATATATATATATATATATATATATATATATATATATATATATATACATATATATATATATATACATGTATATATATATATATATATAGAATATCCCGGAAGATCTCCGGGATATTCTGGCTTGCCGGTCCGTGAATGTCTCTCGGAGAGCGAGATCTAGATGCCGATCTAGATATGTATATATATATATATATATATATATATATATATATATATATATATATATATATACATATATATATACATATATACATATATACATATCTAGATCGGCATCTAGATCTCGCTCTCCGAGAGACATTCACGGACCGGCAAGCCAGAATATCCCGGAGATCTTCCGGACACAGAGATCCAACATGGCGGCATCTTCCTCAGCTGCAACTCCCGCTCAGTCTCTCGCAGGGATCACCCTCACACCCACCGAACTACCCCCTGCTATTCCTGCTGGCACCCAGCCACCGATACAACAGCCGAGCCTGAATGACCTCCACACAGTAGCGGCCGACATTAAAAACACGCTATTTACGGCCATCATGGATCTACGCCACGAAATACAGGCCATAGCGGGCAGAGTTCTTGAAGTAGAACGCACTGCAGCACAACAACACACCACTATCCGAAAAGTGAACCATACAGTGGACACACATACCTTGCAGCTTCGGGACCTACAAAGACATGTGGAGGACCTCGACAACCGTAGAAGACGTCACAACCTGAGAGTCAGAGGCCTCCCCGAATCCGTTGCTCCTGATCGTGTGCGAGCGACGGTGACAGAGCTGTTCAACCAACTCCTCGATCAACCCCATCAGAAGCCCATTGCTATGGAGCTGAATCACAAAGCTCTGAGACCATGCAGCAGAGACTCTGACCCTCCGAGAGACATCGTATGCCACGCTCAGGCACCGCAAGGATCTTCGTCCCCTGCTAGACATACTGCGAGCAAAGGAAATACCATACCGATGGAAGTTTCCATTCGGTCTTTCGGCCTCCCATCAAGGACGCACGGCCCTCTTACGAGTCCCTGAGGAATTGGAAGACTTCTGCCTGACTCTGGATATCCCACTAGTAGAGGTTCCGAACTGGTACGCGGACTTCCACATCCCTGCTCCGCACCGTCACCAAGCTAGAGAAGAAGTGATGGAGACTCAAGACACCCGCTTTCGGAGACGACGCTCGCCATCTACAACCAGATCAAATCCAGCTTTAATGTTCCAGCAACAACCTCCGAACACCATGATGACTCCATTACCTCGTAGAGCACGCAGGGACCGCTAAGCTATCCTCCTGTCATATATGCCTAGGACTAGCAGATAAGTGTCTTTGCCTCCTGTTCTCTACTGCTAACGTTCTTTCCTTGCTTGCCTTTCTCCACCCTGTATACTTCAATATCACCCCTGCTTATCAGTATACCTATTCAGTGCCTCTCTTGAAGATCTTTGCAACAAAGTATAGCCCTCCCATTATAGGCTAGGCGGGGACACCTGCTCCAGGTTAGCGGAACGACTTAATATGCGGCTGCCGCATCTTTCCCCTATACTCGCACTGCTGTCTACATAACCAGATCGAGATCGGGGCCTCTACACCACGTGTGCCATTTATTTCCACATCCATATTAGGATGAGGATCCTTAGTTGATAAACATATAGGGTCATGTGTAAACATCCCTATGGGCAGTGCTGTACATGCCTCCATGACTTTTCCGTGCCCCCCTCAAAGTTGAATGACCTGAACCCCAGTATACGGTTTGTCTTTCCACTGAGCCGTCATACTGGGACATGAATGTATCCCCGCTATGCCACCCGCAGCGCTATCCGACTGTTTCACACGAGACATGTTCAATAAACCCTATATATCCAAGTGCGTGACCCTCACTCACTATAACCCTTATACAAGGCGGGGAATGACAAAAACAAAAAAAACAAAAAACAAAAAAAAATTTTTTAACTAATAATAAAATAAAAAAAAATCTTGATGACCGCCTAGCATGCCAACGTTCTTTACATCCAGCGCCTTTCTGACCCTGCGCCAACTTAGAACGCAATCTGTCGGTCATGCATAAGTTGCCAAGAAGATTGCCCCCTGGTTCCACCTCCAAAGTAACCCCCTCCCTAAGGCTGATGCACCTACATGAATATTACACAGGCACTGCAACACTTTCCTGGCTAAGTGATATTGTTATGCTATAACTGATTTAAGCCCTTATGGGTACTTCTCAACATGTGTCCCCGGTTGGATTTACATTTCTGGTTGCTCGTTACTTTAGAGCTGTTATTAATTTACCTTTTAATGTTACTGTTAACATATTGATATGTCGATAGTCTCTGCTCAAGATACTACTCTCTGGTATTAACATGATGCAGTATTAAAATTCAGAAGTATGACAATGGACTACCCCACGTTTGACACCCACACCTGAATTCCACTGCACTTGTGCAACTACAGACCAAGACCCAATTCACATCCTACTACCAATAATACGATCTAAGCCCTATTTCTACAGTCAACCCAAACAGCACTGTTCTCACCACATGCACCCGAATATACGCCCGGAATGGCTTCCCACCTGTCGGTTCACCTTCTCACTTAGTCTCCTCTTCGAACATGAAGCCACTTCCCACACAGTGGTACTCCTGACGATCACTATAAAATTGTAGTGACCTTTGTTTTACCCCACTGATCGTTTTCGGCTACTCTGCGTTTGCGGACGATACCCTACTTGGACACGTGAGACGGTTTTCACTTGTCACCGAAACCTACCCAGACCGTTCCCATACCCGCTCACCTACACCCCTTGATCCTCCACCCCGAAACTCATAACAATAACTGACTCTAATCCTCTAATTCCTAAGCTAATTTTCCAGAACCTCTACCTATTGCTCTCCACTCCATCACCTCTAACACAACACTAGAGACCATCTTAAAACTCTGTCCGAAGGACTCTGGTTACAGCGATAACAATGGCCCCTACAAAGTCCACTACCGACAAGCTCCCTATCAAGATCATCTCGCTAAACGCGAGAGGACTTAATATTCCAGAACGACGATCCCAACTACTCCTTACTATGCAACGCAGCAAAGCGGACATAATATTCCTACAGGAAACGCACTTCCGCACTGATGCGATACCAAAACTACAGAACCAATACTACCCTACTACATTTCATGCCACTTCCCAAACATCCAAATCGAAGGGTGTCTCAATACTTTTATCAAAGCATTGCCCCCTCCAACTCACGGACACACTGACTGACGTGGAAGGCCGATACCTATTCAATAAGGGGGTGCTTTTCGGCAGAAAAATCACATTCGCAAACATATATGCCCCTAACTCCCACCAAGTGAAATTCTTCCGTGATATCACCAGTGCTCTCCTTACATTTCAAGAAGGCATTCTAATCCTGGGTGGAGACCTTAACGTCCCCTTAAACCCAATCCAAGACACCTCTACAGGTACATCCTCCCTCCCCTATGCTGCTCTGAAAGCCATCAAATCACAACTCCAATTGTTGCTCTTACATGATTCTTGGCGTTTCCTAAACCCCAACGGCAGAGACTACACTTTTTTCTCGGCTCCCCACAATAAATATTCTAGGATCGATTACATGTTCATTACACAAAATGACCTAACTATCCTACAGCACGCATCCATAGATCCGATGTTTCTCTCTGACCATCATCCTATTTCCATAACCATTGCATTCCCAGAACTACACCCTCGCCCACAATACTGGCAATTGGATCCCTCCTTGCTCACAGACCCGGCAATGTTAGCGGAGGTCGAACTACACATCAAACAGTACTTTGAAGAGAACAAACCCAGTGACACCTCCCCTCTTATCACCTGGGAAGCCCACAAATGCGTAATAAGGGGCGTTCTAATATTGGCCGCATCCAGACGACGTAAAGAAAAAAAACAACACCTTCTAGGCCTTTTAAACAGAATAAAGACACTGGAAAACGCTCATAAACGATCACAGGTACTGGACACGTTACAACCCCTTTTACAAGCTAGAAACGAACTATTAGAGCTATTGGGTAAACAAATTAAATGTAAATACATTCTTTCCCAACGCGTATTCTACGAATATAGCAACAAAGCTGGACGGCTACTAGCGAGAGCCTTACAGGCCAAAAAAGCGACCACTACAGTACATTCCCTGACAGATTCCAAAGGCCGTAAGTTAACCGCTACCCCAGACATAGCCGAACTCTTTGTTAATTACTATTCGCAATTATACAATTTGCCACCTGCGTGCCCACCCACAGAAGTGGATTCGAGACAACAAGCTATCAGAGATTTCTTGCAGCAATATAGCCCCGCCCCAATCTCAACGTCCTTAATGCAGCAACTAAACGACCCCTTGACGACTGAGGAAGCTGATGTAGCGCTGAAACAAATGAAACCAGGCAAAAGCCCAGGCCCCGACGGATTGACTACAGGCTACTACAAATCATTTGCTACCTTCCTTACCCCCTTTTTTCTCACAGCTTTTAATTCCCTAGCATCACCTATCGAACCCCCTCGAGATCTACTCGCGGCATACATAACAGTGATCCCAAAACCAGGAAAGGACCCCTCCGCAGTCACAAATTATAGACCTATTTCACTGCTGAACGTTGACCTCAAGTGGTATACCAAAATGCTTTCTAACCGACTGCTCCCTTTGCTCCCCCAATGGATAGATTTGGACCAAGTCGGCTTCATACCAGGCAGAGAAGCGAGGGACAACACGCTTAAGGCTCTTAATGTGCACCACTGGCTAACGACTCAGCAGCGACAAGGTTTTTTACTATCCCTTGACGCAGAAAAGGCATTTGATAGAGTGGCCTGGGATTACATGTCGGAAGCCCTTCGTTTCCTGGGCCTCCCCCACGTATGCTGCAGTACATACTCGCCCTTTATGCTAATCCCACTGCTAAGGTGAGAGTAAACGGCCACCTATTGAATGCCTTTGCAATCTCTAATGGGACGCGCCAAGGATGTCCACTCTCCCCAATAATCTTTGTTCTTACTCCAGAACCGCTACTCAGACGTCACAGAACAAACCCTGACATAAAAGGAATAGATATCAAAAGTCACACCTACAAAATAGCCGCGTACGCGGATGACATCCTCCTCTTTCTTACTGAACCTCTCACCACAATCCCAAACTTACTTAAAGACTTCCAAACTTTCAATTATTTAACAAACCTCAAAATTAACTTCACAAAATCTGACACCCTTAACATAACATTGCCCCATGACCTATGTACACAATGCCAAACTAACTTTCCATTTAAATGGAACAACCGTTCCATTACCTATTTGGGTATCCAACTACCTTCTTCACTATCTGATCTATATTCCACTAACTATCTCCCTCTTATACACAACATTGTGAACGATCTGAAAAACTGGTCCACAGGGCTCTTCTCCTGGTTCGGCAGAGCCGCCATAATAAAAATGAACATCTTACCCAGACTCCTATACTTGCTGCAAACAGTCCCAATCAGGCTCCCACCTGCTTTCTTTACAACATATCTAAGAACCTGCTCAAACTTTATCTGGGGCAGACTACACCCTAGAATAAGTTACGCTAGACTCACCATCCCAAAACTCAAAGGAGGCATCGGCCTCCCTGACATCCACAAATACCAACAAGCCTGCCATTTAACAAGAATTATTGATTGGAACGTACACCACAACACTAAAGCGTGGGTCCACTTAGAACACTCTCTATCACTTATCCTGCTCTCCCAAGTACCCTGGATTGCACCAAAACACATTCCCCCCGCATGTAAGAACCACCCGCTCATCAACCCTACATTGACCTCCTTTCATATTGCCTGTACTAGATCTAAAATCTCCTCCGCCTTAGGACCAATGACGCCAATTAGACAAAACCCGGACTTCACCCCAGGTACCTCTGCCTCCTTCTTATCGGACATCTGGCCACACACAACCGTCCGCGCTGAACATTTCTTTGCAAATGACCACATGGTCTCCCACACTGACTTGGCGGCCACAACGACCTCTGGCACATTTCCCTTTTGGACATATATCCAAATTAAACATTTCTTTGATAAACATAAACCTAAACCTAAATGGTCAAGACAACTCACCCCCTTTGAAGCTCTATGTCAAAGTTCTACACCTCTAAAACATTTGATTTCTTACACATACACGCTTCTCTTCTCAGAACAACGCCCCAAACTTAACTGGGCCAGTCACAAATGGGAAAAAGAACTCTCCCTCGATCTGTCAGATCAGGAATGGGAAAAAATATACAAATGCATGCACAAAGGAACAGTAAACGTACACACACAAGAAAATGCTTTTAAAGTTTTTTCGAGATGGTACAAAACCCCCCTGAGGTTACACCACATTTACCCTTCCATCCCCCCACTTTGTTGGAGATGCGAGACTGACATTGGCTCCCTTTTACACATATGGTGGGCGTGCCCTAAACTGCAACCTTTTTGGAAAGAAGTGCACAGATTAATTAAACACGCAACAACCTACCAATAGAATACTCGCCTGCACAATTTTTGCTACATCACGACAACTCAGCGACTAAAAACTATGTACGATCCTTGGCAATGCATATGATCAATGCTGCTAAGATGTGCATCCCAACAAACTGGCGATCCTCAAAACCGCCGACTATAGCGGAATGGTTCAAAAGAGTACAAAAAATCGCAGAAATGGAGGAACTGATACATCAGGCTCACGATACGCCATCTAAATTCTGTACAATATGGTCGTGCTGGTTACATTTCACCACTACTGACAAATTTCAACAGTATAGCACATGAATGCTTACTACTAACACTGGTAGAGATAAGAAATGCTTGAGGAAACATTTTGCTAACGTCCCTTCTCCTAACCACCAAACCAAACGTATTATTCCCCCAGACATAACCCCAGTTTCATAACCTCTCCTAGACAACATTCGGACAAACATACGCGAAACTATAAGATATACATGATCCCCCCTCCCCCCCCCTCCTGTCTTATCATAATGTCCAGACGATATCCTCACATCCTGGACTCTCACGAACCCACTATGACTTTAGCTACACTAAATAATTTATTCTGCTTCTCTTACCTGACGAATGTCCGATAATAATTCAGCATGTGCATCCACTAGATTTGTTATTGTTATTGTTATTATCATTGACACATGCGAGTTCCTCAGCTACGATATATGAGTATTCTACTCAACTCTGACGGTACTTGTTATATCTTATATACTCTTGCATGGCGGCTGCGCACGCAATTTTGCATACTTTGGCTTTGTTATGCTCTAAATACTTTTCAATAAAAACTTATGCAACATATATATATATATATATATATATATATATATATAATATATATATATATATATATATATATATATATATATTAACAGCGGGCATGAGCTGGAGGTTGCATCAGGTCTCCACTGAATTACTTCACTGGCGGTCCTAGCAAGCAATAGTGGTGCCCGGAGTGGTGGGTTTGTCGGGTAGCAGGACCTGCTCTGCATACTGCACGGGAGGAGGATGAGTATGTATCGGAAGACTCGCAACTCCAAAAAGCCTGAGCAGAGACCAGTTGCTGCAGTGAGTCTGAAGAAAAAACGCCCTAGCAGGCTGGATGAGGCTTGCGGGCCATACTTTGTAGACCCCTGCTTTAAGCTATATGAGGGGTAAATATAAATATTTCATGAATAAGTCTGCACAGCTTTGATAATTTAAGACTAAATGTTAGTATTTGTGAATATGTTTATAATAGTAATACATATCACTGACATAGTAACGAAAATTAGGGTTTAATTCAATTAGCTTGTATTTCTTGACTTTGTAAGCATATTATATGCTTTAGATTACCTGTAAAAAAATAGCTCTATTTGTCAAAGTAACAGCATTCCTTGCTTCATGAGGGACTTGTGCTTTTATTGCAGAATGGTTGGACAAATGAGACTCTGCTTTCTTTGAAAAGCTGGGTGTGATGGGGACAAGAAGTAGTGATAAAGAGTGGCAGAGTGATGATAAGAGTTGGATAAATCCCATGTGGAAGTATAAACAAAAAACAGCTGGCAAATAACAGGAGAAAGCATGCTAGTGACAAGAGTCCTTCTTTCTTTCAGTTTGAGCACTGCAGAATCCTTTGCAAATGAAAACCGCATTTGAAACTCTATGCAAGTGCATCTAACTATCTCAAGTTCAACAAACGTCCATATCCATATACACAGTAGAATAACTATTCTTTACATGAAAGAGAAAATGTTAAACATGGAAACATTGCACGTTGCTGCAAATTAAAGTGGTGCATTTTTTACCACTTGCCCCTCCCTTTGAGGTTGTAAACTCTCTCATGTAGGGCTCACCTAATCCTCTTGTATTGCGTTGTATTGTAACTGTGCTATCTCCCTTTTTATTGCAAAGAGCTGCACAAACTGTTGACGTTATATCATTCCTGTACAATAAAAATATAATAACAAAAATTTAGAGAGATTGATCGCTACATGCAATATCTGTACCTTCTGTAAGTTCAGATATTATACTATGTCTAGTAGCAGGAAAGATGTGCATGTTTGGAAAGAAAGGAAACCTGTACTTGGGAAACTATTTAAACTAGCCAAAGACAGGTAATTGGTTTTATTTTTTTGTTCCGCCAGCAGGCTGAATGAAAAAACAAACAGATTTCTTCAGCTACAAAAGTGAGATGGATAAGAAACCCTGCCACGGGACATTACGGGACATTGTTCTCTGATAGAGGGACTGTTCTCTGATAGGGTCCATGAGGTGGAGAGGGTCACGGCGCAACATGACACGGTCCTCTGCCGGGCGACTCAACAGGTAGATACACACACCCTCCAGCTTAGAGAAGTCCAGCGCCACATGGAGGAACTAAATAATAGAGGCAGGTGTCATAACTTGCGGGTCCGTGGATCGCCTGAATTAGTGGAAGCAGAGCAGCTTTCTGCCACTGTTACAGGCCTTTTCAATTAACTCTTTGACCAGCCGGTGTCTTGCTGAGAATGTTCCCCCGGTGGATAAGGACCCCCCCTCTACTGCGCAGGCACAGCGCTTGCGCAGTAGGAACAACAAGGGAGCCGCCGAAAAGAGCCGAAGCTGAACACCTGAGTCAGCTGTACACGGCACCTGCGTACTACATTCTACCCTATGTCCACGTTAAAGCCCCACCATCCAAGTGGACACAGAGTTAGAATAATAATATGCCGAGCACAGCGAGGCCATGCCCAAAGCGTGGCGAGCGTAGCGAGCCCGTGAGGGGACTGTTACAAACTCTTTTTTTATTAAAATAGTCTTTGCACGCAGGCAGAACACTGGCCCAAACAGCAATTGGAATGGAAAGGAAATGGAAATGAGCCCTCAGGCTCAAAGGGAGAGAAACCAATCTCCCCAGGGACATCATCTGCTGCATAGTAGACTACAAGCTGAAGGAGGACATACTCAGAAAGGCAAGAATAAGAATTCAGCTTGTTTATGAGAGACCAGACATCCACAATTACCAAGACCTCTCCAGCATCATGCTGCAACACCATAGGGACCTGAAGCCTCTGCTTGACACCCTACGCTCCAAGGGAATTCACTATAGGTGGAAGCTCCCCTTCCATCTCTCTGCAACCGAACAAGGCCGTACAGCACTATTGAGAGTGCTGGAGAACATTCAGCCTTTCTGTGACCACGGAGAGCCCAGCGTGACAACTGAAAACACCACAGGCACCCATCCTTAGATGATGCTGCAAAACTCGAATGGTTCAGTTAAGAACTTCATTTCTGTTCTCATCACTTTGTTAATCAACATTCAGTTATTTTCATTGTCCCCATGCAACTGATGCTGACACCACCGGCTCCACTGCAGGTAGAAATGCCTTCTAAAGGGCCAGAACGCTATATTACCCATCCACCCCTCCTGGTGCACTTCTATGCCTTGCCTGCTTCACACCACAGACTGATGTGCCTATTGGCGCCAACCGTTACTCCCCATGCTTGTTTTCCCTCAGCTTGATGCCACTCTACCTAGAACTCACGTAGGAAACACTGCAAGGATGTGTTTCCCGAATGCTGTTCAACCTTTCACAGGGGACATGTGACCTATCCTGCTTTCATCTCTAACAGTTTTTTGCTCATAGATCTGTAAGCTGATGTAGCTGAAAATGACCTAGTAGGATGTGCAGTAAACGATTCTGTGGAGGTGTATGCTGGGGTTTGACCCACTCCTATTACTAAAGCCCCCCCTCACCCTTGTTCCCTCACGGGATCCATGTAAATTTGAAACCAATGTTACGGTGACACACAATAGTGCTATCCCTATCACCTTAAACATCTCAGGAGCTTCCTTTCTCTAGCCACTTGAAACTCCAGCATACATACATGTCCCGAATCGAAGGGTCAAGAACATACCCGCTATGCGTTCCCCTTCACTAAAACCAGGTGATTTCCTGTCTTTTATGAAGTCACCGCCAGGTAATCTGCTCCTTCCAACCCTTATCGGGGTGAACGATGTATTATGGCAGTTAACCTTTTATAGCATGCTATTGTCTACCGCCTGAGGAGGAGGGGGGAGACTGAGAAGATTCCCTATGGATAAGGATTCCCACCCTATATTGAGGGGGAATACAATACCATCCAAAAAGCGCAAACTTTCAACCCACACACACGGGGCTCATATGGACTCAGGTGCCTAGGCACTTCCAACCTTCAAATCTGTAATCTATGTCATCTAGCACAAAAGACAGGGTCTCTTCACCCTCCCCCCTCCTCCAAATGCATATGATTATCTGGTAATGCATAGACAAGCTATTGTAGCAATATAACTGGCTTACATACACATATTCTGTGCTAGCCATGACACAGCATAGTCTCACCCCGATCACACAATACAGAGGGGCACCATCACTGTCACTGCGGTGACGGCCTGCCTAGCTGAACACCCCTAGTTCCTAAAACTACCCCCCCCATCCCTGGCATAGTGAAATTCATCCTCCCCATTACTGCAGGCCCTAGCGGTAATATACCCTCGTTTGATGGGACACACTGCTGCTGGGGGATGAGTAACAGGAGGGCCCAGTAATGATCTAAGCAGCCAGCGGTTCTCCCTTTACACAGCAAGATAGATTGTTATAGGACATTGTGTTTCAGTGTTATAAGGTTAAATATAGATATGGCTAGTTACTTATGTTTTTGTTAATACCAGCTGCAATTGAGCCTTGACATGATCCGAAGCATGGACCATCCAAGTTAAACCATGATGGGTGTTACATGCTTACAGGCATGTTATTTTGAACAAGCTATGATCTTTCTACTGTAATATACGCATAATTTACCTAGGTTTGGCAAAAGTGGTATATGACCAACTCCAACATTTCTAGTAATGGCTCTCCACCCATCCTCTTGAGAGCACAACACATAGGGTTTACCTCCACATACCTGATCCAATACCCTGTAGCAGCGGGTTGACATGTATTCCACATGATTCTTCCTCGCTTGGACTTTACCAACACCCACACAGTACAGTGTTGACTACCGCTGGGTTGTTACACACTGTCTATACACTGTACCTTACCGGACCAACTCATTTTGAGTAGGGTGGGCAGGTCCTCCCTCTCTTTGGTTCACTAAATAGGAGAGATCCTCTTCTCCTACCCCTACATTTAGTAGTTTAGCTCCCCTCCCCAGACCCCACGTCCCACCCGTGACCACACTATCCCTTAACAGCAGCTTCCCCTGTCCAGAACATGGCACACCACGACTCGGCTCACCCTTCCCCGTAGGTCAAGTTATTTTCGCTGAACATACGCGGACTAAATACTCCAGAAAAAAGATTCCAACTAGTTCTGACCTTGCAAAAGACTAAAGCGCACATAGTTTTTCTTCAGGAGGCCCACTTTCATCTGATAATGTTCCTAAACTGTATAGCAACTTCTATGCTGTAGCCTACCATGCTTTCAATGAAGACTCTAAATCCAAGGGCATATTCATTTTAATCTCCAAACGTTGTCCCATCCAGGTGCAAGATGTTCAGTGTGATAACAAGGGCAGATACATATTTCTCAAAGAGTCAATTAACAACAAACTTGTCACATTAGCTAACCTATACGCTCCTAATAGACATCAAGTGCCCTTCTTCCACAAAACCTTGCAGCATCTCACATCCTTTCAAGCCGGTATTATGATTGTTAGGGGAGATTTCAACACACCTATCTCTCCCTCCCAAGATACCTCCGTAGGTTCATCCTCCATGACCTACAGAGCCCTCCGAGCTATCAAAACTCAACTTAGCCTTACATGACGCTAGGGATGAGCCGAATACACCCCCCAGTTCAGTTCGCACCAGAACCTGCGAACGGACCGAAAGTTTGCACAAACTTTAGAACCCCATTAAAGTCTATGGGACTCGAATGTTCGAAATCAAAAGTTCTAATTTTAAAGGCTAATATACAAGTTATTGTCCTAAAAAGGGTTTGGGGACCCGGGTCCTGCCCCAGGGGACATGTATCAATGCAAAAAATAGTTTTAAAAACCTCCGTTTTTTCAGGAGCAGTGATTTTAATGATGCTTAAAGTGAAAAAAAGTGAAATATTCCTTTAAATATTGTACCTGGGGGGTGTCTATAGTATGCCTGTAAAGTGGTGCATGTTTCCCGTGCTTAGAACAGTCCCTGCATAAAATTACATTCTTAAAGGAATAAAAGTCCTTTAAAACTGCTTACGGCTTTAAAGTAATGTCGGGTCCCAGCAATATGGATGAAAATCAGTGAGACAAACGGCATGGGTACCCCCCCAGTCCATTCTTAGGCCCTTTGGGTCTTGTATGGATATTAAGGGGAACCCCGCACCCAAATTAAAAAAAGGAAAGGTGTAGGGCCCAGCACAGCAGTATACAGGCGGTGCAAACAAGACAGGGACTGTAGGTTTGTTGTTAAGTAGAATCTGTTTGTCATTTTGAACTGGTACATTTTTAAAGTGTAGCTCCAGCCAAAAAAATCTATTTTTAAGCTTTTTGGAAAACATAGGGAAGGGTTATCACCCCTGTAACATTTGTTTTGCTGTCTGTGCACCTCTTCAGAAGATTTCACCTCACTTTCTGTCCCAATGACAAATTTTTTTTGAAAATTTGGGGTTTTTAGTGAAACAAGGATTGGTGATAAAGCATCAGTGAAGAGGAGACACGTTTTTCCCATATCAATTCTTATAGAAAAGAATTTCCCTTCCTAGGGGTAGATTTCAACTCACTTCCTGTTGTCTCCTTCCGTTTGCAAGTAGGAGTCGTTTGTAAGTTGGATGTTTGAAAGTAGGGGCCTGCCCTATATACTCTGCAGAAATTGGGGCCTTAGGTGTTGGTGTTGCCACAACAATGTAAGCCCTCACAGTTACTCTTGGTGGACGTAGGAACGGGCCCTGCTGTGAAATATTAGATCAAGAATTGTAATTACATGCTATTGTTGAACAGTGGTAGAAAAATTGGGCCTTTGGCGGTGGTGGTGTTGGTGGTGCTGGTGCCATAACACTGTAAGTCCTCAGAGTTACTCTTGGTGGGTGCTGGAACGGGCCCTGCTGTGAAATATTATATCAAGAATTGTAATCACATGCACCTGTTGAACAGGGGCAGAAAAATTGGGCCTTTGGTGGTGGTGGTGGTGGTGCTGTTGCCACAACACTGTAAGCCCTTACATTTACTCTTGGTGGGCGCAGGAATGGGCCCTGCTGTGAAATATTAGATCAAGAATTGTAATTACATGTCCCTGTTGAACAGGGGAAGAAAAATTGGGCCTTAGGCACTGGTGCTGCAACACTGCAACCCCTCACAGATGCTATAGTTGGAGCGCAGGAATGAGCCCTGCTGCAAAGTATTGCATCAAAAATTGTAATTGTACACCCCTGTTAAACAGGGGCTGAAAATTTGGGCCTTAGGCACTGGTGCTGGTGCCACAACACTGCAACCCCTCACAGATACTCTAGTTGGAGTGCAGGAATGAGCCCTGCTGCAAAGTATTGCTTCAAAAATTTTAATTACACGCCCCTGTTAAACAGGGGCAGAAAAATGGGCCTTAGCCACTGGTGCCACAACACTGCAACCCCTCACAGATGCTATAGTTGGAGCACAGGAATGAGCCCTGCTGCAAAGTATTGCATCAAAAATTGTAATTATATGCCCCTGTTAAACAGGGGCTGAAAATTTGGGCCTTGGGCACTGGTGCTGTTGCCACAACACTGCAACCCCTCACATATACTCTAGTTGGAGTGCAGGAATGAGCCCTGCTGCAAAGTATTGCATCAAAAATTGTAATTACATGCCCCTGTTAAACAGGGGCTGAAAAATTGGGCCTTGGGCACTGGTGCTGGTGCCACAACACTGCAACCCCTCACAGATACTCTAATTGGAGTGCAGGAATGAGCCCTGCTGCAAAGAATTGCATCAAAAATTGTAATTACACGCCCCTGTTAAACAGGGGCAGAAAAAATGGGCCTTAGCCACTGGTGCCACAACACTTCAACCCCTCACAGATGTTATAGTTGGAGCACAGGAATGAGCCCTGCTGCAAAGTATTGCATCAAAAATTGAAATTACACGCCCCTGGGCAGAAAAATTGGCCCTTGGCCACTGGTGGCGGTGCCCAGAACCAAAAATGTTCTTACAAGCTATCAGCATGAAAATTGAGGAGGAAGAGGATTGTCACTCAGCATAACAGGATAGTCACTCAGCATCAGCATAGGCAGTCTTGAAGGGATCTCACATTAAAAAAAAATCATTCAGTTACATCAGCATCAGGTGCTTGGTAGCTGGTGATCCAAGACTGATTCATTTTTATGAAGGTCAGCCGATCAACCGATTCAGTGGACAGGCACACCCTGTGATCGGTTACAAAGCCTCCAGCAGCACTGAATGTGTGTTTCGAAAGAACGCTGGATGCTGGACAGACCAGTAGCTCAATTGCATACTGTGCAAGCTGTGGCCAGTGATCCATTCTCAAGACCCAGTAACCCAGAGGATTTTCGGTGGGAAAGGTGTCCAAGTCTGATCTTGACCCTAGGTAATCCTGCACCATGTGAATCAGATGCTGGCGATAGTTGCTGGAACCGATCAGACCTTGGGGCTGCGGACTAAAAAATTGTCTGAACGCATCGGTCAGATGGCCACCTTCTCCACTGCTCCTTCTGTGACTGACCGAAGCCTCAGCAACACGTTGTCCAGGAGGACCAGGAAATTGTAACCTCCCAGGCTCTGGAAATGCGTTGCATAAACCATTCTGCAAGGCCTCCCGAAGATGGCCACCTTCTCCACTGCTCCTTCTGTGACTGACCGAAGCCTCAGCAACACGTTGTCCAGGAGGACCAGGAAATTGTAACCTCCCAGGCTCTGGAAATGCGTTGCATAAACCATTCTGCAAGGCCTCCCGAAGATGTTTCATCCTCTGCTCCCTCTGCTATGGCAAGATAAGGTCCGCAACCTTACCCTTGTAATGTGGATCAAGGAGAGTTGCCAGCCAGTAATGATCCCTCCCCTTGATACCACGAATACGAGGATCCTTCCGCAGGCTTTGCATAATCAGGGAGGCCATGCAGCGTAGTTTTGCTGAGGCATTCGGTCCAGAGTCCTCTGGGTCACTAAGGACAACATGATCCGCAGCCACCTCCTCCCAGCCACGTACAAGTCCATGGGTTTCTTCGGACTGTAAATGATCCCTTGAAGACTGCTGCTGATGCTGAGTGCCAGGCTCCACCTCCATGCTAACACAATCCTCCTCCTCCTCCTCCCCCCCTTCCTGTGTGATCGGCGGGCATGCAGGAACACTGTCTGGATAAAGGGGGCCTTGAGAGGTAAGGAAGTCCTCCTCTTCCTCCCTCTGTTCTGCCTCAAGTGCCCTGTCCATTATTCCATGCAGCGTGTGCTCCAACAAGTGGACAAGAGGGACAGTGTCACTGATGCATGCACTGTCACTGCTCACCATCCTCGTGACCCCCTCAAATGGTGACAGGACAATGCATGCATCCCTGATCATAGCCCACTGGCGTTGGGAAAAAAACTAAGCTCCCCGGACCCTGTCCTGGTGCCATAGTTGCATAGGTACTCATTGATGGACCTCTGCTGCATGTACAACCGCTGCAGCATGGCCAACGTTGCGTTCCTCCTGGTGAGCATGTCACAGATTATGCGGTTCTTGGGCAGGTTAAATTCCTTTTGAAGGTCTGCCAGCCGAGCACTGGCATTATATGACCTGCGGAAATGCATGCAGACTTTCCTAGCCTGCCTCAGGACATCCTGTAAGCCCAAGTACCTGCCCAAGAACCGCTGCACCACCAAGTTAAGGACATGAGCCAAACAGGGAACATGGGTCAGTTGTCCCTGTCGGAGGGAAGAGAGGAGGTTGGTCGCAAACCACCATATCTGGCTCAACCACCTCTGAACCTGCCCCTGCAGAGCTGACAGAATCTCTGCCCCAGTGTGGTTCCTGTCCCCCAAGCACACCAGCTCAAGCACCGTATGGCATCTTTTTGACTGCGTGCTTGCGTAGCCCCTTGAATGCCTATGGAGCATCGCTGGTTCCGAGGACAAATCAGCACAGGAAGAGGCCATGGAGGAAGAAGAAGAGGAGGGGGTAGAGGAGAGAGGTGTGGCATAATCACCACTAGTAGAATTTTGGAGGCGTGGTGGCGGAACAAATAAAATGATAAATAGTGCGCTAAAAATTAACTTCCTGTTATAGATATAGAATGATGTGTATTAAGGCAAATAGCAATACCCTAAAATACCATGAGATGAATTGAACCAATAAATAGTACGCTAAAATAAACTTCTTAATAATAATATAAAATCATCATGTGTAGAGCAGATAGCAATATCATAAAATATCAACCTGCATGAAATAAGATCCTCCTAAAGATGAGGGGGAAAAATATATATATATATATATATATATATATATATATATATAAAATTCCTGGATAAGTGCATACATAAGGTCCAAAGAAAGTTGTAAATGAGCATGGGAAAAACTACCACAGTTCACGGTTGCTTATTCATTCATCAGACAGCTGTCAGCACCGTAGGCTTCTCCACTGCACTGCTGATAAATCAGGCTAGTTGTTTTACAATTCCTCCAGTCATATGTTTCATTCATGTAACCAAAAAGGAAAACATCATTGCGCAATGAACCAAACCACTGTATCAATCTCCTTACTAAACATAAGTGATTGCACTCACATGAGATACAAAGTAACAGCACATATGACCAATCAGTCGCTCACAGCGATCTCTCTCCTCACACAGTATGCAGTGTATTACGAACAGGCACATCAGATGATGTCACTGGCTCCTCCCGACGCATTGCGTCACATGTCACGTGACTTTATCAAGGGACAACCTCCAACACTACTGCACCCTATCCTGCATCCTTCCCAGCTGCCAGAAGAGTCACTCAGTACGCGCTGAAAGATAGGTAATGTCCCTGTCAATGTTTGCTGGACCATGAGTCAGCGTTAATATGAGCCTTACCGCTGACTGCCCTGTCCAGCGAGGCCAAGACATTGCCTTCCAGATGCCGGTATAGAGCCGGAATCACCTTCCGTGAGAAAAAGTGGCATTTGGGAACCTGCCACTGAGGAACCGCACATTCCACAAACTCACGGAAGGGGGCAGTGTCTACCAACTGAAAAGGCAGCAGTTGAAGTGCTAGCAATTTAGCCAAGCTAGCATTCAACCCTGGGCATGTGGATGGCTGGGAACAAATTTCTTTCGGCGGTGCAGCAGCTGGGGCAGGGAAATTTGCCTGGTACAATCTGATGTTGGTGTACCGATTGCAGATTGCCCGCAAGTACTTGGCTGTGACACACCTAATTCTACACCTTCATTCCTCTCAGTGCAGGTTTCAGAGAGGTGTGAAGGTATAGTGGGGTTGGAGATCCCAGCTGATGAGGAGCAAGGAGAGGTCCGCTTTGTTCTTTGGTGTGGGTCTTTTAGGTACGCTTGCCAACGAACTGCATGGCAGGTCGACATACGTCTGGTCAAGCATGTGGTGCCCAAGCGGGTGATGTTTTGGCCACATGATATGCTTGAGACATATGTTGCAAATAGCAGCGGTGGGATCTGATGCACTCATTTCAAAAAAGGCCCACACCAAAGAGCTTTTGGAAGAACGTGCAGAGACAGCAGCGCCCTGCACATGCAGAGCTCTGCGGCGTGATGCAGTTGGTGTGCTGCCCTTAAGCTGGCCCCTGGAGGGCATCCTGCCTCGTTGGAGATGTGCCTCCTCCTCCTCCTCCTCCTCCTCTCTCTTATCAGGCACCCACGTGGAGTCAGTGACCTCATCATCCCCTCCCTCCTCATCACTGGAGCAAAAATGGCTGTATGCTGCAGCTGGGGGAACATGGCTGCCAGATTGCTGTCCTTCTTGGCACCTCCTCTCTCTGGGCTCACGTTACTGCTTTCCTCTAGCTGGGTACCATCATCGGAGCCTTCAAAACGCTGGGCATCCTCCTGGAGCATGTACCCAACACTGTGGTCAAACAGTTCGGGAGACTCCTCAAGAGGACATGGTGGTGCTAGGGAAGGAGTGACTGATGCCATTGAGCCGAGGGAAGAGGCCGCATTGGCAGCTGCTTTGCCAAAGTACCCCGAGCCAGGGTGAGAGAGGATGAGGAGGATGAGGACGGCTTGGTCATCCACTCTACCAAGTCTTCTGCATGTTGCGGCTCAACACGGCTAGCTGCCGAACAAAAGGGCAAGTGCGTCCCATGGCCACGTGCTGATGAGGATGCACCGTCTCCATGACCAGCACTGTTGCCTCTAGACACAGAGCCTGCTTGCCCTCTTTTATTGGCTTGTGACTGTCTGCCTCTCCTTGTTGGCCTTCCAGACATACTAATGGCCTGCAGTGAGATGTAGCTGCACAAAGCTGAGATGTATATATATATATATATATATATACTGATACTGCAGCTAGCAGAATCAACTGCCTGCCTCTAGTATTATTAGTATGAGAACACCAGCAATTGTCTTCAGCTAGCTTTAGGTGCACACTGTGCAGAGGACACAGTACACTAACTGTAAATACTGCAGCTGCCTGCCTGTGGTAATAATAGGATCAGAACAACAGCAATTGTCTTCAGGTAGCTTTATGTGTACACTGTGCAAAGGACACAGTGCATTAACTGTAAATACTGCAGCTGCCTGCCTGTGGTACTAATAGGATCAGAAGAACACCACCAATTTTCTTCAGGTAGCTTTAGGTGCACACCGTGCAGAGGACACAGTACACTAACTGTAAGTAAAGTAGCTGCCTGTTTGTGGTACTAATAGGATCAGAAGAACACCAGCAATTTTCTTCAGGTAGCTTTAGGTGCACACTGTGCAGAGGACACAGTACACTAACTGTAAATACTGCAGCTGCCTGCCTGTGGTACTAATAGGATCAGAAGAACACCAGCAATTTTCTTCAGGTAGCTTTAGGTGCACACTGTGCAGAGGACACAGTACACTAACTGTAAATACTGCAGCTGCCTGCCTGTGGTACTAATAGGATCAGAAGAACACCAGCAATTTTCTTTAGGTAGCTTTAGGTGCACACTGTGCAAAGGACACAGCACAGCTAACTGACTCGTCTGCCTACTCTGTCTAACTTAAATCAAATTACACTGTCTCTCTGTCTATCTCTCTCCTCCACAACACACTACACAAGGCCACCACGCAGGCGGCCTTATATAGTGTGGGGCGTGTACTAAACCCTCTGAGCCATAATTGGCCAAAGCCACCCTGGCTTTGGCTAATTACAGCTTTCTCATAGTGCATACTTGGCCAATCATCAGCCAGCAATGCACTGCGATGCCGCAGTGAATTATGGGCCGTGACGCGCCAAATGAATTTGGCGCGAACGGCCCATATCGTTCGCAATTCGGCGAATGATCGAACAGCCAAAGTTCGAGTCGAACATGGGTTCGACTCGAACACGAAGCTCATCCCTACTCCCCATTAAAGTATAACTTCTCATGAACACTGCAATTTTAAACGATTCACATCATTTATTACATAGCTTTAAAATATCAACCATTCACAGATAAAATTATTGGGTCATGTATTCCACTTCCTTTGGATCTAGGATTTGTCTTGTAAATAAAAACAACACAACTCCACCTACATACATAAAGAAATATGAAAAGTTACACATTCAAAAATCATATAAAATGCTATCAATAAATCAATAAACATATACAGTGCTCAGCATAAATGAGTACACTCCACCAGATTTGTCAGAAAACCTTTACTTTGTACTCTGTACAGACAGCACTGTGATTGGCCAAACATGCTGGTCATCATAGTACATGCTTGGCCAATCATCAGCCAGCAATGCACTGTGATGCCGCAGTGAATTATGGGCCGTGACGCTTCACTCGAATTTGATGCAAACGACCCATAACATTCGCAATTCGACGAACGATCGAACAGGCGATGTTCGAACTCGAAGCTCATCCCTACATGACGCTTAGCGAATGCTACATCCCAACGATAAGAACTTCACGTTCTTCTCACCGCCACACAACAAATACTCTAGGATTGACTACTTCTTTATCACAGAAAACGATCTGACACTTCTCACTGATGCAACCATAGATCCATTGCTCCTCTTGGACCATAACCCCATCTCCATGACCTTGACATTCCCGACAGCACATACAAAATCAGCGATTTGGCGTCTCAATAACTCCCTATTGACTGACATTGAAATGTCTCGGAAGATCAGCACATACCTCTCACAGTATTTTAGAGAGAATTAATCCGTAGACACCACGTCTGCGACACAATGGGTAGAGCATAAATGCGTCCGCAGGAGTGAACTCATTTACATTGCAGCTAACAGAAATAAAGCCAGATAAGCTTGTATTAAAGAGTTGTCGATGGGCATGCGCTCTCTCAAAAAAAAAACACCAAAACACTAAACGACCTACTGAAGGCCAGCGTAGATCTCCTAGAAGAGTTAAGGAAAACGTTAAAAAGGCAAATATGCACTAACGCAGATGCTATTCTACAAATTTGGGAACAATTCATGGAAAATGCTTGCTAGAGCCCTTCAACCGAAAAAGGTGGCGTCAACCATTCACGCCATCAAAGACCCCTCAGGTAACACAATCGTCACATCGGAAGTCATAGCCAACCAATTTGAGCAATATTACACCAAACTATATAATTTAACCACCTCAAATGCGACCAGAAAAGACACCGAACTAAAAGAGACAATTGACAATTTTCTTAATCAATATGGCCCCAAACCTAATACAGCATCTGAAGCTGCTGCACTGGAAAGCCCCATCTCGCTGGAAGAAATCTTTGAAGCCTTAAAACAACTGAAGATGGGCAAAAGCCCTGGTCCTGATGGCTTAACTGTTAGCTTTTATAAATCCTTTGCAGATGTTCTACTCCCCCACTTTTTGAAAACATTTAATTCACTGTCCTCCTTGTCTCATGCTAACAAAGACATCCTAGAAGCCCACATAATGCTGATACCGAAACCAGGCAAAGACACCAGTATGATATCAAATTACCGCCCTATATCACTCCTAAACGTAGACGTGAAGCTTTATGCGAAAGTACTTGCAAATCGACTACTTCCTCTACTGCCAAAACTGGTCTCATTGGACCAGGTTGGATTCATCCCCGGACAAGAGGCCAGAGACCACACCCTAAAAGCTATCAAGATTCATCACTGGCTGTCCTCATCCTCCAAATCAGGTTTTCTACTATCTCTCAATGCAGAGAAGGTGTTCGACAGAGTGGCATGGGACTACATGATGGCAGTTTTAAGGGCGATGGGTTTTCAAGATCGCATGCTGCAATTAATCCTTGCTCTCTATTCAACCGCCAGAATTTGAGTCAACGGTCGCCTGTCGGACGCCTTCTCCATATCGAATGGCACGCGCCAAGGCTGCCCCTTATCCCCCCTCATCTTCCTGCTTACCCTGGAACCTCTCCTTCACAGAATTAGAGCCAACCCCCGACATTAACCACTTAAGGACTGAGCCTGTTTCTGAGATTTGGTGTTTACAAATTAACCCCTTGCCGACCAGCTCACACAGATATACGTTGGCAGAATGGCACGTACAGGCATATGAACGTACCAGTATGTTGCCCTTTAAGAAGCGGCAGAAGCGGGGAAATGCTGATGTAAACAAGCATTTTCCCCATTCTTCCTAGTGACAGGACACTGATCACCACTTCCTGTGATCAGTGTCGTGACACATGTAGCCCATCCCCCCACAGTTAGAACACAGTAAGAACACATCCCTAGGACACACTTAACTACTGCAGCGCCCCCTACTGGTTAACCCCTTCACTGCTAGTCACATTTACACAGTAATCAGTGCATTTTTAATCGCACTGATCGCTGTATAAATGTGAATGGTCCAAAAATAGCGCCAAAAGTGATCGATCTGTCTGCCATAATGTCACAGTCACAATAAAAATCGCAGATCACTGCCATTACTAGTAAAAATGCCATCAAACTGTTCTCTATTTTGTAGACGCTATAACTTTTTTTTACCAAAAATATGTAGAAGAATACATATTGGCCTAAACTGAGAAAAAAATGTTTTTTTATTTATTTTATGGGGATATTTATTATAGCAAAAAGTAAAAAATATTGCGTTTTTTTTAAATTGTCGCTCTTTTTTTGTTTATAGCGCAAAAAAATAAAAACCACAGAGGTGATCAAATACCACTAAAAGAAAGTTCTATTTGTGGGCAAAAAAGGATGTCAATTTTCTTTGGGAGCCAAGTCGCACGACCGCGCAATTCTCAGTTAAAGCAACGCTGTACCGAATCGCAAAAAACGCTCTGGTCTTTGGCCAGCCAAATGGTCTGGGGCTGAAGTGGTTAAAAACATTTTTTTTTGCTAGAAAATTATATAGAAGCCCCAAACATTATATATATATATATATATATATATATATATTTTTTTTTTTTTAACACCTTAGAGAATAAAATAGCAGTCGTTGCAATACTTTCTGTCACACCGTATTTGCACAGCGGTCTAATGCCCCGTACACACGGTCGTATTTTCCGATGGACATTGTCCGATCGGAGCGTGTTGTCGGAAATTCCGACCGTGTGTGGGCGCCATCGGACATTTTCCATCGGATTTTCCGACACACAAAGTTGGACAGCAGGAGATAAAATTTTCCGACAACAAAATCCGATCGCGTCAATTCCGACCGTGTGTGGCCTGTTCCGACGCACAAAGTGCCACGCATGCTCAGAAGAAATTCCGACACGGGACAGCTCGTTCTGGTAAACTTAGCGTTCGCAATGGATACAGCACTTTCGTCACACTGCAATGTAAAAAATGGTTTAATACAGCGCACTCTCTTCTTCTTTATAATGTGACAAGAATTAAGTAGTTTTGCTGCTCATTTTCACACACACTTCTCACAAAGTTTTATTTGTGTTTTTTTAGTGGGATTCCCTCAATATATTGTTATTAGTTGTCACATCTGACAGTTTTATATTTTTTATGTTTTTTTTTTTTTTTGTTTTTAAGCCTTTTTTTTTCTTTAATGTTTGGATTTTTTCCAAGGCTGATCTTTGTTCAATGTTATTTTTATTTTTACTCCAGAATATTTTTGTGTGTGTTTTGTGTGGCAAGTTACCCCAACACCATTGATATCTTTTATTATTTAATCTCCATGAGATTTTTTGTTGTTGGTGTCCCTTGTTCATTTCACATTGTATATTAGAAATGTACCTGAATCCTCACAAACAAACCATCATTTTTGAAGAAGTAAAACACATAGGAGAGTATAATTCAAAACAAAAATCCTTTTTTAAGGGCTCAGAACCAAACAAAGAGGAAGGCAACACTGGATCAACAGGAGAAATTAGTGAAGCCTGGGACCCCCACGGCAGACATAAATTCTTAAACCTCAAAATTGGTGGCCTGAGGAGTCCATATGTAAGGGAGGGCAGTCTGGTCCGGGATTCACAGAGATCCGGATAGCAGCAGATGACAGCAGTGTCCCCAGGCTGTGGTACCACAAGAGGCTGCATCTTTTGGCCGACCAGACTGGATCCAGGGTCCTCACTGTCTGGTCTTCCTTTCACACTTCCTTCCGGGCTGTGGCTGTGCAGTTGGAGATGTGGCAGGAGGAGGAGTAGGACCTGGAGGAGGAGTAGGACCTGCAGGAGGAGGAGGAGGACCATCGCGAAGGTGTGTTTGAGGTGTAATTTGGCCCCTCATGCCTTTCGCCAGAGCCTCTGATATGAGGGCCTCACACATGGCTTTTTGGCCCTCCTCCATCCTCTGCATTTTATAGGCTATGAATGCAGCAATGTTCTCCTGCCTGGTGTGTGGTGCTCCCAGGACCTCTGTAGCCCTACAAAAAAATCTGATAGCAGCCTCCTCTAGGGTACTCCTCCTACTGCCACTTTCTGTTTCCAGGGGGGGTGGAGGGACCTGCAGATCAGCCAGCCGGCTCGGCCCGGCCACCTCCTGGCTGAGACTTCCCTGTGTATGAAAAAGGGACATGGTTGTAATGTTTTGCATCATCAATCACAATCATAAATTAGTACTCCCAACTAACATCTAGTTAACATCATTGATTGGACAAGCAGAAATATTTAGAGGAATGCTATACCTGGCTCAATCTGAGCTCCTCCACATGTGGCCTGGAAGGCCCAGGTTGGGCGTCAGAAGCCTCAGCCGGGGGGGAAGGAAGCGTGGAAGGAAGACTGGAGAGTGATGACCTGGGTTCAGTCTGGCCTGCCAGAAAGTGCAGCCTGTCGTAGTACAACATCCTGGGGACATAGATGTCATCTGCTGCTCCGGATCTCTGTGAATCCAGGACTTTATTGCGCTCCCTCAGATATGTGCTCCTCAGGCCACCAATGAAAATCTTTAAAAAAGTGATGTCTGCCGTTCGGATCACCTGCTTCACAATTTCACACAATTGCTCCAGTGCTGCCTTCCTCTTTGCTTGGTTCTTGTAATGGGGGTGTTTAATCTCCCACAGACAGGGCAGCTCCCTTAGCATCTCTATGAAGACTGAAATGAAGTCCTGATCTTTCAGTACCATATCCATGTTCACTGCAAGACACAACACAAGACAAAGCCTAATGTCACACCAAACTCTCCTAATCTTGTTACAATATAGGCCTCAATCTATAGAAGCAGTATAGGCCCAAGTTTGTCTCTTACCTTCGTTCTTACGATCGCCGCGTTCAATGCTCCTTCCTCCGCTCACAGATCGTACGTAATACGCATGCGTGTTACGCTTTATATACACTGCGCATGCGTGTAACTCCGCCCGCCCCTGACGTTCTTTCTAGTGTATTCCCCGCCCCTTTTCGTTCGGCGCAGTGGGGGAAGAGCATGATGGCGGACATACAGCAGGTGCGGGCTAATTGTAGCAACGAGGAGGAGGAGGAGGAGGAAAGGGTGGATCCAGGCACGTCCCGATCCAGAAGGAGACGTTTTAAGGCCACAAATATGTCGTTTGGGGAGATGTTGGAGATGGTCGACATCATGAGGAAGTCCGACTATGACGGAAAATATGGGCCTTACCCCAACCCCAATATCCGAAAGGCCAAAATCATGGCGAAAGTGGTCAGGAGTCTTGAGCGGAATTTCGGGGTACGAAGGTCTAAAGATCAGCTCAGGAAGCGGTGGTCGGACCTGAAGTTGAGAGAGCCAGAGCAGTACCGAAAGATCCGGAGAGTGCTGCAAAAAAGTAAGTAGTTGTGCTGTGTTCCTATTCTTTCTGTCTTTATTACGTTCGTTCTGCTCCATATGCTTTGATTAGTTGTAACGTTTCCAAAGGTCAACTTTAATGTTCATGGGCACATTATTCGTTCGTATCAAACATTTTTCTTTCGGCCTCTAGAACACCATTGTTTAGGCCATATGCATTTTCACACATTTTTGGGGGACTACTTGGATGCCAAATATTTGTTTGTGTAGATGGGTTTGTTACTAGAATGAAATGCAAACTAGATTGTGTGTAAGAAGAGGACACTGAGCAGCTGTTTTCACATCTGGACACTGGAGCACTAGTGTGGGACACAAGAACACCATTTTTATTAGGGGGCCACACAGGTGCTCCAGTGTATACTATAGGGGGGTCTCCATCTGTGAAGCTTGTACCAAACAGGTAAAGTATTGCAGCTTGACAAAGGGCAATAAAAAATATACATCTTGGAACTCGGCTAAAATAGACAATTGTACCCCACTTCCAAGCAATGTTTCCTATTTCTATAGTTCTGCCATCAAATATCTGTGTGCTAAGTATACCATTTCTGTTTTACATAGGGGAGAAAAGACTCAGACACCCCTCATCCCAGGAGACCAGAGACCCCCTCTCTCTGGAAGAAGGGGAAATACCAACCCAAGAAGCTGAGCAGGAGGAAGAAGAAGACGTGGTGGAGATTGGCACCACAACAGGTGAGTGTCTGCGACCACAGACTCAGGTAAAAGAGATGGCTGGTGGCAGATTTTTGAGACCTTTTTTTTTGTTCTTTATCTCTTTTTAGGTGATCGTGATGTGAGGGATCCAGAACGCTTTACATCTGAAAGTGCCCAGATACTGATAGGGGAGATCATGGGGTGTAATCTCCAATTGCAAAACATCCAGCAACAAATCAGTGATGTTATTAAAAAAAATAATAACATCATTGATGTTTTGGGGCGAATTTAAACCCCACAAAATCACCTGTTTTATCGTACCAAACTTTTTTCAATGTTTAGAAAAGCCAAATTTGGAGGATGCACACAGTGTGCCAACATGTGCTATCTGCCATCACGGGAGATCAATGGACGCGTTTTGGGGGGGCAACCCCTTCCTCAATTATAAAGTAGCGTTGAGGAAGGGCTTGCTCCCCCCAAACACGTCCCTTGATCCCCCATGATGGCAGATAGCACATGTGGACATTTGTAAATTGGTGTGCATCTTCCAAATTTGGCTTTTCCAGGGGTGATTTCCCCCCATCTGAACGCTATATCAAACCCAGTTCCTAAATACTGATGTCTGATATAGCCTTCAGGTTTTACCTAATGTGAACTTTGTAAGTTCAAGTTTTTTGGCTTTCTTGTTGGTTTTACACAGGCCTGTTTTATCTGAAATGGATATTTTGATTTTTCATAATGCTACTGCAAACATTGTTATACAACAAACATGTTGGTTTGTTTTAAAAACCTTTGGTAAATGCGCATGTGATTGTGCAAGTATAAAAAAGTGCCTTACTCAAGAATGTGTGGATTATTGTCTCAACACTACAACACTTTTGGGGTGATGTAATTGTTGTTTTATGCACAAATGGGGGTTATTTCCTAAGGGCAAATCCTCTTTGCACTACAAGTGCAGGTTCAGTGCAGTTGCAAGTGCACTTGTAGTGAAATGTGTTTTTGCATTTAGGAAGTACCAGCCAACACTGTTTTTTATAAGGTTACCCAATCACGACATTTTCTGCACTCAACACATTTCTGTCAGGGTCAGCTAAAACAAACACAAGCAGTAAATGTCCACCAAGAATTTCTTTTGGTTGTTTTTTATTTGAAAAAGGTGTCACATATTGTCTGGCATATTGATAGCCCCCCTACCCGCAAAGAACTCCAGGTATCGTAACCGGACATCACGAGCATTCAGGGAGGGAAAGCCAGGACGGCCGCTTTCAAGTGCCGTCATTGTTGATGTATTTGGGATTCCGGCCTCAGGCCCAACTGAGCCAGCATAGTTGGCTGAATGTTTTCGTAGAAAATTATGGAGAACACAGCAGGCAAGTATTATATGGTTCAGTTTATACTCCGCCATATGGATGGGTGTCATAAATAATCGGAACCGGCTGGCCAGGATTCCAAATGTGTTCTCCACCACTCTTCGGGCTCTGGCCAGCCGGTAATTAAAAACCCTCTGTTCCGGAGTGATGGCTTGCCTCATGCAGGTATCCTGCCTGCTGATATAGGGGGTCAGCGAAGCCAACAAACGGTGAAATACGGGGTCCGTCATCCTGAGAAAGTTCCTGAAATCATCAGGATTATTCTCACGGATCTCACGGAGCAAAGACATATGACAGAACTGGTCACGCTGAAGCAACCAATTCTTGGTCCATGAACTCCTCCCCACCCTGTTCATGGACTGGACTTGTGTCAAGGTCAGGACCCCAACACCAAGCCCCCGCACAGCACGAACTCTACGAGGAGTACGCATACGCAACATGGCTAGAAAACGGTCGGCTGCTCAGAACGAAGTAACAGAACGCACTGAAGAACAGCAAGGCCTGTGAAGAGCGACCTGAAAACCAGTAACGAACGAACAAGAATACAATGACTAAGTCATGCGGAACTTGCTTGCACGCACTGAATAGCAGATACAAACCCACAAGCACAAACTGAATGGCAGAAAACGATCTGAAAGCCACGAGTCTGAAAAAGCGCGAATCGTCTCTCACCAAACTTTTACTAACACGAGATTAGCAAAAGGAGCCCAAAGGGTGCCTCGCTTGGTTCTGAACTGGCCTTTTCTAGTCTCGTCGTACGTGCTTGACGTCACCGCGTTCTTGGCGATCGGAAATTCCGACAACTTTGTGCGACCGTGTGTAGGCAAAACAAGTTTGAGCCAACATCCGTCGGAAAAAATCTGAGGATTTTGTTGTCGGAATGTCCGAACAAAGTCCGTGTGTACGGGGCATTACAAGCACACTTTTTTTGGAAAAAATACACTTTGTTTGAATTGAAAAATAACACAACAGTAAAGTTAGACCAATTTTTTTTATTTTGTGAAAGATAATGTTACGCCAAGTAAATTGATACCCCACATGTCACGCTTCAAAATTGCGAACGGTAGCGGAATGGCGACAAACTTTTACCCTTAAAAATCTCCATAGGCGACGTTTAAAAAATTCCACAGGTTGCATGTTTTGAGTTACAGAGGAGGTCTAGGGCTCAAATTATTGCTCATGCTCTGACGATCGCGGTGATACCTCACATGTGTGGTTTGAACACCGTTTTCATATGCGGACACTACTAAGTATGCGTTCGCTTCTGCACGCGAGCTCGGCGGGACGGGGTGCGTTTAAAAATAGTTTTTTTTTCTTATTTATTTGACCTTTTGTTTTTTATTTTTACACTGTTCTTTAAAAAGAAATGTGTCACTTTTGTAAACATCCCTTGTAATAGAAAAAAAGCATGACAGAACCTCTTAAATATGAGATCTGGTGTCAAAGAGACCTCAGATCTCATATTTACACTAAAATGCAATAAAAAAATAAAAATAAATTAAATGTCATTTAAAAAAAGAAAAAAATGTCCCTTAAAGAGCTATAGGCAGAAGTGATGTTTTAACGTTGCTTCAGCCCTGCAATGATATGGAGATGGGTGGAGCCCATCTTCCCCTCACTCGTCTCCATGCCTAACAGGGAGACGGACCCGATCGCCCCCGCCGCCATCGATGGCTCTGATAAGAGACAGAAGGCACCGGAGCGCGGCAGGAGGGGGACCCTCTCCCGCTGCCGATAAAAGTGATCTTGCGGCGAACCCGCTGCAGAGACCACTTTAATCTGAAAGCGGACCGCCCGCTGAAGAAGAGGATACTGGGGTTATGGCAGCTAGCTGCTGCTATAATAACGATATTCCTCTTCAAAGTAGCAACGTAAGTCTGTAAGTGGTTGGGGTAGACAGAAAAACAGACAGTACAAATTAGTGGTATACGCAGACGACATTCTGCTATTCCTCACAGACCCCATCACCACCATGCATACCAGTACATTGGAGAAATAACACCCCCCCAGTATTTCTGAGTGGCTCCAACACATAAGGAGAATAGCTGAAATGGAGGCCCTAATTCACCAAGCAAGGGAGACCCCGACGAAATTCCAAAAAACCTGGGCATGCTGGCTACTCTTTGCGGAAGTGGCAGAGTTCCATAACCTCTTATACATTTCATAATAGCTTAACCTGGGGATACCCATGAGACATTGTATGCTGTCACATAGAATACAGGTGCGAGCTGACACCCCACCCCTCCGCACCCCACCTGCCCTTTTTTCTACACTCCCCTGAACAGTGACTAATGCTTCCCAGTAGGGCCTAGAGTCATACAAGACAATCTACATGTTGCTGCAGTTTGACATAGTGTTTGGGAATTATCCCTAGATGTTCATCCTCAATGATGAATTTGATATAAATAGAACACCAGAGGATTAGAGTGACTCAACTAAACCACTCAGTAAACCAGCAATATGGAAAGACAAGTGCCAGCTACCAAAGCCCCCACCCACTCACAGTTAGTTCCCAATAAGGATGTTTGGGGGCCATGGTGGCGTGCCTGGTTTACCTGTAATTACCTTACAGAGTCCCTCAAATGTACCACCCCAATCCTCTCCGGGTTGGATCCTTAAGGAGCTGCAATTATACACCTTGTGAAGATCAGCTTACTATGACTTGCATTATCAATGTCTTGTTTACATTCATATTTTGTGATTTATATTACTTGTAACCGTTTCACAGTTTTTTCCTGTGAATTTGAAAACATTAAGAAAATCATTGAAACATAAGCAAAAAACGTACAGAAAATTGCTAGCTACATTAAAGCCAAACGTATTAGACCAGGATAATCAAGGGACTTTAAACCTTTCATGCCTAAGCCTATTTCAGACATTTGTTGCTTACAAGTTGAAATCCATATTTTTTGCTAGAAAATTACTTAGAACCCCAAACATTATATATATATTTTTAGCAGAGACCCTAGGAAATAAAATGGTGATCGTTGCAATATTTTATGTCACATGGTATTTGGAGGAAAAAAGACACTTTCGTTAATTAAAAAAAAAACTAAAAAGTAGAGTTAGTCCAGTGTTTTTGTATAACGTGAAAGATGATGTTAGGCTGAGCAAATAGATACCTAACATGTCACACTTTGAAATTGCGCACACTCGTGGAATGGTGACAAACTATGGTACCTAAAAATCTCCAATCGACGACGCTTTAAAAAATTTTAAGGGTTACCAGGTTAGAGTTACAGAGGAGGTCTTTTGCTAGAATTATTGCTCTCACTCTAACAATCGCAGCGATACCTCACATGTGTGATTTGAACACCGTTTAACACAAATTGTGTATTCGTTTTCTTTGCTGAGCGAGCACGGGGGGAGCGCTTTAAAAATTTTCACATAGGAGACTAGACCAAAGCTGTTTCCGGTTTTGTTCCTGTCTCACCCTATTTGGCGGAAGTGCCGGATTGTGAATCGGGTCTCCCGGTAGGAAGAGCGGTGGAAGGCAGCGGGAGGGGAGGGCACATGCCCTCCCGCTTCTTTAGGATAACATCCAAGTGGCTCTTAGCCGCTTCGGTTGTTATCAATAAAGAGCCAACCGCCCTATCTAAAAAATGGTACAACCAGTATAACCCCTTTATGCCATGAACGCAAATTTGCATACGATCGGCGTGAAGGGGTTAAATATGGCTTTTACAGTGGTATAAATTTACCAAAAAACGATTAGTACAGATTTAAATGAAAACAATTGTATTACATACAAAATTTTAAACCAGTGACAGATAACCCTTCTACAGGGGTATTAGAGATCACAAGTCTAATATGCACAAACCAGTTCTGTAAGTCTACGCATTTTGCTGAGTTTCTGCTTCGTGAGGACATTTAGACAAAGCTTTTCTGTGCCATTGCAATAAAATTGCAGTAAGCCATCTGAAAATAACAAGAATTACCACATAATATATAATAGACTGTCTATATAAAATTCAGAGGCGCAAGCAATCACAGAAAGAAAAAAAATCACAGCACCAAATCCACCTAACATATTATAGAATAGATGACAATAAACACTATATATGCTGATAGACATAGTAATTGGGTTCTCACTAGATCCCCCTACTCTGGCCTGTGGGAGGACATGTGTTGTACAAGGAATACAGGAAATAAATCTATACGGCAAACACCCCAAAGCCTAGGGAATAAAAGCAAAAGAAAGAAACAAAGAAGATCAAAAACCAAGTGCTCCTAATGCCGCGTACACACAATCGGACTTTATGGCATACTTGGTCCGGCGTACCGGATTTCGTCGGACAATTCGATTGTGTGTGGGCTCCAGCAGACTTTGTTTTCTCAAAAGTTTGACGGACTTAGATTTGAAACATGTTTCATATCTGTCCGACGGACTCAAGTCCGGTCCAAAAGTCTGCTCGTCTGTATGTTAGTCCGACGGACAAAAACTGACGCTAGGGCAGCTATTGGCTACTGGCTATGAACTTCCTTGTTTTAGTTCGGTCATACGTCATCACGTACAAATCCGTCAGACTTTGGTTGATCGTGTGTAGGCAAGTCCGTTCATTCGGAAAGTCCGTCGTAAAGTCCGTCGAAAAGTCCGCCAGACAAAGTCTGCCGTAAAGTCCGTTCGTGTGTACGCGGCATAAGGGTGTGAGCTGGTAGACAAAATAATATCACAATGAAAATATAATAAGTTAATTAAAAATGGCCAAAGCAAAACCAAATACCTAGGATATACTCATCCAAAATGTATTGTTGCTGAGGTGAAAATAAGTCCGCCAATAAAAGGGATTACCGTATATACTCGAGTATAGGCCGACCCAAATATAAGCCGAGGCACCTAATTTAACCCCAAAAAACTGGAAAAATTTACTGACTCAAGTATAAGCCTAGGGTGGGAAATGCAGCAGCTACTGGTAAGTATTATGCTTCATAAAGCTTATGGGAAATGAAAAGCTTTATTCTATTTTTTTTTCTATTGTACACAGTAAATGTCAAAAGAGGTATAGTAAATATAGTGAAGCCATGCTCATTTAGAATGCCCAGTTATGTGCAAGGGAAAATAAATAGAAAGATCACACTTTCATGTAAAAACACTATTCACATTGCTGGGTGAACAGTCTCTACATCTTTAGTAAGTCAAGCTCCCTCTGCCTGTTTTGTGGCTCTAAATGTTCTACTGGGCAGCATCTACACAGAATCACTTAATTTATCAATCCCCTCGCAATTTGGTACACATTTGACAAGTTACCCAAAATATCCAGTGGGTTCTGCAATGGTGGACAGTTCTGTGTGCATTGCATGTTTTAAGGATTGAAAAAAAGTGATCTTCTGCTTTGACATCCTATTTTGGCCACTTGCTGTGCCCTTTATGCAGTAGGGAATAGATCTACTGGAATAAGTTAGGTGGTGGGGAGCATTCAGAAGCATAGTGCAAAAGCTTTATTCTATCTTCTTACCAGGAACTGTGTATGTGAGATCGATGTCCCGCTGTGTCAGATCGCCGTGCAGCCACGGCAGCGATGTCCCACCTCCTATGACACACGGCACAGTGATTCCTAGCATTGGATCACTGTGCTGTCTGTCACAAAAGGAGGCGGGACATCGTTATGCAGCTGGCTGCGCGGCGATCTGACACAGCATGGGAGGGAGGTGAAACTCACAGGGGCGCCGGGCTGATTTATGAGCGTCACCCATCGGCACGGCCCCGCCCCCTTTTCTCCTCCATTTCAGACATTTTTTCACTCACTCGAGTATAAGCCGAGGCGGGTTTTTTCAGCCAAAAAAATGGGCTGAAAAACTCGGCTTATACTCGAGTATATACGGAATTTTGCATTATTCGGTTTTGGGTACATTTATCACTTGTCTAGTAAGTTTGGTCATATTTTTAGTATGATGCCTCCCAGTGCTATACTACTGTTTTAAATCATAATTTCCTTATCTTTTTCTAAGTTTGGACTTCTACATTAAAGCCGGCTCCAGGCTTGGTTCATTTACCAATGCCCCCCCCCCTCCAATTTGTACATTTGAACATCCCTACCCTTGTGAAACCCCCACACTCCTAAATAAATGTGTATTTTTTATTAGGAAACGTGTGGAGACAAATTGCAGCAAAAACAAATGTAATAGATGAATCAAGATAAGATAGATAGATAGGATAAATACTTAATTGTCATTGCAACGCAAATTACAATGAAATTCTATAAAACAGGGGTAGGCAATCTGGGGCCCTCCAGCTGTTGTGGAACTACATTTCTCATGAGGCATTGCAAGGCTGGTAGTTACAATTACTCCCAGAGGCATGATGGGACTTGTAGTTCTGCAACAGCTGGAGGGCCTCAGGTTGCCTACCCCTGCTATGAAAGCCCCACACATGACACATATGTAAACATATAACAACCTTAACATACACACATGTGAACAATTTTGCCACCCATATAAAAAGCCTAAAAAGAACCCCCGCCACCGCAAAAATATAAAGGTCCTCACCGTTATATTTCTGTATCCCCTGCCAGATGGCAGGAGTTCAAAAGGATAGTTTCCAAGGTGGGATGGGTCACCCACTTTTTGCCTGCCCTGCTGACTAAGGATGAGCCGAACAACCCCGGTTCGGTTAGCAGCAGAACATACAAACAGGCAAAAAATTAGTTTGAACACGCGAACACCGTTGGGACACGAATTTGAAAAATCAAAAGTGCTAATTTTAAAGGCTTAGATGCAAGTTATAGCCAAAAAAAGTGTTTGGGAACTGCCCCAGGGGACATGTATCAATGCAAAAAAAAAGTTTTAAAAACTGACGTTTTTTTGGGAGCAGTGATTTTAATAATGCTTAAAGTGAAACAATAAAAATGAAATATTCCTTTAAATATTGTGCCTGGGGGGGTGTCTATAGTATGCCTGTAAAGTGGCGCAGTTTTCCCGTGTTTAGAACAATACCGCAGCAAAATTACATTTCTAAAGGAAAAAAGTAATTTAAAACTGCTTGCGGCTATAATGTATTATCGGGTCCCGGTGTTCTGACATATAGTGTCCTCCTATCAGATAGTGTCCGCCCCGTACTATGCAGGCGCAGCGCCTGCGCAGAACGGAGGAGAAGGAGATGCCGAAAATGTCCGAAGTTGATCAGCTGACCATCAGCTGTACACGGCGCTCGGGCACTTGTTAGTGATGGCTTTGCAAGAGGGCCCCTCGCGGGCTCGCTTCGCTCGCCACGCTTCTGGCACGGCCTCGCTGCGCTCGGCAACTATTTATTCTGACTCTATGTCCACTTGGATAGTAGGGAATGATCCTGGACATAGGGTAAGAAAAAATGCGCAGGCGCCGTGTACAGCTGACGATCAGCTGTTGAACTTCGGAGACTTTCGGCGTCTCGTTTGTCCTCCGTACTGCGCCTGCGCAGTACAGGGCGGACACTTTTGGATAGGGGACTGTATTCAACAAGACACCGGCAATATAGATGAAAATCATTGAAAAAAATGGCATGGGTTCCCCCCAGTCCATCACCAGGCCCTTTGGGTCTGGTATGAAGATTAAGGGGAACCCAAATTTTTAAAAAAATGGCGTGGGTGTCCCCCAGGCCCCCAGGCACTATATACTTTGAACAGCAGTATATATACTATACGGCCTGTCCTATATACTCTGCAGAAAATTGGGCCTTAGGTGTTGGTGGCACCAGAACATTGTAAGCCCTCAGTGAGTGCAGGAACGGGCCCTGCTGTGAACTACTATATCAAAAATTGTAATTACATGCTCCTGCTAAACAGGGGCAGAAAAATTGTGCCTTGGGTGGTGGCAGTGGTGCCACAACACTGTAACCCCTCACAGATACTCTTATTGGGTGCAGGAATGGGCCCTGCATTTAAATATTATATCAAGAATTGTAAATACATGCCCCTGTTAAACAGGGGCAGAAAAATTGGGCCTTGGGTGGTGGTGCCACAACACTGTAACCCCTCACAGTGGTGAGAGCAGGAACGTGCCCTGTTGTGAAATACTATATCAAAAATTGTAATTACAACAGGTGCCCTAAACCAAAAATATTGTTGGAAGCTAGCATCATCAAGATTGAGGAGGAATAGGATAGTCAGCATAGCCAGTCTTCAAGGGATCTCACATCCATAGAATATTCAATCAGTTACATCAGCATCAGGTGCTTGATAGCTGCTGATCCAAGACTGATTCATTTTTATAAATGTGAGCCTATCAATGTAGTCTGTGGACAGACACATTCTATGATCCTTTACAAACCCTCCAGCAGCACTGATTGTGCGTTCAGAAAGAATGTTGGATGCAGGACAGGCCAGTAGCTCAACTGCATATTGAGCAAGTTCTGGCCAGTGGTCCATCCTCAAGACCCAGTAACAAAGTGGATGCTCTGTTGGAAAAGTCTCCATATCTGCTCTTGCCCCTAGATATTCCTGCACCATGTAAAGCAGATGCTGGCGATGGTTGTTTGAACCAATCAGACCTTGGCGCTGAGGACTGAAAAATTGTTTAAAGGCATTGGTCAGCAGGCCACCTTCTCCACCGCTCGTCCTCTGACTGAACGAAGCCTCAGTAACACGTTGTCCAGCACCAGGTAATTGTAACCTCCTAGGGTCTGAAAATGCTTTGCACAAACCTTTCTTCATGGCCTCCTGAAGATGTTTTATCCTCTGCTCCCTCTGTGAAGGCAGGATGATTTCTGCAACCTTACCCTTGTAATATGGATCAAGAAGGGTTGCCAGCCAGTAATGATCCCTCTCATTAATAACACAAATCCTAGGGTCCATTCACAGGCTTCGCAGAATCAGGGAGGCCATGCAGCGTAAGTTTGCAGAGGCATTCGATTCTGAGTCCTCTTGGTCACTAAGGATCACATGATCCGTAACAACTTCTTCCCAGCCATGTACAACTCCTTGAGTTTCTGGGGACTGAAAACCATCCCTTGAAGACTGCAGTGTTATCCTTCACGTCCATGCTGACACAATCCTCCTCTTCCTCTTCTTCCTGTATGTTTGGCAGGCCTGCAGGAATGCTATCTGGATAAAGGGGGACTTGAGAGGTAAGGAATTCCTCCTCTTCCTCCTGCTGTTCTGCCTCAAATGCCCTATCCATTATTCTATGAAGCGTGTGCTCCAACAGGAAGACTAGAGGGACAGTGTAACTGATGCATGCATTGTCGCTGCTCACCTTCCTTGTGGCCTCCTCAAATGGTGACAGGACAGTGCATGCATCCTTGATCAGTAGCCACTGGCGTGGCAAAAAGAAGCCAAGCTCCCCTGACCCTGTCCTGGTGCGATACTCGCACAGGTACTCGTTGATGGCCCTCTACTGCATGTGCAGCCACTGCAGCATTGCCAACATTGAGTTCCAACTGGTGGGCATGTCGCAAATGAGGCAGTTGGTGGGCAGGTTGCATTCCCTTTGAATGTCAGTCAACCAAGCACTGGCATTGTATGACCAGCAAAAATGACCACAGACTTTTCTGGCCTGCCTCAGGAGATCCTGTAAGCCTGGGTACCTGCTCAACAACTGCTGCATCATCAAATTCAAGATGTGTGCCAAACATGGAACATGGGTCAAGTGTCCCTGTCGGAGGGTGGAGAGAATGTTGGTGCCATTGTCACATACAACTATTCCTGGCTGAACCTGGCATGGCGTCAACCACCGCTGAGCCTGCCCCTGCAGAGCTGACAGAATCTCTGCCCCAGTGTGGCTCCTGTCCCCTAAGCAGACCAACTCAAGCACCGCATGGCATCTTTTTGCCTGACTGCTTGCGTAGCCCCTTGAATGCTTATGGAGCACCGCTGGTTTATAGGAGAAATCTGAAGAAGAGGCCATAGAGGAAGAAGAAGAGGAGGGGGTGGAGGAGAGAGCTGTGGCACAATTACCATTAGCATTTTGGAGGCGTGGTGGAGGAACAAGCTCCAACAATATTGAACCCTGTCCTGCATCCTTCCCAGCTGCCAGCAGAGTTACTCAGTGCGCCATGAAGGAAAGGTAACGTCCCTACCCATGCCTGCTGGGCCATGATTTAGCAGTAATATGCACCTTACTGCTGACCGCCCTATCCAACGAGGCCAAAACATTGCCTTTCACATACTGGTAGAGAGCCGGAATGGCCTTCCATGAAAATAAATGGCGTTTTGGAACCTGCCACTGAGGTACAGCACATTCCACAAATTCACAAAAGGGGTCAGAGTCTACCAGCTGAAAAGGCAGCAGTTGCAGTGCTAGCAATTTGGCCAAGCTAGCATTCAGATGCTGAGCATGTGGATGGCTGGGACCAAATTTCTTTTTACGGTTCAGCAACTGGGGTAGGGAAATTTTCCTGCTAAAATCAGATGGTGGTGTACTGCTAGCAGATTGGCTGCAAGTACTTGGGACACCTATTGCTATAACATTATTCCTCTCAGTGCAGGTTTTTGAGAGGAATGGAGGTATAGTGGGGTTGGAGATCCCAGATGAGCAGCAAGGAGAAGTCCACCTTTTTCTTTGATCTGGGTCTTTCTAGTGCTGTTGCCAACAGACTGCATGGCAGGTCATCATATGTCTGGACAAGCATGTGGTGCCCAAGTGGCTACTGTTCTGGCCATGCTTGATCCGCTTGAGACATAGGTTGCAAACAGCAATGGTGCGATCTGCTGCACACGTGTTGAAAAAGGCCCACACCAAGGAATTTTTAAAAGTCAGCGGGGAGTCAGTAGAAACTGCACACACTGTATTAGATAGTGTATACACCGCCTGCACTGTATTAACAACTGTACTATGGCTGCACTGTACTGTGTACACCACCAGAAGTGTAGTAGAGACTGTACACACTGTATTAGATGCTGTGTACACCACCAGAAAAGTAGTAGAAACTGTACTATGTCTACATTGTATTGTGTACTGTGTACACCACCAGAAGTATAGTAGAAACTGTGCACACTGTATTCGATACTGTGTACACTGCTTGCACTGTATTAGCAACTGTACTACGGATGCACTGTATTTTATAGTGTGTACACTACCAGAAGTGTAGTAGACACTGTACACACTGTATTAGATACTGTGTACACCGCCTGCACTGTATTAACAACTGTACTACGGCTGCACTGTATTGTGTACTGGGTATACCACCAGAAGTGTATTAGAAGCTGTACACACTGTATTAGATACTGTGTACACCACCTGCACAGTATTAACAACTGTAAGATGGCTGCACTGTATTGTGTACTGTGTACACCACCAGAAATGTAGAAGAAACTGTACACACTGTATTAGATACTATGTACACCACCAGAAAAGTAGTAGAAACTGTACTATGTCTACACTGTATTGTGTACTGTGTACACCACCAGAAGTGTAGTAGAAACTGTACACACTGTATTAGATACTGTGTACACTGCCTGCACTGTATTAGCAATTGTACTACAGCTGCACTGTATTTTATACTGTGTACACCACCAGAAGTGTAGTAGACACTGTACGCACTGTATTAGATACTGTGTACACCGTCTGAAGTGTATTAGAAACAGTACACCACGGAATGCACTGTAGATATAGGCTACACTGGATGCAGAGTATATATATATATATATATATATATATATATATATATATATATATATATATATATATATATACACACGAGACTGTATATATATATATATATATATATATATATATTAATACACTGCCTGCACTGACTGAATATAGAGTAAACAATGAATTTATATACTATGCTATATATATATACAGTATCTTACAAAAGTGAGTACACCCCTCACATTTTTGTAAATATTTTATTATATCTTTTCATGTGACAATACTGAAGAAATGCACCTTGCTACAATGTAAAGTAGTGAGTGCACAGCTTGTATAACAGTGTAAATTTGCTGTCCCCTCAAAATAACTCAACACACAGCCATTAATGTCTAAACCGCTGGCAACAAAAGTGAGTACACTCCTAAGGGAAAATGTCCAAATTGGGCCCAAAGTGTCAATATTTTGTGTGGCCACCATTATTTTCCAGCACTGCCTTAACCCTTTTGGGCATGGAGTTCACCAGAGCTTCACAGGTTGCCACTGGAGTCCTCTTCCACTCCTCCATGATGACATCACAGAGCTGGTGGATGTTAGAGACCTTGCACTCCTCCACCTTCCGTTTGAGGATGCCCAACAGATGTTCAATAGGGTTTAGGTCTGGAGACATGCTTGGCCAGTCCTTAACTTTTACCCTCAGCTACTTTAGCAAGGCAGTGGTCGTCTTGGAGGTGTGTTTTGGGTCGTTGTTATGTTGGAATAATGCCCTGCGGCCCAGTCTCCGAAGGGAGGGGGATCATGCTCTGCTTCAGTATGTCACAGTACATGTTGGCATTCATAATTCCCTCAATGAACTGTAGCTCCTCAGTGCTGGCAGTGGCAGCACTCATGCAGCCCCAGACCATGACACTCCCACCACAATGCATGACTGTAGGCAAGACACACTTGTCTTTGTACTCCTCACCTGGTTGCCGCCACACACGCTTGACACCATCTGAACCAAATAAGTTTATCTTGGTCTCATCAAACGACAGGACATGGTTCCAGTAATCCATGTCTTTAGCATGCTTGTCTTCAGCAAACTGTTTGGGGGCTTTCTTGTGCATCATCTTTAGAAGAGGCTTCTTTCTGGGACGACAGCCATGCAGAACAATTTGATGCAGTGTGCAGCGTATGGTCTGAGCACTGACAGGCTGACCCCCCCTCACCCCTTCAACCTCTGCAGCAATACTGGCAGCACTTATACGTCTATTTCCCAAAGACAACCTCTGGATATGACGCTGAGCATGTGCACTCAACTTCTTTCATCGACCATGGCAAGGCCTGTTCTGAGTGGAACCTGTCCTGTTAAACCGCTGTATGGTCTTGGCCACCCTGCTGTAGCTCAGTTTCAGGGTCTTGCAATCTTCTTATACCCTAGGCCATCTTTATTTAGAGCAACAATTCTTTTTTTCAGAACTATAGAGAGTTCTTTGCCATGAGGTGCCATGTTGAACTTCCAGTGACCAGTATGAGAGAGTGAGAGCGATAACACCAAACTTAATACACCTGCTCCCCATTCACACCTGAGACCTTGTAACACTAACGAGTCACATGACACTGGGGAGGAAAAATGGCTAATTGGGCCCAATTTGGACATTTTCACTTAGGGGTGTACTCACTTTTGTTGCCAGAGGTTTAGACATTAATGGCTGTGTGTTGAGTTATTTTGAAGGGACAAAAAAATTTTCACTGTTGTACAAGCTGTACACTCACTACTTTACATAGTAGCAAAGTGTCATTTCTTCAGTGTTGTCACATGAAAAGATAGAATAAAATATTTACAAAAATGTGAGGGGTGTACTCACCTTTGTGAGATACTGTATATATATATACTAGACTTACTGTATATCAAATACACTGCCACTAACTGAATAACCTGCCTGCTTAATCTAAATCAAGCTATCTCTCCGTCCACACCAACAACACTACACAGGGCCGCCATGTAGGCAGCCTTATATAGTGTGGGGCGTGGACTAATGCCCTGTACACACGATAGGATTTTCCGACAACAAAATCCATGTTTTTTTTCCGACGGATGTTGGCTCAAACTTGTCTTGCATACACACGGTTACACAAATCTTACACAAAAACGCGGTGACGTACAACACGTACGACGATCCGAGAAGAATGAAGTTCAAAAGCCAGTGCGGCTCTTCTGCTTGCGTGGAACTTTGTGCGTTGGAATTGTGTACACAATCAGAATTTATGACAATGGATTTTGTTGTCGGAAAATTTGAGAACCAGCACTTTTGTGTGACGGAAATTTCAATGGAAAATGTCTGATGGAGCCTACACAAGGTCGGAATTTTCGACAACAAGCTCCCATCGAACATTTTCCATTGGAAAATCCTATCGTGTGTACGGGGCATAAGTTCCCCTGAGCCATGATTGGCCAAAGGCACCCTGCCTTTGGCCAATTATGGCTCTCTTAGCAGAGGGTGCTGGGATTGGCCAAAGCATGCAGGTCAGGTCAAAGCATGCATGTCAGGTCATACAGCAATGCACTGCGTTCTCGCAGTGCATTATGGGGAGTTCTGCGGTGCTCGAATTTGCCACGAACACCTCATAATGTTCGCTCTTTGGCGAACGGGCGAACACCGATGTGCAGCTAGACTCAAAATCAATTTTTACTGCAGCAGATCAGGCAATGATTACAATTGGTTGTCAGAGGTTACAGCATAACATTATGCTCATTGTCTGGTCGCTAGAGGTTACAGCACACATTAAGGTTCACTGATTAGTTGCTAGAGATTATAGCACATCATTTCTACTTCCTGATTGGTTGCTAGAGGTTACTGCACATCCTTACCACTCACTGATTGGTTGTTAGAGGTTAGTGCACATCATTATGCTCACTGATTGGTTGCTAGAGGATACTGAACATCCTTATGCTCACTGATTGGTTTTTAGAGGTTACTGCACATCATTACTGCTCACCCATTGGTCACCCATTGGTTGCTGGAGCTGGGGGGGGATGGGATGAGTGGAAGTGCTGTGGGAAAAGGGATATGTGGCAGTGCTTGGGGTGATCAGTGGCAGTGCTTGGGGGTGATCAGTGGCAGTGCTTGGGGGAGATAGGATCAGTGATACTCACTTTCTGTCACCTGTCAATTAGTGTCCACTCAGTTCCCACTGCCTGCATGCGAGATCTCGGCTCCCTCCACGTTTCCCCGTCACTCTGTGTCCTGGGATGGGTCTCCTCACACAGCGAAGACCTTTTCCTGCTATCTACTTTCATTATACTGGCCCAGGTCAGCTGGCTCCAGTTTCCGCTCCCTGACAGCATGCCTCTTCAGCTGCCAATTGAATAGACAGAGAGACTGGGTCGGCAGTCCGCTGTGTAGTTACTATGGTTAGTGTGTACTATCTCCCAAGTCCCAGCCGGAGCAAAATGAGTTCTTCTTTTCAGTCAGCAGGTCCCACCACAGTGGCTGAAGACCAGGGCCCAGTCGCAAGTGCGACCTTTGTGACCCTGGGAGTTCTCGCCATTGGCACGGCACAACCTCCCCCTCCCCAAAACTTTTTTTTACTAACAAATTATGAAAAAAATTCAGGCAGAGCATTTTTTTTAATGACAACCAGAAATCAATATGTAAATGGTATAAACATTGACAACACCCATAACAAGTAATCTGCTAGCTTCACAATTAAAAAAAATCTATCCTTACATCAGGGTACCCAGAGTTATCCCTTCAATACATTAGGATCCCCTAAGCTCCCTCCTTACATAATGTCCCCAGAGTCAGCTTTCTTATATTTAAGTAATTCTAAAATCTCAGTTTTTTTTCTTTTAAAATAACAAACGTGTCATACTCACCTGCTCTGTGTGATGGTTTTGGACAGAGCAGCCCAGATCCTCCTCATCTTGGGAAGTTGATCCTCCTCAAATTCTGGGGGGAGCGTGGTTTGGTGCCGTACCTTAATGGACATCTGATCCCCGAGCTCCACGGAGACAAATACTGCAGTCTAGCCGGGCCATCCACTGCAGCAGACATGAGTAGAAACTCAAGGGGTTCCTCCCCAAATAGATCCCACTCACCCAGGGGTGCCGGATCTCAGCTAAGCTGCAGTATACTGGAGATCTTCCGGTCCCAGGCACGCAAGGCCCCGGCTTCAAATCAAGCCTACACAAACGCGGCACGCTCCTCCAGCCTCAGAACCTCTGGCAGAAATCACTCCCTGCCACAACCCTCCAGAACAGAAGATACCTGTGCCCTCTCCTCGACCTCCTGCGCACCAAAGGTATCCCATGCTAGTGGAAATTCCCCTTTTGCTTATCCGCCTCTTTTCAAGGCTGCACAGCAAACCTGTGTCTACCGGAGGACTTACCCTCCTTTTGCAAGACACTAAATATTCCCCGCATTGACATACCGCATTGGTATGGCACCCTCCGTCCACCACGTATGAGGAAAACCACTTCCACAGATGCCATTCCAGTCCGTGGCGACTTCCACATACGGCGTCGTAGATCTGCTTCACCAAGAGATGCCAGTTCCACCAATTCCCAGAATATCATGGCCAGCAGCCCAACGGCTTCCCCAGCTCACAGGAGGGCCCGCCATGAAGTATCCAATTGAATGGCCTCCATTTCCCTTCTCCTTCCTCCTCCCAGACACTCGGGTGTCAACTGTCCTATAACAAAACATGAACCTCTCTCTGATACCTGCCGGCGATACACAAGACGGTTGTCATTTGATTAAACTGTCTACATCAGGGATAAGATTTTCCTTTTTTTTAGTGATTACCCCTGGTAGGTGCTCCTGACCAACCGAGAGACAGCTATTCAGCAGTTCGATCTACCGCAAGAGATGACATAATCACCGAACTGTAAGCCCACGCCCCACCTCAGGAGGCTCTTTCTGTGTACCCTTAATGAAGATCTATCGGTTGTTCAGGTAAAAGACACTCAATTCAGGTCACCCAACTCCTCTTGATCAGATACCAAAAGACTGAACTATAAGACCAATATACCCATACTGGCAGGCTTTCATTTCCAAGAGTTGACTTCCCACCTGAAATACCTCTCCCCCAATTTTTTTAATTTTTTTTTCCATCTCCTACCCCCTATTACCTTCCCTCCAAACCTAGCCTCCCCTAAAGGTATTTCATATATTACTTCCCCGATCTATAGATAATGGAGCTTTCTTTAACTGAATTCAGTGAATGTCATATTTCAAATGTTCAAATGTTATTTTAGAATAAAGCTCTGAAGGGTGATATTGCATGGATCCCAACATCCTCCACACAGAATGAAAGTGGCTTATTTCACTTGTTCCACCTCCCCCACTTCTAACTTTAAATGAAAGCACTACTTAACTGAAAATGCTTTCTAGAGATATTTTGGTTGATTAGAAGCGATACCCATGTGATAATACCCTTCTTTAGGATGCCATTTTAGGCAGCGATGTTCCAAAATTGTTTTATATTTCACCTTTGTTAGGTTTTTTGTATTTTTACCTTATATTTATGAAATTCGATCATTCCAACTATGGGGGAAAATCTCGTAATAACTATAACTAGACCCTGCCAATAGGTTAGGTCTGTGTGTGTGATCGACTCCACCACAAAAACTTACAAGGGAACTATTCCTCATAGTTTACAGGGCACTGCCCATACAAAAAACTTCTGGGTATCCTAACCCCAGCTTCATTGCTATATGACCTTTGATCGATCATAATTCAGCATCTGCTCGATCTCACACACAGGGAAAAATAACTTTCTTGAGCAGTATCAATACAGCTGCATTATAGATGTACTCATAGTATGTTACAACTATCTTTGAAATTTATATTGGTTGAGATGCCTCTCCTCACCACCCATGAGGGGACGCACCTTATTTCTTATCATAGAGGACTGTCTTACAGATTGGCGCTCTTGTTTTTGTTCTTTTATGTACATAGTTAGTTGTGTGCTACGGCTTTAAAATTAATGGAAATGGTGACCTTAAGTGTTGACTAACTAATTTAACTGCCTTGAGTTGTGATCCACTGTCATTCTGTCTTGTGCTAAGAAATATTGACTCATTCTTGAAATAGGATTCATGATGATCTCCTTTGGACTAGAGATTGATATTTGATCTTGTCTATTTTACACCGACACCCTCTCGATCCTTGCCGGGTAAAGTTTCATCTCTAGGGAGATTTATCCATAACCTCCTTACCTCCGGACTACCCCCTCTCCTACTTGCTCTTACCCTCCTACTAGTCCACCCCTGCCCCCTCCCTTCCCCTATCCCCATCTACTTTCACCTTTCCTCTCCACTCCTTTCCACCCCCCTTTTTTTTTTACCCCTATCTTCTTTCTCCGTCTCGCAGTCTCCGCCATCACACCACTGCCTCCGAAATTTAAATCCTTTAGACTCGGCTCTCCTCCAAACCCCCTCCCACACACACACACACACCAGGAAGAGTTAACTCTACAATACGTTTTGTTTTTTTTCTCAGAAAAAGTTAAGACAATCCACGCACACATACTGTCGCATATACACACTACTACTAAACCTTCCACACTTAAAGTAGTCTCATTAAATGCAAAGGGTCATAACATCCCAGGGAAACGCAGCCAAGTCCTTGATATGATGCATAAATTAAAGGCCAATACTGTGTTTCTACAGGAAACTCACTTCCGCATGATCAAGATCCCTAAAATTACGAATCATCTATTCCTTACAGCCTATCATGCTACTAACTCCCTTTCCAAAACTAAATGGGTCTCAATCTTAATCCCAAAAAAACCTTGACTGGCAACTCACAGACTCCATCATAGACACAGAAGGCAGATACATCTGCCTAAAGGGCTAAATTCAAGGGTGACCCGTCACCTTGGTCAACATATACAGCCCCAATACCGGACAAGTGAGAATTTTCAGATCCCTTTCACAACTCCTCGCAGATTTTCAATCACGTATGACCATCCTTGGGGGGGGGGGCTTCAATGTTGCTCTGTTCCTACTCTTAGACACATCCTCTGGTACAACATCACTGCCATACAAAGCCATCCGGCAAATTAAGATACAGATCCAAGATCTCCTTCTACATGATGCCTGGCCTCCATCCCAACGAAAAAGATTTCACTTTTTTATCTGCCCCACATAACAAATATTCTAGAATGGACTACTTATTCCTATCCCAGAAAGAAGTCCCCTTCCTATCTACTGCAACTATCGATCCGATGCTCCTATCGGACCACCACCCAGTAACGATGACCCTGACATTCCCAGACAAAAACACCTCCACAAAAATTTGGCGCTTAGATTCCTCACTGCTGAAATTGGAAGAAGACGTTAAAGATATCTGTAAAAGCATACATAATTTTTTTGTAGCGAACGACACACCTGACACAGCTCCACTTACCCAATGGGAGGTACATAAGTGTGTCATAAGAGGGAAACTCCTTGCACTTAAAACAGCCCAGAGAAAGGCCCAACAAAAGACAATTACAGAACTACTCAATAAGATCAAAACCCTGGAACGTGTCCACAAGCAATCACAAGCACAGCAAATATATAACGACCTTACCCAAAATAGGAAACTTTTACATGAAGAACTAAACCGTAAAACATGCTGCAAATTTATCCTACACCAAAAACTTTTCTATGAATTTGGCAACAAATGCGGACAATTCCTAGCCAGAGCTCTCCAGACTAAGAAAGCACGCGCAACCTTACACACCATCAAAGACCCCCAAGGTAAATCCTACGTTACCCTAGCAGACATTGCGGACCAATTTGAGACCTACTATTCTGACTTATACAATCTCCCTAAACATCCAGCCAGACGAATGGGAACTGATGATAGACCCACCTCAATTTAAACTTTCCTCCAGAAATTCTGCCCTAAGCCTATAGGCAAAGAGGAGGCCCTTTAATTAGTAAACCCTATCCCGGCAGACAAATTCAAAATGGCAGTCAAATAGCTCAAAAACCGTAAGAGTCTTGGCCTGGATGGGTTTACAGCTGTCTACTTTAAAACTTTTATGTACACACTATCCCCCCACTTTCTGAAGGCCTTTAACTACCTAACCTCATCCACCCTCCCTTTTCATAGACTGATGGAGGCCCATATCACAGTGATCCCAAAAGAAGACAAGGATGCTACATCGGTCATCAACTACAGGCCAATATCTTTACTGAATATTGACATTAAACTGTTCACTAAATTATTAGCTACTCGTCTCTTACCCTTCTTACCCTTTCTGATAGGGAAAGACCAAGTTGGCTTTATCCCTGGGAGAGAAGCCAGGGATAGCAAGATTAAAGCCCTGAATCTACACCACTGGATAACGACCCATAAACATAACAGGTTTTTCCTATTATTGGATGCGGAGAAGGCGTTCAACAGGCTGGCATGGGACTACCTGGGAGCAGTCTTGCGACACATCGGCCTCCAAAATTGGATGTTCAACTCCATTATGTTCCTTTATACAACTCCAACTGTGCTTAAGGTATAATGAAAATATCAAAGGCATACCCATTGCCGATCACACCTATAAACTTGTCATGGTCCCTACCGTGCCATGCAGATGGCCAGGCGTGGTCACGCCCCAAGTGGCTCAAGGAGGTATTGAACCCATGACATTCTGTTTACTGCTCCTGTTGCTTTGCCTCTGAGGCACACCTCATTATTCTGCCTGGTTTCCAGCTATGCTTTGTCCTGCATTCAGCACTGAGGGCTATACTCTGAATCTTGCTTTGCAATTAGTACCTGTCACTCCTGGTTTAGCTGAGGCTGTTTATCTAATCAGCTGGGTAAAAAACCCTGCCTCACTCTGAGGGTTTGGTCAGTTCATTGTCTCTTGTATTGCCAATGGTTCCTGTGTTCCTGTGTCCCTGTGTTCCTGTTGCAGTGTTCCAAGACTGACCCCGGCTTCTGACTGTTTACTCTGACTTCTGGAATCCCTGACTACAGCTCTCCTCTACAATCCTTTGTTAAATTCCTGTAAAGCCCCTGTGCACAGATTCACAGCCCAGGTAGCTTTTTACCTTGTTACCGTGGGCTGTGTGTATTTGCAAGGGTGAGCATACATCTCTGCACTATGTACTCCAACCAAGGTAAGCCCTTACAAAACTAGCAGCCTTGCTGATGATATTCTATTATTCTTAAAAGAACCCCACATATCGATCCCAAATCTCTTGAAAGAATTTGAACTTTTTTATTATATTTCCAATTTTAAGATCAGCTTCACCAAATCCCATGCCCTTAATATCACCCTCCCACAGGAAACGGTAACACAATGTAAGAATAACTTCCTCTTCCAATGGAAACATGATAACATTAAATATCTTGGGATCTACTTGACATCAAATCTATCAGATATATTCCCAAAAAACTACCAACCCATTCTCAAAGCGATTGCAAATGACCTCAGCAAGTGGAAGAAACCCCATTTTTCTTGGTTTGGCAGGGCATCAATTTTAAAAATGAATATCCTTCCCCGTATTTTATATATCTTACAAACCATCCCTATTAAGCTCCCCCTGACCTTTTTTCAATTGTATAATTGACTTTGCACTAGATTCCCTATGGGGCCAGAAAAGACCTAGTGTAAGAGAACTGTTGCGTTCCGGGTTCACTCGCGCGCGCATACGTTCGTAAAGGACACTTCGCGCGCGCATACGTTCGTAAAGGACTCTTCGGATCGCAGACGCGCCGATGAGCGTGCGCGAAGGAATGTGCGCGCCACGCGGCCCTTTGGCGCCAAACGGCCTATTTAAAGGGCACACTGACTGTAACAGATGCTGACTGATCTTCAGCTGTTCCTGTACCAGTACCCTGCGTTTTGCTTGTCTGCCTGATATCCGTTGCTGAACCTTTGGCTTCCCCTGACCTTGCTTCTGGACTCTCCCTCATCCTGGATTACTGGCTCCTGATTCTGGCTTCCTATTTTGACTCTCCTCCTGCCTGATGATTTTGGTACCTTACTGTCCGCCTGCTTCTGAACCCGGCTATTCCTGTGACTCTGCTCTTGTCTCCTATTTGGCTCCAAGCTGCCTGCCAAGTTTCTGCATCTCTGCTCAGTGCGATCAGCTGCGACTTCCTGCATACGTAAAGTCGCATCATCTGCCTCAATCTTCCTGGGCGACTTCTGCAGGCACTCGTGTTCCTCCTTTCCTTTGGGTCCTCCTGTTCCCACTCTCAGCGGGACCTGGGTTGGAGATACAAGGGAGGCCGACCTCGTCACTTCAGACTCCGATAAGGTACGTGACAGTATCAGTCAGCCAGCAATGGAGTCTGAAAGGGAGTCCTCACCTGTTATTAGCATCTGCCGAGCAATTTCTGCACTAGCCCATACTGTACGGAATCTCCAAGAGGACCTGGGCCTGATGGAAGATCGTCTACCAAACCTGCTTGATGTCTCATCTGCCTCTACTCACCTTGCACTTGTGAATGCGTCTGTGCAAACTGAATTTTGCCTGTTTAGCGAAGCCTCTCTGCCTCCTGAACCCAGAGTACCCTTGCCTGAGCATCTTTCAGGGGATCGCAAACTGTTCCGCACTTTCCAAAATGCCTGTGAACTTTATTTTTCCTTGTTACCACAAACCTTCACATCCGAGCATATTAAAGTGGGATTTATCATTACACTCCTACGAAATGAACCACTCTCCTGGGCTCATCATCTTAGAGAACATCATAATCCGGCCTTGTCTACCGCTGACTCTTTCTTTTCAGCCATGTCCCATCTGTATGCTGACCCCTTCCTCCAACAGACTGCTGAATTTACACTTGGTAAACTCCAACAAGGCTTGAGATCCGTAGAGGACTATGTAACAAATTTCCGTATCTGGAGTTTAGATACGCAGTGGAATAAAGCCGCTCTACATCATCAATTTCGTCTTGGACTCTCTGACAAATTAACCTCCCTGGCGGTATGATTATTCCAGATTTTAGGTGCTGAAAGCGGTACCATTATTTTGCACAGAAATTTGGCGTTTTATATTGTAGGCCTGTAATTCTTAGGAATAGTTCACTTAAATCTGTCCAAACCAGAGTCTAGTAGACATCCTGGATATGATTAAGTTTGAAAAACGAAATAAAAAATTATAATTTAATAAATAACTATAAATAATTATAACAAGTAATAATATAATAATAATAAAAATTATTCAATAATGTATTCAAATCAAAAACACTGAAATTTGCTCAGTTGCAAAACTGTCGCTTTCGTTACTTTTAGTGTTTGGTGACGGATTTCCCCACAAATCACTATCGCTCAATTCTGCGAGTGATTCTAATTTATTATCGCTGTTTTCTAGCTGGTCTAAAGCCACTTTTGATGTAACGAGGCAGTTTTGGTTGCTATGGACAATCTCCAGTTTCCAGGCAGAAAGAACAGTTTTTATAATATAAAACTGCATGCAGGACACTGGACAGACCACTAGGGACAAAGGGGATGTGTAATTATTTGATACAGTACTGTAATCTGTAAGATTACAGTATACTGTATCTGTACTGTGTGCTTCACTTTTGAATTTGCCGCCGAACTCCGTCCGCGTGCGTCGCAACGCTCGCAGGGAACGGAGCTCGGCACTGTGAATCGAGCGAGACACAGCGGCTCGCCGATCACAGCAGGGACACATCGCAGGATCCAGGGGACAAGGTAAGTAAACTCTTCCTGGATCCTGCAATGCAATCCCGAGTCTGGCTCGGGGATACCGCTTTTGATATTAAAAATCCACCCCGAGCCAGACTTGGGAATACCGCCAGGGGGGTTAAAGGATGAACTTGCCCAAATAGGAGTACCATCATCCCTGGAAGATCTGATCCATCTTGCTATCCAAATTGACTGTCGATTGCGTGAAAGGCAATCTGAGAAAGCTAGTACCAAGCCATCTACTTCCTCAAGGGTTTTTGCTCCTGTTTCTACAGTCACGTCCAGATTACCAAGGGGTCCCCACAAGAATAAGGAGCACCTTGAGTCTCCCCGCAGAAGCTTTCTAAGACCACCACAGTCTTTCTCCGAACGCCTCCGGCGACTACATGACGGACTATGCTTTTACTGCGGAGGAGCAGGCCATTTCATTCAGGCTTGTCCCATAAGACCTGCCAAGCCCACTCCTACTTCACCTTACATGATGCATCTTCCTGGGAGGGATTTGCTACATCTCCCTCTTTCGCTCCAGTTTCAGTTGCCAGGGAGGACTATTCCTGTAACCGCAATTATAGACTCAGGAGCCTGCAGTTGTTTTGTGGACTCAGCCTTCGTCACCTTACATCAACTTCCTATATGTACCAAGAGGCAGGAATTTACTGTGCATCTGGCAGATGGCTCTGGTCTCAAGTCTGGGCCTGTTACACATTAGACTGTACCCATTCTTTGCCAAACTTCTTCGGAACACCAGGAACTGCTCCGTTTGGACGTCATAACTTTCCCCTATGTTTCCTGTTATCCTGGGGTTACCTTGGCTGAGGGCCCATAACCCTCATATTGACTGGCTCACCGGAGATATCTTCTTTTCCTCTAATTATTGTCAGAGACATTGCTACCCGAAAAAGTTTCTTAATCCTGCTCCTCTCCTCAGCATCCACTCGGACCCTGAAACTATGAAGTTAGTACACATAGTTTATCATGAATTCTTGGACGTATTTAATAAAAAGAGTGCAGAGAGCTTACCTCCCCACCGGACTTACGATTGTCCTATTGAACTCCTACCAGGGGCAGAGATTCCCTTAGGCTGAATTTACCCTCTCTCGGAAACCGAACTAGAGACCTTACGCAAATACATAGATGAAAGTCTAGAAAAAGGTTTTATTTGGGCCTCTTCCTCTCCAGCAGGGGCTGGTATCTTTTTTGTGGAGAAAAAAGATCACTCCCTGAGGCCCTGTATTGACTATTGTGATCTTAACAAAATAACTATCAAAAACCGGTACCCACTTCCCTTAATTCCCGAGTTGTTCCAGAGACTGCGCGGAGCCCGAGTCTTTTCCAAGCTAGATCTGAGAGGTGCCTACAATTTGGTGCAAATCAGAAAGGGAGATGAATGGAAGACTGCCTTCAGGACACGCTTTGGGCATTTTGAATACCTAGTTATGCCCTTCGGTCTCTGCAACGCCCCAGCCACCTTTCAGCACTTGGTAAATTAAGTTTTTCGGGACTTCCTTGATCTGTTCATCATTGTCTATCTCGATGATATTCTTATCTTTTCTGACTCAATCGAGGTCCACCGTACCAATGTGAAGAAGGTTTTGAGTAAACTTCGTGAACACCATCTCTACGCCAAGGCTGAAAAATGTGATTTTGAAAAACAGACAATACAATTTCTGGGACTTGTCATCTCCGCTGATGGGATCTCCATGGACCCTCAGAAAGCAGCTGCTGTCTTGGAATGGCCAGCTCCTACAGACAGAAAGGCGGTACAAAGGTTTGTGGGATTCGCTAATTTCTATAGAAAATTCATTAAGAACTTTTCTGGTATTATCTCTGCTATCACCCTTTTGACTAAGCAGCATGTTCCTTTCCGGTGGAGTACTGAAGCACAAACATCTTTTGAACAGTTGAAAGCCTTGTTCACCTCAGCTCCCATCTTAAAGCATCCTGATCCTTCCTTGCCCTATATTCTGGAGGTAGACGCCTCTGAAATCGCAGTGGGGGCCATATTATCACAGTGACAGGGTCCTAAGTCTCTACTCCATCCTGTGGCATTCTTCTCCAAGAAATTGAATCCTTCTGAGAAGAATTATGATGTAGGGGACCGGGAACTGTTGGCCATTAAAGCTGCCCTCAAGGAATGGCGCTACATGTTAGAATGAGCTTTGCACCCTATACTCATTTTCACTGACCACAAGAATCTCGAGTATTTGAGAACAGCTAAAAGACTTAGACCTCGGCAGGCAAGATGGGCATTGTTCTTCTCCCGCTTCACATTCCACATAACTTTCCGCCCTGGTTCTAAGAATGGGAAACCAGACGCGCTGTCGCGCATGTTCCATGATCCTGTTTATCCTTCCGAAGCAGACACCATTTTACCAGCCAAAAACTTTCTTCTTCTCCAAACCAATCTGACGTCCCAAATAAGAGCTGAATTGTTGGAGTATTGCCCCGTACACACGGTCGGATTTTCTGATGGACAATGTCCGATCGGAGCGTGTTGTCGGAAATTCCAACTGTGTGTGGGCGCCATCGGACATTTTCCATCGGATTTTCTGACACACAAAGTTGGACAGCAGGAGATAAAATTTTCCGACAACAAAATCCGATCGCGTCAATTCCACGCATGCTCAGAAGAAATTCCGACACGGGACAGCTTGTTCTGGTAAACTTAGCGTTCGCAATGGATACAGCACTTTCGTCACGCTGCAATGTTCAAAATGGTTTAATACAGCGCACTCTCTTCTTCTTTATAATGTGACAACAATTAAGTAGTTTTGATGCTCATATTCACACACACTTCTCACAAACTTATTTTGTTACTATTTATCGTGATTCCCTCAATATATTTTGATTTCTCACATCTGACAACATATTTTTTTTTTTTTTTTTGACTTTAATGTAGATTCTTTTTTTGTGTTTCTCTTTTTTAATTTTTTTTTTTGGTGATTTTGATTTGTACTCCCGAAAATGTTTGTGTGTTTTTTGTGACAAGTTCCCACAACACCATTGATATGTTGTTCTATTTAATCTGTAGGAGATTGTTTGGTGTTGTTGTCCCTTGTTAATTTCACATTTTATGTTTTTAGAAATGTACCTGAATCGTCACCAACGAACTGTCCTTTTTGGATGAAAACACACACAGGAGAGTAGAATTTACCGAAAAAATTTTATTAAGGGGTCACAACTATAAAAAAACAAAGAGGGAGGCAACGCTGGAGAAACTGCAGAAATTGGCGAAGCCTTGGACCCCCAGGGCAGACATCAATTATTTAAAAGCAAAATTGGTGGCCTGAGGAGTCCATATCTAAGGGAGGGCAGTCTGGTCCAGAAGCAGGGAGATCCGGAAAGCAGCAGATGACATCTGTGTCCCCAGGCTGTGGTCATACGAGAGACTGCAGCTTTTGTCAGACTAGACTGAACCCAGGGCAATCACTCTTTGGTCTTCCTTCCACGCTTCCTTCCAGGCTTTGGCTGTGGTGGTGGAGTTGTGGCAGTAGGGGGAGGAGGAGGAGGAGGATCGTCGATCTCAATGACATCCGTCTTGTGTGTCAGTTCCCCACTCCCCCCCTTACGTAGGCCTTTATAAATCAGGTCCTCAGAGATCTTGCGTTGGCCCTCCTGCATGCCCAGCAACTTGGTGGCAGCCATGCAGGCAAAGGCCTCTTCAGGACTGGGGAAGGCTCTGAGGGACGCCGAAGCCTCCTGGATCAGCCTGTACGCTGAATCCTGCACAGGACTGGGAGCCATCTTCCTGGCTCATTTATGTGGCAGGCGGAGGGGAGGAACCTGAGACTCAGTCAGGCTGCGACTTGTCCCAGTCTCCTCCTGGCTGCCACTAATCCCCGCCTCCTCCTGGCTGCCACATTCCACAGCCTCCTCCTGGCTGAGGTCTTCCTGTGTATGAAAAAGGGACATAGTTTTAGTATTTTTTACATCAATCACACACAATTTTCACCTCCTGACTGAATGTTAACAAATATAACAGATTATCATTCTGAGCCCAGCATTTTGCATTCTTGTCCCAATTTTGGGTGCCCACTACTGTCTATTGATATGTAAAACACTTTTTTTAATCAGCAATTAGTGATCAATACTAACATCTAGTAAACATCATTTCTTTATTGCCCAGAAATCAGTAGAACAATGCTATACCTGACTCCAGCTGGGCTCCTCCACTTCTTCCTGGCTGGAAGGCCCAGGTTGGACATCGGAAGCCTCAGCTGGTATGGAAGGAAGCGTGGAAGGAAGAGTAGAGAGGGATTCCCTGACTTCAGTGTGGTCTGACAGAAATCGCAGTCTCTCATAGTACCAGAGCCTGGGGACATAAACGTCATCTGCTGCAGCTCCGGACCTCTGGGAATCTGTGACCTTCTTGCGCTCCCTCAGATAAGTGCTCCTCAGGCCACCAATTTTTGCTTTTAAATAAGGGATGGTTGCTGTGGGAACCACCGGCTTCACCAACTCCAGCAGTTTCTCCAGCGCTGCCTGCCTCTTCTGTTTGTGATTATAGTGGGGGTGTCTCACTTGCCACAGACAGGGCAGCTCCCTGTACTTGTCAATGAACAGGGGCAGGAAATTGTGGTCGTTGAACCCATCCATTTTCTCTGCAAGACACAACACAAGACAAACCCTAATGTCAGGCCAAACTCCCCTAATCTTGTTACAATATAGGCTTCCATTTTGAAGCATTATAGGCCCAAGTTTAGATCCTACCTTCGTTAGCACGATCGGCGTCTCCGATGCTCCTTCCTCCGTTCACAGATCGTACGTAAGACGCGCGCGTTACGATTTATACGCACTGCGCATGCGTATAACTCCGCCCACCCCTGACGTTCTTTCTAGTCTATTCCCCGCCCCTTTTCGTTCGGCACAGTGGGGGAAGAGCACATGGCGGATAGACAGCAGGATCGTGCTAATTACAGCAACGAGGAGGAGGAGGAAAGGCCGGAGCCTGAAACGTCCCGATCCAGAAGGAGATTAAAGGACTCAAATATGTCCTTTGGGGAGATGTTGGAGATGGTGGACATCCTGAGGAAGGCCGACTATGATGGAAAGTATGGGCCTTACCCCAACCACAATGTCCGAAAGGCCAAGATCATGGCGAAAGTGGTCAGGAGTCTGCACCGGAAATTCGGGGTACGACGATCGAAAGATCAGCTCAGGAAGCGGTGGTCGGACCTGAAATTACGAGAACATGAGCAGTACAGAAAGATCCGGAGAGTGCTGCAAAAAAGTAAGTAGTTGTGCTGTGTTCCTATTCTTTTTGTGTTTATTACGTTCATGCTGCTCCATGTGCTTTTAGGAACTGTTGTACAGTTTAAAATGGCAACTTTCATGTTCATGGGCACATTATTCGTTCGGATCACACATTTTTATTTCGGACGATAAAATACCATTGTTTAGGCCATATGCCACCTATACTTGGCTTCAAAGAATTGGGTTGTGTAGATGGGTTTGTTACTAGAATGAAATGCAAACTAGATTCTGTGTAAGGAGAGGACACTCAGCAGCTGTTTTCACATCTGGACACTGGAGCACTAGTGTGGGACCCCAGAACACCATTTTTATTAGGGGGGCCACACAGGTGCTCCAGTGTATACTATAGGGGGGGCTACATCTGTGAAGCTTGTACTAAACAGGTAAAGTATTGCAGCTTGACAAAGGACACTAAAAAAGCTACATCTTGGAACTCGGCTAAAATAGATCATTGTACCCCACTTCCAAGCAATGTTTCATCTTTCTAGTTCTGCCATCAAATATCTGTGTGCTAATTATACCATTTTTATTTTACATAGGGGAGAAAAGACTCGGAGGACACCCCTCATCCGAGGAGACCAGAGCCCCCCCCCCCCCCCCCTCTGGAAGAAGGGGAAATCCCCCCAACACAAGATGAGCAGGAGGAAGAAGACGTGGTGGAACTAGTCACCACAACAGGTGAGTGTCTGCAACCACAGGCTTAGATAAGAGATGGATGGCGGCATTTTTTTGAAACCTAATTTATTTTGGGTTTCCTCTCTTTTTAGGGGATCGTGAGGTTGTGGATGAAGATCCTTTCACATCCGAAAGTGCCCAGATCCTGATCGGGGAGATCATGGGGTGTAATTTACAATTGGAAAACATCAAGCAAAACATCAATTATGTTATTCCAAAATATAAAAACATCATTGATGTTTTGGGGCCAGTTTAAAACCCCTCCAAATCACTTTCTTCTTTTGTGTGCTACAATGTGCGAAATGTTTTTGTGATTTTTCCCAAAGCCAAATTTGGAGGATGCACACAGTGTGTCAACATGTGCTATCTGCCATCACGGGAGATCAATGGACACGTTTTGGGGGTGCAACACCTTCCTCAATTATAAAGTAGCGGTGAGGAAGGGCTTTCTCCCCCAAAACACGTCCCTTGATCCCCCGTTATGGCAGATAGCACATGTTGACATTGTGAAATTTGTGTGCATCTTCCAAATTTGGCTTTTCCAGGGGTGTTTACCCCTCATCTGAACGCAATATCAAACACAGTTCCTAAATACTCATGTCTGATATTGCCTTCCAGTTCTACCAAATGTGAACTTTGTAAGATTTGTGTCTTTCTTGTGGGTTTTACACAGGCCTGTTTTCTATAAAATGCACATTTTGATTTTGGATAATGGCACCACAAAAATTGTTATACAACAAACATGTTGGTTTGTCAGAAAAACCTTTGGTAAATGCACATGTGATTGTGCAGGTATTAAAAAGATTGTTCATCAAGAATGTGTGGATTATTGTCTCAACACTACAACACTTTTGGGGTGATGTAATTGTTGTTTTATGAGAAAGTGGGGGTAATTTCCTAAGGGCAAATCCTCTTTGCACTACAAGTGCAGTTTCAGTGCAGTTGCAAGTGCACTTGTAGTGAAAAGTGTCTTTGCATTTAGTAAATAACAGCCAACAGTGCTTTGTATAAGGTTACACAATCACAACATTTTCTGCACTCAACACATTTCTGTCAGGGTCAGCTAAAACAAACACAAGCAGTAAATGTCCACAAAGAAGAGCCTGGGGGTAGATGCCTGTCGAGAACTTGAGGTCCTGCAGGCTTCTCCCTGTGTCCAAATACCGCAAGGTAGTGATCAACCTCTGCTCCGGAGTGATGGCTTGCCTCATGCAGGTATCCTGCCTGCTGATATAAGGGGTCAGCGAAGCCAACAAATGGTGAAACACGGGGTCCGTCATCCTGAGAAAGTTCCTGAAATCATCAGGATTATTCTCACGGATCTCACGGAGCAAAGGCATATGACAGAACTGGTCACGCTGAAGCAACCAATTCTTGGTCCATGAACTCCTCTCCACCCTGTTCATGGATTGGACTTGTGTCAAGGTCAGGACCCCAACACCAAGCCCTCGCACAGCACGAACTGTACGAGGAGTACACATATGAAACATGGCTAGAAAACGGTCGGCTGCTCAGAACGAAGTAACAGAACGCACTGAAGAACAGCAAGGCCTGTGAAGAGCGACCTGAAAACCAGTAACGAACGAACAAGAATACAATGACTAAGTCATGCGGAACTTGCTTGCAAGCACTGAATAGCAGATACAAACCCACAAGCACAAACTGAACGGCAGAAAACGATCTGAAAGCCACGAGTCTGAAAAAGCGCGAATCGTCTCTCACCAAACTTTTACTAACACGAGATTAGCAAAAAGAGCCCAAAGGGTGCCGCGCTTGGTTCTGAACCGGCCTTTTCTAGTCTCGTCGTACGTGGTGTACATTGACCGCGTGGTTCTCGATCGGAAATTCCGACAACTTTGTGTGACCGTGTGTAGGCAAAACAAGTTTGAGCCAACATCCGTCGGAAAAAATTATAGGATTTTGTTGTCGGAATGTCCGAACAATGTCCGACCGTGTGTACGCCCTATATCCCCCTTCCCAAGACTTATCCCTTCAGCTAAAGGACGGGCTCTATTACCATAAGGAACAGGTCTTTGTCCCGGAGCAGTTTAGAGTTTCTGCCCTGAAGCGTTGCCACGATCATCCTTTGGCAGGACATTTTGGGATTCACAAGAGTATCGACCTAATTTCCTGTTCTTTCTGGTGGCCAGACTTGCTTCAAGACTGTAAAAGATATGTCAAATCCTGTGTGACTTGTCAACGCAATAAGACTGACCGAGCCAAGACTTGGGGCCTATTAGAGTGTCTTCCTGTGCCTAAGAAACCATGGAGCATGATATCCATGGATTTCATTGTTGAAATCCCCCCGTCTGAGAATTTTACCACCATATTTGTCGTGGTTGATCGCCTGACTAAGATGGCACACTTTTTACCCATGCAAGGAACCCCGTCTGCCACAGAGACTGCTTCCATGTTCATCCGAGAGATAGTGAGGCTACATGGTATCCCCGACAATATCACTTCTGATCGAGGGGTACAGTTCACTTCCAGATTCTGGAGATCTCTCTGTGAAGCCTTGAACATCGAGCTCCGTCTGTCCACTGCTTACCATCCTCAAACTAATGGACAGACGGAGAGAACCAACCAGACTTTGGAGCAATATTTGCGTTGCTTTTCCTCTTTTTCACAGGACGATTGGTCACCTCTGCTTCCACTAGCGGAATTTGCATACAACAATTCCATTCACTCTGCCACCAAGCAAACACCTTTTTTCGCCAATTATGGATACCACCCTTCCTTTTTGTCTGAATTACCCGTGGATTCTGCTGTGCCTGCTGTCCAAGACAGATTGAGTTTGTTCAACGCCAACAACAAAGTGCTTCAGGACACCTTCTCTAAGGCTCAGGCTAACAACAAAATATTTTTTGACAGGAAAAGGAGGGGTAACTTTAATCTGAAACCAGGAGACAAGGTTTGGCTATCCACTGCTAATTTGAAACTTAAGTGTCCCTCCAAGAAACTTGGTCCAAAATACTTGGGGCCCTTTCCTGTAAAGAGAAGGATCAACTCTGTGGCCTTTGAACTTATCATACCAAAGAACCTTAAAATTCACCCTGTTTTTCATATTTATTTGTTGAAAACATCAGTGCCCAATCCCTTTCCCAACCGAGATCCAGAAAACCCTCCTCCACTGCTCGTGGAGGGCAGCGAAGAGTTTGAAGTAGAAGCCGTTCTCGACTGTAGAACCAGGAATGGCCTAACACAGTTTCTGATTAAATGGAAGGACTATGGCCCTGAAGCCCCGCAAAAGGTACGAGCATTTTTTCAGCACCATCCAGAGAAGAAGCCCCTGAGGGGCATCCGGAGGCTGCCCGTAAGGAGGGGGCAATGTAAGAGAACTGTTGCCTTCCGGGTTCACTCGCGCGCGCATACGTTCGTAAAGGACTCATCGCGTGCGCATACATTTGTAAAGGACTCTTCGGATCGCAGACGCGCCAATGCGTGTGCGTGAAGGAATGTGCAGGAGTGCGTCCACACGGCCCTTTGGCACCAAACGGCCTATTTAAAGGGCACACTGACTGTAACAGATGCTGACTGATCTTCAGCTGTTCCTGTACCAGTACCCTGCGTTTTGCTTGTCTGCCTGATATCCGTTGCTGAACCTTTGGCTTCCCCTGACCTTGCTTCTGGACTCTCCCTCATCCTGGATTACTGGCTCCTGATTCCGGCTTCTTATTTTGACTCTGCTCCTGCCTGATGATTTGGTACCTTACTGTCCGCCTGCTTCTGAACCCGGCTATTCCTGTGACTCTGCTCTTGTCTCCTGTTTGGCTCCAAGCTGCCTGCCAAGTTTCTGCATCTCCGCTCCTGCGATCAGCTGCGACTTCCTGCATACCTAAAGTCGCATCATCTGCCTCAATCTTCCTGGGCTACTTCTGCAGGCACACGTGTTCCTCCTTTCCTTGGGGTCCTTCTATTCCCACTCTCAGCGGGACCCGGGTTGGAGATACAAGGGAGGCCGACCTCGTCACTTCAGACTCCGATAAGGTACGTGACACCTAGAATATCATACGACCAATTGACCAAACCCAAAATGAAAGGTGGAATTGGTCTCCCAGACCTTAAGAAATAATATTGGGCCTGCCACCTCGCCAGAATTGTAGACTGGTCATTGCATGGCCACTGCAAAGACTGGGTACAGCATGAAGACTCCTTCTCACCCCTATCACTACGATCAATGCCCTGGACTTTTACACACTACATACCCCTGACCCTAAAGGAACACCCCCTCATTAGCTCTACGTTCCGATGATTTAGAGAACTCTGCTGAAAACTGCACCTCTCGTCTAACCCCGGACCCCTTACACCTATAAAACTCAACCCAGCCTTTCCTCCTGGCATGTCAGCGCAGTTCTTAACAGACATTTGGCAACACCCAGAGATCCTGGCTCACCAATTTCTTCATGCAGGCACACTTTTAGAATGCACTTCCCCACCAGCTAACATGAACAGCAACTCTTTTCCTCTCTGGATATACTTCCAGATACAACACTTCCTCAAAGAAGCTGACGGTTGCTCCTCGGTTTCCCGCCCGCTCACACCCTTCGAACAACTATGCACTCGATCTGCTCCTCAGCAACATGTGATCTCCATTATTTACAATATGCTATCCTCAGACAGCTCAATGAATACCAACAAAGCGTGTTTAGATTGGAAGAGAGACCTACAAACAGAGATGTTGGAGGAGCAATGGGAACACATAGCCACAATAGCACATAAAGGTTCTCTTATGCTATGTACACACGATAGGATTTTCCAACAACAAAACAGTGAATTTTTTTCCAAAGGATGTTGGCTCAAACTTGTCTTGCATACACACGGTCACACAAATGTTGTCGGAAATTCTGAATGTCAAGAACGCGGTGACGTACAACATGTACGACAAGCCGAGAAAAATGAAGTTCAATAGCCAGTGCGGCTCTTCTGCTTGATTCCAAGTATGCGTGGACTTTTGTGCGTTGGAATTGTGTACACACACTTGGAGTTTCCGACAACAAATCTTGTCGGAAAATTTGAGAACCTGCTCTCAAACATTTGTTGGCGCAAATGTTCTATGAAGCATACACACGGTCGGACTTTCCGACAACAAGCTCACATCCAACATTTGTTATTGGAAAACCCTATTGTGTGTACGGCCCATTAATGTCTCGATCCAGGAAAATAACTATAAAATTCTATCTCGCTGGTATAGGACCCCAACAATTCTTAACAAATACAACCCTGCCTACTCCAATAAGTGCTGGAGGTGCTCTGAGGAATTAGTCACTCTATTTCAAATATGGTGGTCATGCCCCCAAATTTAGCTGTTCTGACACAAGTCCGTGAACTGACAACACAGATCTTCACATATACTCTGGTAAACATTCCAACCCAGTTTCTCCTTCATCACTCGGACATACCGACACACACCAATATCTCAAAACACTGGTGCCACCCTTAATAAATGTGGCCAAAATGTGTATTCCTCTCCGTTGGGGATCAACCCAGGTTCCGACTATTCCGGAATGGCTCAAACGAGTTGGAAAAATTGCGGAGATGGAGGAATTAATTTCTCGAGATTGCTCGGACAAATTCTCCCGCACTTGGGCCTGCTGGACCCACTTCCGCACCACAGATAGATATAAGCTACTGATGAACCAAAGTCAATCTAACCCCTCACCCCAGGATATGTTATAATCTTAATGACCCCATCCATACCTTCCAACTGATATTCCTATAAAAAAAACGAGAAATAGGGCCTCCCACCCCTAAACAAGGGAAGAGTGTGGGAGGACCCCTCTCGGGGTATCTAATTACATGTTTAGAGCTTTTGGACTTGGTTGCTTTATTTGTATTTCATCAATTCTTGTCGACAGTTGGCGAAGACTGGGAGGTGAATCACACCCCCCCTCCAATACAACTTCCTCCCCCCCCTTTGTTCTTCTCCCTTTCTTTTTCTCCTGTGGTTTACATCTTCAACCACCTTATGCAGCTACTAGAGATCTATATCATAAAGCATTGAAAAGTGACCAGATCGGATCATGTGTTACATAGGCGAAATTTAGGGTGTGCTTGTTTATCTTGTTTGTATATTGTATGGATTCTGACCAAATCCCTTTGGGTGAGGAGCACCCCACTCCCTCATCAAGTACCTCTCATTAGTGTCCACTTGTGTCATGGGTGGAGACCTCAAGATTCTCCCATTTAGAAGAGTGTATTGCTCTCATGGTTCAGAGATGCAGGATCTCCCAGTCTATGGATAGTGTAGGACCCACTAATCATGGGGTACTTTGTCACAGTAAGTGGGCTTAGCACCATATAGCAATATGGTGTGACCAAATCCCCATATTTTTTGATAATGTTTTTTGAAAATGTTTAGGTGTTTTTAAACTAGCCTTGCTGGAGGTAAATGTCTTTTTTGCATGTGTGCGCTGTAATATTTTCTTCTACTGTATGGTCTTATGGCTGCACCATCTTTAATGCATCTTTTAGGGTGTGCCCCCCAAATATCTTATACATTGGGATCCCCAGTGCCCCCCTCCTTACTTTGAGATCCCCCTCTTCTTACATCAAGGTCCATTGAGACCCCCCTTCTTACATCAGGGTCCCCAGGGCCCCCTTCTTACAGCAGGGCCTCCAGAGCCCCCTTCTTACAACAGGGCCCCCAGAGCCCCCCTCCTTACATAAGGCCCCCCAGAGCACCCTTCTTACCTCAGGTTTCCCAGAGAGTCCCACCCCATTACATCAGGGTCCCCAGATCCCCCCTTCTTACATCAGGGTCCCCAGAGCCCCCTCCTTACATCAGGGTTCCCAGACCCCCTCTTTCATCAGGTCGAGTAGAGTAATGTAGAAAAAATGATCCGCACTCCGGTTGTTGCTCTTAAAATTTCTTCATTTTATTGAATAGCTACAGTGAACAAACGCAGATTAAGTCAGTTACTGACTTAATCTGTGTTTGTTCACTGTGGCTATTCAATAAAATGAAGACATTTTAAGAGCAACAACCAGAATGTAGATCATTTTTCTTTATTACTCTACTCAGCCAGCAGCTGTGGATTGAGCACCTGGGAGCCCTGCTATCTATCTGGTGTATGGGTAGTAGCACTGACTTTTCTGTTTATTCTCTCATCAGGTCACCAGAGCCACCCATTCTTAAATCCGGCCCCAGCGAGCCCCCTCCTTACATCAGGTTCTCAGAGCCCTCTTCTTACATCAGGGTCCCCAGAGCCCTCCCTTCTTACATCAGGGTCCCCAGAGCCTTCCCTTCTTACATCAGGACCCCAGAGAGCTCCCACCTTACATCAGAGTCCCCAGAGAGGCCCTCTCCATAAATCAGGGTCCCCAGGGAGCCCCCTCCTAACATCAGGGTCCCCAGAGTTCCCCCATGCTCTGATCCACCCCCTAACAGGGTCCACACATTTTCCCCTTTCATCAGGGTCCCCTCCTTCTTATATCAGGGGCCCCAGAGCTGTTTCTCCTGTAATAATAAATCAGAGAATTTCCTTAGCTTACATGAGTTCATTGAGTTGGCAGCAACTGCAGCTGCCAGATCTGGAGGAAGAAGCCTCGTGCCCCTCCACTGAATACCGGGGGGGGGGGGGCATAGTCAGACAAGCCATGTGGCACTGGCAGCAGCCTGGTCTGAAGCAGGAATTTCTATACGTAAAACAAACTATGAGGATCTTGCAAGCTACCTATTTTAAAAGTGAAAATATATATAAAAAAAACAAAGTATACTAGACGAGTAATAACGATTGACAGCTGCTAGCACTGATCACATCCCATAAAGTCGTGTGAAAACAATATAAATAGAAAATTACTATGCTGCGTTATCTCCCAACATTAGTTCCAACAAATACTTTTAAAGTGCCTACTTTACATTGATGAGAAAATAATAATAATAATAATAAAAAAAAAGTGAAGCTAACAAAACTTATAATATATTCCAAAACTGTATAAAGATTTTTTTTGATTGCTGTGATGATAAATTCTGTGTTAAGTGTCACAATCCACAGACAAAATAAAAATAATAAAAGTTAAATATATTGTGCCACAAACGTGAATCCTAAAGTGCTATAGTGCATATAACTGTTCTAATCAAACGCAGATCAGTCCAACATAATTGGTATATAGCCCTTATTTAAGGTATAATGGTGACTTTGTAAAAACATGAAAATAACGTGTTGCGGTGTCCACACTCAGGTGCTCCCCACCCTCAAGCAATGGCTACTCACTTTAGAGCATGTGACCTAGCAATTAAGTTTGGTCAAACACGCATGTGAATCACCTCAGGGATTCTAAGTTAGCTGTATGGATCCAGACTGCTCACTGATGCTGTATCCTCATATACAAACAGTAGAAAGAGACTCCATAGCGTGACACCGTTTAACACAATTTTATTGTACAAACAAAAAAGCCCCAGTACAGGGTACTCACATGGGTTAGGTGTATTAAGTAGCCCAATCTATAATGTGCGTTAACCGCTTCAGCCCCGGAAGATTCTACCCCCTTCCTGACCAGAGCACTTTTTGCGATTCGGCACTGCGTCGCTTCAACTGACAAAATTGACGTCCTTTTTTCCCCACAAATAGAGCTTTCTTTTGGTGATATTTGATCACCTCTGCGGTTTTTATTTTTTGCGCTATAAACAAAAAAGAGCGTCAATTTTGAAAAAAAACACATTTTTTACTATTTGCTATAATAAATATCTCCAAAATATATAAAAAAAACTATTTTTTTCCTCAGTTTAGGCCGATATGCATTCTTCTACATATTTTTGGTAAAAAAATTGCAATAAGCATATATTGATTGGTTTGCACAAAAGTTATAGTGTCTACAAAATAGGGGATAGATTTATAGCATTTTTAATATTATTTTTATTAGTAATGGCAGTGATCTGCGATTTTTATCAGGACTGTGACATTATGGTGGACACGTCGGACAATTTTGACACATTTTGGGACCATTAGCAATAATACAGCGATCAGTGCGATTAAAAATGCATTGATTACTGTAAAAATGTCACTGGTAGTGAAGGGGTTAACACTAGGGGGCAGTGAAGGGGTTAAGTGTGTCCTAGTTTGTGTTCTAAATGAAGGGGGATGGGGAATGTGCAGGGGAGATAAAAGATTGTCTGTTCATACTCTGTCTGTACAGACGATCTGTCACTTCTCCCCTCAGAGAACCATAAACTGTGTGTTTACACACACAGTTCTGGGTTCTCCGTCTCTCAGCGGCGATCGCGGGAGCCTGTTGGTGATCAAGACCGCCGGGCACTCGCATCGGCTCGGGGGGCGAGCGGGGGGCTGGCTCGCGCACCCCCTAGTGGCCACAGGGCGAAGCGATGTTACATAATGATGTTTCGCCCAGCCGTGCCATTCTGCCACAGTACAACTGCTGCGGCTGGTTGGCATGTGGTTAAAATGTTGGGTTTTGGTTGAGGTTGTATGTCTGTTCTCTGTGGAGCAGACCAGCTGCTTCCTGCACTGTCCTGTCCCCTCACCTACATATGATGATACAAGGGAAATTCGTATCTTCCTCAGAGTTTTTATTTTTGTGGATTGTAGTTTTGTTTTTTTATTTTTATTTCTTCCTTGTCCTATTTCATTGACCATATGGCAGGTATCCTTAATTGGGCTGGGATTATTACAAAAAATCAGATAGGTCAGATGTAGAATAGAGGACTGTTAAACAAGCATTTTAGAATTTTAATAGACTTTATGACTAAAAATCAAGATTGTGTTGGAATATAGCTTTTTTGGAGAGATAGATTAAGGATATCTACCCATTTGGGCTATGTTCTCATATACTGTACTGTATCACAAATATGTGAGGGTCTGAAGACAATATGTGAGAATAATTTTAGGGTCCTGTAGCAAAAAAAAATGCAGATTGTATGTGACTTTTATTTAATCCAATTTAGCTGAGGTGGAAATACAAAAGATGACTACACATTCAAAACATGTAAAAGAAACCCCTATCTACTCAAAAATCCACCAAGTTATGAGTGCAAAAACAGATCCAGAACCAAAATGTTCATGCTCAAAGCAAATATTCTGGCTGCTGAGGATGGTACAGATGACAAAAAGTTATATTTATTTATTTACTACAATTTTCACTGCCAGTGAATTGGTGCAGACCAGGTTTAATCTTATTTCAAGGTCTCAGCACTAGGAGACGGGACAATTTATTTAACTAGACAAAATATGTCGCCGGAAAACACACTCTAATTTCCAATTGAAGAATCAGAATTTTTTCTGCCATTAAGGATCAATGTGTGGTTTACAACAATTAACTTGATTGCGTGAATGAACTTTCACGGTAGACCTTGGAGCTAATATATTTAGAGAGGTATACATTATTTATTAAGGTTACATCAATGACTCTCCTTTGAGTGTTTTCTTCAAATGACATAGAAACTGCCTTCACAAAAGGTATTAAACCAAACTACTACTTTTTTTTTTTTTTTTGGTCTTTTTTTGTTTTTGTTTTTTGCAAATGGTATTAACTATAGGCTCGATAGTATAAACTATAGAATAAGAAGAAATTTCATAGTAACAAAATGTGGAACATATAAGCTCATACTGGAACTATACTGCTGAATATATAAATCATCTTGCTGAATACTTGAATTAGATTGCATTATACCGCCAAAACATTTGAATTATTTTTATGAGCACTTGGGCCCTCATGCACATGGGCTGTTGGGAGAACGTTGTGAAAACGCCAGTGTCTTTGCAGTGACTTTTTTATTTATTTATTTTTTTTAAATTTTTTTCAGCGTTTTTGCAATAGCGTCTTTGAGCGTTTTTGAGCATTTTTTTTTTTTTTTTTTTTTTTTTTCCTCCTCTTTTGGCTCTTTACTTCTATTGCAATTGTCTTGAAGTGAACAAGCAGGGGAAAAGGCGAAAGAGCTGAAAAAGTAGAATCAAGTGAGCTAAGAAAAACAACAAAAACAGGGGGGGGGGAACAGGGGAGAAGAGAAGGAGAAGGTAAAAGAAAGACAAGCCAACGGAAGAGTTGTCTCCCAGCCCCCACCTGCCTGCGGCTGCTGCAGTATCTCCCTTTCTTGTGAATTTTTTTTTTTTTTTTTTTTTTTTTTTTTTTTTTTTTTTTTTTTTGCAAATGGTACTAATTATAGGCTTGATAGTTCAAACTATAGAATAAGAAGAAATTTCACAGTAACAAAAATGTGGAACATATAAGCTCATACTGAAACTATACTGCTGAATATATAAATCATCTTGCTGAATACTTGAATTAGATTGCATTATATAGCTAAAATATTTGAATTATTTTGCTGAGCACCTGGGCCCCCATGCACACGGGCTGCTGGAAAAGCGCTGTGAAGACGCCGGTGTCTTTGCAGTGACTTTTTTTTTTTTTTTTCTCCTTTTTTAACTTTTTCCAGCTTTTTTCAGCATTTTTGCAATAGCGTTTTTGAGCGTTTTATTTTATTTTTTTTTTTTTTTCAGCTTAAATACGCTTAAACAATTGAACAGCAACAAGGAATGCTTAATGTACTTAAGGTAGTAACATAACTTCTGGAAAACGGGGACTACTCATATCTCATTAATTATTTCTATTATTGGATTGTGGGGAGGATGCCGGGTATGAGAACGAAATAAAAGAAATATTAGTAAAAATAAGTCAATTTAAAAAGGCTGGGAGATTTTTTCATCATTAAGAGACCCCAATCAAGGGGTATTCTGGAAGGCAGCTTTGAAGTTCTTATAAATCCAGCCATAGAAACAAACATGAAGGGGAAAACAACAAGAAGTGCGGGAGCAATACCAAAATCACCTAGGACCAGCCTAGGCCCAAGTCCAGGCCCTATGAACAGGTATATACAGCAAGGAATCGGAGAAGGAGAGAAACAAGTAGGCTCAAAGGGCAGACAAATAGATACAAAAGAGAAGGACAACAAGGATAAAAAAGGCCAGTATAAAGTACAAACAGAAACCAGCCACCTCTCAGAACCCAGAATGGAGCCAGAAATGGGAGAGGAAGACAGAGGAAAGGAGGAAGGACAACAAGGGCCACAGTTGCCAACAAAACAGGATATGGAAAAAATGTTCACGGCACTAGAGAATTCCCTAAAAGCAGAGATGTCAATACTCCATAAAGACATGGGATATATGTTAAACAGAGTGGAAGAAGTAGAGATCAAAGTGGACCTACATCAAAAAAATATAAAGGAACTAGAAGACGAAATAAAGAAATTAAAATGGGAACAACAGGAACAATCATATAAAATAGAAGAGCAAGAAAATAGAGATAAAAAGAAAAACCTGAGAATACGTGGGTTACCGGAAACAGAACAAGCAGAAAATCTAATAGAAAAAATGAACAATCTCTTCAACCAAATCTTGGGAAAGGAAACAACTAACACAATAGGAATAAAAAGTGTCTTTCGAGTAAAAAAACCTCAAAGGTTCGCAAGGGAAACACCTAGAGATGTAATCGTACGCTTTGAAAAATGGGAAGAAAAAAAAACAGATCTGGATAAACCTAAAGAGGAAAACACAAATAGAGTTTGCGGGAGGTAAATTACAAATATTTCAAGACCTATCTCAAGAAACGCTGAAAAGACGACGGATACTAAAGCCATTATTAGAAATCCTCCGGGAGCAAGAAATTCAATACAACTGGGGTTTTCCAGCATGTCTAATAGCAAGGAAAAACGGAATAAGTGCGAGGCTAAGACATGTAGAGGAGATTCCGGACTTTTGCAACAAACTAGAAATCCCCTCCCCAGAACTGGAAAAATATGCAAATAGTCAGGAGCGAATAACGGCAAGAGATGACCTAAAGTGGCAAGTAAATTCAAGGATCAGACATCAAGATGTGGACTCTCGGGGAAATTAACATCTGAGAAAATATCACACAACGGTGCAAGGGGCCTTAGAGTGGAAAGGGGGGGGGGGGGCTGGGGTTGATGGGATGGGAAAAAAGGAAAGTGAAAGGATTGGTAAAACACAACAAAAATGCAGGGAGAGGGAGACAGGGACTCACGGAGTGGACAGGGGGTCGCCCTATTAGTGCTTAGGCAGGGGGGGAATAGGGTGTCTTACAGAGCTCCGCCTCACAATAAATAGAGCAGAGGGGGCAGAGCGTGCCCCACAAAACAAAGTAAAATGCTCTCAGCTCTAGAGAATATGGGGGTAAAAAACCCATATCAGAAAAAAGGGAGGGGGAGGGTGGGAGGAGGGAGGGGAGGGGGTGGGAGGGTGGGGAGGGAGAGGTCTGAGTCACATGAGTGGTTACATAGGCACACCTATTCTGAGACAAGAGATGAGGAGACCCCGTGCGTCCGCTGGGTGTCCCCTCCATCCGGTCTCCTAGGGGGACCGCGTGGGGGGGAGGGCCGGAGGACGGGCGGGGAAGAAAAGGCACAAGAATGGAAAACGCAAACAGCATAAAAATAATCTCTTACAATGTCCGAGGACTAAATTCCCCAGGGAAGAGAAACATCATCCTCCGAGAACTTGAAAAAAGTAAAGCAGAAATAATTTTCCTACAGGAGACGCATATAACCCAAAACTCAAGTGCCAAAATTTATTCAAGAAACATACCAACATGGTATCAAGGAGACTCGCCAATAAGAAGGGCCAAAGGAGTAGCCATCGGTATAGGGAAAAATGTACGTTTTCTAATAGATCAAAGGAAAATAGACCCGGAGGGTCGATATCTTTTTATTACAGGAACTATTTACGGGGTAAAATATACATTGGCCAATGTCTACTGTCCTAATAAGAACCCTAAAAAATATTTGATAGATATAATTAAAATACTAATGGAATTCAAGCAAGGAAAATTAATACTAGCTGGAGACTTCAACTTCAGCATGGATAATAAAATGGACAGTACCTCAAGAGTAAGGGACAAAGAGGTAAATCAACTAAAGAAATTAAAAAGAACATTATATGAACAGCAACTAATAGACCCTTGGAGAATTCAGCACCCCAGCACAAAGGACTACACATTCTATTCAACAGTACACAAAATTTACTCCAGATTGGATTACATCATGGTCGAACATAGAAACTTGGAAGAAATAGAAGAAACAAAAATAGGCATAATAACCGCCTCAGACCATAGCCCAGTAATCTTGAGAATGAAAATAAAAGGAGAAGTCCTTGAAAGGGGTCCATGGAGAATCAACGAAACTTTATTAGAAGACAGTGAGACCGAAAAAAGCATCATAGAAGAAATTAAAAGATATTTTGAAGAAAACGATACACCAGAGGTATCGAAAGCAACAATATGGGAGGCGCATAAATCTGTTATTAGGGGCAAGTTAATAGCTATAGGAGCAAGAAAAAAACAGGAAAGGAAAACAAACATGCAACAAATAATTAAAGAAATTTATGAATTGGAACGAAAACACAAAAATCAAGTAAACAACAAAATCTTCGGCCTATTATCTCAAAAGAGAGAGCAATTAAAAGACTGGATGGAACAAGAAGAAAGGAAGGACTACAACAGAGTAGTACAAGAAAAATATAAATGGGGTAATAAACCAGGAAAATACCTAGCAAATCTGGTAAAAAAAAAGAAGTCTTTGAATTACATTGAGAAGATCAAAAATGAAAAAGGAGAAGTGGTAAATAAAACTACAGATATAGCGATAACATTTCAAAAATACTTCAGCTCCCTTTATGCAATAAAAGGACAGGAAAGTTGGAAAGAAGCGAATACAAGAACAAAGAAGATACAAGAATATTTAAAAAAAGCAAACTTACCAAAACTAAAAATAGACCAACTAGAAGAATTGGAAAAAAATATTACGCATGAAGAGGTAAAACTGGCATTAAAGGAAACTCCCGTAGGAAAAAGCCCAGGACCAGACGGGTTTACGGTCAAATACTATAAAAAATTTGAAGAACAGCTGACTCCAAAACTATTAGAATATATGAATTCCTTAGGGGAAGATGAAGAAATAAGAAGTGAATCGTTATTAGCTCATATTACAATACTACCAAAAGAAGGGAAAGACAAAGTTAACTGCTCAAGTTACAGGCCAATAGCCCTATTGAACGCTGATACGAAGCTGTACTCCAAGATCCTGGCCACTAGGATAAAAAAACTAATCCCACTGTGGATCAACCCGGACCAAACTGGTTTTGTCCCGGGGAGAGAGGGGCGGGACAACAGCCTAAAATCATTATTGATGTTGCACAAGAAGGTGCAGAATGAGACCCCAGTTCTATTCCTGTCATTGGATGCAGAAAAAGCATTTGACAGGGTAGACTGGGGTTTCATGATGGATACATTGCGGCACTTGGGTATTGGGACAAAAATGATGAAGTGGATAACAAATTTGTATAATGGCCCGACAGCAGTCGTAAAAGTAAATGGTAGACTCTCTCCAAAAATTAAGATGCAGAATGGAACACGGCAAGGCTGTCCATTGTCTCCACTATTATATGTATTGGCCTTAGAACCACTATTAGCAACACTCCGCAATAACAAAGAGGTAGAAGGAGCGAAACTAGGAGGAAAAGAGCATAAGATCGCTGCCTACGCGGACGACATTTTGATGTACGTATCCAACCCAAGAGTGTCACTCCCAAACATACTGAAAGAAATTAAAAAATACGGAGAACTGTCAAACTTCAAAATTAATCCAATAAAAACGGAAATATTAAACATAGGTCTAGAGAAAAAGGAAGTTCAGTTTTTACAAAAAGAATTCCCATTCACTTGGGTAAAAGAACTAAATTACCTTGGAATTAAAATAACTCCTAGAGTCGAAAAAATTTATCAGGCAAACTTTATTCCACTGATCAATGAGGTCAAAGAAGAAATGAAAAAGTTAAGAATACAGCCACTTTCATGGATTGGAAGAATAAATATGTTTAAGATGACGATATTACCTAAAATAAACTACAGATTACAGATGTTACCAGTAAAAATCCCGCAGAGCTTTTTTAAAATAATTAAAACAATCCTGCTGAAATACATATGGCTTAATAAAAAACCAAGAATTAAATACACGCTGATCACAAGGAAAAAGGAGCATGGGGGTCTTGCCCTCCCAGATATAAGTAGGTACTATAAAGCCATAGTTTTAACACGAATGTTAGAGTGGACAAATGAGAAAAATGAAAAAAAATGGGTGGAAATGGAAAACACAATAAGTGGAGCCACACTACATAAGAATATTTGGATTCCACGGAAATATAGACTATTGGACACCGACACGCACGAAATAACAAAAAATGTATTTAAAATTTGGGACACCATTCACTTAAAGAATGAATGGAAATATAATTCACCACTATTAGCACTCACAGGATCGAATCTCTTCACCCCTGGAAGGGAAATATTTGAAATCCAAGGAATAGGTAACCCACGACTGAAAGATATCACTAGAAATGGCAAAATAAGAACACGAGTAGAAATAGAGGAAAGGAATGGATGGAAGATGAATGAATGGAATTATACTCAACTAAGGCACCTAGTAAGCACAATACCACACCCACTGAGAGATGAAACAAAATTAACTGCACTGGAAAAGCTATGTAGCAATGAAACACCATTAAAAAACGGAACATCAAAAATTTATAGTATACTGACAGATTTGGAAGCACAAGAAAGACCAGAATATATAAATCAATGGGAAAAAGAAATGAATTTAAAAATAGATAACCAAAAAGTGGAAAAAATGATAGAAATGGGATATAATAAGGCTTGGGACATGAAGACCATAGAAATGAATTATAAACTAGTATCAAGATGGTATATGACCCCAGTAAGAATACACAGATTCCATCAAGATAGAACCTCCTTGTGTTGGAGAAAATGTGGCCAAATAGCAACGATCACACACATATGGTGGGAATGCCCAATAATAATGGAGTACTGGAAGGAAGTGTTAAATAACATAAAGGAAATAACTGGAGAAGAAATAGAACAAAATATTTGGACTTGCCTCTTCCATATCTACAATAATCCTAAGAAACAATATAGAAAATCAATAATACCTAACCTCCTGAATGCGGCCAAGGCCTTAATTCCCAAGAATTGGCTACAAAGTGGAAAACCAGACATTAGAGACTGGCTAAAGGAAATAGATTATCACTACAAAATGGAAGGAGGAGAGAAAGGGGATAATAGTAGATGGGAAAGTTGGAAAAACTACAAAGTCTCGGATATTTATTTAGATAGGATAAAAGAAAGAACAGGTGCAGAGCCAAGTGGATAAATAAATAACATAAAGGAACGGACCAGACACAGGGGAGGGGGAGGGGGGGTGTGAGGGGGTGTGAGGGGGCGGGGGGAAATAAGAGGGACTGAGAGAGACTAAGATAATAATAGGGTTTATAATTATAGAAGGCGTTTTGTCGCCGGTTTTTAAAAATATTTAAGAATATCCTAGAAAGGAAAAATAATAAAGATGTGACGGAAACAATCCACAATGATGTGAAAAAGGAGAAGAGATAAAGTTTGACACAAAGTTGAAATAATGTCTCTCGGAAAACTTTCGCTGAAGTGGATTTAAAAAGAAAAAAAAAAAAAAAAAAAAAAAAAAAAAAAACCAAACTACTAACATACATATATCAGAATTAATCTATATATAATAAAACTATATAATTCATGTGTTTACATAAAATGAATGTTATGCCTACCAATTAAATTTATTTTTGCAATGAAATAATTTGTCAAATTACTGCACTAAAAGTACTGCGAACAATATCCCCTCTAAAATATCTGGGTCAGAAAACAAACTGTGTTCATTTTTACAAAACACAAATCAGTGGGTCTAGCTAATTAATGTTAATTATTTTGACTTATAGGATTATAAATAGTGTTGCTTTATGCATGTGTGTTCTGGGGGTATGATCACCCTGGGGTTAAGCTGTCATGCAGAGTGTTAAGCTTCCCATACATTATACAATATTCTTATTCAATGTCCTTTAGATTTAACTTTAACTATTTAGTGTAAGGGCCTGCCTGATTACATACAAATTGAAAGTGTTTAGGTTTGACTTCATATTATATGGTTTTGGTCGATCCAAAGGAAAATTGCACAAGAAAATTGTATAATGTATGGCCACCCTGTGGGTTCCTTGCAGCTAACCATGTCTACACCCTGCATGGACTACTGTAATGTGATGTGTGCTTGCTCTGAGAAAGTCCCCTGACTGTTGAGAAACATAGGCACAAAATTACTTGTCTTTTGGTAAAATACACAACCATCTCCAATGGTAAACCTTTGCTAATCACAGATATATTTTAAGCATCTTATTGTTAGCATATAGCTAACCCAGAAATGCTCCAGAGGGCATAAATTATAAAAAAACACAATCACTGACAGGGAACAGCTGCCAATGATGCTGTGATGGCCAATTTTTCATAGGGAGGGTGGGTGATTAATATGTCAGGGTGCATGTCATTAAGGTCAGTGCATAGCCTAACCAGGCCATACTTAACTATTACCAACATTAAAATGCATAAAGCCTGTATACCCTTTTAAAATGCCATGATTCCACCAGTCAAGACTAACTGAAGAACACCTAGCTCTTTACAGTTTAGAAAAGCTGTCTATATATTGGCATCCTAAACTAAAGAACCATTGTTTCTATTGCTAAACCTGCACAATACACAACCCCTGGTATCCTTGGCAAATTCAGCAATTACAATAAAGACATAACGGCACTGATCACACATATGTCTCAGAAAGGCTCTGTGCATTCATTAAAAATAAAGTGACACTAAACTCTGGTTTTAATTTTTTTATTTGAGTATGTTGTCTTAATTAACAACTTCAATACCGGACACTTTCCCCCCTTCCCTGCTCAGGCCAATTTTCAGATTTTAGCACTTTCACATGTTCATTGACAATAAGTCATGTAACACTGTACCCAAATGGATTTTTTATCATTTTTTGAGACAGAGTGTCAGAAACCATGAAATCAGACCGAGCCAGAAGTAGTTAAATCACACTTGTTTAATAATAAAAGTAAAAGGAACAAACTTAGTCAAAACATAGTCAAAGTTCAGTAACCGAAATGGATAGTCAGCCAAGCCAGAAGTCAGGGATCAAAGTAGTGGAACAGCAAGCAGGATCCGGAGCCAGAAGAATGTCAGCAAAGCCTGTCTTTAAATAGGGATGCAGGAGATGTTTCTTGTGATGTTGACCAAGGTGAAGGCAGAGCTCCTCTGGACTGGATGGCTTTAATAGGCAGGACTGATGAGCAGGATATCAACAAAAGCTGAGTAACTGTGGAGAGAGATGGGAGCTGGCAATTAGCGGACAGCTGAGCGACCAGCTCAGAGAAGGAAGAGCTGAGCCCAGCCCTGACATAGAGCTTTATTTTGGTGGTATATAAATAAAAAATACAGAAAAAATTGAAAAATTAACCTTTTTTTTTATTTTCTGGTATAAAATTTTGCAAACAATCTTTCTTCATAAATTTAGGACAAAATGTATTCTGCTACATTTCTTTGGTAAAAACAACCCAAACCAGTGTATATTATTTAGAAAAAATATATAAAAGCTACGGTATATATATTTGAAAACTGATCAAGTCTCATTTCTTGAGGCCCTAAAATGCCAGGACAGTACAAAGTACCTCTTTTTGGGAAGTAGACAGTCAAAGGTATTTAGTAGGAGGCATGGTGAGTTTTTTGAAGTTGTACCCATAGAGAATCTGTGGGGTATTTTCAAGAGGAAGATGAGAGACACCAGACCCAACAATGCAGATGAGCTGAAGGTTGCTATCAAAGCAACCTGGCCTTCCATACCACCTCAGCAGTGCCATAGGCTGATCACCTCCATGCCGCGGCGCATTGATGCAGTAATTCATGGAAAAGGGGCCCTGACCAAGTATTGAGTGCATACTATACTGTACATGGACTGACTTTTCAGTAAGCCAATATTTATGTATGAAAATCTTTTTTTTTTAATGTTCTGTAATATTCCAATTTTCTGAGGTACTGAATTTTGGGTTTTCACTAGCTGTTAGCCATAAAAATTAAAATTAAAAGAAGGAAATGCTTTAAATATATCACACAGCGTGTAATGAATCTATATAATTTTTTAATTGATTTACTGAAATAAATTAACTTTTTGATGAGATTCTAATTTTATGAGCTGTACCTGTATGTAGCATGCTTTTTTTCAATACTAACATGGTGAAAAATTAATGTACCTTTTTTTTTTTCTTTCAATGTGCTTATCATAGTTGTGTTACAGTGACATCAAATCTGTCTGTTAAACGTATTAGTTGTAATCATAACTGAATTAGAGGTTGTGACCCTATAAAAAATATATATATATCCCATTCCTTTAAAGCATGAATAACTGCACAGTGCTTGTGCTGTGTAATTTGGCTCTTTCTATCTATATTGCCTGGCTGATCCAGCCTGGTGCTGCCCACCCCTCTGTAAACTGACCACTGACCCTGTGGTCAGTCATCCCACTGTCTCTCCTCTCTCCCCCCTCCCTCCACTCCCTGCCTGTCAGCTAGTGTCAGTGCCGATCTGCTCTCCGCTCCTCCCCTCCTTCTGCTAAGATAGATTCCCCTGTGTTCCATGAAGTTATGTGCCCCAATGTATGCTCTATATAAAAATGATGTAGCTGTATACCTTATTTCAGAGCGCCGCTCGACGTTCATGTGACCGCCCACTGCTCTTCTTCACTCCTCCCTGCTGATGTCAGTGGGGGATTCTCATCCCCTCCCATTGTAGATGTTTCACTTTTTTAATTGAATTACTAGAAGATCATTGATAACACAAAAACTTTTCTTTCACTCATGGTTAGTGTTTAGCTGAAGCCATTTATTATCAATCAACCGTGTTTACTTTTTTAACTCATAATCACAACAGAAACTACCCAAATGACCCTGATCAAAAGTTTACTTACCCCAGTTCTTAACCTCCCTGGCGGTATGATTATTTCAGATTTTAGGTGCTGAAAGAGGTACCATTATTTTGCATGGAAATTTGGCGTTTTATATTGTAGGCCTGTAATTCTTAGGAATAACTCACTTAAATCTGTCCAAACAAGAGTCTAGTAGACATCTCGGGTATGATAAAGTTTGAAACACAAAATCATAAATTATAATATAGAAAAATAATAACAAATAATAATATAATAATAATAATAATACTTTTTATTCAATACATTTTAGTAAATAAAATAATCAAAAACACTGACCTTTTTTTGGCCAAACAAGGATGCGATATTAGTAGTCATATTGCTTCAGTAAACGTCCTGGGTATGGAAAATTTTAAAACATGGTACAGCACAAAGTCCGACGTCACAGTCAGGACAGTAGAACCTGGCTTCTTTTCTGATATTCCTTCCAGTGTCGTCACACTTAGAGCAGCAAACCACACACATCCTTGTGGGTGCTGACTTCTTTTCCGTTGGTGAAATGTGGTCCATAAAGTGACGACCAGTCAGGCGTTCCGGGTTCACAACACCAGCAGCACGACATCCAGATCAATTTACAGTTGTTGGTGTTTGGTGCTTGAGAAATATAAGTTCGGCAGCTTTCCAAACAAAGTCCACATGAACCACAGGCTTGTCACTCTTTTTTTTTTTTAGAAGAATAAAGGCTTTCCACAGGCACTGTTCAAGAAGATGCCTGAGGATTTTTTTGTAAATTTTTTTGTTGCTTTCTCATCGCTGGATAAAAAGTCATGGCCTGGTCAGCTCTGTCAACACCTCCCATGGTGTTGTTGTAGTCCATCACGACTTGTGGTTTCATTATGTCTTTTCCACCTTCTGTGTGTACCATGACAGTAGAGGTGTTGTGAATAGTATTCATTAGGCACACACCTTTTTTGTTGCGCCATCTCAGTGCCATCATTTTGTCTTTCTGCCAGGCAACTATTTCTTCTGCCTTTAGCTTTTTATTGCCAAAGGTTGGCGGCATGTCACTCCAGTTAGCTCTAACGGTCCCATATGCATCCGTCTTGTGCTGTAGAAGGAACTCATAGAGTTCTGGAGAAGTGTAAAAATTATCTGTGGTTAAACAGTAGCCCTGATTCAGCAATGGCTCAATCAAAGTAAGAACTGAAGCGGTTGCCATTCCATAATTACTGAACCTTTCGTTGAATTTGGTTCCTTTCCCAGTGTAAAGGACCAAATTCCATATGTAACCAGTGCTGGATTCATAGAGCATGAATGATTTTATGCCAAATAGTGCTCTCTTAGACACAATATACTGTATCCAGCTGAGTCTTCCTTTGTAGGCCATTAGACTTTCGTCGATACTGATGTCTCTGGTACATAGGTCTGCTGGAAATTTTTCGGAATAATTTGATATACCTCCCAAATCTTTTTCAGTTTCGGTGCTGGATGAGAAGTCTCATCAAATTCTTCATTATTTTGAAAGTGCAAATATTTCATTATCAGAGAAAATTTGTACTCCGACATGACCGTGCCAAAAAAAGGAGTGGCTAGTAATTTGTTGGTTGTCCAATACCACTTCTGCAGGGGTTTCCCCACCACTCCCTGAAGAATTATGAGACCCAGAAACTTCCAGATGTCCTCTTTGGTCACTGGTTCCCACTTTCTGCTCCTTGCAAACCTCTGATGCGTAGTAGCTTGTTGCTCCTGGTACCAATTTGTCTCCATAACAATTTTTTTTATAACCTCATCAGTCAAAAAGAGTTGGTGGTATGCCAATGGGTTGTCATCTTCCACATCCACTTTGATACCAGATGCTCCAGTAAATGGGAATCTTGCGGGCGCTGTGTACTCCGTACCGAGCACCAAGTCCGCACATCACTGGGCACAGTCGCAGGATCATTGCTGAAATCGCTTTCCGTGCCTGATGACGAACTTCCCTATGAATCTCTATCACTCAATTCTGCAAGCGATTCTGTATTGCTGTCGCTGTTTTCCAGCAGGTCATATGCTAGTTTTGAGGTAGAGGCACGCTTTTTTGATGCCATGGTCGCTCTGCGGTTTCCAGACAGAAAGTACAGTAAAACTGCAGGCAAGGGCGCTGGTTAAAGCACTGGGGGGCAAACTAAGGTCAATTTTATTTAGTAATGTAATCCAATAGGATTACAATGTATCAGTGTGTTTGTGCCTTATACTATTTGAATTTGCTGCCAGTTCCATCCCCTACGTCACAAGGCTCGCAGGGAATGGAAGCCAGGGCACACAGTGCATCGGGCGGAAGATCTGGCCGCTGTACACAGCAGGAAAACATTGTGGGATCCCTGAGACAAGGTAAGTAACCTCTTCCAGGATCCAGCGATGTGATCCCAAGTGTGGCTCGGGGTTACCACTAATGGTACTGAAATCTCAACCCGAGCCACACTCGGGAATACCGCCAGGGGGGTTAGTACCGTGTATTTCCCTTTAACATCAATGACAACTTGAAGTCTTTTGTGGTATTTGTGAAAGAGGCTCTTTATCTTCTCAGATGGTAAAGCTGCCCATTACTCTTGGCAAAAAGCCTCCAGTTCCTTACAATTCTTAGGCTGTCTTGCATGAACTACAGGTTTGAGATCTCCCCAGAGTGGCTCAACAATATTGAAGTCAGGAGACATAGATGGCCACTCCAGATCCTTCACTTTATTCTGCTGTAGCCAATGACAGGTTGACTTGGCCTTGTGTTTTGGATCATTGTCATGTTGGAATGTCCAAGTACGTCCCATGCGCAGCTTCCTGGCCGATGAATGCAAATGTTTCTCCAGTATTTTTTTATAACATACTGCATTCACCTTGCCATCAATTTTAACCAAATTTCCTGTGCCTTTGTTTGCTCACACATCCCCAAAACATCAGCCTCCGTGTTTCACAGTAGGAATGGTGTACCTTTCATCATAGACCTTGTTGACTCATCTCCAAATGAAGTGTTTATGGTTGTGGCCAAAAAGCTAAATTTTGGTCTCATTACTCCAAATGACTTTGTGCCAGAAGCTTTGAGGCTCATCTCTGTTCTGTTTGGTGTATTGTAAGCAGGATACTTTGTGGCATTTGCGTAGTAATGTCTTTCTTCTGGCGACTTGATCATGCAGCCCATCTTTCTTCAAGTGCCTCCTTATTGTACATCCTTATTGTGTATCTTGAAACAGCCACACCACATGTCTTCAGAGAGTCCTGTATTTCACCAGAAGTTATTTGTGGGTTTTTCTTTGCATCCCGAACAATTTTCCTGGTAGTTGTGGTTGAAATTTTAGTTGGTCCATCTGACCGTGGTTTGGTTTCAACAGAACCCCTCATTTTCCACTTCTTGATTAGAGTTTTAACACTGCTGATTGGCATTCTCAATTCCTTGGATTACTTTTTACATCCCTTTTCTGTTTTATACAGTTCAACTACCTTTTCCTGCAGATCCTTTGACAATTCTTTTGCTTTCCCCATGACTTAGAATCCAGAAATGTCAGTGCTGCGCTGGATGAAAGATGCAAGGGTCTGTCAGGAGTCCAGAAACTCATTGACCTTTTATACACACACATTAATTACAAGCAAACAGATCACAGGTAAGGATGGTTACCTTTAATAACCATTCAAACCCCTTTGTGTCAACTTGTGTGCATGTTATCAGGCAAAAATCACCATGGTATGTAAACAATTGATCAGGGTCATTTGAGTAGTTTCTGTTGTGATTATGATTTTAAAAAGAGTAAACACAGTTGATTGATAATAAATGGCTTCAGCCAAACACTAACCATGAGTGAAAGAAACGTTTTGTGTTATCATTCATATTCTCTGACAAATGGCCAAGAAATCATAAATTCTGCAATTCTTCCCATATATGTAAATATATGGGAACAACTGTGTAGATAGATAGATAGATAGATAGATAGATAGATAGATAGATAGATAGATAGATAGATAGATAGATAGATAGATAGATAGATAGATAGATAGATAGATAGATAGATAGATAGATAGAGATATATGCATACATGCATATATGACCATACATACACTACTGTACAAAAGTTTTAGGAAGGTATGAAAAGATGCTGTAAATTAGGAATGCTTTCAGAAATAGAAATGTTAATAGTCTGTTTAACAAAATGGAAAGTAAATAAACAGAAGGGAAAACTAAACCAAATCAATATTTGGTGTGTCCACCCTTTGCCTTCAAAACAGCATCAATTCTTCTAGGTACACTTGCACACAGTTTTTTAAGGAACTCGGTAGGTTGTTCCAAACATCTTGAAAAACTAACCACAACACTTATGTGAATGCTGGCAGCCTCAAATTCTTCTGTCTCCTTCATGTCAATCCCAGACAGACTCAATAATATTGAGATCAGGGCTCTGTGGGTGTCAAACTAGCACTTCCAGGACTCTTTGTTCTTCTTTATGAGGAAGATAGTTCTTAATGATATTGGCTGTTTGTTTTGGGTTGTTGTCCTGATGCAGTGTAATATGACCAAATCTCCAACTCAATTTGCAGAAATGCAGCCTCAAACTTGCAAGCACGTGTATATGAAAATGCTGCGCTTAGGATAAAGTATAAGGTGTGCAGCCCCCCTAAAGGAGCTTCCCTAGGGAGACTCCGCAAAGTGTTTAGATTGTGTAATGGGGTATGGCGCTCCCTTTAAGGTAATGGGGTATTAGGGTATTAGGGGGGAGGAAGATTTATGTTGCAGAATTCCTTGTGACTGGAACCAATTGTATGCTCCAACTATACCCCTAATAGTGGTACGAAATACCACCAACCCAATAAAGTGCAAAACCTAATGTGCAACAGTGCAATCTTCAATGAAGCAATTCATAATTGATACATATGACCACATTAAAGAAAGTGAAAATAAAAATAAAAGTGAAAGACTAAATATTTCCAATATTCATGAATATACCAGTGATAATAATCTCAGGTGTACTAGATCATTACTTTTTCTTTTATATCACATGGAATTCCAAGTGCATTTTTACTCAGATAAGTGCAGGTGTGTGCAATGACAATTTAATAGTAAATAATATGTGCAACACCAATTCAGTAGTAAATTATAGTCCATGTGGTAATAGAAATCTTCAAATCCAATTTTCAAATAGTTTCCAAACGAACTGTGACAGAGGTGCTTTCAGATGATAATGGTGACTTATTGTGCTCCCCCTCTTGGGTCCCCACTCACCGAATCCCGCAACCCCAGGAGGGGCAAAACAGCTTAAGGTATCACAACCGCAAACTCCTCTCCACCGCGGTCATCTGAGGTATCCAATTTGGTCTCCAATCCCCGTGTTGTATTAAGAGATGTTCTCAAAAGGCTCCCTCATGTAAAAAGGAATAGAGTGCTCCCATAGTGTAGTAAAGTAAAACCGTTTTATTCCACATCTTTCCAGTTAAATACACCATCAGATGATAAAATAATTAAAACTAAAAAATATATAAAAAATAAAATATAAAACTAAGTCATAAATCCACTGCTGGTAGGTCAAAAATACCATCCAGGGTGCATACACTAAGTGGAACGTGCCTAAATAACGCACGCTACGTCACTTCCGGGTGCAGACTCTGTTGGAACGCAGGTGGAGCGCAAACATCTCGGCCATAGCCCACGCTGTCGCTTCCACATTATTTAGGCACGTTCCACCACTTCTGGCCAGACTTCTCCAGACAGTAGATGGGTGTTTCCTGGGTCCAGCTGGTTTCTGCTAGTTGTTACCAGTAATACTGCCACTGAGACAAGACACAAGTGTACTTCTCCATTGTAGAAAGATGGAGATGGAGGGCTGAGGAGGCTGTCGGTGGCCCTTGAGGGTACCCTTTAGTCAGGAAGGGGTGAGCTCGGGCCTGGGGCTTGGGTGCTGGAATATTTCCCCTACAACACATGGAGGAGACCCTTCCTGGAGGCATGGGAACAAGGAGAGAGGACAGCGGGAGCAAGTCAACACACCTGGGAGGTCTCCTGAGAGTCAGCTGGGTGGGCTGGTGAGTGACAGTCTGGTGGAATGTGGAGAATTAGCCTGGAGGGCTCATGAGAGGGGCAGTCAGGCAGTTTGGCAGTGCCGGAAGAGGTGGTGCTGCGATCAGTGACCACAGAGAGGAAGTGCTGGGAAAGTGTGAGCTTTGTCACCCTATCTGCTCTCCAAGTATATGGGCTGTGAGTCTCTGCCTGTAATAGGCCTTTGCTACAGAATTACTACAGGGTGACATAGCTGGGTTCTGCAAGCAAGAGTGTGCTGGAGGAAGACTGTCCTCTGATTTGGAGCAATGCCCCTCTGTCCCTCATTCCTCCTCATTTGTCCCTCATTTTGGTCTGATCTATACAGGTGTATATAAAATTCACTTCTATAAAGGAACAGCAGTGGTAAAAAAAAGCACTTGTGGGTTTAACCAATCTTGTTTTTTGTACAATTCTCCTTTAAGGGGGTGTGTCCTATGCCTGCATACTTTTGCTGATAGGTGTCCCTCATTCCCATCTCAAAAAGTTGGGAGGTATGCACAATGTCGGCACCCCAGCCAATCTTCAGATTGACTCCCGGGTACTGCCCCCACAATTACTGGTAAGGGAACCAGGCAGTGAAGCCTTTCTGCTTCACTACTGATTCCGTACTGCACATGCACAAAGCACGCTGTGCTTTCTAAATGGCCCAGCACTGGGGGAAGGAGGAGGGGGGCCGAATTTCCAGGAGATTCCTGTCAAAAACGGGTCCCTGTCCCCCCCCTCCGGAGGGGGAGGAAGCGTATAAGCAGAAGTTCCACTTTTGGGTAGAACTCCGCTTTAAATAGGAAGTTCAGGGGAGGAGCATGGAAGTCATCAAGAAACTAGATATCTAGGAAGACTAGGAAGATTGATCAAAAGATTAGGCAAGAAGTTATCCAGCAGTTTAGGTGGATCAGTAGAAAGAGCCACTACCAGACACAGCAGAGTTCCTGGGTTTGGATGTGCAATCTGACACATACATACACCTTTTATATTTTGTATAGTACTCTCTTTAAAACATATACATAGATACAACGGTAGGTTGTAAGAAATCACATCCATCAAATTCAGCCTTCATAACAGCATATAACAGCAATCTATTATTTTATTCACCTTACAATTTCCTCCTACCATTTTATCTGCATGTTACATAGATATCATATATATTAATTCAACAACTACAAAAACATTTATTAAGTATTTATTTTGTGCTGATTGAAGAAAACCTCACATAATTATCCTTTTCTCTAAATGGGGAAGCATATTCAGCTCTGAAAGCAGCAAAGCAATATGAATTACAAAAATTAGTATGTGCAAAGAAAACATAAATTGAGCCAACTGATTGGACATTTTAGATCTACTAGTTCTACTTCTTATGTAACTTGCCACTTACAGAAAATACATTTTGATTTTAAATTTACCAGTGAATGTAACAAGTCACTGTTATAATTCCTGCAGTTTTTACAAGGTTGGACAATAGGCTATCACAGAGTAGAAAACCAGGAGCCAAAAGAGCCTTTTGTAACATGTCAGTTTTGTAATTGTTTAATGTGGCCAACTCAGAAAAAAAGATCTGGATGTCAAGTGGCATCCTAGTCTATGTACAAATGGAGATCTTATTTCTCTGAGTAATGTAACCAACTCTGGCCACATATAATCAACAACAGTTAAGAACTATGTACCCATCCATTTCTATATACGTCTTTACCATTCCTGATTGTAGTAGAGCTCTTACAATTTGATGTATTACATTTTTAGTTAAGCTGTGACATTAATAAACTTGTAACATAATGTTTTTTAATAACAGTGAGTACTTTCATGATGTAATAGAGAACTGTAGTAGGATACTGAGAAAGTACATTTCCTCACATGGTAACTATTGTTCCCCTATGCTGGCTTTACATTTTTGGTATATTTTACAGTGATATTTACTGCAATTTATGAATGGAAAGCCAACAGATCCATTGTGTACTTAAAAGTGGGGTATGCCTGTATTATAAAGATTGTAATGGTAAGCCACTGGCTTCAATCATTTCTAGTTCCTCAACCTACAACATTAATGGGTCAAACTGGCTGCCATTTACAATTTGAAGCTGCAGTTTTTTATAGGGTTTGGACCCACTTAGATGTTTATAAAGGTTCTGCTACTCATTGGACTTCTGAAGGCTCTATCATGACTATTTGTTGCTTCTATCTATATAATGGGGTCTTGATATTTTCTTTGCCCATTCTAGCTGTGAGGTAGCTGTCTATGTAATGGGGTCTTGAGATTTTCTTTGCCCATTCTGGGTTTGAGGTAGCTGTCTATCTATCTGTTCCTTTATGAGATCATCAATCATCTCACACTCAGGGTACATAAGATGTTTGACAGGAGAAATGAATTATCTCTCTCCAGAATGGCTCTCCCAGCTCATTCATATACTATCACCAATCTGTTTTATAAGGAGTATAAAAGCACTTGATATGTACTTTATGGTGGCCCTAGAAAACAGATTTACCCAATTTACAAAAAACTGATGGAGCCGTGTCTTGTCATTTTTACAATTTTGACACTTTTTTTGTGAAATGGTAGGGGTACATTTGTACCCCATTTCCAATTCACACGGGGGGGGCCGGGATCTGGGGGTCCCCTTGCTAAAGGGGGCTTCCAGACTCCGATAAGCCCCCCGCTCGCAGACCCCCACAACCACCAGACAAGGGTTGTGGGAATGAGGTCCTTCTACCATCAACATGGGGACAAGGTGCTTTGGGGGGACCACTACCCCAAAGCACCCTCCCAATGTTGAGGGCATGTGGCCTGGTACAGTTCAGGAGGGGGGTGTTCTCTCGCCCCCCCTCTTTTCCTGTGGCCTGCCAGGTTGCGTGCTCAGATAAGGGTCTGGTATGGATTTTTGGGGGGACCCCACGCCATTTTTTTAAAATTTTGGCGCAGGGTTCCCCTTAAAATCCATACCAGGTTCAGGTCTGGTATGGATTTTGAGGGGGACCCCCATGCCATATTTTTTTTTACATTTTGGCATGGGTTTCCCCTTAAAATGCATACCAGACCTGAAGGGTCTGGTATGGATTTTGAGGGGGACCCCCACGCCATTTTTAAAAAAAAATTTGGTTTGGGGTTCCCCTGTGGGGAAATTCCATGTCATTTTTATCAATGAACTTTTGTGTATTGCCAAACCAACAATTCATTATAGCCGGTGCTAGCGATAGTACTTTTAAATTACTTTTTTTCCTTTAGAAATGTCATTTTGCACTCGGACTGTTCTAAACACGGGAAACATGCGCCACTTTACAGGCATACTATAGACACCCCTCATGTATGAAATTTAAAGGAATATTACACTTTTATTGTTTCAGTTTAAGCATTATTAAAATCACTGCTCCCGAAAAAACTGCCTTTTTTAAAAAAATTTTTGCATCGATACATGTCCCCTGGGGCAGGACCCAGGTCCCCAAACACTTTTTCTGACAATAACTTGCATATAAACCTTTACAATGAGCACTATTGATTTCTCCCATAGACTTTTAAAGGGTGTTCCGTGGCTTTCGAATTTGCCGCGAACGCGCCAAATTGTTCGCTATTCGGCAAACAGCCATTGTTCGAGTCGAACTCATGTTTGACCCGAACATAAAGCCCATCCCTGAAATGTGAAAATGTTTTATCACAGAGACACATCCAATTAAATAACCAGCAGCAGGGCAGTTTTATAAGTGTTTTGAAGAGGGCTTAGATACAAGACAGCTATTTCTGTTCTACTGAAAATAATAGCATACTGACCCAGACACACTAGAAAAAATTGACAAGCAACAATGTGGTAGTTTTAACATAGCCAGGTAGAATAGGCAAAAATGTGCAGACATAGTGCATAGAAGGCTGCAACCTGGGAGCTGTTCTGCGGCAAAGTCATCACTACTTGCAGGGTGTGCTTGTGAATACCTGACAGCTGTTTCTGCCCTTCTAGCCTGCGGCAAATTGGCAACTCTGGCACCACGTTTTCAAGACAAGCAAAGGCCAGAAAACACAGAAAGTTGTGCCCTTTCTTGATTTAGGAGGGTCATTTGTTTGAGGGAACAAGGAGAAGGAAAAGAATGAAAAGAGGCACCAATAGGCAGAAAAGTTGGCGTCAGCAGCAAGAATAAAAGGGAAACACTGTTGGCCTTTTATTTAATATACATATAGAAAAAATGCAGCGCATAATGAATAGGTGAGAAAACAGAACACACCAGGTTCTGAATTGGTGCTAAAGCAAAAGATATAAAATAAACACAAAGTCAATGGGTGGATGTGAATGTCCCACTGCACCAAAAGGTGAGTATACTCTAAGAGGTGGTGATATTCAAATGGTTGTCAGAAGTCAAATTTAATCCTAAACTGACATTTCAACTGGATGGACCAATCATGGCAGAAGTAATGTGTAAAGACTCTTACCAGATCCCATAGATTCCTATGTCAGTGACAGGGAATCGCATGAGCAGTGTGCCACCAAAGGCGTGGAAAAGGAAGTCTTGACACTCGGATCCTCTAGGCTGTACTCTGCATGGATCTCCGGGGGCCGCTAGGCAGGTCCTCACAGTAAACCACCGAGAGATGAATCCGGATGGGCAAAGACATCCCTGGAAAAGCTATTGGGGGCACTTGACCTCATACAAGAGATGTGGAGAAAGAAAAAAAATATGCCTCCACACAGTGCAGGTAAAAACGGTGTTTTTATTCATAAACCTATAGACCGTATGCCCCTGTTGAAGACCCCTAGGTCGAAACGCGTCGGGCCCATATACTATCCTCCATGTTGCCCACTTGTTTTATATATCGTGATCTCGTTTTTATTTGTTCATGGTTGTTTTATGAATAAAAACACAGTTTTTACCTGCATCATGTGGAGGCATATTTTTTTTTTTCTTTCTCCACATCTCTTGTATGAGGTCAAGTGCCCCCAATAGCTTTTCCAGGGACGTCTTTGCCCATCCGGATTCATCTCTCGGCGGTTTACTGTGAGGACCTGCCTGGCGGCCCCCGGAGATCCATGCAGACTACAGCCTAGAGGATCCGAGTGTCAAGACATCCTTTTCCACACCTTTGGTGGCACACTGCTCATGCAATTCCCTGTCGCTGACATGGGAATCTACGGGATCTGGTAAGGGTCTTTACACATTACTTCTGCCATGATTGGCCCATCCAGTTGAAATGTCGGTTTAGGACAGTGGTTCTCAACTCCGGTCCTCAGGACCCACTAACAGGCCAGGTTTGCAAGATAACTAAAATACATCACAGGTGATATAATTTGCTGCTCAGAGATTGCAGTATTCTAGTCCGCATCTCCCCAAGGTAATACTTAAAATCTGGCCTGTTGGTGGGTCCTGAGGACTGGAGTTGAGAACCACTGGTTTAGGATGAAATTTGACTTCTGACAACCATTTGAATATCACCACCTCTTGGAGTATACTCACCTTTTGGTGCAGTGGGGAATTCACATCCACCAATTGACTTTGTGTTTATTTTATATCTTTTGTTTTAGCACCAATTCAGAACCTGGTGTGTTCTGTTTTCTCACCTATTCATTATGCGCTGCATTTTTTCTATATGTAGGTTCATTGTTTTTGTCAGACTGTATGCAGCAGCTCCCTTATAGTCCTATTTGTTAGCGTGGTGTTTCACATCTATTTTTTTATTTAATATAAAATAAATATATAGATTTTATCAGTAACATTTGCAATAGAGTTTTAATAATCCTGTGCGATTTAGGTCTGATTCATTTAAATGAAAGTCAGCTTCTCAATCACAAATATTTATGCTGTACTATAGGCCCTCTCTGACATGACAAATGCAGTATAGCTTGACTGTTACTTTTATCATTTATTGGGCCACCTCCAGTTCATGGTAGATTCTTGGCACCCAGTAGTCTTTTTTTTATTTTTATTTTTTTATTACCTTGCCATCCCTGGCCATGTTTGCTTGACCAGGGCAGGAATTGCCTCACAAGGAAAAATAATAATAAAATATTAAACATTATTTTAAAAAGGGAGCAAAAATGAAACAAAATAGTGTCGGCAGGAAGAATTTTGTTAATGCTGGACCACCCCAGGCATGAACTGGAAGAAAAAGCCTGTTTTCAACAGCTAGTATGGAAGCAGTTGAGATTTCAAGCAGTTTTCTGGGCATGAGCATGGGAGTGGTTTGGAAACATTTTTTCCTTCTGTTCCTACAACTTGGGAAAGGAAAACCTGATGTGGAGTGGGTGCTGGCATGTGCTATTTTGAGTTTTAAGACTTCACTCTGAGAAGAATGGGCAGCCTATAGCTGTAGGATCATATGCCTAATTTTTTGCTTCTGCCTGTCCTTCTCATTTATGCTGACAAAGCATAGGAGATGCAGACATGCTGTGTGTAACCCAACCACCACATTAATAACAACATATACAGAAATATATATACATTACATTAACATACGTTATAAAAAAATGCAGCTGGGAATTTGCCATTCTGGGGCAACCCAGGAAGTTTCCCCTAGATTATATGCAAGGGGTTGCAGAACAAAGAGAAGAGCAAGAGGGGAAGAGGGGCTCATACCAACTGAACTGAGGTGAGTATAGTATAGTTTTTTTGCAGCTCCAAAGGCATGTGAAGTCCATCCATTCCTTCTTCCAGTGCTTCATTGTTCTCCCACTTTTGCTTTTCCTTACCACTGGGGTGCACTCTGTCACACCTTTGTACTGTTCACCAGGGCCCAGTTTGCAAAAAACACCAACTGCTGGACCTGAGAAGGATTTTACTGCTACATTGCTGCCTGGCTCTCTGCCTGGAGCATGGCATAATCAAAAATGATGCCAGGCTTGCTCCATCCTTTTAATAATTTGGTACTATTTGTAACCACCGGTCTTCCTCCTGAGAACAGAAGGAGAGAAATGTATGGCTCCACATACAACAGGGCAGAAATGGACCACTCAAACTGTAACGAGCCCCTTGCTCGCTTGGTTCCACTCTCCCGACACTCCTCTGCTGCTATAGAATCAGATTGCAGATCGCAACATCTGATTGTTCGGTCATCCAATGCTCTGGGGTTAGAACTACAGCTATGTGCCGTTCTAACCCAGTTGTGATAGCTCAGAACAAACACCAGGTAGGCTGTATGAAAGTTCAACCAGGAATCTCCTTTATTGAAAAATACAGGCTCTTTTATACAATAAAAGAGGAGGTGCGTTCCTCCGGCTCATATTACTCTGAACAGACACCTGTGACCAGAAACCTAATTAACATGGGTTAATTAACTTATCCCTTTAGACAGCTTAGATGACTCAGACATGACCTTTAGGCCAGACTGGCCCTCTCGTAGCTCAGAGAACCCAATCAACATTATCACAATAGCAGAGTTAATTAACACAAACAACAATGGGGATCTGATGACTCTTAGATCCCATTTTAGAGACTTATTTACAATACACATTCTAGCAGGCAACAGACAGACAGGCAGCTGAAATTGACATCAGCATCTCCTAACAGTATTTGTCCCAGCATTATGAATCAACCACTATTTCTAATATGGCAAATCCAGGGTCCCCAGAGTCCGTGTGTCCTGGGGGACCAGGACTCGAATCCACAGTAATACCACCTCAAGGGTCCCCAAGCACACAGCTCACAAAGAGCACCGTTCCCCCAAATGCCAGGGCCCACGATCGATCGGCAAGAGGCTAGCATTCAGTCCCCTCCAAAAGTCTCTCTCCCGGCTAGGTCTGTCACATTTCTCCCCTTTCGGCAGGAGACTAACACAGGAGGAGACCCCAGACGGGTTGACTCCGAAGTTAGTCAGTAGTTCCAGTCCTCTAATGCCTGTACCCACACAGTACCCCAAACAAATTGTTCCAAACAAAGCAATACTCACCCAGCCAACCTCTGCCTCTCTCAGAGAACATATCTGCCGCTGGGGAGAGGCCTGGACTGGCCCTTCTCCCTGGAGTCCTTTCTGCCGCTGGAGAGAAGACAGGTCGTCTGGGCTTACTCCGTCATGCTGTTGGGGATCTGGGCCGAATGCCCATCATCCCTGGGGTATACAGGTGGAGACTGAAGTCCCATCCACCTTCACAGGAAATCCATCCTCTGTTAGTTGAGGGCAGAGTCCAGCAGTATTCGGCCCTGTTGCCAGCCCTTCTGCTGGAAACCCCACACCATCTGCTCCGGCTAACTGTTGGGGCAGGAGGCTGGCTTCCTCCACTCCCAAACTGTGTAGCTGCCATTGGGGAGGTGAGCCGGCTGCTTCCTTTTCCATTCCCTCATCTGGATGTTGGGACGATATGTCTGTGGTACTGTCTCCCAGGTGCACGGATCTTTGCTGGGGAGGAAAGACTACTTCCTCCACCCTGGCCAACTTTTGGGGAGGGACGACGAACACCTCCTCTCCCTTCTCCCCCTGTATCCTGATATGCTGCTGGGAAGTGACCACATCCTTCTCACCCTGAGCCTCCGGAACCGCCGCAGGTGTAGGGCAGAGCACAGTGAAGTTTGGCCCTAATAACAGCTCTTCTTCTGCTGGAGGCTCACCAGGTAGTTCTTCCTCAGCAGAAAAGTCTATCAAATCCCTTGTCTCTGCAACTGGTGTCTGGGGATAAAAGGTTCACCATCTCCTCTCCATGGAACCCAGAAGTTGCTATCAGTGCTGGGCAGAGCACAGTGAAGTTTGGCCCTATTAACAGCTCTTCTTCTGCTGGAGGCTCACCAGGTTGTTCTTTCTCAACAGAAAAGTCTATCAAATCCCCTGTCTCTGCAACTGGTGTCTGGGGATAAAGGTTCACCATCTCCTCTCCGTAGAACCCAGAAGATGCTATCAATGCTGGGCAGAGGTTAGCAGAGCTCTGCCCTGTTGTCAGCACTTCAGGTTTGGGGACGGCAATCTTCAGATTTTCCACTGCCGATTCTCTGGCATGCTTCTGGACAGGCACATTCCTCCATCCAAGATCATCCCATGCAGAAACAGGATCATCAAGGTCAGTCAGCACTTGCTTCATCCGCCATAAGACCTCCGCCTCCATAGCTGCGGGGGCAGGTTGGCAAAGCACACTGTTACTCTGCCACATTGTCAACTCTTCAGCCAGGGTTTCAGAGTTGTCAGCTGGTATTTACTGATAGTCCCAGGCAAAGGGAGCCCCACCCTGCTGCTGAGCGGAGTCTAGCAGCTGTCTGTAGGCCATCTCAAGCTCCCATTCCTGAACGGCCAGAAACTCCAAATCTTCCCGTGCCCAGTGCACTTCCGAGACATTCAGTCTTCGCTCTCTGTGCTCCATTATTTCCTCCAAACGCCACTCCCGATTACTCCCAAAGTCAGGGTCCTCAGACAGCCTCCAGTACAACAATCCCAGGCCATCGTAGTCAAAGCCTTCCGAGGGGCTGTCATCAGCTGTCCACAGGCACACTTGGGCTACATACCACTGGAGGGCTCTGTAGCTCTCGTCCAACCGCATTTCTGCCCGGATCAGCCTGCTTAACTCAGTTGTCCACTCCTGGTTTGGCTATTCCCCCAATAACAGCATTCGCACTTCATACTGCGTTCAGTACCTTACATGGATGGAGGGGAGAACTTTTCCCTGGTTTCGCTGCTCACGGGCAAGCGCTTCCTTTCAGAGTTCGCAGCGGATAGAATCAAACCATCCTAGCAGGACCTGTTCTGATACTGGTCCTCTGTCCTGTATCTGCATCTCTCGCAACCTCCTTCTGAATTCCTCTTCCATGGTGGCTGGTATCTGTACCTCTCCTCTCCTTCTATCTGGACCTTGGATCCAGGTGATGGTTTTGATATGTTCATGGCAAGGAAGCACAATCCCACCATTCTCTCCACGGCTCTCAAGTAAGTGTTTCAGCGTGGCTCTCCTGCAGGCTGGTTTGGAGTGTCCCAGTAACTGGAGAGCAAATCCCACCACTGCCAACCAATGTAACGAGCCCCTTGCTCGCTCGGTTCCACTCTTCCGACACTCCTTTGCTGCTATAGAATCAGATTGCAGATCGCAACATCTGATTGTTCGGTCATCCAATGCTCCGGGATTAGAACTACAGCTATGTGCCGTTCTAACCCAGTTGTGATAGCTCAGAACAAACACCAGGCAGGCTGCATGTAAGTTCAACCAGGAATCTCCTTTATTGAAAAATACAGGCTCTTTTATACAATAAAAGAGGAGGTGCGTACCTCCGGCTCATATTACTCTGAACATACACCTGTGACCAGAAACCTAATTAACATGGGCTAATTAACTAATCCCTTTAGACAGCCTAGATGACTCAGACATGACCTTTAGGCCAGACTGGCTGTCTTGTAGCTCAGAGAACCCAATCAACATTATCACAACAGCAGAGTTAATTAACACAAACAACAATGGGGATCTAATGACTCTTAGATCCCATACTAGAGACCTATTTACAATACACATTCTAGAAGGCAACAGACAGACAGGCAGCTGGAATTAACATCAGCATCTCCTAACAGTATTTGTCCCAGCATTATGAATCAGCCACTATTTCTAATATGGCAAATCCAGGGTCCCCAGAGTCTGTGTGTCCTGGGGGACCAGGACCCGAATCCACAGTAATACCACCTCAAGGGTTCCCAGGCACACAGCTCACAAAGAGCACCGTTCCCCCAAATGCCAGGGCCCATGATCGATTGGCAAGAGGTTAGCATTCAGTCCCCTCCAAAAGTCTCTCTCCCGGCTAGGTCTGTCACACAAACAAATTTGTTTTCTCCAGGCATAATGAATTTTACAGGAGTGGGGTGAAATATAAATATTGGGGGAGCGAGTGGATTGATAACAAGTTTGATAGATAGATAGATAGATAGATAGATAGATAGATAGATAGATAGATAGATAGATAGATAGATAGATAGATAGATAGATAGATAGATAGATAGATAGAAGGATGGGTCAAGGAGGAATAGGAAACCAAAGGAGAGGTTTGCATCACTATAATCTTCTCTGCAACCTCTGTTCATGGTTACTCCTGTGTTGAAAGTGAGCGTTGGAAAAATTCTGCTAGATACAGTCATAGCAAGTTTCAGGAGTTCTGGCAGGATTAGTAGAGGAGAAGGAATACAGTAGAATGCATCAGCAAAACCAGCTTTTTTCTGACAAACAGAAAATTACAGTGTTTTGGGGCTACTTCTTTTGCCAGTCAAACCACCCAAATTTTTTTTTAAATGATATCAATGAAATGATAGTAGTTTGTGGTATTGTGGTCTGTGATTCTGCAACTAAAAATACTCTGCCAAAGTACACCATGAGTGCTATGCTATGCTGATTCTGAAATACAACATACAGCTTTAAAGCATCCCTTAAACCTATTATTTGAGAGATTTGTGCATTTTCCATGTTACCCATGAAGTTCAATGAAGGACCCTGTCACAACTCAAAAAAAAATGTTTGTTTGTTTTTGTTTTTTTTTTTGGGGGGGGGGGCATTTACACAGGCTCATAATAGCTCTGCCCAGTTTTCCATGCCCACTGAGCACTAGGACAAAAAGTGTGTTTTTTTTCCATTCAACCAGAGGGCTGAAAAAAAAAACTAGCTAACAATTTCCTGCATCTACAAAAGTAAGGAGGATGCAGGAACCTCTCCAGCTGCACTTTTGTATTCTGACAGCAGGACTCCTCCACTGTAGGAATACACTGATCAGCACTGCAGCTGATTGTCTGCAAGTCATAGATTAAAGGAGGTTTTCCAACATGACCCTTTAACAGAAGTGAATCATTAGGCAAACCAAGAGGGCTACATACAGATCGAAATGTGTGCAGTCCCTACTGGTTGATTTTTGATCGTGTGTACCCAGCTTAATAGATTCCTCCAGCCAGCCTAACAATGAGATGGAAAAAATCTCCCTGTCAACCATTGTAATCACACATCTGCAGTACCTGGTGCTGTCTGAATACCTTGACAATGACTGCATCTAATAGGATACAGCCCTCCATTCACAATGCACTATGACCCGCATGCTTGGCCAATCACAGCGCCGCCTGAACAGAGAGCCGTAATTGGCCAAAGCCAAGGAGGCTTTGGCCAATTATGGCTCAGAGGATTTAGTACACGCCCCACACTATATAAGGCCACCTGCACGGCGGCCCTGTGCAGTGTGTTCCGGTGTGCTTAGAGAGAGAGAGAGACAGTGGCATTTCATTTGAGTTAGCTAGATTAGACAGGACAGTCAGTCAGTTAGCTGCACTTAAAGTGTATTGTGTATATATATGCATCCCAGGTGTTGCATATATATATATATATATATATATATATATATATATATATATATATATATATATATATATATATATATATATATATATATATATATATATATATACACTGTATTCAGTTTAGCTAGATCCGTTCCTGTTATCTTCTAGACTATTTACATTTAGTGCAGTGCATCCTGCTCACAGTGTTCAGCTAGATCCGCTCCTGTTATCTTCCTACTGACAGGCAGGCTTGTCTTGTTACAGTATATAAAGCTACCTGAAGAAAATTACTGGTGTTCTTTTGATCCTATTAGTACCACGGTCAGGCAGCTAGACTATTTACATTTAGTGCAGTGCGTCCTGCTCACAGTGTTCAGCTAGATCCGTTCCTGTTATCTTCCTACTGACAGGCAGGCTTGTCTTGTTACAGTATTTACAGCTACCTAAAGAAAATTACTGGTGTTCTTTTGATCCTATTAGTACCACGGTCAGGCAGCTAGACTATTTACAGTTAGTGCAGTGCGTCCTGCTCACAGTGTTCAGCTAGATCCGTTCCTGTTATCTTCCTACTGACAGGCAGGCTTGTCTTGTTACAGTATATAAAGCTACCTGAAGAAAATTACTGGTGTTGTTTTGATCCTATTAGTACCACGGTCAGGCAGCTAGACTATTTACATTTAGTGCAGTGCGTCCTGCTCACAGTGTTCAGCTAGATCCGTTCCTGTATCTTCCTACTGACAGGCAGGCTTGTCTTGTTACAGTATTTACAGCTACCTAAAGAAAATTACTGGTGTTCTTTTGATCCTATTAGTACCATGGTCAGGCAGCTAGACTATTTACATTTAGTGCAGTGCGTCCTGCTCACAGTGTTCAGCTAGATCCGTTCCTGTTATCTTCCTACTGACAGGCAGGCTTGTATTGTTACAGTATATAAAGCTACCTGAAGAAAATTACTGGTGTTCTTTTGATCCTATTAGTACCACGGTCAGGCAGCTAGACTATTTACATTTAGTGCAGTGCGTCCTGCTCACAGTGTTCAGCTAGATCCGTTCCTGTTATCTTCCTACTGACAGGCAGGCTTGTCTTGTTAAAGTATTTACAGCTACCTAAAGAAAATTACTGGTGTTCTTTTGATCCTATTAGTACCACGGTCAGGCAGCTAGACTATTTACATTTAGTACAGTGCGTCCTGCTCACAGTGTTCAGCTAGATCCGTTCCTGTTATCTTCCTACTGGGGGGTACCCATGCCATGTGTCTCACTGATTTTCATCCATATTGCCATGACCCGACATTACATTAAACCCGCAAGCAGTTTTAAATGAGATTTTTTCCTTTAAAAATGACATTTGGTGCAGGGACTGTTCTAAACATGGGAAACACGCGTCACTTTACAGGCATACTATAGACACCCCCCAGGTACGATATTTAAAGGAATATTTCACTTTTTTTTTTTTTTTACTTTAAGCATCATTAAAATCACTGCTCCCGAAAAAACGGCCGTTTTTAAAAGTTTTTTTTGCATTGATACATGTCCCCTGGGGTAGGACCTGGGTCCCAAACCCTTTTTAGGACAATACCATGCAAATTAGCCTTTAAAATGAGCACTTTTGATTTCGAACGTTCGAGTCCCATAGACGTCAATGGGGTTCTAACGTTCGTGCAAACTTTCGGTCCGTTCGCAGGTTCTGGTGCGAACCGAACCGGGGGGTGTTCGGCTCATCCCTATTCTGCACACTCACCTCACTGTCCTCAGCTGATTAAAAAACTTCTCCATTACTTCTGCCTCTCTTCCTGGACAGGCTATAGGTCATGAGTAGGGATGAGTCGAACACCCCCCTGTTCGGTTCGCACGAGAACATGCGAACAGGAAAAAAGTTCGCTCGAACACGCGAACACCATTAAAGTCTATGGGACACGAACATGAATAATCAAAAGTGCTAATTTTAAAGGCTCATATGCATGTTGTCATAAAAAGTGTTTGGGGACCCGGGTCCTGCCCCAGGGGACATGGATCAATGCAAAAAAAAGTTTTAAAAACGGCCGTTTTTTCAGGAGCAGTGATTTTAATAATGCTTAAAGTCAAACAATAAAAGTGTAATATCCCTTTAAATTTCGTACCTGGGGGGTGTCTATAGTATGCCTGTAAAGGGGCGCATGTTTCCCGTGTTTAGAACAGTCTGACAGCAAAATGACATTTCGAAGGAAAAAACCCATTTAAAACTACTCGCAGCTATTGCATTGCCGACAATACACATAGAAGTTCATTGATAAAAACGGCATGGTAATTCAACACAGGGAAACCCCGAACCGAAATTTAAAAAAAAAAAATGACGTGGGGGTCCCCCTAAATTCCATACCAGACCCTTCAGGTCTGGTATGGATTTTAAGGGGAACCCCGCACCGCCCCCCGTTATTTAAGAACCATCAGACGAGGAGACGCCGTCACACAGCGGGAGCCTCCCTCCATGCCAGCATGGATGCGGAGCGGCCCGGAGAAGAAAATGAAGAAGAGAAGAAGAGAAGAAGGAAGAAGAGAAGAGGATGAAGAAGTTGAAGAGAAGAGCGGGAGCCTCCCCCCATGCCATGGGTGCGGAGCGGCCCGAGGAGAAGAAGATAGAAGACGCCGTGGAGGAGATGCTGGACGAGAACGCCGGAGGAAGAACCAGAAGAGCCAGAAGAACCAGAAGAAGATGAAGGAAGATAGAAGAAAGAAGAAGCATTTAAATAAAGGAATTGTCAAAAACTGTCTCTTGTCATTTTTAACATTTTTGACAGTTTTTTAGTGAAATGGTAGGGGTAAGTACCCCCTTACCATTTCACACAGGGGGGGGCCGGGATCTGGGGGTTCCCTTGTTAAAGGGGGCTTCCAGATTTCGATAAGCCCCCAGACCACCACAACCACCGGCCAGGGTTGTGGGGATGAGGCCCTTGTCCTCATCAACATGGGGACAAGGTGTTTTGGGGGGCTACCCCAAAGCACCCTCCCAATGTTGAGGGCATGTGGTCTGGCATTGTTCAGGAGGGGGGGCGCACTCTCGTCCCCCCCTCTTTTCCTGCAGCCTGCCAGGTTGCGTGCTCGGATAAGGGTCTGGTATGGAATTTAGGGGGAACCCCACGTCATTTTTTTAAAAAATTTTGGCCGGGGTTCCCCTTAATATCCATACCAGACCTGAAGGGCCTGGTATGGAATTTAGGAGGACTCCCACGTCATTTTTTTTTTTTTAATTTTGGTTTGGGGTTTCCCTGTGGGGAGTTCCCATGCCGTTTTTATCAATGAACTTCTATGTGTATTGTCGGCAATGCAATAGCCGCGGGTAGTTTTAATTGGGTTTTTTCCTTCGAAATGTCATTTTGCTGTCAGACTGTTCTAAACACGGGAAACATGCGCCCCTTTACAGGCATACTATAGACACCCCCCAGGTACGAAATTTAAAGGGATATTACACTTTTATTGTTTGACTTTAAGCATTATTAAAATCACTGCTCCTGAAAAAACGGACGTTTTTAAAACTTTTTTTTGCATTGATCCATGTCCCCTGGGGAAGGACCCGGGTCCCCCAAACACTTTTTATGACACTAACTTGCATATAAGCCTTTAAAATTAGCACTTTTGATTTCTCGAATGAAGGAGAAGATTTGGATGCCGCACACCGGATGTAGTCAAAAAACTTCACTTTATTGAAAAAATGGGATCATCAAAATAACAAGACTGTCATGCAGAAAGTACAGGTAAGCTGACGCGTTTCACACTCAGGACTGAGTGCTTACTCATAGCTATGAGTCTTAGTAATTGCTGCATTGTAGCGAGAATCTGCAGATGTTGAGCATCTCAAGACTGGCATTAGCAGTCAGGGCAGACAAATATAGCCAGAATCACTTACAATACAGTTTAACAATGCCATTTTTATAACAGCAATAGTGTATCATGATTGGGTAATAACAGGAACATTTCTTCCCTATAGTTTGATTTTCATTGCTGAACATGATTGTAATGTGAGGTCATTAGGTCATATGTAAAGTGGCTTACTTGGGAATGGTTGTACCAGGTTAAGGATCTGGTTTAGCTATTTCTTTAACAGCCAAGGCTAAAACTATGCTGTGTATATTTTGTGTGCAAGGTGTGAGGAGCGAACAAAGGAGTGTAACATATGAACATATACTTTCAAGTATGATATATGTAGCATATTTGATAATAAAAAGTGTCTTATCAAGAATCCAGCCTCCAGTTATTCTGTTAGTGTCAAAAAGGGGGTAGAGCTGTGATTGCCTTAAAGGGGTTGTAAACCCTCGTGTTTTTTCACCTTAATGCATCCTATGACGAGGGACCCCAAAAGAGGATGTTCGGGGCCACTCTGCTCAAAATGAGCTGCACAGTGGAGGTAAGTATGATATGTTTGTTATTTAAAAAAACAAGCCTTTAAATCACTTTAAACACTTTAATATGTGGGCATCGTAGACAGACCCTGGGAAGCCAGTGACCACCTTTGTGATGAACATATTTGCATTGCAGACAACCTGTATGTTTAGTGAGTTGTACCCCTTCCTATTACGTTAGATGTGTTCTTTATCAGAGGGGGCAAAAAAAGGCACATGGGTACAGTCTATGACACCCATGACATAGGGAATACCAGTAACCACATAGATAATCATTCTTAACCTAATCACACTCCTGACCCCTGCGGGCCTTAGCAAGCAAATGGGAGAAACATGGCTGTGATACCCCACCACTTCTCCTGCTACCAGAATGTGCAGGACAGAAAGAAACTTGGTCATGGGTGGTGTGGCATGACTACGCAGTGTGGTGGACTGCAGAAAAGGTCTCAATTCCCTAAAGATAAGCATAATAAGGTCCTTAGAAATATTTGGGGAGAGCATTTCTGCTTCAGATAAATCATACAGCAAAGTTTGCTGCCTAAAGAAACATGGACGCATGACTAGGACCCTTCTTCTCCTTGCCCTCCTTAGAATGGCCTAAAAGTCCAACAAATTGACCTCAAATAGTTCCATTAGGGATGTAGGGGAGAGCCTTGCAATGTACAGCTAACAGATGAGGTTAGACTAGCCAAATGCTCATTAGATTGTGATTTGGCACCATTTTTTAAACATTTCCATGCCCTGCCCATTCAGGTGTGATGACCACAGTCATCACTTTCATCATTACCACATGCCTGGACCACTACTTAATTACCGCATGCATTTATTTAAATATTTCCATCTGTGAATTGAGTTTAATGCTTTTGCATGTGGTATTTACCAAGCGCTATTAGCATTTTGTGGTAAATATCTCAAAAGGGTATAGGGAATTGACAGTTGCAGGATTGCATGCAATATTTAGGGAAAATGTTCTCAGAAACCTAAATGCCCTATGCAAAATGCATTTGTGAATGGAGCCCATAGTCACTGTTTGGCTAACAATTTTCCACCTTGCTCCTTCAACTTTTAATTTAAGTTTTTGAGCCAGGTGGTGCTGACAGGACTACCCATTCCCTGATTCAGCAGGAATCAGTGGAAATTCAAGCTTTTGTATGGCCATCTTAAGACTCTGTTTACACTAGTGTAATTTCAGATGTGACTTGAGTCACACAGAATTGCATGACAAAGGAAATTATATTGTTTCCAATGGTGCCGTTGACATCAATGTAATAGAGCAATTTTGGAAAAGGTTTATGTGCTACTTTGATGTAATTCTAAAATGATTTTGGCCTCTTAGATTGTGCAACCACTTCAAAGTAGCATCAAAGTAGCATCCAAAGTGGCACCCAAGTTGCATCATATTTGCATTAAAAAATTGCACTCAAAGTCAGATCATAATCTGATTGCAGCAACCTGAGCCTAGCCAGGATTGCCATAGATGGCTCACCTGCTGTATCTTTGCTAACAGATCCACAGAAAAGGTATATACTAACATAATACATAATAAAATAATAACAATTGCATTAATACTTGACTCAATTCTGCTAGGAATCACGGTTTCACTAAACATCTGTTACAAAGAAAAACAAAGCCAGACATGGCAGAAACTTTGTAGTTAAAGCCAAATGCAATCCTCTCCTTTATTTTAAAAATAACTCCATGCTACATGGAATAGAACATTCCATCAGTGTAAAACACAATTGTCATCCTATTTTCATTTGTTAAACCCTCCTACCTAGCACTATTTAATGTGATAGGTGAGTGTATTTTATTTTATATACCCTTGGAACAATAGATTCTGAAAATGTCTAAAATAGCGATGAACAAATTTATCAGCCTGAGTCACAAATTGTGGTGAATCAGGCCAATTCAATTCCATCTAAATGTAAAAAATGTTGGTGGATCAATCCACTAACGTCAAGTGTAATTTCACAAATTTTGTGCAAATTTGTATTACTTGCAAGGCCTCCACATAATGTCTTGTAGGTGATTCATTATCGTCTTTAATCAACAGGACTAAGGTGGTTGGATATATCTTCTATATTAAGGCATATAACCTCTCTGCAGCAGCATTTTCCACTGTGTCTTATTCATACTAGCACCAGAACAGAAGGGAGTTCTTAACACCTTTTGAATAACCCTCTTATGGCTGGAAAGACTATACTGATTCAAAAGGCCCAGTACAAACTTCTATATTTGCCAAGTTCATTCCAGGCTGCTCCACAGGGATCCAAACATGGCATGCATAGGGATGTACGTAGACATTGAAGCATTGCCTGAGACAACTCAAGTGTTGGATCCCTTCCTCCATCCGCCATCTGTACTAACTGACCCTTAGAAAGAGGAAACAGTAAGGTCAGGAGACAGAAATCTGAAAAAATACTTACTTGTGTCTAGTGGTCTGCTGTTATTGATACACTGACCACCAGCAGACTGTGTGTTTTACATGCAGCTATAATTCTTTGTGTGTGGGTTTTAACTGGACATTTGGTTCTTTAAAACCGTACACAATTTTTTGTGAAGTTAGAAAACTGTGGCACTGGACTGGGTCAATAATGTAGAAATTCATAAAAAATGGGAAAACAAAAACATTTTTTAAATTTAGAATGCTGACATTTAATTTAACTTGTAGCACAATACTCAATAAATTACTTCTCTCTGTATGCTTTAATTCATCTAAATTAATTAAAGTCTTAGCATGGATTCCAAATATCAACAGAAAAAAACATCGAAGAAGTAATGACCACAAAAAGTCAGTACATTTCAGGGTTATATGAAGTCACAAATGTGCTCAAGAAAATAATTGTCTTCAAACAAGAGAAGAAGAGCTGTAAGCACTTGAAAATGGAAGGGATTTTAAGCAGTAATCCTTCAAGATTCTTGAGAGCTGAATACTGTCCGTGTAAAGGCATAATTAATATGTAGAAATGTCTGCACTGCTGTTTCCATGACAACTGATGCATAAGTTACTTTCCAATAAAACGTTAGTGAATAATTGTGTCTTAATTTTATTTTTGAACTGGGGATTAAAACAGGTTTTTAAAATTTTCTTTGGATGCCTCACACTTGAGATTTACGCAAAAGAACTGATAAAGATTTCACAAAAACAAAATCTAATTGCAGGAAACTTATTCCGTATTGCAGTATCCTCATTTTTGTTATAACTGTCTATTTTGAACTTTGCTTCTTCTCACTGAGTTAGACACTTGAAAATAATTCTGTCACTTCATAGCAGCAAATACGCAATCAACACAGCTTTAGATTTGTAAATAAGCTACAGCACTGACTTGGCATATAAATCAAAATGTGCCATTTTTTTTGCTTTATGGACTGTAAATGACAGTTTTACTTTCAATACAGATCCACAAATATAAAATAATTCCTGATATAAATTAAGGATCCAATATAAGTGAGTAAATAGTATTATTTCTAGTAACAGGAAGCCAAGATAGTCCACCTTTTTTATAACCGTAATTACTTACCCCATCTACTCATATATTTTGTTTCTATCAGGATTATATGTGCTTGAGAGGATATGCAAAACCGAAGCTAGGAAATGTGAAAATCTATTTCAGTCAACACTGTATCAAATATTATTAGGCTGTCATAAATCCATAAGGCTGGGTCAAAAAATAAACATGCTCAAGGTATACACTGAAACGTCCATGTTTAATTTATGCTTTGAGTAGTTAAAGTGGTTGTAAAGGCAGAAGGTTTTTTATCTTAATGTATTCTATGCATTAAGATAAAAACCTTCTGTGTGCAGCAGCCCACCCCAGCCCTCCTAATACTTACCTGAGCCCATCTAGATCCAACGATGTTGCAGGATGGTCTCGGCTGCCCAGGACTACCCTCCTGAGACAGCAGTGCATTGCCATTGGCTTCACGCTGTTGTCAATCAAAGTCAGTTGGGCAATGAAGAGAAAAAAGGGGGCAGGGGTGGGCCATGGCTAGGTGTCTGAATGGACACAGGAAGCTGTGGCTTGGCTTGGGTGCCCCCTTAGCTAGCTGCTTGCTGTGGGGGCACTCAACAGGAGGGAGGGGCCAGGAGCACCGAAGAGGGACCCGAGAAGAGGAGGATCTGGGCTTCTCTGTGCAAAACCATTACACAGAGCAGGTAAGTATAAAATGTTTGTTATTTGTAACTAAAAAAAAAACGAGACTTAATACCACTTTGAGTTAAAAATTGCTTAGTATGTGCTGCATGAGACTATTTTTGTTTTAATGTCAATCCTGCAAACAACTCTAAAGGCCCATATACACAATCACAAAATCATACAAAAAAAACAGCTTTCAAAGCAATTGTACGATAATCTGATCCAGAGGCATAGCTTGAAGCTCGTGGGCCCTGATGCAGAAATTGAACTGGGCCCCCACTATCACCTGCCGCTTCTACAGCGCGCCTATATATTTCCATTATGCGCCATGATACTCCAAGTGGCTAAATAGTTATTTCAGAGATTTATTAACATATTGAGAGGGTAATTCAAAACATTTTAAAGGGGTCATGATTAAGCCCTGTTGAATAGGATGAAACATGTCAGGAAAAGTGGCGAAAAGCAGCTTTGACTGAGGCTTTTACATGTATACATCCATACTAGGACTAGCTAAGGTGAGTGGCAGTTTATTGCCTAAAATGTGAGCCTTACTAGGATTAAGATGGCCACGGCCAGAAATGCTGGGAAAGTGTTTTTTAAAATGATTTCTCAGCAAAATAAATCATGGAGACATGGATGGATTGATGTGTTTGTTTTAAATATTAAACGTGTAAACAGTGCAAGGGGGATCTCTGTGGTCCCTGATGTAAAAGGGAACACTGTGGACTCTGATGTAAAGGAGAACTCTGTGGACTCTGATGTAAAGGAGAACTCTGTGGACTCTGATGTAAAGGAGAACTCTGTGGACTCTGATGTAAAGGAGAACTCTGTGGACTCTGATGTAAAGGAGAACTCTGTGGACTCTGATGTAAAGGAGAACTCTGTGGACTCTGATGTAAAGGAGAACTCTGTGGACTCTGATGTAAAGGAGAACTCTGTGGACTCTGATGTAAAGGAGAACTCTGTGGACTCTGATGTAAAGGAGAACTCTGTGGACTCTGATGTAAAGGAGAACTCTGTGGACTCTGATGTAAAGGAGAACTCTGTGGACTCTGATGTAAAAGAGGACTCTGTGGACTCTGATGTAAAAGAGGACTCTGTGGACTCTGATGTAAAAGAGGACTCTGTGGACTCTGATGTAAAAGAGGACTCTGTGGACTCTGATGTTAGGGGGATCTGGAATAAAAGGAAACTGTGATGTAGGGGGCGTAAGATCCTCCCCCTCTTACACAACAACCCCAATTCCCCCTTACATTAAGGTCTGCATCATTCCTCCTTACATCACAGTCTGCAGTGTTTCCTTTTATATCAGGATCCACAGGAGTTCTCCCTTGCATTGTAAAGGGGAATTCTGCAAACTCTGATGTTGTAATTGGGAACTCTGAGGACTTTGATTCAAAGCGGTAGTAAAGGCATTTCAAACAAAAAACAAAAACAAGCCCTACAATCCTTGTTAGTACACAGCATTCGCCCAAAAGGGACAAACATAAAAATGTTTCTCGTACGATACCAGATCATACATTTTTTTTTTTTTCTTGAAAAATATTTATTGAGTTTTTACAATACACAATTGTATAAGACAGAGTACATAACAATTGTAAAGCATGAACATACAAATGCTCTAGGCAGCAAATTCGTTTTATACCTAAACATAGGTAGGGGGAACGTGGGGGGGGGGGGGTCAGCAATTCACATTTACCATCTTATCGAGGTCGTACGACAATAAAATGCCTGAGAGGCTCTAACTTATACCTTTGTACCTTAAGGAGTGGAGGCTACGTTCTGACATATCTATCTGGATAACCTACATTATGGTCTAGTTACAACAATTGAGCTAAATGATACTGGTAATACTGGGGTGAGATAAATGAATATAGTGGATGTCAAAGAGCATTATGAGGTTGTAAAGATCTTACGTTGGTTTAAAAGTCGAGGGGTCAGGAGCTGGAGATATTTTGAGTTTGCCAAGTGTGTTGGTAATATCTCTCTTTAGGTACCAATCTGTAAAACGGAATGGGTGCATTATGTCTTGCATGGCCTGTGGAGTGAATGTTGCTTCCACATATCTTCTCCATCTTTTGAAAAAACGTGAAGTAGGTTTGTTGTGATGGTGTCCAATCTCTCCAGGTAAAAAAGTGACATCATGGCTTTTTTGAGCGCCGGTAGATTAGGAGGTGTTGCTGTGATCCAATGAGACATAATGGTCCTACGGGCAACTAGGAGACATATATGGGCCCAATGTGGTATATTTTGTAAGTCCATTGCTGACAAAGAGGAGGATGATGGTAGTATACTGAACAGGCATAGGAGACAGTCCTTAATTATCCATGTTTTATTGATTTTGTTAACGTAGGCTGTCACAGCATTCCAAAAACTGGTGATGGCAGTGCAGTCCCAAAGCCGGTGAAGCAGTGCGGGATGAGGCGTTGAGCACCAGGGACATTGTGCTTGAGATGGATCTGCTTTGTTGAAGCGAAATGGGAAGTATGCTCTGTGAATGATTTTAAACTGGGTCTCACGCCATGTTTCCGATGTTGTAAGTTTGCGGATATTTCTGTAACCCTCAAGGATTTTTTCCGGCAAGTCGACGTCACCCAGTAAGTGAGACCATTTTTGGAATGGTTTAAGGCCGTATTTCCGCGTTTGGTGTTGTATGAGGTGGGAGTAAATACTGGAGATAGAATAATCTTTGCTCTGAAGTATATTGTCAATGAAAGATGGTTGAAAAGGATTGGACTCTGACCCATAGCAAGATCCTAAATAATCAGCAAGTTGGTGATAAAAGAAAATGTGCATTGGTGGTAGTGAGAATTCCCGAGCTAGGGTTTGGTATGGTTTGAGTTTACCTGTTTTGTCTTGGTATAGGGAGGTTATGTTCGTTAGGCCCCTGGTTTTCCATTGGTTGAAAGCTTTATGTAAAGTGGATAGTAAGAACATAGGGTTGCCTTGTATTTTTAAGTGGCGAGAGATGCTCGATGGCAGTCCAAGTAGTTTCCTGACCTCTCTCCATGTGATAACAGTGTCCCTGAAAAGTACACTTGTTTTGAGGTGGGAAGGCAGTTTATTAGGATTAGAGTGGAGGATGGCTGAAAGATCATACGGGGACGCCATAGAGTCTTCTAGTGCAAAATTGGAGTATTTAGATCCTCCAGTCAACCAATCTAGGCCCTGTCTAAGTAAACGCGCTAGGTTATAGAAACGAATATTGGGGAGTCCCGCCCTCGCCCTTCGAGAGACACAATTTTTGAAGCGAAATGCGTGTTTTTTTGCGAGACCATAAGAAAGCTGTTAAAGCTCTCTGGATTTTTTGGATATCTGAGTGTCTTAGTAAGAGAGGTATGGTCTGCATTGGGTAAAGCAAGCGCGCAAATGACACCATTTTAAAAAGGTGACATCTCCCAAAAAGCGAGAGGGGGAGGGCCCCCCACGCCTCCAACTCCTTAACAATTTTAGTTATCAAGGGGGGGTAATTAAATGAATATAAAGAACATGGTTCCCGTCCAATACGGATACCTAAGTAGGTAATATGTTGAGATGCCATGGCAAGCGGGGATAGGTGTTTCCATTTATTAGATAGGCGTGGGTGTAATGCCAACACTTCACTCTTATCAAAGTTTATACGGAAGCCAGAGCAGAGTCGAAAGGCCGCAAAGAGTTGTTTGAGTCTGTCAAAGTCTGATATGGGGTCGGTAGAAAATAATAGTATGTCGTCCGCAAACAGGGCGGAGCGGAAAGTTTGATTACCCATAGTGATGCCACTAACCCCCTCAGATGAGTTGAGTATTCTGGATATGGGTTCAAGCGCAATGTTAAACAATAACGGGGACAGGGGGCAACCCTGTCGCGTTGCCTTTGCTAAGGGGATTGTGTCAGAGACAAAATCCGGGATGACAAGACGTGCCGTTGGGGAGGCATTGTAGTAAAAATCGCATATTCTGACCCGAAAAGCCGAATTGTTCAATTACAGTGAAGAGCCAAGTGAAGCTGATGTTGTCAAAGGCTTTTTCCGCGTAGAGGGACATGATCGCAACGTCTCGGTCGGGATGTGTTTTGGCATATTAAGACTTTACGAATGTTTAGGGTAGCTGAGCGTCCAGAAACAAAACCTGATTGGGCTGGGTGTAATAGGGATGGAAGTAGGTGTCAGGTCCCACACTTACCAGACAGGTGAGTCCACTTGGGCAGAGGGTAGGCCCCCTTACTTATCCGATTCGGGACCCCTGATAGAGTAAACAGGAAGCCCACGAATGCGGAGTGGTATGAGGGCCTGATGTGGAGTCCTGGAGCACGGTGGTTTTTCAGGCAGCAGGTAGAGCTTTAGGAAGGCTGGAACTGATGCTGAGCAGGGGCTTATCAGGCTGGTCACACACAGGCAGAGGTCGGCAGCAAGCTGGCAGCAACGGTACAAGTGGAGCAGGCAGTAACAAGGTCAAATAAGCCGGGGTCGGGTTCAGGCAGCAATCAAGGGAGGTCCAAAGGCAAGCCGGGTCACAACGGGTCAAACTTCAGGAATACAGGAACACAGAGAGGATCACAGGAATGAGACACAGAGCTGTTGATCAGGCAGCACCGAACAGGGACAGAGGCAGACTTAAATAGGCTGATTGGCGCCAAAACGCCGCGCTCGTGCGTACGCCGATTCGCCAAAGCGCCGCGCGCTCCCGCCTGAGCGCGCTCCCGACGCCGGCGTGCATGCCAACGCCACCGGGCACGCCTGCGGTAACGCTCATAGGCGAACACGCGCTAGCACGGACGCGCGTTAGCGCGAACGCGCGCACATCCGCCCGGACGCCACCCCGCACGCCACGGCTGGTCAGACCAGACACGCCAGCGCCCCCAGGAACACGCGCCCTAGCACGCACGGAGACACGAGCACCAACGCGCCCCGGCGCGCACCGGCGCCCAACCAGGTAACCTCTCTGACAGTAGGAGAGTTAAGCGTGATGCAACTATTTTAGACAGGATTTTTACATCGACATTAATTAATGAGATTGGACGATACGAGCCTGGGAGTAGGGGATCTTTACCTTTCTTGGAGATTAATTTGATATGAGCCTGTGTCCCTGTGGGAAGATAGAGGCCTCCCTCCCACATGGCTGCATACACATGTTTCAGGGTGTCTGGTATAAAGTCAGTTGTTAATTTGAAAAATTCCACCGTGTACCCGTCGGGGCCTGGAGCTTTGGCAGATGCCATGGATTTAACCGTATGTCGGATGTCATCTACCGTAATAGGAGCATTGAGGGCCTACAATTGTGCAGTTTGAAGTTTGGGCAGATGTATCCTGGCTAGCAAAGCTGCCGCCGTAGGTTGATCGGTTGGGTCAGCTCAATATAATTCAGTATAGTACTCTTCAAGTATTTTGCTAATTTGGGCAGGCTAGGTAACCAGTGAGCCGGTTGCATTTCTCATGGTAGAGATGTGAGTAGGACGTCTTGGTCCTGAACATAATTTGGCCAGCAGCCTGCCCGCTTTGTTACCAAACTTGTGAAAATGAAGAGTAGAGTATGATGTTTTAGCAGCTTCGTGATGTTCTGCACAAAGATCAAAAGCGCACTTAGCTTGCTGCCATTCTAGTATGTTATCAGAGGTACGGTTTAGTGTTAGCTTCTCATGGGTCAAGCGTAGAGCTTCGCTTGAAGGGTGCGTTTCTTGAACTGGACGGTGTATGAGATGATTTTACCCCGGAGGAAGGCTTTGCCGGCTTCCCAGAAGAGGTTTGGGTTGGAAAGGTGAGCTCCGTTTGTGGAGATATATTCTTCCCAGGCCTCATATAGTACGTGTCGGAAGTCTTCACTATCTGCGAGATACGAAGGGAAGCGCCAGGTAGGGGAGGGGGTGGAGGGTTTAGCCTGAGTTATGTAAAACACAATAGGGCTGTGGTCCAAGATTCTGGCATCATTAATGTCTGAGGCACTTATTGCAGAGATTAAAGCTGGGGAGGCAAAAAAATAGTCTATGCGAGAAAAGGTGTTATGTGGGGGCGAAAAAAAGATATATTCTCAATCCGTTGCGTGCATTAAGCGCCAAATGTCGACGAACTGCATGGAGTCAATGGATTGTGCTAAGGGAGTGGAATCTGGCATCTGGGGGGTAGCGGTACATGACCTGTGCGTTGGACGATATGTGCGATCTGCCAGTGGTGACATGGCAGAGTTAAAGTCCCCACCCACTAGATGTAACATCTCAGGTGCAGTAAGCACTCACTGTACCATGTCGCCTAATGTCATATGTAGGGTTATTTTGCGGCCGATGGAATCAGCCCTGACCTCTTTGACTGAATGACATAGGTTTTTGTGCACAAGAATAGATACTCCCGCTTTACGGCCTACTGCCGGTGAACCAAATACAGAGCCTACCCACATTTTTTGGAGGCGTGTTAAGTCGTCTGCAGACAGGTGTGTCTACTGAAGCAAAGCCACATCTGCCTGGAGACGCTGTAAGTGTCTAAGAATAGACATGCGTTTACTTGGAGAGCGGAGCCCCTTAACATTCCGCGAAATAACCTTCAGGTGACTCCCATCGGTTGAAGAAGACATGACTGGAGATAAACAATGTATTGTACGAAAGGCTTACAACGGAGCCTCTTGGTATGTACATTGTCAACCATACAGGAGTCACCAGAGAGTTGTAGGTCACCCGAAAACATAGGTATTAATAAGGTAAATGTGAATTGCAAATATTCTAAGCAGTATAAAATAAACGGTATCAAAGCAGAATTTTGGTTAAGGAAAAACAAAATACACACAGTGAAATTCACTTTTTTCCACATGAAGTTCAACTACCCAAAGTATCTCCCAGAGGGCCGCTCGCCCCTCACGTAGTGGCAAGATGTAGGCTATGGGGAGCGGAGGGAGAGAGGAAAAGAGGGAAAAGAAGGGAGGGGGGAATGATGGAGATAGGTAGAGGTTAGTAGAGAGGGGTAAGGAGAGGAAAGAGGGTCAGGGAAAGGGAGTCTTGCAACTGTACCATGGGGTAGGCTCGGACAAGGGAGGGCTCAGCCCATGGGCCTGAGCTGCGGAAGGGCGGTGGCTGTGGCTATTACATGAGCCCCCCAAGTGGCCCAATAACCAGTCTCGAGGGAGACTGTAATACAGGCTAGAAAGCAAAAAACTTTGAGCAACAGGTTGACACCAACAATGGGAATCAATATAAGTAATAAAAGTAAAAAGATAAAAAACTAGAGATAAGGAGGGGGTAATATTACCCATCTGTGCAAGCATGGTCGGCGACAGTGAGTTACTGAAGTCCTTCAGCGATTACCAGAGCAGTCCTCCTGGTTGGTGAAGCGACTGCGTTTGTAGGGAGATTTGGTTGGGCTGCGTTGATGTTTAGGCGGTGGATGTGATGCAGACGGTGAGGGCGATGGTGAGTCCTCCAAAGTGTTGCTGTGTTCCATCTCGGTGCCTCGAGTAGTTATGTAGTTTTCTGCCTCCTCAGGGGTGGTGAAGGCGAGGTGTTCTCCTTCATGCGTTTGTATGCGGAGGATAGCTGGGTATGCTAAGGAGAACCGGATTTGGTTGTGGTGCAGGGTTGAGCAGATCGGTGAAAATGCTTGTTGTTTCATCACCTCCATGGAATAATCTGCAAAAAGTAGGAATTTTGCGTCATCAACGGTTAAAGAGCGCGAACGGCGAAATTTTTGCATTATAGCATTCTTGTCCGCGTAGTTAAGGTACTTGACGATAACATGACGGGGTTTGGCGCGTGTTTCTGAATATTGACCCATGTGGTGTGCACGTTCGATAGTACAGGGTATGCGGAGGCCCAATTGCGCGGGGATGATTTTCGCGCCGATTTTCGTTAGCTGATCTGTGGATACCGATTCTGGCAATCCAATTATGCGTAGATTGTTTCTTCTCGAACGATTTTCCAAATCGTCGAGTTTGTCCCAGATGTCTCTGTTAGTAGCAGTAATGCGTGCAACCGCTGCAGATGAAGCTGTGAATTCATCTTCCAGGGAAGATAGCCTCTCTTCCACCTGAGTGATTCTCTGTGCCTGTGCTTGGATGTCTATGTGAAGCTGTTCTAGCCCTCTATGAACTGCAGCATCCACAGTGGCTGTCAGTGTAGGGCCCAGCAGTATTACCACTGCTTGTGCGATGCCAGCAGGGGAGGCAGGATCCATACCTGGCAGATCTGGAGCTGAGGGCGGCTGTGGCTGTGTCTGTAGCTGCTCCGTCATGCCTGATGCGGCCGCCATCTTGGCTGTGTCCGCCGCTGTCTCTCCTCCGGGGGGATATCGTGGAGGATACCGCCCGGGCCTACAATCGCTCCACAAAGCGATCCATTTGAGCCCACAGTGCTGCAGCAATACAGGGGGGTCTCCCCAGAGCAGTAGCCATTTTGTGAGGAGCGCTGCGGGAGCTGGGGCTATCTACCTCCTCATCATGTGGCGCCGGAACCGGACGATTTTTGTTTAATCAATACAGTTTTTGTCCGAAAATACAATAAAAATACACTACAACACATGACATCACTTCTGAATTTTCAATCTGTCATACAAGAATCATACTTTAGTAACCTCTTCATTTTCAACCTGGAGACTAGCATGCAACAAAAAACGGACGATCATTCAACCGATAATCTCATTGTGTGTACCAGGCTTTAGGCTGGATTTGCACTGTTGTGAAAGTATGATATGTGCTTTGGGTAACTGCGGTGCTTTTCATTCCTAATGGCACTCTAATGTTGCCAATGCATGACAATGTGCGGTAATGCGCTACCATATATTTAGGTGCACTTTATTACCAAAAGTATTGCATGCACCTTTTTTTGGTGCATTTTGGTGTGTTTATTTGAATAGGCTCCCTTAACAGAACATAGAACAAAATACTTACATAGTCCAATACTGTCAGCATATATAGTAGGCACCTTCAGATAGATCACATCAATTTCATTTCAATTTCAGCTCAATGGATGCTTAAAGTGACCCTGTCATGAAATAATTTGTCAGAAAAGGACAGTAAATGCCCTTTCTATTGTCCATGCTGCCAATTTCTGCTCAGATTCAGACCTGTGGTTTCTCCACAGCCAGAGATATTTAGTAGGGTTGCACTGATACCTTTGTGCTGGATCAATTGAGGAGTAGGCATTGGGAGAAAATGTGACCAAGTAGCACATCTCCTATGGCACAATTCCTGGGAACCTTGCCTAGGTATTTCAGCATGAGTTGGCCCCGTCACCACCAATTGCCTGTTGCAGAGAACCACAAATCCTCAGTGTCGCTGGGGAGAACAGTGTACTCAACTATCTCACCCCACCTACTGTATGTACAACTCCTGGGGTTTGGGAAAAGTAAAAGCCCCCAATAAAGCCTGCCCCGTTTCCTCCTCCTCCTCACTACCAGCACCCCAACCCATAGGCAAAAGATCCTGCTGCCTCTGAGTGCTATTACACCATGCAGTGTGTGTGTTCCAGCAGAAACACTGGAAGTATTGTCATGCTAATATCTGCTTTGTCATGCCTCACTATTCTGGTCACCCCTTCGAATGGTGGCACATGTCCTGAATCAGGAGCCACTGACATTATGAGAAAAAAAAACACAGCTCCCAGAGCCTGTCATCACACCATACTTGAACAGATACTTGTTGACAACCCACTGCTACTGGTGTAGCCACTTCAGCATGGCCAATGTACAGTTCTAAAGTATGAGTGTATTACATATCAGGTGGTGAGAAAGCAGCTTTTGTTGCCATTGTATTTGCGCCAGGCAAACACTTGTGACCATGATCACCTGAAGCGACCGTAATTCTTAAGGCCTGCAGTAGGATAAACTGAAAGCCAGGGTACCTAACCCGGAACTGCTGTACACAGAGGTTCCAGACAGGGTCTGGCAAGGTACATAGTGCCATTGTCACATACGAGATTGCCTGGCACTTGAAAACTCCAGCAGCTACAAAGGATACACCTGCCTGGAGATGACAAGGGTTAGGACACTGTCTGTAACATTCAGGCCTACACTTGACCCTATTCAGCATAGCCCCATGCTTACCCTGTTTCCTGCTTGATGTGCCTTAAAATAAGCCTCTCAAATCCCTTGTCAGAATTATTTTCTAAAAAATAATTTGCTGCTCGGTGCAGCAAATGTTGCAGCAGATGCAGACAGAGAATGTTATGGAAAGGGAGGAGAGGTGAGAAGTGAGGAACAAGGAGCAAGTGGGTGGAGTGCTGTCTTATTGAATTAAGGAGGGGAGATCCTGTCATCTATTCTATTCACAGAATACTTTGCATTCTGTGATAAAAATACAAGGACTTTATGAAATGGATGAGTGTGGTAGAAGAGGAGGGTGAGTGGTGCAATGCTTCACTGTTAGAACCAAGGTGGTTAACCCATGTAGCACCAGAAGTTCACTGCTTTGAGGGGATCTGGTATCACTGAAGGGAGGATTTTTAAAGTAACTAGTAGCCAGCAAGACATAAGTTACACTTCATTAGATATAAAATATGTCTCTGGTGCTGTATACCTAAAACATTTTTAAATAAACTTCAGGTAAGATCCACAAATGATGTAAGTTTTCCATAATTAGCAACAAAAACTCTGTCGGAGGTTTTAATCCTGTTGGGCCTGATGGGTTACCAGTGCACATTCATTTGCAGATGAAAAGCTGCTTATTTTCAAACATTCCTTCTCTGAATGAAACCTCCTATGGTGCCATGCCTAGAAAAGGTATGAGTTTCTGCTCCAAGTCATTTACATGTGTTAATTTCAGCTTGAACTATTGAGCTTCATATATAGGAGTTTTTCAACAGAGGAGCTAAGAGAAGCCTGGAAAACATGCCAAAAGTAGTCATGAGCCGAACTACCCTAGTTCGGTTCAAGCAGGATTCATTGAACTTCAAGAAAGTCTGTATGATGAACTAGAACCCCATTAAAATCAATAGCAGCATAATCTGTTAAAATAAAGATGCCTATTTTCTATGCTAATAGGCAAGAGGCAATGGTCAAAAAATAGCATGGCGGGTGGATATGCACCAATGCACATTTCTTTTTTAAATTCCATTCGCCGGGAGCAGGGATTTTTTTAAAGCACTAACATTTAATTTGAGCATGCAGCCTGGCTGGCCAGGAAAGGGGAAAGCTGACAGTGTGCCCCCCCCGAACCATACCAGGCCACATGCCATAAACATGGGTGGGCACCTTGCAGGGGGAAAACCCCCTGGCGAGGAACTCCCCATGCTGATGAGGACAAAGACCCCTTCTCCACAACCCTGGCCAGTGGTTGTGGGGGTCTGCAGGTGGGGATCAGAATTTGGAATCACCTTTAATAATGAGGGGGCCCCCAGATATCCCCCTATGTGAATGAGTATGGTGTACATAATACCCCTACTCATTCACAAAATAAAAAGGTGTAACCTAGAAAGAAGGACACCCAAACATTTGATAAGCTCTTTATTTAAAAAAATAAAAATCCTGAAAAAAGTCCCCAGTTGTAAATCCATTGTCAATCATGCTGCCTGCTTACTCCCCCCCCCATAAAAAAAACAACGCCTATCCCGACGGTACTCTGGCTGAATGACAACTCACCAAGCTGTCATCAGCTACTGTATATAAGGAAGAAGTAGGGCTAGTGGTGACAACATTGAGCCAGGGCTATATTTGGTCAAAGTCACTGTCCAAATATGGCCAGTGATGTAATTGCTGTTTCTGCCCCTCTGATTACATGGCTGGGGAATCTCTGTGAGCAATCAGTGACAGTGGGACACTGTCATATACAGATGTGGTAGAAATACCACTTATAAATGATTTTCAGCTCCCACCCAACAGCCAAAGTTTGGTCTGAATGTAGGATTGGACCGAACCAGGAGCTAATCCATAGCCAAAAGCTCCACCTGCTGGCTGCATGTGAAACCACAAAATATTTAATTACAACATACAATATTTAATATTTAACTTAATAAAGAAAAAAAATCACTTTTAGGGACATTGGGGGTTATTTACAAAAGGCAAATCCACTTTGCACTACAAGTGCAAACTAGACATGTGCACACCAAAATATTTTGTTTCGGAATTTAGTTTTCGTCCGAAAAATAAATTTATTTAGTTACTCCCAAAATTTGTTTTTATTTATTTCGTTTTTCGTTAAAAATTAGTCCGAAAATGCTAATTAATTAAGATCGAATTTGTGATTGAAGGCTTATGGTGTCTGTCGAATGTTCAAAGAAGATTTGACGGAGCAGCTAAACTGTACGTGTACATTTCCGGTCGAATTTTCCACCTACAATCTAGCTGTAGTAGAATTCTAATGTTGTATGACTAGTAATACCTTATTTATCGGCGTATAACACGCACTTTTTTCCCCTTAAAATCAAGGGAAAGTCGTGGGTGCGTGTTATACGCCGTTCCCCGATGTCGCTATGTGAATGTCGGCGATCGCCGCCGACATTCACATCGCGAGTAGTTTTAAACATGGCGCCGCGGAGTTTGGAGGGACTCGGCGGTGCTGAACGAGCGCAAATCACAGAGCCGAGATACACATACCCGAGTGTATTCGGCTCTTTCCGTCGCCGCTCACAGTCCCGCCCAGTCCCGCCATTGGACTTGTGTTATGTCCATCATAGGGCGGGACTGGGCGGGACTGTGAGCGGTGCCGGAAAGAGCCGAATACACTCGGGTATGTGTATCTCGGCAGCGTTCGTTCAGTTCCGCCGGCGCCGAGTCCCAACTCCGCGGCGACATATTTAAAACTACTAGCATGTGTATGGCGGCGGCGGCAGGCATGGACACTGGGGACAGGGCTGTATTGGGGACAAGGCTGCACTGGGGACAAGGCTGCGCTGATAAGGCTGCACTGGGGACAAGGCTGCACTGACAAGGCTGCACTGGGGACTGGCTGCACTGGGGACAAGGCTGCACTGGGGACAAGGCTGCACTGACAAGGCTGCACTGGGGACAAGGCTGCACTGACAAGGCTGCACTGGGGACAAGGCTGCACTGACAAGACTGCACTGGGGACAAGGCTGCACTGACAAGGCTGCACTGACACTGAAAAGGCTGCAATGACACTAACAAGGCTGCAGATGAACACTGATGAGGCTGCATTGATGGGCATTTTAATGTAAGTTTCTTTTCCTTAAACTTCCCTTCTAAAAGTTTTTTTCCTTAAAATTCTCTCCTAAACTTGGGGTGCGTGTTATACGCCGGCGCGTGTTATACGCCGATAAATACGGTAATTATATTTATTAATTATTTTACTAGTCAACCAACATTAGAATTTTTCTATAGCCTATGGGCGGATGCATTTGACCGGAAATGTACGATTGCAGCGTCGTACAGTTTAGCTGCTCCGTCGAATCTTCTTAGAACTTTTGACAGACACCATAAGCCAGATATTGATATGGCATTATAATATAGAATCTATCCCCCCCCCCCCCCACAACACGGGCAGCCTCTGAGGCTATCACAACACTAGCAACACTAGTATCACTATCAAGTTCACAACACTAACACATTAGCAGCAGATTATTATGAAAAAGTTAAGTTGAACTATAGCTTGCTTCACTATTGTTCTGCTGCTGTGCTTATGCTTAATTGCTAAATAATTCAGGTTCTCTGACAAACGGACCAGCTAAGATTGACTGTCTTCTGAAATGATTCAGTGTGTCTGTCTCTCTCTGCTAGCAAATCGTAAGTGAAAGTAAGTTTGCTGTACGTGTGTTCTTAGTTCTAGCTATTTTACTGCTCCTCCTCTTTGGTTACAATCGGCCAATAACATTCATCATCATCATTATTTTTATTTTACTTCCCCCACCCAAATTCCAGCAGCGATCTTTTCTCTCTATGTTGAATCTTTTCTCTCTATGTAGAATAATCTTGGACTAATAGAGTTAAGGTTTGGGACATTCGACCACAGGTTCGATAGACACAGATTGTTATTGTCAGTGTCATGTTGAATCTCCTATCTATATCGAACTGTTGTAGCAACGAAAATGAAAATAAAGCATTTGTTTAAGTCGGATTTTTCGGTTTTCGTATCATTTGTTTGTTTGTTTCTTTCTTTCGTTATCGTTTGTTAAAATGATAACTAAAATATCTGAAATTCGGACGAAAATGCATTCGGACGAAAAATGTCTATTGCAAACTACATATGCAAAGTGCACTTGGAATTACAGTTACAGTAAATCTGAGGGGTAGATCTGAAATGAGGGGAAGCTCTGCTGATTTTACTATCCAAACATGTGCAAGCTAAAATGCAGTAGTTTATTTTCCTTGCATGTCCCCCTCGGATCTACAGCGACTGCACTTCCAAGTGCACTTTCAGTGCAATTTCAAGTGCACTTTGCTCTTGTAGTTTGCACTTGTAGTACAAAGTGGATTTGCCTTTAGTAAATAACCCCCATTGTCCTTTAATTCTTCCCTCACACTTCTCACTGTAGCCCACATACCAAAATGTTAACCATCAGCCATACACTGCTTGAATTTGTAATGTGTGTAATTGATGTTTACAGGACATATTGTAACTATAGGCGTTTCATATTCTTACAATGATTATTGATTGAACAGATACATATTATTGAAAGCACACATCAGCTAGCCCTAAGACTAATCAGAATGCTTGGTGCTTAGAAATTGTGTAATTTTATAATATCCCTTCTTGCAACACCTAAAAATGTGATACAAATTACAGTTCTATGCAAAGGCATTCATCCACATTGAATAACGACATTATGTAATCAGAAATATGAAAGCACTTGTAAAATCATTCCAGCCAGTGAGCAATTTAAAATGATAATAGGCAACGTTAAGCTTAGCTCACAGATTTAGATATAATTAAAGATACATTTGATGACAATTATGAAACTACTTTCAATTTTCAAATATAATCTTGAACTTTTAATTTGAACTGCAGGCTGTAAAAAAGAAATTTAAAAGTTTAAATCGAGAGAAAATATATTAGTAGGAAAATATTTTATTTCGTGTTCCCCATTTAAACAACGACAGGGGTGGAGCTCTTAGTTTCCAGACTCAATATTAAAAAAAAATTTTAGCCAAATATTTTCTGTTTCGCTTAAAGTTAAAATATACTGTATTCTTATTTCAAAGTGGATGTAAAAAATTCCATCAAATGTAGGATTGTAGTTTTGCAAAATTCCTGTTTAGATTTTTGTAAATTCTAAAATAATTAGTGGGCTGCAGTCCAGCCTAACTGTAGCTCAACAGGAGTGTTTCTCCAATTGCGCCTAACAACTGAAGTTTGTGTTTTTACGTTATTTACTGTGATTTGTAATCACCACTATGTGTACGATTGATTACTACACACATCCATATATATTTGGGGTGGCCATTCACCCCTTCATTTCTATTTTTTTCCATTTCACTTAGCGCTGCATTGATTATTTTTTGTTTACATGTTTCTCCAATTACAGAGTGTGCTGTCTCTGCCCCACGTTATATGAGCTTGCTCTTGAAGGGTAAACTAGCTGGGAGAACCTGCTGGGAGAACTATGACTATATATATATATATATATATATATATATATATATATATATATATATATATATAACTATAACTATATTGTCAAAAGTATTGGGACACCTGCCTTTTGCGTTGATCCACCCTTTGCAGCTATAACAGCTTCAACTCTTCTGGGAAGGCTGTCCACAAGGTGTAGGAGTGTGTCTATGGGTATGTTTGACCATTCTACCAAAAGCGTATTTGTGAGGTCAGGCACAGATGTTGGACGAGAAGGCCTGACTCACAGTCTACGCTCTAATTCATACCAAATATCGGGTCGAGGTCAGGACTCTGTGCAGGCCAGTCAAGTTCCTCCACCCCAAATTCACTCATCCATGTCTTTTTTTATAGCAAAAGATAAAAAAAAAATGTTTTTTGATCTTTTGCTTTTAAAAGGTAAAGGAGAGATTTGGGGTGTTTTGACCCAAGATCTCTCCATAAAGAGATAAAGAGGACCGGTCATCCTCATTTCTGTTACAAGGGATGTTTAAAGTGTTAAAAAAAAAAAATTAAAGGGACAGTGTAAAAAAAAAAAAGTTAAATAAATAAGAAAAAAAAGTAAAGTGTCCCGATCTCTCCGTGCTCATGTGCAGAAGAAAATGCATGCATAAGTCGTACATGCATATGTAAACGGTATTCCATGCATACATGTGAAGTATCGCTGCAAACGTTAGAGTGAGAGCGATAATTCTAGCGCAAGACCTCCTTTGTAACTCTAAACAGGTAACCTGTAAAGGTAAAAGTCGCCTATGGAGATTTCTAAGTACTGTAGTTTGTTGCCATTCCACGAGCATGCACAATTTTAAAGCGTGACATGTTAGGTATCTATTTACTCGGCATAACATCATCTTTCACGTTTTATAAAAAAATTGTGATAAATATTGTGTTTTGTTTTTCATAAATAATTAAAGTGTATTTTTTTGCAAAAAAATTGCATTTGCAAATATTGCGTGACATAAAGAATTGCAACGATCGCCATTTCATTCCCTAGGTTCTCTGCTAAAAACAAATTATGATGTTTGGGAATATAAGTAATTTTTTAGCAAAAAAATACTTAAACTTCTAAACAAAAAGTGGCAGAAAAAAAACTTGTGAAAAAATCAAAAACAGCACACAGACCCTTCCAGAGGTTCCTACAAATACATAGCAGACCATTGGAGGAGTCTAAGTGCTGTTTTTTTTTTTTTTTTTTTTTTTTCAATTAAGCGGTCAATGAATGTCATTTGCCAGCACTAGGGATGAGCTTCGAGTTCGAGTCGAACTCACGTTCGACTCGAACATCGGCTGTTCGCCAGTTCGCCGAACAGCGAACAATTTGGGGTGTTCGCGGCAAATTCGAAAGCCGCAGAACACCCTTTAAAAGTCTATAGGAGAAATCAAAAGTGCTAATTTTAAAGGCTTATATGCATGGTATTGTCATAAAAAGTGTTTGGGGACCTGGGTCCTGCCCTAGGGGACATGGATCAATACAAAAAAAGTTTTAAAACGTCCGTTTTTAAAAGTGTAATATTCCTTTAAATATTGTACCGGGGGGTGTCTATAGTATGCCTGGAAAAGGGGCACATGTTTCCAGTGTTTAGAACAGTGTGACAGCAAAATGACATTTCAAAGGAAAAAAAGTAATTTAAAACTGCTTGCGGCTATTAATGAATTGCCGGTCCGACAATACACATAAAAGTTCATTGATAAAAACAGCATCGGAATTCCCCACAGGGGAACCCTGAACCAAAATTTAAAAATAAAAATGGCATGGGGGGTCCCCCTAAATTCCATACCAGGCCCTTCATATTAAGGGGAACCCCAGCCAAAATTTAAAAAAAAAAAAAAGGCATGGGGTCCCCCTCAAAATCTCTACCAGATCCTTCAGGTCTGGTATGGATTTTAAGGGGAAACCCCGCCAAAATTTAAAAAAAATATATCATACCAGACCCTTATCTGAGCATGCAACCTGGCAGGCCGCTGGAAAAGAGGGGGGACAAGAGAGTGCCCCCCCTCCTGAACCGTACCAGGCCACACGCCCTCAACATTGGGAGGGTGCTTTGGGGTAGCCCCCCAAAACACTTTGTCCCCATGTTGATGGGGACAAGGGCCTCATCCCCACAACCCTTGCCCGGTGGTTGTTATTTAAGAACCGTCAGAAGAGGAGAAGCGTCACACAGCGGGAGCATCCCATCATGCCATCATGTATGCGGAGCGGCCTGAGGAGAAGAAGGGAAGAAGGGAAGAAGACGCCGGCGCCGCGGAGGAAGATGCCGGACGAGAACACCGGAGGAAGGACCTAGAAGAACCTTAAGAACCAGAAGAAAAAGAAGATGGAGGAAGAAACCGAAGGAAGATAGAAGATAGAAGATAGAAAGATAGAAGACAGAAGAAGCATTTAAATAAAGGAATTGTCAAAAACTGTCTCTTGTCATTTTTAACAATTTTGACAGTTTTTTTGTGAAATGGTAGGGGTACTTTTGTACCCCTTTACCATTTCACACAGGGGGGAGGGCTGGGATCAGGGGGTCTCCTTGTTAAAGGGGGCTTCCAGATTCCAATAAGCCCCCTGCCAGCAGACCCCCACAACCACCGGGCAAGGGTTGTGGGGGTGAGGCCCTTGTCCCCATCAACTACCCCAAAGCACCCTCCCAATGTTGAGGGCATGTGGCCTGGTACGGGTCAGGAGGGGGGGCGCTCTCTCATCCCCCCTTTTCCTGTGGCCTGCCAGGTTGCGTGCTCGGATAAAAATTGGCGCGGGGTTCCCCTTAAAATCCATACCAGACCTGAAGGGTCTGGTATAGATTTTGAAGGGGACCCCATGCCATTTTTTAAAAAATTTTGGCCAGGGTTCCCCTTAATATCAATACCAGACCTGAAGGGCCTGGTATGGAATGTAGGGGGACCCCCACGTCATTTTTTTAAAAAATTTTGGTTTGGGGTTCCCCTGTGGGGAATTGCCATGCCGTTTTTATCAATGAACTTTTATGTGTATTGTCGGACCGGCAATCCATTAAAAACCGCGAGTAATTTTAAATGACTTTTTTTCCTTTGAAATGTCATTTTGCTGTCAGACTGTTCTAAACACAGGAAACATGCGCCCCTTTACAGGCATACTATAGACACCCCCAGGTACAAAATTTAAAGGAATATTACACTTTTATTGTTTCACTTTAAGCATTATTAAAATCACTGCTCCCAAAAAAACGGCTGTTTTTAAAACTTTTTTTTTGCATTGATCCATGTCCCCTGGGGCAGGACCCAGGTCCCCAAACACTTTTTATGACAATAACTTGCATATAAGCCTTTAAAATTAGCACTTTTGATTATTCATGTTCGTGTCCCATAGACTTTAATGGTGTTCGCATGTTCGAATAAATTTTTTGGCTGTTCGCAAGTTCTGGTGCGAAACTAAGAGGGGGGTGTTTGGCTCATCCCTAGCCAGCACTTTTTTAAAGGCTTGTTACCTTGTAAATGTCAGTGTACTGCAGCACTTTCTGTACATCAAAGAGATGTGCCCCTTCACAACCAGGATTAGTGCACCCCTCAGGAATGGTATTTAAAGGAATTTGACATTTTGAATGTATGCATTGGTACATATTCTCCAGGGTGGTGCTCACCCACATGTTATTTTTGTCACCCCCTTGCCTATAAGCCCAGAAAATGGGCATTTTAAATTTGACAGATTAAGCTCTCATCGATTTCAGTAGGGTTTGGGTTCAGCACTCAAACATCTTTAAAGTTCGCCAAACCTTGCTCTAACCGAACCCAGGAAGAGTTGGCTCATCTCTAATTAAAATAAAATGAGAACTAATAGTATAACTGCTAAACCTTACTCTAACATTCATTAAAGAAATACTAAAGTCTAGTTTTTTTTTGTTCGTTAAAAATAGCAAACATTTTATACTTACCTGTTCAGTGGTTTTGCACAGAGCAGCCCAGATCCTCCACTTCTTGGGTCCCTCTTCTGTGCTCCTGGCCCCTCCTTCCTGCCGAGTGCCCCCACAGCAAGCAGCTTGCTATGGGGGCACCCGAGCCAAGCCACAGCTCCCTGTGTCCATTTAGACACAAAGCCATAGCCTGGCCCTGCCCCCTCTCTCTCCTCATTGGCTCACTGACTTTGATTGACAGCAGCGGGAGCCAATGGCGCTTTGCTGTCTCAGTCAATCAGGAAGGAGAGCCGGGTCTCCCGTGCAACATTGCTGAATCGAGATGGGCTCAGGTAAGCATTAGGAGGGCTGAGGGGGACTGCTGCACATAGAAGGTTTTTTTATCTAAATGCATAGAATGCTTTAAGATAAAAAACCTTCTGCCTTTACAACCGCTTTAAGCAGAATTTATCAAAAATGGAGCAGCCAGTCAGAATACGGAACAGCTGTGCATGGCAACAAATCACCTTATGTCTTTCATTTTTAAAGCTTAAAGTAATTGTAAAGGTAGAAAGTTTTTTATCTTAATGCATTCTACATTAAGTTAAAAAAACCTACTGTGTGCAGAACCCCCCACCTTCCCCCTCAGCCTAGAGGTCTATCTATATCCAGCGATGCTGTCCGGGACATGGCTCCATGTCTGAATGGACACAGGGAGCTGCAGCTCGACTCGGGTGCCCCTATAGCAAGCTGCTTGCTGTGGGGGCACTCAACAGGAGGGAGGGGCCAGGAGCAGCAAAGAGGGACCCGGGAAGAGCAGAATCTGGACTGCTCTGTGCAAAACCAACTGTACACTACAGGCAAATATAACATGCTTGTTATTTTTAACAAAAAAACAAGACTTTAATAACACTTTAGCTGGACAAGTTGATGTGTTACTACAACCCCTGGCAAAAAAGTATGGAATCATCACTCTTGGAAAATGTTCATTCTATTGTTTAATTGTGTAAAAAAAAAATAATTACAGACATGCCTCAAAACTATTTTCATTTAACATTCAAACCTTCTGGCTTTGAGAAACAGTTAAAAAAAAAAAACTGTAGTCAGTTGCAACTGTTTTTGCAGGAAAATATTATGGAATCACCATGTACTTTGCAGTTCTGAAACAAACATCTGCATCAGATTACATCCTGAAAAACAGTGTCATCATCGAAAAACATTTTTTTCAATTGAAGTGTCCAAAACCTCAATATAAACTTGTGCATTTATTGAAGATTTAATGACTGTCATCTCCCCTGTACCTTTACCTGACATGCAACCCCACATCATCAATGACTGTGAAATTTGCATTGTATCTTCAGGCAGTCGTCTTCGTACATTTCATTGGAACGGCACCAAACAAAAGTTCCAGTATCATCACCCTGCCGAATGCAGATTGGTGATTCATCTCTGAATATCACTTTCATCCAGTCATCTACAGTCCACGATTGCTTTTCTTTAGCCCACTGTAACCTTGATTTTTTCTGTTTAGGTGTTATTGATGGTTTTTCGTTTGGCTTTTCTGTATGTAAATCCCATTTCCTTTAGGTGATGTCTTACAGTCCCGTCACAGACATTGACTCCAGTTTCCGACCATTTGTTCCTCATTTGTTTTGTTGTGCGTTTTCTGTATTCTAACTTGACACTTTGATGTCTTCCTTGGTCTACCAGTATGCTTCCCTATAACAACCCTCCCATTTGATTTGTACCCATGAAAACCACCATTAACACCTAAACAGAAAAAAAACAAGGTTACAGTGGGCTAAAGAAAAGCAATCACGGACTGTGGATGACTGGATGAAAGTAATATTCAGTGATGAATCCCGAATCTACATTGGGCAGGGTGATGCTGTTGGAACTTTTTTTTGGTGCTGTTCCAATGAAACGTATGAAGGCGACTGCCTGAAGAAAACATGCACATTTCCGCAATCATTGATGATATGGGATTGCATGTCAGGTAAAGGTACGGGGGTCGATGACAGTCATTAACCACTTACGGACTGCCCGCCGCAGTTTCCCGTCGGCTGTTTAAAGGAGGATATCCTTGTTATGGCAGCAGCTAGCTGCCATAACCCCGGTGTCCTCTTCTTCAGCGGGTGGTCTGCTACAAGATAAGAGTGGTCTCTGTGGCAGATTCCCTGCAAGATCACTTTTATCAGCAGCGGGAAGGGGGGCCCCCCTCCCGCCGTGTTCCGGTGCCCTCCGCCGCTTACCGGAAACGTCGGCAGTGGCGGAGGCGATCACGTCTTGTCTCCTGCTTGGTATGGAGACGAGTGAGGGGAAGATGGCCCCCACCCATTTCCATACAGTTGCTGGGCGGAAGCGACGTCAAAATGTCACTTCTGCCCACAGCTCTTAAAAGAGCCATTTTTTTAAATTACAATTTTTTTTTTTTTATTGCACTTTAGTGTAAATATGGGATCTGAGGTCTTTTTGACCCCAGATCTCATATTTAAGAGGTCCTGTCATGCTTTCTTCTATTACAAGGGATGTTTAAATTCCTTGTAATAGGAATAAAAGTGACATTTTTTTTTAAACAGTGTAAAAATAAAAAATAAAAGGGAAAAAAAATAAAATAAATAAGGAAAAAAAAATTGAAACGCGCCCCGTCATGACGAGCTCGTGAACAGAAACGAACGCATACGTGAGTAGCGCCCGCATATGAAAACAGTTTTCAAACCACACATGTGAGGTATCGCCGTGATCGGTAGAGTGAGAGCAATAATTCTAGCCCCAGATCTCTTCTGTAACTCAAAACATGCAACCTGTAGAATTTATTAAATGTCACTATGGAGATTTTTAAGGGTAAAAGTTTGTCGCCATTCCACGAGCGGGTGCAATTTTGAAGCGTGATATGTTAGGTATCAATTTACTCGGCGTAACATTATCTTTTCACAATATAAAAAAAAATTGGGCTAACTTTACTGTTGTCTGATTTTTTAATTCAAAAAAGTGTATTTTTTCCAAAAAAAGTGCGCTTATAAGACCGCTGCGCAAATACGGTGTGACAGAAAGTATTGCAACGACCGCCATTTTTTTCTCTAGGGTGTTAGAAAAAAAAATGTATAATGTTTGGGGGTTCTAAGTAATTTTCTAGCAAAAAAAAACGTTTTTAACTTGTAAACAACAAATCTCAGAAAGAGGCTCAGCCCTTAAGTGGTTAAATCTTCAATAAATGCACAAGTTTATATTGAGATTTTGGACACTTTTCTTTTCCCATCAATTGAAAGGATGTTTGGTGATGATGACATAATTTTTCAGCATGTAATCTGATGCAGATATTTGTTTTAGAACTGCAAAGTATGTGGTGATTCCATAATATTTTACTCAGAATTGAGTGATTCCATATATTTTTCCTCTGCTTATTCTGCAAAAACAGTTGCAACTGACTACAGTTTTCTCTCTTTTTTCATTTTTTAACTGTTTCTTAAAGCCAGAAGGTTGAGATGATGAAAATAGTTTTGAGACATGTCTGTAATTTTTTTTTTTTTCTTCTTACACAATTGAACAATTGAATGAACATTTTCCAAGAGTGGTGATTCCTTACTTTTTGTGAGGTGTATACATAGCTGCTCCAGATTCTGTCTGCTCCAGTATCGACACATCCTCTCCATTATTTTTTGGTCTCATAAACAATAACATGTATCTTAAGGTGCAACTTTAAATAACATTTAAAAAGGGTGACCACATAGGCTTTTTAATGCAGAAGAGACATACTTGAGATTGATTTACTACAGGCAAATAGACTGTTCACTCTGCATAGGAAGTTGCACTTTACACTGGAAATTTCCTCAGAGCTTAGTGAATGAAGTGGGGCTCTGCTTACTGCCATCATCCAATCATGGGCAAACAAAATGAAAGATCCCTAACCAGGGTCTGCACTAAAGTGCCCTGCAATATTCATCCTTCCCAACAATCTAGCTGATAAGTAAACAAACATGGTTACTGCACACCAATCTCAGCCTCAATAAACACTCCCTGCTTTATGCAAACCAGCAGGTGATACAGACCACCCTTTTCTTCTGTAATAGAGCTCAAACACACTGAGAACAAGCGTTTACTATGGTGGCCAGTTCTTCAAAAGCTGGTTGTACCTGGTGAAGCGGTGACAGTAACTGAGTAGGGTAACTACCTAGCTGGTATTTTACTGGTCTGGTGAGTGTAGCACCCCCCTGACCTCCATTAGCACTACCCCCCTCAGAGAGAAGGAGGGGTGACGTTTCATCTCAGGGTGTAGTTCTCAGACAATAGAGGAAAAGGTGAACAGATGGGTGCCAATCGCTTTTAGGTGAAACAAAAAGGGAGTTTATTACTCATGATACCATAGGAGAGAGGGTGAGGATTACAGGCAGGGTTGGACTGACAACTCATGGGGCCCCCAGGCAATAGGAGATGATAGGGCCCCATGTGTCCCCACTCACACTCAAGCCACACACACACAAAGCCCCACCTACAAATTGCACTGCCCACATTACATGTGTCTGTTATAGAATTTATCTACACTATGTTCAAAATAAATATTTAAAAAGTTAAGATAATAAAGAAAAATAAACTCACATTAAAGAAAGTGCAACAATGATACATTTCCAAAATTAAGGTTTTAATAAATTAACACAATATAACAGGTGCAATAAATGTTTTCTTATCTGAACTCTACCCTCGGCACATTCTATGCATTACCCCCTACACACTCCATGTACTACCCCCTGCACAGCACATCATGCTACAATGGTTAGCTCCATGATGAAACGCAAATGTATTACAGGCAATAGGGTTCTATTTGGGGATAATAGAAGACAGAATCCTGAGACATTTGCAGGGACAGATAAGTGACCGTCTCTGCAAACCTGAGACTGCTGTTAACTCTGAAGTGCCTGGTCATGCTGGCACTTGTACCACTCTCCTTTCTTCAATAGCTGGACAGTTGCAGCGAGCAGCAGTAATAGTTTTCAGTTCTTAAAGTGTATGTAAACACCTTGTAAAACAACTCATTCAGTTTAAAATAGAAATAAAAGGCATAGATATAGATATAGAAAGGTATAGATATAAAAAACATTATAAATACCCTTATTTCCCTTTTTTTTTAAGTGATCACATTTCCTCTGTTCTCAGATGCCTAAGAGCTTGGGTGAGGAGAAGTAATAGCACACTGATCTTCCCGGTCAAAGCCTATGCAGCAGGGGCATGTCTGGACAAGTCTGATAATTGGAAGAGAGCAGGCTGAGTTCCCAGCATAGCTAGAGAACTGACCATGGTGTGCTCTCCTGCTTAGTGTGGTCAGTTTTGAATAGGAAAGCAGAGGGCCTGGCAAAAACACCAGGGATTTAACACAAAGGAAGCAATGCAAAGAGAGCAGAATACTTTCTCATACAAGTACATGGTACAGCAGGCACATATTAGGAATATGAAATTGTGGAGTATCAATCGCTTTAACCTCCCTAGTGGTAATCCAAAGTGTGGCTGGGGGGGGATTTTAATTACCAAAAGCGGTAACCCCAAGCCACATTCAGGATTGCATTGCAGGATCCAAGCAAAGTTACTTACCTTGTCCCCAGGATCCTGCGATGTCTCCCATATGTGGGTGCGAGCCGTCCTCCGCTCGATCTATCACAGTGCCGAGTTCTGTTCCCTGCGAGCGTCGCGGCACACGGGGACGGAGCCCGGCGCCAAATTCAAAATGTGAAAAACACATAACACATACAGTACACTGTAATCTTACAGAATACATTACTGTATCAAATTATTTCACATCCCTTTTGTCCCTAATGCTTTATCCAGTGCCCTGCATGCAGTTTTATATGATATATACTGTTCTTTTTGCCTGTAAACTTGAGATTGCCCATAGCAACCAAAAAGTGTCCCTTTACATCAAAAGCAGTTTTAGAGCAGCTAGAAAACAGCAATAGTAAATTAGAATCACTCACAGAATTGAGCAATAGTGATTTGTGGGGAAATTCGTCATCAAACACTGAAAGTAATGACAGCGACAATTTTGCAACTGCGCAAATTTCAGTGTTTTTGATTTGATTACATTATTAAATACATTTTATTATTATTATATTATTATTTGATATTTCTATTTATAGTTATTTATTATATTACAATTTATGATTTTGTGTTTCAAACTTTATCATACCCGGGATGTCCACTAGACTCTTTTTTGGACAGATTTAAGTGAGTTATTCCTAAGAATAACAGGCCTACAATATAAAACGCCAAACTTAAATGCGAAACAATGTACTGCTTTGAGCATCAAAAATCTGACATAATCATACCACCAGGGAGGTTAAAGGGTCTGCTCATCTTTCTGAGCACTTTGTGGCAGTTACTGTAGATCAGGTAGTTCCATTGTTGCTCAGGTTCTTCGTATTGTTCATGGTGTCCCCATCACCGGCCGGTGCTCTGGTTGTTTGCTGGTTGTCCAGTGGAAAACGGTCGGCGATCTGTGAACTGCAGGCTGCCCGTGAGCACAGAGCAGCCACAGGAGAGGGAGGTCGAGTGACAGGCATAACAACAACAGGGTGGGACTGAATTGTACAGTAACACCCATCCAGCCGAGGTATGTATAACTTCTCCACCAGTTACACCCACCACCCCAACCCTTACACTCCCACTACTATACCTTTCCTGCTGGCTTCTCCCCAGTGCTGGCCCTTTTCAGTCATAGACACCCCTACTTTGTGCCTTATCACTCTGACAAGAGCCCTTCTCTCATCTTCATGTTCGTTCTGGCCAATGGCAGCTAAGCCACTTACAGGTCACGCCCCCTAGTAACTATTAGATTGCCACCAAAACCGGCACCTAGGTGAAAATTAAAAAAGACAACATTGTCTTGGATGAACGCAGCTGCAATCACACAATGCACACACATACAGAGTCACACAGTCGGCCAGTATATCATCATAAAGCTGTCAGCAAAAGGGGAAAATGGCCGTTGTCATACACTAATAGGTAGTACGGTATTCTAGCCCCTTCAAGTCTGAAGCAATTAGATATCCAGATGCAACACCACAGTAGCGGAATTACCAGGGTCGCAACAGTCGCACTTGCGATGGGTTGCTATTTACACATGGGTCTGAGCGGAGATCGGTGTCTGTCATGGAACAGTAGCACAGAGACACCGGCATTAACTTTTTATTTGCCCATCCATTCTCTCTCGCAGGGGATGAGAGAGGACACACAGCTGATCTCACGGCTCCCCCTTCTCCCCCTCCCCTCTCCTGTGTGTTCCGTGGGAAATGTGAGCTCTTTAGCTTCACACTTGACTGCCCATGGAGCACACAGGAGAGGGGAGGGGGGAGAAGGGGGAGCAGTGAGATCAGCTGTGTGTCCTCTCTCATCCCCTGCAAGAAAGGACAAATGGGCAAATAGAACATTAATGCCGGTGTCTCTGTGCTACTGTTCCATGACAGACACCGATCTCCGCTCAGATCCGTGCTGTTCTGAAAAAGCAGACGGCACTGATGGAAATTAATAGCATTCACTGATGGGCACTGATAGAAGGCACTGATGGGCACTGATAGAAGGCACTGATGAGCACTGATAGAAGGCACTGATGAGCACTGATAGAAGGCACTGATAGAAGGCACTGATGAGCACTGATAGAAGGCACTGATGGGCACTGATAGAAGGCACTGATGGGCACTGATAGAAGGCACTGATGGGCACTGATAGAAGGCACTAATGGGCACTGATAGGAGGCACTAATGGACACTGATAGGAGGAATTTATGAGCACCGATGAGCACTGATGGGAAGCACTGATGGGCACTGATAGGAGGCACTGATAAAAGGCACTGATAGAAGGCACTAATGGGCACTGATAGAAGGCACTGATGGACACTGATAGAAGGCACTGATGGACACTGATAGAAGGCACTGATGGACACTGATAGAAGGCACTGATGGACACTGATAGAAGGCACTGGTGGGCACTGATAGGAGGCACTAATGGGCACTGATAGGAGGCATTTATGGGCACTGATAGGAGGCACTGATGGGCACTGATAGGAGGCACTAACGTGCACTGATAGGCTGCACTGATAGGTGGCATTGATGGGCACTGATAGGTGGTACTGATGGGCACTGAGGAACACTGATAGGCAGAACTCAGGCAGTATTGATGGGCTTTGATGGGCAGAATTGAAGAGTACTGATAGGTGGCACTGATGGACGCTGTTAGGGGGCATTAATGAGCACTGATAGGTGGTGCTGATAGGCAGAATTTATGGGCACTAATAGGCGGCATTAATGAGCACTGATAGGTAACACTTGTAGGTGGAAGTGATGGGCACCGATAGGCAGCTTTGATGGGCACTGATAGATGGCACTGATGATTGGGGCACTGATTATCAGGGTAAACAATTTACTGACATTCTTGACAGTTAACGGCAGTCCTTTCCTAACACAGACACAGCGTGGGAGGAAAGGGCTGCGGATAACCGGCAAGTCTGTTTACATGTGATCAGCTGATCACATGGTAAAGGGCCGCTGTAATTGCGCTGGATGCATGTCCCAGGGGTCATGTGGGAAGCACGGTTTTGGGAGGATGTCCATGGACACCCTCCCAAAATTGGAAGCCCAGGGCTTGGATAGAAGGGGGGCAGGGGGGCCCATCATAGTTTCTTGCACCGGGGCCCTGAAGGTTCTAGTTACGCCTCTGCATCACCAGATAGGGCTGAGGATAAAAAGTCACTTATATAAAGTATATTCATTCTCATCTGGATAGATACAAGGTCAAGGGATTGGATGAAAAGTAGCCCAGGACTCAGCTATAGTAAATAGAAACTCTTCAGACTTCACACCTGATAGTGTCAGTAATGATACATATGGTAAATACTGATAAGAGTCTATTGGTATATGACATTCATATAGGCAGAAGAAAGTGGCACTGGCACTGCTAGCAAAGTATAAGACTGTTGGATCCGCCCACCCAACCTGTACATGAATGTATCCACTTCATGGATCAAATGGAGGGAAGTGCAATTCTCGTGAGTGTTTAGCTCACAGGGGACCAGGCTGGCGTACAGGATCTTTATCCGATTGCTTTGGTTTCTTGTTGGGGTGGGAGCGATCTGTGATCATCTGGTCAGTATGCTAGGATTCAGCATCAGATGACTGAGTATAGATGGCGTTCGCTGCCTCCGTAGGTGTAGCCTTAGTTTGCCAGTATGAGGAGCAGCATCATCTGTGACATCAGGACGTCACTCACGTGGTGTAGGGATCCTCCTACATGTTTCATCCAATAAACTTGAGCTTTGTCAGGGAGGGGACGGGCATATTGGGCATGTCTTTTTATCGTGTCTTCAGAGGTGTAATTTTGCAATTCACCACAAGAGGTCACTCTCACCATCAACACCACTTGAACACATATAGCAGACGATTTTGCAAAAGAGAAAAATGGCTTGGCCAATAGGAAAAGCATGAAAACAAGAGTCACCATGCCCACTAGATCCTAGGGCTTAGCTGGTGGACAAAAGGAGCAGTGCTAAAGATAGCTGCTGTGTGGCAGCCATCTTTATGATGCAACATTAATGCGACAGGCCCTTGCGGAGGGCCCTAAGCTCAGCGACATGCAGAGGGCCAGGAGACCTAAAGCATGGTGACCCAATAAGGGCTGCTACACACTTGTGCGAATAAAAAATGCAGGTAAAAACTCATGTGGAAGCACTTGGGCTCTCCTATGTTTTTATGCATGTTTTTAAACTCATATTGCTTTTAGCTGTCTTTTTTTTCTGTGAGTTTTGGTTTGGTTACAGATGCTCCATACTAAAGCAGAACTCTTCACATGTAACAGCACAGGAAAAGGTCTTTTTATGTTGAATCTGATAATGCTGTATTTAGAATCCTTCCATAGACAATGTGAACAGTTATCTTTTTTTAGGAGAGTCATCCAGCACCAACTGGAACTCCATCCCAATTCCAGTCTTCTGGAGGAGAGTCAACCAGCCTCCTTGGGATTCCATTCTGCTTCCAGACAAGGCCAGCTTTCAAATCTATACAGGCCTCTTCAGGAAGGCAGGCCTAAAAAGACAGCTGACAACACTTGTGCCCTCCCCGGGCTGCAGCTCGGGGGGAAAAAACTGAAAATTTATATCAAATACTTACCGTAAATTTCCTTTCCTGATAGGCTCCATGGCAGCATACGTGTGGGTTAGCCCCGCCTCCATAACTACCCAATAGAACCCTTCTCCCATAAATCTTTGCTCTAGGCTGCTATCCATGTTCCGTAATTAGCCTACTCCAGACATTTGGGAGGGACTCCTGCTGCCATGGAGCCTATCAGGAAAGGAAAATAATGGTAAGTATTTGATATAAATATTCCGTTTTCCTGACAGGCTCCATGGCAGCATACGTGTGGGAAATAACTCGCCAAACATACCCAGGTGGGAAAATTTTTTGAGCAAAGAAACCAAAATTTATTTAACATTGTCCACCGACAATACTTGTAAACCAAAATTAATGGATGACAGAGCAGCTGGTTCAACACAATAGTTAGAGACAAATGTGTTAATAGAAGACCAAGAGGCCGCTCTACAGATGATTTCAGGTGCGACATGTCGAGAAGCTGCCCAAGAGGTCGAGATACTCGGGGTTGAATGAGCCGTCACTGCCTCCGGAGGAGCCAAGCCCTTGTCTTGTATGCCCTCTAAATGGTCTGCACAATCCAGGAAGAAATTAATCTGACCGAAGCTCGCATTTCCTTGTTTTTACCATGGAGAAGGATGAAAAGAAATTCTGTTTGTCTGAAAGGAGCCGTAACCTCCAGGTATTGTTTGAGAGTGTGGCCTACATCAAGAGGATGAACATCTTGATTGTCTGTTGTTTTAAAAGTAGGAAGCACAATCTCTTAGTTTTCATGAAAGACTATGGTCACTTTAGGGTTTGACCCCAACATGGGAATCAACACTGCTCTGTCTGGGGAAAAAGGTCAGAAAAGGCTCCTCTGAACTTAAATTTCTAATTTCTGAAACTCTTTTGGCTGAAGTCACAGTTATCAGAAAAGTGGTCTTGAGCGTGAGGTCTCTTGTGGAAAAAGGTTTGTCAGGAACTGATCCGAGATTGGAGAGAAAATCCAAGACAAGTGGGAGGTCCCATTTGGGGAACCTAGGTCTTCTTTGAGGTCTAAGCCTGATGGCTCCTTTAAAGAACTGGGGGACCAAAGCATGATTTGCCCATGAAACTCCTGTAAAGGCCGTGATGGCTGACGCTTGAATTATTAGGGAACTGACTGTTAAAGACATGTCAAGTCCTGATTGAAGAAAACTCAGTATGTCTTGTACTGTTGGAGAGTTACAAGGATTCGACCTGGAAGACATATGATCAGTTAATCTAGACCATATACGCTCATATACCCTATTAGTACTTTTCCTTCTGGCACTGAGAAGGGTTGGAATAGCTTCTTCAGGACAACCTAGCGCTACGAGCCTTCCCCTCTCAAGAACCACACCTTGAGGTGTAGGCAGAATGGACACGGGTGTAACGTTGTGCCTTGAGACAGTAGATCCAGCCTGAGAGGTAGGGGAACTGGGTCTTGATAGCTGAGGAGTGATAACAGAGGGAACCACGGCCTGTTGGGTCAGAAAGGAATCACTGCAATGATCTCCACCTTCTCTGTTCTGAGCCTCTGGAGAAATTGAATAATCACCGCTACAGGAGGGAAGGCATAAGCCTTTTGAAACCTCCACTGATCTGAGAGAGCATCTGTCCCATATGCCTGAGGGTCTCTGAACCTCGAATAATATTTGGGCATTTTGTGATTGCATGGGGAAGCAAACAGATCGACCTCTGGAGACACTCCCAGGGTCAGAAGCCACTCGAACACCCCTCTGTGGAGAGACCACTCGTTGTTGTCCATTTGAACACAAGAAAGGAAGTCCGCCTGTACTTTCTGAATCCCTGGAATGTAAACTGCAGAGATGTTGGACAAGCTCTTCTGAGCCCAGCTCATTATTGGCTCTACTTCCTGTATCAGGGACAAGCTGCGAGTTCCACCTTGCTTCTTTATGTAAGTCACCGCGGTTGTATTGTCCAACCTCAACATTACTGATGAATTCATTATTAGATGGCGAAATGCCAGGAGTGCCTGAAAGGCGGCCCTCAGCTCCAGTATATTGGAGACAATTCCTCGAGAAGGGGAATTCCATCTGCCCTGAGCCACTTCTGAAAGGCAGTGAGCGCCCCATCCCTGATTGCTGGCATCCGATGTTATTGTAACCCATGATATGGGAATGATCGAATGGTGATTGCAAAGATTTTTCCCTTGAAGCTACCATAGGAGAGATGTTCTCATGGTTGGAGTAAGGTGTATGCGCTGGATTTGGCTGTAAGAATCCCATTGTTGAAGCAACCCTTTTTGGAAGGGCTGTGTATGCCATTGGGCCCACTTCACCATAGGAATGGTGTCTGTCATTGTGCCAGTTACTTTCAGGCATTGGAGAGCGGAGAGGTGAGATGACCCAAGGGCTGCGTGTATTCTGTCCCGAATCACTCCAATTTTCTCCTCTGGAAGGGAGATGGTGCCTTCCATTGTGTTGAAGTGAGCCCCTAGAAACACAAGGGATTGTGTTGGCTCTAGATGGCTCTTCTCTAAATTCAGGAGCCACCCAAATTCTTGCAGGATGGAAATGACAAAGCTCTTGTGCTCTAAAAGTTGGTCTTTGTTTTGAGCTAGAAGTAGGTCGTCTACATAGTGGTGGAGACGAAACCCCTTGACACGAAGAAGAGCTACAACAGATAATAGGGCTTTGGAAAAGACCTGAGGTGACGTCGTTAGACCGAAAGGTAGACACGTGAATTGCAGATGCTGATCGCCTACCGCAAAGCGGAGGAATTGTTGGAAGTACGATGCCACCAGCACGTGAAAGTAAGCATCTTTTAGATCGATTGAAATCAACCAGTCTCCAAGATGTACTGACTGTTGAATTGTAAGTAAGGATTCCATTTTGAACTTTTCCTTCCGGATAAAGGAATTGAGATGGGTTAAGTCTATGACTGGTCTCCATGTACCGTTTTTCTTCTGTATCATGAACAGAGGAGAATACATGCCTTTGCCTTGTTCGTCTTCTGGAACAGGGATGGCTGCTCCTTGAACCAATAAACAATTCACATAGGTTAACAGGACCTGCTTTTTCTCTTCTGAACCTGGAAGAGTTGTAGGAACAAATCTGAGTCTTGGGGCGTTGTTGAAGAACCACTTGTGTCTTACCTTGAACCGCCAAGATAGTTGCCCTGGGAAGTCGCTGTATCACCCACAAACATTCCCGGGGCTCTGTGAGCTTTCCACAGCTTTTAAAAGTGGCGCCCGTGACGTCATCGACGGCGTAAGATGTGAGACGCTCGCACGCATGCGTGAACCAAGCCTCAACTTCTTATCGGGTCCGCGCAGAGCAGAGAAGTGATAGAGAGAGCGGCTGCTGGAACGCAGGAAGCGTCTGCGCCAGCTAGGACACCAGTGATGAGAGAGAAACACAGGAAAAAGGTACAAACAACACACAAACACTGCTGCCATGTGTATAAATATATAAGAATGTACCCCTCCACCTACGATCACCTGGGCTGAGGGAACCTACACACACACACACACACACACACACACACAACGGACTTGGTGACAGATAATGGTCGCCTGGAACATTAGGCAAACAGACCGTGCACACATAGATGAACCAATCCCAATCTTCAGTGCTACTCTGCTGTACACTCCATACCCTGCTTAACAGTCAGGGCCTATCGGAGGAACAAATTTGGCACTCGGCTGATTCGATTGTAGGGAGGTTATCTTCAGGTAGGAGAACCAACACCTGGTCCTACTGAGGAGAACAAAAAAGGAACACGGATAGCAGCCTAGAGCAAATATTTATGGGAGAGGGGTCCTATTGGGTAGTTATGGAGGCGGGGCTAACCCACACGTATGCTGCCATGGAGCCTGTCAGGAAAAGTTTGTATCAGCTCACCACAAATGTTTAAACCCTTTCCCATGATGCTGCACTGGCAATGAAACTCCTAGTGTTTGGCTGTAAAAGGATATGAATACTCTTTACCAAAACTCACTGTATGATCTATCTAATGCCAGTGCCATCTACTGATAGTAGGGAGAACTGGAAACCAGTCTGGGCTTGGGGAAGCTGAACAAGACAGACTATACATTGGCATTGACCAACTTCCGCAGCCATACAGACTGAAAGTGATAGTAAAGACTTGCTTTTTTTTTTAAGCATCTTATATTTACCTGCTCTGTGCAGTGGATTTGCACAGAACAGCCGGGATCCTCCTCTTCTCGGGTCTCCGGTGACGCTCCAGGCCCCTCCCTCCTGCCGAATGCCCCCAGAACAAGCAGCTTTCTGTTGAGGCACCCGAACAGGAGCACTCCTCAGCTGCTGCTCTGCATGTCCATTCACACACAGAGCCGCAGCTTGGCCTTGCCCCCTCTCTCTCTCTACATTGGCTCACTGGCTGTGGTTGACAACAGCAGGAACCAATGGCTCCCACTTCTGCCTCAGAAAATGGGGAGTGAGAGTCGCCGTAGAGCCGAGACTGTCGTGCACATCACTGGATCATGGTGGGGCTCGGGTACTAGGGGGGCTGCTACACAGAATGTGCATAGAATGCATATTTTGTTCCACTAAAATGGAGTTACCTTTTAAAAGGTGTGTAAACCATGTTTAAACCATGTTGGCGTCGTTAGAATGCATGAAGGTAAAAAACCTTGAGCCTTTACAACCACTTTAATTTAATGATACTCTCCTGCTTACAGGAGTTGGCTACATGAGTAAAAAAGCAATTTGTTGCCAAAAGGTGACAACCATAGCTGTGGATGATATGTAGACTGCCCAGACGTTGCTAACCCTCTCTTCTCAAATATGCCACTATTACTTAATTTTGCCACAGTTGCCCGGGAGGTCTAGAGGAGCAGGGATGAGCCGAACACCCCCCTGTTCGGTTCGCACCAGAACATGCGAACAGGAAAAAAATTCGTTCGAACACGCGAACACCGTTAAAGTCTATGGGACACGAACATGAATAATCAAAAGTGCTAATTTTAAAGGCTAATATGCAAGTTATTGTCATTAAAAGTGTTTGGGGACCTGGGTCCTGCCCCAGGGGACATGAATCAATGCAAAAAAAAGTTTTAAAAACGGCCGTTTTTTCAGGAGCAGTGATTTTAATAATGCTTAAAGTCAAACAATAAAAGTGTAATATCCCTTTAAATTTCATACCTGGGGGGTGTCTATAGTATGCCTGTAAAGGGGCGCATGTTTCCCGTGTTTAGAACAGTCTGACAGCAAAATGACATTTTGAAGGAAAAAACACATTTAAAACTACCGCGGCTATTGCATTGCCGACAATACACATAGAAGTTCATTGATAAAAACGGCATGGGAATTCCCCACAGGGCAACCTCGAACCAAAATAAAAATAAAAAAAAAATGATGTGGGGGTCCCCCTAAATTTCATACAAGGCCCTTCAGGTCTGGTATGGATATTAAGGGGAACCCCAGCCAAAATTAAAAAAAAAAATTGACGTGGGGTTCCCCCTAAATTCCATACCAGACCCTTCAGGTCTGGTATGGATTTTAAGGGGAACCCCGCGCCAAAAAAAAAAAAACGGCGTGGGGTCCCCCCAAAAATCCATACCAGACCCTTATCCGAGCACGCAACCTGGCAGGCCGCAGGAAAAGAGGGGGGGGACGAGAGTGCGCCCCCCCTCCTGAACCGTACCAGGCCACATGCCCTCAACATTGGGAGGGTGCTTTGGGGTAGCCCCCCAAAACACCTTGTCCCCATGTTGATGAAGATAAGGGCCTCATCCCCACAACCCTGGCCGGTGGTTGTGGGGGTCTGCGGGCGGGGGGCTTATCGGAATCTGGAAGCCCCCTTTAACAAGGGGACCCCCAGATCCCGGCCCCCCCCTGTGTGAAATGGTAAGGGGGTACTTACCCCTACCATTTCACTAAAAAACTGTCAAAAATGTTAAAAATGACAAGAGACAGTTTTTGACAATTCCTTTATTTAAATGCTTCTTCTTTCTTCCTTCATCTTCTTCTGGTTCTTCTGGCTCTTTTGGTTCTTCCTCCGGCGTTCTCGTCCAGCATCTCCTCCGCGGCGTCTTCTATCTTCTTCTCCTCGGGCCGCTCCGCACCCATGGCATGAGGGGAGGCTCCCGCTCTTCTCTTCATCTTCTTCTCTTCTTCATCTTCTTCTTCATCTTCTTCTTCTTCTTCTTCTTCTTCTTCTTCTTCTTCTTCGTTCTTCTCTTCTTCATTTCTTCTCCGGGCCGCTCCGCAGCCATGCTGGCATGGTGGGAGGCTCCCGCTGTGTGACGGCGTCTCTTCGTCTGACGGTTCTTAAATAACGGGGGCGGGGCCACCCGGCGACCCCGCCCCCCCCTGACGCACGGGACATGACGGGACTTCCCTGTGGCATTCCCCGTGACGTCACAGGGAAGTCCCGTCAAGTCACCGTGCGTCAGAGGGGGGCGGGGTCACCGGATGGCCCCGCCCCCCGTTATTTAAGAACCGTCAGACGAAGAGACGCCGTCACACAGCGAGAGCCTCCCACCATGCCAGCATGGCTGCGGAGCGGCCCAGAGAAGAAATGAAGAAGAGAAGAAGGAAGAAGAGATGAAGAAGAAGAAGAAGATGAAGAAGATGAAGAGAAGAGCGGGAGCCTCCCCCCTCATGCCATGGGTGCGGAGCGGCCCGAGGAGAAGAAGATAGAAGACGCCGCGGAGGAGATGCTGGACGAGAACGCCGGAGGAAGAACCAGAAGGGCCAGAAGAACCAGAAGATGAAGGAAGATAGAAGAAAGAAGAAGTATTTAAATAAAGGAATTGTCAAAAACTGTCTCTTGTCATTTTTAACATTTTTGACAGTTTTTTAGTGAAATGGTAGGGGTAAGTACCCCCTTACCATTTCACACAGGGGGGGGGCCGGGATCTGGGGGTCCCCTTGTTAAAGGGGGCTTCCAGATTCCGATAAGCCCCCCGCCCGCAGACCCCCACAACCACCGGCCAGGGTTGTGGGGATGAGGCCCTTGTCTTCATCAACATGGGGACAAGGTGTTTTGGGGGGCTACCCCAAAGCACCCTCCCAATGTTGAGGGCATGTGGCCTGGTACGGTTCAGGAGGGGGGGGGCGCACTCTCGTCCCCCCCTCTTTTCCTGCGGCCTGCCAGGTTGCGTGCTCGGATAAGGGTCTGGTATGGATTTTTGGGGGGACCCCACGCCGTTTTTTTTTTTTTTTTGGCGCGGGGTTCCCCTTAAAATCCATACCAGACCTGAAGGGCCTTGTATGGAATTTAGGGGGACCCCCACATCATTTTTTTTATTTTTTATTTTGGTTCGGGGTTGCCCTGTGGGGAATTCCCATGCCGTTTTTATCAATGAACTTCTATGTGTATTGTCGGCAATGCAATAGCCGCGGGTAGTTTTAAATGTGTTTTTTTCTTCAAAATGTCATTTTGCTGTCAGACTGTTCTAAACACAGGAAACATGCGCCCCTTTACAGGCATACTATAGACACCCCCCAGGTACGAAATTTAAAGGGATATTACACTTTTATTGTTTGACTTTAAGCATTAATAAAATCACTGCTCCTGAAAAAACGTCCGTTTTTAAAACTTTTTTTTGCATTGATCCATGTCCCCTGGGGCAGGACCCAGGTCCCCAAACACTTTTTATGACAATAACTTGCATATAAGCCTTTAAAATTAGCACTTTTGATTTCTCCCATAGACTTTTAAAGGGTGTTCCGCGGCATTCGAATTTGCCGCGAACACCCCAAATTGTTCGCTGTTCGGCGAACTTGCGAACAGCCAATGTTCGAGTAGAACATGAGTTCGACTCGAACTCGAAGCTCATCCCTATAGAGGAGTATGTGAAATTGGTGTCTAGTATGCAGCTTCAGTAGTGGTAGATCTGACCTCATGTGTTTTCTGCAAACTTTCTCTAGAAGGGTAAGGAATCCCCTGTAAGTGATAGGTAGCACTAATTCTCCTACCTCTCTTTATTACTGCTGGATTCCGTGTCTTAACAGAGAAAGCCAGATAAATTGGGCCCCACTGGAGTACAAACGGAGGATAGAGTCAGTCCTGGTTTAGTTTGACCTACAAATTCACTTAAGACTTTTACATTTTTGCTAAAAATTTGACATTTGTACTTGTTTCTGTTTCTTCCAGTGAAACAACGCCAACATGGTGAGTTACCTTTAAAGGGTAACTCCACTTTAGTGGAAAAAAATATAGCCAAAAAAAATTAAAATTGCCCGCTTTGAGGTGGGCCTTGCAAGAGAGGTTTTTACAGGGAGTTTTGGACTGACAGGACTTTCCTGCTGTATCTCCCAGACAGGCGGGATGAGTCAGCTCACACTTTTCCATCTGGTAAGCACTCCTTATGTGGTCCATCTTCTTGTATGTTGATATCTTTGTGTTCATTGATCACCTCTGACTGGCACCTCCCCCCTTTTTTCTTTGCCCTCCCCACGTGTCTGCTGCATCTGGTACATTGAGGGAACTCCCTCCTTTGCAGTTGATAGAAGTGTTATGCTGTGTATCCAGCTATTTGATAGATATCCCCCATGGGACTTTGTTGCAGCAATCAAAATCACACATTTTCAAATTAGTATGTAAAAAATAGAAAAACTTTTATTGAACAACAAGTTTAAAAAAATTGTCTGGTCTAGACAATTCACGTGATCTGATCTTGGAACATTCCTACAATGCACATATACTGCAGGAATACATAAAATTATTTCAAATAAATTGCATCTCCACCAAGTCAACACATCGCGTTTCAGATTATACAAAGTCTTCATCATGGGATAGAGAGGTGGAAGCAGTTCTACATATATCAGTGTGTATCCAGCTTAACATGAGCCGTCAGCAGGACAATTTTAACCAGGGATAATAGGACTAACTGATGTATGTCTAATTGTTATTTTAGCCATAGGGACAGGGTACAGTGAATGTGAGTGATAAAATGAGAGTTGGTTCAGGTGCACACTGTTCTTGCACTTCATTTTTTTTTTCTTTCCTTCAAACAGTGCAGTGATGTGCTGTGATCAAGAGTAGTTCCAAATGCATATGGCCAGTAATAAGTAAATGCCACATTCCAAACTTTAAAAAAATACCCACAAGAAAAGAAAACCCACAAATACTACATCTGCAAAAAATGTTTATCTAAAAAGGCCGTGTACTGTAAATATAAGATAAAAACAATCAACCTCTAAAATAAATGATAATGCAAAAATACAACTCTCTGCAACATAATACCAGCCTTGCAGCAGTTAAAAAGTTTGATATGAGCAATACAGCAGCTAACTATAATACAGTAGCAGCAGTTAATAATTACTAAAAAAAAGAAATTGCCTAAAGAGACAGAATTTAGAATTAAAGTACAGATTCCTAACTGACTCTAAACTCACCCTATGCAGTTTGTCTCATCTTTCTCTATCTTTTCTGCAGCTTCCAATACGCTGACACTATGGCTGCTTTCTGCCCTCTTTTTTTTTTTTGTGAGTGTAGTGCATTATGGCTTAAAAAAAATTTTCCTGGACAATTCAGCACATAAATTTGCTGGGACCTTGAATAACAAATTAATGGGATTTGCCTTGAACCCATGGTAGCGGTGATCTCAAACCTCATCCTTACCTTTCATGTATTAAAGAAAATGTCAAACCAATGTAGCGGTCATAATATATATATATATATATATATATATACACACACACACATATATATATATATATATATATATATATATATATATACACACACACACACACACACACACATATATATATATATATATATATATATATATATATATATATATATATATATATATATATATATATATATATCTTAATGTTATTTTATATCTTATTATCTGGCGCCATCTAGCGGCCAAAATATAAAAGGTCTGAATCTTTATTTTTTTGTTGTTCAGAAGTTGACATGGAAGTACTTTGTTTATTTACATTTGGACATTACCTTGACCTACCCACAATGCCCATCAACTCCCATGAACTTTAGGGAACAGAACTGCATTGTGGGAAGATTATAAAAGGGCTGGGAGTGGCCATCTTAGGGCTCTTAGACACGCATGGCCAGCCTGGGAGGATCTGTGTGAGGTCTCCAGCACAGCACGGCCTACCTCCACGGAAGAGCGATCCGAGCAGCAGTACTGTGACACACCAGAAAGCTGGACTGACGGCGGGGGAAAGACTGGGAAGGAGCCAGAGGAGCCTGTCCGAGTCATCTGGGAGTTCCGGAGCATCTTGAACTGTGGAGCGGAGCAACGCAGCAGTGCCGGCCGGAGACAGAACCCTGTACATCAGAACAGAGTTTTCTGACAACAATGTCCTGTTTGGGTGAGAGGGCTGTTGCCCAAAAGTTTCTTGATGCACTTTTATACATCTGTCTACACAAGGCAGAGTTGCTGGTACCCATGGTCCTACAAGCAAAGTCAAGAGGATTTAGTAATGAGTCCCTAGCATCAAAGTTAGTTATAGTGCTGCTGCACCAGAACTTTATTTTCACATTTTCAACTTTGATCAGGAGTCATTAACCCTTTGGATTACAAATCTACTTTGTTTTTGCTAGCAGAAGAAAAGAAGGACTGTTTAGTAAAACACAAGGCCTTGTGTCCCTTTACTATATTGGGGTAGTGTGATATTAAATGAGGGAGCTCTCTAATTGTTATACTACACTTTATCAAGTTAGTCTTTGATTTAGTATAGTAATAAAGCGCAAAGGAAATAGGATAGTGCTCATAGTGAGATAAATTCACTCTGACGGTTATCCTATTTACTTTGCTGCACCACTCATATATTATTTCAGACATTTTATACCTGTATTGTATGTATCTTTGTAATATAAAGTTTAGTTGTCTGTCAGACTATGTTGGTCTGACAGTACAACCATTGTAGTTTAAACCTTCTAAAACAATTACAGTAAATAAGGTTATTATTTAAATATAACTGTGTGAGTGTTGTTTTTCTCTTCATCACCAGCCAAGAGGAGGGTAAGGTAACTAAAGACAGGTATATTATATTGAGTATCGTGAAATTGCCTTTATGATTTCGTTTTGATTACACACTATCACACCACAGCTGTGTCAGGGGGACTGAGATATTCAAAAGGGGAAACAAAGCAGAGTACAGGCCCAAATAAATCAGCAGCTCCTTCGGGGGTCAGTGCTACACCAAATTTCATATTCCTGAAATGTGCCAGTTCCTGCCACAGGCATGCGAGCACATGGTGTGGTTAGTTTTCTGGCTGTGCTGGGAACTCAGCCAGCTCTCCTCCAATGATCAGATTTGTGTTGACACGTTCCCCCCCCCCCCCCCCAATTCACTGGGAAGGCCAGTGTACTGTTGTTTTTCCTCCCCTAGTTCCCTATGCAGCTGAGAACAGAGGGTAGGTGGTCACTTTTTTAAAAAAGGGGGAAAAGGGTATGTATAATGTTTTGTATATGTATACACCAAGGTTTTGCCTTTTATTTCTATTTTAAACTGAATGGGTTGTCTTACAAGGGGAGAGTTTACACATACTTTACAAGTGTATCATTAATTTAAAGTAGCTTCTAGTCATTTAAAAAAAATAAACCTTTCACTGCTCAGTATTCAACTCCATTTTCAATTTTATTACCTGTGTCACTCATGGTTATATATCAATTCTGAATAGAAAAGCCTAGGAACACTCTTGAAATTGGATACGACTGCAACAAAAGCAGTAAAGTCTAAAGTGGGTTAAGTTTTGTAAACTCAAGTTTTCATGAAATATGGATTTACTTGTGCAACGCTAATACAAATGTAAAATGGTACCAGGGAAAAAAAGCCTGCTTATTCCTTTTCCATATTTACTACAAACTAACAGCAGTAAAAAGAAAGGCAGCTGTCTTGAAATCTAAAAAAGAGTAGTTCAGTGCAAGCAGACCACCTGAACTTCCTCCTCTGACATGTAAAGCCTTGTACACACGATCGGATTGTTCGCCAACAAAATTGTGAAATTTTGTCAGAAGGGCGTTGGCCCAAACTTGTCTTGCGTACACACGGCCACACAATTGTTGGCCAACAATCACGAACGTAGTGACGTACTATGTGGTACTATGTGGTTTTTCAGCTCTTTAGCGCCACCCTTTGGGCTCCTTCTGCTAATTTCGTGTTAGTAGAGTGTTGATTCGCGCTTTTCATTTCGTGCTTTTCATTTAGCACTTTTCATTTCGCGCTTTTCATTTCGTGCTTTTTAGTTAATTTCCGTTCTTAAACCAGGATTTGTTGCGGAATCGGAGAAGATAATGTGTTATTTATTATTATTGGCCTTGGAGTTATTGCTTTGACATTATTTTTTTGGTTGAATAATGATTTGATTTGGTATATTTTCTTTATTTTTGGATGCATACAATGCACTTTTTGGATAAGTTCTATTGGCAGATAGCATGTCTACTTTTTTTTTTGTTTTCTTTTTTTAATGCACTGTAAAAAAATGTGTAGAATAATACTTGGCTATGTGTTTTACTTCAAATGACAGTTTGGGAGTAGGCAGTTACATTTAAAAAAATACAATGGAAAATTGACAGGGGACACCAACACGTTTGTTCGCGGAAAATTTGAAAACCTGCTATCCAACATTTGTCCGCAAAAAATCCCACAATTGTCCGATGGAGCATAAACACGGTCGGATTTTCCACCAACAGCCTGTCATCGAACATTTCCCGAAAATCCGATCGCGTGTACGAGGCTTTACACTCACAATGAGCTCATTCATGAGGATCATTTACCCTCCCTGTCATCTAACTCACATACTGCATTTTACAAGCATTACAGGTATTAGAATGCAACAGTTCAGATGTAAATTTAATCTCCAAAGAATGTCCAGCGAATCCACAACATGATTATTTTTGCCAGTACATCTATACATACCTTTTGTTAATAAACAATTGTTTTCATTCCAATGTGGTTTACAAAATAGACTAGGTAATAGCATATGGCTAAGTATGAGTGCTTTCCTCACAGCCAACTTAATTCCCTTCTACAATATCTCTCTACAATTTGACTCACAATATAAAACGGGTACATAACAGTCTATGACACTTTTAAACTGCTTGAACTAGATACTAAATTATGTTGAAAAAAATTGGTATTGGAAGCTGTCACTGTCCCTATTCTTACTCAGCTTGCCTTTCATTAGCTCTGTCCTACCAATACCTCTCGCATGTTGGTCTGTAGTCATATGAACTTCATCATTATAAGCTATTTCTCCTAACCTATTATTCATTCTCTGGCTTCAATCTCAAAAGTTTTCATATCTGAGAAATATCTCCTAGATCTGATATATTGACCCCTGGGAATTGCCTTGATGATATGTCGAAGATGGCAATTATGGCTGTGTAATAAAAAACATTAGCAAAAGGTTTTCTGAATGTCCTTGTAGCAATCACGCCACTTCTATTTCCAGAAATGGTAGGATCCAAACAGTGAATAGTGTCCAGACACTTTTCATGTGTGAATCACAAATTTAGATCATTCTTGTTAAGGTATCTCACAAACATTTATGTATCCACATCAACCACAAAGATCAAAATGTCAGGTTTCTGTGATGTAAAAAAATAAGACAAAGAAATAATTTCAGAACTTTTTCCATCTTTAATGTGACCTATTAGCTGTAGAACTCAATTGAAAAACAAACTTACATAGTTACATAGTAGGTGAGGTTGAAAAAAGTCCATCAAGTCCAACCTATGTGTGTGATTATATGTCAGTATAACATTGTTTATCCCTGTATGTTGCGGTCCTTCAGGTGCTTATCTAATAGTTTTTTTAAACTATCGATGCTCCCCGCTGAGACCACTGCCTGTTGAAGGGAATTCCACATCCTTGCCGCTCTAATGCCCCGTACACACGGTCTGATTTTCCGACGGAAAATGTGCGATCCGAGCGTTTTGTCGGAAAATCTGACCGTGTGCGGGCTCCATCGGACTTTTGATTTTCCGACACACAAAGTTTGAGAGCAGGTTATAAAATTTTCCGACAACAAAATCCGATCGCGTCAATTCCGACCCACAAAGTGCCACGCATGCTCAGAAGAAATTCCGAGACGGAACAGCTCGGTCTGGTAAAATTAGCATTCGGAATGGATAGAGCACTTTCGTCAGGCTGCAATGTTAAAAATTGTTTAATGCAGCGCACTCTCTTCTTCTTTATAATGCTAGAAGAATGAAGAAGTTTTGCTGCTCATATTCTTACAAACTTATTTCTTTATTATTTATCGTGATTCCCTCAATATATTTGGATTTGTCACATCTGACAAAATTTTTTTTTGTTTTTTTTATTTTTGTTTTGTACTTTTTTCAAGGATGTTTTTTTTTTTTTGGGGGGGGGGGGTTGTATTTGTTTCAAGGCTGATTTTTTTTTTTTTTGTTTTGTTTTACTCCAGAATATTTTTGTGTGTGTTTTGTGTGTCAAGTTACCACAACACCATTATTATCTTGTATTATTTAATCTCAATAAAATTGTTTGGTGTTGGTGTCCCTTGTTAATTTCACATTATATTTTTGAAATGTACCTGCCTCCTCACAAACTGTCCTTTTTGAAGGAAAACACACATAAGCGAGTATAATTGAAACAAAAATTCCTTTATTAAGGGCTCAGAACCAAACAAAGAGGGAGGCAACGCTGGAGAAACATCAGACATTGGCGAAGCCTTGGACCCCCAGGGCAGACATCAATTATTTTACTGCAAAATTGGTGGCCTGAGGATTCCATATCTAAGGGAGTGCAGTCTGGTCCAGAAGTCCCAGAGATCCGGAAAGCAGCAGATGACATCTGTGTCCCCAGGCTGTGGTACTACAAGAGGCTGCATATTTTGCCAGACCAGACTGAACCCAGGGTCATCACTCTCTGGTCTTCCTTCCACGCTTCCTTCCCGGCTGTGGCTCTGGTGTTGGAGATGTGGCAGGAGGACGTGTAGGACATGGAGGAGGAGGAGGAGTAGGACCTGGAGGAGGAGGAGGACCATGGGTGAGGTGACAAATGTGGGTTGCACATGTGAGTTGGCCCCTTAACCCCTGAACCCAGGGTCATCACTTTCTGGTCTTCCTTCCACGCTTCCTTCCCGGCTGTGGCTCTGGTGTTGGAGATGTGGCAGGAGGACGTGTAGGACATGGAGGAGGAGGAGGAGTAGGACCTGGAGGAGGAGGAGGACCATGGGTGAGGTGACAAATGTGGGTTGCACATGTGAGTTGGCCCCTTAACCTTATAAATATAGCTTCCAAAATTAAGAACTCACACAGGAGTCGTTGGCCCTCCTCCATCTGCATCATTTTGCAGGCAGTTATGCCAGAAAAGTCCTCCTCCACGCTGTGGGGTGTTCTGAGAGCCTCAGTAGCCTAAAAAGAGGCCTATGGCAGCCTCCTCCAGGTTACTCCTCTTCCTGTCACTTTGTCTTTGAAGGTGTAGGGGAGGGACCTGGGTATCAGGCAGCCTACTTGGCCTGGCCACCTCCTGGCTGAGACTTCCCGGTGTATGAAAAAGGGACATGGTTTTAGTTTTTGCATCATCAATCACAATCCTAAATTAGTACTCCTAACTAACATCTATTTAACATCATTGATTGGACAACCAGCAATATTTAAAAGAATACTATACCTGGCTCAATCTGGGCTCCTCCACATGTTGCTACCTGGAAGGCCCAGGTTGGGCGTCAGAAGCCTCAGTTGGGGGGGAAGGAAGCGTGGAAGGAAGACTGGAGAGTGATGACCTGGGTTCAGTCTGATCTGCCAGAAAATGCAGCCTGTCATAGTACCACAGCCTGGGGACATAAATGTCATCTGCAGCTCCTGATCTCTGGGAATCCTGGACCTTCTTGTGCTCCCTTAGATATGTGCTCCTCAGGCCACCAATTAGGATCTTCAAATAGGTGATGTCTGCCGTGGGGATCACCGGCTTCACAATTTCCAGCAAATTATCCAGCGCTGCCTTCCTTTTTGTTTGGTTCTTATATTCAAGGTGGTTTATCTGCCACAGACAGGGCAGCTCCCTGAACATATCAATGAAGATTGGCATAAAGTCATGATCCTTCAAGATATCCATTTTCACTGCAAGACACAACACAAGACAAACCCTAATGTCAGCCTAAAGTCTTCTAAACTTGTGCAAATACAGGCCTCAATCTAGAAGCAGTATAGATATATGGGGTAAATCCGTGCAGTGGTTGAGTGTAGTTAGGATATGGGGCTGCTGCCTCTACAGATACAATACCACCTAAGTGGAGTGTATTAGAATTTGGTAAAAAGCAGGAGTAGTTATGGCGCTTCCCTTGTGGGGTTAGAAAAAATTTTCTTTTTTTTCTTTTTTTTTCACCAGTGGACAATTCCACTATATATTACCTGGTGTACATAACTCCTATAGATCTAGAGTATTATTCTTAAAAATTATATTTATAAGCGAAAAAACAAACAAAAACAAAAAAAAAACCTATATGTACCAAAATAACGTGAGTGTTTTAGATCTGGAATCTGTGACTGGTACTCGGTTACTAATAATCACATTGTAATAAAAGTGAAATATCAACATGAAATTATTTCCACAAAGTGCATTGGTGCTAAACCAGTGCTATAAATGTCATAAAGTGACTGCTGCTAAATCATACAGAATCATAACAAATTTCCAGTGCTATGAATTCCATAAAGTAACTGGTGCTAGATCATACAAAATCATACTAAATGTCCAATATAAAAGGTGACTGATGTGTTTTTAATTTGGTAAAAAGCAGGAGTAGTTATGGCGCTGCCCTTGTGGGGTTAGAATTTTTTTTTTCTATTAGTGGACAATTCCTCTATATATTACCTGGTGTACATAACTCCTATAGATCTAGAGTATTATTCTTAAAAATTATATTTATGAGCGAAGCAAAAAGCAAAAGAACAAAAAAAAGAACAAAAAAAAAAACCTATATGTACCAAAAAAACGTGAGTGTTTTAGATCTGGAATCTGTGACTGGTACTCGGTTACTAATAATCACATTGTAATAAAAGTGAAATATCAACATAAAATAATTCAATTATTTCCACAAAGTGCATTTGTGCTAAACCAGTGCTATAAATGTCATAAAGTGACTGCTGCTAAATAATACAGAATCATACAAAATGTCCAGTGCTATGAATTCCATAAAGTGACTGGTGCTAGATCATACAAAATCATACTAAATATCCAATATAAAAGGTGACTGATGTGTTTTTAACCAGTAATCTGGATAGGAAAAGTTCCAGTGATGGAAAAAAAAAAAGTTCTTTTTGGAGTATTTTCGGATGTTCAATCTCTGAGAAACAGATTTCTGTGGGAAAACTTCTTATCCAGGTGCTGGCTTTTTAATTAGTGCCTTATCTGCATGCTCTGATACTGCTTGCACTTACTAGATTTTCTTTCCCCTGCAGGGGTGCAGGCAGTCACAGTATCTGCCACTGTCTAGCAATCATAGATGTCTCCAAACTTTACTTTCCGTGTTGTTTTGATGTATTACATATAAAAGAAAGGAGGGATACCCATAGCGTAAAACCGTATAGGAACTTTTATTAAAGCTTAATAACACTGTGGTACTCACATTTTCAATGATAAAAACGAGCATGAAAAAGATATCAAAATCCCTTTGCTAGAGGTGCTGCAAGACGTCCGTAAGCCCACCCTACGCGCGTTTCATCATCAGACTTCTACTGGGGCATTCATCTTGCTACACCTCTTCAGTTTAAATAGTGTGCCATGTAATGGGTGCAATTACGTGCTAATTGCTCGGCGGCCATTTTGGTGTAGATTTTGAAGACCGGAGCCTAATGGGTTTAATCTTTAAGCTGTTTTGGCGGCCATTTGTTTGAAGATATTGCAGACCGAAGCCTAAGTAGTGCGCCTGCGCATTCATGTCAGTGGGAGAAGATGTGGTCTGAGTTGTCAGCAAAGGACGTCACCCTTCAGCGCTCGGCCACACTCACTCCTCTCTCATTTATTGCTGAGATTTAAGCCAGCATCCGGGTTGGTGACACCCCCGAGGCGCTGCTGATTGATTTTTTTGATAAGATTTTTATATATGCACATACTGGCCACACATTTAACCTGTAATGTGCCAATTCAGCACATCATAGCCAAGAGATAAACCGACAATTTAATGTTACTAATAATGACACAAAATTTTTTTAAATAAATTAAGTTAAAATGCAAAGGTATACCTCAATTCTGTCGGTGTTTATTTGTGTATATTGAACCTGGTATTTGTATATTATGCTATTTTAATACTTTGGTTTTAAGGGGGGACCATTAGTGTGTGTCCTATAGCCAAAATCCGTGATCGGGTCGTCATTAGGTATTGTAATAGAAAAATTTTTTGAGAAAAAATTTTTTGTATGTATATTTATGGTGGGGGGATCATCATATCCAATTTTGTATATGTATTGCTGGGTGATCTTTATCTAAATTTAGGCTTAGTTTAGAATTAGTTTGGAATGGAAATAGGTTTCCCTGAGGTTGTTTTGTAGAAAGGGGATTGGGAAATCAGGGTGCGTTTTCTCATGTTTGCACTGGGGAATAGTTTAGTTTTAAAAATATACTAAAAAATGGGAAAATGTTACATATAAAAGTAAAAATTAAAATAAAATACTTGGGTTTAGGTTGCTTATTCGGAACTTTAAAAATTTGTAAGGAAACAATTTAAATCCACATCTATATTCAAACATATATATATATATATATATATATATATATATATATATATATACTATATAACAAACATTAAAAATGGATATCATAAGCATAGCGTCTCAAGAAATTTTAAAGACTGCCATAACAAAGATGGTATTTTATGCGATTGATAAAATCAAAGAACACTGGAGAGGAGAGAACAAAAAAATCAAAATCTCACAAAATGAGACCAAATGGATCTTCCTATTGGACACCCTCCAACCAGCGGGAATGAATATAGATGTGGATTTAAATTGTTTCCTTACAATTTTTTAAAGTTACGAATAAGCAACCTAAACCCAAATATTTTATTTTAATTTTTACTTTTATATATAACATTTTCCCATTTTTTAGTATATTTTTAAAACTAAACTATTCCCCAGTGCAAAGATGAGAAAACGCACCCTGATTTCCCAATCCCCTTTCTACAAAACAACCTCAGGGAAACCTATTTCCATTCAAAACTAATCCTAAACTAAGCCTAAATTTAGATAAAGAACACCCAGCAATACATATACAAAATTGGATATGATGATCCCCCCACCATAAATATACATACAAAAAATGTTTTCTAAAAAAATTTTTCTATTACAATACCTAATGACGACCCGATCACGGATTTTGGCTATAGGACACACATTAATGGTCCCCCTTTAAAACCAAAGTATTAGAATAGCATAATATACAAATACCAGGTTCAATATACACAAATAAACACCGACAGAATTGAGGTATACCTTTGCATTTTAATTTAATTTATTGTATTTTAAAAAAAATTTGTGTCATTATTAGTAACATTAAATTGTCTGTTTTATCTCTTGGCTATGATGTGCTGAATCGGCACATTACAGGTTAAATGTGTGGCCAGTATGTGCATATATAAAAATCTTATCAAAAAAATCAATCAGCAGCGCCTCGGGGGTGTAACCAACCCGGATGCTGGCTTAAATCTCAGCAATAAATGAGAGAGGAGTGAGTGTGTCTGAGCGTTGAAGGGTGACGTAGTTTGCTGACAGCTCGGACCACATCTTCTCCCACTGACATGAATGCACAGGCGCACTACTTAGGCTTCGGTCTGCAATATCTTCAAACAAATGGCCGCCAAAACAGCTTAAAGATTAAACCCATTAGGCTCCAGTCTTCAAAATCTACACCAAAATGGCCACCAAGCAATTAGCACGTAATTGCACCCATTACATGGCACACTATTTAAACTGAAGAGGTCTAGCAAGAGGAACGCCCCAGTAGAAGTCTGATGATGAAATGCGCGTAGGGCGGGCTTACGAACGTCTTGCAGCACCTCTAGCAAAGGGATTTTGATATCTTATTCATGCTCGTTTTTATCATTGAAAATGTGAGTACCACAGTGTTATTAAGCTTTAATAAAAGTTCCTATACGGTTTTACGCTATGGGTATCCCTCCTTTCTTTTATATGCAATACATCAAAACAACACGGAAAGTAAAGTTTGGAGACATCTATGATTGCTAGACAGTGGCAGATACTGTGACTGCCTGCACCCCTGCAGGGGAAAGAAAATCCAGAGAGTGCAAGCAGTATCAGACCATGCAGATAAGGCACTAATTAAAAAGCCAGCACCTGGATAAGAAGTTTTCCCACAGAAATCTGTTTCTCAGAGATTGAACATCCTAAAATACTCCAAAAAGAACTTTTTTTTTTTTCTATCAATGGAACTTTTCCTATCCAAGATTACTGGTTAAAAACACATCAGTCACCTTTTATATTGGATATTTAGTATGATTTTGTATGATCTAGCACCAGTCACTTTATGGAATTCATAGCACTGGACATTTTGTATGATTCTGTATGATTTAGCAGCAGTCACTTTATGACATTTATAGTACTGGTTTAGCACAAATGTACTTTGTGGAAATAATTGAAGTATTTTATGTTGATATTTCACTTTTATTACAATGTTATTATTAGTAACCGAGTACCAGTCACAGATTCCAGATCTAAAACACTCACCTTATTTTGGTACATATAGGTTTTTTTTTTGGTTTTTTTTTTGTTCTTTTGCTTTTTGCTTAGCTCATAAATATGATTTTTAAGAATAATACTCTAGATCTATAGGAGTTATGTACACCAGGTAATATATAGAGGAATTGTCCACTAATAGAAAAAAAAAATTCTAACCCCACAAGGGCAGCGCCATAACTACTCCTGCTTTTTACCAAATTAAAAACACATCAGTCACCTTTTATATTGGACATTTAGTATGATTTTGTATGATCTAGCACCAGTCACTTTATGGAATTCATAGCACTGGACATTTTGTATGATTCTGTATGATTTAGCAGCAGTCACTTTATGACATTTATAGCACTGGTTTAGCACCAATGCACTTTGTGGAAATAATTTCATGTTGATATTTCACTTTTATTACAATGTGATTATTAGTAACCGAGTACCAGTCACAGATTCCAGATCTAAAACACTCACGTTATTTTGGTACATATAGGTTTTTTTGTTTTTGTTTTTTTTTTCGCTCATACAGTAAATATAATTTTTAAGAATAATACTCTAGATCTATAGGAGTTATGTACACCAGGTAATATATAGTGATAGTGGAATTGTCTACTGGTGGAAAAAAAAAAAAAAGGACATTTTTTTCTAACCCCACAAGGGCAGCGCCATAACTACTCCTGCTTTTTACTAGAAGCAGTATAGGCTTAATGTTAAACCTTACCTTCGCTATCATGATCGGTGCCTCCATTACTCCTTCCTCCGCTCACAGATCGTACGTACTACGCACGCGTGTTACGCTTTATAGACACTGCGCATGTGTGAAACTCCGCCAGCCCCTGACGTTCTTTCTAGTCTATTCCCCACCCCTTCTCGTTCGGCGCAGTGGGGGAAGAGCACATTGGGGAGACACAGCAGGTGTCAGATAATTACACTAACGAGGAGGAGGAGGAGGAAAGCCCAGAGCCTGAAACGTCCCGATCCAGAAGGAGACGATTTAAGGCATCGAATATGTCCTTTGGGGAGATGTTGGAGATGATGGACATCCTGAGGAAGGACAACTATGACAGGAAGTATGGACCTTACCCCAACCCCAATGTCAGAAAGGCCAAGATCATGGCGAAAGTGGTCAAGAGTCTGCACCGAAATTTCGGGGTACGACGATCGAAAGATCAGCCCAGGAAGCGGTGGTCGGACCTCAAATTAAGGTAGCATGAGCATTACAGAAGGATCAGGAGAGTGCTGCAAAAAAGTAAGTAGTTGCCCTGTGTTCCTATTCTTTATGTTTATTACATTCGTGCTGCTCCATGTGCTTTTCTTAACTGTCCAGTTTAAAATGGCAACTTTCATGTTCATGGGCACATTGTTCGTTCATATGAAAGATTGTTCGTTCGGCCTAGAACACACCATTGTTTTGGCCATATGCATTTTAAAACATTTTTTATGGCCTACTTGTCTGAAAATAATTTGGTTGTGTAGATGGGTTTGTAACTAGAATGAAATGCAAAGTAGATTCTGTGTAAGGAGAGGACACTCAGCAGCAGTTTTCACATCTTGACTCTGGAGCACTAGTGTGGGACACAAGAATACCCTTTTTATTAGGGGCCCCACACAGGTGCTTTAGTGTATACTATAGGGGTGACTCCATCTGTGAAGCTTGTACTAAACAGGTAAGTATTTAAGCTTGACAAAGGACAATAAAATTTAAACATCTTGGAACTCTGCCAAAATAGACAATTGTACCCCACTTCCAAGCAATGTTTCATATTTATAGTTCTGCCATCAAATATCTGTGTGCTAAGTATACCTATTTGTTTTTACATAGGGGATAAAAGACTCGGAGGACACCCCTCATCCGAGGAGACCACAGACCCCCCACCTCTGGAAGAATGTGAAATCCCCCAAACACAACAGGAGGAGGAGGAGGAGGAGGAAGGAGATGTGGTGGAACTAGTCACCACAACAGGTGAGTGTCTGCGACCACAGGCTCATGTAAGAGATGGATGCCGGCATATTTATAATTTACAGACCAAAGAGAGGATCTAGAGGGGGGCGGCGACTGCGAACAAAAAAAGAAAAAATCCTAACTACTGACGGGATATTTAACTTGAGTTCAGTCACAATGAGTGATTCTGAAAAGACCTTGCTCAATAAGGGGCTTAAATTTGCACCCCCTCGTGGTTTGAATAAATTCCAGACCTATATAGACATACATAAATTTGTACGTAAAGTTAACATCAAAAGATATATGGCCTCTAACCCCATTTCGAACACTGTGATTAGCTCTAGCGAGTTTCGCCATTCGGGGTTGGCGAATGCGTCTCTATTCAACCCCCCAGGTGCTATGGCTCCCTCGTTAAGAGTGTTTAGGGACCTATTACTTAGGGATTTAGAACAACTACCCCTGAGAAAAATACATTTTGATAAAGATTTGAAGTCTGGTTTGAATTCCTTATGTGAAAATAAGAACTTAGTAATTAGACCTGCTGATAAAGGGGGGGGGGGTATTATTGTCTTAGATAAAAAGGACTATCTTGCTGAGATGTCCAAGATATTAGGAGATCGAGACACATACACCCCCCTGAGATCAGATCCTAAGGCTCAATATAAAAGGGAGCTTGAAGTAATTGTCCAATATGGTTTTGATCAAGGTATTTTGAATGGTAAGGAAAAATCCTATTTGGTACCCAGGGCTCCACGTACCCCAGTAATCTATTATTTGCCGAAAATTCATAAGCATCCTACCTGCCCCCCGGGACGCCCCATTGTTAGTGGCATTGATTCCATCTCATCCCGGGTGGGCAGGTATATCGATTTTTTCTTACAACCGTTCGTTCTGAAGATGCCATCACATTTGAAGGACTCCCGTCACATGATCAACTTACTCTCCAATATTACCCCCAATTCAGGGTGCTGGCTAGTGATGGCTGATGTCGCCTCATTATACACGGTGATACCGCACCAGTTGGGGCTATTTGCAGTGGAATATTTTTTGAGGCGTGATTCCACACTATTTGATGAACAGATTTGTTTCATCATGCAGTTACTTCATTTTGTAGCTACCCGGAACTATTTTTGGTTTGGGGGCCAGTTCTATAGACAAGATAGAGGGGTTGCCATGGGGGCCAAATACGCCCCGAGCCTGGAAAACCTCTTTATGGCCCTATGGGAGGAGGATGTCATCTATGCCCACCAGAAACCCAAGGTGGTCTTGTGGGCTAGATATATAGATGACATCCTCCTCCTGTGGGATGGAGATCGCCACAATTTGGACTCCTTTATGAGTGAGTTAAATGACAACAATCGTGGTATAAGACTCTCATATGAGGCAAGCCAAACTGAGATTAACTTCTTGGATCTCAAGATAGGAATTAGAGATGGACAATTTACCATGGCAACTTTCTTTAAGAATACTGACCGTAATTCTTATATATCCACCGATAGTTGCCATCATGAAGCCTGGTTAAAGTCTGTGACGAAGAGCCAACTTATACGTTTAAAACGTAATTGTTCAGATCATGACGAATTCCTGGCTCAGGCTAATATCTTGATAAGACATTTCCTTGAGAAAGGTTACCCCGAGGCATCTCTCAGAACCACATTGGACAAGGTTATTACCCTGGATAGGGGTAATCTACTTAGGGATAAAGTTCCCAATACTGATAGGGTACCGTCTGTTCCATTCATTACCACTTATTCCTTACAACATAGGAATGTGGCTAGGCTGGTTAAGAAATACTGGCATGTGCTTAGGAATGACCATATACTGGGTACTATTCTTCCAGTTAAACCACAAATTGTATATAAGGGTGCCCCTTCCCTTAGAGGGAGAGTGGCTCCTAACATCCTTGATCCTCCCCCAATTAAAAGGGGTTTCTTTGAATACATGACGGGTTTCTATCAATGTAAGAAATGTAGGGTATGTTCCCTAAGTGGATGTATACATAGAAGAACACATAAGTTTACTTCTACCAGTACTTCTGTCGAATTTGAAATCAAATCATTCATTACGTGTTCTACTGAGCGCGTGGTATATCTATTGCAATGTCCTTGTGGATTGCAATACATGGGGAGGACTAAGCGCCCCCTCTCAGTAAGGCTCAACGAGCATGTAACTAACATCCTGACAGGTTTTCCTAAACACCCGGTCTCCAGACATTATCTTGAGACCCATAATCGAGACCCTAGAAAGACTATCTTTTTAGGGATCGACAGATATTCCACACCCTGGAGAGGGGGCTCCCTTATAAGGGGGATCTCTAGACTCGAGATGGCCTGGATATACAAACTCAGGTGTTACACCCCTTTTGGGCTCAACGTTGAGGTAGACCTCAATGCTTTCTTAGATAATTCATGAGTTTATACTCTCCATATTAAGGATATTGGGTTGTGAGTGCTATATGATTAAAATGGAGAATTATAGTATATTATATGACTACTGCCCATTAGTGGTTCCTTTTGAATTTATTGCCTTGGTGTGAACCCGCTCTGAACCCCTGGTGGCCCGGTTTTATTGGGAATCAGTTATTGCCAAGTATTTTTATTTTATTTTTATTTTATTTATTCATTTTTTGTGGAGATTAATGTAGGCGTTTTGGGGGTGCAACCCCTTCCTCAATAATAAAGTAGCTGTGAGGAAAGGGTTGCACCCACAAAACACGTCCCTTGATCCCCCGTGATGGCAGCTAGCACATGTTGACATTCGGCAATTTGTGTGAATCTTCAAAATTTGGCTTTTCCTGGGGTGACTTCACCCCATCTGAACGCAATATCAAACACAGTTTGTAAATACTCATGTCTGATATTGCCTTCAAGTTCTACCAAATGTGAACTTTGTAAGTTCAAGATTTGTGTCTTTCTTGTTGGTTTTAAACATGCCTGTTTTATCTTAAATGGACATTTCTACTTTTTCTAATGTGACCCCAAAAATTGTTATACAACAAACATGTTGGTTTGTTTTAAAAATCTTTTACAAATGCACATGTGATTGTGCTGGGATTTAAAAGATTGTTAATCAAGAATTTTGTTGTGCTCTAATTGGTGTTTTCTGTGACAATGGGGGTTATTTCTTAAGGGAAAATCCACTTTGCACTACAAGTGCAGTTTCAACTGCATTTGTAGTGCAAAGTGTCTTTGCCTTTAGTAAATAACACCCAACAATGCTTTGTAATGTTACACAATCACGCCATTTTCAGGACTCACCACATTTCTGTCAGGGTCAGCTAAAAGAAACACAAGCAGTAAATGTCAAAGATTTTAGTAGTTATTTTTTTTTTATTATTTGAAAAAGGTTTCAGACATTGTCTAGAATATTGATAGCCCCCCTACCCGCAAAGTATTCAAGGTATCTTAGACGGACCTCACGGGCACTCAGGGGGGGCAAGCCAGGACGGCCACTTTCAAGTGCCATCAGGGTTGTTTTATTTAGAATTCCGGCCTCAGGCCCAACTGAGCCAGCATAGTTGGCAGAATGTTGCCGTAAAAAGTTGTGTAGAACACAGCACGCCAGGATGATGTGATTCAGTTTGTACTCCGCCATGTGTATGGGTGTAAGAAATAGGCGGAACTGGCTGGCCATGATTCCAAACGTGTTCTCCACCACTCTTCTGGCTCTAGGGAGAGGCTCTGAGGGAGTTTTTAAAGACCAAAGTATAAGGTACACCTATCAGATTGCCCCCTCTCATGGGCCATTTCTAACATTTTAGGGGGGGGGCTCTTTGACAAGGAACCCTCTCCACTTCATTGAGAGATGAATGCCTAAATAATGTGTATTACTTTGGCCAGCCCCTCCTTAGTTACTCTATTAACAGCCCACTGGACAAGTAAGAAGTGTCATAATACAAAGATATAAATACACACATTTGAGCACATTTGGACATTCTGTTATTACCTATCAAGATAATAACAGGATAGAAAAACTTTAAACAGTACCATTTGAAAGTATTCAGGCAGGCCCTTGCACTACATGCTTTGGGGAATTCATCCATAAATCTGACCACAAAAGAGATGGGTATAGTGTGTATGGGTTTGGCAAAGTCAGCAGATAGATGATTGAGGATAAATAGAGAATTTGTATCAGCTGACTTAGCAGTTGGGGGGAGGGAAGGTTCCAAATGATTTGGGGACCCCCAAAAAAAGCCTCTGGCACTCTGCCTGAATTTAAAGCATAAATCACACTTTAAAACATTTTAGGGGGTGTTTAGGGTAAAGCACTACTATGGAGCTGATAAAATACATTGTTAAGTGACTACATGAGGTGAATATAGGCCCAGGAGAGCATGTTGGGGAGGTAAGTGAAGGCAAATATGTATGAAGGACAAAAAAATAATTACATAAAAATCCAGCATGCATGAGAACAAAGGGGACATTCACAGCATATTACAATCATGGTTATTAGGGAATGAGGAAAGAAATACAATATATTATCAAACATTAAATACAATAAAATGTGATGTTAAAGGATAAAAATCTTACCTTAATATACTCCTTCTGCAGGACTTGGATGATGGCAGAACAGGTCTCTGGGATAATGATCCCCAGAGCCTGGGGGGAGATGCCTGTCGAGAACTTGAGAGCAGATACAAACCCACAAGCACAAACTGAACAGCAGAAAACGATCTGAAAGCCATGAGTCTGAAAAAGCGCGAATCGTCTCTCACCAAACTTTTACTAACACGAGATCAGCAAAAGGAGCCCAAAGGGTGCTGCGCTTGGTTAGGACCTGCCCTTTTCTAGTCTCGTCGTACGTGGTGTACGTGACTACGTTCTTGGTGATTGGAAATTCCGACAACTTTGTGCGACCGTGTGCATGCAAAACAAGTTTGAGCCAACATCCGTCGAAAAAAATCCATGGATTTTGTTGTCGGAGTGTCCGATCAATGTCCGATTGTGTGTACGGGGCATAACAGTAAAGAACCCTCTACGTAGTTTAAGGTTAAACCTCTTTTCTTCTAATTTTAAGTGGCCATGTGTCTTGTTAAACTCACTTCTGCAAAAAAGTTTTATACCTATTGTGGGGTCCCCAGTATGGTATTCATCATATGGTATGGTACTATCAATTGAAATCATATCCCCCATCTCAAGCGTCTCTTCTCCTGAGAGAATAAGTTCAGTGCTCGCAACCTTTCTTCATAACTAATATCCTCCAGACCCTTTATTAGCTTAGTTGCCCTTCTTTGTACTCACTCAATTTCCAGTACATCCTTCCTGAGGACTGGAGCCCAGAAATAGACAGCATACTCTAGGTGCGTAAAACAATAATAAATGTGTTTGCGCTGAAAAATGTGCCCAAATAACGTGTAAATGTAATAAATTAATCCACTATAAATGAACAATAAACTCATGTATATATTCCAAAAGTGCAAAATCAAACCTCAAAGTGCATTGTGCAAGAAACAATAAAAACCCATATAAAGTGCACCATGCATAAATGAAAACAACAGCAAGTGCACAGGTATCCTGTGTATTACAAGTGTCCAGCTCAATCCACGGTTTAAAATCCAAATAAATGCATGTAAACAGTGTCCATAAGAAAAAAGTTCCTCCGAGGTCTTCTAAAAAGGTGCTCAAATCACAGCAAACAATATGTGCTCTCCCGTGATACCCCACATGTGCTTGCGCTCACCTCTATTCGTGTGACCCAGTATTTAAACTGTGTCAATACACGCAGTGGGGCCAATCCTGGGCTCCCTCAGGCTGGAATAATGGGAGTACAATCCTCACAGGTGCAGTCAATATCCACATGTATAGGAGAGAAGTAAGAACTCCATAGTGTGATAAAGCAGGGATATTTTATTAAATCAAAACGAAAATCCTCCAGGAGGGTACTCACATTCAGTGGGTGCTTCAGTGCACCAAACTTTAACAAGTATATAACAACAAGCTGCGATCCAGATGGTGTGCGGTGTGGTGTGTGATGTCTCCTCCACTGCTGACAGCTCCGTCCTACCTCAGCAGTGGAGGAGACATCACACACCACACCGCACACCATCTGGATCGCAGCTTGTTGTTATATACTTGTTAAAGTTTGGTGCACTGAAGCACCCACTGAATGTGAGTACCCTCCTGGAGGATTTTCGTTTTGATTTAATAAAATATCCCTGCTTTATCACACTATGGAGTTCTTACTTCTCTCCTATACATGTGGATATTGACTGCACCTGTGAGGATTGTACTCCCATTATTCCAGCCTGAGGGAGCCCAGGATTGGCCCCACTGCGTGTATTGACACAGTTTAAATACTGGGTCACACGAATAGAGGTGAGCGCAAGCACATGTGGGGTATCACGGGAGAGCACATATTGTTTGCTGTGATTTGAGCACCTTTTTAGAAGACCTCGGAGGAACTTTTTTCTTATGGACACTGTTTACATGCATTTATTTGGATTTTAAACCGTGGATTGAGCTGGACACTTGTAATACACAGGATACCTGTGCACTTGCTGTTGTTTTCATTTATGCATGGTGCACTTTATATGGGTTTTTATTGTTTCTTGCACAATGCACTTTGAGGTTTGATTTTGCACTTTTGGAATATATACATGAGTTTATTGTTCATTTATAGTGGATTAATTTATTACATTTACACGTTATTTGGGCACATTTTTCAGCGCAAACACATTTATTATTGTTTTAAGTTTTATTACACGCTATGAAACGTGGTTAAGTGTTTGCTGCTAATCTATTAATGATTATCACCCCTTAGAGGCTTAGATCCATTCGTGGCTCGCAGGATATTCCTATTTCTTGTTTGATACTCTAGGTGCGGCCAGACCAGAGTCTTGTAGAGCGGGAGAATTATCGTTTTATCTCTTGAGTTGATCCCTTTTTAATGCATGCCAATATTCTGTTTGCTTTGTTAGCAGCAGTTTGGCATTGCATGCCATTGCTGGGCCTATCATCTACTAGGACTCCCAGATCCTTTTCCATCCTAGATTCCCCCAGAGGTTCTCTCCCCCAGTGTATAGATTGCATTCATATTTTTGCCACCCAAATGCATTATTTTACATTTTTCTACATTAACCCTCATTTGTCATGTAGTTGCCCACCCCATTAATTTGTTCAGATCTTTTTGCAAGATTTCCACATCCTGTGGAGAAGTTATTGCCCTGCTTAGCTTAGTATTGTCCACAAATACAGGGATTGAACTGTTTACCCCATCCTCCAGGTCATTTATGAACAAATTAAACAGGATTGGTCCCAGAACAGAACCCTGGGGGACCCCACTACCCACCTCTGACCATTCTGAGTACTCCCCATTTATCACCACCCTCTGAACTCGCCCTTGTAGTCAGTTTTCAATCCATGTACTCACCCTATGGTCCATGCCAACGGACCTTATTTTGTACAGTAAACATTTATGGAGAACTGTGTCGATTGCTAAAACTGAAAATCTTTTAGGGGGGGGGGAGTAAAAATAAAAACAATAAAATAATGTAGTTGCATAAATGTGCACACCCTCTTATAACTGCGAATGTAGCTGTGTTCAGAATTAGTGGGCCCGAATCTGCTCTTCTGGGGTCCCTCGGCGGCTCTCGCGACTCCTCCCCACATCGAATAACACCCCGGGTAAAACGCTCTCCCGGGGGGGTTACCTTGTGGGCTTGCTCCCGAGTCCAGCATTCAGGGTTCATAGGAGGCCAAATGCAGGACTCGGCCCCGCCCCCCCACCGCCCTCGTCATTGGATTTGACTGACAGCAGCGGGAGCCAATGGCTATGCTGCTATCAATCTATCCAATCAAGAGCCGAGAACCCCGGGCAGAGAGACAGGTCGTCCCCGTGGGTCAAGTTCTAGGGCTCAGGTAAGTAAAACAGGGGGCTGGGGGGCCGATCACTGCCAGGTGTTTTTTCATCTTAATGCATTGGATGCAATAAAGTGAAAAAACATGTAGGTTTACAACCCCTTTTAAGCAATCACATTACAACTCATGTTAAATAGGAGTCAGTACACACCTGCCATCATTTAAAGTGCCTCTGATTAACCTCAAATAAAGTTCAGCTGTTTTGGTAGGTCTTTCATTAAATTTTCTTAGTCACATCCTAGAGCAAAAGCAGTACTGGCTGTGTGGCACATGTGACAAAAATCCCCTGTATTTTTCATATGTCTGGGCTATGGGGTAGAGTGGCTAGACAGAAGCCTTTTCTTAGGAAGAAAAACATCCAAGACCAGCTAAATTTAGCAAAAACACATCTGAAGTCTCCCAAAAGCATGTGGCAAAATATGTTATGGTCAGATGAAACCAAGGTTGAACTTTTTGGCCATAATTCCAATTGTTATGTTTGGCACAAAAACAACACTGCACGTCACCAAAAGAACACCATACCCACAGTAAAGCATGGTGGTGGCAGTATCATGTTTTGGGGCTGTTTTTCTTCAGATGGAACAGGGGCCTTAGTGAAGGTAGAGGGAATTATGAACAGTTCCAAATACCAGTCAATATTTGCACAAAACTTTCAGGCTTCTGCTAGAAAGCTGAACATGAAGAGGAACTTCATCTTTCAGCATGACAATGACCTGCAGCATTCATCCAAATCAACAAAGGAATGGCTTCACCAGAAGATTAAAGTTTTGGAATGGCCCAGCCAGAGCCCAGACCTGGATTTGATTGAAAATCTGTGGGGTGATCTGAAGAGGGCTGTGTACAGGAGATGCCATCGCAACTGACAGATTTGGAGTGTTTTTGTAAAGAACAGTGGGCAAATATTGCCAAGTCAAGATGTGCCATGCTGATAAACATAGGTGTGTGCAGCCTATTGCATTAGGGTGTGCATCCCTAAGCTCAAACACACATGCGTGTGTGTATATAGATATATATATTGTACATACACACACTTATATAAAGAAATGTAAACAAACATTTTTTCTTTTAAAAGACATTTATCAATGTAAACAAATACTTATAGTTTTTTTTTTACTTATCAAAAATATGGTGTGGACAGTCAGTGGGCACTATGCGGTGTGGACAGTCAGGGGGCACTATGTAGTGGGAGCACTAGCAGTTCTCCAGTTCTTTGTGTGCAGTGTAAGGGTTGAAGCAACACAGATGGAGCATGGAGGTAATTCCTTCAGGGAAAAGGTAAACCACTCCTCATCAGCCACTTACCACATGGCTGGAGGTAGAAGACCCCCGGACTACCATCTCTACCCAACCTCCTTCCCAGATTCAGATGCTTGATCAGCTAGAGCAGGCACCTGTAAGTGTGTATTAGGAGAGTTCAGGCACACCCCCGCCCACCACCTCCTTAGCCGGCTGCACAGGTTGATACTAAAGAGCTGAGAGAGAGTCCCTGCAGGCTGCAAGCTTCAGGATGCTGTGTGTGGTGCTATACAGGGGCACTATGGCCTGGGAAGAAAGTCAAAGACAGCCCTTGCTGGCCTTACGACAGAGATCATAGAGATGGGGGGTGAGCCCAAGCTCCCACTGGTGCTTCCTCTGGATTAGGGTGTGCCCAGGCACACCCCCTGCGCACACACCTATGCTGATAGGGTCATACCCAAAAAGACTGAGTGCTGTAATAAAATCAGAGGGTGCTTTAAAGTATTAGTTTAAGGGTGTGCACACTTTCAGTTTGTTGTTCAACTGAGTTGTACAGTTTATAGGTCACATTAAAGGTGGAAAAAGTTCTGAAATGATTTATCTTGGTCTCATTTTTTTACATCGCAGAAACCTGACATTTTAACAGGGGTGTGTAGACTTTTTATATCCACTCTATATAGAAAAAAAAAATTGATTTAAAGCAGAACTCCGGACACATTTTTTTCCCATGTCCTTGTTGCTGATCTCCTACCTTCACCAACTTTGCCATACATGTTCTTCTGAGCTCTGTAGTTCCTCTGTAATAGGCTGCTGAACTTGCTGAAAAAACGTTACTGCCTGCTATAAACTATAAACATCCTGTTTATAAGACCGCTGGCTTCTATCTCTCTCCTAAACTCAGCCAGCGGTCTGACATGCACCCTTGTATTCCTCTGAAAATGAGCAGGAAGGAAGCAGACATGTTGTCAGCCCCCGGTCTGTGCCTCTCATGAGGGAGGTGCCCTCCTCTCTCCTCCTCCTCCCTGTCAGCAATCCGCCCCTCCACTGTCCCCGACGCACCCCCCCTCCCCCCTGCTTCCCACTCGCTATCACTATCTCTTTGCAGTACGGGGGTTAATATTAGAAATCAGTTGTATGACACAGCGGGGATGTCCTGCTGTGTCAGTTATAGTATATCAGAACACCATATGCTGATCTCTGCCTCCCTCCGGTATTGGCACAGTGTGCTGTCAATCACAATACCGGGAGGTGGGACATCAGCGACGGTGTTCTCATATACAATACCTGACACTGCGGGAGATCCCCGCTGTGTCATACAAGTTATTTCTAATAATAATCCTCACTCTGCACTGGTGGGACAGACATGCTGCACTTGTGGTCCCTGGTGGTCCCTGGCATTCGGCACTTGTGGTTCCTGGCATTCGATATTTGTGGTTCCTGGTTCTTGGTGGTCCCTGGCATTCAACACTTGTGGTCCCTGGCATTCAGCACTTGTGGTCCCTGGTGGTCCCTGGCATTCGGCACTTGTGGTCCCTGGCATTTGGCACTTGTGGTCCCTGGCATTTGGCACTTGTGGTCCCTGGCATTCGGTACTGGTGGTCCCTGGCATTGGACACTAGTGGTCCATGGTGGTCCCTGGCATTCAAGACTTGTGGTCCCTGGTGGTCCCTGCATTTATAATAAAATGCTTTGCATTTATAAGGCTGTAACCTATCATACAGTGTGTTAGGCATGCCTTGCTGGCTGCAGAATGAGGGGTGTGATTTATGTTGAAGTGGGCAAGTTCACATTTTCATGTACAAGTCTAGTGTACCTCCCACATTCCCATCCCAGGGATTCATGGGAAATGTAGGCTGATTACACTTAAAGAGAGAGAAGAGGATATGATGGAACCACTGTTCTAAGAGATCCTCCCTGTCAGAAAAGATGATGCATTTTTTTGAATCACAAAGCTGACTTCCTGAAAATGTAATCACAAGTCTCTCTTAAATGGTAAGAAATTTCACTAATGTAATGTCTTTTTAGTGTTTTGTGTGGGGGGTGGACTAATGGGGGATTTTTTGAAAATCCCAGAGTCTTGCTTTAATTATTTAATTAATGGCAAACATGGTTCTCCCCTCTGGAGACATGGCATTCCTCCCACCAAGTACGTGGGAACAATTTTGACACCCTCAGAAGCACCACATCTCCGGAGGTAAAACATGCCATGATAAAAAAAAAATGCTTAGCACAATCATCAAGATGGTATTGCAATGCTTCTAGAGCCAAACTATGCAGAATTGATGTAACCATTTGTCTGCATGCCCCATCAAACTTTAAAATTTTTGTATGATGTGATTAGTGTTCCTTAAGCCTCGTGCACACAATCTGATTGTTGGCCAACAAAACCGTGGAATTTTGTCCGAAGGGCGTTGGTCCAAACTTGTCTTGCATACACACGGCCACAAAATTGTTGGCCAACAATCACAAACGTAGTTAAAAGAAGAAAAAAGTTTTGCGCTAGGTACTAAATTAGAAAATAATAATATTAGTAGATGAAAAAAATCGTGCCAAAAATCCTGCAGCTAGAAACTATAACCCCAATACGAGGGCACATAGAGAATTTATCAAGAAGAGTGGTGCAGCGCTGGAATATTGACAAAGTGAATAAATGTGTGATTATGCACATATAAAATTAATTTGGCCAAAAAATATTGTTTTTAACATTAAATTAACCTAAAAAAAGGACCCACAAGTGATAATAGCTAGTGAGAAAATTATACCATACAAAGCGTGTAGGTGATAAAAAACACAAATACACATGTGTAAAATAAAGTTCATAAATAAGATGTTTTTGAAGAAATGAATCCCCAGATAAGTCAATGTAGAACTCGAGGTTGTATAATCCACCGCTAATGCAGCCCGCCACCAGATGATAAAAGTTGGAGGCTTACCAGAAAGCCTGCGACCGCCCTTATTCAGGGGGGTCAAAACAGGCTTAGTAGTGGAGGGTAGACTCCTAGAGATGTCCCACAATAGATCCCATGGATTGTCCTGTCGGTCTCCTTTTCAGGCAGCTAGTCACCAGTAATCAGGGCACCAATGCAGGGAAAATGTTCCCAGGGACGCTTCCAGTTCTTAAATACTTTATGTACATCTAAGTGAATCGATACGTCCCAACTTTCTTTTTTTTTTTTTTGTGAAAACCGGAACTGTAGGACCCCTATTACAGAGGTCTAATAGGCACAAACAGGAGTGAGCGGTCAGTCACAGGCGGCAACTTCAAACGTCCATCAGGATCCTCTCATCCACCAGTATATCAGACTTCAATACATTCCATAGGACCCACGTTCCGCAAATAAAAAATGAAGGCTTATGTTGCTCTAGAGAAGTAACTGTTTGCTATCTCTGGTGTTGTGGTAACTTCCCCAAATAAAAAAAAAATCATAATAATATTATTCTTGATATCACTAATTAAAAAAAGCCTTTGAAAATTTGTTTGCAATAACTCCATCAGTATCACCAGCAAAGCAGCTTCATTATTATCCCATTAAAGGAGAAGAGAATTGTGCGCTGCATTTCGAGATTTCATAATTTGCCACGTCACAAATGTTAATTCTCCATTACGAACGCTAGTTTACAAGACCGACTGCTTCTGGCTCGTCCTTGCTTCAGAGCATGCGTGTTTGTACTTTAGACTTTTGTCCGACAGACTTGTGTGCACACGCTCGGAAAATCCGACAACACAAAATTTGAAAACTGCTATCCAACATTTGTCCGTGGCAAATCCGACAACAATTGTCCGATGGAACATACACACGGTCAAATTTTCCGCCAACAGCCTGACATCGAACATTTCTCGTTGGAAAGACCGATCGTGTGTACGAGGCTTTAAAGTGCAAGTTCATCTTTAACGAAAAAGCACACTATGCTATGCTATGCTACTGTATATGGGTATAGCAGCAAAACCTACCTACTAGCCAATACACTCTGTTTTACCTATTACTGTTTTCAGATGTAAAAGAATCGTTTTAAAATCTTTTGCAGCCTATGATGGCTCCATCCTGAGTTACTGTAAGGATGGTGCTGCTGTTGGTACCAGCACCCCTTAGTGCCTGTGGAGGGATTGCCCCAGTTCCCCCAGCCTGTAAGCTCCCCCTCCACCCAGAACTTACAGGTGGGAAACCAGGTAGTGGTTGTGCTGTGCTCTTACTCCTGTCAGTGGTGCAATCTTCCATACAGCAGATGACACATGACCGCTCTCAGATTGGGCTGTACCTGGTTTGATAACCCCCCCATCTCCTCCAATGACCACTTATCTCTCGGCAACAGGGAGCCAGGGAATGAATCAAACACTGAACATGCCGATGTAAGAGTGACCCTGTATCATCCGCTTTATGGAAGATTGCTCCACTGACAGGTGAGGAGATAACAGCTGGCACCTCCTGACATTTCTCCTTTGGAAGCGTCACTGCTTCAGGCTGTTCTACCATTGGCCCAGCCATGAGTGCAGGGATGGGGGAAGGCACTCAGCAGCCACGCACAGCTTCCATGGAGAGACCGGCCTGGGGGGCACAACTAAAATCTGGGGAAGCTTAGCCCTCCCCAGCACCCCCCTAGATCTGGCCATGGTGGAGAGTAGGGGAACCAGTGGCCGTGGCTGCACCCTAGGAGGCAGTGTGCCCTAGGTCACCTGTAAATGGTTAGTGTGCCGCTCAGGCTCCGTGAAGGGGGGTATGCAAATCGTTTTATCCGCAACTGCTGCTCAGAGTACTGGAAGATAATGGATGCCCGTCCTGGCTCCTGCAATGGCTCAAGGAAAGAAGGGTGACCCCTGGATGTCGCACATCCCTAATTTCCTATAGAGATGAGTGAAGTGACAACATCAGCCTGGACTCTGACCTTAGTCTTAGTCATGGGTAAACACGTTGGAGTCGTGGCCTGGCCGGAGTTCAGGCTGAGGTAGCCACTTCACTCATCTCTGTAGGACATCATGGATGTGCGGCATTCAGGGGTCACCCGTCTTTCCTTGAGTGTGCCCTAGGTGGCTGCCTAGCTTGCCTGAGCTCATCATAGGCAACAGAAAAGATTACACAATGCACATGTGCAGCCAGAAAGAATAGGACAGCACTCCCTTCCTTAGCATTAGGGGGTGCTGGTTCTACTGGCTGCTATTTCCCTTCAATAACTTGGGACAGAGCCATCACAGGCTGCATTTATGAAGCTTTACTTAAATGTAGTTTTGGACTCCATTCTTTAAACAGAAAAGGAGCCCTGGCTGGTAGGTAGGTTTAGCATGCTATGCTGCAATGCTTATATGGGACAGCATAGTATGCTGTTTAGTAAAGGTGAACTTATACGTTAAAGGCTAACTTCACTTTTTTTCAAAATTGCAGCTCCCCTATGTACCAATATACTATGAATGTGCCTCTGTTGCAGAAAAGAAAACACTTTCTCTGTCTTTTAGGGCAGGCCTTACCTCTTGTCCCCAGTGTGTACATAGAAAACTCCTCCATTACTCCCTGCTCCATCCAGAAATGTGGTATTTAGGACATGAAAACAATTAGAAGGAAATAGTTAAACACATTAACACACACCCTACACCTGCCCTCTGCCTCCAGGAGAGAGCACCACCCACCTCTGTACTCACATACAATTATTATTAGTCTATATATCATTGTCTGTTCTTGCTAAATACACAGCCAGTGATCAATCTTTTTGTATGTTAGCTTCATCTTGCATAGATCGTTCATCTGGCAGAGTGTGCAGAAGCTGAGCAGTCACATACTGTAAAAACCTATGTGGTGCAGAGCAGTAGTATTCAAAACAGTGTGCCCCTGGAAGTCTGTAAAGTTCACCATACACTATTCAAGCTGATTGTACAATCTCCTTTAGATCTACCATCCACTATGTAGTGCAAGAGCCTGCCTGATTGGATACAGAGTAATTGAATAGACATTTATATATTGGTTTGGTAAATCTAAAGGAACTTGTACAATCAGATAGTATAGTGTATAGCCACCTATATACACCTAAAATAAACTAGTTGTGCTTTCAGTCCCATTAATTGTTAACGACACCCAAATTGCAGAAGCAAACACACATTTTGCCATGTGAAAAAAATGAGCAAATGCAGCAAAACACACAGTAAAAAACATGCAAACCGCATCACCCTAAAATGTTCAACGTTGAACTCAATGGCCTGCCCTATGTATGTTGCGAGAAAAATGAGCCAAAAAAAGGTGCAATCCCACTACACAAGGTATAAATGGGGTCTGGAAGTGAAATTGGTGTGTTTACACAAGAACAATGAGGCTCTATTCACATCTGTGTATTTCAAAACGCATGACAAACTACACAGAAAACACATGCTCAGTAGATTGTTTTAAAAAAGGCCCGGATTCTTTCCTAGACACACATAATATAACTGGATACTAATTTACCTGTAAAGTTGGTCCAGGGAATATCCAATTGCCTCTTTGGGGGATCAGAAAGGATTTTTTTCCCCTGCTGGAGCAAATTGGATCACGCTTTATTTGTTTTGTTTTTTGCCTTCCTTCTTGGATCAACTGTGTGTAGGATTGTCTATATAGGATTGTATGATTTTTTTTTCCCCTTCTATTGGTTGAACTAGATGGACTTGTGTCTTTTTTCAACCAGACTAACTATGTAACTATGTGGCTCTGCTGTGCATTTTGGAAATGCTATGCAAATGCATATTGTACCTGCAGCGCTTTTAAATATTAATGGTGCCCCAAGCACAGGTAGCAGGCGCATGCCTGCGGTGTGACAAATGTGCTGCAAGCGCACCAAAAAATGCATCGTACAAAACCGTATCATGCTCAGCTCTAAAAAACTTTCTAAAGCTTCTTTGAGGTGTTTCTCACACATAGGGCAGCCTATGTAAACGAATGGACTGCCCTATGCGTGATGAACCTAAATGCTTGAAAACCCCCCCCCCAAAAAAAAATGCTTCCCACCATGTGGAGATGTGGACAGGGCCTGACAGCTGAGTGTCTAGATCCTCTCTCTCCTAAGTACTTATATAAAGATAGCCATACACTATACAATCTGATTGCACAGCCTCTGTACAATTTCAGATTTTCCAAAACTATGGAATAGAAGGACCTGCCTGAACAGTCCATTCAATTTGGACTGTTTGCACTACATAGCTGATGGTAGATCTGAAAGGGATTGCACAGAAAGTGGGTGGAAATAAAACAAGAGGTGGTGTAGTAATGACAGGGGCGGACTGACCATTCGGTCACTCGGTCGCCGACCGAGGGCCCGCCGTCAGGAGGGGCCCCATGAGTAGCTCAGTCAGCAGCAGAAAAAAGCCGCCCGCCGCACCGCACGAAAACCCCGTCCTCCTGTCCTGGATTATTACTGCTCCCAGCGCCGCTGCCGAGCAGGGCTCGGCTTAGGCTGAGAGAGGCTCTGTCAGCAGGGAGGGGCGGGGCAGGGAGCTCCACTGACGCTCTGACTCTGCCCTGCCACGCCCCTCCCCATGTAGTAGTCTGTATCTAATTAGAGCGTCTCTCCTGCACTTTTGAGAGCTCCGCTCTGGACCACAAAAAGCCCCGCCCCCTTAACATCAAAAGCTCCGCCCCCTACCGCCGAAAGCTCCGCCCCTACCGCCGAAAGCTCCGCCCCCTACCGCCGAAAGCCCCGCCCCCGGACCTCTGAGAGCGGGAGGTGAGCCCGACTGGTCAGGTAGGTCCTTCTGCCTACCGTATATACCTGGACTGTAGACCCCTTTTTTTTGCTAAACCATCCCTGGAAATGTTGTTTACCCCCCTGTAAAGCTGTGCATTGCTGAAAGTTTAAAATTTAAAACTGGCTACCTGGTTATTTCCTATAGTCGCATCCCCAGTCTCTGATTATTTCCTGTAGTCGCATTCGCAGTCTCTGGTTATTTCCTGTAGTGGCATTCGCAGTCTGGTTACTTCCTGTAGTCGCATTCGCAGTCTCTGATTATTTCCTGTAGTCGCATTCGCAGTCTGGTTATTTCCTGTAGTCGCATTCGCAGTCTGGTTAGTTCCTGTAGTCGCATTCGCAGTCTGGTTAGTTCCTGTAGTCGCATCCCCAGTCTCTGATTATTTCCTGTAGTCGCATTCGCAGTCTCTGGTTATTTCCTGTAGTCGCATTCGCAGTCTCTGGTTATTTCCTGTAGTCGCATTCGCAGTCTCTGATTATTTCCTGTAGTCGCATTCGCAGTCTGGTTATTTCCTGTAGTCGCATTCGCAGTCTGGTTAGTTCCTGTAGTCGCATTCGCAGTCTCTGATTATTTCCTGTAGTCGCATTCGCAGTCTCTGGTTACTTCCTTTAGTCGCATTCACAGTCTGGTCATCTCCTATAGTCGCATTCGCAGTCCTGTAGTTGCATTCGCAGTCTCTGGTTATTTCCTGTAGTCGCATTCGCAGTCTGGTTATTTCCTGTAGTCGCATTCGCAGTCTCTGGTTATTTCCTGTAGTGGCATTCGCAGTCTGGTTACTTCCTGTAGTCGCATTCGCAGTCTCTGGTTATTTCCTGTAGTCACATTCGCAGTCTCTGGTTATTTCCTGTAGTCGCATTCGCAGTCTCTGATTATTTCCTGTAGTCGCATTCGCAGTCTGGTTATTTCCTGTAGTCGCATTCGCAGTCTGGTTAGTTCCTGTAGTCACATTCGCAGTCTCTGATTATTTCCTGTAGTCGCATTCGCAGTCTCTGGTTACTTCCTTTAGTCGCATTCACAGTCTGGTCATCTCCTATAGTCGCATTCGCAGTCCTGTAGTTGCATTCGCAGTCTGGTTATCTCCTGTAGTTGCATTCGCAGTCTCTGGTTATTTCCTGTAGTCGCATTCGCAGTCTGGTTATTTCCTGTAGTCGCATTCGCAGTCTCTGGTTACTTCCTTTAGTCGCATTCACAGTCTGGTCATCTCCTATAGTCGCATTTGCAGTCCTGTAGTTGCATTCGCAGTCTGGTTATCTCCTGTAGTCGCATTCGCAGTCTGGTTATTTTCTGTAGTCGCATTCACAGTCTGGTCATCTCCTATAGTCGCATTCACAGTCCTGTAGTTGCATTCGCAGTCTCTGGTTATCTCCTGTAGTCGCATTCGCAGTCTGGTTATTTCCTGTAGTCGCATTCACAGTCTCTGGTTACTTCCTGTAGTCGCATTCGCAGTCTCTGGTTATCTTCTGTAGTCGCATTCGCAGTCTGGTTATTTCCTGTAGTTGCATTCGCAGTCTCTGGTTATCTCCTGTAGTCGCATTCGCAGTCTGGTTATTTCCTGTAGTTGCATTCGCAGTCTCTGGTTATCTTCTGTAGTCTCATTCGCAGTCTGGTTATTTCCTGTAGTCGCATTCGCAGTCTCTGGTTATCTCCTGTAGTCGCATTCGCAGTCTGGTTATTTCCTGTAGTCGCATTCGCAGTCTGGTTATTTCCTGTAGTCGCATTCGCAGTCTCTGGTTATTTCCTGTAGTCGCATCCCCAGTCTCTGATTATTTCCTATAGTCGCATTCGCAGTCTCTGGTTACTTCCTTTAGTCGCATTCACAGTCTGGTCATCTCCTATAGTCGCATTCGCAGTCCTGTAGTTGCATTCGCAGTCTCTGGTTATTTCCTGTAGTCGCATTCGCAGTCTGGTTATTTCCTGTAGTCGCATTCGCAGTCTCTGGTTACTTCCTTTAGTCGCATTCACAGTCTGGTCATCTCCTATAGTCGCATTTGCAGTCCTGTAGTTGCATTCGCAGTCTGGTTATCTTCTGTAGTTGCATTCGCAGTCTCTGGTTATTTCCTGTAGTCGCATTCGCAGTCTGGTTATTTCCTGTAGTCGCATTCGCAGTCTCTGGTTACTTCCTTTAGTCGCATTCACAGTCTGGTCATCTCCTATAGTCGCATTTGCAGTCCTGTAGTTGCATTCGCAGTCTGGTTGTCTCCTGTAGTCGCATTCGCAGTCTGGTTATTTCCTGTAGTCGCATTCACAGTCTGGTCATCTCCTATAGTCGCATTCACAGTCCTGTAGTTGCATTCGCAGTCTCTGGTTATCTCCTGTAGTCATTTATGATATCTATGGCTATGCATATTTATTGAATCCATATTGAGCACTATATTTGATTGGCTGTTTGCTTCTGCTTAGGCCTGGCACACACGCACAATCGCACATGATGATGACTTCATCATTATGTGCGTGATTGTGATTATGCGTGTGTGCCAAGCAGAAGCAGCCAATCAAATATAGTGCTCAATATGGATTCAATAAATAGTGGGAAGATTTTTCCTTTCATTGGTGGGGAGGAGCCGCGAGAGCCACCCCCAGAAGACCAGGTTCGGGGCCACTCTGTGCAAAATGAGCTGCACAGTGGAGGGAAGTATGATATGTTTGTTATTTAAAAAAAAAAGAGCCTTTACAATCACTTTAATTTTGGAAATGTACCGTTGTTGCACTTTCTTTAATGTAATTCTGTGAAGAACGCATGCAGTGTGGGCAGTGCAAAATGTAGGTGGGAATTTGTGTTAGTGTGGCTTGAGTGTGGGTGGGAACACATGAGCGGGGACAGGGGGCCCCAGGATCTCCTATTGCCCGGGGGCCCCATGAGTTGTCAGTCCGCCCCTGAGTAATGAGGGAGGTGGGGTCCAGGCAGATAAACAGGCCCTATTATGTAAAGCACTAAGGCCACACAGCAGGAGGAAACAACCTCCGTCTAGAGTGGCTAGTCCTCCCAGGTCCCTCCCCCCCAACTCTGTCTCCTGCTTCCTGTCTCTCTCCATGCAGCTTCTAATCTACACTGCAGGTATACCATGACAGCTGCATGGAGATTAATAGATTTTGAGGAAAAACTGCTAGAGCCATGGTTAATGGATGAGAATCTGTTTGGGTTCCATTTGGATGCTGTATAAAGACCAACTTACCTGGTGCTATCTGTTGATGCTGATTTCTTCATATGTATGAAGTGAGAGTTCTGTGAGACCACTGTCAGTAGGAGACCATCTGTGGAGTTTTCCATGAACTTTCTTCGTTTTTTTCAGCACTGCACTTAGCCACCTTATATATATATATCCACCTTTTGAACTTTGCTCTCCTGTATGGACTATTTATTATTCCCATTTTTAGTTTTTGCATTTTCACCCCATTCTGCTTTACCTTAAACGGATAGAGTGATTTTTGCAGAGTGCACATGCTTTTTGAGATATTCTCTTTTGCACTTTATTTTGGTACACCTTACATTGTACACTTTTATGCCCCATACACACGGTCAGATTTTCCGACGGAAAATGTGTGATAGGACCTTCTTGTCGGAAATTCCGACCGTGTGTGGGCTCCATCACACATTTTCCATCGGATTTTCCGACACACAAAGTTTGAGAGCAGGATATAAAATTTTCCGACAACAAAATCCGTTGTCGGAAATTCCGATCGTGTGTACACAAATCCGACGGACAAAGTGCCACGCATGCTCAGAATAAATAAAGAGATGAAATCTATTGGCCACTGCCCCGTTTATAGCCCTGACGTACGTGTTTTACGTCACCGCGTTTAGAACGATCGGATTTTCCGACAACTTTGTGTGACCGTGTGTATGCAAGACAAGTTTGAACCAACATCCGTCGGAAAAAATCCTAGGATTTTGTTGTCCGAATGTCCGAACAAAGTCCGACCGTGTGTATAGGGCATTAGTGTACATTCCACACTGTGCACTTTATCTTATATGCACTTTATACATTTTTGCACTTTTCAAGAACTGTTTATACTCATTATGTTGTGTGTGATCGTATATGACCGTGCGAGATCACTTTAATACTCAGTGCCTTCTGAAAGAAATTGTTTAAACACAAGCAAACGACCTAGATCTCTTTGGTAAGTTAATTACCTTAGGGGATTTCTCACACGCGGTGTGGTGATGGGATTCAGATGGATTCAAACCCCATATGAACGTTATTTGATGGATTTATGACAGATGCATTAGAATTTGGGATACAATCTCTAGTTTTTGTTTTGATTTTTCTTCGCCGCTAATGTTATAGCTTTACTGTAGCATACTTTTGAGATAATCTATCAATTCGTGGCTCAATCCTTCACTTAAGGACCCAATTTTGGCCACATTTTGGCCACAGTTAGTAGTCCCTTTATCTAATCCATGTTCTTCTTGACTTTGGCCAAGTGTTGGAAGATTGGAAAGCCTGGATACTCAAGCACAATGTTCTTAATAATGTTTGTCGAGGATTCTAAGGTAACAAATTAAGACGTTGGTATGTTTCTTTGTTATTCAGTTGTCTCATAGCCTCAACATAATACTTTTCTGTGTCTAAAACAAAACAAAAAACTTTTTTTATATTTGGACTGTGCTTCAAGCTTTTTAGGGCTTTTCTTTCATTCTTTGATAAATTACCATCTTTGACAGAGAAGTGGTGGGTCTTAAGTTGCTGGGGGGGGGCAATCATTGCTGGGAGGGATCTTTTGTTGAGGGAGCGGTCTATTGTTGCTGACTGCTGGAGGGTCTATTAATGCTGAGGTGGATCCATTGTTGCTGGGGGGGTGGTCATTGGGTCATTGTTGCTGGCTACAGGGAATTTATTTTACTGTCTTTCTTGTTGTCATTAACAGATTGCATACAAATCACTTAGCACCACAAAATAATACCTGGTGCTGTATTCACTAAAAGAGGTGCTACTGCGAGGGTGGTAGGGGGCAGAGACAAGGGGTGACTGAGGGGGGAGTTCCTGCACTTTTTTTTTGAGAAATAAAACCCTGACTAAAACTATTGCATTTCCATGTTCTGTGTACTGTGGGAGACCAGATATAGTGAATAACTTAAAGGGTTTGGTAACACTTTAAGTTAAATACTGTGGAAAAAGGAAAACACATTTCATTCCCTGATTGCACCATGGATATTTCCTCTACATCCCTACAGTATAATGCTTACAATAAAGTGGATGTAAACTCTCACATATACCCAGTGAAGTGAACAGCCTCAGATGATACTCAGGGATGAAACAAATCCTCCTACATACAGTAGGTTTTAATTGTTTATTTGCAGTCTTTTCTTCCCTACACTCTTTACAGTGTGTGAGAGCTGATTGGAGGATAGGAACTTGCCCCCCTCCACACAGCAGAAGAACTGTGTTGTGAATAGGTTGGACTTGATGGACGTGTGTCTTTTTTCAATCTCACCCACTATGTAATAGACAAGCTGTGTTGTAAGAGAACTGGTAGCTTGCGCCTGGCGCGCACTCGTGCCCGTGAGCACGATCACTGATGACTATAAACTCTCCCGAATACCAGGGAGCATGCGAATGCGCAACAGATGGGTAGGCACACGCAGGAGCGCGTCCCTAACTCCAATTGGCACCAGACGGCCTATTTAAAGGGTGCCCTGACTCTCTAACAGTGCTGACTGGTCTTCAGCTGTGTCCTGATCCTCTGAACCCTGTTTAAACCTGCATGATACCCGTTGCTGATCCCGGCTTTCCCTGACTCTGCTTTTGGACTCTGATATACTCTGAATACTGGTTCCTGATTCCAGCTTCCACCTGACCCTGCTCCTGCTTAATGCCTTGTACCTTGCTGCCCGCCTGTTACCGAACCCGGCTACCCTCACGACTCTGCTTTCATCTTCTGTCCAGCTCCAACTCTGCCTCTGGATACCTGTGCTGGCTCCCTATCATCTCAGTTCTCTTGAGTCCAGTATCCTCCTGTCTCCTGACCACAGGAAGTTCTGGCAAGCCATGAAACCTGAACCTGCAAGTTGATTGGAGTGCCTCTTTAACATCAGCTGATCTACTGAGCCTCATCCCAGCTCCCTACCTGTTGTTCTGCTTGTGCCACCAAGCCTACAGCTTCAACTGCAAGTTCTGTAAGCAACATTCCCTGGCCCTCATGTTCCTCCTCTCCCCAGCCACCATCTGTTCCACCTTCAGTGGGGCTTGGGTCAGAGATACAAGGGAGGCCGACCTTGTCATATCAGACTCCTACCAGGTACGTGAAATGTGTGCTGAGCTCCCTCCCCGACACAAATTCTATTTCCTGTGTTGGGAAAACTTCTCAGAAGTTACTCAGAGATGCAAATAACTGGGGAATGAAGCACCAGAGAGAGAAATGACACTTAGGCTCTGTTTCCACTACTGCAACTTATTTTGCGACTTGACACATGTCAAGTTGCATGACAAGTCAAAACCCATGTATTTCAATGGTCCCCGTTCTAAATTGGTGCGACTCAAATCGCAGCGACTTGAAAAAAGGTTCTTGCACTACTTTGTTCCATCTTCGGTGCGACTTGTTCTCCATAGAAAGGTATTAAGACGCAATGCAGTCGTATGTACATGTCTGACTCCGCGACTTTGTTGCGATTTCCATGGAAGCACATGATCTCTGCTCCTCCCAAATACATCACTTCCTATATTGATGTATGTGAGTGTGGAAGACAGCAGGAAGCATGCCTAGGGCTCGAAAAAATAAGCGACAAGTGCATGACAATGAGGAAATTATTCAGGTTGTTAGACAACGTCCGGCAATATATGACCTCAGAGATCCAGGTTACAAAGATCATGCAAAGAAGGAGAGAGCATGGTTGGAAGTGGCTCGCATATATTATGAGACCTGGGACTCTTTATCAGCCACAGAACGTTCTTCAAAAAGTAAGTGGTTGATATATGCTGCTTAGCACTTTGCGCCTTGCACCTATTTAAATATTCTGTAACCAATGGGTGTGTGTTAACAATGTGCACTGTGTTTTCTTGGTGGGGACCGCTTCTCCTGCCAGGAGATCACAATGGTTTGGCAGGAGGGAATCCCCTGTCAACACTATCTGTGTTGATGGTGGAATTTATATAGTTACTTTCCTGTAAGCTGTGGCTGCAGGAAAGTAAATCTGTGTGTGTGGGCCAGCAAATAATATTTGACCAGGGTCCAAATAATATTAAATAATATTAAAGATGGCCCTGTCAACATCCTCCAGCACATGGCAAATTATGTAGGTGTCATGGGTAATATATTTAGCGGTTGTTTTAACACCATCCATATCAATGAATGACCTATAGGCAGTTACTAAAGTTTTTGGTTTTAATTTATTATTTGCTTTATATTTTGTAGTGCACTCATTACAAACTCGATGGAGAAGTCTCAAAGACTGCTACAACCGGTACTTATGCAAATTAAAAGAAGGAAGGAGTGGTTCCGGCTCAAAAAGATTAGCCCCATATGCCCATGCCGGGGATCTTGATTTTTTTAAACCAGTGTTGGAAATGCGAGAGTAAATTATCAGCAGGCATATGTTACGAATTGTACATATCAAATTGTAATGCTTACTTAAAAAATATGTGATTTGTATTTCAGAACCCAAGCTAGCTGGGAAGACAGCACACAGGGTTTGGCAGCAGAAGATGAGGCAGAGGAAGCTGCGGAGGAGGAGGAGCAAGAACAATTCCAAGACAATGTTGACAAGGAACTGTTCCTAGATGAATCAAGGTCAACATCAAACTCAATGAATGAGGAGGATGCAGAACCAGGGCCTAGCAATGTCTCTAGGCCTTTGCGAAGATCTTCAAGGGGAAGTGCCCGGCCTGTGAAACCCATGGATAAAATTTTAGATGTAGTCAGTCAGATGTCCACTAAAATGACTGAAAACCAGTGTGAAGACACAGCATTTCTCACTGTAATTTTAGGCAAATGTAAACAGGTACCCCCTGAGAAAAAATATGCACTCAGGATGGCTTTAATGTCAACTGCTCAGTCATTTGTGGGTGGCCAACAACATCCTCAGCATATATGCAACCCCCCCTTCCCCAATATCCCCCTTATCAACAATACACTCACTTTCCAAGTACACAGTATGCTCCACCAATAAACCGTCCATACTGTGACCAGTATGGTAATATGCTGAATCCCTCAAGGCCACGCATGTTGCATCCAATTCCTGCCCCCACTACCTCTACCCTTGGCCCCCCAACCACTCACCAACTTAGGCAGCCTACACCCAGTCAGGTTCCGCCTTTTCTGGAAAGGAAATATTACCCTGGTCCATCGGTGGATTTCCCTGGACCAACCAATAGTTCAGTTTCCGGGACCACTGAAAACAAAACATACGAGCAATTGTAATTTACTATTATTTTTGATGTGGGTTTAAGACTTGTTCTATATTTTTTGGTTGGTTGAGGAGGCCAAAACAACAACTGTTGAAATTTTGAGTTCATGGAACGTATTTCTTTACTTTTGCCTTCTTGCAAAAAGAGTTGTCTTGTAAAAAAGATTCAGATTATATATTTTATTTTTTTTATGACTTTTATTTTGGTGTTTTTCAGAGTGAAATATTTTATTATTTTAATATTTGTTGTGCTTGTTAAAAAGTAAAAAAAAATGGTGTAGTTCACCAAAGCACATAACAAAAAAATTTTTGGTGCTTTGCTGCACAAAAATCTTGAAAATAAAAATTATTTTGGTTACATTGTGCATTTTCTGCTTATCCTTTTTTCGAATTTGTGGTAAAGACCTGTTATTCTGCATTTGGATGCAATGAAACATAACATACATCTAAATAATATTACAATTAAATGCATGACATACATTATGCTATGGCATCCTGCTGCCAGGGGACAGAACCAGCAGCAGACATAAAATAAGACAAGAATCCCTCACGCACACTGGCACCATTGGTGGTGCCCCTACTGGCACTCCGTTGTGCACCTTCCAGATCGTGCATGAGGGAATCTTCAAAAAGATAGCCATCACGAATTCTAACAAAATTATGAAGCACACATGCTGCTTTTACTGCAGATATTGCATTCTCAAGTTTTAAATTAATCGGTGTATGTAGCAAACACCACTTGTTGGCTAAAATGCCAAAAGAACATTCTACCACTCATCTTGCCCTCGTTAACCGGTAATTGAAGATTCGCTTCTCTTCACTCAGACACCTATTGGAATAAGGCCTTAATAGATGCTCACTGAGAGCAAAGGCCTCATCCCCAACAAACACAAATGTCATTGGCGGCCCATTTGTTCCTGGCAATGGACAGTCCTGTGGCAGGTCCAGACCATTTTCCCGCAACATTCTTCCAAACGATGATCTTTGGAAAATACTGGAGTCTGAGCTGCTGCCATATGATCCGATGTCTATATAGCTAAAACAATAATTGGCATCAGCCACTGCTAGTAATACAAAAGAAAAATATTTTTGTAATTAAAGTATTTTGTTCCACTGCCAATGGGCATCACTACCCTCATATGTTTTCCGTCAATTGCCCCTAGACAATTTGGGAAATTGCAACGATCCCAGAAAACTTCCGCTATCTTGCACCAATCTTCGCAAGTGGGCTTCTTGAGGACCAAATCCCTAAGGACATTCCAGATGTCTCGGCAGGTATCGTGGACAATATTGCTGACAGTAGTTTTGCCAACCAAAAACTCATAATGCAAACTTGCAAAGGAATGTCCAGTTGCCAGGTACCTAAAATGGAAAAGTACATACATTTTATGATAATGATACATATTTACACTAAGCTACTTCAATAAACAAAAAAACAAAAAAAATGAGCTAGGAAGGAGGTGCCTGAGGAAGTGAAGAATGAAGAAGAGGAGCAGGAGAAAGACACTGGTGATGTAGAGGCAAAGTTAAGATTGTAAAAACAAGCTTACGCACAATTACATGCTAGTATTTATTTTTGGACTTCATGTAAAGATGATGAAAGAATGATGTGGATCTCCAAATGCCACATAGAAGTTAAGAAGAAGAAACAGTAGGTATGAAAAGTTACCTCAATGTTATTATGAGTCTTTCAACAGCTGGAATACTCCTTCTGAAACTTGTGTTTTGTCGCTCTAGATGACTAGAGAGCAAAGCCAACAATTCATCAAAACTGTAAAGAGAAAAAATATGGCTATTATCTACACTGACCATGTAAAAATCAAACATTTACAAATGGAGTTCCATTTTTATAACAATTTGATCAGGTTATAGTTAACACATTTTCATAAATATATCTGGCAGCATTTGCAAGTTGACATCAAAAAATGTTCTCACCTTCTAATTGACATCCTTGTGTAGTTGAAGAATTTGTCTTCATGTGCCCGGAGGTCATTGTAAAGGACCCTAAACTGGCCTCTCACTTCCCTTTGGGCGATGATGGGATGGATCCAAAACCCATGCCTTCTCCTCCTCCGGTTATCCTCCTCTTCTTTATCTATAAATGCTGCTACAGCAGCCAAAATGACTGCTGACCCAACATATTGCATAGCCAACATGTTTGCTAACAAACATACAACACGTGACAACAAAAGAGGAAGGGGAAATAAATAAGCAGGATAAGGAATTACATCACTATGACTAAATCGCAGAACATCCAAGTCGCACAAAGTCGTTATTAAAGTCGCAACAAAACACACCACAAATCGCATCGCAAAATCGCAGTGTAAAGCGCGCGACTTTGGGGATGCACTAGTGGAAACATAGCCTTAGAGATTTGGAGAGAGATAAGTAAACACTACAGATATATGTGCTTTGCTCAGATTTTGTGACTGAGGCCTGAAACCACTTTAAGCAAATTTTCGTGCAAAATTGCCAAGGTCAATAATTTACTCAAAACAATTAAAGTGGCAAGAAGGTGCATAATTGAGAACCTTTAGACACAAGTTTAAGTTTAGCAGGTAATTGTAGTTTTTCTGAAAAAAATCTAAACATCTTTACAAAACTTTATAAAACAGTAATATGCCAATGTGAACTAATACTTACACTCCTAGTTTTCCTGCATTTTTTGTGCTTCTTGTATTTTTGCTTCTGTCCCGTGGTAACTTATTTGGACTCGTATTTTCCTCATATTCCAAATCTTCTGAAAAAGTCTCTCTCATTTTCTCTTTCATTCAACCATGCTGTTCCTTTAGTTCTCGGTGAATTCAGATGTAACCAATATTTCCCTTTCTGTATCAGAAGAGCTAATGTGCTTCACAACAGAGATTTGGTGTAGAGCTCTTTCTCAAAATTGATCGTGTTATGCCTTTTAGATTTTTTTTTATTTCTTTATTGTGTATGTGCAATAGACCAGGTGTAATTTATTTTGCTGATCATACCTCTGTGATCTCTTTGTCTGTGTAATTTATCCTTCTAATTTTGTTACGTAATGGTAAATCAGCCAAAGACTAGACCATGAGTAGCCTAACTGGAAGTTTACTGAAGGAAAGCACAGTAAATTGACAATGGAGATCAAAATGGTAAAGAGGTATGCAAGGAAACACAGAAAAAAGGTAAACGTAAAATGCTACAGGTGAAATTAACATAAGCTGCCAGCTTTAGTTCCTAAAGTGGTTCTAAAGGCAGAAGGTTTTTTTTTTTTATCTTAATGCATTTTATGCATTAAGATAAAAAAACTTTCTATGTGTAGCAGCCTCCCTCAGCCCCCCTAATACTAATAGTTATCTGAGCCACATCTCGATCCAGCAATGTTGCACAAGAGCCTTTGCTTGCCTCATTGGCTGAGACACAGCAGCGGGCACCATTGGCTCCCGCTGCTGTCAATCAAGGTTAGTGAGCCAATGAGGAGAGAGAGGAGGAGGGCCGAGCCATGGCTCTGCGTCTGAATGGACACACAGAGCCACGGCTCAGGTGTGGCTCAGGTGTGGACACACAATGGCTCAGCTCAGGTGCCCCCATAGCAAGTGCTTGCTGTGGGGGCACTCGGTAGGAGGGAGGGGCCAGGAGCGAATAGGAGGATTTGGGCTGCTGTGTGCAAAACCACTGCACACTACAGGTAAGTATAACATGTTTGTTATTTTTAAACAACAAAAAAAGCATTTTACATGTGTATTTAGGCTTCAGGTGTTTTTATTTTAGCCATAAAAAGAACTAGGGGGAGGAGATTAGGAGTGGAAACTGCTGTTTTACCAGAAAACATGCAACAAAATGCTCATAAAACGCTTGCAAAATGCTCATGTTTTTCAGGTGTTCCCATTAAAGTGTATGAGCCCAATCTGCCTCCAATCTGCCTAAAAGAAGCTCATGTACTTTTTGGACTAACTTTTGCTACATGCGATAAAATGCTCAGATGTGAACAGGGGCCATTGAAATGAATGGAACTTTGTTTGTTGTGCGTTAGAGCTACAAGCTTCCAGCAGAAAATCACTCAGGTGTGAACGGGGCCTAAAGAAACAATCTTTGTGACAGCTGAATACAGGTTAACAGTTTCCAAGAGTCTTAGGCCCCCGTTTTCACTACAAGATTTTGACATTGCAATTTGCGTGCGATTCTGTGTGTCGCATAGGGCAGCTGATTCAATTAAATGTACTATTCAAAGCATTTTTTTGGGGCGGGGGCAGCATTAAAAATGCAGTTTTGATATAGCTCAGAATTGGGCTTTAAATAAATTAAATGTATATGTTTAATTAAGCTAAAAACACACACCATATTTTTTTTTTATTATTATTTTATTTCTACCTCAACTTTTTCTGGGAGAAGATTAAAAATGTTTCTTTTTTTAGAAATGTGGCCACTAGAGGATGCCATTGTGCCAGACTGAAAACAAAACCACTATAAAGTTACGCAGAGACTCATATTTACACATTCAAGAAAAAAAAAGGACGTTTGTCAATTGCCATAAATTGTATCAACCTATTTAAAACCTCAGATAGCTTACATTATTATTTCTTTGGGAACACCTATAATAATGTTAATGTTTGGGAACACTAATAAACAACTTTTGTAATACACCAAGAATGACTCTAATGCCCCGTACACACGGTCGGATTTTCCAATGGAAAATGTCCGATCGGAGCGTGTTGTCGGACATTCCGACCGTGTGTGGGCTCCATCGGATATTTTCCATCAGATTTTTCGACACACAAAGTTTGAGAGCAGGCTATAAAATTTTCCGACAACAAAATCCGATCGCATCAATTTCGAACGTGTGTGACCTGTTCCGACGCACAAAGGGCCACGCATGCTCAGAAGAAATTCCGACACGGAACAGCTCTGTCTGGTAAACTTAGCGTTCGCAATGGATACAACACTTTCGTCACGGTGCAATGTTAAAAATGGTTTAATACAGCACACTCTCTTCTTCTTTATAATGTGAGAAGAATGAAGTAGTTTTGATGCTCATATTCACACAGACTTCTTACAAACTTATTTCTTTATTATTTATCTGGATTCCCTTAATATATTTTTATTTGTCACATCTGACAAAAAATATATATATTTTTTTTTTTTTTTTTTTAAAGGCAGTTTTTTATTTTTATTTTAGGTTTGTATTTTTTCCAAGGCTGATCTTTGTTTTTTTTTATTTTTAGTTTTACTCCAGAATATTTTTGTGTGTGTTTTGTGGGTCAAGTTACCACAACACCATTATTATCTTGTATTATTTAATCTCAAGGAGATTGTTTGGTGTTGGTGTCCCTTGTTAATTTCACATTGTATTTTTGAAATGTACCTGAATCCTCACAAACAAACTGTCCTTTTTGAAGGAAAACACACATAGGCAAGTATAATAGAAACCAAAAATCCTTTATTAAGGGCTCAGAACCAAACAAAGAGGGAGGCAACGCTGGAGAAACAGCAGAAATTAGCGAAGCCTTGGACCCCCAGGACAGACATCAATTCTTGAACATCAAAATTGGTGGCCTGAGGAGTCCATATGTAAGGGAGTGCAGTCTGGTCCAGAAGTCCCAGAGATCCAGAAAGCAGCAGATGACATCTGTGTCCCCAGGCTGTGGTACCACAAGAGGCTGTATCTTTTGCCAGACCAGACTGGATCCAGGGTCATCACTTTCTGGTCTTCCTTCCATGCTTCCTTCCTGGCTGTGGCTCTGCTGTTGGAGATGTGGCAGGAGGAGGAGTAGGACCTGGAGGAGGATTAGTAGGACCTGGAGGAGGAGGAGAAGTAGAAGGACCTGGAGGAGGAGGAGGACCATGTGTGAGGTCACAAATGTGGGTATGAGATGTTATTTGGTCCCTCAACCCCTTATTGAGAGCTTCCAACATTAATGACTCACACATGAGTTGTTGGCCCTCCTCCATCCACTGCATTTTACAGGCAATTATGGCAGCAAAGTCCTCCTCCACAGTGTGTGGTGCTCCCAGGGCCTCTGTAGCCTTCCAAAAAAGGCCTATGGCAGCCTCCTCTAGGGTACTCCTCTTCCTGCCACTTTCTCTTTGCAGGTGTAGGGGAGGGACCGGCATATCAGGCAGCCTGCTCGGCCGGGCCAGCTCCTGGCTGAGACTTCCATGTGTATGAAAAAGGGACATGGTTGTAATGTTTTGCATCATCAATCACAATCATAAATTAGTACTCCAAACTAACATCTAGTTAACATCATTGATTTGACAAGCAGAAATATTTAGAGGAATGCTATACCTGCCTCAAGCTGGGCTCTTCCACATGTTGCTGCCTGGAAGGCCCAGGTTGGGCGTCAGAAGCCTCAGCTGGGGGGGAAGGAAGCATGGAAGGAAGACTGGAGAGTGATGACCTGGGTTTAGTCTGGCCTGCCAGAAAAAGCAGCCTGTCATAGTACCACATCCTGGGGACATAGATGTCATCTGCTGCTCCGGATCTCTGCGAATCCTGGACTTTCTTGCGCTTCCTTACATATGTGCTCTTCAGGCCACCAATTAGGATCTTCAAATAGGTGATGTCTGCCGTGGGGATCACCTGCTTCACAATTTCCAACAATTGATCCAGCGCTGCCTTCCTCTTTGTTTGGTTCTTATAATGTGGGTGGTTTATCTCCCACAGACAAGGCAGCTCCCTGAACATGTCAATGAATATTGCCATGAAGTCGGTATTGTTCAAGATATCCATTTTCACTGCAAGACACAACACAAGACAAACCCTAATGTCAGCCAAAACTCTCCTAATCTAGTTACAATATAGGCCTCAATCTAGAAGCAGTATAGGCCCCAGTCTCTTACCTTCGTTCTTACGATCAGCGCCTCCGATGCTCCTTTCTCCGCTCACAGATCGTACGTAATACGCACGCGTGTTACGCTTTATACACACTGCGCATGCGTGTAACTGCACCCGCCTCTGACGTTCTTTCTAGTCTATTCCCCGTCCCTTTTCGTTCTGCGCAGTGGGGGAAGAGCATATGGCGGATACACAGCAGGTGCATGCTAATTACAGGAACGAGGAGGAAAGCCCGGATCCGGACACGTCCCGATCCAGAAGGAGATTTAAGGCTTCAAATATGTCCTTTGGGGAGATGTTGGAGATGGTGGAATATCCTAAAGAAGGCCGACTATGATGGAAAGTATGGACCTTACCCCAACCCCAATGTCAGAAAGGCCAAGATCATGGCGAAAGTGGTCAGGAGTCTGCACCGGAATTTCGGGGTACGACGATCGAAAGATCAGCTCAGGAAGCGGTGGTCGGACCTGAAATTACGAGAACATGAGCAGTACAGAAAGATCCGGAGAGTGCTGCAAAAAAATAAGTAGTTGTGCTGTGTTCCTATTCTTTCTGTTTATTACGTTCGTGCTGCTCCATGTGCTTTTGGGAACTGTTGTACAGTTTAAAATGGCAACTTTCATGTTCGTGGGCACATTATTCGTTCCTATCAAACATTTTTCATTCGGACTCAAAAATACCATTGTTTAGGCCATATGCATTTGGCCACCATTTTTACGCCCTATACTTGTCTTAAAAAAATTGGGTTGTGTAGATGGCTTTGTTACTAGAATGAAATGCAAACTAGATTCTGTGTAAGGAGAGGACACTGAGCAGCTGTTTTCACATCTGGACACTGGAGCACTAGTGTGGGACACAAGAACACCATTTTTATTAGGGGGGCCACACAGGTGCTCCAGTGTATACTATAGGGGTGACTCCATCTGTGAAGCTTGTGCCAAACAGGTAAAGTATTGCAGCTTCACAAAGGACACTGAAAATGCTACATTTTGGAACTCTGCCAAAATAGACAATTGTACCCCACTTCCAAGCAATGTTTCCTATTTATAGTTCTGCCATCAAATATCTGTTTGCTAAGTATACCATTTTTGTTTTACATAGGGGAGAAAAGACTCGGAGGACACCCCTCATCCGAGGAGACCACAGACCCCCCACCTCTAGAAGAAGGGGAAATCTCCCCAACCCAAGAAGTGCAGGAGGAGGAAGAAGATGTGGTGGAAATTGTCACCACAACAGGTGAGTGTCTGCGACCACAGGCTCAGGTAAGAGATGGATGCCAACATATTTTTAATACATGTTTTTGTTTGGTTTCTCTCTTTTTAGGTGATCGTGATGTTGTGGATCCAGATCCTTTTACATCAGAAAGTGCCCAGATCCTGATCGGGGAGATCATGGGGTGTAATTTAGAATTGGAAAACCTCAAGAAAAAAATCAATGATGTTATTCAAAAAAATAAAAACATCATTGATGTTTTGGGGCGAGTTTAAAACCCCTCCAAATCCCTTTGTTTTTTGTGTGCTACAATGTTAAAAATGTTTTAGCGAAATTTGGAGGATGCACACAGTGTGCCAACATGTGCTATCTGCCATCACGGGAGATCAATGGACGCCTTTTGGGGGTGCAACCCCTTCCTCAATAATAAAGTAGCTGAGAGGAAGGGGTTTCTTCCCCAAAACACGTCCCTTGATCCCCCGTGATGGCAGCTAGCACATGTTGACATTGGCAAATTTGTGTGCATCTTCCAAATTTGGCTTTTCCTGGGGTGACTTCACCCCATCTGAACGCAATATCAAACACAGTTCCTAAATACTCATGTCTGATATTGCCTTCAAGTTCTACCAAATGTGAACTTTGTAAGTTCAAGATTTGTGTCTTTCTTGTTGGTTTTACACATGCCTGTTTTATCTTAAATGGACATTTCTATTTTTTATAATGCCACCCCAAAAATTGTTATACAACAAACATGTTGGTTTGTTTTAAAAACCTTTTCTAAATGCACATGTGATTGTGCAGGTATTAAAAAGATTGTTAATCAACAATGTGTGGATTATTGTCTCAACGCTACAACACTTTTGTGGTGATGTAATTGATGCTTTCTGTGAAAATGGGGGTTATTTCCTAAGGGCAAATCCTCTTTGCACTACAAGTGCAGTTTCAGTGCAGTTTCAAGTGCACTTGTAGTGCAAAGTGTCTTTGCCTTTAGTAAATAACACCCAACAGTGCTTTGTAGAATGTTACACAATCACTCCATTTTCAGGACTCACCACATTTCTGTCAGGGTCAGCTAAAACAAACACAAGCAGTAAATGTCACCAAAGATTTGCTTTTTATTTGTTTTTATTTGATAAAGGCTTCACAAATTGTCTGGCATATTGATCGCCCCCCTACCCGCAAAGAACTCAAGGTATCTTAACCGGACATCACGGGCACTCAGGGAGGGCAAGCCAGGACGGCCACTTTCAAGCGCCGTCAGGGTTGTTCCATTTAGAATTCTAGCCTCAGGCCCAACTGAGCCAGCATAGTTGGCAGAATGTTGGCATAAAAAGTTATGTAGAACACAGCACGCCAGGATTATATGATTAAGTTTATACTCCGCCATATGGATGGGTGTCAGAAATAGGTGGAACCGGCTGGCCATGATTCCAAATGTGTTCTCTTCTGGCTCTGGCCAGCCGGTAATTAAAAACCCTCTGTTCCGGGGTGAGGGTCCTGATCGGGAATGGCCCCTTAAGATGGTCCCCCAGTGCAAATGCTTCATCCGCAACGAAGACGAATGGAGTCCTTCCACATTCTCTTCTGGAGGTGGCAAGTCCAAGCTGCCATTCTGGAGACGCCTGTAAAACTCCGTCTGGGCGATGACTCCACCATCGGACATCCAGCCATTCTTCCCCACATACAGGAAGTCGTAATTAGCCGACACCACCGCCAACATCACAATACTATTGAACCCCTTGAAATTATAATAGTACGAACCCGAGTTGGGTGGTGGGACGATGTGGACGTGTTTCCCATCAATTGCCCCTCCGCAGTTAGGAAAGTCCCACCGCTGTGCAAAGTGGGAGGCCACAGTCTGCCATTCCTGTGGCGTGGAAGGAAACTGTTGAGGAAAACAAAAAAAAACTTAGTATTTTTGCACATAAACATGGAAAGCAGATAAGACACAAACATTCTTGGCCAACATCCAGATAACATTTATTAAGGGGAATTTTACAACACCAAAGTATAAGGCACACCTATCATATTCCCCCCCCCCCTCTCATGGGCCATTTCTAACATTATAGGGGGGGGAATCTTGGACAGGTAACCCTCTTCACTTCATTGAGAGATGAATGCCTAAATACAGGGTATTACTTGGAACAGCCCCTCCTTAGTTACACTATTGGCAGCCCACTGGACAGGTAAGAAGTGTCATACAAAGATATAAATACACACAGTACACATTTGAGCACATTTGGACATTCTGCTATTACCTATCAAGATAATAATAGGATCCAAAAACTTTAAACAGTACCATTTGAAAGTATACAGGCAGGCCCTTGCACTACATGCTTTGGGGAATTCATCCATACATCTGACCACAAAAGAGATGGGTATAGTGTGTATGGGTTTGGCAAAGTCAGCAGATAGATGATTGAGGATAGAGAATTGGGATCAGCTGACTTAGCAGTTGGGGTCAGGGAGGGTTAATAAAAATGATTTGGGGACACTACAAAAAAAAGCCTATGGCACTCTGCCAGAATTTAAAGCACAAATCACATTTAAAAACATTTTAGGGGGTGTTTGGGGTAAAGCACTACTACGGAGCTGATAAAATACATTGTTAAGTGACTACATGAGGTGAATATAGGGCCAGGAGAACATGCTGGGGAGTAGGGATGAGCTTCGTGTTCGAGTCGAACCCATGTTCGACTCGAACATCAGCTGTTCGGTCGTTCGCCGAATTCCGAACGTTATGGGCCGTTCGCGCCAAATTCGTGTGGCGCGTCACGGCCCATAATTCACTGCGGCATCGCAGTGCATTGCTGGCTGATGATTGGCCAAGCATGCACTATGACCCGCATGTTTGGCCAATCACAGCGTCATCGGTAGAGAGAGCTGTAATTGGCCAAAGCCAGGGTGGCTTTGGCCAATTATGGCTCAGGGGGTTTAGAACACGCCCCACACTATATAAGGCCGCCTGCACGGCGGCCCTGTGTAGTGTGTGTTCCGGCGTTGAGATACATAGATAGACAGAGAGAAAGTGTCATTTCATTTGAGTTAGCTAGATTAGGCAGGACAATCAGTGAGTTAGCTGCACTTACAGTGTATTGTGTATATATATATGCATCCCAGGTGTTGCATATATATATATACACTGTATTCAGTTTAGCTAGATCCGTTCCTGTTATCTTCCTACTGACAGGCAGGCTTATCTTGTTACAGTATTTACAGCTACCTGAAGAAAATTGCTGGTGTTCTTTTGATCCTATTAGTACCACAGTCAGGCAGCTAGACTATTTACAGGTAGTGTAGTGTGTCCTGCTCACAGTGTTCAGCTAAAACTACAAGTTAGTTTAGTGAGACCTCTGCACAGTGTTCATCTAAAGCTACAAGTTAGTGTAGTGCGCCCTGCTCACAGTGTTCAGCTAAAACTACAAGTTAGTGTAGTGCGACCTCTGCACAGTGTTCATCTAAAGCCACAAGTTACTGTAGTGCGTCCTGCTCACAGTGTTCAGCTAAAACTACAAGTTAGTGTAGTGCGACCTCTGCACAGGGTTCATCTAAAGCTACAAGTTAGTGTAGTACGTTATGCTCACAGTGTTCAGCTAAAACTACAAGTTAGTGTTGTGAGACCTCTGCACCGTGTTCATCTAAAGCTACAAGTTAGTGTAGTGCGTCCTGCTCACAGTGTTCAGCTGAAACTACAAGTTAGTGTAGTGAGACCTCTGCACAGTGTTCATCTAAAGCTACAAGTTAGTGTAGTGCATCCTGCTTACAGTGTTCAGCTAAAACTACAAGTTAGTGTAGTGAGACCTTTGCACCGTGTTCATCTAAAGCTACAAGTTAGTGTAGTGCGTCCTGCTCACAGTGTTCAGCTAAAACTACAAGTTAGTGTGGTGCGTCCTCCGCACAGTGTTTAGCTAAACCTACAAGTTATTTTTTTGTGAGCTCTGCACAGTGTTCAGCTAAAGCTACCTGTAGAAGGTTGGTGGTGTTTTTCTGATCCTATCACTACCGCAAGCAGCTAAATAAGCTGCAAGTTATTTTTTGGCGAGCTCTGCACAGTGTTCACCTAAAGCTACCTGTAGAAGGTTGGTGGTGTTTTCCTGATCCTATCACTACCGCAGGCAGCTAAAAAAGCTACAAGTTAGTTTTTTGCGAGCTCTGCACAGTGTTCAGCTAAAGTTACCTGTAGAAGGTTGGTGGTGTTCTCATACTACAGGCAGGCAGTTGATTTTGCTAGCTGCAGTATCAGTATATATATATATATATATATATATATATATATATATATATATATATCCCAGCTTAGTGCAGCTACAGGCCATTAGTATGTCTGGAAGGCCAAGAAGGAGAGGCAGACAGTCACAAGCCAATAAAAGAGGGCAAGCAGGCTCTGTGTCTAGTGCTGGTCGTGGGGACGGTGCATCCTCATCAGCACGTGGCCGTGGGACACATTTGGCCTTTTTTTCGGCAGCTGGCCGTGTTGAGCCGCAACATGCGGAAGACTTGGTCCAGTGGATGACCAAGCCGTCCTCATCCTCCTCATCCTCTCTCACCCATGCTCAGGGTACTTTGTCTGGCAAAGCAGCGGCCTCTTCCCTCGGGTCAATGTCATCAGTGACTCCTTCCCTAGCCCCACCATGTCCTCCTGGGGAGTCCCTCGAACTGTTTGACCACAGTGTTGGGTACACGCACCAGGAGGATGCCCAGCGTTTGGAAGGCTCTGATGATGATACTGAGCTTGATGAAGGCAGTAACGTGAGCACGGACAGAGGGGGTGCCCAAGAAGAACAGCAATCTGGCAGTCATGCTCCCCCTGCTGCAGCATACTGCCAGGTTTGCTCCAGTGATGAGGAGGGAGGGGATGATGAGGTCACTGACTCAACGTGGGTGCCTGATAGGAGAGAAGAGGAGGAGGAGGAGGAGGCGGCACATCACCAACGAGGCAGGATGCCCTCCAGGGGCCAGCCTAAGGGCAGCACACTGACTGCATCACACCCCAAAGCTCCACATGTGCAGGGCGCTGCAGTCTCTGCGCCTTATTCAAAAAGTTCTTTGGTGTGGGCCTTTTTTGAGACAAATGCATCAGATCACACCGCTGCTATTTGCAACATATGTCTCAAGCGTATCTCGCGTGGCCAAAACATCTCCTGCTTGGGTACCACATGCTTGACCAGACATATGTTGACCTGCCATGCAGTTGGTTGGCAAGCGTATCTAAAAAACCCACACCAAAGAACAAAGGGGACATCTCCTTGCTCCTCATCAGCTGAGATCTCCAACCCCACTATACCTTCAGTCCTCTCTGAGACCCGCACTGAGAGGAATGAAGATGTAGAATTAGGTGTGTCACAGCCAAGTACTTGTGGGCAATCTGCTTTCGGTACACCGACGTCAGATTGTACCAGGCAAATTTCCCTGCCCCAGCTGCTGCACCACCGAAAGAAGTTTGCTCCCAGCCATCCACATGCCCAGTGGTTGAATGCTAGCTTGGCAAAATTGCTAGCACTTCAACTGCTGTCTTTTCAGTTGGTAGACTCTGCCCCCTTCCGTGAGTTTGTGGAATGTGCGGTTCCTCAGTGGCAGGTACCCAAACGCCACTTTTTCTCACGGAAGGCGATTCTGGCTCTCTACCAGCATGTGGAAGGCAATGTCCATGCCTCGCTGGACAGGACGGTCAGCGGTAAGGTGCATATTACCGCTGACTCATGGTCCAGCAGGCATGGACAGGGATGTTACCTAAGTTTCACGGCGCATTGGGTGACTCTGCTGGCAGCTAGGAAGGATGCAGGACAAGGTGCAGTAGTGTTGGAGGTTGTTCTGCCACCACGCCTCCAAAATGCCACTACTAATGATTGTGACACACCTCTCTCCTCCACCCCTCCTCTTCTTCTTCCTCCATGGCCTATTCCTGTGCTTTGTCCTCGGAACCAGCGGTGCTCCGTAGCCGTTCAAGGGGCTACGCAAGTACGCGGGCCAAAAGATGCCATGCGGTGCTTGAGCTGGTGTGCTTGGGGGACAGGAGCCACACTGGGGCAGAGGTTCTGTCAGCTCTGCAGGGGCAGGTTCAGAGGTGGTTGACGCCACGCCAACTTAAGGCAGGAATGGTGGTTTGCAACAATGGCACCAACCTCCTCTCTGCCCTCCGACAGGGACAAATGACCGATGTGCCCTGTTTGGCTCATGTCCTTAACTTGGTGGTGCAGCGGTTCTTGGGCAGGTACCCGGGCTTACAGGATGTCCTGAGGCAGGCCAGGAAAGTCTGTGTGCATTTCCGCCGATCATATAATGCCAGTGCTCGGCTGGCGGACCTCCAAAAGGAGTTTAACCTGAGCAAGAACAGCCTAATCTGTGACATGCCCACCAGGTGGAATTTAACGTTGGCCATGCTGCAGCAGCTGCACACGCAGCAGAGGACCATCAGTGAGTACCTGTGCAACTATGGCACCAGGACAGGGTCAGGGGAGCTTGTTTTTTTTCCCCACGCCAGTGGGCCATGATCAGGGATGCATGCACTGTCCTGTCACCATTTTAGGAGGCCACGAGGATGGTGAGCAGTGACAGTGCATGCATCAGTGACACTGTCCACCTGTTGGAGCACACGCTGCGTGGAATAATGGACAGGGCACTTGAGGCAGAACAGAGGCAGGAAGAGGAGGACTTCCTTTGCTCTCAAGGCCCCCTTTATCCAGACAGTGTTCCTGCGTGCCCGCCGATCACACAGGAAGAGGAGGATGAGGAGGAGGAGGAGGAAGATTGTGTCAGTATGGAGGTGGAGCCTGGCATTCAGCATCAGTCTTTAAGGGATCAGTCCCAAGAAACACATGGACTTGTACGTGGCTGGGAGGAGGTGGCTGCGGACCATGTCGTCCTTAGTGACCCAGAGGACTCCGGACCGAATGCCTCAGCAAACCTACGCTGCATGGCCTCCCTGATCCTGCAAAGTCTGCGTAAGGATCCTCGTATTCGTGGTATCAAGGAGAAGGACCAATACTGGCTGGCAACCCTCCTTGATCCACGTTACAAGGGTAAGGTTGCAACCTTATCTTGCCATCGCAGAGGGAGCAGAGGATGAAACATCTTCGGGAGGCCTTGCAGAAAGGTCTGTGCAACGCGTTCCCAGAGACTGGGAGGTTACAAACTCCTGTTTCTGGACAACGTGTTGCTGAGGCTTCGGTCAGTCAAAGAAGGAGCGGTGGAGAAGGTGGCCGTCTGACCGATGCGTTCAGACAATTTTTTGGTCCGCAGCCCCAAGGTATGATCGGTTCCAGCAACCATCGCCAGCGTCTGTTTTACATGGTGCAGGAATACATAGGGGCAAGATCTGACTTGGACACCTTTCCCACCGAAAATCCTCTGGGTTACTGGGTCTTGAGGATGGATCGCTGGCCAGAGCTTGCACACTATGCAATTGAGCTACTGGCCTGTCCTGCATCCAGCGTTCTTTCAGAACGCACATTCAGTGCTGCTGGAGGCTTTGTAACTGACCACAGGGTGCGTATGTCCACCGACTCAGTCGATCGACTGACCTTCATAAAAATGAATCAGTCTTGGATCACCACCAGCTACCAAGCACCTGATGCTGATGTACGAATAATTTTTTTTGAAATCTCAGATACCTTCAAAGACTGCCTATGCTGATGCTGAGTGACTACCCTGAGTAATTATCCTATTCCTCCTCAATGATCACGCTGATAGCTTGTAAGAACATTTTTGGTTCTGGGCGCCACCACCAGTGCCTAAGGCCCAATTTTTCAGCCCCTGTTTAACAGGGGCGTGTAATTACAATTTTTGATGCAATACTTTGCAGCAGGGCTCGTTCCTGCGTTCCAACTAGAGTATCTGGGGGTTGCAGTGTTGTGTCACCAGCACCAGTGCCTAAGGCCTCATTTTTCAGCCCCTGTTCAACAGGGGCATGTAATTACAATTCTTGATTTAATATTTCACAGCAGGGCCCTGTGAGGGCTTACAGTGTTGTGGCCACAACAACACCTAAGGCCCAAATTTCTGCTGAGTATATAGGGCAGGCCCCTACTTTCAAACATCTAACTTACAAACGACTCCTACTTGCAAACAGAAGGAGACAACAGGAAGTGAGATGAAATCTACCCCTAGGAAGGGAAATTCTCTCCTGTAAGAGTTAATATGGGAAAAACATTTCTCCTTTCCACTGATGCTTTCCAATCCTTGTTCCACAAAAAACCCCAAATTTTCAAAAAACATTTGTCATTGGGACAAAAAGTGAGGTGAAATCTTCTGAAGAGGAGGACAGACAGCAAAACAAATGTCACAGGGGTGATAACCCTTCCCTATGTTTTCCAAAAAGCTTAAAAAAGATTTTTTGGCTGGAGCTAAACACGTTAAAAATGTACCCATTCAAAATTACAAACATATTCTACTTAACAACAAATCTACAGTCCCTGTCTTGTTTGCACCGCCTGTATACTGCTGTTCAGAGTATATAGGGCCTGGTGGCCCCACACCTTTCCTCATTTTAATTTGGGTGTGGGGTTCCCCTTAATATCCATACAAGACCCAAAGGGCCTGGTATTGGACTGGGGGGCACCCATGCCGTTTGTCTCACTGATTTTCACCCATATTGCCAGGACCCAACATTACATTAAAGCCGCAAGCAGTTTTAAATGACTTTTTTTCCTTTAAAAATGACATTTTGTGCAGGGACTGTTCTAAGCACGGAAAACACGCACCACTTTACAGGCATACTATAGACACCCCCCAGGTACGATATTTAAAGGAATATTTCACTGTTTCTTTTTTACTTTAAGAATCATTAAAATCACTGCTCCCGAAAAAACGGACGTTTTTAAAAGTTTTTTTTGCATTGATACATGTCCCCTGGGGTAGGACCCGGTCCCCAAACCCTTTTTAGGATAATAACATGCAAATTAGCCTTTAAAATGAGCACTTTTGATTTCGAACGTTCGAGTCCCATAGACATCAATGGGGTTCTAACGTTCGTGCGAATTTTCGGTCCGTTAGCAGGTTCTGGTGCAAACCGAACCGGGGGGTGTTCGGCTCATCCCTGCTGGAGAGGTTAGTGAAGGCAAATATGTATGAAGGACTAAAAATATAATTACATGAAAATCCAGCATGCATAGGGACAAAGGGGACATTCACAGCATATTACAATCATGGTAATTAGGGAATGAGGAAAGAAATACAATATATTATCAAACATTAAATACAATAAAATGTGAGATTAAAGGATAAAAATCTTACCTTCATATACTCCTTCTGCAGGACCTGTATGATGGCAGAACAGGTCTCTGGGATAATGATCCCCAGAGCCTGAGGGGAGATGCCTGTCGAGAACTTCAAGTCCTGCAGGCTTCTCCCTGTCGCCAAGTACCGCAGGGTAGCGACTAACCTCTGCTCCGGAGTGATGGCTTGCCTCATGCAGGTATCCTGCCTGCTGATATAGGGGATCAGCGAAGCCAAGAAATTCCTGAAATCATCAGGATTATTCTCACTGATCTCACGGAGCAAAGGCATATGAGAGAACTGGTCACGCTGAAGCAACCAATTCTTGGTCCATGAACTCCTCCCCACCCTGTTCATGGACTGGACTTGTGTCAAGGTCAGGACCCCAACACCAAGCCCCCGCACAGCACAAACTCTACGAGGAGTACGTATACGCAACATGGCTAGAAAACGGTCTGCTGCTCAGAACGAAGTAACAGAACGCACTGAAGAACAGCAAGGCCTGTGAAGAGCGACCTGAAAAACAGTAACGAACGAACAAGAATACAATGACAAAGTCACACGGAGCTTGCTTGCACGCACTGAAGAGCAGATACAAACCCACAAGCACAAACTGAACCGCAGAAAACGATCTGAAAGCCAGGAGTCTGAAAAAGCGTGAATCATCTCTCACCAAACTTTTACTAACACGAGATTAGCAAAAGGAGCCCAGAGGGTGCCGTGCTTGGTTCTGAACTGGCCTTTTCTAGTCTCATTGTACATGGTGTACGTGACCGCGTGGTTGGCGATCGGAAATTCCGACAACTTTGTGCGACTGTGTGTACGCAAAACAAGTTTGAGCCAACATCCGTCGGAAAAAATCAGAGGATTCTGTTGTCGGAATGTCCGATCAATGTCCGACCGTGTGTACGGGGCATAACACTAGTGGTGACTATACTTGTAGTAAGTTTTAAACCAATGGTTTTCATTGTAGTGCAGGAGTTGGTCATATAAAAAAAAAATCAGAAAGAAAAGATGTAGACTTACCTATTTTCAGGCCATTACGGTCACAAGATCCTACTCACCTGTGATAGTCAGTGCGGCTTCAGGGGAAAGAAAAGAGCAGGAGCAACGATGGGACCATTGAAACCTATGGGTGACGTCACTGCTCCAGGCTTTGCCAGCCATTGTTGACACTCTCTCTCCACCCCTCTGCAGCTACCGCTGGCTGACACAGGGGATCATATGACTTGATCGCAGCTGGAAATAGGTAAGTATATGCATCTTCTTTACACAGGTTAGTAGGCATAGATGTTGAGAGTGGAAAGGGGGCAGTTTCTAATGCCGCGTACACACGATCGGACATTCCGACAAATCCAACAAAATCCATGTTTTTTTTCCGACGGATGTTGGCTCAAACTTGTCTTGCATACACACGGTCACACAAATGTTGTCGGAAATTCCGATCATCAAGAACGCGGTGACGTACAACGCGTACTACGAGCCGAGAAAAATGAAGTTCAATAGCCAGTGCGGCTCTTCTGCTTGATTCCGAGCATGCGTGGAATTTTGTGTGTCAGAATTGTGTACACACAATCGGAATTTCCAACAACGGATTTTGTTGTCGGAAAATTTGAGATCTAGATCTCAAATTTTGTTTGTCGGAAATTCCGACGGAAAATGTCTGATGGAGCCTACACACAGTCGGAATTTCCGACAACAAGCTCCCATCGAACATTTGTTGTCGGAAATCCCGACCGTGTGTACGCAGCATAAGAGTAGTTAGGGCTTGGCTGGAATTCCACTTTAACTTAAAGAAAAACAAAAGTCAAGCCATTTCCAAAACATTTTCTTATGTCAAATGGCAATGGATTCTATGTTGTGAAGGTGGAAAAGGGGTAAAGGGTCATTTGTTGTTATAAATATATTTAATGTTGACATAAAATAAAAAAATAAATATAAATATTTTCTGCTCATCCCTATTAAAACTTACAGAAACAAATGTTTTTTATCTTAGCTTTCTAATAACTTTCACCTGGTGATCCTTTTCAAGTGTTGCTGTGTCCACTGTTCTTCCTGTAATAGCATAGCTCCCAACTTTCTGAGATGGGAATGAGGGACACCTATTAGCAAAAGTATGTAGGCATAGGACACACCCCATTGGCTCTGAAGAAATCCCTGTGACGGATGAAACGCGTCAGCATGACGCCATCACGCTCAACTTAGCATACACACGGATCCACCCACAAGCCCTGGGGATCCCGCTCGCTTGCTGGAGAAGCCCGCTGCATAGAATTGGGAAGTGGATGATGACCTATACCGCCTACATGTGGCACGCCTCAAGACGCCTCCACTCCCGACGGTCCTTGATGGTATCCCGCTAAACAGATGAATGCCTAGCCACACCAAATTGGTCTGAGAAGGATCTAGCTGTCCTGTACAGTATGAGATGGTCTGAGAAGGACCGGAGTGCTTTGCATGCCTGCCACATATCAATGTTCATGGAATGGTGAGACTGTATCTGTTTATTCCCTACCCGTGATTGCTGAATCTATATGAATACATGTGTCTCTCTCTCCATGATCCAGCACTCATGCTGTGACCGTTCACATTCATCCATGCAGGCACACTCCCATCTCTACTTATGTACAGCCTTTACATAGGACGCCAACCCCACATTACCAATTAATGTGAGGTATCCAGCTACACTTGCTGCAATCAGCTACCTTCATGGCCCATACTGCAAGACCTATTTAAAGTCTGTTATTAGCATTCCGCTAGGTGGACCGCCATTACTTACGGCTGCACACACCTACCCCTCTGTCCTATCTAGCATTTTTCAGACATATACCCAGAAGACGGTTTTTTCAATTTTTTGACCCAGCCGGGTGTATGTGTGTGTTTAGTGGTGGCCATCTGTGTGTTGTTTTGTCTCTAGACAACGTTGTCTATTTTATTTTTTAGTGGAGGTTTTTGGTTCATTAATTATCACATTGTTTGATTTTTTGATTGGTGTATATGTGGAGCTGTCTTTCTAAATAAACTCATTTATATTTTTGCTATATTGCTTGTTCCTTGTTGAAGAATTCTTTCTTGGGTGGAACTGGTATTCAATCCCGTTCCTTCCCCATGTGCTTTTTTTGATATTCTCCCTAATTCAGAGGAACACACCCCTCTGCGATTCGCAGACCTACTGGGTGTTCGCAATTAGCTTCATGTGTATACAGGTGTTGTAAGTTCATTATCCTCACCTGTTGTTATCTACATTGAACTAAGCAAAGCTATCTGGTTCATACACTCTCCCCCCTTTTTTTGTTCACACCCCATGGCACGGCCATTTTAATGGAGAATTGTACCAAAAAAAAGGGATGCTTAAACCCACAAGTGTTTTTTGACCACTACTATTCCTTTATATTGGCTTTTGGAATTTACAAATGCAGCAATTTAGAAATTAGATGAAAGGTTTAGCACTGAGAAACACTCTTTGATAGATAAAAAGTGCATTTTATATACAACTATATAGATCAGACCAAAATGAGGGACAAATGAGGAGGAAAGAGGGACAAAGGGACTTTGTTCCAAATCAGGGACAGTCCCTCGAAATCAGGGACAGTTGGGAGCTATGGTAATAGGGTAATAGCGTTCATCTACCGACTACAAAGGCTGCAGTGGTGTACTCCAGTGAGAAAAGAGAGCTGGGAGTTGAAATCCAGGAACTGGCAGAGATTTTGACAGTGACAGGGCCGATCCTAGGGTCACAGACACCTGGGTTCAGAAATATTTCTGACGCCCTCATTTGGGCGTGGTCATCTTACTAACTACTCCCCTTTACAAATGTTTTTATGGCAACGACCCAAGCACAGAGATGCTCCCCTAAGGAGTCTTCGTTACCCTGCAATCCTCCCATGATCTCCTAACAATAAACAAAATACAGGAAGAGGGTACTCTAGTGGGATCTGGAGGGGGGTCTCTCTAATGGACACAGAGGGCTTCTGTTAAAGAGTCTGTTAGAAAGAGCCCCCAGACATAGTACAGAAGATGGTCAGAGACTGCAGATATAATACAGGAGACGGTCAGAGACTGGTCAGGGAGTTTAACAAGGCTCGTGGCCTAGAAGAAAAGAGGTTTAACCTTAAACTATGTAGAGGGTTCTTTACTGTAAGAGCGGCAAAGATGTGGAATTCCCTTCCACAGGCGGTGGTCTCAGCATGGGGGCATGGATAGTTTCAATAAACTATTAGATAAGCACCTGAACGACCGCAACATACAGGGATATGCAATGTAATACTGACATATAATCACACACATAGGTTGGACTTGATGGACTTGTGTCTTTTTTCAACCTCACCTACTATGTAACTATGTATATGCAGACATAATACAAAAGATGGTCAGAGACTGCAGACATAATACAGGAGATGATCAGAGACTACAGAAATAATACAGGAAATGGTCAGAGACTGCAGACATGATACAAGAGATGGTCAAAGACTGCGTAAATAATACAAGAGATCTATGCATCAAATGCAGCCTCATCAGTGCCCACCAATTACAGCTTATCAGTGCCCAGCAATTGCAGCTTATTAGTGCCCACCAATTTCAGCTTATCAGTGCCCATCAAGTGCAACCTACCAGTGCCAACTAAATGCAGCCTACCAGTGCCCACCAAATGCAGCCTACCAGTGCCCACCAAATGCGGCCTCATCAGTGCCCATCAAATGCAGCTTATCAGTGGCCATCAAATGCAGCCTACCAGTGCCCACCAAATGCAGCCTGCCAGTGCCTGTCAAATGCAGCCTGCCAGTGCCTATCAAATGCAGCCAACCAGTGCCCACCAATTGCAGCCTGCCAGTGCCCACCAATTGCAGCCTGCCAGTGCCCACCAATTGCAGCCTACCAGTGTCCATCAAATGTAGCCTACCAGTGCCCATCAACGTAGCCTGATTAGTTCCCATCATGGTAGCCTCACCAGTGCCCATCAATGTAGCCTCACCAGTGCCCATCAATACAGCCTCACTAGTGCCCATCAATACAGCCTCACCAGTGCCAATTAGGGATGAGCTGATGTTCGCCTGTTTGCCGAATAGCGAACAATTTGGGATGTTCGCGGCAAATTTGAAAGCTGCGGAGCACCCATTAAAAGTCTATGGGAGAAATCAAGAGTGCTAATTTTAAAGACTTATATGCATGGTATTGTCATAAAAAGTGTTTGGGGACCTGTGTCCTGCCCCAGGGGACATGTATCAATGCAAAAAAAAGTTTCAAAAATGTCCATTTTTTTGGGTGGAGTGATTTTAATAATGATTATAGTGAATCAATAAAAGTGAAATATTCCGTACCTGGGGAGTGTCTATAGTATGCCTGTAAAGTGGCGCATGTTTCCCGTGTTTACAAAATGACATTTCTAAAGGAAAAAAAGTCATTTAAAAGTACTTGCGGCTATATGGGAGGCAACCGCCTTAATGACCGTCCTGTCAGGTGACAGCTCTTTTATAACTGAGAGTGGGGCCACACATGATGTTGCAGGGTGACCCCGCCCCTCTCTGACACACGGGGAGATCCCTATGGCTTCCCCGTAGCGTCAGAGGGGGTGGGGCCACCTGTTTACATAATGTAATAAAGGACTTGTTCCCAAGCCGTGTCATGTTATTTTTTACCATTTTCACACTTTTTTTGTGAAATGGTAGGGGTACAGTACCCCGTTACCATTTCACACAGAAGGGGAGTCTGGGATCTGGGGGTCCCCTTGTTAAAGGGGGCATTCAGATTCTGATAAGCCCCTTGCACGCAGACCCCCACAACCACCAGGCAAGAATTGTGGGGATGAGGCCCTTGCCTCTATCAACATGGGGACACGGTGCTTTGGCTACCCCAAAGCACCTTCTCCATGTTGAGGGCATGTAGCCTGGTACGGTTCAGGAGGGGGGCGCTCTCTCGTCCCCCCCTCTTTTCCTGTGGCCTACCAGGTATGGATTTTTGGGGGGACCCCACCCCATTTTTTTTAAAAAATTTGGCGTGGGGTTCCCCTTAAAATCTATACCAGACCCAGGGTTCCCCTTAAAATCCATACCAGACCTGAAGGGTCTGGTATGGATTTTGAAGGGAACCCACATGCCATTTTTTCTTTAATTCTGGCACGGGGTTCCCCTTAATATCCATACCAGACCTGTTTCCCTGTCACATTTTTTATGCACGTTTTTAGGCGTTTTTAGATCAGTACGCATGTTTTATGAAAGTGCATCAAAAAGGTGGTATGCAGGAGTTTGATGCACTTTCATGAAAAGATTTATTCCAATAGAGTTTAAAAGAGAAGTATGGGTTTTTATTTATTTATTTATTTTTTAGATTCATACTTACCTAGGTGGATGCAGCATCAGACCCATGCACTGTCTTTGCACTGAGAACAGAGCCACCGAACAACGCGATAACTCGTTTCTCTCAGCTCCCTGAGCGGAGAGATGTTGCCTGTCAGTCAGCAGCTCTCCTGCTCTGCTTCTCTGCGCTCATTGGAACGCTGAGCTGTGGATGGGTGGGGAATGGCCATCTCGCTGAGATGCTGAGACTGCCATTGTTTTGAAAAAATAGGCAACTCGGCAGAATATGCAACCACGTCACTTCGGGTTTATTTAAAACATGATTAATTGCAGATTTCTATGAAGTAATTTCACATGATGAGGAATACATGTTTTGACACAAGAGCGGCAACCGAATGCAGTCTGGTGCACGGTATGAGCGGAGATTGTTACTCCGCTCCAACACTAACCATCAAAATGGCCGCCTCCAGTGCGGCGATAACTTCATCCCCGTTAGCCGCTGTGCCGTGAAAACACCCAAATGTTCCTTTACCTCAATGCATTCGGTTGCCGCTCTTGTGTCCAAACACAAATTCGTAAAAATCTGCAATTACTGTGGGTTTTAAGAAACTGGATATTCTGCCGAGTTGCGTATTTTGTCAGGACACCATCAGTCAAGGTAGCTGGCGGATCCAGACTTCCTAATTCAGGATGAGGCGCTGCCTTGGCTGATTGCAGTGACGACAACCGAGAAAGAACTTCAGACCGCTCTCCGCTGAAAATGGCTCACAAGAGTGCAAAACTAATTGCACTCATGTGACCCATTGGAGAAGCCCAGCCAAACGAACTCAGGCTGGACTTCTCCTTTATTGGTAGCGTGCCTGAAAACACTTGTAATTGTTCCATAAAATGCACAGCAAATGCACTGAACACGCAGGTAAATGCACAGGGAGGGCAGAGACTGCGATGTAAATGAGCCCTCAGGGAAATATGTCCATGTCACTGACATCTCCCTCTGGAAATGTTATTTTATTGGCTATCACCATGACCCCCTCCTTTTACTCTGGGAGTTGTAGTGCTACCACACCTGAGACTTGTTGTTTCTCTGATTCCAGTCAGGACATGCTGGGACCTCTAGCCCCCTCCCCCTCCCCATCACCTCTCCAGGCAGCCCTCCGGGTTCCAGATCTGGAATTTGTAGAACTCCTTGTCCTCCTCAGTGACGGGCTCCCTTCTGGTCCTCTCCTCCGCTGCCTTATCCTTCTTCCCGCCCACGCTCTATTTTCCCTTCTTCTTGGGCACCATGGTACCTTCACCCACCACTCCTCCACCTAAAGCGCCATGGTGCTAGTCAACCACTGGGGGGAGCCACGGCCAGACACACACACGGGGATGGTAGATTGGGAGAGCTTCAGGATTGGCCCTGGACAGTGACAAACCTACCAACTTCTCCCCACCCACTGCCCTAGACCCAAGGAGAAAGAAGACTCACAAAAAAGGCACTTTTGCCACATTTCTGTATGATTGCACTTTACCTGGCATAATAGTTAACTACTTTAGCCCAGAAAGATTTTACCCCCTTCCTGACCAGAGCACTTTTTACAATAGGGCACTACGTCAATTTAACTGACAATTGTGCGGTCATGCAAGGCTGTACCCAAACTAAATCTGCGTCCTTTTTTTTCCCACAAATAGAGCTTTTGATGGTATTTGATCAATTCTGCGGTTTATATTATTTGCGCTATAAACAAAAAAGCGTCAATTTTGAAAAAAAACAATATTTTTTACTTTTTGCTATAATAAATATAATAAATGTGTTTTAAAAAACACATTTCTTCATCAGTTTAGGCTAATATATATTCTTGTACATATTTTTGTTAAAAAAATCGCAATAAGCATATATTGATTGGTTTGTGCAAAAGTTATATTGTCTACAAACTATGGGAAAGATTTATGGCATTTTTATGGCATTTTTAATTTTTAATTTTTTTTACTAGTAATGGCAGTGATCTGCAATTTTTAGCTATACTACAACATTGCGACGGACAGATTGGAAACTTTTGACACATTTTTGGGACCATGGACATTTATATAGCGATCAGTGCTATAAATATGCACTGATTACTGTGTAAATGTCACTGGTAGGGAAGGGTTAACACTAGGGGGTGATCAAGGGGTTAAATGTGTGTTCCCTAGATGTGTTCTAACTCTATGAGGATAGGACTGACTGGGGGAGGAGACAAATCGTTGTTCCTACTTAGTAGTAACAAACAATATGTCTCCTCTCCCCTAGCAGAACAGGGATTTGTGTGTTTACACACACAAATCCCCGTTCTGGCTCTCATGCATGTGATCGCGCCCGCTGGCCACACACATTGGGTCCCCCACCATGCAGCGGGCACGCGTGTCCTCTGGCGGCTCTTAAAGGGGAAGATGTACCCATACAGAGTTTCGCCCAGCTGTGCCATTCTGCCGACGTGAGCCGGTCGGCAAGCGGTCAATGTTGTTAACCTCTAACATGAAAAATGAAGGAAGCACATCCTTCCATAGTGTGTACTGTACTTGCTTCAATACAAAAACACCAAGTGCCACTACTCTCTGATCTTTCTTCCCCTTACTATTGTGTAGAGACAAAGCATACAGTATCTCACAAAAGTGAGTACACCTCTCACTTCTTTGTAAATATTTTATTATCTTTTCATGTGACAACACTGAAAAAATGACACACTTTGCAACAATGTAAAGTAGTGAGTGTACAGCTTGTATAACAGTGTAAATTTGCTATCCCCTCAAAATAACTCAACACACAGCCATTAATGTCTAAACTGCTGGCAACAAAAGTGAGTACACCTCTAAGTGAAAATGTCCAAATTGGGCCCAAAGTGTCAATATTTTGTGTGGCCACCATTATTTTCCAGCACTGCCTTAACCTTCTTGGGTATGGAGTTCACCAGAGCTTCACGGGTTGCCACTGGAGTACTCTTCCACTCCTCCATGATGACATCACGGAGCTGGTGGATGTTAGAGACCTTGCGCCTCTCCAACTTCCATTTGAGGATGCCCCACAGATGCTCAATAGGGTTTAGGTCTGGAGACATGCTTCTCCAGTCCATCACCTTTACCCTCAGCTTCTTTAGCAAGGCAGTGGTCATCTTGGAGATGTGTTTGGGGTCGTTATCATGTTGGAATACTGCCCTGCGGCCCAGTCTCCAAAGGGAGGGGATCATGCTCTGCTTCAGTATGTCCCAGTACATGTTGGCATTCATGGTTCCCTCAATGAACTGTAGCTCCCCAGTGCTGGCAGCACGCATGCAGCCCCAGACTATGACACTTCCACCACCATGCTTGACTGTAGGCAAGACACACTTGTCTTTATACTCCTCACCTGGTTGCCTCCACACATGCTTGACACCATCTGAACCAAATCTTGGTCTCATCAGTCCACAGGACATAGTTCCAGTAATTCATATCCTTAGTCTGCTGGTCTTCAGCAAACGGTTTGCAGGCTTTCTTATGCATCATCTTTAGAAGAGGCTTCCTTCTGGGACGGCAGCCATGCAGACCAATTTGATGCAGTGGGCGGCCTATGGTCTGAGCACTGACAGACTGACCCCCCACCCCTTCAACCTCTGCAGCAATGCTGGCAGCACTCATACATCTGTTTCCCTAAGACAACCTCTGGATATGACGCTGAGCACGCGCACTGAACTTCTTTGGTCGGCCATTCTGAGGCCTGTTCTGAGTGGAACCTGTACTGTTAAACCACTGTATGGTCTTGGCCACCGTGTTGCAGCTCAGTTTCAGGGTCTTGGCAATCTTCTTATAGTCTAGGCCAGGGGTCTGAAACTGGTGGCCTTCCAGCTGTTGCGAAACTACAAGTCCCATGAGGCATTGCAAGGCTGACAGTTACAAGAATGACTCCCACAGGCAGAGGCATGATGGGACTTGTAGTTTCGCAACAGCTGGAGGGCCACCAGTTTGAGACCCCTGGTCTAGGCCATCTTTATGTAGAGCAACAATTCTTTTTTTCAGATCCTCAGAGAGTTCTTTGCCATGTTGAACTTCCAGTGACCAGTATGAGAGAGTGAGAGCTATAACACCAGATTTAACATACCTTCTCCCCATTCACACCTGAGACCTTGTAACATTAACAAGTCACATGACACCGGGGAGGGAAAATGGCTAATTGGGCCCAATTTGGACATTTTCACTTAGAGGTGTACTCACTTTTGTTGCCAGTGGTTTAGACATTAATGGCTGTGTGTGGAGTTATTTTAAGGGGATGGTAAATATACACTGTTATACAAGCTGTACCCTCACTACTTTACATTGTAGCAAAGTATCATTTCTTCAGTGTTGTCACATGAAAAGATATAATAAAATATTTACAAAAAATGTGAGGGGTGTGCTCACTTTTATGAGATACCGTATATATATATATGAGCCTTACTATTCATGTCATACTATACATTTATGGTGGTTAATATTACTCTATACAGTATATACATTGATAGTGCATTTAAGATATAGTTATTACCAGTGGCGGCTGGTGCTCAAAATTTTTGGGGGGCACAAACAAACTGAAAAATACTGAACCCCCCCCATCAATTGCAGCCTCACTGTGCCCATCATATGCAGCCACTGTGCCCATCATATGCAGCCATTGTGCCCATCAAATGTAGCCATTGTGCCCATCAAATGTAGCCATTGTGCCCATCAAACGCAGCCACTTGTGCCCATTAAACACAGCCACTTGTGCCCATCAAACACAGCCACCTGTGCCCAAACGCAGCCACTTGTGCCCATCAAATGCAGCCACTTGTGCCCATCATATGCAGCCACCTGTGCCCATCAAATGCAGCCACCTGTGCCCAAATGCAGCCACTTGTGCCCATCAAATGCACCCACTTGTGCCCATCATATGCAGCCACCTGTGCCCATCAAACTCAGTCACTTGTGCCCATCAAATGCAGCCAATTGTGCCCATCATATGCAGCCACCTGTGCCCATCAAATGTAGCCAGTTGTGCCCATCAAATGCAGCCACTTGTGCCCATCAAATGCAGCCACCTGTGCCCATCAAATGCAGCCAGCTGTGCCCATCATATGCAGCCACATGTGCCCATCAAATACAGCCACCTGTGCCCATCAAATGCACCCACCTGTGCCCATCAAATGCAGCCACCTGTGCCCATCAAATGCAGCCACATGTGCCCATCAAATGCAACCACTTGTGCCCATCAAATGCAGCCACTGAGCCAATCAAATGCCTCCTGATTGGTGGGGGGAGGTTAGTGTGAAAATAGCAAAAATGAATTTGCAATGGTCACACAATTGGGTGGGATCAGGGCGCACTCTCTGCGCCCCGAGCCCCCCCTACTTTGAAGCCTATTAGAGCCTCTGGCTCTAATCAGGTGCTTCAAAAAATACCACCCCCTCCCACCCCCGCCATAGGAGTCCATGTGTCCAGCGTCCTGAAAGGGGCTGGGCGCATGGATGGGGGGGCAGTGCCCATGCGCCCACAGTGCACAGGCCGCCACTGGTTATTACACCTACACATAGATAACAAAAAGTTATTTTATATTAAGCATAATAATAATTAAAGGGGGATTGCATTCTCCATTTTTTGTAAGCAGCTAAAATGGCGTCTAGAGCGTTGGGTGATAACAGCTTACAAGTAAACAGCTCTGGACTTTCCTGGTATTAAGCTAAGTGGTAAATTGCTACTGGTATACATGTGTATGTTGATATGAAGAGATGTGTTATATATAAGGATGTTGCTTCTGATAAGAAATCCTATAAAAAGGGTGATCTGATATCCATCAGATCAGAGCACATGCTGGGCTTATGTAAATGTGTGCTCTCTAACGGCAAAGAATAAACATTAATTTGGAACTCATCTCGTCTGAAGGTTGATTAAAACAGGTTTCCTAGAGAATAATGAGTTTTTCATCTCTACTCACTATCTTCATGAGAAGGTAATACTCTATGCCAGGGGTCTCCAAACTATGGCCCCCCAGTTGTTCAGGAACTACAGTTTCCATCATGTCTAGTCATGAGTGTGAATGATTTTTCAATGCCTCATGGTACTTGTAGTTCCGCTACAGCTAGAGGACTGTCATTTGGAGATCCCTGTTCTATGCCAACACCATAGCCTCCCAAGTGATGCCTACCCCCCCCAACAAAACACAGCTGGTGACTGACAACTGGATATGTTTTCCTATAACAGTGTGTAGAGGGGGCCTGTGACCAATCCCTCAATCAGGTTTCAGGTTTCACTGAGTTTTGTGCTCTAGCTCTGCAGGGTGTGACCTCATATCCCTGTCCCCTGCCCTCTACTGCTGAAAAATAGCCTTTTATCTGTGTTTTAGGGGGATGGAGAGGGAAGGTGGCAGCAGATATGCAGATACAACTTATGTAAGAGGATTGGGTTCATCTCTGTGTATCACTTTACTGGGTGCATGTAAGGGTTTACAACCACTTTAAACACAGGCTTCACATGTGCTTTAAACCTGACTTTTTTAACTTTAAAACACATTTGACCTTTTCCACAAATCAGACTTTTATAGTAGTTGATACATACATATCTAATTTATTACTCTATTTAGAAAAAGAAATATGTGCTCACTTTAAGTGAAATGTTTGTCTTCGGGTATACTGTCTGCTGCATTGTATTTATTTACTGTACTTAGCTAAAAATATTGACCATTCTTTTTCTGGCACTATAATGACCGTCTTTTATTCCTATTGATAAGTCCCCTGTTTTATTTTATTCATGCACTGGTGTAGACAAATTCTAATCCACTCTTTTGCATATAGTGAAGTGAGGAGTGGTGTGTTCTGATTCAAAGGAACCAATTAAGAGTCTGCCTGCCACGCTCATCTGCAGAAAGCTGATTTCTGGTTTTCGGTCTCTTAAAGTGATTGTAAACGACCTCTTTGTAAAAACAGGATTTTTAAAAACAGCTTACCTGTAAAATCCTTTTCTTTGAAGTACATCAGGGGACACAGAGCCATAGTAGTTACTATGTGGGTTATAGTCCACCTTCAGTTGAGGGACACTGGCATGCCCTAAGACAAGAAGTGCACTCCCTACCTCCGTTTTGTAGCAAAACAATACACGTGTATACTAAAGAAGGGAGGGACCTCTGTGTCCCCTGATGTACTTCAAAGAAATTGATTTTACAGGTAAGCAGTTTTTAAAAATCCTGTTTTCTTTTCATACATCAGGGGACACAGAACCATAGTAGTTACTATGTGGGATGTCCCATAGCAATGGCAACTGAAGGGAGGGAGACACAACAAAAAGGTAGGGCATTAAGAGGCTGGAGGACTTATACTGCAGCCTGCAGTACACTACGCCCAAAGGCAATATCCTTATGACCTTTAACATCGATTTGATAGAATCTGGTAAATGTATGGACTGAAGACCAAGTTACGACCTTGCAGATCTGAGCCATAGAAGCCTAGTGATGTCCCACCCAAGAGGCACAAACAGCCCTGGTAGAGTGCGCTTTAACATGAAAAGGAGGAATTTTCTTCTTGGGACCATAAGCTTGAACAATCACTTGATGAATCCATTTGGAAATAGTAGATTTTGATGCTGCCTGTCCTCTTTTAGGACCTTCTGGCAGTACACACAAAACATCTGTTTTGCAAATCTGAGTGGTCTCTTTTAAATAGACCTTGACCGCTCTCACTACATCAAGGGAATGTAGTGACTTCTCTTCCCTAGATTGAGGTTCTGGGAAAAAAGAAGGCAGAATAATATCCTGGTTTAAATGAAAAGCTGTCACTACCTTCGGTAGGAATTCAAGATGAGGCCGCAATACCACCTTATCCTTATGCATAATCAAATATGGCTTTTTACAAGACAGAGCCGCCAATTCCGATACCCTTCTGGTAGAGGATATGGCAACCAAAAAGATTATTTTTCTCGTCAAAAGAACCAAGGGAATTTCCCGTATAGGCTCAAAAGGCTGTTTCTGTAAAGCCGACAAGACTAAATTCAAATCCCAAGGATTCAGGGGTGCCCTGATGGGGGGATTAATCCCCTGAATAAAACTACGTACCAAAGAGTGAGAAGCAATAGGTCGTTGAAAGAATACTGATAAGGCCGAGACCTGGCCCTTGATAGTACTCAAGGCCAGCTTAATTTCCAATCCCATTTGCAGGAATTCAAGGATCCTACCTATGACATACTTCCTGGGGTGCCAACCCCTGGATCCACACCAGGAGACATATGCTTTCCAGACTCTATAGTAAATGACTCTGGAGGCCGGCTTCCTAGCGGTAACCAAAGTAGACACTACTGATGGAGATAACCCATGGTCCTTTAGAATGTGGGTTTCAATAGCCAAACCATTAAATTTAGCGTTTGTAAGGTAGGATGGAATACCGGACCTTGTGCGAGAAGGTCTGGCCACAGCGGCAGGATCCACGGGTCCCCTACCGCCATCTTTATGATCTCGGCAAACCAAGATCTTCTGGGACACGCTGGGGCCACCAGAACCACCTCTTTCCGTTCCTGCTTGACCCTGCGGAGAAGGCGTGGAAGCAGCAGAACTGGAGGAGACGCATAGGTCAGTGAAAACTGATCCCATGGAAAGAGCAAGGTGTCTGTTCTGCACGCTAGCGGATCCCTCGTCCTTGACACAAAGTTGTCACTTTGTTGTTGAATCTGGACGCGAACAGATCCACGTCTGGAACACCCTATTTTTGACATATCGACAGAAAAATGTCAGGGTGAAGGGACCATTCTCCCGTAAACAATTGTTGGCGATTCAAGTAGTCTGCCTGCCAATTTTCTATCCCTGGAATGAAAATCGCTGATAGGCAAGGAATGTTGCTGTCTTCCCAAGCTAGAACATGATTAACTTCTTTTTGGGCTGCATGACTTCTCGTGCCCCCTTGGTGATTGATGTAGGCCACAGCCGTGGCATTGTCGGATTGAATCCTGACAGGACAATTCCGTAGTCTGAGCTTTCAGGCCTCTAGGGCCAGACGTACTGCCCGAATTTCCAGAAAATTGATGGGCAAGTTCCTTTCTGTCTTGGACCACTTCCCCTGGACAGATGCTTCTTCCAGGACTGCTCCCCAGCCTAGAAGGCTTGCATCCGTTGTTATCACTTTCCAGGATACTGGTAGAAAGGATTTCCCCTTTTGGAGGTTACTGGATATCAACCACCAATTGAGGCTCTGACGCACCTTGGGGGATAAGTGCATTGGAAAGTCCAAAGACTGGACTTTCTTGTATCAGGCTGACAGAATGGTGTTTGTAGCAGTCTTGAATGAAACTGCGCATACGGAACAGCCTCGAAAGAGGCCACCATCTTCCCTAACAATTTCATGCACAGCCGAATGGAAGGATTTCTCCTTGTTTTGACAAGTTGAATCAGTTCCTTTATGGAGCTGACTCTTGCCTGGGGTAAGAATACCTTCTTTTGAGCGGTAGCTATGATCAGCCCCAAGTACTATAATCTCCTTGATGGTTTTAAGGAGGATTTTTCTAGGTTGAGAATTCAGCCTAGGAATTCCAGATAGCTTACAGCTGAGATTAAACTTTGGTTTAGACCAGTGACTGATTGATCTACTAAAAGCAGATCGTCTAGATAGGCTAGGATAGTTATACCCTGAGCCCTTAACCTGGCTAAAAGAGGCGCCAGGATCTGTGTCAAGGCTGGGCTCAGCCCTTCCTTCTCTGAGCTGGCCGCTCAGCTGTCGGCTAATTTGCAGCTCCCATTTCTCTTCACAGTTACCCAGCTGTTGTTGATTCTGCTCGTCAGTCCTGCCTACTTAAAGTCGTCCAGCTCACTTGATCTCTGCCTTCGCCTTTGTCAACATCACAGAGACTTTCTCCTGCGTTCCTGTTGAAGACTTGCTCGGCTGACATTTCTTCTGGCTCCTGATCCTGCTTGCTGTACTACTTTGTTTATCTCTGACTCTCTGACATTTGCTAGGCAGACTACCCGATCTGGTTACTGAACTCTGGCTTGTTTTGACTACGCTTACTCTGCTTACCTTATTATTATTATTATTATTATTAATAATAATAAACAAGTGTGATTTAACAATACTTCTGTCTCGGTCTGATTCATGGTTCTTGATACTTTGTGAACACACGTGGTGCGGTGGCTAGACCGAACGGCAGGTCCACAAACTGAAAATGATGATTTTCTACCTCGAAGCGTAGAAACTTCTGATGAGCAGGAAATATTGTCAGGTGGAGATATGCATCCTTGATATCGATTGATGCCAAAAATTCCCCTCCTTGCAATATGGAGGCAACCGATCGGATTGACTCCATGCGAAAGGACCAGATATTTAAGTGCCGGTTCAGATCTTTGAAATCTAGAATGGGTCTTACAAAACCCTGAAAAGGTTTGAACAAAACCCTGAACCCTGCTCCTCTGTGGGAACCTCTGATGTCATCTTCTGGGATAAGAGATGATCCAGAGCTAGAAAGAGAGACTTCTTTTACCCTGGATCTCTGGGAACATTTGATCTTAGAAAATGAGGAGACGGGAATTCTGGGAACCCTAGTTTGTAACCTAGAGAAATTGAGAAAGCCACCAATCTGTCTTGACATTGTTCCTGCCAGATCTTTAAAAATTGCAGAAGCATTCCCCCCAACCGAGCGAGCGAGGGCGCCCCTTCATAAGGAGGCTTTAGTATTTTGCTTTACAGGCTTTCTGTCCCAAGTCCTCTTTTGGCCCTGGGACTACCCCTGAGGTCTTCCTCCTGAGCTTGACGGTGGTGGCTGTCGAGATTGCCAAGAGGCAGATGCTCCTGGCACTGGAGAGGATGCACGTTTAAAGGAGAAAGTGCTTAAACTTCTTCTTTACTGGTAAAAGAGAACTTTTCCCATTAGAAATCCTTTGGATATATTTATTTAAATCGTCTCCAAATAACCGTTCACCATGAAATGGGAAACTGGCCAAGAACTTCTTACACAGCGCTTCGGCTGACCAATTTTTCAACCATAGGACTCTGCGTGTATGTACCAGTCCTAGCATAAGCCGTGAGGCTTGAATAATAGAATCCTTCATCGCATCCACCATAAAACATAGTTCTTCTGATACACCAGCCCAATGCTGGGCCTGCTGATCAGGAATAATCTTAAGTATCTCTACAAACTGGTCCTTTATGGACTGAGACACTCCAATTGCCGCAAGAGCCGGCTGCACCACTGAACTTGCCAACTTTTTATCTGTTGGATCTTTCAACATTTGTGCATTGTCTACCGGACAAGTGAGATTTTTATTTACCGAGGAGATTGCTGGATCCCCCAATTCTTATAGAATTCCTCCTCCATAGGATAAAGTGTAGAAAACTTTTTTGGAGGAAAAAAATGCTTATCCGGGTGTTCCTATTCAGAATACATCAGCATTTTTAGCCATGAATGGATAGGAAAGGCATCCCCAGATGAGGGAGGCTTTAGTGATCCCAAACCAGAGGTGGGCTCATCAATAGACTGCGCTACAGGCAGCAAAAAAGTTGAGAAAACCAACTTAGTAAGGGAGTGTACCAATAAACTTTCTTGTGAGACTACACCCTCTAGGATCCTCGGAAGAGGAGATATCAGCATCCTCCTGATCTTTGGGAAGAACTTCCTGATCCCCTGCCCCTTGCACCTCAGTATGAGGGTCCTGAGCACTGGATGGGGATCTGCTACGCTTGGATCCACTATGGAAAGTGATCATAGCATCAATCTTCTGTTCCAAATTTGAAATGGTAGAAGAAAAAACCTCCTGGGTAATATATAGGGGCTGAAGTGTCCAGCGCTGCTGCAACACCAGTCCCCCCTGACGGCTCACTACTCTCAGAGAAGGATGACATTTTCTTGGACATGGATTTAGGCTGTTGTAAAACAATCAATCCCTTAGAACCCTTTAAGGAGTTCCTTGTCCCCCTTCCACTCATAGCCTGATGCACAAAGCAGAGGCACTACCAGAAGGAATGCATACACTGCTAGGTCTCTAAAAAGAGAAGCATTCACAGGCAAAACCTAATTTCTTCGAATACGAGGCCCGGGTACCATTCAATTTGGCCCAAAATAAGACATTTTGAATGGATCCGGTCAGCATGGCTAGCCCAGCAAGGATTGTTCCAGTGGAGCTCAGCACAGCACATTTTTACTCATGACCAACGCCTTAGACACTGGCAAAAAAATTAAGGTATTCCCAGTAGTTGGAGGGGTTATATAGTGAGTGCACTTCTTGTCTTAGAGCGTGCTGGTATCCATAACCTGAAGGTGGCCTGTTACCCACATAGTAACTACTATGGCTCACTACTATGGATCACATTCCCTCTGTTCTCAGCTGCATAAGAGCTGGGGGAGGAGAAGTAGCAGAATAATGAGCTTCCCAGTGAATGGTTGTGCAGCAGGGGCGTGTCAGGGCAAGTCTGGTCATTGTAGGAGAGCAAGCTGAGTTCCCCACATAGCTAGAGAACTGACCATGATGTCCTCTCCTGCTTAGTGTGGCCAGTTTTTAAAAGGAGAGCAGAGGGACTGACAGGAACACCAGGGATTTCACCCAAAAGAAGCAATACAGAGAGAAAAAGATACTTTTTCATACAAGTTCATGGTACAGCAGGCACCGATCAGGAATATGAAATCTTAGGATAACAAACGCTTCCTTAACCATGTAAGAAAGATGTATGAACATATCTATTTTTAGGCTGCTGTGGTCACAAGATCCTACTCACCTGTGATAGCCAATGCGGCTTCAGGGGAAAGAAGGGAGCACGAGCAATGAATGGGCCATTGACGTCACTGCTTAGGGCTGTACCAGCCATCGTTGACGCTCTCTTTTCACCCGCCTGCAGCCACCGCTGGCTGACACAGGGGATCATATGACTTGATCGGAACTGGAAACAGGTAAGAATATGCATCTTCCTTACACAGGTTAGTATGCATAGATGTTAGGAGGGGAAAGGGGACCCATGGAGAAAGAATACTTACATGTGGTCATGTGGCTACAGAAAAATCATGTTGTAAAGGTACTTTTTACCACACTTCTGTATGATTGTACTTTACCTGGCATATTAGTTAATGTTATAAACCTCTAACATGAAAAATGAAGGAAGCACATTCTCCTATAGTGTGTATCATACTTGCTTCAATCAAAAGCACCAAGCGCCACTACTCTCTGATCTTTCTTCCCCTTACTATCTTCATGAGAAGGTAATACTCTGTGTCAACACCACAGCCTCCCAAGTGATGCCCCCCCACCACCAACACACAGCAGGTAACTGACCACTGTATATGTTTTCCTATAACAGTGTGTAAAGGGACGTGTGTTAATTCCCTCACTCAAGTTTCACTGAGTTCTGTGCTCTAGCTCTGGATGATATGACATATCCCCATCCCCTGCCTTCTACTGCTTAAAAAATAGCTTTTGATCTGTGTTTTAGGGGGATGGAGAGGAAAAAAGGCTGCAGATAAACAGATACAACTTCTGTAAGAGGATTTGATTAATATCTGTGTATCACCTGAGGCTAGCCACTTTACTGGGTGTATGTAAGAGTTTACAACCACTTTACCCCCTCCCGCACGCCGTATAGACAAATGACGGCGGGCATGATCCGCTCTTGTTCTGGGCCAACGTCATATGATGTCTAAAGCCTCAAACAGACGATTGGATTGTTGGCCAACAAAACAATGGAATTTTGTCCGAAGGGCGTTGGCCCAAATTTGTCTTGCATACACATGGACACACAATTGTTGGCCAACAATTACGAACATAGTGACGTACTAGACGTACTACGTGGTTTTTCATCTCTTTAGCGCCACCCTTTGGGCTCCTTCTGCTAATTTCATGTTAGTAGAAATTTGGTGAGTGTTGATTCGTGCTTTTCATTTCGCACTTTTCATTTCGTGCTTTTCATTTATGGGCGTTTGTCAACCAGGCATGTTGCGGAATCGGAGGAGATAATGTGTTACTTATTATTGGCCTTGAAGTTATTGCTTTGACATTATTTTATTGGTTGAATAATGATTTGATGTAAAATTGACAAGGGTCACCAACATGTATCTGTGATCTTAAAAACTACGGGATAATGGTGTTGTGGTAACTTGCCCAAATAAAAAAAAAATCATAATATTATTCTTGATATCACTAATTAAAAAAAGCCTTTGAAAATTTGTTTGCAATAACTCCATCAGTATCACCAGCAAAGCAGCTTCATTATTATCCCATTAACGAAGAAGAAAATTGTGTGCTGCATTTCGAGATTTCATAATTTGCCACGTCACAAATGTTAATTCTCCATTACAAACGCTAGTTTACAAGACCAACCGCTTCTGGCTCATCCTTGCTTCCGAGCATGCGTGTTTGTGCTTTGGACTTTTGTCCGACGGACTTGTGTACACACACTTGAAAAATCAGACAACAGACATTTGTTCGCGGAAAATTTGAAAACCTGCTATCCAACATTTGTTGGCGGAAAATCCAACAACAATTATCCGATGGAGCATACACACGGTCAGATTTTCCGCCAACAGCCTGTCATCACACATTTCCCCTCGGAAAATCCGATTGTGTGTACGAGGCTTTTCCCCTGCGTAGGAGCACTGTGAAAAAGAAATAGGAGCACTGTGTCCCCATGGGACATGGTGCGGCCCCAATCTCAGTAAAGAGTCTATGGCGCGGCTCTTTACCTACTGTATGTACATGTAAACAATGAAGTGTCGTTTATCGGCTCTCCTCGCCTCACAGTGACAGAGAGTGAGGAGAGGAGAGCCGATCAGCGCCTTCTCCAAACATGGGAGACCTGTATAGATAATCAAGGCACTGATCATCAGTGCCCTGATTAATAGTGCAGCCCCAATAGTGCCCAGCAATGATGCCAGTCTGCGCCCATCAGTGACACCAATCTGTGCCCATCAATGAGGCCATTCTGTGCCCATCAGTGATGCAAGTCAGTGCTACCTTTCAGTGCCCATCAGTGCCTGCTCATCAGTGCTGCCCATCAGTGCCGCCCATTAGTGCCACCTATCATTGCTCAAAAGATCCACCTATCAGTGCTCATCAGTGCTGCATATTAGTGCCTCATCATCAGTGTCTCCTCATAAGTGCCCTTCAGTGCCGCCTCATCAGTGCCCATCAGTGAAGGAGACAAATTACTTATTTACAATATTTTCTGACAGACACTAAGAAAATCTTTTTGTGACGGGAGGGCCCGTGGAACTCAGAATCCCTTGGAAAGTAAGGGATGCCCTTGTTTCAGCTCCCCATACACCTCTTATGTCAAAGTCACCCTGTGCTATCCTGGCACAGGGTGAGAGAGAAAATATATCTTGGACTACTTAAAATGGGACAGTAATATTTGTCCACAATATCTCCCAGGATGTATGTAGAGACTATTATTGGTTTGTTTGATTCTGAACTCAACCTGTTAATTGAGTGAGCTGATCACATTAGCCTCCAGGACTGGCTAGGAGATGAACAGTCTACTCCTATTATAGTTGTTGATGACTAGGCTGAGGAGGGGGGAGATTGTTGTTTGTACTGTTAATTGTAATTAGCTCCTGCTATTGTGTTTATACTACTGTGTGAAGCTCGGTGACCACAAGTTTGTGTCCTACAGGTCATGTCTCTGAGTCATCTGGTCTGGGTAAATGATTTAGTAAATTAGCTTATGTTAATTAGGTTAGGTTTCAGTCATTCTGCTGTATATATTTGTGTGAGATCTCAAATAAAGAGTTAGTCCATGTTGGCAGTGAAGCAAGTGTCGCCTTGTTTTGTGCTTATGAGCGGTTGGAATATCCGAGTCCAGACTGGGAGGAAGTGGTATACTGACGGAAAAACTCAAGCGGAGTGTGGGACGTTCCGTGACACTTTTGGCTAAAAAAAAACGACGGTGATTAAATATCACCAAAAGAAAGCTCTATTTGGGTACAGTGTCGCATGAACGCGCAATTGTCATTCAAATTGTGACAGAGCTAAAAATTGGCCTGCGCAGGAAGGGGGTAAAAGTGCCCTGTAGGCAAGTGGTTAAAGACAGGCTTCACATGTACTTTAAACCTGACTTTAACTTTAATACACATTTTACCTTTTCCACAAATCAGACTTTTATAGTAGTTGATAAATATATATCTAATTACTATATCTAATTACTATTACTTTATTTACAAATAGAAATATGTGCGAACTGTAAGTGAAATGTTTGTCTTCGGGTATACTGTCCATCTGCTGCATTGTATTTTTTATTTACTTAGCTAAAATATTTGTCATTTTCCTTTTTGGAACTATAATGACTATCTTTTATGCCTGTCAATAAGTCCCCTGTCTTATTTTACTCATGCACTGGTGTAGTGAGATGTAGCCAAATTCTAATCCCTATGCGCTCTTTTGCATATAGTGAAGAGAGCAGTGGTGTGTTCTGATTCATAGGAAATAATTAAGTCTGCTGTCCACTCTCATCTGCAGGATGCTGATTTCTGGTTTTCATTTTAGTGAATGTTGCCATTAACCTGCTTGTCACCAATCAATTCTAATCTTAAAGGGACCATATTTTGTATGTTTATTGAGTACACATTTGATGTTTTTATTGCTGTGGTCATTTAAAATAATGTTTCTTTTTATTTTGACATTTTACAAGTTTGTGTCCCTGTTTTTAGCATTTTTATCAAATGTAAAGATGTATAGCCAAGCCACAAGGGGCAGGGAAAGCTAGCTACTACATTTTTATTAGCTACTAGCTACTTCTATTTTAGCTCCACTTTTATATTGCATTAGCACTAGCACACTTGTAACAAGACAGGCAAATTCTCTCTTTTTATTTGCATTAAAGTGGTTGTAAACTCTAGAGAACTTTTTATTTTTATTTTAAATGCCACCACCCCCTACATTATGGGATACCCCCCATTATGGTTATCCGATAATGTACTAGTATGCACTACATATTAGTAGAGCTGTCACCGCTCCTTCAGACATTCTTCTTTATGGGTTTGTGCTCCTCAGCTGTTTGAATGGGCGAGCCGCAATGACATAACTTTCACGCATGCGTACAAGAGTCAATATCACAGCACAGCGATATCTGTAATCATGGCACATTCAGTGTGCCCTGAATGCAGAGTGAGCTGCACATGCACAGTAACATCATCATCATGTGAACATCTCCTAAACATCGCAAGTTTAAGAGACATTCATGGTACCTACAGGTAAGACTTCTTATAAGCATACCTGTAGAACAAAATTAAACATAGGTGTTTACAGTGATATTAAAAGGTTCACATTTTTTAAAATTAATTAACCATCTCAATACAGTGCACTTTCACCCCCTTCCTGCCCAAGCCATTTTTCAGCTTTCAGAGCTGTCACACTTTGAATGACAATTGCGCGGTCATGCAACACTGTACCCAAATGAAACTTTTATTATTTTTTCCCCACAAATAGAGATTTCTTTTGGTGATATTTGATCACCTCTGCGTTTTTTATTTTTTGCGCTATAAACAAAAGAAGAGTGACAAGTTTGAAAAAAACTAAAATATTTTTTACTTTTTTCTATAATAAATATCCAATTTTTTTTTTAAACATATTTTTGGTTAAAAAAATTGCAATAAGCGTATATTGATTGGTTTGTGCAAAAGTTATAGCGTCTACAACAGTGTTTCTCAACTCCAGTCCTCAAGGCGCCCCAACAGGTCATGTTTTCAGGCTTTCCATTACTCTTCACAAGTGATTTGATCCGTTTCACTGCCTTAGTAATTACCACAGCTGTTTAATCTGAAGGAAATCCTGAAAACATGACCTGTTGGGGCGCCTTGAGGACTGGAGTTGAGAAACACTGGTCTACAAAATAGGGGATAGATTTATAGCATTATTATTATTATTTTTTTTTTTTACTAGTAATGGTGGCGATCTGCGATTTTTATCATGACTGCGATATTGTGAGCCGCTCTGTTTGTGTCTATTTAGACACACAGTCCAGGTCGGCCCTGCCCCCTGCTCTCTGCTCACAGCTTTTGACTGTCAACAGCAGGAGCTATTGGCAGTTGTTCTAATCCTTCTCTAATGTTTTGCCTTTAGTTGTATTCAACTTTGTTTATAGCCTTTATAATAATATAAAAGCTAAGGCCTCCTTCCATTGTGCTACTGGGGATTCTACCTCTAGTCGCAATTTTTGCTTCCTTTTTCCTGTCTTTCCAGTTACACAAGACTGCTGCAAAGCTCCCAACTGTCCCTGATTTCGAGGGGCTCTCCCTCATTCGGAGCAAAGTCCACTTTTGGCTGATGTCACTCAGCTAGTCCAGGTGCTGAGGTGCTGGATCGATCCCAACTTTACAGTCGGGATCCACCCAGGAGCCTGGACCAGCTTTCCCAGCCCCTCATCAATAGTCACCGATCTCTGTTCAAAACGGAGGAGAGAACTAAGCAATCAGCTGTGTTTGATTGCTCAGTTCTCGGTGTAGAGGCAATGGGGGACAGATGCAGTATCGAATCGATGCTTCATGAAGGTACTGAACCAGGCTGCAGGGCTTAGCAAAGAGAGACAGGCCAGATACTCCAACCGCACTCTGGAGATTGTCACAGGTAAGCATGACCCTCTTACTGATGCCTACAACAGCAAACTACTTTACAAAACACCAGACTGCAGGTGACCTCATTTCCAAATCATCTCTCCTTCTTGTTTAAAACATGCACTTTTTACCTCTTTTTCACAGTTGTAGCCTCTCTCCTCAAACTAGGGATGAGCTTCATGTTCGAGACGAACGCATGTTCGACTCGAACATCGTGTGTTCGGCCGTTCACCGAATTACGAACGTTATGGTCTGTTCGCCGCAAATTTGAGTGGCACGTCACGGCCCATAATTCACTGCGGCATCACAGTGCATTGCTGGCAGATGATTGGCCAAGCATGCACTATGACCTGCATGCTTGGCCAATCACAGTGCCGTGTGTACAGAGAGCCGTAATTGGCCAAAGCCAGGGAGGCTTTTTCCAACTATGGCTCAGGGGGTTTAGTACACGCCCCACACTATATAAGGCTGCCTGCGTAGATAGATATTCCTGTTATTCTCTTTCTAATATACTGACAGGCAGGCAGGTGTTTTTACAGTATTTCCAGTTAGTGTACTGTGTACCCTGCACAGTTGCACCTACAGTATAGCTACCTGAAGCCAGGTGCTTGTGTGCTTCTTCTGATCCTATTAATAGCACAGGCAGGCTCTTGAAGTATTTACTGTTAGTGTACTGTGTAACCCTCCACAGTTGCACCTACAGTATAGCTACTTAAAGCCAAGTGCAGGTGTTCTCATACTAATAATACTACAGGAAGGCAGTTGATTCTGCTGGCTGCAGTATAATCTGTATATATATACATCCCAGTTTTGTGCAGCTACATCTCACTGTAGGCAATTAGTACGTCTGGAAGGCCAGCAAGGAGAGGCAGACAGTCACAAGCCAATAAAAGAGGGCAAGCAGGGTCTGTGTCTAGAGGCAACAGTGCTGGTCATGGACACGGTGCATCCTCATCAGCACGTGGCCATGAGACGCGCTTGGCCTGTTTTTCAGCAGCTGGCCGTGTTGAGCCGCAACATGCGGAAGACTTGGTCGAGTGGATGACCAAGCCGTCCTCATCCTCCTCATCCTCTCTCACCCAGGATCAGGGTATTTTGTCTGGCAAAGCAGCTGCCAATGCGGCCTCTTCCCTCGGCTCAATGGCATCAGTCATTCCTTCCCTAGCCCCACCATGTCCTCCTGAGGAGTCCCCCGAACTGTTTGACTACGGTGTTGGGTACATGCTCCATGAGGATGCCCAGCGTTTTGAAGACTCCGATGATGGTACTCAGCTAGAGGAAGGCAGTAACGTGAGCCCAGACAGAGGGGGTGCCCAAGAAGGACAGCAATCTTGCAGTCATGTTCCCCCTGCTGCAGCATGCTGCCAGGTTTGCTCCAGTGATGAGCAGGGAGGGGATGATGAGGTCACTGGCTCCGCGTGGGTGCCTGATAGGAGAGAGGAGGAGGAGGAGGCACATCACCAATGAGGCAGGATGCCCTCCAGGGGCCAGCTTAAGGGCAGCACACTGACTGCATCACACCGCAGAGCTCCACGTGTGCAGGGTGCTGCTGTCTCTGCACATTATTCAAAAAGTTCTTTGGTGTGGGCCTTTTTTGAGACGACTGCATCAGATCGCACCGCTGCTATTTGCAACATATGTCTTAAGTGTATCTCGCGTGGCCAAAACATCTCCCGTTTGGGCACCACATACTTGACCAGACATATGTTGACCTGCCATGCAGTTCGTTGGCAAGCGTACCTAAAAGACCCAAACCAAAGAACAAAGCGGACCTCTCCTTGCTCCTCATCAGCTGGGATCTCCAACCCCACTATACCTTCAGTAGAGAGGAATGAAGGTGTAGAATTAGGTGTGTCACAGCCAAGTACTTGTGGGCAATCTGCTATCGGTACACCGATGTCCGATTGTACAAGACAAATTTGCCTGCCCCAGCTGCTGCACCGCAGAAAGAAGTTCGCTCCCAGCCATCCACATGCCCAGCGGTTGAATGCTGGCTTGGCAAAATTGCTAGCACTTCAACTGCTACCTTTTCAGTTGGTAGACTCTGCCCCCTTCCATGAGTTTGTGGAATGTGCGGTTCCTCAGTGGCAGGTTCCCAAACGCCACTTTTTCTCACGGAAAGCGATTCCGGCTCTCTACCGGCATGTGGAAGGCAATGTCTTGGCCTCGCTGGACAGGGCGGTCAGCGGTAAGGTGCATATTACTGCTGACTCATGGTCCAGCAGGCATGGACAGGGACATTACCTAAGTTTTACGGCGCATTGGGTGACTCTGCTGGCAGCTGAGAAGGATGCAGGACAAGGTGCAGTGTTGTTGGAGGTTGTTCCGCCACCACGCCTCCAAAATGCTACTACTGGTGATTCTGACACACCTCTCTCCTCCAACCCCTCCTCTTCTTCTTCCTCCATGGCCTCTTCCTGTGTTTTGTCCTCTGAACCAGCGGTGCTCCGTAGGCGTTCAAGGGGCTACGCAAGTACGCAGGCCAAAAGATGCCATGCAGTGCTTGAGCTGGTGTGCTTGGGGGACAGGAGCCACACTGGGGCAGAGATTCTGTCAGCTCTACCGGGGCAGGTTCAGAGGTGGTTGACGTCAGCCACGCCAGCTTAAGCCAGGAATGCTGGTTTGCAACAATGGCACCAACCTCCTCACCGCCCTCCGACAGGGACAACTGACCCATGTGCCCTGTTTGGCTCACGTCCTTAACTTCGTGGTGCAGTGGTTCTTGGGCAGGTACCCGGGCTTACAGGATGTCCTGAGGCAGGCCAGGAAAGTCTGTGTGCATTTCCGTCGTATAATGGCAGTGCTTGGCTTGCTGACCTCCAAAAGGAATTTAACCTGCCCAAGAACCGCCTAATCTGTGACATTCCCACCAGGTGGAACTCAACGTTGGCCATACTGCAGCAGCTGCACACGCAGCAGAGGAGCAGAGGGCCATCAATGAGTACCTCTGCGACTATGGCACCAGGACAGGGTCAGGGGAGCTTGTTTTTTTTCCCCACACCAGTGGGCCATGATCAGGGATGCATGCATTGTCCTGTCACCATTTGAGGAGGCCACGAGGATGGTGAGTAGTGACAGTGCATGCATCAGTGACACTCTCCCCCTTGTCCACCTGTTGGAGCACACGCTGAGTGGAATAATGGACAGGGCACTTGAGGCAGAACAGAGGCAGGAAGAGGAGGAATTCCTTAGCTCTCAAGGCCCCCTTTATCCAGACAGTGTTCCTGTATGCCCACCGATCACACAGGAAGAGGAGGAGGATGAGGAGGATTGTGTCAGCATGGAGGTGGAGCCTGGAACTCAGCATCAGCAGCAGTCTTTAAGGGATCATTTACAGTCCCAAAAAACCCATGGACTTGTACGTGGCTGGGAGGATGTGGCTGCGGATCATGTCCTCGTTAGTGACCCAGAGGACTCCGGATCGAATGCCTCAGCAAACCTACGCTGCATGGCCTCCCTGATCCTGCAAAACCTGCGGAAGGATCCTCGTATTCATGGTATCAAGGAGAGGGATTGTTACTGGCTGGCAACCCTGCTTGATCCACGTTACAAGGGTAAGGTTGCGGACCTTATCTTGCCGTCACAGAGGGAGCAGAGGTTGAAACATCTTCGGGAGGCCTTGCAGAAAGGTCTGTGCAATGCGTTCCCAGAGACTTGGAGGTTACAAACTCCTGTTCCTGGACAACGTGTTGCTGAGGCTTCGGTCAGTCAAAGAAGGAGCGGTGGAGAACGTGGCTGTCTGACCGATGCGTTCAGACAATTTTTTTTTTTTTTTTTTTCCACAAAAATTTTTTTATTGAAATTACATAAGTAATGTTTACAATACGTACAGTATAACAGATATCATGGGGTCCAGAATAATTTAGAGCAATATCTTTGGAAAGAGATTATATAACTTTTCAATAAAGTACATAGTGTGATAACAGTCTAATATGGGTCACTGATTTACATGGTATACGTTGTGCCATTGAGACCAGTATCTTCAGGTCCAACTATGGCTATGTTTTATTCATTTATCTTGACCACCAATTTATCAGTGGGTCCCCGAATACTAGTGATAGATTATCTACTGTAGAAGAAGGAAAGGAAACTAGGAAAAGAAAAGGGGGAAGAGGAAAGAAAGAGAAAAAGAGAGAGAAGAAGAAAGGAAAAGAGAAGGGAAGGGGAGGGGAATATGGAATTGGGGGCCGCCTCCCCATCCAGTGCCAGATCAGTCCATACCAAGGAGGGAGATGATGATTGGGGGTGTATTGATCAATTCAGCTGTTTATATGTAGAGTTGGAAAATGGACTCCATAGCTTGCAGTGGTTTTAAAATGTGTCCAGCAGGCCCAGGTGTTCGTGAATTTTTGTAGTCGCTCTTGGGAGATGTGGATTAGTTCCTCCATCTCCTCTATTCAGACAATTTTTTAGTCCGCAGCCCCAAGGTATGATTGGTTCCAGCAACCATCGCCAGCATCTGTTTTACATGGTGCAGGAATACCTAGGGGCAAGATCTGACTTGGACACCTTTCCCACCGAAAATCCTCTGGGTTACTGGGTCTTGAGGATGGATCACTGGCCAGAGCTTGCACAGTATGCAATTGAGCTACTGGCCTGTCCTGCATCCAGCGTTCTTTCGGAACGCACATTCAGTGCTGCTGGACGCTTTGTAACCGATCACAGGGTGTGCCTGTCCACCGACTCAGTCGATCGACTGACCTTCATTGAATCAGTCTTGGATACCAAGCACCTGGTGCTGATGTAACTGAATAATTTTTTTTGAAATGTCAGATTCCTTCAAGACTCCCTATGCTGATGCTGAGTGACTATTCTGTTATGCTGAGTAACTATCCTCTTCCTCCTCAATGATCATGCTGATAGCTTGTAAGAATATTTTTGGTTATGGGCGCCGCCACTAGTGGATAAGGCCCAATTTTTCTGCCCCTGTGTAACAGGGGCGTGTAATTACAGTTTTTGATGCAATACTTTGCAGCAGGGCTCGTTCCTGCGCTCCAACTAGAGTATTTATGAGGGGTTGCAGTGTTGTGGCACCAGTGCCTAAGGACCAATTTTTCTGTCCCTGTTCAACAGGGACATGTAATTACAATTCTTGATCTAATATTTTACAGCATGGCCCGTTTCTGCGCCCACCAAGAGTAACTGTGAGGACTTGCAGTGTTGTGGCACCAGAACCACCACCACCATCACCAAAGGCCCAATTTTTCTGACCCTATTCAACAGGGGCATGTAATTACAATTCTTTATCTAATATTTCACAGCAGGGCCCTGTGAGGGCTTACAGTGTTGTGGCAACACCAACACCTAAGGCATCAATTTCTGCAGAGTGTATAGGGCAGGCCCCTACTTTCAAACATCCAACTTAAAAACGACTCCTACTTGCAAACGGAAGGAGACAACAGGACGTGAGATGAAATCTACCCCTAGGAAGGGAAATTCTCTCCTGTAAGAATTAATATGGGAAAAACGTTGCCCCTTTCCACTGATGCTTTATCACCAATCCTTGTTTCACTAAAAACCCCAAACTTTCAAAAAACATTTGTCATTGGGACAGAAAGTGAGGTGAAATCTTCTGAAGAGGAACACAGACAGCAAAACAAATGTCACAGGGTGATAACCCTTCCCTATGTTTTCCAAAAAGCTTAAAATAGATTTTTTGGCTGGAGCTAAACACTTTAAAAATGTACCAGTTCCAAATTACAAACAGATTCTACTTAACAACAAACCTACAGTCCCTGTCTCGTTTGCACCGCCTGTATACTGCTGTTCAGAGGGCCTGGGGCCCCACGCCTTTCCTTTTTTTTAATTTGGGTGCGGGGTTCCCCTTAATATCCATACAAGACCCAAAGGGCCTGGTAAGGACGGGGGGGGGGGGTACCCATGCCGTTTGTCTCACTGATTTTCATCCATATTACCGGGACCTGACATTACATTAAAGCCGTAAGCAGTTATAAATGACTTTTATTCCTTTAAAAATTTCATTTTGTGCAGGGACTGTTCTAAGCACGGGAAACACGCGCCACATTACAGGCATACTATAGACACCCCAAAGGTAAGATATTTAATGAAATATTTCACTTTTTTTCATTTTAAGCATCATTAAAATCACTGCTCCCGAAAAGTCTGTTTTTAAAACTTTTTTTTTGCATTTATACATGAACCCTGGGACAGGACCTGGGTCCCCAAACCCTTTTAGGACAATACCATGCAAATTAGCCTTTAAAATTAGCACTTTTGCTTTCAAACTTTAGAGTCCCATAGACTTCAATGGGGTTCTAACGTTCGTGCGAAGTTTCGGTCCGTTCGCAGGTTCTGGTGTGAACCGAACCGGGGGATGTTCGGCTCATCCCTACCTCAAACTCTCTTTTCTTTACCCCTCTTCTCCACCCCACAATCTGTACATATCACCCTTACTTCTGCCCTCTCCTTATTACTGCACTCATCACCTCCTTCTAATTCTAATTCCACGTGCTAATAAAACTCCCGGGATGCTAATACATACTGTATCCCCTCACGTAAATCATATTCTCATATTACTTCCCTTAGAGCCCTTTCACAATGGGGCGGTTTGCAGGCGCTATTGCGCTAATACTAGCGCCTGCAAACAGACCCGAAAGTGCCACTGCTTGCATTCAAGTGTGAAAGCCCCGAGGGCTTTCACACTGGAGCGATGCGCTGGCAGGACGGTAAAAAAAGTCCTGCCAGCAGCATCTTCAGAGCGGTGAAGGAGCGGTGTGTATACCGCTCCTTTACCGCTCCTGCCCATTGAAATCAATGGGACGGCACGGCTATACCGCCGGCAAAGCGCCTCTGCAGAGGCGCTTTGCGGTGGTATTTAATCCTTTCTCGGCCACTAGCGGTGTTTTATTAGCGGTAAAACACCGCTAATAATAGCAGCGTTTTACCGCCGACGCCGCCCCCTGCCCCAGTGTGAAAGGGCTCTTACTCTTCTGCTTCTCCTAACCTCTGGAGATATATTCCCAAAACCCAGGCCTCCCTTATTTAACTGTATTCAACACTACCCCACATCTTCTGGCAGTAGCCATAATCTTTGCAATTTAGTCTCCATTCCTCGTCTTCCCAAAACCAGCCTGCCCTTCTCCTGTGCCCTCTGGAACATCCGCTCCGTCTGCAACAAACTCACCGCTGTTCGTGACCTCTTTGTCACCAATGCCTTTAATCCACTTACTGTTACCGAAACCTGGCTTCATGAATCCAACACTTTTTCTCCGTCTTCCCTCTCCCACGGTGGCCTACTCTGGGCTCATTCCCCTAGACCTAATGGGTGCAAGGGAGGTGGCGTGGGAATCCTTCTAGCCCCACAGAGCACCTTCCAGGTTCTCCTCCCTCTCTGTCCCTCTCCTCTTTTGATGCTCACTGTGTACATCTATTCTCTCCAACTTCCTTAAGAATTGCTGTGATCTACTGGCCCCCTGGACCATTATCGACTTTCCTTGATGACTTTTCTGCCTGGTTACCCTACTTTCTCTCTTCTGAAATTCCCACAATGCTTCTCGTGACTTTAACATCCCTGTTAATACAAGCACTCCTGCTACTTCTAAACTTTTTAGTCTAACCTCCTCATTTGAACTGAAGTAATGGGTACAGGCTTCTACTCACTCTGATGGCAACACCCCTTACCTTGTATTCTCCTACCTATGCACTCCATGCAACTTCTACAACAATCCTTTTCCTCTCTCTGATCGCCACCTTATTATTTTCTCTCTCTCCCTGTCCTCCACCACCTTTGCCTCCAATCGCCTAACCATCACCTGTAGAAACCTTTGCCACTTCAACCATTCTCTTCTCTATTCTGCTAATGACCACTTCTATGACAAAATCTCACCCCTGTCCTATCCCACTCTTCCCATCTCCTCTCCCTCACTACACACAGAATCAGGCCTCAACCCCTAGGCCTCAAACCCTACAACCCTGGCAAACAGATGACACCAGAAGTCTCAAAAAAACGTAGCCATGCTCTTGAGCATCTGTGGCATAAGACTAAGTCTCTCAAAGACTTTAAAGTGGATGTAAACCCAATGTCATCCTTTCTAAACTACCGCCATAGGGGTTATCTATATGGATATACATGCCTCCTGCATGTATCCTTACCTGTCAAATGTCTCCCCTCTCTCTGTTATTAGACCCGAAAAACTGCATATTCTGTGGGTGGGTCTGTTGTCTGGAGCTCGTGGGTGGAGTCGTGATGTCAGTAGACTCCCCACCCACCTCTACACTCCCCTTGTCAATATGCATTTTCTCTGTGAATTTCTAACACTGAACTTCTGCTATGATCTCTAACATCCAGTGAAAAGACAGGAAAGTAACCACAGGACAGCATACCAAATCATGGTAAGGTGTGGAACAGCCAAGCCCTGCAGAGCTGCTGAAAAAAGGAGTGGGGGAGGGAATTTAAAAATAATGCATGTCTTAGGCTAGTGCACGAGATGTAAATCACCTGTCACTCACAGCAAAGAGGGAGGATTTGGCAAAGTTTTTCTCAGTTTGTCAAGAATTGTCTCACTGTACAATAAAAGGGGATTGCTCAGAGATGGATTAACTCCGTGTGGCAAGACTGGGCTCAAATGATAGCAAATCTTATACTCTACAATATGATATTAAAAAAAAAAAAATTCTCAGGTTTACATCCACTTTAACCAATACAAATCTGCACTCCAAAAATACAATTCTTGCTTCCACACTGCCAAGCAGACCTATTTTATCTTTCTCATTAACAAATTCTCATCCAGTCCCCTTCAACACTTCTCTACCTTTAACTCTCTACTTCGTCCTCCACTGCCTCCACCGACTAACTCACTCACTGCCCAGAAGATTGCTAGTCACTTTAAAAATAAGATTGATTCAATTTGTGATGAAATCTCCACTCTACAGGTATCTCCCCCGCTTAACACCCCATGTCAACAGGTAAAATTAACACCCCCCTAAACCTGCTACTATAGAGGAAGTTGCTAAACTAATTTCCAACACCCACCTAACCACCTGTTCCCTGGACCCTATTCCCTCTCAAATGCTACAGTCACCATCTGACTCTACAGTATACTACACTCTCTAACCCACATCTTCAATCTCTCCCTCTCTTCTGGCATCTTCCCCAATGCTCTAAAACATGCACTGGTCACCCCCATAATTAAAAAAATGTCCTTGGACCCTGCCAATCTACGCCCTATCTCCTTGCTCCCCTTTTCCTATAAACTCCTTGAACCCCTGGCCTACAACCAACTGAGTGACCACCTCATTAAGAATGACCTTCTTGATACTCTTCAGTCTGAATTTCGCCCCCAACACTCCACAGAAACTGTGTTAGACAGCACCTGCTCTACCTTAACTATATACTATATTGATGTAAATGATTATACCTTGTTACTTTCCTACAGAACTGCTAATAGGTATAACATCTATATGTTATGACAAGGAAATGTGCAATATCAGAAGTGAATAAACATTTGTCAAATGTGAATTATGACACAGATATAGTATGACAATTCTAAAAGTGAACAAACATCTATCAATACAGTGACTATGATTAAATAAAGTGCATCAGTGATATTAGTGCAAACAGATTATTTTCTTGATGAAAAAAAGTGCTGTTGTGCTCCATGTCCTACAGGTATCAATACATCTACCTCCTGGAAGTAGTGAACGATCCGCACTCACCAAATATGTTGGACTCCTTCACCATACAGCAAGAGGAGTCTACAGTGCTTGTGGGTCGTTAATGGGGACAAATTCCCAATGCTATATCCTCTGGTAGTTCCCTCTGTATTGGATAGCCTCTGGTGGGGACTCCAAGGCTTCAGGAACAAAAGAATGTGCAGCTGGCGATATATAAAAATAAGAAGCTCCTCAGAGAGTAAAATCCTTGGGTGATTTATTTATAAAACAGCAGCATACATAAAACTTTAAAAAGCTGTTGGTATGACAGAACTGGACGTCACCAGTTAAACCATCAGCCTTACTCTTATGCAAGATGTGGACGCTGTATCATTGACTAGTGTGCGTTCCACTCTCCGGGCCGGAATTGACATGTGGGAAGGTCAATCTGACGCATTTCTTCATCAAGGTGCGACGTTATCAAAAGCAAGAAGCTCCCTTGCGTTCCAGTCTGTTAAATAGGCTCGTCATAGAATATTGCACTCATCTCCCTCCAATCATTCTCAGGATTCAGATTAGAGGACCAGGAATTACATCCCACTGGTTGCATTGCAAATTAAGTACTGTATTATCTCCATTTACATTGATTAATTCAATTCTGACTGCCTTAGTGAAGACATCTTGTGTTCAAATGAGTTAATTACACCATACATTATCTACTGCGATCTATTATGTAAACTATATATTAGATTTATGTGGTGTGTCATATAATGTAAATTACTTAAATTGTGAAAATTGGGGGAAAATAAAATAAATATAATAATGATGATAATGATAGAAATAAAAATAATAATAAAAATAAAAATGAAAATAATAATAATAAAAACAAATAAAATAATAATAAAATAAAAATAAAAATAATAAAACTGAAAATAAAATAATAATGAAAAGATATAAGTATATAAAAACACACACACACATATAATATATATTACACACACAGTATCTCACAAAAGTGAATACACCTCTCACATTTTTGTAAATATTTTATTATATCTTTTCATGTGAAAACATTGAAGAAATGACACTTTGCTACAATGTAAAGTAGTGAGTGCACAGCTTGTATAACAGTGTAAATTTGCTGTCCTCTCAAAATAACTCAACACACAGCCATTAATGTCTAAACCGCTGGCAACAAAAGTGAGTACACCCTTAAGTGAAAATGTCCAAATTGGGCCCAATTAGCCATTTTCCCTGCCGGTGTCATGTGACTCGTAGTGTTACAAGGTCTCAGGTGTGAATGGGGCACAGGTTGGTGTTATCGCTCTCGCTCTCTCATTCACACATAAACACTCACCTATCCCTTGCTATGCAGTCTTCACTGAAACATCCATCCTCTGCACACATACACATATCCACCCCAACCCCCTCTCCACCCTCACACAGTTTTTCTCCTTTTTTACAGCCCATCCTGTGCTCAGTGGCTTGGTTGCACCTTTCCCGCCTGGTGGTGTTCACTCATTGGGGTGCTACGGTCCTTTTGCAGCTGTGGCCCGGGGGTTGGGGGGTATGTGCTCTGCCTCAACCCCGGGTGAGACTTTGTTGACCTAGACCACTTACATATCCCTGCACATTGGTTGTCATTGACCAAAGTATTGCATGCGAGTATTATTGAAACATACGTTTCTTCTATACTTACTTTCTATCTATCCGTATACTAATAGCTGTTTCATTGTTTTAATTTTTAGTTCATTTGCATCTGACTGCTGATGATTGGTAGAAAAGCCAAGAAGCGCGTAGAGTTACCAACTTATAGATGCACAAATTCTTTCATCATATAAGTATAATAATATTTCTTTTTACTGTAATTGCTTCTATTACATGAATTATGTCCACTGTTTTACTGCCTGTATATGCCAAACTATGCTGTATGATGTATCCTATGAAGTATGTCTTATGTTAATTTTTTAAACTATTTTGTATCATTCACATCTCGAAAATCTTTGGAGATTATGGTATCCCAGGCTATACGTACATTTATGGATATTATACTATTGTACCAACTATAGATGCAATACTTGTTTCAGGTCAATTTCTTTTGATCCTGAATAATTAGTCTCTATATCCATAGACAAGTCTCGCGCAAAGTCCCGCTACTATCCCCTCTTTTTTCGCTCTCATACTAGTCACTGGAAGTTAGGGTTCAACATGGCACCTCATGGCCATGAACTCTGAGGATCTGAAAAAAATAATTGTTGCTCTACATAAAGATGGTCTGGGGTAAAAGGAGATTGCGAAGACCCTGAAACTGGGCTGCAGCATGGTGGTGGGAGTGTCATGGTCTGGGGTTGCATGAGTGCTGCTGGCACTGGGGAGCTACAGTTCTTTGAGGGAACCATGAATGCCAACATGTACTGTGGCATACTAAAGCAAAGCATGATCTCCTCCCTTTGGAGACTGGGCGGTAGGGCAGTATTCCAACATAATACCGACCCCAAACACACCTCCAAGATGACCACTGCCTTGCTAAAGAAGCTGAGGGTAAATGTGATGGACTGGCCAAGCATGTCTCCAGACCTAAACCCTATTGAGCATCTGTGAGGCATACTCAAATGGAAGGTTGAAGAGCTCAAGGTTTCTAACATCCACCAGCTTCGTGATGTCGTCATGGAGGAATGGAAGAGGACTCAGTGGCAACCTGTGAAGCTCTGGTGAACTCCATGCTCAAGAGGGTTAAGGTAGTGCTGGAAAATAATGGTGGCCACACAAAATATTGACACGACCCAATTTGGACATTTTCACTTAGGGGTGTACTCACTTTTGTTGCCAGTGGTTTAGACATTAATGGCTGTTTGTTGAGTTATTTTGAGGGGACAGCAAACGTACACTGTTATACAAGCTGTACAATCACTACTTTACATTGTAGCAAAGTGTCATTTCTTCAGTGTTGTCACATGAAAAGATATAATAAAATATTTACAAAAATGTGAGGGGTGTACTCTGGTGATATATATATTGAGAGACTTATCCTCATTTAACCCATTGAGCGCTGACATTGTTTGTGTTGCTGTATACCATATCGTCTAGTTATGTTTGCTGCCTAGCTGCACTGGGTTCAATTCTCAAATTTCACCCATGGTACGATCACTTTTATCTGCCCATGATCGACATTTTAGTGCTGGTGAAACCTTTTGCTACTCTCCATTTGGCCCCACATCCAATCCCTTTCCAAAGCTTGCTGCCTCAACCTCCGCAACATCCCCAAACTACGTCCCTTTCTAACCAATGGAACTACAAAGCTCCTGATTCACTCCCTGGTTATCTTTCGCCTACACTACTGCAACTGCCTCCTCATTGGCTTACCTTTAAATAGGCTATCCCCCTTCAGTATATCATGAATGCTGCTGCCAGACTCATCCACCTTACAAACCGCTCAGTGTCTGCTACCCCTCTCTCCTAATCCCTCCACTGGCTGCCACTCACCCAACAAATTAAATTCAATACACTAACAATAACTTACAAAGCCATCCACAACTCTTCACCCAGCTACATCACTAGCCTAGTTTCAAAATACCAACCTAATTGTCCGCTCCTCCTAAGACCTCCTGCTCTCAAGCGCCCTCATCACCTCCTCCCATACTCGCCTCCAGGACTTCTCCCAAGCCTCTCCCGTCCTCTGGAATTCCCTACCCAATCTGTCGGCCTATCTCCAAATCTTCCACTTTTAGACAATCCCTGAAAGCTTTTGTTTTCTTTTCAGAGAAGCCTATCCTGCCTCCACTTAACAACTGTAATTTAATTTTCTTCACTAGATCATCTCCCACAGTTTTTTACCCTTTTGTATCATTTGACCCTCCCTCCTAGATTGTAAGCTCTAATGAGCAGGGCCCTCTGATTCTTCCTGTATTGAATTGTATTGTAATTGTACTGTCTGCCCTAACATTGTAAAGCTCTGCACAAACTGCTGTGCTATATAAATCCTGTATAATAATAATAATAAAAATAGAACAGTTTGCACTGGCTCAAAATGCATGAAAATGTAATGGGATACATTAACCTCTGTAAAACAATATATGTCTTTAATGCCTCAGTCCAAAGTGTCTTAAAGTATGAACTTCAACCCAAATTAGGTTGTGGCCATGTTTTTTCTGGGTTGCAGGTGGGTCATAGGTGACGGCACTGCAGCTCAACGCATGACACTAGATCTCCATAGCAAATGTACCCTATAGTGAGGAGGCTGCACTAACACTGCTTGCTGCTTCTATAGTAAACAGTGGTACCCACTAGTCCGGCGCTATGGTGATATGGTGCACTGTGCACTGACTGACAGCACAGATTCCTATGGAGAAATAGAGTAACTAGAAGAGTTTACATGTAAGCATGTGTAGATGGAGTGAAAGGGAAGGGCATGATAGGGACAGTGGAAGCAAGGCCTAAAAAAAAAAAAAAAAAAAAAAGAATACTGGAATGGAAATGTTTACCGTTTGTGTGTTTTCTTTGGTTATTCGGCCAATGCTATATGTCTTTGTATGGACTTTTGGTAATAATTCACTTATTGGGGCCCAAAATGATAAAAAAATTTTTTAATTTGGACCTAAAATTAAAGAGTTTATAAGAGCCCCTTGTCATAGTCTCAATACCTATAATATAAAGATAGGAAGATACAATTGTAGGCTTGATTGAATAAAAAAAATCACCAGTTCTACTTTTGTATTCTATCTATGCTGCCATCAATTTAAATATAGCATGCATAGTCCCTGAATGTATTCTTCACTTCGCTCTCATGTTCTCTGCCTTTGTGTTGCTATAGTGATAATGAGTGCTTACAGAAAGAAAAATACTGAAATGTTTTATAAGAAGAAGTTTACATGAATCAAAATGACTTGTATACCTGAAGAGTTGAGGTGTAGCTGTAGCACTCAGTAAGTACAAAAATGTTAGATAAAACCTTGGTGATGTAGTTCTACAGGAAATATATCAAGAGGCATAATTCTAGTTTGCTTGAATAAAATATATCAAGAATTGTATGATGCAGTCTTGTATTTATAACCAGATCAATAGTTCTGCTCAAGGCTGGCTTCGCTTATACGTGCATACCTCCCAACTTTTTGAGATGGGAACCAGGAGCATCTATTTGCAAAAGTATGTAGGCATACGACACACCACCTGCTACGCTCCCTTAAAGGAAAATTATACAAAAAATAATAATGAGTTAACCACTTGCCTACTGAGCCCTTTTACCACATTCTTTCTTGTCCAGGACAATTTTCAGCTTTCAGCACTGTTGCACTTTAAATGACAATTGCATGGTCATGAAACGCTTGAAACGCTGTACAAAATTTTTATCATTTTTTTTGAGACAGAGCTTTCTTTTGGTGGTATTTAGTCACCACTGGGTTTTTTATTCTTTGCTAAATAAAAAAAAAAAAAAATTAAGAGATCGAAAATTTTTAAAAAAGAAAAAAGTAAATAAGTATTTTTTCTGCTTCACTGATGTGTGCTGATGAGGCTGCACTGATGAGCACTGGTGAGGCGGCACTGATGAGCGCTGATGAGGCGGCACTGATGGGCACTAATGAGGTGACACTGATGGAGAGGCGCTAATATGCAGCACTGATGGGCACTGATATGCAGCACTGAAGAGTACCAATAGGTGGCAATGATGGGCACTGATAAGTGGCACTGATGGGTGCTAATAAGTGGCACTTATGGGCAATGATAGGCGTCACGGATAGGCAACATTGATGGGTGACACTGATGGGCACTGAAAGACAGCACTGATGGGCACTGGCATCACTGATGGGCACTAATTGGCATCACTGCTGGGCACTATTGGGGCTGCACTAACAATCGGGGCACTGATAAACAGTGCCCTGATTATGTGTGCAGATCTCCCCTGTGAGGAAATGCTGTTGATTGGCTCTCCTCTACTCACACGCTGTCAGTGTGAGGAAAGGAATGGCGATAACCAATTGGACACAGCTGATCACATGGGTGAGATCGGTGATGTGCCGTGTCCCAGGACAGAGCGCACCTCCGATCGCCATTCTTTTGCACCATGGTGAAAGTAGGGCTTCATATGACATCATCCCAGAACAGTAAAGCCACTGCCTGCCCATCATTTGTCAATATGGCGAAGGTGGTGAAACCCACAAGTGCTTTTTTTTTTTTTTTTACCACTACTGTTCCTTTTATACTGGCTTTTGGAATTTACAAATGCAGCAAACATGCAGCTTTAGCACTGGGAAAGACTTTTTGAAAGATAAAAAGTGTATTTTTTATACAGCTATATAGATCAGACCAAAATGAGGGACAAATGAGGAGGGAACAGGGACAGAGGGACATTGTTCCAAATCAGGGACAGTCTCTCAAAATCAGGGACAGTTGGGAGCTATGACATGGATAATCTGGATGCTGGCATCATAGTCCATCTCCACTCTCCATTGACAATGTGAAAGAATATCAGCCACACTCTGTTTGGCTTCTCTTACTGTGTTATTTAATAGTCAAAAAGATGACTGCATACAGCAATGTCTCCACCCAAGATCCAAACCTCCTTGATGTGTTTCACCACTCCTGCTTTATTTCTATCTTTGTGAGCAAGCAGGAGTGGTGAAACATGTCACGGAAGGTTGGTTCCTGGGTGGAAAAATTGCTGTATGCTCTCAGCTTTTTGATTATTAAATAATACAGTCATAAATACAGTTAATCCTTTTCAGAAGGAGAGGTTTGCAATATCAGCCTGCATGTTTATCTCAGTACAGATTTCCTTCAAGACAGGACATATAAAGGCCTATAACAATTTTGAAAGAATGAAGGACCCCTAAAAAGCTGTCAAAAGAATAAACAACCACTTTTGGAAAAAGTGCTATTTATCGAGTGCTACTTTGCTCATTTTAACACTGTTTAATGGGTTTATTTATACAGTCCGTATCCTGTACACAAATAATGTTAAACAGTTAGTTCCCATGCTCTTATATTGGATTTGTTAGTCTTTGCTGTAGGAGATGTGAATATGCAAACAAAGCGATAAGCTTACATACAGAAAACATTTTTTAGAGTATATGGAAGGTTGGTGTGAGGTGGCACTTATGATAACAGCATTGCTTTGTCCTGGAAATCTGTGACAGAAACTGTAGTGAAGTGCCCATTTATTCACCATGCTCAGATGCCGGCACAGACCCCTTAATCTCCTCAAGCCACTGGGTTCCTGGAAATACCTTATAAATTTCTCAGCTTCTGTCCTTCAGCAGCTCAAAGAAGCTACACTGGAGAAGGCAGAGATAGCTGGACAAGTGATCTGCAGCCAGATGAGAGGCCTTCCACTGTCATAACAGCTGCCAGAACAGTGAGTGGGGCAGCCAGGTAGGAGCTTAATGGCAAGCAGCTTCTGTGGGGAGCAAATCTCTAATTACTACTAGGGTACTCCAGTTTCGTTAAAGTGTTTCTAGTCCCCTATAGCCTGGGATGCCTCCAGTTGTTCATGTAATATACATATATATATGTATATATATATATATACACACACACACACACACACACACACACGGCAGGACCACACTGCTCTATTCCACTCCATCAGGGGATAGTACCAGAGGTATCAGCATGAAGTCACCAACTAAAAACAATATTTTTGCTCATAGTGTAGTAGTTTAATATTTCCAAATATACATTAAAAACATCAAGTATAAAAACAAATGCCACTTTCAAACTTAAATAAGGGGCCACCAAACCTAAAGAGAATGGTTGCATGACCTGTGCAGCGCTACATATGTTTTAAGCAAATGCACGTCTTCAGGAACTGTCTGAATTATGAATATTTATCTGACCTTAACCAATCCCTTGGAGGCTGGCCAAGAAGGTGTGGCTCAGGAGAAGATAAATGTTTGGGGTATCTGATCAGCGGCCTCTCTTCTGGGATCTGTCCCTAGGGGAGGCAGCCTGTGAGTGATACAGAAGTTCAACTGCTGTTAGGCCTCAGCAGATGCTATGGCTGAGGGCCTGAATGAAGCTAGAGAGAAGGAGATATGCTGGAGGACTCTGAAAGCTGGGATGGAGCAGGAACCCTTTCACTAAAGATTGCTGCAGTGGAGCTTGCTGTAAGGACTGTAAAAGCCCATATAGAGTCTTGGGCTAACAGGCTGTACCCTCTGCTTCCAGTATTACTTAGAGGCTTTTACTCAAGGGCCCAAAACTGCAGAAACACAACTTTGTTTGACAATCTATCTTCCAAGACCTGTGTGTGTTTTTGAGTATCCTGCACCCTCATCTCCCCTTCCTGCCCTATGTCTAAGATCTTCAATAAACTCTAAAAAGACACCCTAGACTGAGCCTTAATTTGTCAGTGTGCTTCTGGCACTGGAAACAGGATGGGTAGCATCTGAACAGGTAGGTGGGACCAAACTGTTTTCCACTGGCCCCTCCAGAGGTTATCACTACACTAATGCCGCATACACACGATCGGACATTCTGACAACAAATGTTCGATGGGAGCTTGCTGTTGGAAATTCTGACCCTGTGTAGGCTCCATCGGAATTTTTTTGTCAGAATTTCTGCCAACAAAAATTTGAGAGCTGGTTCTCAAACTTTCCAACAACAAAATCCGTTGTCGGAAATTCCGAGCGTGTGTACACAATTCCGACGCACAAAATTCCACGCAAGCTCTGAATCAAGTACGAGACGGAATCGCTCGGTCTGGTAAAACTATCGTTCGTAATGGAGATAGCACATTATTCATGCTGCACATTTTTGAATCTTTTAATGCAGCGCATTCTCTTCTTCTTTATAATGTTAGAATTATAAAGTTGTTTTGCTGCTGATATTCACATGGAGTTCTCATAAACTGATTTCTTTATTATTTCTTGTGATCTCATGAACAATATTTTTTATTTTTTTCATCAGATCTCCATAATAATGTTTTTAATTTATTTTTAGAGTGATCTTTTTTTATTTTTATTTTTTATGAAGATCTCCATTTTTTTTTGTTTTGTGTTTTTTATGAAGATCTCCTTTTTTTTTTAGATTTTTTTTTTCTACTGATCTCCATAATATTTTTTGTCGTTTTGTGTCAAGTTACCACAACACCATGATTAACTTGTATTTTTTAACTTCAAGGAGTTGGTGTCCCTTGTTAATTTGACATTGTCTTTTTGAAATGTACCTGCCTACTTACAAACAAACTGTCCTTTTTGAAGTAAAACACATAGGCAAGTATTTGTGAAAATAAAATAGCCATTTATTATGGGTCATAACCAAATAAAGAGGAAGGCAACGCTGGATAAACCAGTGAAATTGGCGAAGCCTTTGTACCCCAGGGCAAACATCAATTATTTTGTAGACATGTGCATTCTTTTCGTCCAAATGCATTTTCGTCCGAATTTCAGGTATTTTCATTATCGTTTTAACAAACGATAACGAAAGTGCAGAATCCAAAAAACGAAAGATCAGACATAAACAAATGCTTTATTTTCGTTTTCGTTGCTACAACAGTTCGATATAGATAGGAGATTCGACATGATGATCACAATAACAATCTGTGTCCATCAAACCTGTGGTCGAATGTGCCTAACCTTAACTCTATTAGTCCAAGATTATTCTACATAGAGTGAAAAGATTCGACGTAGGGGAGAAAAGATTCAACGTAGGGGAGAAAAGATAGATAAAAATAATGATAATGATGATGAATGTTATTGGCTGATTGTAACCAAAGAGGAGGAGCAGTAAAATAGCTAGAACTAAGTACACATGTACTTTGGCTTATGGTGTCTGTTGAAAGTTCTAAGAAGACTAGCAGGTAAACTATACGGCGTCGACAGACACCATAAGCCTTGAATGACAGATTCAACCTCAATTTGGATTTTCGGACGAATGTAATTTTTAGCGAAAAACGAAATAAATAAAAATGAATTTCGGGAGTAACTAAATAAGCTTATTTTTCGGACGAAAACGAAATTCTGAAACAAAATATTTTAGTGTGCACATGTCTATTATTTTACAGCCAAAGATGGTAGCACGAGGCGTCCATATAATAGTGAGCACAATCCGGTCCAGGACTCCAAGAGATCAGGAACAGCCTCAGATGACATATATGTCCCCAGGATGTGGTCTTACAACAGCCTGCATCTTTTGTCAGACCAGACTGAACCCAGGCTATCACTCTCTTGTCTTCCTTCCATGCTTCCTTCCACGCTTGCTTCCAGGCTGTGGCCCTGGTGTTGGAGTTGTGGCAGGAGGTGGAGAAGGAGGAGGAGGAGGACGACGACGATGGTCGAACTCACAAACCTGGCTTTGGCTTGTGAGTTCGCCCCTAATCCTTTTATTTATGGCTTGTAAGATAACTTCCTCACAGAAGAGGCGTTGACCCTCCTCTATTTCCTGCATTTTGCAGGCTGCCATGCAGGCATAGACCTGTTGAATATTGAGGGGGGTTCTGAGGGCCGCAGTAGCCTGCCGAAATAGCCCAAGTGCTGCCTCCTCCAGGTTCCTCCCCTTCCTGGGCCTTTTTTTTGGAAGGCGGAGGGGAGGGACCTGGGATTTGGTCAGGCTACTGGGCCTGGCCACCTCCTGGCTGCCATTTACCCCTGCCACCTCCTGGCTGCCACTTTCCACAGCCTCCTCCTGGCTGAGGCTTTCCTGTGTATGCCACTTTCCACAGCCTCTTCCTGGCTGAGGCTTTCCTGTGTATGAAAAAGGGACATAGTTTTTCGTTCAATCACACACATTTTTCAGCTCATGACTTTTGCAAAGTGAATGTTAACAAATAGAAAAGACTATCATTCTGACCCCAGCATTTTTCATTCTTGTCCCAATCATTTGTGGTCACTACTGTCTATTGATATGTAAAACACTTTGTTAAATCAGATATTAGTGATCAATAATAACATCTAGTTATCATTAATTTTTTGCCAAGAAATAAGTTGAACAATGCTATACCTGGCTCAAGCTGGGCTCATCCACATCTTCCTGGCTGGAAGGCCCAGGTTGGAGGTCGGAAGCCTCAGCTGGGGTGGAAGGAAGCATTGAAGGAAGACTGGAGAGTGCTGGCATGGGTTCACTCTGGTCTGCCGGAAAATGCAGTCTGTCATAGTACCACAGCCTGGGTACATAAATGTCATCTGCTGCAGCTCCTGATCTCATGGAATCCTGGACCTTTTTGCGCTCCCTATTATAAGTGCTCCTCATGCCACCAATTGTGGCTCTCAAATAGTTGATGGTTGCTGTGACGATCTGCGGCTTCACCAATTCCAACAATTAATCCAGCGCTGCCTGCCTCTTTCTTTTATTGTTATAAAAGGGGTGGTTTACCTGCCACAGACAGGGAAGCTCCCTGTACATATCAATGAATTTGGGGATAAAGTCCTGATCATTCAATATATCCATTTTTTCTGCAAGACACAACACAAGACAAACCCTAATGTCAGGCTAAACTCTCCTAATCTTGTCCCAATATAGGCCCAAGTTAAAATTGTACCTTCGTTATCACGTACGGCGCTTCCGCTACTCCTTCCTCTGCTCACAGATCGTACGTATGACACACGCGTGTTACACTTTATATACATTGCGAATGCGTGAAACTCCGCCCACCCCTGACCTTATATCTAGTATATTCCCCACCCCTTCTCTTTCGGCGCAGTGGGAGAGCACACGGCGGAGAAAGAACAAGTGCATGAAGACAGCAGCAGCAACGACGAAAGCCACAAACGTCCCAATCCCGGAGGAGATTTAAGGCCTCAAATATGGCCTTTGTAGAGATGGTGGAGATGGTGGACATCTTAAAGAGGGACGACTATGATGGGAAGCATGGACCTTACCCAAATGTGAGAAAGGCCAAGATCGTGACTAAAGTTGTGAGAAGTCTGCTGAAGAATTTTGAGGTATGACAATCCAAGGATCAATTGAGGAAACAATGGTCAGACCTCAAATTGAGGGAGCAGGATCAGTACAGAAGGATCAAGAGAGTGCTGCAAAAAAGTAAAGTATTTTGTCGTGTGTTCCTATTATTATTATTACATGCATGCTGCTCCATGTGTTTTTCTATACTGTTGTACAGTATAAAATGGCAACTTTCAGGTTTGTGGGCACAGTAATCATTTGTAGTAAACATCGTTCGTTTGCCTGCTAATAGGATGTTTTTTGCACATGCAGGTTAACTATATTTGGTCATGCCTATTTGCATTAAAATAAGTTTAGTACACTGTTGTCTAGATGGGTTTGTAACTATAATGAAATGCAAACTAGATTCAGTGTAAGGAGAGGACACTCAGCAGCTGTTTACACATCTGGACGCAGGAGCACTACTGTGGGACACCAGAACAAACTTTTTAGGGTGTCCCACACAGGTGCTCCAGTGGATACTAGGGGTCTCTCCATGTGTGATACTTTACCAAAAAAGGTAATTATTCCAGCTTTAAGAAAGGGAAAAAATCATGTCTTCAGCTTGGAACTCTGCCAAAACAGACAATTGGATGACATTTCAAAGCAATGTTTCATATTACTATTTCTGCCCTCAAATATCTGTGTGCTAAGTATACCTTTTTTTGATTCACATAGGGGAGAAAAGACTCAGGACGTCTGAGGTCACCAGGGACCCCCAACCTCATAAAGAAGGGGGAATCCCAAAACCACAACCTCAGGATGTGGAGGAAGGAGAGGTTTATGAAGTGGGCGAAATAGTGACCACAACAGGTGAGTGTCTGAGACCACTGCTTCAGGTAATAGATGTATGCCTGCATATTTATAATACACGGTGTGTTTTTTTATTTTAGGTGATGTGGATGTTGTGGAAGAAGAAACACCTTTCGCAAGTGCCCAGATCCTCGGGGAGATCATGGTGTGCAATAGGCATTTACAGAAGATCAAGGAAGACATCAATGATGTTGAAAAACGACTCAAAAACATCATTGATGTTTTAGGCAGAATCGAAAACACACCAAAATTATTCAAATTTATATTACAGTTTAGTTTATATTTATATTTATAGTTTATATTTTTCTAAAAAAATTTGAAAGCCAAATTTTGAAGATGCACACCGTGTGTCAACATGTGCTATCTGCCATCACAGGATATCAATGTACGCTTTTTGTGGGTGCAACCCCTTCCTCGCAACTAAAGTACATGAGAGGAAGTGGTTGTACCCCCGAAACACGTCCATTGATCCCCCATAATTGGAGCTAGCACATGTGGACATTGTGCATGGGATCAGGAGGGAAATCTCCATTTTGACTATTAATTTGTGTGCATTTTCAAAATTTGGCTTTCACAGGGGTGACATCACCCCATCTGATGAAGGCAAGATCAACACAGTTTGGACATACTAATGTCTGATCTTGACTTTAATTTATCAAAGTTGAACTTTGTAAGTTACTGAGTTGTGTATTGTTTTATGGTTTTAAAAACATGCCTGTTTACCAAAAAAAAGGATATTTCTACAGTCAAACAAAAAAAAATATTCAAAAAATATGTTGGTTTGTTAAAAAACCCTTTTCTAAATGCACATGTGAATGTGCACAGAGTAAAAATTTTTCTAATCAACAATGTGTGGCTTCTTCTTTCAATGCTCAATAGCAGTTTTTTTGCTTAAATTGTTGTTAACAGGGTTTTTTTTTACTAAAGGCAAACCCACTTTGCACTACAAGTGCACTTTCAGTGCACTTTCAAGTGCACTTTTGCAATGCAAAGTGGATTTTACTTTAGTAAATAACACCCACAGTGCTTTATAATTTGCATCAATCAGGCCATTTTCGTCACTCCAAAAAATAAATTCATGGTGCTGAAAATTATATATATTTTTATCATTAATGCATTACATACATCAACAACAAAAACAAAGTGTGTGTGTGTAGCAGACCCACAACATAATAGTTAGCTGAAGAAGACATTGTCACTTCATGTATCAAATAAATTACATTCACACTGTTGAAGAAAATCTTAAAAAAGAAAAGCCCATTGGTTAACCTAGGAGACAGCTTAACCAGTTGCCGACCGCCGCACGACGATGTACGTCGGCAGAATGGCACGGGCAGGCAAAAGGACTTACAGGTACGCCCTTGCCTGTCCGCGGGTGGGGGGCCCGATCGGACACCCCCCGGTGCCTGCGGCGGTCGGATTCAGGTCAGGGGCGATCAAAGGTGAGGGGGAGGCCACTCATTCGTGGCTCCCCCCTCGCGATCTCTCCTGGCCAATGACAGGCTTCCTCAGCTTCTGTAATGTAAACAGAAGCGGAGGAAGTGATGTCACTCTCCTCGAGCCGGTCTTTTCGTTCCGGCACCGAGGAGAGAAGACATCCAAGTAAGTTTGCACCAACACTACACTAACAGTAGAACACGCAGGCACACTTGTCACCCCCCCATCACCCCCTGATCACCCCCCTGTACACCCTGTCACACTGACACCAAAAGCAGTTTTTTTTTCTGATTATTGCATTGGTGTCAGTTTGTGACAGTTATAAGTGTTAGGGCAGATAGGGTTAGCTCCCTTTAGGTCTGGGGTACCCCCCTTTAGGTCTAGGGTACCCCCCTAACCCCCCTAATAACGTTTTAACCCCGTGATCACCCCCCCGTCGCCAGTGTCACTAAGTGATTGTTTTTCTGATCGCTGTATTAGTGACACAGGTTAGGGAGGTAAGTATATAGGTTCGCCGTCAGTGTTTTATAGCAACAGGGAGCCCTATATACTACCTACTAAAGGTTTTAACCCCCTGATTGCCCCCTAGTTAACCCTTTTACCAGTGATCACCATATAATTGTTATGGGTGACGCTGGTTAGTTAGTTTGTTTATTATAGTTTATTATAGTTTTAGGGCACCTGCCGTTTATTACCTTATAAAGTTTTAACCCCCTGATCGCCCGGCGGTGATATAAGTTAAGTTTTTAGGGTCAGATAAGGTCTGCGTCGCCCCAGGCAGCGTCAGGTTAGCGCCAGTACCGCTAAAACCCACACACGCAGCATACACCTCCCTTAGTGCTATAGTATCTGAACGGATCAATATCTGATCCGATCAGATCTATACTAGCATCCCCAGCAGTTTAGGGTCCTCAAAAACGCAGTGGTAGCGGGATCAGCCCAGATACCTGCTAGCACCTGCGTTTTGCCCCTCGGCCCAGCCCAGCCCACCTAAGTGCAGTATCGATCGATCACTGACACTTACAAAACACTAAGCACACATAACTGCAGCGTTCGCAGAGTCAGGCCTGAACCCTGCGATCGCTAACAGTTTTTTGGTAGCATTTTGATACAGTCGCTGACAGTCAGGAGCTTTTTTGCTTGTGAGTCTCATTAGTGTACCCCTAAATTTAGAGCCCAAAATGGCAAATCGAAGGTATACTAGTGAAGAGGCCTACACATTTCTGAGCATGACAGATAGTGAAGAGGAAGTCACTCATCTGTCAGATTCAGGCTCAGAATACGAACCTGTAGAGGACAGCAGCTCCATGACAGATAGCTCTGACGACGGAGTTGTGGTCCCTGCCAAGGTCAGGCATACCAGACCCCGAACTTCTTCTTCTGTCCTTGAAGTGCAAGAACCGCAGGTCCCTCTTATGGAGCAGAGAAGTACTAGCGCCGCTATTCCTTCTGGTGAACTGGCAAGCACAAGCGGCCTAGTACACCCTGGTCGTACATCCAGCACTGCAGTATCACGTGGTGACGTGGCGAGTCCCATAAGTGCAGTTCAAGCTGGTGAGGTGGCAAGCACTAGTAGTGTCCCGCTGCCACCAAGAAGATGAACACAGGCCCGTCGTGCCCATAGTGCCCTTCCTGCTGCATTCGCCAATCCGAATTGGGTACCCACCACTTCTGCAGCACCCGTACGTCCCCCATTCACTGGCCAACCCAGAATTCAGGTGGAAACAGTTGATTTTACGCCACTGGATTTTTATTCACTGTTTTTCACCGAAGATCTCTATAGATCTATTGTGGACCAAAGCAATTTATACGCTGGCCAACACATCGCCGCTAATCCCCAGTCCTCCCTTGCCAGAGATTGGAGACGAATTACGGTCTCCGAATTTAAGCTCTTTCTGGGCCTTTCCCTCAACATGGGCATAAATAAAAAGAGTGAGTTGCGGTCATATTGGTCCACTGACCCAATTTACCATATGCCCGTGTTCTCTGCTTCCATGGCCAGTGCACGATACGAGCAGATTTTGCGGTTCATGCACGTCAACGACAATGAACTCTGTCATCCTCGTGGAGACCCTGAATACGATCGGCTCTACAAAATTCGGCCCCTCGTAAACCACTTCAACCAGCATTTTGCAGACTTGTTTACTCCCCATCAAGTTGTCTGCGTTGATGAGTCCCTGATTAAATTTTCTGCCCGCTTGTCATTCAAACAGTATCTTCCCAGCAAGCGTGCCAGATATGGGGTCAAGATGTATAAGCTCTGTGACAGGGCCACAGGCTATACATGTAGTTTTATGGTTTACCAGGGCAAAGATAGTCACGTAGAGCCGACAAACTGCCCTGACTACATAGGAAGCGCTGGCAAGATAGTGTGGGACTTGGTGTCACCCTTATTCGGAAAGGGGTACCATTTATATGTGGACAATTATTACACGAGCATGCCACTTTTTAGTCACCTTTTTGATCATCAAATTGGAGCATCTGGCACCGTGCGACCTAATCGCCGGGGCTTTCCCCAGCGGCTTGTAGATTCCCGTCTTAGGCTGGGGGAGAGAGCCTGCTTGCAGTGTAATAATTTGCTCGCTATGAAGTGGAGGGACAGTAAGAATGTTTTCGTTCTTATCTCCCTTCATGCAGACACGACGGTCGAAATTACTACGGCGACTGGTGTTATGGAGAAACCCCTCTGTGTCCACGAATATAACCAAAATATGGGAGGGGTGGACCTCAACGACCAGTTGTTGGCGCCGTACCTAATTGCCCGTAAGGCCAGACGCTGGTACAAAAAAGTGTCTGTATACTTATTTCAATTGGCTTTGCTGAACGCTCATGTGCTATACAGAGCTTCAGGACGGACTGGATCCTTCCTTAAATTCCAGGAAGAGATCGTCAGAGCCCTTCTGTATCCTGACGGTGCTCCACCTAACCTTCCCCAACCAAATGCAGTAAGCCGGCTGCGTGAGAGGCATTTTCCTTATGTCCTCCAGAGTACCCCTACCCAACGAGCCCCTCAAAGAAAATGTCGTGTCTGCAGAAAGCACGGATATAGGCGTGACACCCGGTATTATTGTCCCTCCTGTCCTGGCAATCCTGGTCTTTGCATTGGTGAATGTTTTGAGTGCTACCATACACTAGTTGAGTTTTAGCGTAGGATACAGCATTGCACAGACTAGGACACACTTTCACAGGGTCTCCCAAGATGCCATCGCATTTTGAGAGACCCAAACCTGGAACCGTTACAGTTTTAAAAGTTACAGTTATAAAACAAAAAAAATGTAAAAAAAAAAAAAAATACACAAAAAAATATAAAAAACAAAAAACAAAAATAGTTGTCGTTTTATTATTCTCTCTCTCTCTATTTTCTCTCTATTGTTCAGCTCTTTTTTACTGTATTCTATTCTGCAAATGTTTTATTGTTGTTATGTTTTATCATGTTTGCTTTTCAGGTATGTAATTTTTTTATAGTTTACTGTGTTTTAACCATTTTTTTGTTTTCAGGTAAGCCATTCAGCTGCAGCGAGGAATTATTTATCTTGACAGCAACAGTGTTTGCTCCCACGATACATAAAGCCGTGACTCCAGCGCTGTCGGAGGTGTTTTCACCACCACAGTTACATACTTCAGCATATATGCCAAAGCGTGGGGGCAGCAGTGGGTGGAGGAGCGATTTGCTCCTGCCTTTTGCGGGAGGATGCCCCCATGCTTCGGCATATGTGTAAAGGCTAGCTGGAGGCTAGCCTGTATTTGTGGGAGGAGGCTGAGAGGGCTACTTAAGCCTCCTCCTCCTTCAGGCCAGGGCTCGTCGGCGTCTCTGGGTTCATCAGGGGGTGGGGCCTACATGTCACTTCCGGGTCAGCTGCAACATGGTGGCGGTGCCTCTCTCGGGGCTTCACTGGGGAGTTCACCTGTCCACCCACCTGGTCCCCCCTTGGCACCCACATGACGGGTCCCTGCTTCTCCCGGTGTTTGGGGGGGGGGGGTGCTCGGCTGGCCACCCGCCCGCCGCCGACTCCTCTCCCCATTCAATTATCTAACATAGCTCCACGAGGGAGCCTCTCGCTGGCCAGCCCCTTTCTCCCCATTACCAGCCTGCTCCAGGTGGGAGCCACCTGCCCGCTTTCCCGGGTGTTGGGGGGGGGGGGAATGTCCAGCCAGCTGCCTGCTCCTCCCTGCCATGGCGCCCGCCCGCTTCTCCCGGCGAGTATGTCGGGGGAGGGGGGGCCGTCCGTCCTCCACCCACCCTTCTTCCCCTCGACTGCAGCTGGTCAGGTGCGGCCCGCCCGATTCTCCCAGTGATTATGCCGGGGGAGGGGGGGGCCGTCAATCCATCCTCCGCTCACCCTCCTTCCTCCTTCGGCTGCAGCTGGCCAGGTGCTGCCCGCCCGCTTCTCCCGGCGCTCGTGCAGGGGAGAAGCGAGGGGGGGGGGCGTCTGTACATTACCTCAGACGCCTCTCTTCATCTCTCATTCAGGTGCCGGAGCTGTCGGGCGGCGCTTCTCCCGGCTTCCGTGGGGGAGGGATGTTGTTCATCTCTATCTGGGCACAATCCCGCATAGTCGAGGGGGGGGCCACCGCCTGCTTCTTCCCTATGTTCCCTCTGTTCTTCATCCCTCTGTTCCTGACAGCATGGGGGGAGGCCGCCGGCTTCTCCCGGTACGTACGTACGCCGTGGAAAAGGGGGGGGGGGTTGTGCCGTCTGTCCGGTCATCCATCCTCCAACCACCCACAGCCCATCTGTCCGGGGCGCTGCCCGCCCACTTCTCCCGGCTCTCAGGCCGGGGGGGGGGGCGCGTCCAGCCATTCTTCACCCACCCATTTGCCACTCGCCCGCCAGTTCACCTCCCTGGTACCATGCCGTACATCGTGGTGGGGACGCCGGCACGTCTCCCAGTTCGCATGACCGGGGGGGGGGCGTTCACCCGACCGCTCACCTCCCCGTATTCACGTGGGGCATCATGTGGGGGGGGATCCCCGCACGCCTCCCGGGCTTCTACCGTTTCAGTCACAAGTGTTCATATCGTGCCATTTCGGCCTCAGGATTTCTGTCATAGCATTGTGGCACAGGTTTCTGTCATAACGGTTCTGTTTAGGCGTTTAGTCTCAGCGCTTGTTTTTCTGTCATGGCATTTTTCTGTTATAGCGCTTCCTGCCACAACATTGTTATTGTTGCGTTCTGCCCCAGCATTTTTGTCAGGGCATTCGGCCCTATTATTTCTGTCATGGTGTTTCTGCTCCAGTGTTTCTGTCATAGCGTTCAGCGTTTCTGTCGTAGCGTTCAGCGTTTCTGTCGTAGCGTTCAGCGTTTCTGTCGTAGCGTTCAGCATTTCTGTCGTAGCGTTCAGCATTTCTGTCGTAGCGTTCTGCCCAGCATTTCCGTCATGGCGTTTAGCATTCTGTCGTAGCGGTCTGTACAGCATTACTGTCATAAGAATTCTGCATTTCTGTGATAGCGTTCTGCCCAGCATTTCTGTCATAGCGTTCAGCATATCTGTCATAGCGTTCAGCATTTCTGTCATAGCGTTCAGCATTTCTGTCATAGCGTTCAGCATTTTTGGCTTAACGTTCTGCTCAGCTTTTCTGTCTTAGCGTTCAGCATTTCTCTCTTAGAGTTCTGCCCTAGCATTGCTGTCATAAGCGTTCAGCATTTACGTCTCAGCATTCTGCCCTAGCATTTCCGTCATAGCGTTCTGCCCCGGCATGTCTCTCTTGGTGTATAGTCTCGGCATTTCTGTCATAGCGTTTCTTCCCCAGGGTTCTGTCATAGTGTTCTTCCCCAGGATTTTCTGTAATAGCGTTTCTGGCTCAGGATTTCTGTCATGGCATCTTTGCCTCAGGATTTCTGTCATGGCGTTTTTTCCTTATTCGGTCATGGCGTTTTTTCTTTATTCGGTCATGGCGTTTGCTGTCAGTGTTCTGCCCCAGCATTTCTGGCTCGGCGTTCAGGCTCAATTTTTTCTGTCTCGGCATTTCCGTCATAGCGTTTTCTGCCCCAGGATTCTGTTTTTGCATTTCTGCCATCAGTATTTCAGTCATAGCGTTTCTGTCATTGCGTTTCGGTCATGGCATTTCTGCCTCAGCGTTCTGCCCCAGGATTTCTGTCATCACGTTTCTGCCTCTGCGTGCTGTCAGAGCGTTTTTCTACCCCAGCATTTTCTGTGATTTCATTTCTGCCCCAGGGTTTCTGTCATAACATTTCTGCCCCAGGTTTTTCTGTCATAACATTTCTGCCCCAGGTTTTTCTGTCATAACATTTCTGCCCCAGGTTTTTCTGTCATAACATTTCTGCCCCAGGTTTTTCTGTTATAACATTTCTGCCCCAGGTTTTTCTGTCATAACATTTCTGCCCCAGGTTTTTCTGTCATAACATTTCTGCCCCAGGTTTTCTGTCATTACGTTTCTGCCCCAGGTTTTTCTGTCATTACATGTCTGCCCCAGGTTTTTCTGTCATTACATGTCTTCCCCAGGTTTTTCTGTCATTACATGTCTGCCCCAGGTTTTTCTGTCATTACATGTCTGCCCCAGGTTTTTCTGTCATTACGTTTCTGCCCCAGGTTTTTCTGTCATTACGTTTCTGCTCCAGGTTTTTCTGTCATTACGTTTCTGCCCCAGGTTTTTCTGTCATTACGTTTCTGCCCCAGGTTTTTCTGTCATTACGTTTCTGCCCCAGGTTTTTCTGTCATTACGTTTCTGCCCCAGGTTTTTCTGTCATTACGTTTCTGCCCCAGGTTTTTCTGTCATTACGTTTCTGCCCCAGGTTTTTCTGTCATTACGTTTCTGCCCCAGGTTTTTCTGTCATTACGTTTCTGCCCCAGGTTTTTCTGTCATTACGTTTCTGCCCCAGGTTTTTCTGTCATTACGTTTCTGCCCCAGGTTTTTCTGTCATTACGTTTCTGCCCCAGGTTTTTCTGTCTCAGCATTTGGTTCAGCATTTCTGTCTTAGCGTTGTTGTCCTTGTGTTTCTGCCCCAAGATTTCTGTCACAACTTTCTGCCTCAGTGTTCAGCCTCAGCATCTCTCAGAGGGGCATTGTTGTACAGTCACGGCACATACTCCGGTAGCTGTTTCATCTCCATTGTTTGTCATGTCTCATCGTTTTGTGTTCATGGTTGTACCTGCGTCAGGTAGCTAGGGCTCACATGTCAGGATCTGTCACGTCTACAGATCCATACGGGCTGAGATTTCGTTTGTTAATGATTGTTGACCACAATCTTCTCGCCCGTATAACATACGTCATACGATGCACGTTCATTCACCACACCTGTACGATTACCCACCACGGTCTGTGGGTACACCAGCCCTGAGTTTTCAGTTAAATACCTGTCCCTGTGCGGCAGGCTACTCGGGCTCCTTCATTACTCACACAAGGGGGGGGGGGTCCATCATCAGGTTCATTCACGCGCAGTGGTCTTGACATTTCATGTTCTCATACTTAGGTAGGTATGGAGGGGTGTTGTTGTTCTCATGTCTTGTTGTCTGTCTTTTCTTGTGTGCATGTTCTCAGGTTGGGCTGTATTGGCATTCGTCATCCCCTTGTTGGTCCTTAAGTGGTAGGTTGGGCAAACATCGTCATGATTCTGGATTCCATTCTCAGCTCGGATCTTGTCTAGGAGGTGGCCTGGAAGACTGCTCAGGGACGTCAGTCCAGTCATCTTTTCCGTTCCCCAGCCGGTTCCAGGTAGGGGGGGTCACTTTGGGTTGGACTGTTTTCATGCCATGGGACTTATTTCCCTGGGGTGGAGTCTGTCCCTCCTTCCTCGGTTCTGGTTTCAGACTCAGTTGCCAGGTCACAGGCTGAAGCACGACCCGATTGCATCAGTTGGGACCAGTATTCTGTGTCTGGCATGGTTTCTCCATGTTGTCAGTACTTATTGCCTTAGGGCATGGGCCTCATCCACCTACTCCATCACATCCTTCAGGTATTTAGCATTTTGAACTCCTACCAGTTGTTCTTTGGCACTCACCCTCACACTTCCCCATACCAGTATGGCCAGGCCAGGGCTTGGGAGGGGTTTCACTGAGCACTTCACTGGTGTCCGTTTGTAGTTTTGATATTCTCGGCCATTCATTTTGCAGGGGCTCCTCGGGGCAGCCATTGCTCCCCTTCCCCCACGCATCCTCATTCACAAGCAGTTCATTCTCATTTCTGGGTCGTCTCGGACTTCAGGCCCTGTCCAATCGTTCACGGGATGTTTAGTTGGGTTCTGGGTAGCTTCACAGGTCTGTAGGGGGTTCTATCTCATCACCAAATTGGGGGGCGGGGGTGTTTCTCCGGTCATAGGGGACAATTTTCGGATACATACTGTTGCCTTCCGGGCGCAGGCTACTACTCTTGATGGATTGTTACCTCCCCTTTTTCACCTAAATTTGTGTCTTTTTGCCCTCTTTTCAGGCATACTGACCAGTCAGGCCAAGGCACACCTCAGGCCTTGGTGCTTAGGAGTATCACTTTCTCACTCGAAGACTCTGACTACAAGTGTAAAGGCTAGCTGGAGGCTAGCCTGTATTTGTGGGAGGAGGCTGAGAGGGCTACTTAAGCCTCCTCCTCCTTCAGGCCAGGGCTCGTCGGCGTCTCTGGGTTCCCACCCACCCGTTTCCCCCAATCTTCATACATACTCATATTACTTTTTCTTACATTCAGGGTATGCCCTCTTTTCAGGCATACTGACCAGTCAGGCCAAGGCACACCTCAGGCCTTGGTGCTTAGGAGTATCACTTTCTCACTCGAAGACTCTGACTACAAATATATTTTAGGCACAGGTTGCATTAAATGTTTTATTTTTTACTATGTTTTTTTTGTATTTGGTTTGCAGGTATGGTAAGTATTACTGTTATACTGTAATGTTATTTTGTTTTTTGTTAACCATCATTTGCTTAGCAGGTATGCCATTCAGTTGCAGCGCGGATTTATTTATCTTGACAGCAACAGCGTTTGCTCCCACGATACATAAAGCCATGACTCTAGCGCTGTCGGAGGTGATTTCACCACCACAGTTACATACTTCAGCATATATGCCGAAGCGTGGGGGCAGCAGTGGGTGGAGGAGCGATTTTCTCCTGCCTTTTGTGGGAGGATGCCCCATGCTTCGACATATATACATTTTAGGTGGGCAGAGGTTGCGTTAAATGTTTTATTTTTTGCTATGTTTTTTTTTGTATTTGCTTTGCAGGTATGGTAAGTATTACTGTTATACTGTAATGTTACTTTGTTTTTTGTTAACCATCATTTGCTTAGCAAGTACGCCATTCAGTTGCAGCGCGGATTTATTTATCTTGACAGCAACAGCGTTTGCTCCCACGATACATAAAGCCGTGACTCCAGCGCTGTCGGAGGTGATTTCACCACCACAGTTACATACTTCAGCATATATGCCCAAGCGTGGGGGCAGCAGTGGGTGGAGGAGCGATTTGCTCCTGCCTTTTGCGGGAGGATGCCCCCATGCTTCGGCATATATAAATGGTGCATGTATGCCCATCATTAGAAGTGGGTGGATGAAGGGAGGTATTCTAATGGTGGGCATACCCACCGATCAATATCTTTTTTTCGTTCAGCCCACAGGCTGCATGAAAAAAAAGTTTACAATATATGCCCAACAAGGACCAGCAACGTACTGGTATGTTGCTGGACTTTGAGTGGTTATACCAGAATGATGCCTGCAGGTTTAGGTATCATCTTGGTATCATTGTTTTCAGCCAGCGGTCGGCTTTCATGTAAAAGCAATCCTATCGGCTAATTAACCTCTAGACTGCTTTTACAAGCAGTGGGAGGGAATGCCCCCCTCCCACCGTCTTCCATGTTTTTCTCTGGCTCTCCTGTCCCAACAGGGAACCTGAAAACGCAGCCGGTGATTCAGCCAGCTGACCATAGAGCTGATCAGAGACCAGAATGGCTCCAAACATCTCTATGGCCTAAGAAACCGGAAGCTACGAGCATTTCATGACTTAGATTTTGCCGGATGTAAACAGCGCCATTGGGAAATTGGGAAAGCATTTTATCACACCGATCTTGGTGTGGTCAGATGCTTTGAGGGTAGAGGAGAGATCTAGGGTCTAATAGACCCCAATTTTTTCAAAAAAGAGTACCTGTCACTACCTATTGCTATCATAGGGGATATTTACATTCCCTGAGATAACAATAAAAATGATTTAAAAAAAATAAAAATGAAAGGAACAGTTTAAAAATAAGATAAAAAAGCAAAAAAATAATAAAGAAAAAAAAAAAAAGCACCCCTGTCCCCCCCTGCTCTCGCGCAAAGGCGAACGCAAGCGTCGGTCTGGCGTCAAATGTAAACAGCAATTGCACCATGCATGTGAGGTATCACCGCGAAGGTCAGATTGAGTGCAGTAATTTTAGCAGTAGACCTCCTCTGTAAATCTAAAGTGGTAACCTATAAAGGCTTTTAAAGGCTTTTGAAAATGTATTTAGTTTGTCGCCACTGCACGTTTGTGTGCAATTTTAAAGCATGTCATGTTTGGTATCCATGTACTCAGCCTAAGATCATATTTTTTATTACATCAAACATTTGGGCAACATAGTGTGTTTTAGTGCATTCAAATTTAAAAAAGTGTGTTTTTTCCCAAAAAAATGCGTTTGAAAAATCGCTGCGCAAATACTGTGTGAAAAAAAAATTAAACACCCACCATTTTAATCTGTAGGGCATTTGCTTAAAAAATATATAATGTTTGGGGGTTCAAAGTAATTTTCTTGCAAAAAAAAATAATTTTTTCATGTAAACAAAAAGTGTCAGAAAGGGCTTTGTCTTCAAGTGGTTAGAAGAGTGGGTGATGTGTGACATAAGCTTCTAAATGTTGTGCATAAAATGCCAGGACAGTTCAAAACCCCCCCAAATGACCCCATTTTGGAAAGTAGACACCCCAAAGCTATTTGCTGAGAGGCATGTTGAGTCCACGGAATATTTTATATTGTGACACAAGTTGTGGGAAAAAGACAAATTTTGGGTTTTATTTGCACAAAGTTGTCACTAAATGATATATTGCTCAAACATGCCATGGGAATATGTGAAATTACACCCCAAAATACATTCTGTTGCTTCTCCTGAGTACGGGGATACCACAAGTGAGACTTTTTGGGAGCCTAGTCGCGTACGGGACCCCGAAAACCAAGCACCGCCTTCAGGCTTTCCAAGGGCGTAAATTTTTGATTTCACTTTTCACTGCCTATGACAGTTTCGGAAGCCATGGAATGCCCAGATGGCACAACCTCCCCCCCCCCCCAAATGACCCCATTTTGGAAAATAGACACCCCAAGCTATTTGCTGAGAGGTATAGTGAGCATTTTGCAGACCTCACTTTTTGTCACAAACTTTTGAAAATTGAAAAAAGAAAAAAAAATACATTTTTCTTGTCTTTCTTCATTTTCAAAAACAAATGAGACCTGCAAAATACTCGCCATGCCTCTCAGCAAATAGCTTGGGGTGTATACTTTCCAAAATGGGGTCATTTTGGGGGGTTTTGTGCTATCTTGGCATTTTATGACCTTCGAAACTGTGATAGGTAGTGAGGAGTGAAATCAAAAATTTACACCCTTAGAAATCCTGAAGGCGGTGATTGGATTTCGGGGCCCCGTATGAAGCTAGGCTCCCAAAAAGTCCCACACATGTGGTATCCCCATACTCAGGAGAAGCAGCAGAATGTATTTTGGGGTGTAATTCCACATATGCCCATGGCATGTTTGAGCAATATATCATTTAGTGACAACTTTGTGCAAAAAAAAAAAAAAAAGTCACTTTTCCGCAACTTGTGTCAAAATATAAAATATTCCATGGACTCAACATGCCTCTCAGCAAATAGCTTGGGATGTCTACTTTCCAAAATGGGGTCATTTGGGGGGGTTTTGTGCCATCTGGGCATTTTATGGCCTTCAAAACTGTGATAGGTAGTGAGGAGTGAAATCAAAAATTTACGCCCTTGAAGGCAGTGATTGGATTTCGGGGCCCTGTATGCGGCTAGGCTCCCAAAAAATCCCACACATGTGGTATCCCCATACTCAGGAGAAGCAGCTGAATGTATTTTGGGGTGCAATTTTACATATGCCCATGGCCTGTGTGAGCAATATATCATTTAGTGACAACTTTTTGTAATTTTTTTTTTTTTGTCATTATTCAATCACTTGGGACAAAAAAAATAAATATTCAATGGGCTCAACATGCCTCTCAGCAATTTTCTTGGGGTGCCTACTTTCCAAAATGGGGTCATTTGGTTGGGTTTGTACTGCCCTGCCATTTTAGCACCTCAAGAAATGACATAGGCAGTCATAAACTAAAAGCTGTGTAAATTCCAGAAAATGTACCCTAGTTTGTAGATGCTATAACTTTTGCGCAAACCAATAAATATACGCTTATTGACATTTTTTTTTACCAAAGACATGTGGCCGAATACATTTTGGCCTAAATGTATGACTAAAATTGAGTTTATTGGATTTTTTTTATAACATAAAGTAGAAAATATCATTTTTTTTTCAAAATGTTCTGTCTTTTTCCATTTATAGCGCAAAAAATAAAAACGGCAGAGGTGATCAAATACCATCAAAGAAAGCTCTATTTGTGGGAAGAAAAGGATGCAAATTTAGTTTGGGTACAGCATTGCATGACCGCGCAATTGGCAGTTAAAGTGACGCAGTGCCAAATTGTAAAAAGTGCTCTGGTCAGGAAGGGGGTAAATCCTTCCGGGGCTGAAGTGGTTAAAAGAAACACAAGCAGTAAATCAAAGGAAATATTCTTTCAGTTTAAATTACACATTTATTTAAAAAATGTTTCTTAAACATTTTCTGGCATATCAATGGCCCCCTACCCTCAAAGTACTCCATATATTTTAGACAGACCTCGCGGGCGCTTTGGGCGGGCAAGCCAGGACGGCCGGCTTCAAGCGCCATCAGGGTTTGGTCTTGAAATCTGGTCTCAGGCCCAACTGAGGCCACATCGTTCATAGAATTTCTCCTTAAAAAGTTGTGGAGAATGCAGCATGCAAGCTTTATATGGTTAAGTTTATATTCCGCCATGTTGATTGGTGTAAGCAATAGGCGGCACCAGCTGGCCATTATCCCAAAAGCATTCTCCACCACTCTTCCGGCTTAGGCCAGCTGGTAGTTAAAAACTCTCTGGTCCGGGGTGAGGGTCCTCATGGGGAATGGCTGCATCAGGTGTTCACCAAGCCCAAACGCTTCATCAGCGACAAAGACGAACGGCAGACCAGCCACGTTGTCTTCCGGAGGTGGCAATCCAAAGCCACCATTCTGGAGCCATCCGTAGAACTCGATCTGGGCAATAACTCCACCATCCGACATCCGGCCATTCTTCCCCATGTCCACATAGATAAAATCATATATCGCTGACACCACCGCCAACATCACAATACTATTAAACCCCTTGTAGTTGTATAATAGTCTATTGCCCCTTCGCAGTTGGGAAAGTCCCACCGCTGGGCAAATTGGAAAGCCACAGTCTGCCATTCCTGTGGCGTTGAAGGAAACTGTGGAGTCAAACAAGAAAAAAAAAAATTAGGACTTTTGCACACAACATTGCATGCAGATTAGAGACAAACAATCTTGGTCAACATCAGTATAACATTTATTGGAAGGAGTATTTAACCACTTGACCACTGGGCACTTAATAACCAGACCAATTTTCAGCTTTCGGTGCTCTTACATTTTGAATGACAATTACTCAGTCATGCAACACTGTAGCTATATGAAATTTTTGTCCTTTTTTTCACACAAATAGAGCTTTCTTTTGGTGGTATTTAATCACTGCTGGGTTTTTTTATTTTTTGCGCTATAAAGGAAAAGATACTGAAAATTCGATAAAAAAAATTTTTTCTTTGTTTCGGTTATAAAATTTAGCAAATTAGTAATTTTTCTTCATAAATTTTGGCCAAAATTTATATTGCTACATATCTTTGGTAAAAATAAGTACAAATTGGTGTATATTATTTGGTCTTTGTGAAAGTCATAGAGTACAAAAGCTATGGTGCCAATATCTGAAAATTGATCACACCTGAATTACTGACGGCCTATCTAATTTCTTGAGACCCTAACATGCCAGAAAAGTACAAATACCCCCCAAATGATACCTTTTTGATAGAGCTATGGTTAGGCACATTCAACACAGGTTCGATGGACACACATTGTTATTGTTAGCATCATGTCGAATGTCCTATCTATATCGAACTGTTGTCACAATGAAAACGCAAATAAGCAATTTGTTGATGTCGGATCTTTCATTTTTCGGACTCTGCACTTTCGTTATCGTTTGTTAAAACGATAACGAAAATACCTGAAATTCGGACTAAAATGCATTCGGACAAAAACGAATGCACATGTCTAACATTTAACAGCGTTTAAAAGCTGTTACAGGCATTTGGCATTTCAAATGCCTCTGAACATTGGTCCTGAATGCATTTTTTTGTGTTCCAAAAAATGCTTCTAAACTGAACTTCCTAGAAACTACTATAAACAACCCTGTGTACATGTACTTATAAGATAACATAGAGGAGAGTTCAGGGGCTGCTGAAAAAAATGCCCAACTGCTCCTAAACATCCATTTACTAGCAGCAGTGTACATGGGGCCTTACAAAACAATGATTCTGTCTCTGATAATTGTACTGCACCGCAACAACAACAGCTTTAAGGCCTAATGTACACGGGACGCTCAGGTAACCTCTTCTAAACATTTTTCTTGACAGCTTGAAATCGGCGTTTAAAAACATCTCTTTAGCCACATTTGCATGCTGCGTTTAGTTGCTTTTAAGGCCGCGTACACACGAGCTGACTTTTCGGCAACAAAAGTCCAACGGCCATTCCGGCGGACTTTCGTCAGACTTTTGACGGACTTCTGACGGACTTTTGACCGAACGGACTTGCCTACACATGATCACACCAAAGTCCAACGGATTCGTACGTGATGACGTATGACCGGACTAAAATAAGGAAGTTGATAGCCAGTAGCCAATAGCTGCCCTAGCATGAGTTTTCGTCCGTCGGACTAGCATACAGATGAGCAGATTTTTCGACTGGACTCGAGTCCGTCAGAAAGATTTGAAGCATGTTTTAAATCTAAAGTCTGTCAGATTTTCGAATGCAAAATTCCGCTGAAGGCCCGATGAAGCCCACACACGTTCGGATTGTCCGCCGGACTCAGTCCGTCAGACCAGTCCGGTCGAAAAGTCCGCTCGTGTGTACGCTCTATAAGGGTGCCTTGCCGCGTTCGCGTCTAGGAGCGTTTATTTAAGATATCATTATTAGACCCTCAAATAAAATAGGGCACCTTTAAAAATGCTTCTAAACAAATATGCGCTTAAACGCGGGTATCGCGTTTAGCCGTGTTTAGCCGTGTTTAGGTGTGTCTGAAATGGTTGAAACATTGGCATCTGAACCCATTTTTTGCCTTCAAAGAAAAGCCTCTAAACTCAACTGCCTAAAAATAACATTAAACGACCCTGTGTACATGTACACATAAGCTAACATTGAGTTCAGGGGCAGCTGAAAAAAGTGGCCAACTGCCTCTGAACGTCAGATTACCAGCAGCAGTGTACATGAGGCCTAAAGGGGTTGTAAACCCTCATGTTTTTTCACCTTAGACCCTTTTCACACTGAGGCGCTTTACAGGTGCTAGAGTGCTAAAAATAGCACCTGCAAAGTGCCTGTAAAGCGCCTTTCCTGTCACTCCAATGTGAAACTGTGGATGACCAGGAAAAAATTGATAACGCCCACACCTGTCCTTCCACCACTGCGCCCTGAATAGTTGACCTCTTATGAGCTGCCACTTAAACCAAGAAAAATAATATGATCTGAAAACACCCTATGGATGACTAGTGGCGCTATATCCCTAATGATGAGAGTGAGATGACCAGTCAATTCACTCTCAATTAAATGAGTAGATTACATGTGTTCAAACTGATCCTAGAGGATTCAAAACACCCATAAAAGTATAATAAAATAATATATGTGGATGGTGTACTCAACACTTAATGTGAAAAAAGTGTATGTGTGAAATCAATCTCCTAGTGTGGTATGTCACCACACTTAGGAGACTAAATGACCTGAAATACTGAGTATATACGGAAAAAAATATATGTACAGTGGAAAATATTTGTGGAAAATATTATAAAGTGAAAATTATTGAATAATACATTTCATAAAAATTCCATTAAATTACATAGTGAACAAAATGATCAGCCTTAATGACTAGGCTTCAGCATATAGTGATGATATAAACCAGTTCTTGAAACAAAAAGCCAGATGAAACCAGATAATAGTGAATAGTCCACATATATATGTGTGATCATGCCAAAAAAAAGAGGAAGACATTTCCAAAGAGTGAGTGTCTCTATTTCACAATACTGTGCCATACTGTCCACCATACCACGGTGACATGAATCCACTCCCTTACAAATGGCAAACTCACCAGCTGTTGAGGCCTTACACTCTCGTGTTTGGCCGGACAAGGCTTTAACCCACTAACATGGGGGTTACCATGTGAGCATAGACATCCACTGCTCAATGCACCGGACACCGTTCTCTCACTTTTTATTATACTTTTATGGGTGTTTTGGATCCTCTAGGATCAGTTTGAACACATGTAATCTACTCATTTAATTTAGAGTGAATTGACTGGTTATCTCACTCTCATCATTAGGGATATAGCGCCACTAGTCATCCATAGGGTGTTTTCAGATCATATTACTCCAATGTGAAAGCCTGAGTGCTTTTACACTGGAGCAGTGCGCTGACAGGATGTCCAAAAAAGTCCTGCAAGCAGCTTATTTGAGGCTCTTTAGGTATACACCTTAGGAGAGCCTTCCCCAACATGGACACACGATGCGGGGAGGAGCTATCAGCACCGTCGGGGGACCCCAGAAGCAGAGGATCAGGGCCACTCTGTGCAAAACGAACTGTACAGTGGAGTTAAGTATGACTTATTTTTTTTTTTTTTATTATTTTAAAAGAGGGTTTACAACTAGGGATGAGCTTCGAGTTCGAGTCGAACCCATGTTCGACTCAAACATCGCATGTTCGACCGTTCGTCGAATTTCAAACGATATGGGCCGTTCACGCCAAATTTGAGTAGCGCGTCTCGGCCCATAATTCACTGCAGCATCGCAGTGCATTGCTGGCTGATAATTGGTCAAGCATGCACTATGACCCGCATGTTTGGCCAATCACAGTGCCGGCTGTACAGAGAGCCGTAATTGGGTGGCTTTGGGCAATTATGGCTCAGGGGGTTTAGTACACGCCCCCCACTATATAAGGCCACCTTCACATCGGCCCTGTGTAGTGTGTTCCGGTGTTGAGAGAAACAGTGTCATTTGATTTAAAAGTTAGATAGAGTAGGCAGGCGAGTCAGTTAGCTTTGCTTACAGTGTATTGTATATATATATATGCATCCTAGCTGTTGTATGTGTATATATATATACACCAACACCACCAGCACCAAAGGCCCAATTTTTCTGCCCCTGTTCAAAAGGTGCATGTAATTACAATTCTTGATCTAATATTTCACAGCAGGGCCCATTCCAGCGTCCACCAAAAGTAACTGTGAGGACTTACAGTGCTGTGGCACCAGCACCACCACCACCACCACCAAAGGCCCAATTTTTCTACCACTGTTCAACAATAGCATGTAATTACAATATACAGTATATAGGGCAGACCCCTACTTTCAAACATTCAACTTACAAACAACTCCTACTTGCAAACGGAAGGAGACAACAGGAAATGAGATGAAATCTACCCCTAGGAAGCGAAATTCTCTCCTGTAAGAGTTAATATTGGAAAAACGTGTCTCCTCTTCACTGATGCTTTATCACCAATCCTTGTTTCACTTAAAACCCCAAATTTTCAAAAAACATTTGTCATTGGGACAGAAAGTGAGGTGAAATCTTCTGAAGAGGTGCACAGACAGCAAAACAAATGTTACAGGGGTGAAAACCCTTCTCTATGTTTTCCAAAAAGCTTGAAAATAGATTTTTTGGCTGAAGCTACACTTTAAATGTACCAGTTCAAAATTACAAACAGATTCTACTTGACAACAAACCTACAGTCCCTGTCTTGTTTGCACCGCCTCTATACTGCTGTTCGTAGTATATAGGGCCTGGGGGCCCCACGCCTTTCCTTTTTTTAATTTGGGTGCGGAGTTCCCCTTAATATCCATACAAGACCCAAAGGGCCTGGTAATGGACTGGGGGGTACTCATGCCTTTTGTCTCACTGATCTTCATCCATATTGCCGGGGACCTGACATTACATTAAAGCCGCAAGCAGTTTTAAATGACTTTTATACCTTTCAAAATGTGATTTTGTGCAGGGACTGTTCTAAGCACGGGAAACATGCGCCACTTCACAGGCATACTATAGACACCCCCCCCCCCCCGGGTACGATATTTAAAGGAATATTTCACTTTTTTTCACGTTAAGCATCATTAAAATCACTGCTCCCGAAAAAACGGCCGTTTTTAAAACTTTTTTTTGCATTGATACATGTCCCCTGGGTCAGGACCCGGGTCCCCAAACCATTTTTAAGACAATGTCATGCATATTAGCCTTTAAAATTAGCACTTTTAATTTCGAACGTTCGAGTCCCATAGACTTTAATGGGGTTCTAAAGTTCGCGCAAACTTTCGGTCCGATTGCAGGTTCTGGTGCGAACCGAACCGGGGGGGGGGGGGGGTGTTCTGCTCATCCCTATTTACAATCACTTTAAAGGCATCTCCCAAGCATTTAATGAGAGGATTAGTGCTTTTTTTTTTTTTTTCTAGGATTAGTGCTTCTTTATGGTTGCCTTCAAAGTTGCACTAAAAGGTAGACCATCTATCTCCCTGCTGTATGATTTTTTTTTTTCTTCCATGGCAATGCCCAGTTCCCAATGCCTTTATTTTGCAATCGCTTGTAGACTCACCTTAAAAATGTCAAGAATTGATTTTTAAGATTTACCCCTATACATTTCAATGGGGTTTGGATTTAACCCCTTTCTGCTCGTTTAACAGCCGAAAGACGGCTACAGCCTGGACCTCCTGTTCTGTGTGCGCCTCACACGCGAAGCTCCCTCTGTGACTGCTGTGTCATTTGGACACAGTTGATCACAGATGGGGGAAAGGGCCAATCACAGTGGTCCTTTACCATGTGATCAGCTGTGATTGGCTCTCCTTTCTTCACACAGAGACAGAGTGTAAGGAAAGGAGAGCTGATATGACAGGGCACAGTGAATACACTGCTTACACTGATAACCAGGGCACTGCTCAACAGTGCAGCTTCATCATTGCCCATCAGTGCAGCCTCATCAATGCCCATCGGTGCAGCCTCAGTGCAAATTAGTGCAGCCTCATCAGTGCCCATCAATGCAGCCTCATCAGTTCAGCCTCATCAGTGCCCATCAATGCAGCCTCATCTGTGCCCATCAGTGCAGCCTCATTTGTGCCCATCAGTGCAGCCTCATTTGTGCCCATCAGTGCAGCCTCATCAGTGCCCATTAGTGCAGCCTTTTCAGCGCACATCAGTGAAGAAGAAAAATTATATTCTCGAGTATAAGTCGATCCGAGTATAAGTCGAGGCCCTAATTTACCACAAAAAAATGGGAAAAACGTATTGACCCGAGTATAAGATGAGGGTGAGAAATGCACAGCTACTGTATGTGGAAAAGAGGGTCAACAATGCCCATTTGCAGCCTCACTGTGCCCATTTGCATACCTCACTGTGCCCATTTGCAGCCATAGGTCCCCCGAACTTCAAACTCGGTAGTTAAGGGTTCGTAGATGCCCCCTAGCTGCAGCCAAAATTTGGGGTCTCTGAACCCGAAGGGTCCCGAAATGACATTGTTGGCCACAGTTGACCGAATTTGGGGCTCCATATATTGGGGCCACTTAGGGCTAGGAACCCCAAATTTGGTGTGCAAACCCAGTGGAACTAGCACCATAAAACATCCAAAGCTGGGGTTTCTAGCACCAAGTGGCCCCGAGATACAGGGCCCCAAAAATCGGTTCAGAAAATGTCAAGCACTTTTCTGCAGCAGAGAATGACATTTTCTGAACCTACTTTGCGGCCCCGTATCTCGGGGCCACTTGATGCTAGGAACTCCAGCTTTGGATATGTTGTGGTACCAGTTCCACTGGGTTTACACACTACATTTGGGGTTCCTAGCACCAAGTGGCCCTGAGATATGGGGCCCCAAATTCGGTTCAGAAAATGTCAAGCACTTTTCTGCAGCAGAGAATGACATTTTCCGAACCGATTTTGGGGCCCCGTATCTCGGGGTCACTTGGCGCACCAAGTGGCCCTGAGATACGGGGCCCCAAAGTCAGTTCAGAAAATGACATTTTTTGCTGCAGAAAAGTGTTTGACTCGAGTATAAGTCGAGGGGGGCACTTTCAGCACAAAAAAATGTGCTGAAAAACTCGACTTATACTCGAGTATATACGGTATTTGCAAATTTTTATAACAGAAAATAAGAAAGACTTTTTTCAAAATTTTAGGAATTTAATTTATTTTGCAAAAACATAAAAAAACAGTGGTGATTAAATACCACCAAAAGAAAGCTCTGTATAAAAAAAAAAAAAAAAGATAACATTTTCATTTGCGTACAGTGTTGTATGACTGCGCAATTGTCATTCAAGATGCAATTTGTGAATTTCAGGATTGGTTACATGAACACCCTATAAACTCACTCAGTTACTCGCATTTACTCATCACTAGCTAGTTGTATGGACCGCATTAGTTCTTGATGCCTGGAGAAAAAAAAAATCAGACGCATTTTTATTTCCGGCAGTACTCAGCCCACTGCTTTTATTTAACTGTCTGCAGCTACAGCTGTCTCCACCTCTGCAATTTTCCACAAAGCTGCTCTGTTTGTGAAGGTTTCAGTTCCTTTGTCTGCTCAAAGTTTTCAAAAGTAGTTCTCTGTCCACCAACCAATGAATTACACTACCGTTTCCCCACACTCTGTTGTGTTCAACAGCTATCTCATACTTACTGTATGAACTTTAATTCTTTAACTTATAAACACAAAGAATCTGGTTTCCAGGTCTGTATTTCTTACAATGGAAAATAATGTCATCTGGACCAAATAAAAACTCACAAGCTTGAACTGCAAGACCTCCAGTCGTTCAACCAGCATTTATTATTTATATTTATATTATTTTGTATTCTGCATACACTCTCATTTTAAAGTGTTTCGCCAGGCAAAAGTAAAAAAAATCATATGCAAGGTTCCCATCATTTATTCACATTGCTATTCTGCTAATTCTTATTAGTGTTAGTTAAAGTGATTGTAATTTTTTTTTTTTTTAAATAACAAATCTGTCATACTTACATGATCTGCACAGTGGTTTTGCACAGAGCAGCCCCAATCCTCCTCTTGTGGGGTCCCTGCCAGTGCTCTGTAAATGGATTCCTATGGTGGCACACATGCAGACTTGATTCTCAGCCGTGCTGTGTGTGTCCATTGACACACAGTGTGGCTCAACCCCACCCCACTCCCTTACACTGGATTTGATTGGCAGTGGTACTGCCCTGGGGCACAATACTTGCATCGAGATCGGCTCTGGTAAGTATTTGGGGGAAAAAATACACACTTATAAAGCAGTGTTCCAAAGTAAATAATATTGTGCCAAAATCACAAAAAGAAAACATAAAAAACACAAATAAACGTAAACTATATAAACAGTGCCACTATACAAATTATCACAGGAAATTATCATTAATGTGCTTATAGAACAGTAAAGGTGCTCTTAATGAACTGTGCATAAATTGCAAGCAAGTGTATGTGTATCTTTAAACTGGAACTTCACTCCCCCAGTCAACATTGATTATTTGTAATCCTCATGCATTAGTGAATAGATAGGAAAGTATATCATACTTGTTTTAAACTTTTATTTTTTTACATTTCTTCAGTTACTTCCTGGTTTCTGGCCTAGGCAAACTATGTCAGACATCCCAGGAGTCTTCAGTAGGGGAGAAGAGGAGGAGGGGTTTTCTAAGCACACTCTCCTGCATGCATGCCTGAGCTAAGGGCAGATGGATTCCAGGAAGTAAATGCTATTTGAATCATCTTACATTAATCAAGATGGTCATAGCCAGAAATGCTAGAGGGTGTTTTTCAAAGTGATTTCTCAACAAAATAAAGCATGGAGACATGGATAGATGGGGGAGTTTGATTCATTTTTAATATTCAAAGCAAATAGTTTTTTTTGGCTTGTGGTGCTCAGATGTAGTGAAGATCGGCTTTAAATAGTGTTCCAAGTTCACAACTATGGTGAGACAATCACCACAAATGTGCAATTTGTGTTCCTGTTTACAACAAAAAGTGCCAATTCACTCCGTTAAAATCAGTGTTGTATAAAACAGTGCTCCACACAGATATGCACTCACCTGATGGCTATGACCATTATGGCATAAACAGGTCAAAACACACTTTATCTGTTACTCTGTTCATTCACTCTCTGGTAGGAAAGGTCATCACTCCTCCAGTAGGCTCAAACCATATTGTTTAAATACAGGGACGGAGAAAGCACAAGGCAAAGCATTATTGCGCAACAGATGCTTTGGCTTGCGGTATCTCCAGGATGAATGAGCAGAAGAACAGTTAAAGCGTGTTTTGACCCTTTTATGCCATAAGGGTCATATCTATCTGGTAAGTGCATATCTGTGTAGGGCACTGGTCTACATGGCACTGATGTTGACAGATCGACGTTGCACTTTTTGTTGTGACCAGCAACACAAATTGCACATTTGTGATTCGCTCACTATAGCTGTGAACTTAGAACACTATTTAAAGGCACATAGACATTTGTTTGCAGTTTATGCACAGTTCATTAAGAACACAATGCACTGTTTTATAAGCACAGTCTTGATAATTTAATGCGCGAATTTGTATAGTGGCACGGTTTATATAGTTTTGTGTCACATATCTCATGAAGGCCACATGCACTTACAGCGGCCGATCTACTGGCCTTGTGTCCATCATTGGGGACCAAGTGCCTGAACCCAAAAGAGAGCTGAGCTCTTGATCACATCATAAGGAAAAATGGGAAGATTATTATTATTATTATTATTATTATACAGGATTTATAGATCACCAACAGATAATGCAGTGCTTTACAACATGAGGGCAGACAGTACAGTTACAATACAATACAGGAGGAATTAGAGGGCCCAGCTCTTTAGAGCTTACAATCAAAGAGAGAAGGTCAAGTGATACAAAAGGTTTTCCATCCAAAGTGTTAAAAAAAATACAAAATTTACTGCTAAGAGGTAAGGAAGGAAAAAATGAAGTGTATCAGAGAGGAAATATTGATAAATTTAAAGGAGCAATGTAAACTTACTGCATAAAAATAAAGTGGGAAATAGCATTCATTTTTCTAAGAGGACACAAAAGACATATGGTGCCTTTCAGTAATATCACAAAGTGTGAATATGTTTTTAGTAGCGAGCCAAAACTAAATAAAAACTTAGTTTACTCAGTACAGCTTTTTAGAACTATAAGATGCCATACCGCCTGTGGTCATTATGTGCTTTACGTCCACTTTAACACCTAAAAGTAAATGCACCTTTTAAGGATTCTGAGTTTGTCTTGCATTGATTCCCAGAAGCTTTCCCTGCTGTGCTAAAGCTACATTCTGTCTACATGGGAGACTCTGTTTTAGTTACTAGCATCGACTTGCACTTTGTTCAGGCATGTAAAAAAAAAAAAAGGCATTGCATCAAAACAGCAAGATATAAGTGTGACTTTTACAAGTTACCAAAGACCAAGAGTATAAACAAAACATGTCTGATAGCTCTAGCAGTTTTAAATTTATTTTCCTAAAAAGAACACCTAATTTACTAACATGAGGATAAGCAAATAAATAAATATCTGCTCAAACAGCCACTTGTCTTGCCTGATTGCTGGATTTAAAAGGATAACTGTACTTTCCCTTAAATGTGCAGAATCAGTGGTACCGTATATACTCGAGTATAAGTCGAATTTTTCAGCACCTTTTTTTGTGCTGAAAGTGCCCCCTTCGACTTATACTCGAGTCAAGCACTTTTCTGCAGCAAAAAATTTCATTTTCCGAACCGACTTTGGGGCCCCGTATCTCAGGGCCACTTGATGCTAGAAACCCCAAATTTGGTGTGCAAACCCAGTGGACCTGGTACCATAACATATCCAAAGCTGGAGTTCCTAGCACCAAGTGGCCCCGAAATATGGGGCCCCAAAATCAGTTCGGAAAATGTCATTCTCTGCTGCAGAAAAGTGCTTGACATTTTCTGAACCGACTTTGGAGCCCTGTATCTCAGGGTCACTTAGTGCTAGGAACCCCAGCTTTGGATATTTTATTGTACTAGTTCCACTGGGTTTGCACACCAAATTCGGGGTTCCTAGCACTAAGTGGCCCCGAGATACGGGGCCCCAAAGTTGGTCAACTGTGTCCATCTGTAGCAATGTCATTTTGGGACACTTTGGGTTCAGAGACCCCACATTTTGGCTGCAGCTAGGGGGCATCTAGGAACCCTTAACTACCAAGTGTGAAGTTCGGGGGACCTATGGCTGCAAATGGGCACAGTGAGGCATGCAAATGGGCACAATGAGGCTGCAAATGGGCATTGTTGACCCTCTTTTCCACTTACAGTAGCTGTGCATTTCTCACCCTCGTCTTATACTCGGGTCAATAAGTTTTTCCCATTTTTTTGTGGTAAATTAGGGCCTCGACTTATACTCGGAACGACTTATACTCGAGTATATACGGTAATTTCATATATCTAGTTCTCAGTTTTGTTTTTGTTGTTGATATTAAACACAAAACCTGCCCCCCCCCAACTATAAAGGACAAAAGTCCAGCAAACCAGACTTATGTATAATGCCGCGTACACACGAGCGGACTTTACGGCAGACTTTGCCCGGCGGACTTTTCGCCAGACTTTGTTGGCTCCTTGCGCCGGACTTAAAAACAGACGGACTTGGCCACACACGCTCACTGCAAAAGTCCGCTGGTTTGGAACGCGGTGACGTATAGCACGTACGACGGGACTATAAAAAGGAAGTTCAAGCCCCCACTACGGCACCCTTTGGGCTCCTTCTGCTAATCTCGCGTTTATCACGTGTTAGTAGAAGTTTGGTTAGAGACGATTCGCGCTTTTCACACTTCAGCTTATTTCGATCGTTTTCTGCGGTTCAGTTTGTGCTTGTGAGGTTTGTATCTGCTTTTCAGTGCGTGTTGGTCAGTTCGTACCCTGCCTTGCAGGCCATTCTGGTCCGCTCGTTCCTGATTTTCAGGTCGTTCTTCATAGGCCTTGCTGTTCTTCAGTGAGTTTGTTATAAGTTTGTTTGTTTGACCAGCCGACCGTTTTGAAGCCATGTCGCGTGGACATTCTCATTTTCGAGTTTGTGCTGCATGGGGACTTGGTGTTGGGGTTAATACTTTGACCCGAGTCCAGTCCATGAACAGGGCGAGGAGGAGTTCATGAATGAAGAATTGGTTGCGCCAGCGTGACCAATTCTCTCATATGCCTTTGCTCCGTGAGAATAATCCTGAGGATTTCAGGAATTTTCTCAGGATGACGAACCCCGTCTTTGAGCGTCTGCTGGCTATGCTGACCCCCTATATCAGCAGGCAGGATACCTGCATGAGGCAAGCCATCAGTGCGGAGCAGAGGCTAGTTGCCACGTTACGTTACTTGGCGACAGGGAGAAGTCTTCAGGACTTGAAGTTCTCGACAGGCATCTCCCCCCAGGCTCGGTGGATCATAATCCCAGAGACCTGTTCTGCTTTTATTCAGGTCCTGCAGAAGGAATATATGAAGGTAAGTTTTATCCTTTAACATTACATGATATGTATTAAATGTTTTTGATGTATTGTATAACTGTCCTCCTTACCTAATTGCCATGCTTTCAATATGCTGTGAATGTCCCCTTTATCTTCATGCATGACTGTTTTTGGACATTAATCATTTATTGACCTACATGCATATTTTCCTTCATTAACCTCCCCACCATGCAATCCTCGGTCCATTTATATCTCTAGCCTATATAGTCCCTTGAACAATGTATATTGTCTGCTCCATTGTCTTGTTTGACCCTCCCCTACCCCACAAATGTTTGAACCAGTCAGGTGTGTTTGTTAACCTAATTAGAACCCCTCCCCCACCCCACAAATGTTTCAACCAGTCAGGTGTGTTTGTTAACCTAATTAGAACCCCTCCCATACCCCACAAATGTTTCAACCAGTCAGGTGTGTTTTGGGCTCTAATTAGAACCCCTCCCCCACCCCACAAATGTTTGAACCAGTCAGGTGTGTTTGTTAACCTAATTAGAACCCCTCCCCCACCCCACAAATGTTTGAACCAGTCAGGTGTGTTTGTCAACCTAATTAGAACCCCTCCCCCACCCCACAAATGTTTCAACCAGTCAGGTGTGTTTGTTAACATAATTAGAACCCCTCCCACACCCCACAAATGTTTCAACCAGTCAGGTGTGTTTCGGGCCCTAATTAGAACCCCTCCCCCCCACATTCAAATGTACCAATGAGCCATCAGATTATTCTTATAAGTGTGCCTTATATTTTTGAACATTTCAATTACAAACACACATATTAATAATGTTTGACTGCTGTTGTTCACTAATGTTTTGGTGTAATCTGATATACAATTTAGGTTTTAAAGTCCTTATATTAATTTTTTTTCTTTTTTGCACTCCACAGTTTCCTTCAAGTCCACAGGAATGGCAGACTATGGCCTCCCAGTTCGCTGACCGTTGGGACTTTCCCAACTGTGTCGGGCGATTGACAGGAAGCATGTCCGGATTGTGCCACCACCGCATTCGGGGTCTTATTTCTATAACTACAAGGGGTTCCATAGTGTAGTTTTGATGGCGGTGGTCTCGGCACATTTGGACTTTCTGTTTGTGGATGTTGGGAAGAACGGCTGGATGTCTGATGGAGGAGTCTTTGCACAGACCGAGCTGTGCCATCGTCTCCAGACCGGTGGCCTGGAATTGCCACCTGATGACGAGAATGTGGATGGACTCCCCTCAGTTTTTATTGCTGATGAAGCATTTGCTCTCGGTGAGCACTTGATGAGGCCGTTCCCCCAAAGGACACTCACCCCTGAGAGGAGGGTATTTAATTACCGGCTGGCCAGAGCAAGAAGAGTTGTGGAGAGTGCCTTTGGGATTCTGGCCAGCCGGTTCCGTTTATTCCTTTCTTCAATTCATTTGGCGGACTATAAACTAAACTACGTCATCCTTGCTTGCTGCATCTTGCATAACTTTTTAAGGAGACATTCAGCAACATATATATCCTCTGTTGGGCCTGAGGCCGGACTGGAACAGGATACCACTTTGACAGGCCTAGAAATTGGCTGTATTGGCTTGGCCCCCCGAACCGCACATCAAGTGCGTGAGCGTTATGTAAATTATTTTAATGGTCGGGGGGCCATTGCTATTCAGCAACAGCTGTAATTTTCCTGAAAAAAAATAAATAATTTTTTTTTCCAAAAATATCTTGTTTTTATTCTTGTTTTAATTTAGTTATGTCTGTCTCCTAGTGCACTTGTAGTAGTGGCAAGTGCATTTAGCTTTATTTAATCAGGCCCCCCCCAAAAAAATAAAACATTTGTCTTCAATAATCAGCCACACACATTGTATTCTGAACAAAATTTTACTTTGTGCACATTGAAAGGTGCATTTTTTTTTTATTATTTTTTTTTTAATATATTACGTTGTGTAAAAATGTATTTTTTCAAAAAATTATTAAAGGCATATTTTAGCAAAAATAGAGCTTTCTAAAAAGATTGACATACACAACAGTGTTTTTAGAAACAGAACAAAACATTAAAGAACTTACAAAGTTCAACATTTATAGAACGGTGCATGTGATGTCACCCTTGGAAATCGTTTTAGAATATGCTCAAAATTGAGATTTACAAAAGGGTCAAGTCAACATGTGCTATCTCCCATCATGGGTGTGCAATGTACGTGTTTTGTGTGTGCAATCCCTTTTTTGGTTCCTATCACCACCAAAGAATTTTTAGGATGAAGGGGTTGCAAACACAAAACAAGTACATTGATAACCCATGATGGAAGATAGCACATGATGACACACCGTGTGCATCAGAATGTAAATTTTGGGATCCCAAAAAAATTTGAAAAACATTTTTGAAATAAAAAAACTTCACAAGGAAATGAAGAACATGATTGATGTTTTTAGGCCAAACGTTATTATATTCTGCTCAAAACATCAATCATGTTCTTCATTTCCTGTTGCATGGAGCCAAGGCGAAGTTGCATGCTGTGAATTTGTTCACGCATTTTATCTATTTGGCCATTCCACAGCATTATCTGGCCAATCAGTTTTTGCGCACTGTCTGTGGTGAATGGCTCTGCCGCTTGGCCTTCCACAACCAGAAACTCACCTAAAATGAGTGAAAAAAAACAAGGTTTACAATATGCACGCCAAAATACATTAACTCAAGCTGGGATGTCAGTCACTCACTTGGTGGGCTTGAAACTTCGCACACTTCCTCCACCTCTCCTTCCTCCAGGTCGTCGGGTGGGCGTGGTCTTGGGCTGGGACTTGGGGTTTCTTCTGCCTCAGGCTGGTGACTTGGGGGGGGGTCCTGGGATCCTTGGACTGTTGTCTGAGTCTTTTCTCCCCTATGAGAATTGAACAAAAGGTATAGTTAAAAGACAGTGATATTTTAGATTTTATTAAATAAACTTAAATGTTGGTTATGAGTTGTGGCCAATTGCCTTTTTTCATCATAAAAAATTTTGAAGACAGGATGAACATTCCCTCTGAACAACAATTATAAACAATGCACATTTTCTGGCAAGTTTCACAGATGCAGACACCTCAATGCTCTCCTATGTGTATTACCCCTCTAAAATGTATTTATGGTCACATAGTACACTATAGTGCTCGTGAGTCCAGATGTGGAAACAGCTGCTGTGTCCTGTCCCTACATTACACTGAATCATTTTGGAAGAAGCATTATATTTTCCAACACATCTACACCACATCAACAAATTCTGGGAATTTGACAAATTATCAAGACATAAATGTATGTCCAACCCTGTCCCATCGTATTTGGCGAAAAAATAACGTCATTTTCTAAAGTATCATAGTTATTTTACAAAGAACGGTCTTTACGAACGATGTTGTATAAAGTCCAAAAATAAGGATCAGCATGCAAGTTAAGTATCTCAATAGTAAACCACAACAAGTACCTACTTTTTTTAAGCAGCTTCTTTATTCGCCAATATTGTTCTGGCTCCCGACTTTTGATGTCAGACCACCGCTTCCTCAATTGTTCTTTCGAACGTTTTGTGCCAAATTTGGCTTCTAGAGCGGTGACAACTGAGGACATTATTTTGTCCTTCCGCATATTCGGTCGTGTGTACGGTCCTTTTTTCCCATCGTAGTCCTCCCTTCTCAATATGGACACCATCTCCACCATCTCTTCAAAAGCCATGTTGGTGGCCTTATATCTCCTCCGGGATGTGGATGTTTGGAGCTCCGGGCTTTCCTCCGCGCTACTTCCACTGATTCTCTCCGCCATCTTTTGCTATCTACTCCCACTGCGCAGCGAAGAGTGAAGGGGCGGGGCAAAATCGTACTAAAGAACGTCAGGGGTGGGCGACGCAGGCGGAGCATGACACATGCGCAGTGTATATAAAGCTATTACGATGGCCTACGTATGTCCGTGCGGAAGTAGCGAGCATCATAAACGAAGGTAAGATTAAAGTGGGTGTGTGTGTGTGTGTGTGTGTATGTGTGTATGTATGTATGTGTCCCCTAGATTACAACAAAAAATAATCCTGTGATTTGTGACTCACATTAGTTTGGATCTTGTGTCTTGTCTTTCAGAAAAAATGAATCCCTTTAAAGAGGAAGAATTTTTGTGCCAATTTATTGAGCTCTATCAGGAATATAAAAACCTGTGGGAGGTCAAACACCCCCTATATTATAATAGGGATGTTAGGAAGGCAACACTGGGCACACTTTTAGAGTTTGTGAAGACTCGAGTCCCCCAGGCAGACCTCAAGTTTGTGGACAAGAAAATTGGTATCTTGCGAAACATGTATAACCGGGAACACAATAAAATCCAGGAGTCACTCAGATCCGGTGCAGCAGCTGACCAAGTATATGTACCCAAGTTGTGGTACTACAACAAAATGCGATTCCTGGATGACCAGACCGAAGCCAGGCAATCACTTTCCACCCTTTCCCCCACCCTTCCCTCCAGACTTCCCTCCACTCTTCTCTCCAGGCTTCCATCCACCTCCACCCCAGCTGAGGAGTCCCAGGATGAACTGGGCCTTTTCAGCATTGATGAAGTTGATGCGCCCAGCTTCAGCCAGGTATCCTTTTTTTGTAATTTGTGATTGTGTAAATGTTATTAATGATGTTAACGTGTTAATTTTTAAAGTGCTTACCAAAAAATGACTTCTGCACAAAGATTAATATGTAGACATATCACTAGACAGTAGTGGCCAAAAATATACTTAACTTCAGATATTGTTGATCAGCTGAAATAATGGTGGTGTCAAATAGATAGCCTTTACTATTTTGTGTAATTATATTTGAAAGTCATGAGCTGAAAATTGTGTGTGATTGCATAACACAAAATTACAACTATGTCCCTTTTTTTGGACACAGGATGACCTCAGCCAGGAGGAGGCCTTGCCCAGTGGGAGAGAGGAAGAGGCCTTGCCCAGTGGGAGAGAGGAGGAGGCTGTGGCTGGGCCAAGTCAAAGCCGCACAGAGTGTCAGGTGCCTCCCCTCCACATTCTCCACAAAAGGCCCAGGAGAATGACACCAACTGAGCAGGAATCCCTAGCCCTCATAAGGGAAGCAAGCCTCATCCTGAGCAAACCACCCAATGCAGAGGAGGCGTATGGCACCTATATAGCCAGCAGATTGCTGGAGTTGGAAAAGGGCCAACGCCTCCTCTGTGAGGGTCTGATTTTTGAGGCTTACCAGAAGGGCTTGAGAGGGGAGCTTACTGCTACCACATATCTGGCAGATGAAGCCACTCCTCCTCCTCCTCCTCCTCCTGCCCCAAGTACACCACCAGAGGCACAACCTCCGAGGAAGGCTGCAGAGAAGCGTGGAGGGAAGGCTGCAGAGAAGTGTGCAGGGAAGGCGCCACGGAAGAAAGTGATTGCCTGGCTTCTGTCTGGTCTGACTGTGCTCCCTGTGCTCCCTATAGTCGCAAGATACCAATTTTCTGGTGCTCAAACTTGATGTGTGTCCTGGGGGATGAAAGGCTTCCCAGATTCTAAAAGTGTCTCCAGTGTTGCCTTCCTAATTTTTTTTATAAAAAAAATAAATTTATTTTTTGGTTACCTTACATTATTGCCTATGTGTTTTGATTAAAAAACGCCATTTTGTTTGGGAGTAGGCAGGTACAGGTCAAAAATACTATGGGGTTGATTTGAGAAAAGCAAACAGACTGTGCACTTTGCAGAGGGCAGTTGCCCTCTGCAAGTGCAATTGCTCCAGAGCATCAGAAATTAGTTAAAAGCTTGACTTTGCAAAGAGTACCCAATCCTCTGCAAGGAAAATTATAAAAACAGCATTTTTGCTTGCACATGATTGGATGATGGAAGTCAGCAGAGCTTCTGCTCATTTACTAAGCTTTGGAGTAACTGCCCTTGCAGAGGGCAACTACACTTTACAAAGTGCACAGTCTTTTTCCCTTCAGTAAATCAACCCCTATTTGTGTTTTTGACAAAAGGCTAAATCATTTTGAATATCAAGTGAAAAGTACTAGTGAAAAGTTCACTTGAGAAATTGCACAACAAGTGCAATTTTTGGAAGTGCAGTCGCTGTAAATCTGAGGGGAAGAGCTGAAATTAGAGGAAGCTCTGCTGATTTTTTCATAAAATCATGTGCAAAAAAAATTAATTTCATTTTTTGGGCTTCCTTGCATGTGCCCCTCGGATCCACAGCGAAGGCACTTCTAAATGCTCTTTCTGTGGAATTCAAAGTAGAATTAGCACTTGTAGTGAAAAATGATTTTGCCTTTGTTAAATACACCCCCCTATGACTAATGAACAAGGGACAACAACCTCATTAAGGTTCATTAAAACAACACAAAATATGAAGGTTATTGTGGTAACTTGAAAATACACACAAAAAACACCAAAAAAATGTGGTTATCATTAGATAGATAGTGTTGAAATAAAAAAAAAAAAAAGATGAGTCCAAAATCAAATTAAATTTTTTGAATTTATGGAGATCTGGCTTTTTCAAAATATTATATTAGTCATGGCAGGAGGATAAATCATGAAGAAAGTAGTTTGTGAGAACTCTGTGTGAATATAAAGCAGAAAAACAACTTCATTCCTCTCGCATTATCAATCCTAAAAAAAGCGCTGTATTAAAAGACCACAGAAGAGGAATGTGCTAGCTTCAAGACGAAGGCTAGTTTTACCAGACCGAGTGCTTCCGTCTTGTAATTGCTTCAAAGCATGCACACAGACGACCGGTTTGTCCGCTAGAAAGAAGAGTCCGTCGGATAGATTTAAAACATGTTTCAAATCTAAGTCTGTCCAACTTTTGAGCAAACAAAGTCTGCTGGAGCCCACACACGATCGAATTGTCCGACAAAATCCAGTCCGCCGGGCAAAGTCTGCCGTAAAGTCCGCTCGTGTGTACGCGGCATTAGTAGTATCCACATGGATGGAGGCTCTGCAAGTGTGCATCCCTCTTTTATCATCGTATCTGGCACCAAGCCCTTAAAGCCCTAGCACAGCTTTGAAGAGGTAGTTAAAAAACAACCAAAAAAAAATCTTCCTTTTTAAAAACAAATTCCTGTCCATTACATGTTCTAAGAACAGTCTATATGTCCTTCGGTATTGGGTGACTGCTTCAAGGGGTCCACCCCCATTAAAACATTGGGGTCAATTCATGCGATATGAAGGTCACGTAACCCATTTTTCAGAAATATTACATGAGATAATAAAATAATTAATCAAAGTAAAATATCGAATGTGAGTTAAATATTGCAAAAAATTTAGAAATCATTAATGTCAATTCACTGCACACACACATTTGTTATTTATCACCTGCCAGTAGGCAGTTTATATTTTAGCGAAGTAAACAACAATGAGGGGACTGCACTGACCAGGAAATTAACCCCTTTTGGGGTTATACCGGGATGATGCCCGCAGCTGCAGGCATCATCCTGGTACTGTTTTTTAGAGCCGGCGATCGGCTTTCCAGCAATAACAATCGATGCGGCTAAAAGCCGCTCGGCTGTTATATCAGAGGGCATTCCACCGGGAGGCCCGATCAACAATCCACCGCCTGCGGTGGCTAGTGACAGTCTGGAACAAAGCCATAAGCAACGTTCCAGCCTCCTAATTGTAAACACGGAAGCGACGTCATGACGTCACTTCCCGTTTACTCGGCTGTCAATGGCACCGATTTAAAAAAAAATATACAGTATTCAGAATCGCCGAAAATGTCGATCTCAAAACTTTGAAGTGCAAAGGAGGGATTGGGGGTCTTTTAGACCCCCGATCCCTCCATAAAGAGTACCTGTCACCACCTATTACTGTCACAAGGGATGTTTACATTTCTTGTGACAGCAATAAAAGTGATCAATTTTTTTTTTAAACACAATGTATTAATATAAAAATAAATAAAATAAATAAGAAATTTTTTTTTTAAAGCGCCTCCGTCGCCGCAAGCTTGCGCAAAGAAAACACATACGGAAGTCCTGTCCGCATATGTAAACGGTGTTTAAATTACAAATGTGAGGTATTGCCGCGATTGTCAAAGTGAGAGCAATAATTCTAGCACTAGACCTCCTCTGTAACTCTGACCTGGTAACTGTAAAAAACGTTTAAAGCGTCGCCTATGGAGATTTTTAGGTACCGTAGTTTGTCGCCATTCCACGAGTGCGTGCAATTATAAAGTGTGACATGTTTGGTATCTATTTACTTGGTGTAAAATCATCTTTCACATTATACAAAAATATTGGGCTAACTTTACTGTTTGTTTTTTTTAGAATTAAATAAAAAAAGTGTCCCTTTTCACAAAAAGTTGCGTTTAAAACACTGCTGCACAAATACCGTGTGACATAAAATATTGCAACAATCACCGATTTATTCTCTAGATTCTATGCTAAAATATATATATATATATATATATATATATATATATATATATATATATAGATTTTAACTTGTAAACACCAAATGTCAAAATTAGGCTTAGTCATGAAAGGGTTAAAAGTATACAATTTATCATTGTGGAAATGTTTTTCCCAGAGCTCAGAAATGAAAATAAATTGTAACATTTCACCAGAAGGAAATTGTTCTGTGAATGAAAGCATGCTAGAATGTTTTCAAAGTTTCATAATATTTATGTGTGCATTTATTTCCTTCCTCTGGTGCAGTGTTAGCATGTAAAAAAATTGTGAAAAAACAATGCCAAAGGGGAGAGGGAAAGGGAGGAAGTGGAGGCAAAAGAGGCACAGTCCAAAAAAAAAATGTATTAAAAAAAAATGTGCATAGAACCTACCAACAATGACGGGGGAAGTAAAAAGAAAAAATAAACAAAAAAAAACATTTTAAGACCCCTGTAAAAGAGAACGTAATCTTTTCCTAAGTTATGTGCAATCGTGTATCTGTTATAAGTGCAAACCATACCAAAAATGTGCATGAAGCCTATCATCAATGACGGGGGGAAAAAACAAAACAAGAAAAAAAACACATTTTAAGACCCCTTTAAAAGAGAACATAACCCCTAACTTATATGCAATTGTGTATTTATTATAAGTGTATTTATGTTTGTGCCTTTGTCCATATATATTCCATATAAGGAATAAAAAAAAATACCCCTCTCCACTTTCCTGTTCCATCCACTCCCCTCCCCGCCAAAAGAAAAAAAAAAACACCCTGCTCACCAAATTAAATACTCTACATTTATTTCCATATACATTATCTTGATATCTGGTACACCTATACATGGGCTGAGACTTCACGGCAATGTTACCTCATATTATTACAATGTCTACCTATATCCGCCGTTCTAATGTATTTTACTCTTTCCCAATATCCGGGGAATATTGTTTCCAATCTGCCCATATATTCTCAAATTTGTCCCGTTGATTTTATGCACCCATCTTTCCGCCTCCATTATTACTTCTACCTGTCTTTTCCATTCCAGGAGTGTAGGACATGTAATCTGTTTCCAGTGCCTAGGTATCAGTGTTTTTGCTGTGTTTAGCAAATGTGGGATAACACTTTTTTTATATGATTTAATAGAAGCCGGAATTCCATGGAAGAGAAAATGTAGAGGTGACACTTCAATAGGTTTGTTGGATAAATTTTCTATCCATGGGGCTACATCTTCCCAGAAAGATCTAATTCTTGGGCAATCCCACCATATATGAAGATACGTGCCCCTCTGACCACAGCCCCTCCAACAGTTATCATTTGATGTCCAATATATTTGTGCCAATCGTGTTGGTGTTCTATTCCACCTGGCCATAAACTTATATAACATTTCTTGTGTCGAAGAGTTTATTGAGGTATAATGTGTTGCCTCCAATAACTTCTTCACCTGTGATGAGGTAAACATATATAGTTTAGTTCTTTTTCCCATTCCCTAATAACATAGGGAATTGGGCTATTTTCACCACTAAGTACAATCTTATACATTCTCAACAACAAATGATTAGTCTCTGAAGTTTTCTCACACATCTTCTCAAATATAGTAAGAAAACTCAAAGGCCTTAATTGGTTCTTTAATTTCCCCCAAAAAATAAGATATTTGATATCTCCACCTTGCCATAGGTATGTTCCCCAGGAATTCCACCACCTCCTCAAAGAGTGATAGGGTTCCCTGCAGGGCATACTGGGCACAGATTGTATTCCCCTCCGATCCCCACGAGCCCCATGCCCCCACCGCTTCTCCTGGGGAGAACCAAGGATACCCTCCTAATGGTGCCAGTGGAGGTACCCAAGGGGCATATTTGGCGGTTTTATTCATTCTGTCCCACACCGATAAACAGCCCCGTGTTATTGGGGAAGTCCACCTTGCAAGACCGCTTGACACGGTTGGTGTCCAAGGTGCCCCTTCTAAGTTTCTACCTGCTATTGTTTTTTCTAATGGGACCCAAGCCTTACTTGTGTTATCATGGCACCAATTTAGAATGCGTACTAGTGACATCGCTCTATAATACATGGCCATATCTGGGAGCCCAATTCCTCCTTCTCCTTTACTTCTGCGTAATATATCATGTGCTAATCTGGTGCTTTTATCCTTAAATACAAAGGATACAAAAGCTTTGCGTATCTGTTTGAAAAAGTGGAGTAGAATAGGAATAGTGTATAAAACATAAATTATTCTAGGTATTATGTTCATTTTTAGTGTATTAACTCTACCAAACCATGTTAGGGAGTAGCTTCTCCACCTCCGCAGATCCATCATTATCTTTACTAGGGATGAGCCGAACACCCCCCTGTTCGGTTCGCACCAGAACATGCGAACAGGCAAAAAATTTGTTCAAACACGCGAACACCGTTAAAGTCTATGGGACACGAACATGAATAATCAAAAGTGCTAATTTTAAAGGCTTTTAAATTTTAATGGATGTGGAGCGGCCCGGAGAAGAAGATGAAGAGAAGAAGATGAAGAGAAGAAGATGAAGAGAAGAAGATGAAGAGAAGAGCGGGAGCCTCCCTCCATACCATCATGGATGCGGAGCGGCCCGAGGAGAAGAAGGAAAAAAGACGCTGACGCCGCGGAGGAGATGCCAGACGAGAACACCGGAGGAAGGACCAGAACAATCAGAAGAACCAGAAGAAGAAGAAGATGGAGGAAGAAACCGAAGGAAGATAGAAGATAGAAGAAAGAAGAAAGTAGAAGCATTTAAATAAAGGTATTGTCAAAAACTGTCTCTTGTCATTTTTAACATTTTTGACAGTTTTTTAGTGAAATGGTAGGGGTACTCCCTTACCATTTCACACAGGGGGGAGGGCCGGGATCAGGGGGTCCCCTTGTTAAAGAGGGCTTCCAGATTCCGATAAGCCCCCCACCCGCAGACCCCCACAACCACCGGCCAGGGTTGTGGGGATGAGGCCCTTGTCCTCATCAACATGGGGACAAGGTGTTTTGGGGGGCTTCCCCAAAGCACCCTCCCAATGTTGAGGGCATGTGGCCTGGTACGGTTCAGGAGGGGGGCGCTCTCTCGTCCCCCCTCTTTTCCTGCGGCCTGCCAGGTTGCGTGCTCGGATAAGGGTCTGGTATGGATTTTTGGGGGGACCCCACGCCGTTTTTTTTTTAAATTTTGGCGCGGGGTTCCCCTTAATATCCATACCAGACCTGAAGGGCCTGGTATGGAATTTAGGGGGACCCCCCATGTCATTTTTTCTTAAAATTTTGGTTCAGGGTTCCCCTGTGGGGAATTCCCATGCCGTTTTTATCAATGAACTTCTATGTGTATTGTCAGACTGGCAATGCATTAATAGCCGCGAGTAGTTTTAAATGACGTTTTTCCTTTGAAATGTCATTTTGCTGTCAGACTGTTCTAAACACCGGAAACATACGCCCCTTTACAGGCATACTAAAGACACCCCTCAGGTACGAAATTTAAAGGGATATTACCCTTTTATTGTTTCACTTTAACCATTATTAAAATCACTGCTCCCGAAAAACCCATGCCGTTTTTTTTCAATGATTTTTATCTATATTGTCGGGAACATTACAGCTGCGAGCAGTTTTCAATGAAATTTAATCCTTTAGAAATGTAATTTTGCTGTGGTACTGTTCTAAACACAGGAAAGATGCGCTACTTTACAGGCATACTAAGGACACCCCCAGACATAATATTTAAAGGAATATTTATTTTTTATTGTTTCACTTTAAGCCTTCTTAAAATCACTGCTCCCGAAAAAACAGCTGTTTTTAAAACTTTTTTTTGCATTGATCCATGTCCCCTGGGGCAGAACCCAGGTCCCCAAACACTTTTTATGACAATACCATGAATATGTCTTTAAAATTAGCACTTTTGATTTCTCCCATAGACTTTTAAAGGGTGTTCCGTGGCATTCGAATTTGCCTGCGAACACCCCAAATTGTTCGGCGAACTTGCGAACAGCCGATGGTCGAGTCGAACATGAGTTCGACTCGAACTCAAAGCTCATCCCTAATCTTTACCAACAAAGCACCATAATTAAGTTTGTACAGTAATTTCTTATTTGATGTAATGTGTACTCCTAAGTAATATAGAGAATCTGCCTTCCATACAAAAGGATATGTGTGTTGCAAAGATGTTGCTACTGCTGATGAAACATGGCTTGGTAGTATCACTGACTTCTCATAATTTATTTTAAAGTTAGATAATTTACTCTATTTCTGTACTTCATCCATTAGGGCAGGTATTGATTCAAGGGGTTTTGATAGATAGAATAATAAATCATCAGCATATGCTGAAACTTTGTGTTCCTCTGTACCAACCCCTACCACAACTATTTCCTTATTTCCCTGACCCTACAGAGGAGGGGCTCCAGAGTCAAGGCAAACAATAATGGGGAAAGGGGGCACCCCTGCCTTGTACTGTTATGTATGTTAAAATAATCTGAAAGGGTTCCATTCACTTTTACTCTGGCCCTTGGTCTTCCATACAAGGCTGATAGCCATCCTCTCATCCTCTCCTCCAGACCTACTCCCTTCAGTACCTCCATCATAAACTGCCAGTTCACTCTGTCAAATTCTTTTTCTGCATCCATTGACAGAGATATCCTCAGAATTGTATCAGGTCCTTTTTTCATCCAGTGGAGGATATGGAGGGCCTGAATAGTGTTATCTCTTGTTTCGCGTTCTCTCATCAACCCCGTCTGATCATAATGGACTAATTGGACTATATGGTCCTGTAGTCGGAGGGCTGAGATCTTTGCTAATAATTTATTATCTAATATCTTAAAAACAGCTGCTAGTGTTTAGGTAGCCTGCTGATATGTGGTGACGTCTAAGGACTATCTCCCACTGACATGTTTCCCTATAAAAAGCATCTACTCCATTCCCAGTACCTAAACACTAGTAGCTGTTTTTAAGATTTTAAAAATGTGTGTAGGTGTAGGTTTAGGAAATATTTCTTGGACCTACGCGTAAGCCTTAATCTAGGCTTACCTGTAGGTCAAAGTGGTCTGTAAGGGTTTACAACCACTTTAAGGACTTTTTTTGGAATAAAGCGCCATTTGCTTACTGCACTATGAAGCTCTCCTCTTTTTGTTTCATCATTGCATTTTCTACCTAATGAACTTTTTTGAGTTGAATGCTCACGGACTGGCAACATTCAACATTCAATTATCCGTACGGAGGGATTAGAGCAGTTGATCAGAGGTGAACAACCAGATACCCGCCCAAAGGCTACACATACCAGTAATCCCTGTATGGAGGTGTCTTTGTAACAGACTGGCTGTTGGTATGAACATCTGAAGCCGTTTTTCTCTCTTGACACAAGGCGAGTTTGACTCCCAAGATAGGAGTCCACCATTCCCGGTAAGGGGCCATCCGGCTGTCTATATCACTCTCTCTCTTGAACGGGGTATAACATTGGAAGTGTTGAAACTGATCTATGGTCAAATGCATGATATCTGATATATATAGATTATCCCACATAAGCAGGCTGTCTGACAAGTGAATAGCGCTGCACTCTGGAGACTGCTACACCTTTGATAGTTGTCAGAATTACAACAGCACCTTTTGGATGTTTTTTTTATCCTCTTAATGATTTGTGCTTCTAAACACTGTTAAAACACTGTTTTTTCGGGACTATATATACACATTTTTTTTAAAAGAACATTTCACTATTTTGTTTTTTTTTTGTTTTTTTGTGTTTTACCCTCCCTTTTTTTAGTTTTATGTTTGGGGATAAATACAAAGGGTCACTTTTTTACCATATTTAGAATTAGTTGTTATACTGATTTTTAGTCAGTGTTCAATCACTTGATTATTCATTTGCAATTTGCGCATCTTTTTTGTTTCATATACATTAAAGTCTCTCCCTAAGACCATAAATCCTTCCCTAAATTTCTCTAGGAGCTTGATGGTTTTAGACAAAGTCCACCGTATAGGTGTTTGGGGCATATATAGAGGCAAATGTATATTAATGTCCATTCAGCATACCTTTAACAAGTACAAATCTCCCTTCCGGGTCCAGTTGTTCTACTATAGAGGTCAAGGGGCATGTTCATTCAAAGGCTATCATCACCCCCTTGCCCTTGCAATAGGTGAAACTGAATGGAACCACTGGTTATATAGATATTGGGGCATTCAAGGTAGAGATCCTTCTGTAAAATGCGTCTCTTGTATAAATACCACATCTGCCATATAATGGCATAATTCCTGCCATAAACACCCCCTTTTGTGAGGAGAACACAAGCCCCTCACATTATAGAATACAATTTTCATTGAACTAGACCTTTATATCTTAGGTTTTCCTAAGTCATTGCCGTGTGTCTCGGTTTTTCCCTCTCTAGGTGCATCTATACCAAATATACAACAAAAACACGATAAAAGTGAATAAAAGTAAAAACCTTCTTACTACAATACACCATTCTACCTAAAGAATTGTACCAAATAAAAGGAGGACAGGTCCGTGTGGTTTCCGTAGTCTCCACTCTGATGCCTTCCTTCCCTCTGCCTTCATGTAGATTATTTAACCCCTTACATCGGGACCCGCCTAATTGAAAAATATTATATCCCATAGACAGGAAAACAGAAAAAAAAGGAAAAAACAAGAGAAGAAAAAGAAAGAAAAAAGAAAACCAGTAAAAACACATATATATCTAGTACATGAGGGGTCAAATAGCCCCCGGGATAGTTTCAGTCCAATTATTTTTCTTCTATGGCTGTGACAGAGGAACAAAAAAAACATTAAAAAAAGCAAAAAGTGATGAGGCAATTTTTTACCCCCCAACAAAAAATTTAAAAAAAAAATTAAAATAAAAGGGGTGATGAGGTAATCTTATGAGGCCTATGTTACCCCCCCCCCAAAAAAAAGGGGGGGAAAAGGGATAAAGTTATTACTTAATCTTTCAGTTCATTGCACCGATCCTAGCATTAAAGATTCATTCTTCTCTGCACAGACCCTTTGCTGTATTTTAATAGGGACCCATGACCAAGATTTTATAGTTGCCGTTCTCCAATCCGGAAAATCCCCTTGAGGTAGTTACAGTATTTCTAAAAATCTTTTTAAATTGTTCTTAGTATGAAGCACTGCCATTTTGCCGTGTCTTGATGCTGTCAAATGAAAAGGGAACCCCCAGCGATATTTAAAATCTGCTGATCTCAGGGTCTCCAACAATGGTATGGATATATCAGGGAACAAAGATATTTGGGCTCCTTTAAATTCTTGTCAAAAATATTTTATTAAATTCAATAAGATTAAGTACAATAAAATTAATACTGTATATTGTACAATTTAGAGTATTTATATAATAATTATATGTGGTTACAATTATAGAATTAATCATGAGGTAAGGCTTTATGAAAAAATCTAAGTAATTAAATAACAATTATGAGCTAAACCAATTGTGATGTATACATTCAAATATTGTGTAATATTAAAGATTATGAAAAACTAAGTACAGATTTCCTGAGCAATCTTGGATTAATGAATTGTATTTCAATACTAATGATATCTTTGTAACCTAAGGTACAACTAAATCATAAGGTGTAAAGAGAGTCAGAGTAGAGAAAGGAAGAATAAGGTAGAGAGTGAAGAAGACATATTAAGGAGGCGTCCACCGGGTCGATCCAGAAGTCACAGTCAAACCTATACAGTCAGCATGAGTTCAAATCATCTACCATGGCCATAAAAGATTGTCATTGAATGATAATGGTAGGAAGTGTTCTAACCAAGGCTGCCATAGTTTTACGAAATGTAGGTATTTGGTTTTGTTCAATAGCAGCCATTTTAGCGTGTACCATAAAATTATTCATTCTTTGTTTGGTCTCGGCCCACTCCAAAGAGGGGGTCTTCCAAGCTCTCGCCACTGTTTGTGTTGCTGCTGTGAGCAAAAATACGAATAGTTTAAATTGGGCATGAGTTAGACATTCTGGCTTGAGGCAGAGTAGTGTCGTTGCAAGGTTAGGGTGAAAGGTAATGAATATTTTGGAAGCGTGTGTAAATAGTTCTTTCCAAAATGCCTGTATTATTGGACAGGACCACCAAGTGTGCTTGTATGTACCTTCTTCTAAACAACCGCTAAAACAGTGATTTGAGTAAGCGGGGGTAAATTTAGCAATTTTGGTTGGTGCTAAGTACCACCGAGTTAATACCTTATAATTTGTTTCCATGGCTAGTACATTAGGGGAGGATGATTTAATTGTGGACCAAATTTTAACCCACTCTGCCTCGTCCATAGTGTATTCCAAGTCCTCCTCCCATTTCCACACATAAGTAGGTATATCCTTATCAGAGTTTATTAGTAATTGAGAATAGAGGGAAGAAATTCGTCCTCTATCGTGTGGATCGTTTTTGCATGTGGATTCAAAACTAGTGAAGCGGGTCAAAAGGTACATCAGAAATGGTATTAGGTGTAAAGAAATTTTTTATTTGAAAGTATCGGAACAATTCCGATTGAGGTATACCGTGTGTTTCGCAGAGAGATGGAAAGGGAATAAAAGATGACGAATTAATAAAGTTGTGGAAATTCAGTAGATTTCAGTAGATCTTCAAGGAAGACCATGCTTTAAAAGAGAGAGGATAAATCCATGCTGGGTAAAAGGTTGGGTTTTTGAAAAAAGAGAGGAGGGGGTTGTGTAAAGATTGCAATTTATGTTTAAATTTAAGCCTGTCCCAGAGGGATAAGTAATGTTTAGTAATAGGATTACTTAAGCCAAGACGGTTTTTGGAATGTATCCATAATATATTGGAGATCGATAAAGGTTCACAATCATAAGCCTCTATCAAAACCCATAATGGAATTTCCTGAGTGGCATGATATTTTGGTAAACTAGTTATGTGGGCTGCTCTATAGTAAGTGGCAAAATTTGGTACTCCAAGACCACCTAAATTTTTAGGTAAGTATAATGTTTTAAGAGGTACACACGGTTTTGAGGATCCCCAAATAAATTTCAATATTCTTTTCTGGATAATACGTAAATAGTGGGCGGGGACTGCAATCGGTAATACTCTAAATAAATATAGTAGTTTAGGTAAAATTGACATTTTAACAACATTTATTTTCCCCAACCAGGAGATGGGAAGGTGGGACCAGCTGTCCATTAGGTTCGTAATGTGCTTGAAAATGCTAGGGTAATTAGCAGAGTATAAGTCTGATAAAGAGGCTGTAAGGTGAATTCCTAAGAACGGAATTGATCCCTCTGCTCATGTGAAGGGAAGTGCTACTTTTGCTGAAGTTAATTCTAATGTTGAAAGCAATATGTTTAATGCTATACATTTCTTGGAATTTATCTGTAGCCCTGATATGGTAGCAAATTTGTTGAGAATAGGTAATAAATTTGGGCCTGAGACTTGGGGAGATGATAGAAACAATAAAATATCATCTGCAAATAAGCTAAGTTTATGATGGATTCCACCTAATTCTATTCCAGTGACTGTCGGTTCTAATCTAAGGTATTGAGCTAAAGGTTCTATTAAAAGAGCAAATAATAAGGGGGAAAGTGGGCTACCCTGTCTAGTGCCTCTTTCTATGTTAAAGTGTTTTCCGATTTATATCCTGCGTATTTTATGTAGGCTTGGGGTTTGTTATAAAGAGCTGCTATCTAACTAGTGAAGTGGGGGCCAAATCCCCATTTCTGAAGAGTGTAGTGTAAATAAGGCCAGGTTACTGAATCAAAGGCTTTTCTTATGTCTAGAGAAAGAAAGCATGTAGGAATTCGTCTTTTTTTGGCTATGTACGCCAAGAGGGTTGCTCGACGTACGTTATCACTTGCTTGCCTTGTTGGCATAAATACAACTTGGTCATTATGTATAAGTTTACCAATTATCTTCTTAGGTCGGGTAGCTAGGATTTTTGCTAAGATTTTGATGTCTTGATTTAGGAGGGAAATGGGACGGAAGTTTGTGCAGGAGGGGTTTGTGAGTGGGGTTTGGGGATCATGCAAATAATAGATAATAATGATTCACGTCTAAAGGAGTAGTCGTCTATTAGAGTGTTGAATGCTTCCTCTAATATAGGAGAAAGAGTTTCAGAAAATGTTTTATAATATAAGGCTAAATATCCATCTGGGCCAGGCCTTTTGTTAATTTTCAGTTCTTTTATGGTTTTCAAAACTTCTGCTGATGTTATGCGTTCTTCCAGCAATATTTTGTGTGTGTGTTAGTTTAGTTAGATTTATTTTAGAGAAGAAGTTATCCACATCAGACTGATTGAATTCTTTTGATTCTGAATATAATGATGCTAAATAATTACGGAATTTTTGAATGATTTTAAGAGGATTACTCGTATAAGTGTTATTTGATATTTTAAGTTTGATTGGATTTGATTTTCTGGCAATAGATTTCAGCGCGTGAGCTAGAAGGGTATTAGGTTTGTTTGATTTCATGTAAAACATGTGTTTTGATCTGCGTAATGTCTTATCTGCTGATTCTGTTAAGAATAAATCATATTCTAATCTGGCTTTTTCTAATTGTTCTTTTGATTTAGAGGAGGGATTGCTTTGAAATGAAGCAAAAGCAGTGTTAAAGTTGGATTCTAATTTTCGTGCTAGGCTAATGCGTTCTCTTTTAATAAGTGCCGTTTGTCGTTGGATCAATCCCCGCATCACAGGCTTATGTGCTTCCCATAAAGTTAGTGGGTTAGTGTTAAATTCTAGATAATCCTTAATACCTTGTTCAATTATTTGACTATGTAAGGGGTTCTTAAGTATGATGTCAGGAAGGTACCACGTTGAGTCATGGGCTTTAGGGATGGTAGAGGATATTGTGGTGTATATTGCATTATGATCTGACCAAGGAATGGGGATTATGATGGATGTAAGAATTTCCGGTACCATAGCTGTGGTTAGAAAAATGTGGTCTATACGCGTGGAAATCTTATGTGGGTGTGAATAGTAGGTAAAGCATCTTTTGGATGGATTACATTCTCTCCAAGAGTCTACTAGATTATACCGAGAGAGTAGCTTAGAAAATGAATGATTGCTTGAGTTGCGAGAGGGAATATAAGGCGATTTGTCTAGAAATGGGAGGAGGACCTGGTTGGAGTCACCGCATATGGTGACCGTACCCAATTTATGAGTATTTACCACTTGTAATAAGTGTGAAAAAAATGGGGTTGGTTGTTTATTAGGAGCATAGTATGATACTATCATTACCGCATTGTCCATAATGTGACCAATGATAATAAGATAACGCCCCTCAGGGTCTTTAATTTCTGATTGGATTAAGAACGGGGTAGATCTGTGGAAGGCTATAAGGGTTCCCCCCTTCTTGGCGTTGGCCGAGGCTGTAAAGACTTGTGGGTAAAAAGGACTCATATATTTAGGAGTAGAATTCACTGCAAAGTGAGTTTCTTGTAGGCATATTATATGAGCCTTCTTAGCTTGAAAGGAACTAAATGCTTTTGTTCTTTTTTTGTGGTGTGTTGATTCCCTGAACATTCAGGGAAAGGATGTTTAAGCCTGCCATGATAAATGATCTAAAAGTTAATACTCACCAGTGTCTGTTAGTGTCCGACTGGATGAATCGACCCGTGTGGACCCAAAGAAGGGATAGGGAGGAGGGACTAGAGCCGTTAGGAGTATAGAAAGATAGAGAAAACTGAAAATAAAAAGGATAAAGTTAGATAAGATGCAAAAAAGCATGTAATGAAAAGTAAGGTTTACCCGTGATGGGGGGAATAGGCCACCATCAGGGGGAACGTAGCCTGCGTCATCTTCCCACATATTATGTATGGGCAGACGAGGAGGGCAAATTAGGGCACGCTGAACGTCCGTGTGAGGAAGAAAAGCCCTAATAATATTATTTAAAAGAAGACAAGAAACAAGAAAATGCAAAATGATTTGACGAAAAATTAATACAAGTAAATTCCGCTTGGTGTTGGGTTATATTAATCCTAGAGTAAATGGAATGTTATAAATTGCAATAAAAGGTAACCATCTAATAAAAATTTGAACATGCTAAAACAGAACAAAACCTAAATCTCTTGATAAATCGTATTAATAACTTTGTAAAATAAGAAGACCAGTCAGCAACCTTAGGTAATGGCTTTTAAAAATAAAATAAAATAAAATAAAGTAAAATAAAATAAGACCTTCCACGTTGTCTTTAAAAGTCTGGTCCCAGAGGGGGAGGATGAGGGGGGGGGCAAAAATACTAGACCAAAACAGTACATAGATCTCTTAGTTAATTTTGTTAATACATTTTTAACCTGAGAGGACCAGCCAGCAAACTAGGATGATGACTTTTTCCATTCCCCCCCCCCCCCTTACCACCTCCCACAGACAAAATAAAAATAGAATAAAATCCAATAAGATCTTCCACATAGTCTTGAAGAGTTTAGTCACAAAAAAAAAATGTAATATATGGTGGGGAATGGAGGAAGGGGAATTAAACAAATGTAAACATAGAATTAGACAAATAGACATACATACAAGTAATCATTTTCACATTTGAGCCTACTTATATATTGGTCTTGACGTATTCAATACATAAGTATATGAATTTACTTAAATAAATAAGTATGCTGTCTATCATATCAATAAATGGACTAAGATTAGGTGTTGCAATATTTTGTTTTGAATTTAGGAAGTCAAATGAATTTTTATCTGGGTTTCAAAAATAATGGGTATGTGGAGAGGAAATAAAAATTGGCTAAGTTATGGTTCAATATGATAACGAATCAAGGGATCTGCTTATATTATTCAGTCCATGGCTTCTACAATTTGTTGTGAAGGGGAATCCAAACGGCTTCTCTTGTGAGAGTGGGAATTGATTCCGTTGTTTCCAGAAAGTTTGGGGGATTTTTGTGAAGAAGATGACGCTGATCTTCTGCGTGGGGAACTGGTGTTAGAAAGGGTATCCAATAAATGCAGATTTTGTAGAGTTTGCTGTAATACTTCCTCTGATCTGCAGATGAATTTTGAGCCTTTGCATGCAAAACATATAGAAAAGGGGAAACCCCATTGGTAGTTTATGTGATGATTTTGTAATATCAGAAGTAGGGGTTTCATTGCTCAGCATTTGTTTATAGTGAGTTGAGAAAGGTCAGCAAATAGTTGGTACTTCTGTCCTTGAAAAGATAAGTAATTTCTTTCTCTTGCTGCTGCTAGCAGATTCTCCTTAATACGATAAAAATGAAATTTTGCGATTATATCGCGTGGTAGACCTTCTGCTTTCTTAGGTGCAAGAGTGCGATGGGTTCTATCCATTTCAAAACGGTCTGCTGACAATGTAGGCAGAAGTTCCTGAAATAAGACAGTAATGGTAGTTTGCAGGTCTGTTACTGACTCTGGGATACCTCTGATTCTAATATTGGAGTGTCTAGCTCTATTCTCAAAATCTTCTAATTTTGTTTGTAAAGCTATATTTTCCTCCTTAAGATTATCCAGCTCATACATGTATTCTTGTGTTGTAACTTCTATTTCATCCACTCCTGTGCGGCTGCCCAGCTCCCTTATCTCTTTTGTGAGGCTTTTAGTGATATGTTCTGAAGTTTGCCTCAGAGCTTTGTTAAGCATTTTTTCAAATTGCCTTAATAGTGCTGGAGAGGCAGGGGAATCTTGTGAAATAGACTGTATGTCATTAATTTCTGTGTCTGACTCACCAGGAGAGGCTGTCTGTATAGGCTGGTGTTTCTGTGAGAGCGCCCAGGCTTTTGAGGAGGCAGGTATCAACGCCATTTTAGCTGCAGTGCGCACTTTGGTTTCCTTAATGGAGGGGTTTTTGTTTTTGGTGCGGATGCCTCCTAACACCATAATTTTTGCTCCAAATGATACCTCTGTGTTCCAGGAGTTGTCTGGTGTGTATCTGTGTGTCTGGGACCGGCGGGCTCCGGTTATTTAGTAGCTTTTCTCCTCACACAGAGCGGAGCTCTAACAGTGCATGACTGTTCCTGTCAGAGTCCAGCTGCTGTTCCCCAGGCTCCTTTAGAATTCAAACATGGGTATTTCCCATGCGTTTTTCATAATCACCTCTTTCACAGAGTATTTGTGCATCTTACCAATAGCGTCTCTCGGTCTATCCTTATTATATTGGGCCTGAACATAAGGTGTAACACGATGTACTCTGTCCACTTCCAAAGCTTCTTACACTGTTCCCCCCAAAATTTGCTGAAATAAGCCTTGTAGAGTAACTATTAGGTTACTAGTGCGTATGCGTATGTTTTGTCTGTGTTCCCTGTTTTCAAAATCATCCAACTGATCCATATAAAAGTTCATTTCCTCCTCCTGACATTTGGTGTTATCCTGTACATCCGCCACAGCCTGTATAATTTCTTCTTGTTTTTTTTCTACTTCTTCCACTCTATGTCCCAATGCTATCAAATCTTCCTTTATCTCTTCTATTACCTGTTTAAATAACTGTTCCACTGCTGCTATCAGTTGTTGGATATCTGCTTTTGTGGGAAGCGCTCTTATATGTTCTTTGATATCACAAACCCAATATCTTCCCCAGGGGTGTTCAATGCGCCTTGTCCTTTCCCAGGTGGGGTATTACCTCTGGATGTTGTTGTTGCCTGGGTTAAGTGGGTTTTCTCTTTATTCCCCTTATCCCCTCCAGCTGTCTCTCCTTCTCTCTGCTCAGGACTATTATGCCTTTGCTCACTATTTCCATCTTCAATGGTCTTCAGGGGGCTATAGCCATGCCCTATGGGGGTCTCTCCACAAGCCACCACAACCACCTCCCTAATTCCATCCACTACTCCTCCCCTGTCCCCAGGGGTCTGATGGGGGCTATGGCCATGATCAAATGTTAAAGATCTTTTGCCAGCTTCTGCCATCCCACCCCCTGGTACCTAGTATCCACGTCCATGTGCAGATAATCTCCAGGCTTCTGCCTGTGATCCACCGCTTGGCATTGGGGATCCTCGTCCTGGCATTGTTTGACCTCCCTTTGTCTCTGTATTCGCTCGCTTCCTCTCCTCCTGGCTCTGTATTTGGTTTGGGCGTCCGTGATCTCCACTCTGCGCAGTGAGATAGGCTCTCAGCCCACCTGCAGAGTTTCTGTTACCGCCTCCCCCTGGCTGGAGTGTCACTCGTCTGCGAGTTGTCATCCCTCACTCCTTGTACTGTGGCAAGCACGTCTCCCCTTCTCCTCCTTTGCTGTTCTGCTACTGCCGATCGCTCTGCTAATTGCCATCTGCTTTGTAATTACCCAGGGGCGTGAGACACACTCACATAGCATGTCCTCACTCCTCATCTTTCATTTATGCCTGTGCTCAACAATTTAATTTAGGTACACTGTTGCATGGCCGCGCAATTGTCATTCAAAATGTTACAGCGCTGAAAGCTGAAAATTGGCCTGGGCAGGAAGGGGGTGAAAATGCCCTGTATTGAAGTGGTTAATGAAATGTTAAATGGATCTTAATAAGGAATTGCAGTCTGCTCACATAATTTGTAATAAAAACATTGTTTGCCATTCTGAAGCTTCCCCCAACCACTTTGCATATTATTTTATATATACTGTGATTCTGTACTTGGCAAATATGCTGCAGAAATCTCCCTCCACTGAATCTGGCTGCATCCATTTTAACTGTGGGCAGCTGAAGCTGCTGCCTGTTCACTTCCTGGATTTACACAGACACACAGAGGATCACCTCCATCTCTACAGCCCTGCAGCTCTCATTGGCCCTCTTATGACTCACCCCCCTCACTTCCTGGCAAACTCACACAAAAGTTAGAGAGAGACAGCTGTGCATGATGTCATAAGCCTAGGCTAATGACCAGACAAGAAAGAGGAAGTGGGCTGTATAAGGTATTTATACTGGCAGAAAAAACATATATTACTATCCAAAGTTAAAACAACAAGGGCAGAACAGTTAATAGAGGGAAAGATGAAAATGACTGAAGATCCGCTTTAAATACAAAATAGCTTAACATCTTGCCTACAGGGACTTTTACCCCCTCCCTGCCCAGGCCAATTTTCAGCTTTCAGCGCAGTCGCATTTTGAATGACAATTGCGCAGTCATACAATGCTGTACCCAAACAAATTCTTTATCATTTTTTTGAGACCAATAGAGTTTTCTTTGGTAGTATTTACTCACCACTGTTTTTTTTTTTTTTTTTTTTGCTAAACAAATAAAAAAAGACCTTTTTTTTTTTACGTTTTTCTTAGTCATATAATTTTGTAAATAAGTAATTTTTCTCTTTCACTGATGTTCACTGAGAAGGCTGCACTGACAGGCACTGATAGGCTGCACTAATGGGCACCGATGGACGGCTCTTCCTATTTACATCGTGATCAGCCGTGATTGGACACGGCTGACTACGTGGTAAAGAGTCTCCGTCAGAGACTCTTTACCTGGATCAGTGTTGCGGGGTGTCAGACTGACACCCCGCAACAACGTTCGCCAAGATGCGCGCCCCCAGGGGCGCGCAGCGGCTCAATATACTGCGGACGTCATATGACGCCCAGTCAGATTGTTGAGACCACTTTGCCACCGTCATCCTGCTATATGGCGGGCGGCAAGTGGTTAAAATACCCTTTTATCACTGCCCCAGCCCTTGCAGCCCTTTCCATCTGTGCAAAGAGCTGAGTCTCCACTTCCCCACTAACACTGGGAGGTCTATAACAAACTCCAATGACAACCTTTGTAGTGTGCACATCCATGTACATATCCACCCATAATTCTTCAGACTCATCACACTCTGCATCAACTAGGTCCTCTTTCACATTCACTTTGAGATCACTTCTCAGAGACAGACACCACCACCCCTCTGTTTTACCCTGTCTTTCCAAAAGAGAGCATAACCAGGAATATTAATAGCCCAGTCATGAGAATAATGAAGCCAAGATTTAGCAATACCCATTAGATCATAGTTCTCCTTGTGCCCCAGAGCTTCCAACTCACCTATTTTGCTTGGCAGACTTCTGGCATTGGTGAACAAACATTCTAATTCATTGTCACATTTTGCAAACGTATGTTGAATATTTTTTATTTTAGTACAAATAGTACGATTTCCAATGGTTATTTGTAAGATAGGAAAAAATGGAAGGATTCCCCCAAGGGTTTTTTAGCAGCTAGGTATTCTAATCAAGAAAGTTTGTATAGTTTATAATATTGTAAAATCTTTTTTGGACAAAATTAGTACAAGAATGGGAATAGGAATTAAAATATGAGTTCTGGCTACAGGTGTGTACCATTACAGCTGTCAATTATTACACAGTACAACTATTAATTGACAGTACATTACAAGAATGATATCCACACGAACACCCCAACGCGTTTGAACTTATTCGGTCATAGTCTCTTTCAGGGTTTTTTTTGGCTCTAAAAAGATATCAAAACATCCATATGTTAAATACCTCATATTCTGTGAGCAATTGTGCATGTCATATATAAGTAAATTGATAATTACCGCTCGGGAAATGGAACTCTACCCTATAGCCATAAATTGTTTAAAAAGATCCCAGCGGTCCAAAAATCTCCACACGCCATTCCCACCTCCTCAAGATGAAGCCCGGGTCCAGAAGGCTTGCAAGAAGCCACACATGTGGACCCTCCTGGGATGGGTAAATGTACAGCACCTCTAATGTTTTACAATAATCTCAATAAATTAATCAATGAAATGGTAAAAGTGTAGTAAAAAAAAAATTATCACTTTGTCCATTCGCAGTACTAGTGGAACTTGCTGAGTCTGTTACTGTCCATATATACTGGTTCTCTTAAAATTATATATTGTTTTTTATTTATCGGATACCATTTGGTTTTTGATTCAAGTATTAGTGGTTTTTAAATAAGAAGCAAATTGGAATTTTTTATTTTTGGTTCGCAGTCTATTGATGGCTGCTGATTGGCCAAAGCATGCACCTGACCTGCATGCTTTGGCCAATGACAGTGTGCTCTGCTGTGAGAGCCATGATTGGCCAAAGGCAGGGTGCCTTTGGCCAATCATGGCTCAGGGGGCTGAGTCCATGCCCCACATTATGTAAGGCTGCTTACATAATGGCCTTGCATAGTTTTATAAATGAAAGCAGCAAAATTACATTTGTAAAGGAAAAGATTTAATTTAAAACTGCTCGCAACTATAATGTATTGCCAGATCCCGGCAATATACATAAAAATCATTGAAAAAAACTGCATGCCCCCCCAGTCCAATACCAGGGTCTGGTATTGATATTAAGGTAAACCCTGTGCCAAAATTAAAAAAAAAATGAGTGGGGATCCCTCCCAAAATCCATACCAGGCCCTTTAGGTCTGGTATGGATTTTAAGGGGAACCTGCGCCAAAATTAAAAAAAATGGTGTGGGGGTTCTCCAAAATCCATACTAGACCTTTATCCAAGCACGCAACCTGGCAGGCAGCAGGAAAAGGGGGGGTGAGAGAGCGTACCATGCCACATGCCCTCAACATGGGGAGGGTGTTTTGGGGTCCACTTAAAACACCTTGTCCCCATGTTGATGGGGAGAAGGGCCTCTTCCCCACAACCTCTGCAGCTGAAAAAAACCATAGATGTGAACGTGTCCCATAGGAAACCATTTTAAATGAACTGTTGTGTGTTTCTGCAAAAAGCACCAAAAAACACATAGGTGTGAACTAGGCCTAAGACAATTAGTAACATAATGGGGTTAGAAAAAACTAAAATTAGCCCTTTATAGTACAAAAAGAGCAGATAATCGCTACTGTAAGGGGTTCATTTTTTACTCTGGAATAGTGAAATTAATATATTTTACTTTTATCATATATATATAATAATAAATACACCCAGGAGTAGGATGTATGGGCATTATAACTAGGAGTCAGACATGAAGCTATACGAAGGGTGGAAGGGAAATATACAGTGGGGATGGAAAGTATTCAGACCCCCTTACATTTTTCACTCTTTGTTATATTTCAGCCATTTGCTAAAATCATTTAAGTTCATTTTTTTCCTTATTAACCACTTGACAACTGGGCACTTAAACCCCCTTCCTAACCAGACCAATTTTCAGCTTTCGGTGTTCTCACATTTTGAATGACAATTACTCAGTCATGCAACACTGTACCTATATGAAATTTCTGTCCTTTTTTTCACACAAATAGAGCTTTCTTTTGGTGGTATTTAATCACCGCTTGGTTCCTTATTTTTTGCGCTATAAAAGAAAAAAGACCGAAAAATCTGTAAAAAAATGCATTTTTCTTAATTTCTGTTATAAAATTTTGCAAATTAGTAATTTTTCTTCATATATTTTTGCCAAAATTTATACTGCTACATATCTTTGGTAAAAATAATCCAAATCGGTGGATATTATTTGGTCTTTGTGAAAGTTATAGAGTCCAAAATCTATGGTGCCAATATCTGAAAATGAATCACACCTGATCTAATTTCTTGAGGCCCTAACATGCCAGAAAAGTACAAATACCCCCCAAATGACCCCTTTTTGGAAAGAAGACATTCCAAGGTATTTAGAAAGATGCATGGTGAGTTTTTTGAAGTTGTCATTTTTTCCCACAATTCTTTGCAAAATCAAGTTTTTATTTTTACTTTTTTTTTTCACAAAATTGTCATATTAGCAGGTTATTTCTCACACACAGCATATGCATGCCACAAATTACACCCCAAAACACATTCTGCTATTACTCCTGAGTACGGTGATACCACATGTGTGAGACTTTTACATAGCGTGGCCACATACAGAGGCCCAACATGCAGGGGAGCACCTTCAGGCATTCTGGAGCTCCCAGGCCAATTCTGACATTTCTCTCCTACATGTAAAAATCATCATTTATTAGCTTTTATGGGTATGCCACATGGTTTTACAAAGGGGGTACAAAATACATTAATGGGTAGCATCATCCTAAATATGACTAAGATCAGGAAGTGGGGTAAAAAGAGGGATCAGAGCAAGGACCTCTCCAATAATGTCCTGCCTCTTTTACAAAAACAACGGACTATTGCGGTACCATGAAAAAAGACTTGAATTAAAAAAGCATAAATTTATTTCAAAACATGATAAAAAAGTCCCACAAGGGACATCAATTGTACATATTCATAACATGACATGCATAGACAATGATAATTGTTTTACAGCATTGTTGATACTATTGTATGGTGTGATACTTGCAGACGTGACCTCTACGTTTCGCGGTCACAGCCGCTTCTTCAGGAGGCGTCTAACAGTATATAGTCTATGAAGGTGAAGAACAATACAGTATCAACATGATAAGAAACATACATGGTTTTACAAAAAGTACATGGTTAATATTGGAGAACATATTTGAAATTTGAAGTTTAAAAATTGCACTCACCACACTATAACCATAACGGTTCTCTGGAGCGGTATTTGTGAGACGCCCTCACGAGGCGTTCACCTTCATAGACTATATACTGTTAGACGCCTCCTGAAGAAGCGGCTGTGACCGCGAAACGTAGAGGTCACGTCTGCAAGTATCACACCATACAATAGTATCAACAATGCTGTAAAACAATTATCATTGTCTATGCATGTCATGTTTTGAATATGTACAATTGATGTCCCTTGTGGGACTTTTTTATCATGTTTTGAAATAAATTTATGCTTTTTTAATTCAAGTCTTTTTTCATGGTACCGCAATAGTCCGTTGTTTTTGTAAAAGAGGCAGGACATTATTGGAGAGGTCCTTGCTCTGATCCCTCTTTTTACCCCACTTCCTGATCTTAATCATTTATTAGCTATAAAATGACATAGAATCCCAAAACATTATATATGTTTTTTTAGCAAAGACCCTAGAGAATACAATGGTGGTCATTGCAACTTTTTATCTTGCATGGTATTTGCGCAGCAATTTTTTTAACGCGTTTAAAAAAAAAAAACAGTTTTGTGCTTTAAAAAAAAACATAACAGTAAAGTTAGCCCAATGTTTTTGCATAATGTGAAAGATAAAGTTACCCTGCGTAAATAGATACCCAACATGTCACCTTTTAAAATTGCACGCGCTTGTGGAATGGCACCAAACTTCGCTACTCAAAAATCCCCATAGGCGACGCTTTAAATTTTTTTACTGGTTACATGTTTTGAGTTACAGAGGAGGTCTAGGGCCAAAATTATTGCTCTCGCTCTACCGATCACAGCGATACCTCACATGTGTGGTTTGAACACCGTTTTCATATGTGGGCGGGACTTACGTATGCGTTCGCTTCTGCATGCGAGCACACGGGGACAGGAGCGCTTTAAAAAAAAAATTTATTGTTCATTTTACTTTATTTATTTTAGTTTGATGCTTTTTTCCCAAAAAAAAAATTTTGACCACTTTTATTCCTATTACAAGGAATGTAAACATCCCTTGTAACAGGAATATGGCATGACAGGTCCTCTTTACAGTGAGATATGGGGTCAATAAGACCCCACATCTCACCTCTAGGCTGGGAAGCCTAAAATAAAAAAAAAAAAAAAAAAGATCCTGGCTTTGATCGTAACGGCGAGTCGGTAGAAGCACCGGAGGGTGGCGGGAGGGGGGGACAGAACGTAAGAACGATCAAGCAGTGGAACAGCCGCTATGATCATTCTTATGGTGTAGGGCAGTGATGGCGAACCTTGGCACCCCAGATGTTTTGGAACTACATTTCCCATGATTCTCAACTACACTGCAGAGTGCATGAGCATCATGGGAAATGTAGTTTCCAAAACATCTGGGGTGCCAAGGTTCGTCATCACTGGTGTAGGGAGTCGCCGGCTGAAAAAGCTGATATCTGAATGATACCTGTAGCTGCAACCATCATTTAGATATCCCCGCACAAAATCAAGGACGTCGTATGACAGCCAGCGGGCGGGAAGTGGTTAAAACACATTTTTTTCTTTTAACACAAAGTTGTCCATTCATACAATATTTCTAACACATAACATGTACATTCCAAAAATGACACCCCAAAATAGATTCTCCTACTCCTCCTGAGTACGGCGATACCACATGTGTGAGACTTCCACAGCCTGGCCACATACAGAGGCCGAGTACAGCCGAGTATGGCTGAGCATGGCAAAGCATGGCTGGGTATGGCTGAGTATGGCAGGGTATGGCAGGGTATGGCAGGGTATGGCGGGGTATGGCGGGGTATTGCATAGTACTGCGGGGTATTGCAGAGTACTGTGGGGCATTGCAGAGTACTGCGGGGCATTGCAGAGTATTTGTGGGGCATTGCAGAGTAGTGCAGGGCATTGCAGAGTATTATGGATGGCTAAGCATGGATGGATGGATGGCTGGATGTCACTGGTTAGCGCTGTGGGCACTACACATCAAGCCCACAGCGCTGCAGCCATCCATCCATCCCCCTCTCTGTCATTTGACAGAGCGATCACATGGTAAACGGCCGCGATCAGCAGCCATTTACCGGGATCCGTGATGCGCCGGGTCCAGAGGATGTGTTCGGGTGCACGCCCCAGGGGGCGCACTAGAGGGGAGTTCTGGGAGGACATCATAGTACGCCCTCCCAGACTTAAGCAACCGCCCTGCAGCAGCCGTCATTCGGCTATGGGTCGGTTGTTAAGTGGTTAATGTACACACAGCACCCCATATTGACAGAAAAACAGAATTGTTGACATTTTTGCAGATTTATTAAAAAAGAAAAACTGAAATATCACATGGTCCTAAGTATTCAGACCCTTTGCTGTGACACTCATATATTTAACTCAGGTGCTGTCCATTTCTTCTGATCATCCATGAGATGGTTCTACACCTTCATTTGAGTCCAGCTGTGTTTGATTATACTGATTGGACTTGATTAGGAAAGCCACACACCTGTCTATATAAGACCTTACAGCTCACAGTGCATGTCAGAGCAAATGAGAATCATGAGGTCAAAAGGAACTGCCTGAAGAGCTCAGAGACAGAATTGTGGCAAGGCACAGATCTGGCCAAGGTTACAAAAAATTTCTGCTGCACTTAAGGTTCCTAAGAACACAGTGGCCTCCATAATCCTTAAATGGAAGATGTTTGGGACGACCAGAACCCTTCCTAGAGCTGGCCGTCCGGCCAAACTGAGCTAACGGGGGAGAAGAGCCTTGGTGAGAGAGGTAAAGAAGAACCCAAAGATCACTGTGGCTGAGCTCCAGAGATGCAGTCGGAAGATGGGAGAAAGTTGTAGAAAGTCGACCATCATTGCAGCCCATCACCAGTCAGGGTTTTATGGCTGAGCGACCCGACGGAAGCCTCTCCTCAATGAAAGACACATGAAAGCCCACATGGAGTTTGCTAAAAAAACACCTGAAGGACTCCAAGATGGTGAGAAATAAGATTCTTTGGTCTAATGAGACCAAGATAGAACTTTTTGGTCTTAATTCTAAGCGGTATGTGTGGAGAAAACCAGGCACTGCTCATCACCTGTCCAATACAGTCCCAACAGTGAAGCATGGTGGTGGCAGCATCATGCTGTAGGGGTGTTTTCAGCTGCAGGGACAGGACGACTTGTTGCAATTGAGGGAAAGATGAATGCGGCCAGGTACAGGGATATCCTGGATGAAAACCTTCTCCAGAGTGCTCAGGACATCAGACTGGGCCGAAGGTTTATCTTCCAACAAGACAATGACCCTAAGCACACAGTTAAAATAACGAAGGAGTGGCTTCACAACAACTCCGTGACTGTTCTTAAATGGCCCAGCCAGAACCCTGACTTAAACCCAATTGAGCATCTCTGGGGGGAGCTAAAAATGGCTGTCCACCAACGTTTACCATCCAGCCTGACAGAACTGGAGAGGATCTGCAAGGAGGAATGGCAGAGGATCCCCAAATCCAGGTGTGAAAAACTTGTTGCATCTTTCCCAAAAAGACTCATGGCTGTATTAGATCAAAAGGGTGCTTCTACTAAATACTGAGCAAAGGGTCTGAATATTTAGGACCATGTGATATTTCAGTTTTTCTTTTTTTAAAAATCTGCAAAAATGTCAACAATTCTGTGTTTTTCTGTCAATATGAGGTGTTGTGTGTACATTAATGAGGAAAAAAATGAACTTAAAGGATTTTAGCAAATGGCTGCATTATAACAAAGAGTGAAACATTTAAGGGGGTCTGAATACTTTCCGTCCCCACTGTACATATTTTATATTAAAGTAGTACTAAAAGCTGAGACTATTTTTTTATTTTTTTCATGGATATGATAATTTTAATTATACTGGTAAATTTTTACTTTAAATGTAATTGTAATCCCTTCTATTACCTCCAGTCTATCAGCCTCCACCTGCTCTGGGTTCAGATGCTGATCTTCCCTGAGTCTTTAAAATTTTGGGGTTTTTTTTAGGTAAAAACAACAAACATGTTATACTTAACTGCTCTGCAGTGGCGGCTGGTACTCAAAGTTTTTGGGGGGCGCAAACAAACTAAAAAAATACTGAACCCCCCTATCAATTGCAGCCTCACTGTGCCCATCAAATGCAGCCATTGTGCCCATCAAATGCAGCCACTGTGCCTGTCAAATGCAGCCACTGTGCCCGTCAAATGCAGCAACTGTGCCCGTCAAATGCAGCCACTTGTGCCCGTCAAATGCAGCCACTTGTGCCCGTCAAATGCAGCCACTTGTGCCCGTCAAATGCAGCCAGGCTCGGCTGTCACTTCGTTAAACCCCACCGCGGTCAGTCCGGCGGCACTTACCGCTCCTCTCCTGAAGCGATAGGGCTTTCCTCCTCAGCAGAAACCTGCGGCTCTCCTCCTCGGTGGCTCTTCTCCTCAGCTACTCTTCTCCTCGGTGGCTCTCTTCCTCAGCGGGAAGCAGCAGCTGCGGCTCCTGTGTCTGCTCATCTCCTCTTCCGCCAAAGCGTTAGGCATCCAATAGGATCGCCTAATGCTTTGGCCAATCGGGAGACAGGTCTCACTGACCTGCCTGCTGATTGGCAGGGAAGAACGTTAGTGTGAAAATACAAAATATACAAAATTTATTCGCTATGCCACACAACAGGGTGGGATCGGGACGCAGTGATCTGCGCCCTGAGCCCACCCTATTTTGAAGCCTACTAGAGCCTCTGGCACTAATCACGTGCTTCAAAATACACATCCCCGCCATAGTATTTCATGTGTCCGGCGTCCTGAAAGGGAGGGCGGCGGAGGTGGGAGGTGGGGGGGCGCACATGCGCCCACAATGCACAGGCCGCCACTGATGCTCTGTGTAATGGTTTTGCACAGAGCAGCTTGGATCCTCCTCTTCTGGGGCCCCTCACCCACACTTCTGGCTCCTCCTGCCTTCAGAGTGCCCCAATAGCAAGTTGCAAAGTATAGTATAGAGTGCCCCTATCACAAGGTAAAGAAAACTTCTGCTTTTAGAACCACTCACTTCCTGCCCAGGACTACATGTCCCATGAGGCATTGCTCCTCACACATTCACATTCACAAGTTCTCAGGCCCTTACTGACATGTATGGAGGGTGTACTGAGCTGTATGTGTGTTGCACTGTAATATCTGATATGTAAACAAATAATGGATTCTGTATGTAGGCCAACTAATCGGTTGGCCGATTAATCGATTATGAAAATAGTAATCAATTAATTTCATAATTGATTAGTTGTCAATGAATCAATTAGTTGTTTCGGGGTACATTGTACCCCTACACATTCACCAAAAAAAGTGTCAAAATGGTAAAAATTACAGTAGGCAGTTTGGGACAAGTCCTTTATTAAAAAAAAAAAAAGTGTCCCACGATGTAACTCCATCTTCAATGACAGCGTCTATGACCTGAGAAAAAAAAACGTAAAATCTCCACCTCAATGGGAGGCGTCCCGCAACTGCAGGCTTTTTGCAATGACAGCTGTTATATAGCTGAGGATGGGGCCACCCGGTGACGTAAACCGGTGAACCCGCCCCATCTGACGTTACGTGACATCATATGACATCAGAAGGGGTGGGGTCACCCCTTTCCGTCACTGGGTGGCCCCGCCGTCAGCTATATAGCAGCTGTCATTGCAAAAAGCCTGTGGGATGCCTCCCATCGAGGCAGAGTTTTTATTTTTTTATTCTCGGGTCGTCTGTGCTGTTATCGAAGATGGAGTTACATCACGGGACACTTGTCCCAAACTGTCTATTGTAATTTTTACCATTTTGACACTTTTTGGTGAATGTGTACAAGGTGTTTTGGGGGGGACCCCAAAACACCCTCCCCATGTTGGAGGGATTGGCCTGGTACGGTTCAGGGGGGGGACGCTCTCTCATTCCCCCCTTTTCCTGGGGCCTGCCAGGTTACGTGCTCAGATATGGGTCTGATATGGATTTTGGGGGGACCCCCACACAATTAAAAAAAAAAAAAATTTGGCGCAGTGTTTCCCTTAATATCCACACCAGACCTGGAGGGACTGGTATGGATTTTGCGGGGATCCCCATGCAAATTTGTTTTTTTAATTTTGGTGCGCTGTTCCCCTTAACCACTTGACCACTGGGCACTTAAACCCCCTTCCTAACCAAACCAAGTTTCAGCTTTCGGTGCTCTCACATTTTGAATGACAATTATGCAACATTGTACTTATATGAAATTTTTGTCCTTTTTTCACACAAATATAGCTTTATTTTGGTGGTATTTAATCACCACTGGGTTTTTTATTTTTCGCGCTATAAAAGAAAAAAGACCGAAAATTCTGTAAAAAAAAAAGAATTTTCTTTGTTTCTGTTATAAAATTTTGCAAATTAGTAATTTTTCTTCATAAATTTTGGGCAAAATTTATACTACTACATATCTTTGGTAAAAATAACCCAAATTGGTGTAAATTATTTGGTCTTTGTGAAAGTTATAGAGTCCACAAGCTATGGTTCCAATCTCTGAAAATTGATCACACCCGATGTACTAATGGCCTATCTCATTTCATGAGACCCTAACAAGCCAGGAAAGTACAAACACCCCCCAAATGACCCCTTTTTGGAAAGTAGACATTCCAAGGTATTTAGTAAGAGGCATGGTGAGTTTTTTGAAGTTGTAATTTTTTCCCACAATTCTTTGCAAAATTAAGATTTTTTTTTTACAAAATTGTTATATTAGCTGGTTATTTCTAACACACAACATATGCATAGCACAAAGTACACCCCAAAACACATTCTACTACTCCTGAGTATGGCAATACCACATGTGTGAGACTTTTACACAGAGTGGCCACATACAGAGGCGCAACGTGCAGGGAGCACCGCCAGGTGTTCTTGGAGCATAAATTACACATCTAATTTCTTGACTATCTCTTTCACTTTTGAAGTCCCTGGAGCACTAGGACAATGGAAACACCCCAAAATTGACCCCATTTTGGAAAGAAAACAACCCAATGAATAATCTATAAGGCATAATGAGTCTTTTGAACATGTCATTTTTTTCTACAAGTTTTTGGAAAATGTGTAAAAAAAATGCGTTTTCATTTTCTTTACACAAAGTCCATTTATACAATATTTCTAACACACAGCATGTACATACCAAAAATTACACCCCAAAATAGATTCTCCTACTCCTCCTGAGTACGGTGATACCACATGTGTCAGACTTTTACACAGCCTGGCCACATAGAGAGGCCCAACATGCAGGGAGCACCGTCAGGTGTTCTAGGGGCATAAGTTTCAAAACGAATTTGACTACCTTTTACACTTTTGTGAGGCACTGTAGTGGCATGGATGTGGCATGGATGAGAACTGATGTGGCATGGATGAGCATGAATGGGGATGGATGAGCTGTGGATGGGGATGGCTGAGTATGGATGGGATGACTGAGCATGAATGAGTATAGCTGAGTACGGTGGGGTATGACTGAGTACGGCTGGGTACGGCTGAGTATGGCTGGGTATGGATGGGATGGCTGGGTACGGCTGAGTATGGCTGGGTATGGATGGGTACTGCTGAGTACGGTTGGGTATGGCTGAGTATTGCTGGGTATGGCTGAGTATTGCTGGGTATGACTGAGTATTGCTGGGTATGACTGAGTATTGCTGGGTATGACTGGGTATTGCTGAGTATGGCTGGGTATTGCTGAGTATGGCTGAGTATGACTGAGTATTGCTGGGTATGGCTGGGTATGGCTAAGTATTGCTGGGTATGACTGAGTATTGCTGGGTATGGCTTAGTACGACTGAGTACGACTGAGTATTGCTGGGCATTGCTGGGTATGGCTGAGTATTGCTGAGTATAGCTGGGTATGACTGAGTATTGCTGGGTATGGCTGAGTACGACTGAGTATTGCTGGGTATGGCTGAGTACGATTGAGTATAGCTGGGTATGACTGAGTATTGTTGGGTATGGCTGAGTACGACTGAGTATTTCTGGGTATGGCTGGGTATGGCTGAGTATGGCTGGGTATGGATGAGTATGGATGAGTATGCATGGGTATGGCTGGGTATGGCTGGGTATGGCTGAGTATTGCCAAGTACGACTGAGTATTGCTGGGTATTGCTGGGTATGGCTGAGTATGGCTGAGTACGACTGAGTATTGCTGGGTATGGCTGGGTACGGCTGAGTACGACTGAGTATGGCTGGGTATAGCTGGGTATGGCTGAGTACGACTGAGTACGGCTGGGTACGGCTGGGTGCGGCATGGATGAGAACTGATGTGGCATGGATGAGCATGAATGGGAATGGATGAGCCGTGGATGGGGATGGCTGAGTATGGATGGGATGACTGAGCATCAATGAGTATAGCTGAGTACGGTGGGGTACGACTGAGTACGGTTGGGTACGGCTGAGTATGGCTGAGTACAGCTGAGTACGGCTGGGTATGGATGGGATGGATGGGTACTGCTGAGTACGGTTGGGTACTGCTGAGTATTGCTGAGTATTGCTGGGTATGGCTGAGTATTGCTGGGTATGGCTGAGTATGGCTGGGTATGAGTGCGTATGACTGAGTATGGCTGGGTATGACTGAGTATGGCTGGGTATGGCTGGGTATGACTGAGTATGGCTGGGTATGGCTGGGTATGACTGAGTATGGCTGGGTATGGCTGGGTATGACTGAGTATTGCTGGATATGGCTGAGTACGACTGAGTATTGCTGGGCATTGCTGGGTATGGCTGAGTATGGCTGAGTATGGCTGGATATGGTTGAGTATGACTGAGTATTGCTGGGCATTGCTGGGTATGGCTGAGTATGGCTGAGTATGGCTGAGTATGGCTGGGTATGACTGGGTATGGCTGAGTACGGCTGAGTATTTCTGGGTATTGCTGGGTATGGCTGAGTATGGATGGGTATGGCTGAGTATGGTTAGGTATTGCTGGGTATGGCTGGGTTTTGCTGGGTATGGCTGGGTATGGCTGAGTATGACTGAGTATGGCTGGCTACGACTGAGTACGGCTGGGTACGGATGAGTACGGCTGGGTACGGATGAGTTCGGATGAGCATGGATGGATGGATGAGTATTGCTGAGTATGGATGGATAGATGAGTATGTATGGCTGAGTATGGATGGATGGATGCATGAGTATATATGGCTGAGTATGGATGGACGGATGAGTATGTATGGCTGAGTATGGGTGGATGGATGAGTATGTATGGCTGAGGATGGATGGATGAGTTTGTATAGCTGAGTATGGATGGATGGATGGATGAGTATGTATGGCTGAGGATGGATGGATGAGTATTTATGGCTGAGGATGGATGGATGAGTATGTATGGCTGAGTATGGATGGATGGATGAGTATGTATGGCTGAGTATGGATGGATGGATGAGTATGTATGGCTGAGTTACGGATGGATGGGTGAGTATGTATGGCTGAGTATGGATGGATGGATGAGTATGTATGGCTGAGTATGTGTGGATGGCTGAGCATGGATGGCTGAGCATGGATGGTATGAATGGCTGGGTATGGATGGCTAAATGGCTGGAGTGGGCACATATCAGAGGGCACATATCATAGTGCTGCAGCGCTGTGGGCTGAATGTGTAGTGCCCACAGCACTGCAGCACTCTATCTCTCCCCCTCTCCCCCCGCACTGTACAGAGGGAGGAACCGGATGTGACGCCAGTTTGTTTACATGTGATCGCTCCATCATTGACTGAGCGATCACGTGGTAAACGGCCGCTATCAGCTGCCATTTACCGTGATCCGTGATGCATCGGGTCCTCCGGACCCGGCGGTCGTGGATGTTCCCGGGTGCACGTCCCAGGGGGCGCGCAAGAGCAAGATTTTGGAAGGACGTCCATGGACACCCTCCCAGAATAAGCCGACTGCGCTGTAGCCTTCTTTCGGCTATGGCCCGGTCGGCAAGTGGTTAATATTCATACCAGACCCAAAGGGCCTGGTAATGGACTGGGGGGGAACCCATGCCGTTTTTTTTCAATGATTTTTATCTATATTGTCGGGAACATTACAGCTGCGAGCAGTTTTCAATGAAATTTAATCCTTTAGAAATGTAATTTTGCTGTGGTACTGTTCTAAACACAGGAAAGATGCGCTACTTTACAGGCATACTAAGGACACCCCCAGGCATAATATTTAAAGGAATATTTATTTTTTATTGTTTCACTTTAAGCCTTCTTAAAATCACTGCTCCCGAAAAAACAGCTGTTTTTAAAACTTTTCTTTGCATTGATACATGTCCCCTGGGGCAGGACCCGGGTCTCCAAACACTTTTTATGGCAATAACTTGCATATAAGCCTTTAAAATTAACACTTTTGATTTTTTATGTTCATGTCCCATAGACTTTAACGGTGTTCAAGTTTTCGAACAAACTTTTTGCATGTTTGCATGTTCTGCTGCGAACTGAACTGGGGGGTGTTTGGCTCATCCCTACCCTCTAACTGTATTAACCCATCTTCCTCCTAACTTACCCCTCCACCCTCCCCATTAAGCCCACTAGCCACCTGCTCAGTGAGCAGAGGACCACTTTCAAGGTTGTCAGTTCTGCCCAGTGTTGCAATTTGCTCCTCTAGATCTCTAAAAGAGAGCTCCTCCAGAGCTTCCAAAAGGGCAACCTGCTCAAATCTGTCGCAGCGGTATCCATCCTGGAGCTGTTGCTCCATTGTTGTATATATGTGGCGAATTGTGCACTGCACAAAACCTTCAATCTTGCTAACCCCCATTTTCCCAGTTACAATAATAACGTTACTAACAGGAAATTTCAGATGTTACTTACAGGTTTGATGACTCCTGGTATAACCTCCTGTTTTCAACTCTGGTGTTTAACTCACCACTTAGTCCAGTTCCACTTGGCCAGAGTTCCAGCAAGTAAAAAGGTAGCAAGCTCAAGGACAAGTAGGCTCAGAAATTAGTTCTACAGAAAGCTATATAGGACCTCAAGCACCTGACCGTGACCACGTGACCAATTAACCACTCCCCTTAATTAGAAGTCTGAAGGACCGAAAGAAAAAAAAGGCTGTTTAAAAACTGACAGAAAAAGGTGTTAAAAAGCTGTAAGGAAAGATCCCAAAAAGAACCTAAAAATGCAACCACGGCAATCACCAGCAGTCAAAAGCAAAACTGTTTTTCACTCTCCACTCAAAGTATTTATTATACCCTTATTAATACAGGCCTCCCACTTTTGCCAATCCACCTCTTCAGGGTCAATATTAAGATCTTCCTCCCATGCTAACTGATAGGACAATTTAGAGGATGGGGTAACAAAAAATCTGACAGCATTGAGATGCACCCTCGTTGCATTGTTGCTTGTAACAATTCTAAACATAGCTCCATTGGTCAAAGTCCTTTTTTCTTAATCACCAGGTATTATCCAGTTTTTATTCCTGATCTCCCTATCTCAACTCCAAGTCCTCAATTCCAGTTCTTGCTGTTACCATCATATTAACTACATTGCAGGAGAAATTGATCAAGACTTTGAAGAAGACTCAGGAATGTTATGAAAAGGCTGCTGACAGACATTGGCGATAATTTCCTACCATTCATGTGGGTGACAAAGTTTGGCTATCAGCCAAAAATGTAAAGGTACACATTCCATCTGCAAAAAACGTTGGTTTATGGGATATGTGTGTAGCGCTGGTAGATTTTAAATCTACTGCTGATAGGTAAATCTAGTGGGATACTTGTTAGGTGAAGTAAGGTTTGCCTCTGTTCCAGCTTGGCTGAGTTGCGTGTGATTCCACACTGCGCTGGTAGGTGTCGTTGTCACCATGGGCCAGTGTTGGAAAAGCAACGTGTTGAAGCGTATGAGTGCTCCTCTGTGGTCCTCCAAGTTGGATTCTGGGAGAGGGTATATATGGGACAGACACCATGTTTAGGGGTTCATTTTCAGCCACCTGCTGGCCCTCCTGGCCGACAGGTATGCATTAGGAATACCACCTCGTGGTCCTCCGTTCCGGAGGCCCACGTCGCTGCAGCGTTTGGGTGGGCCCAGAGGCCTGTCTGGGGCCTACCACAGCAGCAGAGGAATGGTCCTGGGCTGTCTATCCTGTGTGAAGAAGCTGCACAACTGAGGAGATCCCAGGGGAGGACCCATCATGGAAGGATCATGCGGAGTGCTGGTCTGGAGAGGGGCCTGGTGACTCAGTTGGCGGACGTATCCTGAAGTAATCTTACTGCATAGTACTGCCGGGTTGGCTTAAAGGTTCAAGTGCTGTGTCTGATACTTATCGTAAACCATTACATCCTGTGGCAGAGGATCGTACAGGTTTTGTTCCAAACAAGTCTGTGGCAGAGACTTTTGTTCGTGCTACGTACTGGCTAACTAGGCAAGTGAGAGAGGCCTATCCAGTTGGGCAAAGATTGGATCCTACAAGGGGAGTGCATTCAACTACAAGTGTTCAATTCTTAATAATGTTCTAAAGAATACTAAAGAAGGGTATTTTAGCTTCCCTGCAACTTTCGTTCTGCCTCTTTCCTGCTACTTCCTTTATTACTTGTTCATTAAAGCATTGGAAAACATACGCAAGTGTTTGGTGCCTACATCATCCAGAGGTAAACTCAACGGGACCCTAGACCCGGTGCCTGTGAAACAGAGGTGGCGGGAGTGAAGGTAACAGCCCGTTTTAAACCAGCAGCTCCACCAAGAGTTATTGCTACATGTGGGGGCGTCGTCCGGGATTTGTTGGCCATCCACTTCCTGCAACCTAGAGAAATGTTTCACCAGGAGTTTACTGTGAAAGCTGGACTTTGTCAATTTCTCAGGAGAAGAAGAGGTTAAAAGTTGCAGGACTTTATTTCTGACTGCGTAGGCGGTGGGAGCCAGTGAAAGCCCAGGAGCTACGTGATCAGAGGAACAAGTGGGAGGAGCCTAGCCTACTTGATACCGCGTGGGACGCTTGTGTGTGTGTTGGCGCCAGAGAAAAAGAGAGGAGGCCTCGCGATCGTGCTGAGAAGATAAGAGTGTGGCCATGTCTTTTTCGGTGATACAGCCAACTGTGGGACCTAAGATGTTCCCTACCAGCACCGCTGCGGGTGCTATGCTGACCAGAACCTTGCTTACAGATACCGGCATTCGTCTGAAACCACGGGGGAGGTTTGTTCTTTATACAGTCGGAGATATTGAAGGACTGGGCTTGCTTTGCCACAAGTGTGAAGGACTGGCCATACATCTCCGTCCATTTGTCCGTTGTCTGCAATGTGGAGAATATTTGTTTGTGGTGGAGCAACCTACCATGTCACCCTGTGCTTATCGTATGGACTGGGCTACAGGTATCGCCACAGTAGAAGCTGCTACTAATGCTGAAAAAGAACGGCAGGCCGTGATTTCGCCTGTTGTCACCGAAAGTGTTCCTGAGAGAGATACTGCGGTAACTAACTCATCAGCGGACATTAATTTGATTTCCGAGTCCACTACGCCTATCCCCGTTGTACCTGTTCAGAGGAAGGTGGGATACATAAAGGCTTCCCGCGGCCGTGGTCGAGGCCTACCCCAAAGACTGCCCGAACCGGAGAAGTCCACGTCAGGAACGGGTGAGAGATCAGGGGGGAATGTATCTGGGACTTTGTGTAAATATTTGCCGGCAGAAAAGTTGAGAGATTCGGAGATAGATTCCATGTCGGATCTCTCCGGTGATGATGATTTCTTTGAGACAATGTCACAGGAACTGTTATGGGCTCAGGGTGAAGATGTTGCTTCTGCCTTAACTTTCTCAGAATGGACAGCCCTGGATTCTGGGAGAACATCACCTTGTGTGCAGCCACACAGTACTGTCAAGGAGACATTGCCTAAAGTTACTACTTTGTTGCCGACACCCGTCGGGTCTATGGTGAGCAAGTCATTGAACTCTTGTGTGCCCCCTGGGTTGGGGAAAAATAGATTGTTGCCTAAACATGCACATTTACAAAGAATGCTTAACAAGCGTGTAGCCACGGAATATGGTTTGGAGTTCCCATATGTTACCCAGGACATTATGCAAGAGATTGAAGCCAACCGGGAGCTTTGGTACAGTGAAGCTGTTTGGGACTATTTGTCTGTGCCTAAGCCTTTCCATAAAACTGGATATTCTGTCGCTATGGATGAACGCTTCAGTGGATGTTTTCTACACTGGAACTATGGTCGGCACATTCATGCTGACAAAGTGGTCATTTGCAGACCAGGAAAAGATGACGTGGTGTACTTTATTACTACAGTGGATAAACTGGGAAAGACACTGACATTGCCAGATCCTCGGTTTTACTGGTGATCATGGATAAAGAACTGTGGGGTTTGTAGATAGTGTCAGTGTTCAGAGATCTTCGTAGTCAAGATTTGGTGTTCAGCTCTGTGTTTCTAAATCCAAGGCCCGGGTGTTTTTGCTAGCCGGACTTCCTTCGTTTAAAAGATATGACATACCTAAATATATATAGGGATGGACTCCTCAAGTTATTTTAGTTGGTTCCTTAGTGGGAACATAAGAAAGATTATGGGAAGAGAGTTTCATTCTTTCTTTCGGAATGAGACTTTGCTCCTAAACTGTATATATCTCGTGTGTGTGTTTAACTTTGTTTCTTTTCAGGAGCAAGTGGACCTCCTATCAAGCTGTTATGCCCCGTACACACGGTCGGACTTTGTTCGGACATTCCGACAACAAAATCCTAGGATTTTTTCAGACGGATGTTGGCTCAAACTTGTTTTGCATACACACGGTCGCAAAAAGTTGTTGCAATTTCCAGTCGCCAACCACGCGGTCACGTACACCACGTACGACGAGACTAGAAAAGGCCAGTTCAGAACCAAGCACGGCACCCTTTGGGCTCCTTTTGCTAATCTCGTGTTAGTAAAAGTTTGGTGAGAGACGATTCGCGCTTTTTCAGACTCGTGGCTTTCAGATCGTTTTCTGCTGTTCAGTTTGTGCTTGTGGGTTTGTATCTGCTCTTCAGTGCGTGCAGCAAGTTCCGCGTGACTTTAATAAGTCATTGTATTCTTGTTCGTTCGTTACTGTTTTTCAGGTCGCTCTTCACAGGCCTTGCTGTTCTTCAGTGCGTTCTGTTACTTCGTTCTGAGCAGCCGACCGTTTTCTAGCCATGTTGCGTATACGTACTCCTCGTAGAGTTCGTGCTGTGCGGGGGCTTGGTGTTGGGGTCCTGACCTTGACACAAGTCCAGTCCATGAACAGGGTGGGGAGGAGTTCATGGACCAAGAATTGGTTGCTTCAGCGTGACCAGTTCTCTCATATGCCTTTGCTTCGTGAGATCCGTGAGAATAATCCTGATGATTTCAGGAACTTTCTCAGGATGACGGACCCCGTGTTTCACCGTCTGTTGGCTTCCCTTACCCCTTATATTAGCAGGCAGGATACCTGCATGAGGCAAGCCATCACTCCGGAGCAGAGGTTGGTCGCTACCCTGCGGTACTTGGCGACAGGGAGAAGCCTGCAAGACTTGAAGTTCTGGACAGGCATCTCCCCCCAGGCTCTGGGGATCATTATCCCAGAGACCTGTTCTGCCATCATCCAGGTCCTACAGAAGGAGTATATGAAGGTAAGATTTATCCTTTAATATCACATTTTATTGTATTGAATGTTTGCTAATATATTGTATTTCTTTCCTCATTCCCTAATTACCATGATTGTAATATGCTGTGAATGTCCCCTTTCTCCTCATACATGCTGGATTTTTATGTAATTATTATTTTAGGTCCTTCATACATATTTGCCCTTCAATAACCTCCCCAGCATGGTGTCTCCTGGCCCTATATTCACCTCATGTAGTCACTTAACAATGTATTTTATCAGCTCCATAGTAGTGCTTTACCCCAAACACCCCCTAAAATGGTTTCAAATGTTATTTTTTCTTTAAATTCAGGCAGAGTGCCAGAGGCTTTTTTTTGTGGTGTCCCCAAATAATTTTTAGTAACCCTCCCTCCCCCAACTGCTAACTCAGCTGATCCCAATTCTCTATCTATCCTCAATCCTCTATCTGCTGACTTTGAAAAACCCATACACACTATACCCATCTCTTTTGTGCTCAGATTTATGGATGAATTCCCCAAAGCATGTAGTGCAAGGGCCTGCCTGTATACTTTCAAATGGTACTGTTTAAAGTTTTTGTATTCTATTATTATCTTGATAGGTAATAGCAGAATGTCCAAATGTCCTCAAATGTGTACAATGTGTATTTATATCTTGGTATTATGACACTTCTTACCTGTCCAGTGGGCTGCCAATAGTGTAACTAAATAAAAAGAAAGAAAAAAAGAGTGCACCAGCCTAGTGCATTATCCTTAACAGATTTATTGATTAAAAACAAGATAAAATCTACTCACAAAGGTAGAAGAAAAAATCGCATTTGTATATGGCACAGCGGCGATTAGTCCAATGGTAGCAGTTTTCCAGATCCCAGGAAGGAGGCGTACGGACTACTGCTGGCTAACGCGTTTCGAAGGTTGCCCTTCTTCATCAGAGCCTTAGTAGTGTTAGTCTCCTGCTGGTTTTTATACATGTGTCCATCCAAACAAGACTGGTCAGGTTGGTTCAAAAGGCTCCTCCCTTACTTGGTGGGCGGTTCTCTGAGAGGGGTGGGCCTAGGCTATGTTGTTATTATTAAAAGGCTATAATGAAAAAACTTTTTACGTTTAGTGTGATTTTAGTCTGATTTAATCTTAATTGTAGTAGTTACTAGTTCTAGTTCTGGTATTTTAATTTTAATTTTAAATTTTGATTTATAATTAATGTTTAGATCAGCGGCCATGCATATATTTGGGAGTGCAAACATCTACCATCTATCTTCGGCGCACGAGATTGATTTGCTATAGTAAACAATAGTCTCCATTTTGTCGTAGGCAAGGATAGAGGCAAAAGTGAGACAGAACCGTCTAGGCTATGAATTAGAGGGGGATAATAAGTTGAAGTGGAGTTCCTGAAAGAAATATATATACCGTATATACTCGAGTATAAGTCGAATTTTTCAGCACCTTTTTTTGTGCTGAAAGTGCCCCCTTCGACTTATACTCGAGTCAAGCACTTTTCTGCAGCAAAAAATTTCATTTTCCGAACCGACTTTGGGGCCCCGTATCTCAGGGCCACTTAATGCTAGAAACCCCAAATTTGGTGTGCAAACCCAGTGGACCTGGTACCATAACATATCCAACTCTGGAGTTCCTAGCACCAAGTGGCCCCGAGATATGGGGCCCCAAAATCAGTTCGGAAAATGTCATTCTCTGCTGCAGAAAAGTGCTTGACATTTTCTGAACCGACTTTGGAGCCCTGTATCTCAGGGTCACTTAGTGCTAGGAACCCCAGCTTTGGATATTTTATTGTACTAGTTCCACTGGGTTTGCACACCAAATTCGGGGTTCCTAGCACTAAGTGGCCCCGAGATACGGGGCCCCAAAGTTGGTCAACTGTGTCCATCTGTAGCAATGTCATTTTGGGACACTTTGGGTTCAGAGACCCCACATTTTGGCTGCAGCTAGGGGGCATCTAGGAACCCTTAACTACCAAGTGTGAAGTTCGGGGGACCTATGGCTGCAAATGGGCACAGTGAGGCATGCAAATGGGCACAATGAGGCTGCAAATGGGCATTGTTGACCCTCTTTTCCACTTACAGTAGCTGTGCATTTCTCACCCTCGTCTTATACTCGGGTCAATAAGTTTTTCCCATTTTTTTGTGGTAAATTAGGGCCTCGACTTATACTCGGAACGACTTATACTCGAGTATATACGGTATCTATATGATACACTAAATCGGATGATGCCACTAGAAGGGAGAGGGAGGGGAAAAAGGGGGAAAAAACCAGGGGAGGAGATAAGCCCAATTATCAGATACTGGATACAATAGTTATCTAAATGTAAACTAGATGGAGACAGGGGCTATTAGAGAGATGATTCTAGAGCTGTAACCAAAGGTGACAGTATCCTGAACACATGTGTTTAGAAAACCAGCAAGAGATACACTGAAAAAAAGTAGTAATATAAAATATATAAAATATAATGTATAAAAATATATATATATATATATATAAACAAATACACATACATCAACATAGGCATATATGTGCATAGAAATCAGATTAAAAGACAATATTAAAAATAATAAATCCGTATAGAAGTACACAGATATATGTGTACTTAGCCAATGTAATATAAAAAGGGTTCGTTATAACCACATATAAATAATACATATAATGGTTTTTACATTATTCCTGGTATATCTAGGGGTTATTAAATAGACACCAGTGAAAGGAATAACAGAAACATTATATCAAATTGATTTGTAAAATGATGGTGATAATGATGATGATGATAGTAGCAATCGTTTAGGTTATAATCAGATCACCAATTCTATTATATTTTTTTAAAAATACAAATGGTAATAACAAAAAATTATATATATGGTAATAAAAAATTATAAATATAAAAAAAGGGGGGTTATTAAGAGTGTTAGGATGTATTGAATATGATATTTGATGACAATAAAGATTAGATTACATTACCATAGATTAAATGAGATTATAAAAAATTGGTTAATTAAAATAAATATGGGTATAATAAATTATTTATAGAATGTTAAATAGAACCACTGCCCACAGATAAATGCATATATATACATATATACATATATATACATACATACACATATGGTTACTCGTGATATGTGTATGTATGTATATATACATATATTTACATACACAACCACGTAAAAGACCCATATATGCTATGGTCTAGTCTTATGGTACATGCATATTGGACACCACCTGTGAGAGGGGTGTTACATTAATGTAATCTATAAACTAAAATACAATTGGTCCAAGATCTAATAGGATATAACTTGATAAAATGGAAATGAAATGATAGTATCTAAAAACTCTATGTATAGAGCGATATGTAGGGCCTAGTGATAGATGAATGTCCCAGCAGTAATATATAAAATAAATGAATAATATAAAGTTGAATAAACATAGAATTAGCCCTCCACAGTGGCTTAATGCTAGCGTTATACTATTTTATGTATTTCTGGGTCTTCGTTTAGGCCTCCCGGGGCGAGACTGCCAAGGGTGAAGATCCAGAAAGCTTCTCTCTTGCATAGCCTCTGGTGTCTTCTTCCTGTATCTAGCTCACCTCCAATAGACTCAATCCCGAATACTTTCATGCCTGCGGGGTCTCCTTGGTGGGCCTCTACAAAGTGTTGAGGGACTGGATATTTGTCTCTTAGGTTTATGATGCCACATTTATGTTCACCAATTCTAACTCGCATTGGACGTTGTGTATGGCCAACGTATAGACGCCCACATGGACAAACAATACCGTAGACCACATACTCTGTTCCACAGTTTATGAATTGTTTAATTTGATGAACTCGCCCATCTCTCCATGCTACAGTCTTTTTCCTGTGCCACATGTACATACATGTGCCACAGTTCTTAATACCGCACCTGTAGCATCCTTTTTGGTCAAATATTGTTGTCCAACTATTACTTGGTTTGTTGGTAGATGTTTTTACCCTACTTGGGGCTATCAGGCTCCTAAGATCTCGGGGCTTCCGGAAAACAATATTAGGGTGATCAGGGAGTGTCTTACCCAAAACAGGGTCGTGCTTCAGAATATTCCAATTCTTTTTAATCACATTCTGAATTTCAAACGCTTTATTCGTATATTGGGAAGAGAAACAGGCCTGTTGGATATCAGAAGTGGTCTGGTATCGAGATTTTTTGTTGTTTGAATCACCACCAGGTGGATCATCATAAAGAGCCAAATACTTAGAGAAGGCTGATTCTATATGGTTGGCTTCATAACCTTTTTCTCTAAACTTCTGCATAAGGAGTTTACTCTGTTCTAGATAGTCATCTTTTTTGGTGCATGTCCGTCTAAGGCGACAAAATTGCCCAAAGGGGACATTTTGTATCCACCTGGGATGATGGTTACTTTTAGCGTGTAGACATGAATTTCCCCCGCTGGATTTAAAATGAGTTTTGGAAAAAATGTCGCCATCTTGGTCACTCTGTAATTCCAAATCTAGAAAGACCAGACATTTTTCGTCTAGAACATGAGTGAATTCTAGGCGGATAATAACCAGGAGAATCCCAATTAGAGCGTTCTCTGGTGTGATAACTCTGGGCTGGTTATCACACCAGAGAACGCTCTAATTGGGATTCTCCTGGTTATTATCCGCCTAGAAATTCTCAATATCCACCTAGAGGTCCTCCACCCCCCCTGGGTCCACCTTCCACCCCTTTTTTCCGAAGGGTTCCCAAAAGAACAAGAGGGACGGCGAACCAAAAGAGGGTCCAGAGGGGGGAGGAGGCACAGAACGAAAAAGAAGGAGACTGTAAACGATATCGGGATTTTTAATCTCAGCAAGGCCACTTTAACTGAAAATGAAAAATGAGTGAATTCTATCCCAAACGGATTGTTTTTACAGTGTTCTAAGAAGTTCTGAAGACTTTGATCCGACCCATCCCAGATGATCAGAATGTTGTCAATATATCTTGCATATAGGACCAGATTTGCCCCAAAGGGATTGTTTTTCCATATGAAGTGTTCTTCCCAAAATCCCATAAAAATATTCGCATAACTAGGGGCAAACCTGGCTCCCATAGCTGTACCCTTTGTCTGCAAAAAATATTCGCCTAAAAAGGAAAAATAATTGTGTGTGAGAGAGAATTCCACACAGTCTAGTAGGAATTTGGCCTTCCGAGGGTCCATTCTATCATCCTTAAGTAAGAAATGATTGATGGCTCTTAGGCCAAATGTATGATTTATTGATGTATATAATGAGGCTACATCTAGGGAAAGCCACCTATAGCCGGGTATCCATTTATAATTTGACAGAATCTCCAGTACATGACCAGAATCTTTGACAAAGGATGACAGTCCAACCACTATGTCCTGCAGAAAGTGGTCAATATAGCACCCTAAGTTGCTAGAGAGGCTGTCAATCCCAGCTATTATGGGTCTACCTGGAGGATTTGAAAGGCTTTTATGTACCTTCGGTATATGATAAAAATGTGGAGTGACGGCATGCTTATTAAATAGAAAAAGATATTTATTTTTAGTAAGGACTTCTTTAGATACAGCATCGTCTAGAAGTATTTTGAGCTCCTTTGTGTACTCGAAAGTAGGATCCCTTTTTAATTTGGCATAGGTTTGGGTATCACCTAGAAGTCTTCTTGCCTCGGATATATACTCGTCTCTATTTTGGATGACTAAGCTTCCACCTTTGTCTGCCCTTCGGATGATCACATCCTTGTTTTGTTTGAGGGCATCTATGGGTATAACACTTTGATCTATATTCATATTGGTACTCATAGATTTGTCAAACTTTGTTTTAAAAGTATTAAAAACCGTATCGTAAAAGGTGGAAATGAATCTTCCTTTGGCCCAATGGGGAAAAAAGGAGGATTTGGGTCTGAAAGAGGTATGAACAATAGCACTTTCACATGGGGGAGCAAATTTAGGTTCAGAAATTGTTTGTCCCTCAAAATGTGCTTCTTGATAAAGCTCTTCTAGTATGTTAAGTATTGAGTCTTCTTCTATGCTAGTGTCAGATGGTAATGACTCTTCCGACTCCACTTTTGTATTATTAGTGCTGATCTCATTCTTAGCTTCTTTAAGCATGTAATATCTTTGTATAGTAAGCTTACGTATGTATTTGTTAAGATCTATAAATAATTCGAACAGGTTTGGTACGCTAGGTGGGGCGAAGTTAAGGCCCTTCCTAAGAAGATCCAGCTCAGTTTCTGAGAAAACAGAGTTAGAAAGATTATAGCACCTTAATAGTTGAATGAGTGGTTTCTATAGCCTGCCTCTTTTTGTATCTCTTCCCTCCTCTTTTTCCTCTTCGTGTTCCTCTTCTCTTTTCCTTATTTTCTTCCCTGTGGAAAGTATGTGTGATAGAGGGTCCGGTATGTTGTTGGTTACAGACCCCCCCATCATTGTAATTGCCTGCTCTAAAAAAACCAAAGGAGGTGTGATGTCTGATATGCTTGTATTATTGGCTTCTAGATCACTGAGGGAAGAAAAGGGATTATAAGTAGGAATGTCTTTAAACAATTGAAAATCGATATCAGAATTGACGTTTGCATTCTCAAGCTGACTGCCTGGAGTGCGAGTAACGGGTGGAGGTGAACTGCTCCTCCCATTAACTGATGGTATGGTGGATATTCCTCTTTCTAACTGTGAGTTTTTACAATCATTGGTTATGACTGTATTTGTGGAAACTCTTGTTATTGGGGAATTCTCTGCTAATGATTCTCCAGATAGGTTGGCATTAGTTTCCATGATGTTACTATTTTTAATAGATAAAGGTGGTCTACTCGTAGTGGAGGTGGTTTTAGCCGCTTGGTTGTGTTTAGGAGAGTTAGAATTTTGTTGACTCTTAATATTAGAATATTGTTGGTGAAGGGGTCTAATGTGTGAATGGCCTTCCCCTGATGTTGCCTGGCTTCTGTTATTACCTTTTTTGTATTTAGTTTTATGACTTGTTTTGTTATAAACCCAGTGGGGGAAATTCATATCTACATGCTAAAAGTAACCATCATCCCAGGTGGATACAGAATGTCCCCTTTGGGCAATTTTGTCGCCTTAGACGGACATGCACCAAAAAAGATGACTATCTAGAACAGAGTAAACTCCTTATGCTGAAGTTTAGAGAAAAAGGTTATGAAGCCAACCATATAGAATCAGCCTTCTCTAAGTACCGGTATTTGGTTCTTTATGATGATCCACCTGGTGGTGATTCAAACAACAAAAAATCTCGATACCAGACCACTTCTGATATCCAACAGGCCTGTTTCTCTACCCAATATACGAATAAAGCGTTCGAAATTCAGAATGTGATTAAAAAGAAATGGAATATTCTGAAGCACGACCCTGTTTTGGGTAAGACACTCCCTGATCACCCTAATATTGTTTTCCGGAAGCCCCGAGATCTTAGGAGCCTGATAGCCCCAAGTAGGGTAAAAACATCTACCAACAAACCAACTAATAGTTGGACAACAATATTTGACCAAAAAGGATGCTACAGGTGCGGTATTAAGAACTGTGGCACATGTATGTACATGTGGCACAGGAAAAAGACTGTAGCATGGAGAGATGGGCGAGTTCATCAAATTAAACAATTCATAAACTGTGGAACAGAGTATGTGGTCTACGGTATCGTTTGTCCATGTGGGCGTCTATACGTTGGCCATACACAACGTCCAATGCGAGTTAGAATTGGTGAACATAAATGTGGCATCATAAACCTAAGAGACAAATATCCAGTCCCTCAACACTTTGTAGAGACCCCGCAGGCATGAAAGTATTCGGGATTGAGTCTATTGGAGGTGAGCTAGATACAGGAAGAAGACACCAGAGGCTATGCAAGAGAGAAGCCTTCTGGATCTTCACCCTTGGCAGTTTCGCCCCGGGAGGCCTAAACGAAGACCCAGAAATACATTAAATAGTATAACGCTAGCATTAAGCCACTGTGGAGGGCTAATTCTATGTTTATTCAACTTTATATTATTCATTTATTTTATCTATTACTGCTGGGACATTCATCTATCACTAGGCCCTACATATCGCTCTATACATAGAGTTTTTAGATACTATCATTTCATTTCCATTTTATCAAGTTATATCCTATTAGATCTTGGACCAATTGTATTTTAGTTTATAGATTACATTAATGTAACACCCCTCTCACAGGTGGTGTCCAATATGCATGTACCATAAGACTAGACCATAGCATATATGGGTCTTTTACGTGGTTGTGTATGTATATGTGCTTATATATATGCGTATTCACGAGTAACCATATGTGTATGTATGTATATATATGTATATATATGTATATATATATGCATTTATCTGTGGGCAGTGGTTCTATTTAACATTCTATAAATAATTTATTATACCCATATTTATTTTAATTAACCAATTTTTTATAATCTCATTCAATCTAAGGTAATGTAATCTAATCTTTATTGTCATCAAATATCATATTCAATACATCCTAACACTCTTAATAACCCCCCTTTTTTTATATTTATAATTTTTTATTACTATATATATAATTTTTTGTTATTACCATTTGTATTTTTTAAAAAATATAATAGAATTGGTGGTCTGATTATAACCTAAACGGTTGCTACTATCATCATTATCACCATTATATGTATTATTTATATGTGGTTATAACGAACCCTTTTTATATTACATTGGCTAAGTACACATATATCTGTGTACTTCTATACGGATTTATTATTTTTAATATTGTCTTTTAATCTGATTTCTATGCACATATATGCCTATGTTGATGTATGTGTATTTGTTTATATATATATATATATATATTTTTATACATTATATTTTATATATTTTATATTACTACTTTTTTTCAGTGTATCTCTTGCTGGTTTTCTAAACACATGTGTTCAGGATACTGTCACCTTTGGTTACAGCTCTAGAATCATCTCTCTAATAGCCCCTGTCTCCATCTAGTTTACATTTAGATAACTATTGTATCCAGTATCTGATAATTGGGCTTATCTCCTCCCCTGGTTTTTTTCCCCCTTTTTCCCCTCCCTCTCACTTCTAGTGGAATCATCCGATTTAGTGTATCATATATATATATATATTTCTTTCAGGAACTCCACTTCAACTTATTATCCCCCTCTAATCCATAGCCTAGACGGTTCTGTCTCACTTTTGCCTCTATCCTTGCCTATGACAAAATGGAGACTATGGTTTACTATAGCAAGTCACGGGACATGACGTCACAACCGCACTTCCGCCCTGTGGACCGCAACCCGGAAGCGGAGGAGCGGCGTGCGTTCCACCAGGCTCTACTGTACACAGGAACGTGTCACCGGCCAGCAATGGAAGCCGGTACAGCTACGGTCCCTACAGAGATATTCTGTCCGAGTAAAAGAGCTGTCATCAGACATGCACACCATAAGGTATGCTACTCCATCTCTGATTTTTGATTTTTAACCTCTGGTCAGTGTCCCCTGATGTGTATAATCTATAGGTAAGAGGGGAGAGGAGCTACAAGGAGCATTTGTTATGCTTTGGCTCACGTATGTAACAGTATTGGCAGGACTATTTTAGACTATTTTAATCTATTTGTTGGTAGATGTTTGCACTCCCAAATATATGCATGGCCGCTGATCTAAACATTAATTATAAATCAAAATTTAAAATTAAAATTAAAATACCAGAACTAGAACTAGTAACTACTACAATTAAGATTAAATCAGACTAAAATCACACTAAACGTAAAAAGTTTTTTCATTATAGCCTTTTAATAATAACAACATAGCCTAGGCCCACCCCTCTCAGAGAACCGCCCACCAAGTAAGGGAGGAGCCTTTTGAACCAACCTGACCAGTCTTGTTTGGATGGACACATGTATAAAAACCAGCAGGAGACTAACACTACTAAGGCTCTGATGAAGAAGGGCAACCTTCGAAATGCGTTAGCCAGCAGTAGTCCGTACACCTCCTTCCTGGGATCTGGAAAACTGCTACCATTGGACTAATCGCCGCTGTGTCATATACAAATGTGATTTTTTCTTCTACCTTTGTGAGTAGATTTTATCTTGTTTTTAATCAATAAATCTGTCAAGGATAATGCACTAGGCTGGTGCTCTCTTTTTTTCTTTTTTTTTATCTAATATTACGACATCCCATCCTTAAAGAGCAGCAAGGCCAAAATCCACAGTCCTTCCTGAACCCTTGGGATCTTTTAGCTAATACACCTGTGCGCAAGAGTATTTTTTGCTTTTTTGTATATACAAATAGTGTAACTGAGGAGGGGCTGTTCCAAGTAATACCCTTTATTTAGGCATTCATCTTTCAATGAAGTGAAGAGGGTTACCTGTCCAAGATTTCCACACACCCCATAATGTTAGAAATGGCCCATGAGAGGGGGAATATGATAGGTGTACCTTATACTTTGGTGTTGTTAAATTCCCTTTAATAAATGCTATCTGGAGGTTGACCCATAATGTTTGTGCCTAATCTGCTTGCCATGTTTCTGAGCAAAAATAGTAATGTTTTATTTTTTCCCTCAACAGTTTCCTTCCACGCCACAGGAATGGCAGACTGTGGCCTCCCACTTTGCCCAGCGGTGGGGCTTTCCTAACTGCGGAGGGGCAATTGATGGGAAACACGTCCAAATCGTCCCACCACCCAACTCGGGGTCATACTATTTCAACTATAAGGGGTTCAATAGTATAGTGATGTTGGCGGTGGTGTCGGCTAATTACGACTTCTTGTATGTGGACGTGGGGAAGAATGGCCGGATGTCCGATGGTGGAGTCATCACCCAGACGGAGTTCTACAGGCGTCTCCAGAATGGCAGCTTGGACTTGCCAGCTCCAGAGGACAATGTGGAAGGACTCCCATTCGTGTTCGTTGCTGATGAAGCGTTTGCGCTGGGGGACCACCTGATGCGGCCATTCCCAATGAGGACCCTCACCCCGGAACAGAGGATTTTTAATGACCGGCTGACCAGAGCCCGAAGAGTGGTGGAGAACACATTTGGAATCCTGGCCAGCCGGTTCCACCTATTTATGACACCCATCCATATGGCGGAGTATAAAATGAACCATATTATACTGGCGTGCTGTATTCTCCATAACTTTTTAAGGAAACATTCGGCCAACTATGCTGGCTCAGTTGGGCCTGAGGCCGGAATGATACATGAAACCACACTGACGGTGCTTGAAAGCAGCCGTCCTGGCTTGCCCTCCCTGAGTGCCCGTGATGTCCGGTTACGCTACCTGGAGTTCTTTGTGGGTAGGGGGGGCTATCAATATGCCAGCAAATCTGTGAAGCCTTTTTATAATAAAAAAAAAAAAAAAGAAATTCTTTGTGGACATTTACTGCCTGTGTTTGTTTTAGCTGACCCTGACAGAAATGTGTTGAGTCCAGAAAATGTCGTGATTGTGTAACCTTATTATACAAAGCACTGTTGGCTGTTATTTACTAAATGCAAAAACACATTTCACTACAAGTGCAGTTGCAACTGCACTGAAACTGCACTTGTAGTGCCAAGAGGATTTGCCCTTAGTAAATAACCCCCATTTTCTCTGAAAACACAAATGACATCACCCCAAAAATGTTGTAGCGTTGAGACAATAATCCACACATTCTTGCTTAACAAACTTTTTTATACCTGCACAATCACATGAGCATTTACCAAAGGTTTTTCAAACAAACCAACATGTTTGTTGTATAACAATTTTTGGGGTAGCATTATCAAAAATAGAAATGTCCATTTTAGATAAAACAGGCATGTGTAAAACCAACAAGAAAGACACAAATCTTGAACTTACAATTGTCAAATTTTGTAGAACTTGAAGGCAATATCAGACATGAGTATTTAGGAACTGTGTTTGATATTGCGTTCAGATGGGGTGAAGTCACCCCAGGAAAAGCCAAATTTGGAAGATGCACAGCAATTTACCAATGTCAACATGTGCGACCTGCCATCACGGGGGATCAAGGGACGTGTTTTGGGGGAGCAAGCCCTTCCTCACCTCTACTTTATTATTGAGGAAGGGGTTGCACCCCCAAAACGCGTCCATTGATCTCCCGTGATGGCAGATAGCACATGTTGACACACTGTGTGCATCCTCCAAATTTGGCTTTGTGAAAAATCACAAAAACATTTTGCACATTGTAGCACACAAAAGAAGAAAGTGATTTGGAGGGGTTTTAAACTCGCCCCAAAACATCAATGATGTTTTTATTTTTTGGAAAAACATCATTGATGTTTTTCTTGTTTTCCAATTGTAAATTACACCCCATGATCTCCCCGATCAGGATCTGGGCACTTTCGGATGTGAAAGGATCTGGATCCACAACATCACGATCACCTAAAAAGAGAGGAACCCCCCAAAAAAATTAGGTGTCAAAAATATGCCGCCATCCATCTCTTACCTGAGCCTGTGGTCGCAGACACTCACCTGTTGTGGTGACTAGTTCCACCACGTCTTCCTCCTCCTGCTCTTCTTGGGTTGGGGGGATTTCCCCTTCTTCCAGGGGGGGGGGGCTCTGGTCTCCTCGGATGAGGGGTGTCCTCCGAGTCTTTTATCCTCTATGTCAAACGAAATGGTATAATTAGCACACAGATATTTGATGGCAGAACTAGAAATAGGAAACATTGCTTGGAAGTGAGGTACAATTGTCAATTTTAGCAGAGTTCCAAAATGTAGCATTTTCAGTGTCCTTTGTCAAGCTTCAATACTTTACCTGTTTTGTACAAGCTTCACAGATGTAGCCCCCCCCCCTATAGTATACACCTGTGTGGGTCCCCTAATAAAAATGGTGTTCTGGGGTCCCACACTAGTGCTCCAGTGTCCAGATGTGAAAACAGCTGCTGAGTGTCCTCTCCTTATACAGAATCTAGTTTGCATTTCATTCTAGTAACAAAGCCATCTACACAACCCAATTTTTTTAAGACAAGTATAGGGCGTAAAAATGGTGGCCAAATGCATATGGCCTAAACAATGGTATTTTTGAGTCCGAAAGAAAAATGTTTGATACGAACGAATAATGTGCCCATGAACATGAACGTTGCCATTTTAAACTGTACAACAGTTCCTAAAAGCACATGGAGCAGCACGAACGTAATAAACATAAAGAATAGGAACACAGCACAACTACTTACTTTTTTGCAGCACTCTCCGAATCTTTCTGTACTGCTCATGTTCTCGTAATTTGAGGTCCGACCACCGGTTCCTGAGCTGATCTTTCGATCGTCATATCCCGAAATTCTGGTGCAGACTCCTGACCACTTTCGCCATGATCTTGCCCTTTCTGATATTGGGGTTGGGGTAAGGCCCATACTTCCCGTCATAGTCGGCCTTCTTCAGGATGTCCACCATCTCCAACATCTCCCCAAAGGACATATTTGAGTCCTTAAATCTCCTTCTGGATCAGGACGTGTCCGGATCCGGCCTTCCCTCCTCCTCCTCATCGTTGCTACAATTAGCACGATCCTGCTGTGTCTCCGCCATGTGCTCTTCCCCCACTGCACCGAACGAAAAGGGGCGGGGAATAGACTAGAAAGAACGTCAGGGGTGGGCGGAGTTACACGCATATAAAGGAGAGATCTGGGGAATTGGCGCTGCCCTATTAACAGTGTATGTTACTTAAAAGTCAAAAAGTAAATAAAAATAAATAAGTGACAAAAAGTGCGTATAAGAGGAAAGGACTTAATGTGTGTCCCTTAGGTGAATGTACCCCTACGCATGTGCAAACATACAAAAATAAATAAAGTTTAAGTGTTTAGTAAAATAATATATAATATATGACCCTTTAAAGGTGAACGTGCAATTCTTCTGTGTTGTGTATGTGAATGATCCAATAAGTGGGTTGGGTTTACACTTGCCCAACCTCCATTGTAAATCTTTGCATTTGCAACAAACCAAGAAATTTTTTAAAAATAGTGTGTAGCCTCCTTTTGAAATTATTGGGGTCCGTGTAAAAGCACACTATTTGGGGGCTACCAGCATCCGTATGAGGTTACCACATATCCCCAATTTGTATAGTGACTGAAGTGCACTGTGTGTAAAAAAGAAAAAAAGTGCTAAAACTCTGTATTACAGTATATTAGACTTCCTCAAAATTCATATATAAAAATAGGAATCCAAACAGTTAACAGTCAAATTAAAAACAGCGTATATGAATGCAGCATCTGTAAAAAAAGTCCCTGTGATGGACCCAGGCAAAAATAAAATGTCTTATTTGCAGAGACAGGAATATTAAGAACATCAGGATCGGTTGACATGCAGTTAAAAATGCCCAAGGGGTAATAACAGGTGACTTCCGTGCATGTAGAAGCTGGTGACCCCAAGTGCTCCCCCCCCCGTGCTCCCCCACTCACCAGAATCCGTCACCCCCTAGGGGGTACTAGGCAGAGGAGTGGGTGTCTTTGGGTAGCTGCCTCTGATGGATGTCCCTCTCAGGCTTCACTGCTCCGTGAGGTTCCTCCGTTAATCCGGTTATAAGGGTCCCCTTATAATGATCCAGGCCCCGGTACCTCCACTATTATCCACCTCTGTACTGCTAGATCCTCCTGTATACAGGGGCATGATAGGTATTCGGGGCGTAGGATCGGCTCGCGGGGTGCTCTCTCTCCCAGGTTCATTCAAACAGAGTTACACGCATGCCCAGTGTGTATAAAGCGTAACATGCGTGCGTCTTACGCACAATCTGTGAGCGGAGCAAGGAGCATCGGAGGCACCGATTGTGATAACGAAGGTAGGATCTAAACTTGGGCCTATACTGCTTTGAAATGGAAGCCTATATTGTAACAAGATTAGGGGAGTTTGGCCTGACATTAGGGTTTGTCTTGTGTTGTGTCTTGCAGAGAAAATGGATGGGTTCAACGGCCACAATTTCCTCCCCCTGTTCATTGACAAATACAGGGAGCTGCCCTATCTGTGGCAAGTGAGACACCCCCACTATAACCATAAACAAAAGAGGCAGGCAGCGCTGGAGAAACTGCTGGAGTTGGTGAAGCCGGTGGTCCCCACAGCAACCATCCCTTATTTAAAAGCCAAAATTGGTGGCCTGAGGAGCACTTATCTGAGGGAGCGCAAGAAGGTCACAGATTCCCAGAGGTCCGGAGCTGCAGCAGATGACGTTTATGTCCCCAGGCTCTGGTACTATGAGAGACTGCGATTTCTGTCAGACCACACTGAAGTCAGGGAATCCCTCTCAACCCTTCCTTCCATGCTTCCTTCCACCCTAGCTGAGGCTTCCGATGTCCAACCTGGGCCTTGCAGCCAGGAAGAAGTGTAGGAGACCAGCTGGAGCCAGGTATAGCATTCTTCTACAGATTTCTGGTCAATAAATAAATGATGTTTACTAGATGTTATTATTGATCACTAATTGCTGATTGAAAAAAGTGTTTTACATATCAATAGACAGTGGTGGGCACCCAAATTTGGGACAAGAATGAAAACTGCTGGGCTCAGAAGGATAGTCTGTTATATTTGTTAACATTCAATTTGCAACCGTCAGGAGGTGAAAATTGTGTGTGATTGATGACTAAAATACTAAAACTATGTCCCTTTTTCATACACAGGAAGACCTCAGCCAGGAGGAGGTTGTGGAATGTGGCATTCAGGAGGAGGCGGGGATTAGTGGCCGCCAGGAGGAGGCGGGGCTAAGTGTCAGCCAAGAGAAGCCTGGGACCAGTCGCAGCCTGACTGAATCTCAGGTTCCTCCCCTCCGCCTTCCATACAAAAGAGCCAGGAAGATGACTCAGAGTCCCGTGCAGGATTCTGCGTTCAGGCTGATTCAGGAGGCTTCGGCATCCCTACGAGCCTCACCGACTCCTGAAGAGGCCTCTGCCTGCATGGCTGCCACCAAACTGCAGGGCATGCAGGAGGGTCAACGCAGGCTCTGTGAGGACCTTATGTATAAAGTCCTACGTAAGGGGGTGGGTGGTGAACTAACACCCAAGACCGACGTGGTTGAGTTGGACCATCCTCCTCCTCCTCCAACTCCACCACCAGAGCCACCACGTGGAAGGAAGCGTGGAAGGAAGACCTGAGAGTGATGACCCTGGGTTCAGTCTGGTCTGACAAAAGATGCAGTCTCTCATATGACCACAGCCTGGGGACACAGATGTCATCTGCTGCTTTCCAGATCTCTGGGACTTCTGGACCAGACTGCCCTCCCTTAGATAAGGACTCCTCAGGCCACCAATTTTGCTTTGAAATAGTTGATGTCTGCCCTGGGGGTCCAAGGCTTCACCCACTTCTGCTGTTTCTCCAGCGTTGCCTCCCTCTTTGTTTAGTTGTGAGCCCTTAATAAAAATTTTTATGGGAAATTATACGCTCCTGTGTGTGTTTTCATCCGAAAAGGACAGTTTGTTGGTGACGATTCAGGTACATTTCTAACATAAAATGTGAAATTAACAAGGGACAACAACACCAAACAATCTCCTACAGATTAAATAGAACAACATATCAATGGTGTTGTGGGAACTTGTCACAAAAAACACACACAAACATTTTCGGGAGTACAAATCAAAATCCCCCCCAAAAAATAACACCCTTCAAAAAAATACAAACACAAAAAAAGAATCTACATTAAAGCCAAAAAAAATAAAAAAATAAAAAAATAAATATGTTGTCAGATGTGAGAAATCAAAATATATTGAGGGAATCCTGATAAATAATAACGAAATAAGTTTGTGAGAAGTCTGTGTGAATATGAGCAGCAAAACTACTATATTCTTGTCACATTATAAAGAAGAAGAGATTGCGCTGTATTAAACCATTTTTAACATTGCAGCGTGACGAAAGTGCTGTATCCATTGCGAACGCTAAGTTTACCAGAACGAGCTGTTCCATGTCGGAATTTCTTCTGAGCATGCGTGGCACTTTGTGTGTCGGAACAGGCCACACACGGTCGGAGTTGACGCGATCGGATTTTGTTGTCGGAAAATTTTATCTCCTGCTCTCCAACTTTGTGTGTCCGAAAATCCGATGGAAAATGTCTGATGGAGCCCACACACGGTCGGAATTTCCGACAACACGCTCCGATTGGACATTTTCCATCGGAAAATCCGACCGTGTGTACGGGGCATTAGGCTTTTCAGCTAGATAGATAGTGAGGTTGCAACAGTCTTAATGTGGTTTTGTTTATGGATGTGAACATATTGAAAAAAATGTTGAAATTGTAATGTCTCTCTACTGTCTTCCTCTCTTCTTTACTTTAATCCAAGTTTTAAGCTCAAATACCTACTCTCAGGCTTGGGAGTTATTTTTTTTTTTTGACAGACAACGTCTATTGTAGTGGGGGGAGTATGTAGCGCTGGTAGATTTTTAATCTACTGCTGATAGGTAAATCTAGTGGGTTACTTGTTAGGTGAAGTTAGGTTTGCCTCTGTTCCAGCTTGGCTGAGTTGCGTGTGATTCCACACTGCACCGGTAGGTATCGTTGTCACCATGGGTGGTGTTGGAAAAGCAACGTGTCAAAGCGTATGAGTGCTCCTCTGTCCCGGAGACAACTCGGTGGAGGTGGTCCTCCGAGTTGCATTCTGGGAGAGGGTATTTATGGGACAGACGCCATGTTTAGGGGTTCGTTTTCAGCCACCTCCTGGCCGACAGGTATGCATTAGGAATACCACCTCGTGGTCCTCTGTTCCGGAGGCCCACATCTCTGTGGCGTGTGGGTGGGCCCAGAGGCCTGTCTGGGGCCTACCACAGCGGCAGAGGAATGGTCCTGGGCTGTCTATCCTGTGTGAAGAAGCTGGACAACTGAGGAGATTTCAGGGGAGGACCCATCAGGGAAGGATCATGCGGAGTGCTGGTCTGGAGAGGGGCCTGGTGACTCAGTTGGAGCACGTATCCTGAAGTAATCTTGCTGCATAGTACTGCCGGGTTGGCTTAAAGGTTCAAGTGCTGTGTCTGATACTCATCGTAAACCATTACATCCTGTGGCAGAGGGTTTCGTACGGGTTTTGTTCCAAACAAGTCTGTGGCAGAAACTTTTGTTCGTGCTACGTACTGGCTGCTAGGCAAGTGAGAGAGGCCTATCCAGGCGGGCAAAGATTGGATCCCACAAGGGGAGTGCATTCAACTACAAGTGTTCAATTCCTAATAATGTTCTAAAGAATACTAAAGAAGGGTATTTGAGCTTCCCTGCAACTTTCCCTCTGCCTCTTTCCTGCTACTTTATTACTTGTTTATTAAAGCATTGGAAAACATACTCAAGTGTTTGGTGCCTACATCATCCAGAGGTAAACTCAACGGGACCCTAGACCCGGTGGCGGGAGTGAAGGTAACAGCCAGTTTTAAACCAGCAGCTCCACCGACATGTGCAATTTTCGAATGTACCTACAAAGCTTACTAGTTAATGAAAATAGTACAGGTCTTTTCTTATATGGTAATTTTTGTATTTTTTCAAGTGATTGGGAGAGGTGTCTAACCATTTCCTTGGAATTGGTCCTGGTTTACCCCCTTTACGGAGTGAGGACATGTACCACTAGGAGTGCCCCTTGTGGAACTGTTGTGGCTGCTGGGGATCACTATTCACCTGGGGGACTGAGTGTCTGTCTTTGGGGGCTCTTCCTTGCCTCTTGGTCCCTTTCCCTCTCTCTTCCATCTCTCTCTGTCCCTGCTGTTCCCTGGCTCTGTGGAGCTGTGGCTGACCGATCTTCCACTGGATGCTGTGGATGTTTTGGAGAGTCTGCTTATAACATACATGGTTAGTACTTATACATATATGTTGTTGTACAATATGATTATATGCACTTTATCTACAAGGCTATGTTTGCTGAAAATACAACTCTTTATTGCACTGTATATGTTTACAAATGCTGTCCTTCTTTCTCTTTATTCTATTTTAACCATAGATATAAACTTCTTCGTGCCCAAAACTACTACCCCTGAAGAAGAGGTTTACCTTCAAATACCTTGAAACGTTTGGTCATTTCTATTGTATATTACCATTTTTTCAATAGAATTGGTTAATGTCTCACATTTAATTCCAACATCCTTCATTGTGCATCCATTTTAGATGTTGAATCTGGTATATGTTATAGTTATCAATTTTATATTTTTCTACAATAAATATATTTTTAATGAATATCTTTCTCTACCTTTGTACTAATACCAAGTGCCAGTGACCCAATTCAAAGTCCCATTAGAGGACACACACTCTTTTTGAGTGACTTTTTCCATCTGTAAAGCTGGGCCAAAAGTCTGTGGGACCTTTCCAGATTTCAGCTCAAATTATATCAGTCACTTTTTACTTAAATCTTGTTGACAGTATGAAGATTCATCTTGCGTTTTTTGTGTCCTTGCTCACACAATTTTATGAAAACCCATTCTCGTGTACTCCTGCTGGTCGGTGGGAACCTCTCTTCTGCTATAGTCACTGGTCTCAGAGACTGACCCTTGACCGTGACACCACTGCCCTTTTGACCTTGTCCTCTGTCCTGTTGGCTGCTGTCCTCTGCCCTACTGACCTCTGTACACTGCCCTAGATACTACTGACCTCTGTACATTACCTTAATTCCTACTGACTTCTGTACACTACTCTACATCCTACTGACCTCTGTAAATTGCCCTATACCCTACTTACATCTGTATACAGTCCTTCATTCTACTGACCTCTGTACACTGCCCTACATACCTATTGACATCTGTACACTGCCCTATACCATAATGACCTCTGTACACTGCCTTACATCCTACTGACCACTGTACACTTCCCAACATCCTACTGACCTCTGTACACTGTTCTACATTCTAAAGACCTCTGTACACTAACAAATAAATAATGGGCTAACGGTATGCTCCTTGTAGAATCACACACATTTTAAATGAATGCTCCATTCTTACTTAAAATACATGCTCTTCCTACAATGGCTTGCTGGACATACAGCAAAAAAATGGTGTTCTCGAACCCTTTTTATTGAAATGTTGGCAACTATGGAACTGTTGTTTTTGCATTACATGCCAGTGTTGCTTTCTCAGCCAGTTGCAGAAAATGATCAGTGACACCCCGAGAAATGTGTTAGTTAACAAGGTACTTGCATTGTCATGATATTGGAAACTGTTGTCTAACTAACTTGTTCCTTTCTAGGGCTTTACTCTGATTAAATCCTTTATAATTGTTTAAGGTGTGTCAGTGTTATTGGGTCCAAATAAGTGTGAGTCACCACAGGTGCAGGGCAGAAGAGAACTAATACACCTTGCGGCTCTCATGGGGGTATCACCAGGGCAGTCATCAGAAATTTTGGGGCCCCTTATGCCGCGTACACACGAGCGGACTTTACGGCAGACTTTGCCCGGCGGACGGGATTTCGTCAGACAATTCGATCGTGTGTGGGCTCCAGCGGACTTTGTTTTCTCAAAAGTTGGACGGACTTAGATTTGAAACATGTTTTAAATCAATCCGTCGAAATCGAGTCCGGTCGAAAAGTCCACTCATCTGTATGCTAGTTCGACGGACAAAAAGCCACGCTAGGGCAGCTATTGGCTACTGGCTTTGAACTTCCTTGTTTTAGTCCGGTCGTACGTCATCACGTACGAATTCGACAGACTTTGGTGTCGTAAAGTCTGTCGAAAAGTCCGCCGAGCAAAGTCTGCCGTAAAGTCCGCTCGTGTGTATGCGGCAATACACAACTTTAGGCCTGGGCTTGGCCATCAACATTCCCCAGGGCCCGCCCACTAGCCGTCTCATCAAATCCACCCACTGGCTGCCCCACCAAGTCTCATGCTATGTCCTCCTCCTTTTCCAATTCCCATTCTATGTTCATCCTCCTTCAGTCCCATGTCGTCGTCCTCCTCCTCCAGCCCCATGTCGTCCTCCTCCAGCAGTTCCATGTCGTCCTCCTCCTCCAGTCCCATGTCGTCCTCCTCCTCCTCCTCCAGTCCCATCCCATGTTGTCCTCCTCCAGTCCCATCCCATGTTGTCCTCCTCCTCCAGTCCCATCCCATGTCGTTATCGTCCTCCTCCTCCTCCATCCCATGTCCTCCTCCTCCTCCTCCATCCCATCTCCTCCTCCATCCCATCCCATGTCCCCCTCCTCCTCTATCCCATCCCATGTCCTCCTCCTCCTCCATCCCATCCCATCCCATGTCATCCTACTCCAGTCCCTTCCCATGTCCTCCCCCTCCCCCAGCCTTGGTGACACCAAGACAGGATGTGAGGAGAAATCTCTGTGGTGACATAGCCAGCAATATACTGAGATTTCCCCTCCCTTCCAATCTAACCAGTATATTAAATATAATGTATTATATGGACATAATTTGGAAATTCTAAGGCAACAATCACTCCCTGCCTGTGGGTCAGCACTGGAGAAGCTCTACCCAGCACATATCCTGCTTAAAGCAGCCAGCAGGATGCCATAAGTGAAGGAGTTCAGCCTGCCCTGGGTTCTAGCACTGACCAGAATGATCAGGAAGCATGGCATCCTTCTCTCAAAACCAACTGCTTCTCCCCCACATGCTCATTATCCTTCCACTAACATTGCAGAGCTCGCACACTCCTGTTTCCTGCACTTACTTTCTCATCTGGAGCACCGTCTTATGCGTCAGGAGTCGCCTGTCCAGAGATTAGGGAGGAACAAGAGGGAAGTCTATCTTCTGTTGGGGATTATAAGCTGCTGTCTGCTGTCATGGTTCAAGCTCAGGGACGGTGCACACAGGCGAATGGACATTTGTACTGCCCCACTTCTGGAGCCTGGCTTGAGCCCCCTGGAAGGCCTGGCCCCTTACATGTGTACGGGCTGTACCCCCCTGATGGCAGCCCTGGGTATCACTACAAGTACATTGCATTTTAATTATATACCATAATTCTTGTTCTACACAGCAGGTCTTCTGATTCTTTGAATATACGTAGGTGGTTTAGGTTACTGGTCCCAATGTCATTACAGCAGCAGTACAATGTATATTTGGGACAAATATTTCTGGCCCTTTACTGTAAAAATCCATTTGTTTTCCACAAATGTGAAAGGACCTACAATATCAATACAAAGCTTCTATCTCCAGTAGAATCAGGAAATGCCACTGAATGGAGTGGAGGAGTGCATGTGACAGCAGATTTGTCATGACGCTGACTAGTAACGTGGATATGTCACCTCTGTTCCCAAAGACAAGCAGGCTGGTACATGTAGTTCCATAACTTTAACTTGCAAGGTTCTGCTGTTTTCTGTTATACCGCAAGACTTGTGTTTAAGACTGTTTAAAGGCTAAGTTCATCTTTTGTGAAAAAAAATAATAAATGCACATATTTTGCGAAAAAAATGTGCATTTATTATTTTTTCCAGCATGATCATGGGCATGGGCATCCGCACAACTTTTTGTCGAAGGGGGGCATCATTTTACGGTCAAACATTCTCCACCTCTTTTTGACAATGTCATGAATGGGAGGGGCTTAGTCATTCATTAATCACATAAAGTGCAGGCCAGGGTCCCCCATATAGATCCCCCTTTAGAGCAGGCCATGGCAGGTCCACCATAGAATAGACCCCTCTTTACTTATTCTTCTAACTCTTACCTTTTTTTCACCACTCTGCATTACATGGTGGGCACAGGACATTACACGGTGGGCACTGTACATTACACAGTGGGCACACCACATGTGGGCACACCACATTACATATGGGTACACCACACCACATGACATGGTGTGCACAGCACATTACACAGAGGGCACACTACTCCGTATTACATGGTGGGTACTGTACAGCACAGCAGATGACATGGTGGGCACAGCACATTACACAGAGGGCACACTACTCTGCATTACATGGTAGGCACTTTACAGCACAGAACATGACATGGTGGGCAGAGAACATTACACAGTGTGCACACTATTCCGCATTACATGGTGGGCACTATACAATACAGCAGATGACATGGTGGGCAGAGAACATTACATAGAGGGCACACTACTCCGCATTACATAGTGGGCACTGTACAGCACAGCAGATGACATGGTGGGCACAGCACATTACCCAGAGGGCACTCTACTCTGTATTACATACTGGGCACTTTACAACACAGCACATGACATGGTGGGCACAGCACATTACACAGCGGGCACACCACTCCGTATTACATGGTTGGTACAGCACATGATATGGTGGGCACAATACATCACATGGTGGTCACTGCACTGCATACGACATGGGGGGAAGCAGCAGTCTGCACCCCCCCCCCCCCAGTACAATCATTTTGCCCCCAAAGGTCAGTTTCTGCACAATCCCCCCTGTTTACTGACCTCATTTTAGCAGCATGGTAGATCTTCTTCCTCCCAGGCTCCTGCTAAAGGGGATGACATCAGCACCCCTCCCCCACACAGCTGCCTGAAGCTCCTGGAGACTGAGAGGATCTATGTGTGCATATCCTGTGAGAGGAGCTGGACAGCACTGACAGTTTCAGCTCCCCTCCTCTGCCTCAGATTGCGGCACCTGGGTGCGGTGTGCACCCGCTTCCGGGGGAAAACTTGACACCCCTTCCCCCCACCCTGCGGATTCCCATGATAATGGGTACAATGTCAGACTCCTGCAGACTAGCCCTATAGCTTTCAGCCTGCACCTTTGTACCGGCTGTCAATGTGAAAGCTGCAGGGCTTGTGAATGAATTACAAGGGTGCTCATCCGTACCCTCACAGTTAATTGAGAACTACAAGCCATCTGCCATGGTGGCAGATGGAACTTGTAGTTCTCTCATTCACAGATTTGCGTGACAGGGACAAAGATCCCTCAAGTACTATCATGAGGGAGGATGGGGATGCGGAAGGGGTGAGGAGGAGGACATGTACTGGGGTAGGTTACACTTTACATCCATTACACTAGGTGAACCCATCCTTAATCCAGATGCTGTTGATTCAATAAGCTACATGCCCAGCACAGCCAGGTCATCTCCTTTTCCATTTTAAGCTGGGTTCATTCCTTCAAGCATGCCCTGAGCAGCAGCAGTGTTCTTGGTACAAGGTCCCCCCAGTGACTTTGTACTTCTAACAAGGTTCCTAGTGTCTCTGACTTCCTGAGAAGATTCCTAATAACCTCCAGTGCTTTCTTGTGTCCCTGGCATCCTGAGAACATTCCTAGTGACCCCAATCCTTCCTTGCATCTTTGGCTTTCTAAGCAAATTCCCAGTGACTCCTAGTGTCTGACTTAGCCCAGAGATTCCAAGTGATCCTGTTGTTGGATCCTTTCTTATTCTTATGCCGCGTACACAAGGTCGGACTTTTCGACCAGACTGGTCCGACAGACTTTCTAACGAACGGACTTGCCTACACATGATCACACCAAAGTCCGATGGATTCGAACGTGATGACGTACACCGGACTAAAATAAGGAAGTTGATAGCCAGTAGCCAATAGCTACCCTAGCGTCGTTTTTTGTCCGTCGGACTAGCATACAGACGAGCGGATTTCTCGGTCCGGCGGAGTTACGACGTAAAGATTTGAAGCAAGTACCAAATCTAAAGTCCGTTAGATTTGCGACTGGAAAGTCCGCTGAAGGTCCGGTGAAGCCCACACACGATCGGATTGTCCGCCGGCTTTGGTCCGTCGGCGTCCATCCGTCCGACCGTGTGTACGCAGCATTAGTGTCTGTTTGCAAGTCTCTCCCAATGTCTCCCAGTGTGATCTCCATACCCACAGTGTCTTTAGTGTTTTTCAGTCTGCCCCCAGTAACTCTGGAATCCCCTGTGAGTTTCTGCCTGCTATTTGTTAGCATCACCTGTGTCTGCAGTCTGCTTCAGTCTCTCCCTGTGTATTTCTAGTCTGGTTCCTGCTCAGTGTCCCCATTCATATCTGACTGCTCCTAATAATTCCTGTGCCTTGTTACTCATTACTAGTGATTCTTATTGTCCCTTTGCATTTCTGCCCTTTACCAATGTCTGCATGCTTCCGTACACACCTATCAGCATAGTCTAAACACCTTACTATCCTGTGATCCCTGTACCTCAGCGACGGGATTCTTACCTGCTTTTCAGTCTTTAGTTTCCCAGTAGTTACTTGCTTGGGAGCGTCCAAAAATACAGCCTGGGAATTGTCTGCAGAGCAACCCATCTCCAACTTCAGGAGCTCTGGAGCATACAAGGTAGCTACTGCTTTTGCGCCTTGGCCCTTCCAAGAGCCCTCACCTTCACTGTATATGCAGGCACACTGTGTTCTCTTTAGACAGAACCAGACAGAATCTTCTCAGACAGAATCCTTCCTGTGTTAGATTTATGTACCCCAACTGCATTTGGTGTGTCTGCATTCCCTGGGACCACTGTGCCCCTCTGTGTTCCTCATACATATGGTTACCCTGTTGTTCCTGCTGTAAGCTCAGCATCTCATTGCTGTAAGATAGACTCTACTGTAATCCTGTCTCCCTTTGAGCCCTGTACCCCAATGCTGTAAGTGTCTTACTAGTATTCTATGCTCTGCCTTTCGAAAAGACCAGCATCCAGTGCTGCGCTATACTTCTGTGATTCCTGTGAGTCCTGTTTTTTGCTCCAGGTCCATGTGTTAAGTACTTCCCTGTACCAGGTCAGCTTTGGCCTGCATGCTATCCAGCATGCAGGCTAAATGGAGGGTCCACTATCCCAACCAAACGTGACAGTCGACACTGACCACACCAACACCTTTATTCACAATTATTAACAATTCCATAAAGTCACTATAAATAACCATACAAAAATACAAACTGTCAGGAAAGGGAGTCTTTGGGTGTCTGCTAGCCTAAAGGCTTGACTATGATCTTTCTCTCTCCCTGGTCACTTCCCACTTACTCAAGGACAGTTCCAAACTGAATATGTCTTACTTTTCCAAGGGTCTAAGCCACCAATAGAAACGTCACCAACTTGGTAAAGCCCCAATCTATACAATGGGTTCCCATTTTATAGCCCACCCAATTGTTCCACAGACCCCCAAAGACCTACCTCAAGCCAGTCATGCTACACCTTCAAAGCCCTCTGTACTCCCGCTTGTAGATCCAAAAACAAAATGTCCATACCAATCAAATGCATCATCCCTTCAAATCCTCAGTATATATTACTCACGGGCTCACGTTTTCTCCTACTCCCTTGTGCTGTTTTTCCTAGCAGGGTTTAATGGGGGATCAGAATGGAGATATTTTAAGTCTTAGAGGCAGCCCTTGTAACCAGGCTGAGGAAGAGAGGAGCCCCAAAATACCTCCTTATCAACATTGAAGGCTGGAGCACTCCTGAAATCACATCTTGATCTTCACAGTGGGCTGGCTTTGGTACGTGTAGCTGTTAGTTGGTGCATGCTGACTTATCTCTCTGCCAGCACAGGAATCACTAAATGAAGATGTACTATTGTGTTAGAGCCAATGCCTTCTATGAGCTAGTTTTTTTTTTAATGTGCAACTCTTTTAGCCCTATTTGATTTTATCCATATGTAATAAATATTGGACTATGTTGGATTTTTTTGTTGGAATTTTTATGTCATGAGAGCCCCTCACTAGGGATGGGCCGAATAGACCCCAGTTCAGTTTGTACCAGAACTGTCAAACACCGCGAAAGTTCGAACCCGATTAACGAACCCCATTAAAGTCAATGGGACCCCCACGGCAAAAATCAAAAGTGCCCATTTTGAAGGCTTATATGCAAGAAATTGGGCATACAATGGCTATAGGGGTCCGGGTCTTGCCCTGGGGGACATGTATCAATAAAAAGAAGTTTGAAAAATGTAATTTTTTTAATGAGCAGTGATTTTTTTTATTTTTTTTAAAGTGAAAGCATAAAAATGAAAAATTCCTTCCAATATAGTGCATGGGAGTCCCCTTAGTCTACCTGTAAAGTGGCAGATATGTACCATGTCTAGAATCTGCTGCAGCAATAATTGCATTTATAAAGCCAAAATAATAACATTTTCCCTGCAAGCTCCCTCTTTTGCTCAGCAACAGCTGGAGAGCCAGCGTGTACTGGGAACAAGAATAGAGATTTTTTGGATACATTCTGGTGTCACTTTGACTTTGGGTAGAAGTAATGGGTGTGTAAAAATTGGTCTTTGGGTGTCGGTGGCGCCTTCCCGTCGTAACCCTATAGAGGTACTCTTGATGAAAGCAAGAATTGGCCTTGCTGTAAAAAATTGCAATGATATGCACCTGTCAACAGGTGCTGACAAATTGGTCTTTGGGTGTTAATTGTGCCCATGAAACGGTCCACGGAGTCTGTGGACAGATGCATTCTACGATCAGTAATGAAACCTCCTGCAGCACTGAATGCCTGTTCTGAAAGCATGCTGGATGCAGGGCAGCCCAACAACTCAATAGCATACTGGGCAAGTTCTGGCCAGTGGTCTATTCTCATGACCCAGTAAGTCAGTGGATCATCAGCTGGAAAGCTCTCCATCTCTGTTTTGGCCCCGAGGTGATCGTCCACCATGTGATGCAGACGCTGCCGATGGGATGTGGAAGCTGACAGCCCTGGGCGGCGAAGACTAAAAAAATTCCGAAATGCCTCACTTAGGTGGACGCCTTCGCCAACGCTCCTCTCTTGACCAACAGGAGACTCAAAACGATGTTTTCCACCACATTGTAACCTACTGGAGTCAGGAAAAAATATAAAAACCTCTTTAACGTGTCCTCAAGAGATTTTATCTTCTGCACTCTCTGTGGGGAAGGGATGAGTTCTGAGACCTTCCCCTTATAACGGTGGTCAAGAAGGGTTTGCCAACCATTAACCATCCTTCTCTCTTATGCCACCTATTCTTGGGTCCTTTCGCAGGCTTTGAAGCATGAGGTTGCCCATGTGCCTCAAATTTGCAGAGGCTTGAGAAGAAGACTCCTCAGGGACACTCAGGATGACAGCATCTGGAAATTCCTCCTCCCAGCCACATACTACTCACAAGGGTACTGGGGTTGGAAAGCCATCGCTTGCATATTAACGCATGTCTTCCTCTTCTTCAAAGCCTATGAAAGTGCCAGAATCCTCCTCATCATCCTCCTCTCCTCTCTCCTCCTGTGTGTTCTGTGACATAGGAATGATGGTGTCTGGATAAAGTGGGCCTTGAGAGGAAAGTAAGTCCTTCTCTTCCTCCTGCTGCTCTGCTTCCAGTGCCCTGTCCATAATGCCATGCAGAGTCTGCTCCAGCAGGAACACAACAGGGATTGTGTCACTGATGCATGCACTGTCAGTGCTCACCATCCTTGTGGCCTCCTCAAAAGGTGACAATTCAGTGCATGCATCCCTAATGATCAGCCATTGGCATGGGGAAAAAAAGCCGAGGCGGCCTGAGCCTGTTGTCGTGCCATACTGGCACAGATACTCGTTAACGACCCTCTGCTGCATGTATGCAGCATTCCCAAAGTTGAGTTACACTTGGTGGGCATGTCACAAATCAGGTGATTTATGGGCAGGTGGAATTCCCGCTAAATTTTAGCCAACTGAGCACTGGCTGTGTATGACTGCCTGAAATGGCTACAGAATCTTTTGGTCTGTTTTAGTGCATCTTGCAACCCTGGTTAAGTATTTAGGAAACGTTGCACCACAAAATTAAGGACAAGTGCCAGGCATGGCACATATGTCAACTTTCCCTGTGTAAGGGCGGACAGGAGGTTTGAGCCATGGACACCACCATTCCTGGCTACAGCTGACGTGGTGTGAACCACCTCTGGGCCTGTCCCTGCAGAGCTGCAAGAATCTCTGCTCCGGTGTGGTACCTGTCCACTAAACACACCAGCTGAAGCACTGCATGGCACCTTTTAGCCTGGCTCTGGGAATAGCCCTTTGAATGCTTAGGGGTACCTTATGCTCATAGGACAATTCTGCAGAGGAGGGCATGGAGGTGGAGGAGGAGGAGGAGGGAGTAGAGCTCACAGGTCTGGCATCATCACCACAAGCTGTATGGAGACATGGGGGCACAACAAGCTGCAGCACTGAGCCCTGTCCTGCATCCTTTCGAGTTGCAAGCAGCTTAACCCAGTCTGCCGTGAACAAAATATATCGTCCCTGCCCATGCTTGCTGGACCACGTGTCAGCAGTAAGGTGGATTTTACGGTTGACTGCCTTGCCCAACGATGCCAGACCATTCTCCTCCACGTGATGGTAGAGAGATGGAACGGCCTTACGTGAAAAGTAGTAGCGACTGGGAACCTGCCATTGTGGAACAGCACATTGTGCTAATTCACGGAAGGGGGCAGAATTCACCAGGCTGCAAGGCTGAAGTTGGAGAGCCAACAGCTTTGACAAACTTGCATTCAGACGCTGGGCATGTGGGTGGCAGGGACTGTATTTTTTTTTCCGCTGCAGCAGATATGGCAGAGAAATTTGCTGGCTACAGTCTACAGCTGGTGGTGTGCTGCTGACAGATGTGCTGCTAGGACCTGGGACACCCTGTGCTATACCATCATCCCTGTCAGTGGAGACTGCTGAAAGGTAATGACTCAGTATTGCAGGGGCAGACTGAAGTGGGTAAGGAGGAGGAGAAGGGACAAATATGTGCCCCTTTTGTGTGGCTTTTAGGTGCTCTTGCCAGCAAGCTGAGTGGTTGGATGTTAAATGCCTTGTTAGGCATGTGGTACCCAAATGGTTGGTGATTTTGTCACATTTGATGTGCCTGAGACACAATTTGCAGATAGCAACAGTGCAATCTGCTGCAGATGTGCTGAAAAAGGCCCAGACAGCTGAGCTTTGGGGAGTGGGCCGGGAGATAACATCTTCAGAATGTGATGGAATAGGATGGCTGCTCTCTATTCTTTCTTGATGTCGGCCTCCTTGGGGTTGTGCCGCCTCACCTTCAGTTTCCTCCTCTGCTCTATCTGGCACCCAAGTCGCATCAGTGACCTCATCATCATCAACATCTCCTCCATCTTCATCATTACCACTGAAGACAACTTGGCAATACGCTGTGGCTTCGGGAACATGAATGCCAATTTGTCTACCAGTGTTCCTCCCTCTCTAGGCTCATGTCTTGGTCATCCTTAACCTCAGAACCAATATCTGAATCCAGTAATGGCTGGGCATCATCAAGGAGCAAGTGGCTGACACTGTGGTCAAAAAACTCAGCTGACTCCTCAATGGCTGATGTTGGGGCTATGGCAGGAATAGATGTGGACAAGGAGGCAGGTTTATCCACTCTGGCAACTGCAGGGGACTGCACACTTGTCTCTGCTTGCGTGACAGAGGATGAGCAGGATGAGGAAGGTTTAGTAAGCCAGTCCACCACCTCCTCTGCATGCTGTGGCTGGATAGCACGAGCAAAGTCACTAAACAGAGGAAATGATGCCCTGCCTGAGGACTGACCACCACGTCCACCTTTGCCTGTGGACAAATTTGTTGCTGGCCTTCTTACAGTGCCAAGAGAATGTCTGCCTCTCCTTGTTGTCCTCTCAGGCATTATTGGGAGGGAGAGGGTGGTGCTTATAAGCAAATGTAAAGAAGAAGTTGAAATCTGTACGTAGATGCACTTTAATCAATGTAAAGAGGTGTTTGGTGCATTTTCATTTGAGTACTCACACTACACAGACACACTCCACAGATACACTATAATATACTGCAATGTAATGCGCCAAACGTACAGTGACACAGAGAACTATATTGTGTTAAACTGGTAGTAACGCACAAAACGATATGGCGTTAAACTGGCAGTAATGCACACGGAACTATATGGCGTTAAAATGGCAGTAATGCACATGGAACTATATGGTGTTAAACTGGCAGTAACACACGCAAAACTATATGGCGTTAAACTGGCAGTAACGCACACAGAACTATATGGCGTTAAACTGGTACTAACACATGCAAAACGATATGGCGTTAAACTGGCAGTAACGCACACAAAACGATAGGGCGTTAAACTGGCAGTAATGCACGCAAAACTATATGGTGTTAACTGGTAGTAACACACAAAACAATATGGCGTTAAACTGGCAGTAACGCAATCAAATAGATGGTGTTCAACCGTCACTACACTGACACTGAACTGTCTGGACTCTAGCTATACAATAATGTCAAGTTTACGGACACGGTCTCACTACACTACACTGAAACTATATGAGCTGTCCCTACTCCACACTAGTGTATGTATAAATGACACGGTCTCACTACACTACAGTGAAACTATCTGAGCTATCCCTACTCTAGCTGCACACTATGCAAAGCTTAATGATGGTCCTCCTCACTACTAGGGATGAGCCGAACACCCCCCGGTTCGGTTCGCACCAGAACCTGCGAACGGACCGAAAGTTCGCACGAACGTTAGAACCCCATTGACATCTATGGGACTCCAACGTTCGAAATCAAAAGTGCTCATTTTAAAGGCTAATTTGCATGGTATTGTCCTAAAAAGGGTTTGGGGACCCGGGTCCTACCCCAGGGGACATGTATCAATGCAAAAAAAACTTTTAAAAACGGCCGTTTTTTCGGGAGCAGTGATTTTAATGATGCTTAAAGTAAAAAAAAAAAAGTGAAATATTCCTTTAAATATCGTACCTGGGGGGTGTCTATAGTATGCCTGTAAAGTGACGCGTGTTTCCCGTGTTTAGAACAGTCCCTGCACCAAATGTCATTTTTTAAGGAAAAAATCTCATTTAAAACTGCTTGCGGGTTTAACGTAATGTCCTGTCCTGGCAATATGGATGAAAATCAGTAAGACAAACACCATGGGTACCCCCCAGTCCATTACCAGGCCTTTTGGGTCTTGTATGGATATTAAGGGGAACCCCGCACCCAAATTAAAATAAGGAAAGGTGTGGGGCCACCAGGCCCTATATACTCTGAACAGCAGTATACAGGCGGTGCAAACAAGACAGGGACTGTAGGTTTGTTGTTAAGTAGAATCTGTTTGTCATTTTGAACGGGTACATTTTTAACGTGTTTAGCTCCAGCCAAAAAATCTTTTTTAAGCTTTTTGGAAAACATAGGGAAGGGTTATCACCCCTGTGACATTTGTTTTGCTGTCTTTCCTCCTCTTTAGAAGATTTCACCTCACTTTTTGTCCCAATGACAAATGCTTTTTGAAAATTTGTTTTTTTTTGTGGAACAAGGATTGGAAAGCATCAGTGGAAAGGAGAAATGTTTTTCCCATATTAACTCTTACAGGAGACAATTTCCCTTCCTAGGGGTAGATTTCATCTCACTTCCTGTTGTCTCCTTCCGTTTGCAAGTAGGAGTCGTTTGTAAGTTAGATGTTTGAAAGTAGGGGCCTGCCCTATATACTCAGCAGAAATTTGGGCCTTAGGTGTTGTTGTGGCCACAACACTGTAAGCCCTCACAGGGCCCTGCTGTGAAATATTAGATCAAGAATTGTATTTACATGCCCCTGTTGAACAGGGGCAGAAAAACTGGGCCTTTGGTGGTGGTGGTGGTGGTGGTGCTGGTGCCACAACACTGTAAGTCCTCACTCGCTCTTGGTGGGTGCAGAAATGGGCCCTGCTGTGAAATATTAGATTGTAATTACATGCCCCTGTTGAACAGGGGCAGAAAAATTGGGCCTTTGGTGGTGGTGGTGGTGGTGCTGGTGCCACAACACTGCAACCCCTCACAGACACTCTAGTTGGAACGCAGGAACGAGCCCTGCTGCAAAGTGTTGCATCAAAAATTGTAATTACACGCCCCTGTTGAACAGGGGCAGAAAAACTGGGCCTTAGGCACTGGTGCTGGTGCCACAACACTGCAACCCCTCACAGACACTCTAGTTGGAACGCAGGAACGAGAACGGTCCCTGCTGCAAAGTATTGCATCAAAAATTGTAATTACACGCCCCTGTTAAACAGGGGCAGAAAAATTGAGCCTTAGGCACTGATGCTGGTGCCACAACACTGCAACCCCTCACAGACACTCTAGTTAGAATGCAGGAACGAGCCCTGCTGCAAAGTATTGCATCAAAAATTGTAATTACACGCCCCTGTTAAACAGGGGCTGAAAAATTGTGCTGTAGGCACCGGTGGTGTCGCCCAGAACCAAAAATGTTCTTACAAGCTATCAGCGTGATGATTGAGGAGGAAGAGGATAATTACTCAGGGATAGTCACTCAGCATCAGCATAGGCAGTCTTTGAAGGGATCTGAGATTTCAAAAAAAATTATTCGGTTACATCAGCATCAGGTGCTTGGTAGCTGGTGGTGATCCAAGACTGATTCATTTTTATGAAGGTCAGTCAATCGACCGAGTCGGTGGACAGACGCACCCTGTGATCGGTTACCACGCCTCCAGCAGCACTGAATGTGCGTTCCGAAAGAACGCTGGATGCAGGACAGGCCAGTAGCTCAATTGCATACTGTGCAAGCTCTGGCCAGTGATCCATCCTCAAGACCCAGTAACCCAGAGGATTTTCGGTGGGAAAGGTGTCCAAGTCTGATCTTGCCCCTAGGTATTCCTGCACCATGTAAAACAGACGCTGGCGATGGTTGCTGGAACCGATCATACCTTGGGGCTGCGAACCAAAAAATTGTCTGAACGCATCGGTCAGACGGCCACCTTCTCCACCGCTTCTTCTTTGACTGACCGAAGCCTCAGCAACACGTTGTCCAGAAACAGGAGTTTGTAACCTCCCAGTCTCTGGGAACGCTATGCACAGACCTTTCTGCAAGGCTTCCCGAAGATGTTTCATCCTCTGCTCCCTCTGCGATGGCAAGATAAGGTTCGCAACCTTACCCTTGTAACGTGGATCAAGGAGGGTTGCCAGCCAGTATTGGTCCTTCTCCTTGATACCACGAATACGAGTATCCTTCCGCAGGCTTTGCAGGATCAGGGAGGCCATGCAGCGTAGGTTTGCTGAGGCATTCGGTCCAGAGTCCTCTGGGTCACTAAGGACAACAACGTCCGCAGCCACCTCCTCCCAGCCACGTACAAGTCCATGTGTTTCTTGGGACTGATCCCTTAAAGACTGCTGCTGATGCTGAGTGCCAGGCTCCACCTCCATACTGACACAATCTTCCTCCTCCTCCTCCTCCTCCTCCACTTGGTCCTCTTCCTGTGTGATCGGCGTGCACGCAGGAACACTGTCTGGATAAAGGGGGCCTTGAGAGCTAAGGAAGTCCTCCTCTTCCTGCCTCTGTTCTGCCTCAAGTGCTCTGTCCATTATTCCACGCAGCGTGTGTTCCAACAGGTGGACAAGGGGGACAGTGTCAACGATGCATGCACTGTCACTGCTCACCATCCTCGTGGCCTCCTCAAATGGTGACAGGACAGTGCATGCATCCCTGATCATGGCCCACTGGCGTGGGGAAAAAAAACCAAGCTCCCCTGACCCTGTCCTGGTGCCATAGTCGCACAGGTACTCATTGATGGCCCTCTGCTGCATGTGCAGCCACTGCAGCATGGCCAATGTTGAGTTCCACCTGGTGGGCATGTCACAGATTAGGCGGTTCTTGGCCAGGTTAAACTCCTTTTTGGAGGTCAGCCGAGCACTGGCATTATATGACCGGCGGAAATGCACACAGACTTTCCTGGCCTGCCTCAGGACATCCTGTAAGCCCGGGTACCTACCCAAGAACCGCTGTACCACCAAGTTAAGGACGTGAGCCAAACAGGGCACATGGGTCATTTGTCCCTGTCAGAGGGCAGAGAGGAGGTTGGTGCCATTGTCGCAAACCACCATTCCTGCTTTAAGTTGGCGTGGCGTCAACCACCTCTGAACCTGCCCCTGCAGAGCTGACAGAACCTCTGCCCCAGTGTGGCTCCTGTCCCCCAAGCACACCAGCTCAAGCACCGCATGGCATCTTTTGGCTTGCGTACTTGCGTAGCCCCTTGAACGGCTACGGAGCACCGCTGGTTCCGAGGACAAAGCACAGAAAGAGGCCATGGAGGAAGAAGAAGAGGAGGGGGTGGAGGAGAGAGGTGTGTCACAATCATTAGCATTTTGGAGGCGTGGTGGCGGAACAACCTCCAACACTACTGCACCTTGTCCTGCATCCTTCCCAGCTGCCAGCAGAGTCACCCAATGCGCCGTGAAACTTAGGTAACGTCCCTGTCCATGCCTGCTGGACCATGAGTCAGCGGTAATATGCACCTTACCGCTGACCGCCCTGTCCAGCGAGGCATGGACATTGCCTTCCACATGCCGGTAGAGAGCCGGAATCGCCTTCCGTGAGAAAAAGTGGCGTTTGGGTACCTGCCACTGAGGAACCGCACATTCCACAAACTCATGGAAGGGGGCAGAGTCTACCAACTGAAAAGGCAGCAGTTGAAGTGCTAGCAATTTTGCCAAGCTAGCATTCAACCGCTGGGCATGTGGATGGCTGGGAGCAAACTTCTTTCGGCGGTGCAGCAGCTGGGGCAGGGAAATTTGCCTGGTACAATCTGACATCGGTGTACCGAAAGCAGATTGCCCACAAGTACTTGGCTGTGACACACCTAATTCTACACCTTCATTCCTCTCAGTGCAGGTCTCAGGGAGGACTGAAGGTCTAGTGGGGTTGGAAATCTCAGCTGATGAGGAGCAAGGAGAGGTCCTCTTTGTTCTTTGGTGTGGGTCTTTTAGATACGCTTGCCAACGAACTGCATGGCAGGTCAACATATGTCTGGTCAAGCATGTGGTACCCAAGCGGGAGATGTTTTGGCCATGCGAGATACGCTTGAGACATATGTTGCAAATAGCAGCGGTGCGATCTGATGCACTCGTCTCAAAAAAAGGCCCACACCAAAGAACTTTTTGAATAACGCGCAGAGACTGCAGCGCCCTGCACATGTGGAGCTTTGGGGTGTGATGCAGTCAATGTGCTGCCCTTAGGCTGGCCCCTGGAGGGCATCCTGCCTCGTTGGTGATGTGCCGCCTCCTCCTCCTCCTCCTCCTCTCACCTATCAGGCACCCACGTTGAGTCAGTGACCTCACCATCCCCTCCCTCCTCATCACTGGAGCAAACCTGGCAGTATGCTGCAGCAGGGGGAACATGACTGCCAGATTGCTGTCCTTCTTGGGCACCCCCTCTGTCCATGCTCATGTTACTGCCTTCATCGAGCTCAGTATCATCATCAGAGCCTTCCAAACGCTGGGCATCCTCCTGGAGCATGTACCCAACACTGTGGTCAAACAGTTCGAGGGACTCCTCAGGAGGACATGGTGGGGCTAGGGAAGGAGTCACTGATGACATTGAGCCGAGGAAAGACAAAGAATGAAAGGTCCTGCGTCTCAACCATGGGAGATACACTCCTCTTTTATGGGAGAACTGAAGGGACTCCTCCTATGAACTGGTGGACACTAATAAGAGGTAATGGGGGGGGTGGAGTTCTCCCATAAAGAGGAGTGTATCTCCAATGGTTGAGACGCAGGGTCTTTCATTCTTTTATTAGTGTAGGACCCACTAATTAAGGGGTACTTTGATGCAGTAAGTGGGCTGCCATATAGTGTGACCAAATCCCCATTTTTTTTGAATATGTTCGGGTTTTTTTAAATATCCTTGCAGGATTTTAATGTCATTTTTGTATGTGTGCGCTGTAATATTTTTACTGTTTGTTGGTCTTATAAGCACCATCTTGAATGTAAACGCATTGTAGGGTGTGCCCCCCAAGTATGATTTTGTTTTTTTACACATACAGAACTCACATCGTGTGTGTGTGTGTGTGTGTGTGTGTGTATAATATATCTCTATATCTATATATATATATCTCTATCTATATATATATATCTATAATTTTATGCAATAAATGGGCATGTAGCCATTTACTTTCCGGAAAGAGGGAGAGGAAAGGGGGCAAGAAAGGAAATGAGAGAGGGAAAAAAAGAGAGAATGCATGGAAAAGAGGGGGCGAGATATAATAAGAGAGAACAAGAAAGATGGATAGAGAGAGAGAGAGAGAGATTGGGGAAAAAAACAAGAAATTATGATAGAGAGAAATAAAGGGGAAAGAAAGGAGAACAAAGAGGAGTGGTACATCCTAAAATGTACCATAAGGGGTTTAATACAGTATGAGTGGAAGAGACTCGGGGAGCGCTAAATGTCCGCCGGTTAGGGGTGCAATTTACTTGCCTACCTTGGGTGCTGGCAACCCATGCTACGTCCCTGGGGCTGGTATGAAATTATTTCCAGGGCTGGTTTTTATTCCCAGTCCGGCCCTGCCTGTACAGTACCTGACCGCGAGATTGTGTTTCCATTATACCATCGCGCTGGTTCTCGGCGACAGGGCACTGTGAATGTCGCGCTGGCTTGCTCACTGGGAAAGGAAAACTTTGTTTTCCTTCCGCGATGAGTGACAGGCAGTGCTGACAGCTGTCTAGTATGAATCCTGAGGCGGGAACACCGCGCCAAATTTAAATGAAAAAACCGGCGTGGGTTCCCCCCTCGGGGGCATACCAGGCCCTTAGGTCTGGCATGGATTGTAAGGGGAACCCCCTATGCCGAAAAAATCGGCGTGGGGGTCTCCCCCAAATCCATACCAGACCCTTATCCAAACACGCAGCCCAGCCGGCCAGGAAAGGGGGTGGGGACGAGCGAGCGCCCCTCCCTCCTGAGCCGTACCAGGCCGCATGCCCTCAACATGGGGGGGTGGGTGCCTTGGTGGCCCCCCACCCCAAAGCACCTTGTCCCCATGTTGATGAGGACAAGGGCCTCTTCCCGACAACCCTGGCCGTTCCTTGTCGGGGTCTGGGGGCTTATCGGAATCCGGGAGCCCCCCCCTTAATAAGGGGACCCCCAGATCCCGGCCCCCCACCCTGTGTGAATGAGTTTGGGGTACATGGTACCCCTACCCATTCACCTAGGGAAAAAGTGTCAGTATAAAAAAAAGACAGTACACAGGTTTTAAGAATAATTTATTAGTCAGCTCCGGGATCTTCTTCCGACTTCGGGGGGTCTCCTTCCGACTTCTCCCGGTGTTCGGCCTCTTCTCCCGGGCCCCGCCGCTATCTTCTTCCAGCTCTATTGCCAGCAAGGGGCCCGGTCTGCTTGTCGCCGCTGTCTTGTCACCGCTGTCTCGCCGCTTCTTCTCTTCTTCCCCGATGTTGACACGACGCTCTCTCCGGCTCAAATGCTGTGTGCGAGCTGCGGAGCCATTTATATAGGCGGTAACCCCGCCCCCTTACAACGTCATGGTCCCAGCATGCGCAGGGACTCTGGGGTCACGCCCCCTTATGACGCCAGGGATGCATATATATACACAATACACTGTAAGTGCAGGTAACTGACTGACTGTCCTGCCTAATCTAGCTAACTCAAATGAAATTACACTGTCTCTCTCTCTATCTCTCAGCACACCGGAACACACTGCACAGGGCCGCCATGCAGGCGGCCTTATATAGTGTGGGGCGTGTACTAAATCCCCTGAGCCATAATTGGCCAAAGCCTCCTTGGCTTTGGCCAATTACGGCTCTCTGTTCAGGCGGCGCTGTGATTGGCCAAGCATGCGGGTCATAGTGCATGCTTGGCCAATCATCAGCCAGCAATGCACTGCGATGCCGCAGTGAATTATGGGCCGTGACGCGCCACACGAATTTGGCGCGAACGGCCCATATCGTTCGCAATTCGGCGAACGACCGAACAGCCGATGTTCGAGTCGAACATGGGTTCGACTCGAACACGAAGCTCATCCCTACTCACTACACTACACTATCCCTAGACTCACACTAAACTAATATTCTACACTGACAACTGAAGCAAAATAGCACAGTATAGCACACTAACTGATAGTACTGAACAGAGCCCTGTTCTATCTCTCTCCACGCCAAAATCACACTGAAAATGGCTGCCATTGAAAGAATACTTTTATACTGTGGGGTGGGAATGAGCCATGATCGGATAAAGTCATGATAACAGTGTCCAATCATATTTCTGACCTTGCTCTGTGCCCTATTTGGCTGAACATGAACGTATATTGTTTTGGGCTGACATTTGAGACTGGCACTTTGTGCATTAGAGGCTTTATCTGTCCAGAGTGCCCGTTGGGCATTGCTTTGGGCTAACATTTTGAGAATGACACTGCGTTCAACAGAGATTTTATCTATCCTGAATGCCAAATGGACAATTTGCTTTTTTGTAGTATATCTCCAGACCCTCCTGGCTACTATGTTCGACCAGACTAAAACCACTCCAGGAAATCACATTTGTAGTCACAGCTGGTTGAATTTTATATTCCTGATTAAACCCCTTGTGACTCGAACTCCTATGTTGTTGTTCCAACATGCAGTAGCACTACGTCAAGGGGTGTTTCTATTCTGGAATAATAGTGGAATTTTGTCAAAACTCAATCCCACATCATGCCTCTAATTCCTAGCCAACAAAGTACTACCTCCCTCAGAGGGACGCATAATTGTCTCCCTTCCCAGCATGCTTCTGACCTAATTGCACCCAAAAATCCTAGGAGTCATTTATGATTCATACCAGTCTTTAAGGAAAATCTGCAACAAAAACATACAAACTTCTGAAGAAAAGTGTCACTAGTTCAACCAAACACAATAGTTTGAAAGTAAACTGTTTTACAAAAGATGTGGATGAATATAAACCTTGAAATATTCTGACACCAATCACCTTATATGTTTTACTACGTAGATGTCCCAAAACCACCTGGCTGTTTCCATAGCTGTCACCACTCTGAATGAAAAATATTTTCACTGCTGGTTGCTTTTGCCTATTCTATCCAGGCATCTTTATAAAACAGCCACAAACTGGAAACTGGACAATGCAGAATTGCCCTTGTGTTTTAAAGGGGAGACCCTGTTTATGTTCTCTTACCTTAAAAAGTGCTGAATGCAATGCACATGTAAACTTTTTAATTGTTCCTTCACTTTTCAAAATGCACAACAGAACTGTCATGTGGCTGCCTGGTTTTGAAACTGGGACTTTCTGGTGTTATCCTGCAGCTCTGTCTGCTCTGCCTCCTGAGGGTCTAAATCTCTTCAGCATAGACTCTACTTGCTATTTCTACCCCTGGGACTCTTTGGCTCCACCTGTTTTCCAGCTGCAGTCAATCTGTAATCAGGTCAGCCTTTAAATAGCAGGACTTCGTATGCTCTGTGCCTGTTGTGGGATCTGTTTCCCTTGGTGTATACTATACTTATGAATGACTAAACTTCTCGACTTTGAACTTTGCCTGATTCCTGGACTACTCTCTCTGCCTGTCAAATCTGCATTACTCTGGCAAGTTTGTGTATGACCCTGCCTGTCTCCGACCACGCTTCTGGATTCTGACTTTGTACCTTGCTGTCAAGATTGTTTGCTGACCTGGCCTGCATGACTACACTAACACCTCAACCCCCAGCCAAAGCTCCACTCTGGACTAAACCTTTCTATAGGTAACTTACAAGAACAGAGCAAACTAGGGAACTTGGCAGGCCTATTAATAAAAGTATTCAAATAAACGATGACTGAATGCACCTGTTCAAGTATGAACAAAAAATAGAACAACGCACTGGAAGATCGATCAATAAAAAAATGCCAATCCCAATGGCAACATAACACATTTTAATTGTCAGGACAAACCAGCAAAAGATGAAATGCCACCACAGTATAATTTTTTTTCCCATAGAAAGGCTAGTTAATACTGTTGCACCCAGGCCACTGCTGTATCAAACTAAGTAAATGACATCAAACATAATTCTTGGCAAGTTGCATCATCCACGGATGCCCCTCTGGGATATAAAAAATGGTGGATTAGCCTTTTTTGGCTCCTTTCTAGGTATCACTCTTAATGGAGATAGATGTAAGTTAGGTATGGGAACTTCATTAAATGGGCCAGTCATTCTCCCTAATTCCACTTCTTTTGCAAACTTTTGTTCTGTTGACAAAATTGTTTTTGTAGCACAGCCATTCTAAGCCTTTATGCACTTTATACAGTGCCTTGAAAAAGTATTTATACCCCTTGACATTTTCCACATTTTGTCATGTTACAATCAAAAACTTAAATGTATTTTATTGGGATTTTATGTGATAGACCAACACAAAGTGGCACATAATTGTGAAGTCGAAGGAAAATAATACATTGTTTTCAAAATTTTTTACAAATAAATATCTGAAAAGTGTGGTGTGCATTTGTGTTCAGCCCCCCTAAGTCAATACTTTGTAAAACCACCTTTCGCTGCAATTATAGCTGCATGTCTTTTTGGGTATGTCTCTACCAGCTTTAGAGAGTGACATTTTTGCCCATTCTTCTTTGCAAAATAGCTCAAGCTCTGTCAGATAAGTTGGAGAGCATCTGTGAACAGCAATGTTCTAGTCATTCCACATATTCTCAATTGGATTCAGGTCTGGACTTTGATTGGGTCATTCTAACACTTGAATATGCTTTGGTCTAAACCATTCCATTGTAGCTCTGGCTGTATGTTTAGAGTTGTTGTCCTGTTGGAATGTGAACCTCTGCTAAGATGGCCCTGTATGTGGCTCCATCCATTTTCCCAGTAACTCTTACCAGCTTCCTTGTTGAAGAAAAGCATCCCCACAACAGGATGTTGTCACCACCATGTTTCACATTGGCGATGGTGATTCAGGGTGATGTGCAGTGTTCGTTTTCCGCCACACATAGCGTTTTGCTTTTATGCCAAATTCAATTTTGGTTTCATCTGACCTGATCACCTTCTTCCACATGTTTGCTGTGTCCCCCACATGGCTTCTCGCAAACTGCAAACAGGACTTTTTATGGCTTTCTTTTAACAATGGCTTTCTACTTGCCACTCTTCCATAAAAGCCAGATTTGTGGAGTGCATGACTAATAGTTTTCCTGTGGACAGATTCTCCCACCTAAGCTGTGGATCTCCTCCAGAGTTACCATGGGCCTCTTGGCTGCTTCTCTGATGAATACTCTCCTTGCCTGGCCTGTCAGTTTAGGTGGACGGCCATGTCTTGGTAGCTTTGCAGTTGTGCCATTCTGTTTCCATTTTCGGATGATGTGCTTCGGAACAGTGCTCTATGAGATGTTCAAAGCTTGGGATATTTTTTTATAACCTAACCCTGCTTTAAACTTCTCCACAACTTTATCCCTGACCTGTCTGGTGTGTTCTTTGGCCTTCATGATGCTGTTTGTTCACTAAGGTTCTCTAAAAAAAACCTCTGAGGGCTTCACAGAATAGCTGTATTTATACTGAGATTAAATTACACACAGGTGGACTATATTTGCTAATTAGGTGACTTCTGAGGGCAATTGGTTCTACTAAATTTTAGCCAGGGGTATCGGAGTAAAGAGGGCTGAATACAAATGCACACCACACTTTTCAGATATTTATTTGTAAAAAACGTTAAAAACCATTTATCATTTTCCTCCCACTTCACAATTATGTGCCATTTTGTGTTGGTCTATCACATAAAATCCCAATAAAATGCAGTTATGTTTTTGGTTGTTACATGACAAAATGTGAAAAGTTTCAAGTGGTATGAATACTTTTTCAAGGCACTGTAGGTGTCACCAATTGCATCCATATACTGTAACAGAAAAGAGCTAAACATTTTTCTGGCACAAAACAACATACAGTACATATATATTGCCAGATTTGCCAGTATAGGCACCACATCCTTAAAATTAGAAAAAAACAAATAACTCCACCAAACATGGGACTATAAAGGTGCCTGACAATATATTGAATATATACACTACTGTTAAAATGTCATTGATTTATTCGGTTTGTGTAAAAGCAACATATTACATTTGTTTCACAGCTTGCCATTGATCTTAGACAAACTGTGAAACAAATTGGCAAAACTTTTATGTATTATATTTTTTGAACAAACATATTGTATAAAGGAAGCCATGCTGGACTATGTCATGTTACATTTTTATTGTTTTATCAGTAGTACAGTATATATGTAATCTATTGTCAGGCTCCTTTAAATGTCCTAAGTATGGTGATATGTAATATATTGTCAGGCTCTTTTAAAAGTCCCAAGTATGGTGCAGTTTTTTGTTTTTCGGTGTTCTAGCATATTTTCTGACTAGGATAGCAAAGGTTTGTAATCAGTTAGAAAAAGTATATGGGATAGTGTGCCATCTGCTCTTTTCTTCTTTCTTTTTTTGTTGATCTTGTCTTCCTTGCTTTTGTGAATGTTGAACTTTTCTAAAGCAAAAGCAGAAATATTTCCATGTACTCACCAAATCTTTTTCCTGACTTCCTGCCGGGGTTAACAACTGTCCATAAATTAACAGACAGTGATTTTTACACCTGTCCATGAATGTCTTTTACGTTCATAATGTGTCCGTAAAAACACTGAACACAGCCACACACAGTGAAGCCAGGGGCGCTGCCGGGAGATTTAGATGGGTTCATCTTACAACTCTGAGTGATAAGGATTTTTTCTTTACCTGCTCTGTACTGCTGCAATCAGTGCCACCTCCTGCCTGCCACTACAAGCTTTAGTGATTGGTTGCTAGGACTGCCCAGCATCCTAGCAACCAAGCACGTGCCCCCTCTTCTGCCCCCAACATTCAGAGAAGGAGGAAGGAACATGCTGCCAGTGCCCCGGCTCCCAGGTTCATTTGTAATCAAGTATATAATGTAGCAGCGCTCAAGTCCAGTGGTTTAAAGGATAGTCCAATGCTGTATGGTGGAAACATATAAAATATAAGTCTATTATAAAGTCTATGAATAATCCATGAATGGAGATGGATATAAAAGCCAGGGGAATCTCAATAGACACAGTACTGAGGGCAGCTTCCTGTTGAGTGAAGTCAGCTCTCCATAGCAATCATGAAAAAACAAAGAGAAAGCGCCTCTAAGTACAAGTATTTAATGAATATAAAAAGCACATATTCGCACTTACATCAAGATATGTGGGTGTCAGCTTCCAATAAAAGATATATCCAGGGTAAGCCAAAAGTCCGTATGCGTGGGGCTTCGATGTAATCCGAGGGGATGGCCGCGGACCTCCGTACAGAGAAGCCGGCTGCAGTGCGGTTAGGCTGGATGAGCACTTCCGCGTTCCAGCGAGGCACACGAGAGCGTTGACATCACCCGGATAGTTCAGATAGACGGGGATCCACTACGCATTTCTGAGCATGCGCGAGGCTCTCAACGGGCATGCGCGCTCCTTTGTCAAGTGTAATTAGAACGGGAATAAAGGAAGCTTAAATAGCTCGGCTTTGGGGACAAACAATTGCTCCGGCCAATTAAAAAAGGGGGCGTGTATGCAATATGAACAAAAAGAACAACAATAAAAGGAGATAGTTCTCCACAAATTACGATACGATATGCATTCTTAGCAATGAGACTTATCAAGAGACATTCCATATCAAGATAAAATATTAGATTAAAATGAAAAAATAATGTGAACAATGGTGATAATAAAATATTAAAAAATTATTATATCCGTAACAACGTCTTATTGTCACACATGTATATAAAATAATTTGCCATGTATAAAAACAATTATATATCAATTGGGTAAAATAAAACCAATAAATTAGTAAGATGATCTTATTTTGGTATTATATTGTAGATGGCCCTTAATAGAGATACAGTGGCTGAAAGCCATCATGTATACAATAATAATAGGATAGGTAAAAACAATTAAAACTGGGGATGGGTGGAATTTGTGGATGTACAACACATCTGTACCACATGTGTTGTTTTGTATATAAGCTTAATCAGTATGGGGGAGAAATTCAGACAGGAGACAGTAACCAATTAGAACAATAATAGAAGACTATAATATAAAATTATATTATATAATGGTATTGACCTCTAATTCCTCATTCAACCCATTGGGTGCCAAAATGTCTAAAATATAAATCCAAAATGTTTCGCTCTCACATAGTTTGGAGAAACGCACAGCCTCAGATAATTTGTGTGGTATGGATTCTATTACCCATACCTGTAAACCTACAGTGGACTGATGATGGTGTTCGAGAAAATGTCGGGGGACGCTATGCTCGTCACAGCCTTTTTCTATAAATCGGCGGTGTTTGCCGAAGCGTTGTCACAATGGACAGATGGTGCGTCCAACGTATAATAATTTACACGGACATGTTAGACAATAGACCACTTAGTCAGTGGAACAGTTATAGAAACCCTCTAACTGGTAGCTCTTGTCCTTGTGTTGAAAGCTACGTTGGCCGTGTCTAACAAAAGCGCAGGTCTTACATAAGGCTTTATTGCACCTATACATGCCTGTAAGGGGAATAAGACAAAGAGTGTTTTCTGGTTTGGTAGTTTTTAATTTGCTAGGTGCTAGCTTGTTTTTTAATGTTGGGGCCCTTCTATAAGTGACCTTCGGTTTATCGCCAAGATCATTGTTGAGAAAGGGGTCCTGTTTTAAGATATTCCAATGTTTGTGGAATATATATTCCATTCTTTTGTGTTCATTGTGATATCTGGTAATAAACCGTACAGTACCATTATCAGATGTTTTTTTTGCCTTAGGTTTTTTGCCGGGAAGGAAAGTTGTATATGCTTGATCCACTAATTTCTCAGGAAACCCTTTTTCTAGGAATTTGTTCTTGAGATGCACACTTTGGGTAATATATTCTGAGTCCCTAGTGCAGTTTTGTCTTAGTCTACAGTATTGACCTTTGGGAATATTATTGACCCACTGTGGGTGGTGACAACTGTTATAATGTAGATAAGAATTCCCCGCAGTGGGTTTGGTATAGTTTCGTGACAGAATTAAATTCTGATCATGAAAAAGTTCTAGGTCTAAAAAAGAAAGACTCTCCTCATTATGTACAAATGTGAATGATAAGCCAAGGTCATTGGCATTGCAGTGGGAAACAAAACGATCAACTGAAGATGGTGGGCCGTCCCAGATTACAATAATGTCATCTATATATCTACCGAAAAAAATAATATGTTGAGCAAAAGGGTTATTCATCTCAGAAGCTACCTCTTTTTGTTTGAATCACAAATATTTTAATTTTGATGATGAATTCATCCTACAGACCCATGGTACAGCTATGGGTACTAATTTTGCCCCTTCCTACGCCAATCTGACCATAGGTTTGTGGGAAGACAGGTTCATATGGAATAATAACCCTTTTGCTCAACATATTATTTTTTTCGGTAGATATATAGATGACATTATTGTAATCTGGGACGGCCCACCATCTTCAGTTGATCGTTTTGTTTCCCACTGCAATGCCAATGACCTTGACCTTGGCCTTCGTGTGCCTCGCTGGAACGCGGAAGTGCTCATCCAGCCTAACCGCACTGCAGTCGGCTTCTCCGTACGGAGGTCCGCGGCCATCCCCTCAGATTACATTGAAGCCCCACGCATACGGACTTTTGGCTTACCCTGGATATATCTTTCATTGGAAGCTGACACCCACATATCTTGATGTAAGTGCGAATATGTGCTTTTTATATTCATTAAATACTTGTACTTAGAGGCGCTTTCTCTTTGTTTTTACCCAGGTTCATATGTGGCTGAGGGCTGTGGCTGCAGACTGGAGTGGCTCAGTGGACTCTGATGCAACATGCATGAAGGTAAGGAGCCTTTGCAGAAAGTGACCCTAATACAATGTTGGAGGAGGGGTGGCTCTGGGGACCCTGATATAAGAATGGTGGTTTGACTCTGGAGACTCTGACATAAGGAGGGGGGTTCTAGGGACCATAATGTAAAGAAGGGGGCTCTGGGGACCCTGATGTGGGGGGGTGACACTTTTGGGAACCCAATGTAATGGTGACGGCTCTGGGGACCTTGATGTACAGTAGTGGCACTACGAGAACACTGATGTAAGGAGGTGGCACTCTGGCAGCACTGATATAAGGTGGTGGCACTCTGGGGACACTGATGTAAGGTGGTGGCATTCTGGTGGCAATGATGTAAGGCAATGGTAATCTGAGGGCACTGATGTAAAGTGGTGGCCAGGGCCATTTTTAAGGCAGGGCAAAAGGGGCAGCTGCCCGGGTCCCTGTCATTGTTGTGACCCAAAGCAGCTGCCTCATACTTGCCAACTATCCTGGTTTAAATTCTCTCATCCCTTGAGGTTTTAATCCCGTGCTGTGTCCCAATATCTCAGTGTGAAGTGCTGCTACTAATGCTGCCCAGCTCTGCCCTATTGTTGTGTACAGATGACTCACCTGCAGACCCTGTGTTTACATATAAATTACCAGCATTCACGTGTAAATAGCAGTGGCATTCATATGTAAATAGCGGCGGCCAGTGGCATTGATATGTATATCATGCCCCCCTGAGGTCATATCCACAGTAATCTCTAGCAGCCAATCAACAAGCAGAAATCATGTGCTGTAACCTCTAGCAACTAATCAGTGAGCCGTAATGTGTGCTGTAACCTCTAGCAACCAGTCAGTGAGCGGTAATGATACACTGTAACCTCTGGCAACCAATCGCAATAGCTGTCTGATCTGATTCAGGAAACTGATTTTAAGTCTAGCTGCTAATTATTGTATGTCTCAGAGCAGGTGGAGAGTAAAACTGCATGGGGGGGCCCAAGAAAAGTTTTGCCCTGGGTCCAATCAATATTAAAGACGGCCCTGGTGGTGGCACTATGGTGGCAATGATTTTGCACAGAGCAGCCCTGATCCTCCCCTTCTGGGATCCCCCAGCAGCGCTCCTGGCTCCTCCCCCTTTTGAGTTTTGCCATATGGGGCATATCCTATCCTATATCCTATGGGGCACTTGTGTGGGCCTGATCCTAAGCTGTGCTGTGTGTGTCTATTCAAACACAGAGTCTTGGCCCCACTCTCTGCTCACAGGTTTTAAGCCAATGGCTCCCCCTGCTCTAAGCCAAGCCTGTAAGAGAGAGGGGAGAGGGAAGAAGAGCTGCTGCAAGCATGCACAATGCTAGATTGAGATCAGGCTCAGGCTACTATTAAAAGGTTTTTTACCTTAATGCGGAGAATCCATTAAGGTAAAAAACCTTTACATTTACAACCATTTTAAAAGGCAGACCATTCATTCAAGTAATACTAAAGCTTCATTTTTTTTTTATTTCTAAAATAACAAGCATGTCATACTTACCTGTTGTATGAAGTGGTTTTGCACGCAGCAGACCTGCTCCTCTTTCTTTTGGGGCCCTCGCCGGCGCTCCTGACTCTCTGCCTCGAGTAGTGCCCCCAGAGAAAACTGCTTGCCCTAGGGGCACCGCTGCATGCTCGCTCCTGAGCCACTGCTCTATGCATCCATAAAGCCTCGTACACATGATTGGACTTTCTGACAACAAAACCATGGAATTTTGTTCGAAGGGTGTTGGCTCCAACCTGTCTTGCATACACACGGTCATACAAATGTTGGCCAACAATCACGAACATAGTGACATACAAGATGTACAACAAGCCGATAAAATGGAAGTTCAATAGTCATGCGCCACCCTTTGGGCTCCTTCTGCTAATTTTGTGTTTATCTCGTGTTAGTAGAAGTTTGGTGAGTGACGATTCGTGCTTTTCAGCCTCATGCTTTTCAGCCTCGTGCTTTTCAGTTCATTTCTGCTTTTCAGGTTGTGCTTGTCGGTTTGTATCTGTTTTTAGTGCGTGCTTGTCAGGTTGTTTCTGTTTTTCAGTGCGTTCTATTTAGAGTTCACTTGTGATTTTCAGTGCGTGCTTGTCCGGTCGTTTCTGATATTCAGGTCATGCTTGTCAAGTCCTTTCTGATTTTCAGTGTGTTCTCTCAGTTCGTTCTGAGCAGCCGTTCATTTACTAGCCATGTGACGTTCTCGTCGGAGAGATCGTGCTATTGTTGGGCTAGGAGTTATTGCTTTGACCCAAGTCCAGTACATGAACAGGGGGAGGGGGAGTTCTTGGACCAAGAATTGGTTGCTTAATCGTGACCAAATATGTCATATGCCTTTGCTGCGGGAGTTCCAGGAGAATAATCCTGATGATTTCAGGAATTATCTCCGGATGACGGACCCTGTCTTTCACTTTCTATTGGCTTTGCTGTCCCCTTATATTACTAAGCAGGACACCTGCATGCGGCAGGCCATATTTGGGTAAGTTTTAACCTTTAACATCACATTCTATGTATTTAATGTTTGCTAATGTATTGTATTAATTTCTTCATTCCATAATCACCATGATTGTAATATGCTGTGAATGTCCTCTTTGTCCTCATGCATGCTGTAAGGTTTTAATGCTCCTTGTTTGTCCTTCATGCATATTTGCCTTCACTAACCTCCCAAGCATGCTATCCTGGGCCCATACACACCTAGCCTAGTAACTTAACAATAGTGCTTACCCTAAACACCCCCTAAAATGTGTCCAAATGCTATTGTTGGCCTTAAATTCAGGCAGAGTGCAAGAGGCTATTTTTTGGGGGCCCAAACTCATTTGGAACCCTCCCTCCCCTCTACCTCTAAGTCAACCGATACCAATACTCTATCTGCTGACTTTGCCAAACCCATACATACTATACCTACCTCTTTTGTGTTCATATTTATGTATGAATTCACCAAAGCATGTAGTGCAAGGGCCTGCCTGAATACTTTCAAATAGTACTGTTTAAAGTTTTGTTCTCCTATTATCTTGATAGTTAATTGCAGAATGTAAAAATGTGCTTCAATTTGGACAGTGTGTATTCATATTTTTGGATTATGACATTTCTTACCTGTCCAGTGGGCTGCCAATAGTGTAAGTAAGGAGGGGCTAGTCAAACTAACACACATTATTTATGCATTCAGCTCTCAATGAAGTGGAGAGGGTTACCTGTCCAAAACATCTACCCACCCCCCTACCATAAAATGTTTCCAATGAGCCACCAGAGCGGGTGAGGAATCTGATAAGTTGACCTTATACTTTTGTCTTTAATACTGATTTCAATAAATGTTACACTTATGTTGGCCAAGAATGCTTGTGTCTAATCTGCTTGCAATGTTATGTGCAAAAGTACTAATTATTTTTTTCTTGTTTGACTCCACAGTTTCCTTCCAACCCACAGGAATGGCAGACTGTGGCTTCCCAGTTTCATTACCAGTGGGATTTTCCCAATTGTGGTGGTGCTATAGATGGGAAGCACATAAGGATCGTACCACCACCCAACTCGGGGTCTTACTACTATAATTATAAGGGGTTTGGTAGTATTGTGATGTTGGTGGTGGTGTCGGCCAATTATGAGTTTCTCTACCTGGATGTTGGGAAGAACGGCAGAAACTCTGACAGAGGAATGATCGCCCAGACAGACTTCTACAGGTGTCTTCAAAATGGCACATTATGGTTGCCACCTCCGGAGAATAATGTCGAGGGCCTCAATTTCGTATTTGTCGCGGATGAGGCCTTGCTCTTAGGGAACATCTCATGAGGCCGTGACCCCAGAGCAGAGGGTTTTTGATTACCGGCTGTCATGTGCCAGAAGAGTGGTTGAGAATAGGGGTTCGACTCGAACATGGGCTGTTCGCAAGTTCGCCGAATAGCGAACAATTTGGGGTGTTCGCGGCAAATTCGAATGCCTCAGAACACCCTTTAAAAGTCTATGGGAGAAATCAAAAGTGCTGGGTCCTGCCCCAAGGGACATGGATCAATGCAAAAAAAAGTTTTAAAAACGGCCATTTTTTCGGGAGCGGTGATTTTAATAATGGTTAAAGGGAAACAATAAAAGTGTAATATCCCTTTAAATTTTGTACCTGGGGGGTTTCTATAGTATGCCTGTAAAGGGGCGCATGTTTCCCGTGTTTAGAACAGTCTGACAGCAAAATGACATTTCAAAGGAAAAAAAGTAATTTAAACTACTCGCGGCTATTAATGAATTGCCGGTCTGACAATACACATAAAAGTTCATTGATAAAAACGGCATGGGAATTCCCCACAGGGGAACCCCGAACCAAAATTTAAAAAAAAAAAATGACGTGGGGGGTCCTCCTAAATTCCATACCAGGCCCTTCAGGTCTGGTATGGATATTAAGGGGAACCCCGGCCAAATTTTTTTTTTAAATGGCGTGGGGTCCTCCTCAAAATCTATACCAGACCCTTCAGGTCTTGTATGGATTTTAAGGGGAACCCCGGCCAAAAAAAAAAAAACGGCGTTGGGTTGTCAGGAGACTAGTAGACCAGACTGTGTGGACTGCACAGAGATAACCCAAAAGGCATGTAAGTGAATAAATAATGGTGTTTATTAAACAAGTGACAAGTAAGAGGAATATAAACAGTGCAAAACCAACCACAGACCCACAAACAACAAATAGTATATACAAGTAAATGGAGATACCGGAATCGTAAACAAAGCCAGGCCAAGGTCATACACAGGGAGGTCAGCAGATGGGCAAGGACGGGAAACCAGCAGGACAGGGAGAGGATAGATGGTTAGACTGCAGGGCAGGGATTCAAGAGAATCAGGGGGGACAAGAACAGGATGGGCTAGGGATAGGGATCGGATCAGAGCAGAGCAGGACAGAAACAGGTTCACGATCAGGATGCAGGCAGCAAGGTCAGGGCACAGGGAGAAAGATACCAAGGCGAGCATGTGAGGGCTTGCCGGGTATTTATAGGACTGACTATAATTGACTTCAAGTCACACCTAAGCGCAGGGAGTGTTGTCTGCTCCATACTGCCAGGATCCATCCGCTGGTGGACATCAGTACTGCGGCCAAAAGATGAAATGACACCAGCAGGGAAATATTCTCCTGACAGTTCAACACTGCTAGGAGACACCTGCTGGTGGACCCCAGTGCTGCATGCCAAAGGATATATCTTACCAGCGGATGGACCCTTTCCTGACAGTACCCCTCCCTAAAGGAGCGGCCTCCGGACGCTCCAACTAGTTCTAATTGTCCATAGTCTATGGCATCAGGCAGAATGGTGGAAGAAGGCATTTCAGGCTGGTCGTAAGGCACATCCGGGCAGACAGCTGGCATGTCAGAGTCATTGAGCTGGGCAGCGGACAGGAACAAACCAAGCTGGGCAGCAGACAGGAACAAACCAAGCTGGGCAGCAGACAGGAACAAACCAAGCTGGGCAGCAGACAGAAACAAACCAAGCTGGGCAGCAGACAGGTACAAACCAAGCTGGGCAGCAGACAGGAACAAACCAAGCTGGGCAGCAGGCTCTGGGTCGTCGAGCTGGGAAGCAGGCTCCGGGTCATCGAGCTGGGCAGCAGTCTCTGGAGCGTTAGGCCGAACAGCGAGTACCGTAAGGGCAGGCCGGATTACAGGCACCGGCTCAGCAAGCTGGGTAACGGACCCCGGCCCAGTGGGCTGGGTAACAGGCCCCGACTCAGCGAGCTGGACACCTGGCACTGGTTCGGCAAACCGGATAACGGGTACTGGCTTGACAGGCAAAGTGACGGATTTCGGTTTAGCAGACTGGGTAACGGGCACCGGATCAGCAGACCGGGTAACGGGCACCGATTCAACAGACTGGGTAACGGGCACCGATTCAGCAGGCTGAGACACGGGCACCGAAACTCCAGGCTGAAACACGGGCACTGAAACTTCAGGCTGAGACCCGGGCACCGAAACCTCAGGCTGAGATACCAACATCATGACATCAGGCTGGAAGACAGGTACCAGGATATCAAGCTGGAGGATGGGCACATCAGACCGGAAAGTGGGTACCGAAACATCAGACCAGGCAGCGGGTGCTGGAACTTCAGGCTGGACAGCAAAGACAGGCGCTGGCACATCAGGCAGAACAGCAAGTACTGGCACAACAGGCTGAACAACAGGTACATGGGACCGGTCAGTAGTTACTGGAGCGTCAGACTGGAACATGGACACTGGGATTTCGGGCTGACCAGCAGGCACTGGGACCTTAAACTGGGCAGCAGACACAAGCATTGGCACAACTGGCTGAGTAGCAGACACTGGTACATCAGGCTGGGAAGCAGACTGGAAAGCCGACACCGAGACATCAGACCAGGCAGCGGCTACTGGAACTTTAGACTGGGCAGCAGACACAGGCGCTGGCACATCGGGCAGAACAGCAGGTGCTGGCATACCAGGCTGGACAATAGGTACATCGGACTGAACAGTAGTCACTGAAGCGTCAGACTGGAACATGGGCACTGAGATGTCAGGCTGAGCAGCAGGCACTGGGACCTCAAACTGGACAGCGGGCACAGGCATTGGCACAACAGGCTGAGTAGAAGACACTGGCGCATCAGGCTGGACAGCAGACAGAAGAAAGTCAAACTGGGAAGCGGGTCCATCAGACTGGAACACTGGTAGCAAAACTTTAGGCTGGAACATGGACACAAGGTCATCAGACTGGTCAGCAGGCACTGGGATGTCGGACTGGGTAGCAGGCACTGGAACGTCGGACTGGGTAGCAGGCACTGGATCCTCAGACGGGGTAGCAGGCACTGGATCGTCAGACTGAGTAGCAGGCACTGAATCGTAAGACTGAGTAGCAGGCACTGGATCGTCAGACTGAGTAGCAGGCACTGGATCGTCAGACTGAGTAGCAGGCACTGGATCGTCAGACTGAGTAACAGGCACTGGATCGTCAGACTGAGTAGCAGGCACTGGATCGTCAGACTGAGTAGCAGGCACTGGATCGTCAGACTGAGTAGCAGGCACTGGATCGTCAGACTGAGTAGCAGGCACTGGATCGTCAGACTGAGTAGCAGGCACTGGATCGTCAGACTGGGTTGCTGGCACTGGATCGTCAGACTGGGTTGCTGGCACTGGATCGTCAGACTGGGTAGCTGGCACTGGGATGTCAGGCTGGAAGGCAGGCATCGAGACATCCGGCTGGAAGGCAGGCATCGAGACATCCGGCTGGAAGGCAGGCATCGAGACATCCAGCTGGAAGTCAGGCATCAAGACATCCAGCTGGAAGGCAGGCATCGAGACATCCGGCTGGAAGGCAGGCATCGAGACATCAGGCTGGAAGGTAGGCATCAGGACATCAGACTGGGAGGCAGGCACATCAGACTGGAAAGTGGGAGCAGGTTGGGTTACTGGCAAGATGGTGTGGGTCGGGAAGAATTTTTGTTTCTTTTTTGGTTTAGCCCGTGCAGTTTTGTATGTAGGTGCAGGGCTGTAAGAAAAGAAAGTAGCTGGGCAGAAGGAAGACCAAGGAACTGTAGCTGGAGGAGGATTTTGTGGGACTGTTACAGGTGGAGGAGAAGAGACAGGTGGATTGAAGGCAGGATAGGCGCGACACTTGGAGACTGGGTAGTAGTATTTGATAGGGGGCTGATTAAACTGGGCTGTAGCTGAGGTTGCCATAGGCGAAGGGGGGGTAGATTTTTGGGAAGGCAGATGATTAATGGCAGGGCTGGGATATTGTGGCTTAGCTAAAGACAGGAGATCTGACCATGCCTGCAGCACAGGTTGAACAAACGCTGATTCACACACAGCCTGACTAACCAGAGATTGTACTGAATAAATGCAATCAGATAACACCTGCTGGGAACAAGCGGAATAATGTTCATCAAAGAAAGCCGGATCATCCTCTAACAACCATACCAGGGATTCAACCTGGTCACAACTGAAAGGAGGGGAGAAATCGTCACTACCTTCGGGAACGCATGACAAGGCTGACTTTGTACATAATTGGATCAAAGGCTGAACATCCTCAAATAACGCATGACCCTGATCTACTAGTAAATGGGCTCATTTCCAGCGGTTGGTCACGGATCCAATCTTTAAGAGTCTGACGGCAATATTCATTATCCTCTGCCGCCAGCAGAGAATAATAGACAATTTCATCAAAGTCCATCTTTTGCGCGCCCACCGTACCAGGACGGTTTCTCAGTGCAGCCACGTCTGGTCAGGGATGGCCTTGGTATACTGTCAGGAGACTAGTAGACCAGACTGTGTGGACTGCACAGAGATAACCCAAAATGCATGTAAGTGAATAAATAATGGTGTTTATTAAACAAGTGACAAGTAAGAGGAATATAAACAGTGCAAAACCAACCACAGACCCACAAACAACAAATAGTATATACAAGTAAATGGAGATACCGGAATCGTAAACAAAGCCAGGCCAAGGTCATACACAGGGAGGTCAGCAGATGGGCAAGGACGGGAAACCAGCAGGACAGGGAGAGGATAGATGGTTAGGCTGCAGGGCAGGGATCCAAGGGAATCAGGAGGGACAAGAACAGGATGGGCTAGGGATAGGGATCGGATCAGAGCAGAGCAGAGCAGGACAGGACAGGACAGGACAGGACAGGACAGGACAGGACAGGACAGAAACAGGTTCACGATCAGAATACAGGCAGCAAGGTCAGGGCACAGGGAGAAAGATACCAAGGCGAGCATGTGAGGGCTTGCCGGGTATTTATAGGACTGACTATAATTGACTTCAAGTCACACCTGAGTGCAGGGAGTGTTGTCTGCTCCATACTGCCAGGATCCATCCGCTGGTGGACGTCAGTACTGCGGCCAAAAGATGAAATGACACCAGCAGAGAAATATTCTTCTGACAGTTTAACACTGCCAGGAGACACCTGCTGGTGGACCCCAGTACTGCATGCCAAACTATATATCTTACCAGCGGATGGACCCTTTCCTGACAGTACCCCTCCCTAAAGGAGCGGCCTCCGTTGTCAGGCACATCCGGGCAGACAGCTGGCATGTCAGAGTCATTGAGCTGGGCAGCAGACAGGAACAAACCAAGCTGGGCAGCAGACAGGAACAAACCAAGCTGGGCAGCAGACAGGAACAAACCAAGCTGGGCAGCAGACAGGAACAAACCAAGCTGAGCAGCAGACAGGAACAAACCAAGCTGGGCAGCAGGCTCCGGGTCGTCGAGCTGGGCAGCAGGCTCTGGGTCGTCGAGCTGGGCAGCAGGCTCCGGGTCGTCGAGCTGGGCAGCAGGCTCCGGGTCGTCGAGCTGGGCAGCAGGCTCTGGGTCGTCGAGCTGGGAAGCAGGCCTTTCCTGACAGGGGTCCCCCCAAAAATCCATACCAGACCCTTATCCGAGCATGCAACCTGGCAGGCCGCAGGAAAAGAGGGGGACGAGAGAGCGCCCCCCCTCCTGAACCATACCAGGCCACATGCCCTCAACATTGGGAGGGTGCTTTGGGGTAGCCCCCCAAAACACCTTGTCCCCATGTTGATGAGGACAAGGGCCTCATCCCCACAACCCTGGCCGGTGGTTGTGGGGGTCTGCGGGCGGGGGGCTTATCGGAATCTGGAAGCCCCCTTTAACAAGGGGACCCCCAGATACCGGCCCTCCCCCCTGTGTGAAATGGTAAGGGTTTTGTACCCCTACCATTTCACTAAAAAACTGTCAAAAATGTTAAAAATGTTTTTGACAATTCCTTTATTTAAATGCTTCTTCTTTCTTCTATCTTCCTTCGGTTTCTTCCTCCATCTTCTTCTTCTTCTGGTTCTTCTGGTTCTTCCTCCGGTGTTCTCGTCCGGCATCTCCTCCGCGGCGTCGGCATGTGGCCTGGTACGGTTCAGGAGGGGGGGTGCTCTCTTGTCCCCCCTCTTTTCCTGCGGCCTGCCAGGTTGCATGATCAGATAAGGGTCTGGTATGGATTTTTGGGGGGACCCCACGCCGTTTTTTAATAAAAAATTGGCGCGGGGTTCCCCTTAAAATCCATACCAAACCTGATGGGTCTGGTATAGATTTTGAGGGGGACCCCACGCCATTTTTTTTACATTTTGGCTGGGGTTCCCCTGTGGGGAATTCCCATGCCGTTTTTATCAATGAACTTCTATGTGTATTGTCGGACCGGCAATTCATTAATAGCCGCGAGTAGTTTTAAATAACTTTTTTTCCTTTGAAATGTCATTTTGCTGTCAGACTGGTCTAAACACGGGAAACATGTGCCCCTTTACAGGCATACTATAGACACCCCCCAGGTACGAAATTTAAAGGGATATTTCACTTTTATTGTTTCACTTTAAGCATTATTAAAATCATTGCTCCCGAAAAAACGGCCATTTTTAAAACTTTTTTTTGCATTGATCCATGTCCCCTGGGGCAGGACCCAGGTCCCCAAACACTTTTTATGACAATAACTTGCATATAAGCCTTTAAAATTAGCACTTTTGATTATTCATGTTCGTGTCCCATAGACTTTAACGGTGTTCACGTGTTTGAACAAATTTTTGGCCTGTTCGCAAGTTCTGGTGCGAACCAAACAGGGAGGTGTTCGGCTCAACCCTAGTGGAGAATGCCTTTGGCATAATGCCAAGCCAGTTCACCGGATCTTCCTAACGTCCTTCAACCTGGCCGAATACAAAAACGGAACCATGTTGTGTTGAACTTGTGTTGAGCCACTGCATTCTCCACAACTACCTAAGAAAGAATGCAGCCAGCTATCTGACCTCAGTTTCAACTGAGGCCGAATTTGCATTGGATACAGCAGCAATGACGGCTATTGAGTACTTTGTGGGTAGAGGGGCAATTGCTTTACAACAAAATGTTGTGGATGTGCAATAATTGTTTTTTTTTTTAAATAAACTCATATTTCATTTGAATTACTGTTTGTGTTTCTTATCTGTCTCCTAGGTTCTTAAATGGCCTTTTAATTTTGACCATTTTCTTCAATACTGCAATTGTAACTTATTTGATACATGAGGTGACAATCTCTTCTTCAGCTAACTATTATGTTGTGCTGTGGGTCTGCTACACACACACAATGTTATTGTTGTAATGTATGTGTGTATGTGTGTAATGCATTAATGATAAAAATATTCATCCTTTTCAACTCCTTGAATTAATTGCTTGGAGTCCCTAAAATGGCCTGATTTTGGCACATTGTCACAGTAACTACACCAACTTAACAAATACACTGGTATTGAGCATTGAAATAAGAAGCCACACACTGTTGAGTATAAAACATTTACTCCAAGCACATTCACATGTGCGTTATAAACAGATTTTGAACAAACCAACATCTTGGTGTAAAACATGTATGTTTGACATTAATTTGCCTTTTTTGTGGCTAAACAGGTGTGTTTAACCACTTCAGCCCCGAAAGAATTAACCCCCTTCCTGACCAGAGCACTTTTTGCGATTCGGCACTGCGTCGCTTTAACTGACAATTGCGTGGTTGTGCAACGTGGCTCCCAAACAAAATTGACGTCCTTTTTTTCCCACAAATAGAGCTTTCTTTTGGTGGTATTTGATCACCCCTGCGCTTTTTATTTTTTGCGCTATAAACAAAAAAAGTGCGACAATTCTGAAAAAAACGCATTCTTTTTTACTTTTTGCTATAATAAATATCCCCCAAAAATATATAAATTTTTTTTTTTTCCTCAGTTTAGGCTGATACGTATTCTTCTACATATTTTTGGTAAAAAAAATCTCAATAAGCGATTATTGATCGGTTTGCGCAAAAGTTATAGCGTTTACAAAATAGGGGATAGTTTTATGGCATTTTTATTAATAATTTTTTTTTTTTTTAAATCAGTGATTTTTATTCTCACTGCGACATTATGGCGGACACATGGGACATTTTTGACACATTTTTGGGACCATTTGGGACCATTGTCATTTATACAGCAATCAGTGCTATACAAATGACACTGGCAGTGAAGGGGTTAACCACTAGGTGACAGTGTAGGGGTTAAGTGTGTCCTAGGGGCGTGTTTCTAACTATGAGGGGCATGGCTGTGTGTGACACGTCACTGATCTCTGCTCCGATGACAGGGAGCAGAGATCAGTGACAGTGTCACTAGGCAGAACGGGGGGATGCTTGTTTACATTAGCATCTCCCCGTTCTACCTCCCTGTGAGGCAATCGCGGGTATCCCTGTGACCCGATGCACGGAGCTTGCCGCGGGCGCGTGCGCACCTGCTGGCCGCCTCTTAAAGGGGAACGTACAGGTACGCGATTCTGCCTGTATGAGCCCTTCTGCCAGAGTATATCTGCGTGAGGCGGTCGGCAAGCGGTTAAAAACAAAACATACCCATTCCCAACTCAGGAACATACAAAGTTCGATTTTGCTAAAGTGAAGGCCATATGAGACATTAGTATGTCAAAACTGTGTTGATCTTGCCTTCATCAAATGGGGTGAGCTCAGCCCTCTAAAAGCCAAATTTTGAAGATGCACACAAATTGGGACTCCAAATTTGGATTTCTCTCATAATCCCATGCCTAAAAGGTGTGTCTTTTCCCTACATCTATTTTGCTAAAGCCCCAAAAAACAGAGTGTGTCAACATGTGCTACCTCCCATCATGGGATATCAATGTACGCGTTTTGTGGGTGCAACCCCTCCTCCAAACTAAAGTAGCTGAGAGGAAGGGGTTGCACCCCCGAAACATGTCCATTGAGCCCCCATGATGAGAGCTAGCACATGTTGACACACTGGGTATTATTTCAGAAAGGCCAATCCACTTTGCCCTAAAAGTGCACTTTCAAGTACACTTGCATTGCACTTGTAGTGAAAAATGGTTTTGCCTTTTTGAAATAAGCCCCAGTGTGTCAACATGTGCTAGATCCCATCATGGGGGATCAATGAATGTGTTTCGGGGGTGCAACCCCTTTCTCTCACCTACTTTAGTTTGGAAGGGGTTGCACCCACAAAACGCGTACATTGATATCCGATGATGGGAGATAGCACATGCTGACACACCGTGTGCATCTTCAAAATTTGGCTTTTCTGATTAATTTAAAACTGTAAAAACACGTACAACACAACGACAACTCTAAAATGTTATTTTTGTTTTGATTTTTCCTAAAATATCTATGATGTTGCTGAGTCTTTTTTGAACATCATGGATGTTTTGTTTCATTTGTTCCAAATCACGACTGCACACCATGATCTCCCTGATCAGAATTTGTGCACTTGCACTGCTGAAGTGAGTTTCTTCTTCCACAACATCCACATCACCTAAAAATAAAAAAAACACACCATGTATTATCTGCATCCACATCTTCAGGGTGTGTGGTGAGTTGCCTTTCTTCATTCGGTCTTGGGTTACTGGTATCCTCAGATGTCCCTATTCTTTTCTCCCCTATGTTAATACAAAAAAGGTATACTTAGCAGACAGGTCTGTTAGACTAGAAATAGTAATATGAAACTTGGAAGTGTCTTCCAATTGTCTGTTTTTGCAGAGTTCCAAGCTGAATACATGATATTTTACCCTTTCAAAAGCTGGAATACTTACCTGTTTTGTGCAAGTTTCACACATGCAGAGACCCCTAGTATCCACTGGAGCACCTGTGTGGGACACCATAACAAGGGTGTTATGGTGTCCCACACTAGTGCTCCTACATCCAGATGTGTAACCAGCTGCTGAGTGTCCTCTTCTGACACTGAATAAAGTTGTCATTTCATTATAGTTTCAAACACAGCTAGACAACAATGTAACAAACTTATTTTAATAAAAATAGGCCTGAACAAATGTAGTTAACCTGCATCTGCCAAAAACGACGTATTAGTGGTCGCACTAACGATTCCCGTGTCCCCGAACCTCAAACTTGGCATTTTAAACTGTACAACAGTAAAGAAAAGCACATGAACCAGCACGCAAGTAATAATAATAGGAACGCATGACAAATACTTTTTTGCAGCACTTTCCTGATCTTTCTATGCTGATCTTGCTCCCTCAATTTCAGGTCTGACCAGCGTTTCCTCAATTGCTCCTTGGATTGTCGTACCCCAAAAGTCCTGTGCAGACTTCTCACAACTTTAGCCATGATCTTAGCCTTTCTCACATTAGGGTTTCTGTACGACCCATGATTCCCATTATAGTCTGTCCTCTTTAAGATGTCCACCATCTCTACCATCTCTTCAAAGGACATATTTGAGGCCTTATATCTCCTCCTGGATCGGGAACTGCCTTGCTCCGGGCTTTTCTCTTTGCTGCTATTAGCACGCACCTGCTGAATCTCCGCTATTTGCTCTCCCACTGGCCCGAAAGAGAAGTGGCAGGGAATACACTAGAAAGAAGGACAGGGGTGGAGTTTGACGCATGAGCAGTGTATATAAAGCATAATGAACGGTTGCTGTAATGGAAGTAGGTACGATCTGTGAGTGGAGGACGGAAGATCGTTTTCGCGCAAAGGGACGTTGAAACAAAGGTACAATTGTAAATTGGGGCATCAGTGGTTAGTGGCTTATACTACTTATAGATTGAGGCCTATATTGGGACAAGATTAGGAGAGTATAGCCTGATTACGGTTTGTCTTGTGTTGTACCTTGCAGATAACATGGTTGATAAATTTACGGCCCCAGATTTCCTGGCAGAGTTTATAGAAAAATACAGACAGCTGCCCTGTCTCTGGCAAGTAAAATGCAAGGACTATTCAAACAAGATAAAGAGGAAGGCAGCGATGGAGAAACTGTTGGAATTAGTGAAGCCTGTGTATCCCACGACAGACATCAACTATTTGAAGTGCAAAATTGGTAGCCTGAGGAGCACATATAATAGGGAGCGCAAGAACGTCCAGGATTCCCAGAGATCCAGAGCAGGAGCAGATGATGTATTACGATGAAGTACTACCACAGCCTGCGTTTTTGTCCGACCAGACGGAACTCAGGCCATCGCTCTCAACACTTCCTTCAACATCGTAAAAAAATATAAGTAATACAGCGCTGCGTAAAGAAGGAAGTAGATAGCAGCCAACACACCTATAGACTCAAGTGTTAAAGAAAAATATAAAAAAGTGTAGCGCTATAGACTTTAAAATTAAGTGAATAGTGTTTTCAATATGACTCCAATGTATAACAAACAATTAAGTGTTATCAAAAATTATGATGCACTATATGTAGTACAAATACAGTTGTAAAGACTATGAACAGAATTACAAAAAGTGAATAAAACACTGTGTAGTATTAGTATGAGCTAGATATAATACACTGTGTGTAATATATAAATAATGTGAACAAAAAAAAAAAAAACATAAAGTCCTAAAAAGTTCAGATGGGGTTGAACACCACTCGGAACTCATATAACAAAAGTCCGACAAAATTTATGGGTATTAGGGGGCTTGTCAAGGACAAATGCCCAGGCAAGACCTGTGTCTACCAAATCAAAAAAAAGGATAAGGGATCAACTGGATCAAATGGGTAAAATAGAGATAACAAAAGTGGACAGAAAAGCTGATGGTAGCTCAGAAGCCGTCACCGAAGACAGGAACAGTCACCGAAGACTTCGAGAGGCTTACCAGATGTTGTTGACTTGAGAGGACTTACGTCAACCAAGTCAAAAAGGCTTTGAGACCAACTGGTCAGAATGAAATGTCTTCTCAGGTATCCGCAAAGACTTCCGAACCAAGACGGCAATTCAACTTCCACAGTTATCCGCACAGCATGGAAAATGGTATTCCCATAAAGGTCACAAACGAATTTTCATATACCATGCGAGAAATGGACGAAAGGGCTCACATAGCGTAATAACGTAAACACAGTACTGTCACAGTACTTAATGGCATTATTACATTTTAGGTGGTGCCTTGCCTCGGCACTAAAGGAAAACCGCATAGTATTGTAAACCAGGTAGGTTGGTGCAACAGCCCTCTCGCTCGCTCTGGATTGGCTTCCTGATGACGTCATACGACGAAACGTCCTCTCAAGTCAACAACATCTGGTAAGCCTCTCGATGTCTTCGGTGACTGTTCCTGTCTTCGGTGACGGCTTCTGAACTACCATCAGCTTTTCTGTCCACTTTTGTCCATCACTTTGCCCTTGACAAGCCCCCTAAAACCCATAAATTTGGTGGACTTTTGTTATCTGAGTTCCGAGTGGTGTCAACCCCATCTGAACTTTTTTGGACTTTATGGTTTTTTATTTTTGTTCACATTATTTATATATTACACACAGTGTATTATATCTAGCTCATACTAATACTACACGGTGTTTTATTCACTTTTTGTAATTCTGTTCATAGTCTTTACAACTGTATTTGTATTACATATAGTGCATCATAATTTTTGATAACACTTAATTGTTTATTATATATTGGAGTTGTGTTGAAAACACTATTCACTTCATTTTAAAGTCTATAGCGCTACACTTTTTTATACTTCCTTCAACATCAACTGAGGCTCCTGAGGTCCACCCTGGGCCTTCCACCCAGGAAGAAGATGTGAAGGAGCCCAGCTTGACCCAGGTTTAGCATTGTTGAACATAGTTCTTGTCAAAAATTGAATGATGTTAACTAGATGTTATTGATCACAAATTTCTGATTTAACAAAGTGCTTTACATATCAATAGACAGTAGTAGCCAAAAATGATTGGGACAAGAATGAAAAATGCTGGGGTCTTTTCTATTTGTTAACATTCAATTTGCAACAGTCATGAGCTCAAAATTGTGGGTGATTGATGACAAAAAACCTAAAACTATGTACCATTTTTATACACAGGAAAGTCTCAGCCTCAGCCAAGAGGAGGCTGCGGCAAGCAGCCTGACAGAATCACAGGTTCCTCCCCTCTGCCCTCCAATCAAAAGGGCCAGGAAGTCCAGGAACCTGGAGGAGGCCACAGCTGCTTTTCTTTGCCATGCTACAGCGGCAATTAGCATGGCCCCTGATGGCCAGGAGCCATTTGGATGCCTGAAGGTAATTAATTAAAACAGATGGTGGAGGACCAGCGCACTATATGCGAGGAAATAATTCTTCAGGCCCTAAACAAGGGGATGAGGGGTGAACTCACCCGTCAAACGCACCTCTGTGAGTTGGACCATGCTCCTCTACCACCTCCACCAACAACACAGCCACCCCACCAATCACAGCAGCATGGAAGGAAGTCTGGAAGGATGTGTTGAGAGTGATGGCCTGGGTTCGGTGTGGTCTGGCAAAAAATGTAGGCTGTTGGAAGACCACAGCGTCAGGACATATATGTCATCTGCTGCTGCTCCCGATCTCTCAGGATCCTGGAACGTATTGTGCTCTCTATTAAATGGACTCCTTAGGTTACCAATGTGGGCAGTCAAATAATTGATGCCTGCCCTGGGGTACAAAGGCTTCACCAATTCCAACTGTTTCTCCATTGTTGCCTTCCTTTTTTATTTTGATATGACCTTGTGCTCCCTATTGAATTAAAATTTTTTGTTTTGACAAATACTTGGCTATGTGTTTTACTTCAAAAAGGACAGTTTGTGAGTAGGCAGGTACATTTAAAAAATACAAATATCAAATTAACAAGGGACACCAACTTAGTTACATCTTTGAGGTTAAAAAATACAAGATAATAATGGTGTTGTGGTAACTTGACATTTTATTCTAGAGATCACTAGAAAAAATATATATTCTGGAGATCACTAGAAAAAAAAAAAAAAAACACAAAAAAACATATTATTCTAGAGATCACCAGAAAAAAAAGAAATACGTTTGTCTGAACTCTCTGAATATCAGCAGCAAAGCAGCTTCATTATTATACCATTATAAAGAAGAAGAGAATGCGCTGCATTGAGAGATTTCATGATTTGCCACGTCACGAATGTGATATCTCCATTATGAAAGCTAGTTTTACAAGACCGGCTCGTCCTTGATTCCGAGCATGTGTGTTTGTACTTTGGACTTTTGTCTGACGGACTTGTGTACACATGATTGGAAAGACCGACAACACACATTTGTTGGCGGAAAATTTGAGAATATGCTAGCCAACATTTGTTGGCAGAAAGTCCGACAACAATTATCCCATGGAGCATACACACGGTCGGATTTTCCGCCAACAGCCTGACATCCAAAATTTCCCATCGGAAAATCCGATCATGTGTACGTGGCATAAGACACATAGAGCTGTGGCTCAGACCCATCCCCGCTCCCTCCTGATTGGCTCACTGGCTGTGATTGACAAAAGGTGGGAGCCAATGGGCTTACACTGCAGTCTCAGCCAATGGGGAGGGAGGGTCCTCATCCAGCCAAGTCTTTCATAAACATCGCTAGATCGCGGGGCTTAGGTAAGGATTAGGGGGGCCGCTGAACACAGAAGGTTTTTTGCATAGAATGTATGAAAGTATAAAAACCTTCAGTTTTTACATCCACTTTAAATGGATGGCTAAAGAACCACAATGGACAGAAAAAGATGCACCTTTTTTATTGTAACACAGGTCACCACAAGGCACTGTAGTGCGTTACCATATCTTTCAGTAATCCACGTGAGTTCCTTTGAAAATGTTTAACACGTATAAGATTGGAGTTTAAAATACAGCAATGTCAAATAATGTTCATACATACAAATTTTTACAGCGTTGTAATTATTTGATTTCTTTGCTTGCTATTTTAATGTACAACTTCATTATGGTCACTCTTTATTCCCAAGACGTTTCATGGTTTGATTATTGCATTTCTGCTTTGAGTGCTCTTTTGTTTTCCCTACCGTTTCTGGGAAAATAAATTGAACATATGGTCTATTTATGTACAGGATAGTTTTTATTCATGTAAAATTTAACAAATAATCACTCTCTGATAAGCAGATTCCACTTGTTCTGGCAGCTGCTCCATTCACTTCTTCTCCCTTTGGATTTAAATTATTTTTTGTAAGAAAGAGTTGCACATTGGAGATTTACATTCAGACAGTGGAACACATTTTTAAAGTATCTGATTTATATATATATATATATATATATATATATATATATATATATATATACACACACATATATATTATATATATATATATACACACACACACACACACACACACACACACACACACACACACACACACACACACACACACACACACACACATATATATATATATATATATATATATATATATATATATATATACACACACACAGTTGTGCTCAAAAGTTTGCATACCCTGGCAGAAATTGTGAAATTTTGACATTTATATTGAAAGTATGACTAACCATGCCATAAAAATGTCTTTTATTCAAGGATAGTGATCACATGAAGCCATTTATTATCACATAGTTTTTTGGCTCCTTTTAAAATCATAATGATAACAGAAATCACCCAAATGGCCCTGGTGAAAACTTTACATACCCTGGAATGTTTGGCCTTGGTATAGACACAGAAGGTGGCATATACAGGTTCAATTGGCTATTAAAGGTAAATTTCCCACATTTGTGGCTTTTTAAATCGCAATAAGTGTCTGTGTATAAATAGTCATTGAGTTTGTTAGCTTTCACATGGATGCACTAAGCAGGCTAGATACTTAGCCATAAAGAGCAGAAAAGAACAGTCAAAAGACCTGCGTAACAAGATAATGAAACTTTACAAAAGTGGAAAGGGATATAAAAAGATATCCAAAGCCTTGAATATGCCAGTGAGTACAGTTCATTCATTTATTAGGAAGTGGAAAAATTGGGGTTCTCTTGATACCAAGCCAAGGTCAGGTAGATCAAGAAAGGTTTCAGCCACAACTGCCACAGGAATTGTTTGGGATAAAAAGAAAAACCCACAGGTAACCTCAGGAGAAATACAGATTACTCTGGAAAGATGGTGTGTTTGTTTTTAAGGAGCACAATATGATGATACTTGAACTAAAAAGAACTGCATGGTCAAGTTTCCAGAAAGAAGCCTTTACTGCACAAGTTCCACAAAAAAGGCCTGGTTACAATATGCCCAACAACACCTTGACATGCCTTTTTGGGCTTTTTTGTGGCATTGATGCAGTAAAGGCTTCCTTCTGGCAGCTCAACCATGCAGCTCTTTTTGGTTTAAGTATCGTTGAATTGTGCTCCTTAAAAACAACCACACCATCTTTTTGGAGAGCAGCCTATATTTCTCCTGAGGTTACCTGTGGGTTTTTCTTTTTATCCTGAGCAATTCTTCCGCCAGTTGTGTCTGCAATCTTTCTTGGTCTACCTGACCTTGGCTTGGTATCAAGAGAGCCCAGAATTTTCCACTTCTTAATAAGGGATTAAACAGTACTGACTGGCATATTCAAAGTTTTGGGTATCTTTTTATATTTTTTTCCATCTTTTTAAAGTTCCATTACTTTGTTACACAGGTCTTTTGACTGTTCCTTTCTACCTCCTCATGGCTCATTGTCTAGCCTGCTTAGGGCATCCAAGTGAGAGCTAACAAACTGATTGACTATTTATACACAGACACTAATTGTGATTTACAAAGCCACAAATGTGAGAAATGATGCCTTAATTGCCATTTTAACCTGTGTGTGCCACCTTCTGTGTCTGTCAGAAACTATGAATCAAACTGAGACAGAAGTACAGTTAAATCACACTTGTATAACAATAAAAGTAAATAGAACAAATGTAGTCAAATCATAGCCAAAGTTCAGTAATCAGGGCGGATAGTCAGACCAGACAGAAAGTCAGGAAGCCAGAGATCAATGTAGTGGAACAGCAAGCAGGATCTGGAGCCGGATGAATGTCAGCCAAGCAAGTCTTTAACAGGAACGCAGGAGTTTCTGTGATGTTGACCAAGGCGAAGGCAGAGATCATCTGGGCTGGACGGCTTAAATAGGCAGGACTGATGAGCAGGATATCATCAACAGGTGAGTCACTGTGGAGAGATAGGAGCTGGCAATTAGCCGACAGCTGAGGAGCAAGCCCAGAGAAGAAAGGGCTGAGCCTAGCCCTGACATTAACCCCTCCTCAATGACCCCTCACCCTTGAAAGGACCACCAGGCTTGAGGGGAAACATTTATGGAAATCATGGAGGAGGACAGGGGCATGTACATCAGAGGATGAGACCCAAGAGCGTTCCTCCAGACCATACCCTTTCCAATGCACCAGGTACTGTATGCGCCCATGGAACCTACGGGAGTAAACAATGGACTGTACTTCATAGTGCTCATGGTTCTCAACCTGTACAGGTTGAGGACGTGGCACCGAGGTTGTAAAGCGGTTGCAGACGAAAGGTTTTAATAAGGAGACATGAAATATATTTGAGATATGCATATTAGAAGGAAGGTCTAGCGCGTAAGCCACTGGGTTAATGCTGTGAAGAATATAGAAAGGCCCAATAAACCGAGGTGCGAACTTCAGAGAGAGAACATGAAGTCAGAGGTTGCGAGATGACAGCCAAACCCTGTCCCCAACCTGGTAGGAAGGCGCAGGCAGGCGTCTGTGGTCAACATGGAGTCTGTACCTATCATTACCATGTCGCAATGCCTCCTGGACTTGTGCCCAAGTGGAACGAAGACCACAGAGATGCTCCTCTAACACAGGAATAATCTGTGGAACAAATTAGTCAGACAACATGAAAGATTGGAAACCATAGTTCGCCATAAATGGGGACAATCAGGAAGCAGAATTCAAAGCACTATTATGAGCAAACTTCACCTATGGTAAGTGGTCTGATCAGTTGTTATGGTCAGAAATATAGCAGCGTGGAGGTGCGCATGCGCGGGACTCCCGGGAAGACGCTCTGAACGGGAGCTCCGTCACAGCCGAGCCTTCCGCGGTCCCCAGACGCCTGATTTTTTAGCGGAACCGTCCCGGATCAACACCCGCTGGTAGAGGAGGCTCGTGGGCACAAATCTATATGCCCAACCGATCACAGCGCTCAGCGGCTAGCAGGAAACTCTCCTTTGGCCTACCCGACCCCACTACATCTAAGATGGCGGCCGCGGCCTCTTCACAGGCAGACACAGGAGACGGAGACCTCATTGCAGACATCCCAGAGGAGGAACAGCTTCCCCACATCACACTGGGATCCTCTGTGAGTAACATATCCCCCAAGAATGCCTATCCTTCCAGCAAAGACTCCCTTTTTAACAGGGCCCTATCTGATATGCTCCATATCCCCTCACTGCATGCTCCAGCCCCATCCCCTGCTATGCAACAGACAGCACCTCTGAAATCTCCCCACCAGTCAGACATGGCACAACTTCTTAATTGCTTTTCAGACATGCTGGCCACAGGCCTGGCCCAAAATGCAGCGCAAATCACCACGTCTATAAAGGCGGACTTACAGAGCTTGGGGGCTCGCATTGATTTGATCGAACAAGCAGTGGATCATATTGTGGCGCGTACCAATCAGAATACCGACTGCATTCAATTGATGCAGGAACAACTTGACACGGCACTAGGGAAGATTGACGATTTGGAAAATCGTAATCGGAGAGGTAACTTTCGTATTCGAGGTATCCCTGAATCTGTAACTAATATTCATGACACAGTGCAGCTTTTCATGAAAGAGCTTATCCCAGATATCTCTGACAGCAAACTAGAGATTGACAGAGCCCACAGAGCACTGCAACCACCCAGACAGGACGGGCTCCCGAGAGATATAGTGGTTAAGCCCCACTATTACGAAACCAAAGAGGAGGTCATGAAAAGATCTCGGAACCTGGACACCTTATCCTTCCAAGGCAACAAGATTCAAGTCTTCGCTGACATCTCCAAAACTACAATTCTAAAGAGAAGAGCTTTAAAACCTCTGCTTGAAATCCTCTCTCAGAAATCAATTAAATATCGCTGGACTTTCCCTTTCCGCCTTCAGTTTCAACATAAGGAAAGATCGTATGGATTCTCCTCATTCCAAGAAGGCGAACACTTACTCCTGCGACTTGGATTCATCTCTCAAGAAGCTTCCCCCCAGGATCCTCCATCCAAGTCAAGTTCCTCGAAGAGACCCCCTCCAGGCAGTCCCATCACTCCCCTCTGGAACAAACAACAACCGAAGCGTCACCGCGACTCCTTTCCTCCAAGATGAAGTCATCTTCACTCAGCTCTACAAGGACTATGTGACTTCCTTTTCTCCTTAAGGTTATACCCTCTGAATGTGGGGTATTTGTGTACATTGCGTACACCACATCCGATCCCACATATCCATCAGTGAAGATGGTCGCACTTAACGGATCTTTCCCCACTCACCTCACTAAAATGAAGATGGAAGCAGATGATCCCAGGTTGTTTTTTTTTTTTTTTTTTTTTACAACTACCCTCGGTTTTCATAATGGACCGCACTTGAGGTTATAATGACTTCCGGGAACACCAGGGCATAAGTTTGTACCCCATTTCACTTCCCTCCCCCCTCCCTCCCACATCCCTATTCCTACCCTCCATCCCCCCTCCCGGTTACTAGTTGACCATCCCCTATGGCAGGTTTTGTTTTGTCATTTTTGTTTAAAGCAGTGATTTGCCCATGTTCCTTTTAGAGTTTGGGCTCAGCTCCTCATTTATGTTCCGTTTCTTTTACTTGGGTATATATCTAGAATTTCTTGTCTTTCACACTCTTTAGGTTCCATTTTTCCCCAATAGATGGGGTCCCGGCGGCTCGGCTGGGCTAGCATCGCCACCCCCTCTGTTGTGATCAGGGGAGATCCTCCCACTGGTTACATCAGACTAACAACCTCGGCTGAGGTTGTTCCTGTTTTTCTGAGACCCTCTGTGTTTTGGGGTCTCAGACTCGAACTGAACTTTTCAGTCCAGTTCCTCGCCTTTCTGGGCTCTTACGCCTAGTCTTTTTTGAAGTTATTGGATTGTTTTATGTAATGATTTTTCCTTTCTTCTCTCATTTTCTTTTTTCTCCCCTCTTCCCCCTCTTCTCCTCCTTCCCCTTTTCTATATTACAGGAATGTGCACAGGAGACCGGCTTTATCCAGAGCCCTCCGCTGCGAAAGCAAGATCTCCCTCCCAGATCTCACGCTGCATCATCAGGGAACCGGGTAAGAACGCACCTAACACACCAGGGTTACTCCCTTTGTGAATATGGCTGACCCACCTCCTTTACAGAGGGCACTTAAGGTTGCCTCACATAACACCCAAGGGCTCAACTCCCCGTCAAGAGACGCAAAGCTTTCCAAAGCTATCACTCAAGAGGAATAGATGTAGTGCTCCTCCAAGAAACATATTTCCCCTCAAATTACTCGCCTCCTTTTTTACACAACAAATACCCCACTTTTTTTCTTGCAAACGCTAGCGAGAAAAAAAGAGGAGTAGCTATCCTAATCTCCAAACAGACTCCTTTTTCTCATACTTTAACCGTGAAAGACAATGATGGAAGATACATTCTAATCAAAGGATTGATTGAAGGTAACCTCTATACTTTTATTTCATATTATGCCCCTAACAAAGGCCAAGCTAAATTCTTCTCCTCCTTACTGGCAAATCTCTCACCCCACTTCGAGGGTAGGGTGATTATGGGAGGGGACTCCAATATTACATTTGACCAGATTCTAGATAAAGCAGCTCGGAGGATCCCTCACCTCAAACAACCCCCCAAACAAAGCCTCCAGATTGCCAGACTTATTCACTCGGTGGGACTCATTGACTCATGGAGGGAATTAAACCCCTCAACAAGGGACTATACACACTACTCTGCACCCCACAAGACATATGCTAGAATCGACCACATTTTCATATTGAACTCAGACATACAAATTGCTAACCACGCCTCTATCCACGATGTCCCGTGGTCTGACCACTCCCTAGTAATTTTAGGAATATCCAATTCATTGTCTCCATCAGGCCTACGCACATGGCGCCTAAACGAGAAAATCTTAGCTAATCCCGTCCACTGTACTATAATAGAAAAGGATATTAAAGAGTATTTTCTATTGAATGACACTGAGGACATCTCCCCTAACACGCTTTGGAATGCTCACAAAGCAGTAATCAGAGGGAAATTGATCCAACTTGCAGCAAAATTAAAGAGAGAACAGCAAATTGATATCATGAAACTAGAGAAAGAATACAAAAATCTCAGCAAGTCCCATAAACTGAACCCCAATCCTACCACTCTATCTAAACTAGATACTACTAGAATATCTCTTAACTCAGCTTTGACTTCCAACGCAGAAAAGCATCTTCACTGGCTCAGCGGCAGTTTCTATCTTCGAGCGAACAAATTTGGCCCCCAGCTAGCGGCCAAACTTACCCTGAAACATAGGTCATTTGCCCTACCCAAAATAAAAACCCAATCCGGATCGCACACCCAAAACCCAAGTAAAATTCTTAAATCGTTCCAATCCTTTTATGCCAACCTGTATTCCGACGATTGCCCAATTTCTCAACAAAAGTTGGATGCTTTTCTAGACAAGATCCCATTGCCTAAAATTTCTGAATCCCACCGTTCCATCCTGGAATCCCCATTTCAAGAATCCGAGATCCGAGCAGTCATAAAAGGGCTCAGAAAAGACTCAGCCCCAGGTCCAGATGGTTTCTCAAACCACTATTACAAAACTTTTATAGATTCCCTCTCTCCGTACCTGGTCCGCCTTTTCAACTCCTTAGCTAAAGCATCCCCGCTGGACCCTAATGCCAATTTGGCTTTTGTTTCGGTCATACCTAAGCCAGGTAAAGACCCCAGCGAAGTCAGTAACTACAGACCTATTTCATTAATCAATAACGACCTAAAACTTATGACAAAAATATTATCCAATAGACTAGCCTCTTTTATAGATACATACATAAGGACCAAGTGGGGTTCATACCGGGGAGACAGGGACCGGACCAGATACGGAGAGCAATAAATGCAGTCTCCCTAATGAGATCGGGGTGGGATGGGGGATCTCCTCAGGGAGGCCTCCTCCTCTCCATAGATCTCCAAAAAGCGTTTGACACAGTGGCTTGGCCCTACCTCTTCACAATTTTAGGTAAATGGGGTTTTGGCCCAAACTTTATCAATATCTTGAGAGCCCTCTACCATCAACCTAAGGCACAGGTGAGATTGCAAGGACATCTATCAGATAAATTTTCCATACAGAAGGGAACAAGGCAGGGATGCCCCCTCTCCCCCCTTCTTTTCGCGATGGCTATCGAATCTTTAGCCATCGCGATTAGACAACACCCAGACATCCATGGAGTTCGTTGTGGGCAAAATTACCACAAATGCGCTCTATTCGCGGACGACGTCCTCCTGTTCGTCACATCTCCCCTAATCTCCATCCCCAACATACTGCAACTCTTACAAGACTTTGAATTAGCTTCCGGACTTAAGGTTAATCTATCCAAATCAGTCGCTCTCAATGTTTCCTCTTCTCCAGACATCGTAAATACCCTAAAGATTAACTTTCCATTCTCATGGAATTCTACATCTATTCCTTATCTTGGCATTAACCTTACGTCCGGCATCGATACTCTTTATAAATATAATTTTCCCCCCATGTTTAAAAAGCTCACAGACGACATGACCCAATGGTCGCTATATAAGCTCTCGTGGTTAGGTAAAGTGAATGCAGTTAAAATGACACTCCTACCTAGGTTACTATATCTCTTTCGTTCCTTACCCATCCCAGTCCCCAAATTGCACATCCAACGCCTACAATCTGCCATAATCCGCTTCATTTTGGATAAAAAAGGCCACAGGTTGGGGCGTGGCTTGGCGCGCAGCGAGGATGGCAGCTTAACTCCAGAGCTCTGCCAGACATTAGGCCCAAGCACGTCTTTTCTGCACTCAGCACAGAGGATGAGCAGACAAACCAAACACCCACATCACACCCGATCACGGAGATCCATGGCCTCAAGCGTTGGAAGAGACATTTCTGATATTTTCAGGAACCAGGCCGCGGCTTTGAAAGATACGGAGGGGGGCAAGATGGCGCCAGTGCACGCGGACGATGAATTTAGCGAGGACTCTCAGTCGGCAGCAGAGGAGTACGGTAGGAGAAGCTCACGAGCGGGGCACCCCCTCACATATGAGGACATGTCAGGCTTCGCAGCCGACATAAAGGCCTCATTTTCTGCTGCAATCACAGACCTCAAAACCAGCCTATTAGTACTACAAGAAAAGATGGCCGCTGAAGAAACAGCAGGGAAGCAGAGGGATACTAGAATCCATAGACTGGATAAAGTTACTTCCTCCCATGCACGCCATTTCATAGAAATGAATAGGCATTTAGAGGATCTCGACAACAGAGGAAGACGCAATAATATAAGAGTCCGCGGAATCCCTGAATCTGTCTTAACTGATCAAATCCCCTCAGTCTTGCAGAGAGTATTCAACAGTCTATTAGAAAAGCCTGAAGACACAGAAATTGAGTTTGTGCGGGCGCATAGAGCCCTGAGAGCCAGGGGTCCAGACACTTTACCCCCACGAGACATAATCTGCTGCTTGCAAAGCTTTGCACTCAAGGAGGAGATAATGTTTAAAGCCCGCAGGAATGACCAAATCATTTTTAATGGAGAATGCATTAAACTATTTCAAGATCTATCTCAGATCACCTTGAAAAACCGCAGGGCCTTGCGACCTCTACTGGATAAACTGAGGGAGAAAGAAATCAGATACACTTGGCGCTTTCCCTTCGCCCTATTGGTCACTTCTGATGGTAGACAACATACGCTTCGCACGCCAGAAGACCTCCCGGATTTCTGTGATGCACTCCAACTAGGAGTAATTGAGCTACCGGACTGGTACCAGGAGTTTATTATCACACCCCAAGTTCGGAGCCCTCTACGCTCTCCTCTTAATGCACCCGAAAAACAGCATACAAAGAAACAGAAGCACTTTCGTTCTGACCCACAGTCAAGTGGCACACCGCGCAGCCGCGCACATCCTGATGGAAGCATGATGGAAGAACGAGCATAACAGCATCAGCCTTTCCGACACACAGCTACGACTGTGAAAATCATATCCACCACTGTTCCATGGATAGCCCCTAAAACAAGCGGCTTGGTTTATTTTTGAGAATTTTTACTTCTTTTTTTTCTCTTTTTTATGTTTTATTTTTGCCTCGAACCCGGACGTTACCAGACCCGACTCGAGCTGAGTTACCCACACATCCTAGGGTCATGTATGGTCCTCGGTTAAGTATAACCAATCTCAACATGCATAACATATCTGAATGCACAGATAAGGGGTCTTTTGGAGCGGACATCCTGCTACAGCCATAATTACAGATAAAAGCTGTATAGTTAACCCTTAATCTGCAAGTCATAACCGCTTAACAAGGTGGCTAGAGGAATGAGCCTATTGATAGCTGACTGTTATTACAGAGTTCTCTTTTTTCCTTTTTTTTTCTTAATATTGTTGTTTAACTTGTTTTATAGTGCAGATCAGACCTTTTAGCACTTTAAATGTGATTATTAGGCCGTAGTCTGGCCAGGCTTGGTTCACCTACTGTTGAACAACACCTACATTCCACAGACTATTCGGATATCCGCGATACAGGTGGATGGGTGTTTGCTCTCAGGGGTCCCCCTCGCTGAGTTCCTTCCCCAAACCCACAATAGTGTGCGTGGTGGGTATCGATTGTGCCCATTGACCCACACTAAACTTGATCCTCCAGGGCATACTGCTTTGCCCGAGGAGGAAGTACCTAGATCTTCTCCACTCTTACTTCTCTAAACTAATTTCCTACTCCCTCTCTTACCCCTCTTTGGGATAACCATCCTACATATATATACCTATACAGAACGTTAAATACCTCAGACAGCGGATATTTCTCTGTTGTCCGCATATTCCTCATTATACGGTATATAATCTCACTTTGCTTCATTTTCCTTTTTTTTTTTTTTTTTCATTTATTTGGTGTTGTTACTGTACATATTCTCAATAAGTTTAATTTTAATTAATTTAATTTAAGTTAACCTAATCCTGTTTTTTCTTTGTTTTTTGTCTGATTATACTCACTGAGCAGGGTACAGGGGATTTTTGGGCCGTCTCTCTCTGGTTCCTCACCATGGCTTACTCAGGTTTAGGACGCAACCCCACAATCATCTCACACAACGTAAGGGGCTTGAACATCCCTGAGAAGAGATCCTCTCTCCTTAGAGAACTGAAGAAAGGTAGGCCCAGTTTTGTTTTCCTCCAGGAAACACACTTCCAAACAAATCATATACCAAAACTAACGGATAGATACTTCACAGAGGCACATCATGCCACACACAATACTTCTAAATCCAAAGGGGTTTCAATTCTAATCAGCAAAGACGCAAAATTTGACATAACAGATAAACTAGTGGATCCAGAAGGAAGATTCATCTTCCTGAAGGGATCATGTCACGGAAACACCATAACTCTAGCCAACGTATACTTTCCGAACTCAGGGCAAATCATATTTTGTCAGAAAATGGTTGCAGCACTGACAAGTTTCCATGCGGGGAGAGTGATACTGGGAGGGATACTGGGAGGGGACTTTAATGTTCCTCTTAACCCTTCTGAAGACACTTCCACTGGGAAAACATATCTCACATATAAAATTCTCAAAAAAATTAAAAGCTTAATAAATTCCTTATCACTGATCGACTCATGGCGATTTTTACACCCAGAGGATCGAGATTACACCTTTTACTCCATACCACATAACCGACATGCGAGAATAGACTTCTTGTTCATCTCACAAAGGGACCTTGACACTTTAAGTGCGGCGCACATAGGCATACAATCCATCTCGGACCATGCCCCAATAGCCATCACGCTGAACATATTGGAACCCACCGTGAGATCCAGCACGTGGAGATTAAATTTGTCACTTTTAACAGACCCATCCTTACTACCAAAAATAACGTCATCATTAAGAGAATACTTTACACTTAACACCACCCCAACAGCAGACCCCTTAATGGTCTGGCAGGCACACAAATGTTATATCAGAGGGGAACTAATCCGAATGGGCGCACAAAGAAAAAAAGAAACTGAATTGGAAATAAATAAACTGACGAACAAAATACGTGACTTAGAAACTCAACATAAACAATCACTTACTACCCAATCAGCGACATTATTATTAGAAACAAGAAAGTCCCTCAAAGATATACTAGAAACTAAATCCAAGAGATTTCTCTTCTTCAAAAAAAAGATTTATTACGAACAGGGGGACAAAACGGGAAAAATCCTAGCACGAGCACTGAGAGGTCAAATTTCCCAGCACTCAATTTTAGGTATCCAAAATAAAAAAGGTAAAATAGAAAGAGCAACGAATAAAATCGCACAACAATTTCATGAATTCTACTCAGAGTTATACAACCTCCCAACCCAACATAAACCCAACGACATGGTGAGAGATAGGGACATGGCCATAAAAAATTACCTGAGAGAATCCAATCTACCACCCATAGCTATAGAAGACATCGCACAATTAGAGAAACAAATAGAACCTCCAGAAATCCAGAAAGCTATCAAAGAGTTGAAAACAGGAAAGAGTCCAGGCCCAGATGGCTTTAGTGCCATTTATTACAAAACGTTTTTAGACATCTTGACTTCCCCTTTAACAAACGCATTAAATTCACTATCTACCCAGAGATCCGTCCCACACGACTTCTTGACAGCACACATAACAGTACTAGCTAAAGAAGGCAAAGATCCAATACACTGCGCTAGCTATCGCCCGATCTCCCTACTAAACCTTGACGTCAAGTTGTTAGCCAAAATTATCGCCAATAGATTGAAGCCTCTATTGCATGATATAATAGGACCAGACCAAGTGGGTTTTGTCCCTAACAGGGAAGCTAAAGACAATGTGACGAAATCATTGGATCTGATTTATGCAGCCCGTCAGCGAAAGATCGAGGGCTTTCTTTTGTCCACTGACGCCGAGAAGGCCTTCGATCGAGTAGCTTGGGATTACATGATGGGGACTTGTGAACACATAGGACTAGGTCCACATATGCTGACATGGATCTCGGCTTTGTACCAAAATCCCTCAGCTAAAATTAAAATTAATGGCACATTATCAGAGAGTGTTAACATAAAAAATGGGACTAGACAGGGGTGTCCACTGTCTCCGCTGCTCTTTATCATATCATTGGAACCGTTCATTAGACATATCTTAATGAATAACTCCATTAGAGGCTTCAATCTAAATACCAGAGAATACAAAGTTGCTGCCTACGCAGATGATCTTTTATTGTTTTTGACAGAACCGCACGTTTCCATCCCTTCATTGCTGAAAGAGTTTTCCACGTATGGCTACGTTTCCAACCTTAAAATCAATTTCTCAAAATCTGAAGCCATGAACATCACTCTGCCGACAGATGTACTAAATAGGGCTCAGAGCAACAGCCCCTTTAAATGGGAGAACAATGCAATCAAATATCTGGGCACCTGGCTAACACCCAAACTCTCCTCAGTATATGAACGGAATTTCCCGCCTATCCTTAAAACTATCGAAAAAGACTTACAAAATTGGCACACATCCTACTTTTCATGGTTCGGCAGGGCAGCCATTTGCAAAATGACTGTCCTTCCGAAAATTTTATACCTACTACTCACCTTACCTGTTAAAATTCCCCATAGTTTCTTCAAAAAACTACACGCTATACAAATGAAATTCATTTGGGCCCATAAACCGCCCCGCATTAGAGCCTCACTCCTTACCAGACCCAAAAAGTTGGGGGGCCTGGGGATACCTGACTTTAAGGGATATTACCATGCCTCTCATCTCGCCCGTATCATTGACTGGCATTGCCACTCAAAAAATAAGGATTGGGTCACCATAGAAAACGATATGTGCTCCTCCCCACTTCAATTTCTACCATGGATATCAAAAATAGCATACCCCCTCACGGTAAAGATTCACCCACTTATTGGTACCTCCCTGGACATTTTCCACATCCTAGCAAAACAGTCTAAATTTTCTTCCCTGCTAAGCCCGCTCACACCACTAAAAGATAACCCAAACTTTCCACCGGGCATGGGCAACCACCTTCTGACATCAACAGACACCAAAATGCCTATACTAGCTGGGCAATGCTTCACAAAAAAGAAAATAAAGGATCTCTCCCAATTTAGGAGCGATAACAAAATACCTCACATTCCCATGTGGACATACTTCCAGATACGCAGTTTTGTCAATTCCGCTATACACAGGAACAACTTCACAAGAGATCTCACCGAGTTTGAACAGATATGTCTGAAAGGGGAGATAGTAGAAAAATCTACCTCCCTTTCTTATGCTTTACTACAGAATTTACAACCTGATGACATGGACAGGTTCAGAGAGAGATGGTCTAGAGAATTGAATATACAATTCACTGACAAACAGTGGGAAGCTGCTTGTATACTGGCCCATAAAGGCTCGATAAGTACACGGATGCAGGAGACGGCTTATAAGATCTTAACTCACTGGTATGCCACTCCTGATAAACTACATAAGTGGTTCCCTCAAACTACAGAAATATGCTGGAGATGCAATAAGGCCAGGGGTACGTTGTTACACGTGTGGTGGCAATGCGACCCGATCCAAGTTTTCTGGGCCGAGGTGAGGAAGGTTATCTTACAGATCACGGAGACCAAACTGAAGCTAGATGCGGCATGTTGCTTGCTCCATATAACCAATCTTTCATTTAAAAAATATAAAACTTCTCTCTCCAAGCACTTGATTAATGCAGCCAATTCACTCATTCCACTTTATTGGAAATCCACCCACACTCCTACACTCAAAGATTGGCTAAATAGAGTTGCCTATATCTGCGAGATGGAAGACACAGCAGCACAATCCTCCGAAATAACGGAGAAATATCATAAAACTTGGTCTCCGTGGTTTGTCTTTAAATACTCCCAGGTCTTTGAACAACTAATGAGATGAGTAGAAAGTCTTAACACATTCTGTTTGATTTGATGTTTAACAAACCCATGGACCTACACTTAAAGATTCAAAACTTGAAATGGTTCTGCATATGGCTGAACGGTACTAAATACCATGGATTGGTTTTTTGGGTCCTCTCTCACAATCGATCCCTAGGTACCCTCCTCCAGTAGTTTAATATACCCCCCCCCTTTTTTTTTTTTTTTTATCCACATATCCCATCTTTCTCTAGTATCTTCTGTAATTTTCTCCTTTCACTTATCTTATCCTCCCCTTTAATAAGACCCAGAGTACATTTTTGTAAAATGGTAAACCATACAGCAAGTATCGAGCTCTATATAGAGACAGGACTTGAAACATGACTTTGGGCCCGCTTCACGTCTTGCCTGCGACATCACTAGAAGTCATAATTGAGAAGCTGGTCTCTCTATATGTTTGCAAACCATTATTATTGTTACTTAAGACAAAATAACTGTACTTATCTGGATTACCCGCTGTATTGTACTTTATAATACATTGTCAACTTTTGTTATACAGAAATGTATGTATACCAGTTTAATGCTTTAATAAACTTTTATGTGAAAAAAAAAAAAAAAAAAAAAGGCCACAGGTTTTCTAAAGAGGTGCTTTTTAGGCCTAGAAGAAAGGGAGGACTAGGGGTCCCTAATCTTTGGTGGTACTATCAGGCTGCACAATTGAGCCAATTCTCAACTATTTACATGAAAGGACCCAAACCAGACTGGGTGAGCATGGAGCGAGAAGCGGTCCCCGGTTTCACCTTAGACTTTCTGCTTTGGAATATCCCCAAAAAACGCCCCCCTATATTAGCACCCACATTGTCTCACTCAATGAAACTTTGTGACGCCCTTCATAAGCTCAAACCCCTCATCTCCGCATGGCACCCCCTGGCACATATCTTCAGAAATCATAATTTCCCACCTGGCCTAGAGATTCGAGCCTTTAAATGGTGGCTTGACAAGGGCCTTTATAGAATTGGTCAATTCTTAAACTCCAATGGTCCCCTCACTCTAGCATATTGTATTTCCAAACTTGAAATGCCTTCAGCCGAAAAATTTAGGTTCTTTCAACTCTCACATTTTTTGAATCGGGTATGGCAGAACAATGAAAACCATCTTTTTGTAACGCCTTATGAACAATGGTGTGCCTCAGCCTCAGACACCAAAGGTGGTATCTCTCTCATCTACTCTTCCCTGGCGGAACCCACGGAAAAAGCAGCATACATGACAAGCTGGGAGCGAGATCTTGACTTCAGCTGGGACCTGGATAAGTGGCATATTAATTTTGCCCGCTCCTTTAAAGGTATGGTTAATACTTCAATTAACGAAGCAGGGCTGAAAGTTCTTACACGCTGGTATCTGGTACCGTCACGTCTTGCCAAACTCTATCCGCAAACGTCACCTCTTTGCTTCAGAGGATTCGGTCATGTGGGGACTCTTTTACACATACTATGGGAATGCCCTAAAATCAGAATGTATTGGAACAAGATCCTCTCCCTTATCCGCAGAACTTGCGGTTGTACTCTGAAACAAGATCCAACTATTGCATTGCTTAACGGTCACATACCTAAAATTTCCAAACATACACAGAAGCTGATCCAGTTTATTCTAGTGGGGGCCAAAATGACCATCACCAGGGCCTGGAAATCACCGAATGTGTCCATTCGGTTAGCCAAACAAAAAATTACTTGGATCATGCTGCAAGAAAAAATTTCCAACACTATCCTAGACACTCTAGACAAATTCAAAACTATTTGGGAACCCTGGGCAACTCTAGTGGGACACCCTCTGTATGTGTGATTGATAGTACACAAGACTGGTTCTGAGTTGAGGGGCTCTCAGTCTCCCCCTCTTAGAGGTCTCCTGTGCACTTCCTTCCCATCATTCCTGACAATCAACTAATCCTTTCACCTTCTCTTTCCCCTCTGTCTCTCCTAATTTCTTCCTTTCCCCCTTTCACTCTTCTGCTTTCTCTACACTTCAATACTGGTTCCCTAGGCTCTCAGTACTTTCAATTACCCTGGCTACTAGCCTCAGGGCGGATTATTAAAAGTAACACCCCTATAACCCCTAAGCATAACATGCTTTGGACTAGATCATCCAACCAAAATTTAACCCACCCTGAGAGATAGACGGACCAGCTGGTTTCTCTTTCTTTTTTTTCTCTTATAGTAATGATTATATAAATGCGTTACTGACATGGTATTCAATTGTTATAGAGTTACAAGCTCCCTTCAATTTTCTCCTTTTTATTATTTTTCCGGACTCTGTAGTTGTGTATCTGTATTTTGGACGTTTACCCACATGTTAGTGGCGAGATGGGTTCAGGGAGACCCGGTTCATCGGAGCAGTTAGCTCCCAGAAGGGGCTCCGATACCGAGACTCCCAACGCCCATAGCAACGTATTTAGCTATGTTACAAGCCTATATTTACCCAAAATTTACTGTTGACATCTTTTATAACTGCTGTTCCACTTTTATAATTTGTACTCGAGAGCAATGTACTCTTTTTTTTTTTTTTTCTCATGATTGATGTAATCCTTCAATTACTTAATAAACTTCACTTTTGAAAATCAAAAAAAAAAAAAAAAAGAAATATAGCAGCGTAGGAATTGCTCCAAGGACTGATTGGCTCATTCTGTGGCCCCATTAGACTGCGGGTGATACACGGAAGTAGAAATCAAGCTGAATTCCCAACTGTGCACAAAAGGCTCGTCAGAACTGGGACACAAACTGACTACAAAAAATAGATTGGATGCCCTGATCAACCAAAATTGAATTGTTGGTACATAAATTCTATAATTTTACCAATCATTCAGCTCTGGAAACAACTCTGGAGCTCTAGCAGCCCTAAACAGGCATATACAAAAAAAGAGAGAAGAAAGTTCTCCCAAGAGAGACAATTAGGACACTATGATTGACTTAATATTTTAAAAAATATTAAGTCAATCATAGTGTCCTAATTGGCTCTCTTGGGAGAACTTTCTTCTCTCTTTTTTTGCACAAACTGACTACCCCTGTCCGAGACAATCACCTTTGGTAGTCCATGTAAGCGAAAGATCTCTCAAGCAAAAATGTAAGCCAGTTTCCTGGAAGTGGGCAACTTCCTAAGGGGAATATAATGAGACATTTTCAAGAACCGATTGACCACCACAAGGATAGCTGTGTTGCCCTGGGAGTTGGGTAACTCCACAATGAAATCCATAGACAGGTGGGTCCAGGGCCTCGCTCCATTAAGTATGGGTTGTAGGAGGCCCACTGGAAGGTATTGTGAAGTTTTACTCTGGGCACACACGGAACAGGCAGCTATGAAGGCGGTTACATCAGCACTTTGACTAGGCCACCAGAATTGTTGAGAAGTGGCCCTAAAGAGTTGATTCTTCCCAGGGTGGCCAGAAGCCTTGGGAGAATGGTAAGTCTGGAGCACGGCAGTACAGAGACTCTCTGGGACAAAGCAGCGGTCACAATGTTTCTCAGGAGGAGCATGGACCTGAGCAGCAAGAATTTTGTCACTCAAAGGAGAAGTGAGACTGGTGCAACCCATAGCCAGGATACGATCAGGAGGAATCACAGGAACTGGAACCAAGTCCATCTTGGAAGTGGAGGAAAATTGTTGTGGCAAAGCGTCAGCCCTTACATTCTTAGTACGGGTAAGAAAGAGACAATGTCATTGAAACTTTACAAGAAAAGAGCCCATTGCGCCCTTCTGGGAGAAAGGCGTTTAGCCTCAGACAAGAATGTGAGATTCTTATGGCCAGTAAGAATGAGAACCGGCATAGTGGTACCTTCGAGGAGATGTCTCCATTCTTTCAGGGCTAAAATGATCGCTAACAGCTCTCTGTCACCAATCTGGTAATTGCACTCTGCAGGTGACAATTTCTTGGAAAAGTAGAGACAAGGATGCATAGTGCTCTCAGAGGTAGGACATTGAGACAGAAGGGCACCAACTCCAGTCTCAGAAGCATCAACCTCAAGGATAAAAGGTAACGTATGAGCAGGATGTGCCAACACAGGAGCAGAAACAAAGGCAGCCTTGAGACTCTCAAAGGCCTTAATGGACTCCGGAGACCAACTCTGTGGGTTACCTTTCTGGTCATATCAGTCAGGGGCTTTACCAGAGACGAGACGTTACAAATAAACTTCTGATAATAGTTGGCAAAGCCAAGAAAACAATGTAGAGGACATAAACCCACGGGCCACTACAGGACTGCCAAAAGTTTTTCTCAGTCCATCGAATAACCAGCAGTGGAAACGACATAACCCAGCACTTTAATCTGTTCACAATGGAATTTGCACTTCTCCAATTTACAATAGAGAATGTTCTCTCTTAGTTTCTGAAGCACACGACAGATATCTGTGTGGTGGCTCTCCAGGGACTTGGAAAATATGAGTATATCATCGAGATAAACCACCACACATAACTGCAACAAATCTTGAAGGACATCGTTAATAAATTCCTGGACTGCTGGTGCGTTACAAAGGCCAAAAGGCATTACGGGGTACTCATAATAGCCTGTTCTGGTATTAAACGCAGTTTTCAACTCAACGCCCTCCTTAATCCTCACGAGATTGTATGCCCCTCTCAAATCAAGCTTTGTGAAGATCGTTGCTCCCTTGAGGCGGTCAAATAACTCAATGGAATCAGATAGGCATTCTTAATCGTGAAACGACTGAGACCCCTATAATCAATACAATGACTCAGTTCACCACTCCTTTGCTTCATAAAGAAGAAACCAGCACCAGCAGGAGACGAGGATTTGCGGATGAAACCTTGAGAAAGTGCGTCTGCAACATACTCCTCCATGGCCTTATCCTCCAAGATCGGCACAGGGTAAAACCGGCCACAAGGGGGTATGGCACCAGGTTGAAGGTCAATTGTGCAATCATACGACTGGTGTGGAGGCAAACTACCGGCTTGACCTTTGTCAAAGACATTGTTAAAATTGCGGTACTCCTCCGGCAGGGAGGAGAGTGAAGAGGTGCACAGGACCTTGGCTACCTTCTGGAAGCATGTCTTACTGCATTGTGGCAACCAGGAGAGAACCTCAGCATGGAGGCAATCAAAAGAGGGGTTGTGCTTCTGTAACCAAGGATAACCAATAACCAGCAGAAACTTAGGTGAGGAAATAACTTGGAATTGGATTATCTCATGGTGAAGAGTCCCTACAGCCATGAACAACAGAACACAGTCTCATGAGTCACATGGGCAGGCTGTAGAGGTCTCCCGTCAAGAGCCTTAATGGCAAGTGGAGTGTCACGCAGCTGCATTGGAATCGAGTGCTTCGATACAAAAGCAGCATCAATGAACAGGCCTGCAGCCCCAGAGTCGATTAGAGCCTGTATCTCGACGGGTGACTCAGGCCAAGAAAGGGTAACCAAAACTTATTCTTCTGGATAACTGGGGATGAAACAATGCCACCTAAGGTCTGTCTGTAACAGGACCTCAAGGTTCTGGCGTTCCCTGGATGGGTAGGACAAGACTTCAAAAAATGACCTGTCCGGCCACAATAAAGGCACAATCTCTCCCTCCTCCTAAGGGTTCTCTCATCTGCAGAGAGACGTGTGAAGCCCAACTGCATGGTTTCCACTTCACTGACCGACTCGTTACCAGGAGGCATGGGAGGTGAGGGAGGCAAGTGTGGGACTGCAAAGTTCAGAGACAAATGTACAGGAGGCTTTTGCAAGTGCTCCTTAAAGGAGTCTTTCTCTGAGTCTGGAGTCAATGAGGATGGCAAACGTGATCCAGCTCAGTGGGTATGTCTCAGGCTGCAATCTCATCCTTGATAGTATCCGAGAGACCATGAGAAGCAACTACGAGGGCCTCATTGTTCCAAGCAACCTCTGCATTTTCATTTATTTGCTGGAACTGTTTACTGCTATAGTGTTGTATCCAGGGGTGCTGCTAGGTCTTCAAAAGATCTGGGGCTAGAGCCCATAGCAGCATAGTAAAGAAAGTCATATGCTTGGGTGGGCATACACATGTATATACAGTAATATACGTGTGTGTGTATATATCCCAAGAGAGCTCCCCACTTACATCAGGGTCCCCAGAGAGTCCCCCCTTACATCAGGGTCCCCAGAGAGCCCCTCATTACTTCAGAGTCCCCAAAGAGCCTCCCCTTGTACCAGGGTCCCCAGAGAGCCTCCCCCTTGCATCAGGGTCCCCAGAGAGCCCCCCCACTTACATTAGGGTCCCCGGAGAGCCTCCCCCTTGCATCAGGGTCCCCAGAGAGCCTCCCCCTTACAACAGGGTCCCCAGAGAGCCTCCCCCTTGCATCAGGGTCCCCAAAAACCCCCACTTACATTAGGGTCCCCAGAGAGCCTCCCCTCCCCTTGGGGACCCCTGGGGAGACTCGGGGCTCTGGGCCCCAGATTCAGGGCTATAGCCCCAAAAGCCACTCCCTAGTGACACCACTGGTTGTATCTGAGCTGTTTATTCATATTTTTGTTTCAGACGACCATGGGTCCTTCTGTCCCAACATTCCATATTGAAGCAAACCTAATACCCCTCTACTTCCATAAAATAAAAGTAAAAGCCCTGAATTACTTACTCAGCTGGAGTTGCTCCCTCCTGGTCCTAACTAGCCTCTGCTTATCTGACATTTTTACTTCTCTACTGCATCTATAGACGAGTTCTGTATTTGACAGAGCCAATGAATAGCTGCCCAGGCAGAAAGATAGGTATTTTAGATATTTAAACGTGAGTTATTGATAAATGAAAGTAATAAAGAGGCACGCTGGGCATAAAGTAATTTTTTTTATCTTCAAGTTAGGTTTAATTAGCTTTTTATGTACTGCAAGTTTAGATGTATAATTCAAAAACTTAAAGCCACTTTACAGTATCAATAAAAATTAAGAACCGAATGTAGCAGTCCAAATAAAATGGAGTCATTCAATAACCGATAAACTGAGAATGTTTATTCAACATTCTTGCACAATGTTAGTATTTTCTACAAAAAGCAAAGTACAACATATTTCTGCTAAGGAAAACATGTAGCTCATCAGTGTTTGAACTGTTTGCCATATGGCGAAATGGAAACACATCTGAAAATGGATATAACACTGTGACACTGTATACATTTCACTCTGCATAAGTCCCTTTTTCAATTCTAACATTAACGGCCACTGTGGTGTGAGACAAGGCTCTTTAATGCTGTTCAAGAATAAAAGTTAAACACTGTTTATTTATGTCACAAAAAAGTACATGAAGTGCATGCAAGCACAGCTATGTTCCTGTTAAAAAATCTATTTATTGTATTGCTTATGGGTAATGTGTGAAATGTATGTGTAAAAACACTACAAAGTAACACAAGATGGCTTTCATGTAGAAAAAGTACAGCATTGTTCATGCACTTGGTCAGGACCAGTTAGATTTCCAGGGACAGTGGTTGAAAACCTTAAACTTTCCATGAAAATCAGAGAAAACAGTATTGTAGAAAACATTACTAGAAAGGAAACACCAGGATTAAGCAAAGACAGGTGAACAAAGATAGAGGAAAAGGTCATCAAAGACATTTTATTGTTGATAAAAATTAAGAAGCTACATAGATCTGAGGTTGTGTGTCCATTTATCATTTTCCAATCAACAAACCATGAAGTGAAATATATATTAATATATAATATATATATTAATATATATTAATAATATATATTATTATCAACAATAAAGAGAACATTAAGGCAGGTATTTTTCTGAATAGACAAAATAAATAGTACCATGTGTATCATTGGGGGTCCATTAACAGAATATGTTCCTGGAAAAATTACCAAGGGGTTTTTTTTCAATGTAGTACAAAAACCAATGATGCATAGTACCCAAAGTACGTTACCCCAACATTTCAGAGCTCTAATATGTGTATGTGGTTCCAAAGATAGAAAGTAACCTATTCTCTTTGCATTGCTTCCTTTATGTGAAATACCTGGTGATGCTGCCAGTCCCCTTGCTATACCAGTGTGGTTAGTTTGCTTCTTTGCATTGTTTCCTTCTTTGCTTCACTGGGAAGCAGGGCGTTGCTAGGTGGCTTCAGCCTGAAGTCCAAGGCCGGCACGGGGGGGAGGGCCTCTAGTGGCGCTGGGTTTTTTTGGTTGGGCGGAGGGGTTGTGTGGCTGTGTGGCGGGGGGGTACGCTGACTTGCTGGTTGCTGCCTGGCTTACCAGTGCCCATCAATGCTGACCACTAAACTGACCTACCTACCTGACATACACTGACCTACCTGACATACACACACTGACCTACCTACCTGACATACACTGACCTACATACACTGACCTACCTGACATACACTGACCTACATACACTGACCTACATACACTGACCTACCTGACCCACACTGACCTACCTGACCCACATACACTGACCTATCTGACATGCACTGACCTACATACACTGACCTACCTGACGCACACTGACCTACACTGACCTACATACACTGACCCACCCACACTGGCCTACCTGACCCACACTGACCTACATACACTGACCCACACACACTGACCTACCTAAACCACACTGACCTACCTGACCCACACTGACTGGGTTAGATACAGGCAGGGGTGGTGAGGGGGGTTAGACACAGGCAGGGGTGGTAGGGGGGGTTAGACACAGGCAGGGGTTGTGAGGGGGGGTTAGACACAGACAGGAGTAGAGGAGGAGGGTTAGACATACACAGGCAGGGGTGGTGGGGGGGTTGGACACAGGCAGGGCTGGTGAGGGGGGTTAGACACAAGCGGGCTGGTGAGGGGGGGTTTGACACAGGCAGGGGTGGTGAGGGGGGTTAGACACAGGCAGGGGTAGAGGAGGAGGGTTAGACATACACAGGCAGGGGTGGTGAGGGGGGGTTAGACATACACAGGCAGGGGTAGAGGAGGAGGGTTAGACATACACAGGCAGGGGTGGTGAGGGGGTTAGACACAGGCAGGGGTGGTGAGGGGGGGTTAGACACAGGCAGGGGTGGTGAGGGGGGGTTAGAAACAGGCAGGGGTGGTGAGGGGGGGTTAGAAACAGGCAGGGGTGGTGAGGGGGGGTTAGACACAGGCAGGGGTGTTGAGGGGGGTTAGACACAGGCAGGGGTGGTGAGGGGGGGTTAGACACAGGCAGGGGTGGTGAGGGGGTTAGACACAGGCAGGGGTGGTGAGGGGGGTTAGACACAGGCAGGGGTGGTGAGGGGGGGTTAGACACAGGCAGAGGTGGTGAAGGGGGGTTAGACACAGGAAGTGGTGGTGAGGGGGGGTTAGACACAGGAAGTGGTGGTGAGGGGGGTTAGACACAGGAAGTGGTGGTGAGGGGGGTTAGACACAGGCAGGGGTGGTGAGGGGGGGTTAGACACAGGAAGTGGTGGTGAGGGGGGTTAGACACAGGCAGGGGTGGTGAGGGGGGGTTAGACACAGGCAGGGGTGGTGAGGGGGGGTTAGACACAGGCAGGGGTGGTAAGGGGGGGTTAGACACAGGCAGGGGTGGTGAGGGGGGGTTAGAAACAGGCTGAGGTGGTGAGGGGGGGTTAGACACAGGAAGTGGTGGTGAGGGGGGGTTAGACACAGGAAGTGGTGGTGAGGGGGGGTTGGATACAGGAAGTGGTGGTGAGGGGGGGTTAGACACAGGCAGGGGTGGTGAGGGGGGGGTTAGACACAGGCAGGGGTGGTGAGGGGGGGTTAGACACAGGCAGGGGTGGTGAGGGGGGTTAGACACAGGCAGGGGTGGTGAGGGGGGTTAGACACAGGCAGGGCTGGTGAGGGGGGTTAGACACAGGCAGGGGTGGTGGAGATTAGATCAATGGCGCTGACACTTACTTTCTCTCAGTGTCAGCTGCGCCTCCAGCGATCCCTCTTTCATCAGGGGGTCTCAATGCACAGCAGGAAGCTCCTCCCCTCTGCTGTTAGCCGTCAGCTAACTTTCTCTTGTTGTCCCGACATGTCAGCAGCAGTAGGGGGGAGCCGTGGAAAGGATGGGCGGCGGTCCGCTGTGTGGGTATAGCAGCGAGTTCTCTGCCGTCACCTCTAAAAGCAGCGGCGCCGCCCAGGCCACCCTCACAGTGGGATAAGAAGTGGAGCGATCGGCGGGAATTCCGCCACCATCTTCTTAGGCATCAATGTGCCGCCCCTCAGAACCTGCCGCACCGGGACCCATGGTCCCACCAGGTCCCATGGTAGGGCCGGCCCTGCCCATGAGCACTAGCGCGGAGGAGGAGGAAGTGCAATCCTCCTCCGCTTTCAATGCTGGGAAGTGTGGGCACAGTGGGCAGTGACGTCACTGGTTGCTAGCCGCTAGGCGGCTATAGCAACCAGTGACCAAGAGTAGAGTCAGGCGGGGGTGGAGGTGGAGCTGGAGCCGGAGCCAGCGCTACCACGGCGCAGTCCGCCCCTGTCCCCGGCATTCTAGGACCGGGACAAGAGACTCGGGGCTATTAGCTCCAGGCTTGGGGCTGTACCACCAATAGCCACCCCCTGACGACGCCTCTGCTGGGACGATCAGTGTATGGCTGTTGCTCTGCCTCCTGCTGACATGTCCTCCTGCACAGCTCTTCATCGCTTCAATAGGAACATCAGTGTACTGTTTCACTTCCCCCTGATGACATGTCTTCCTGCCCAGCTCTTCACTGGGAAGAACAGTGTCCCTATGAGGAAGCCACTGTATCACGTGACAAAACACGTCAGTGGGTGTTCCCATGTGACGTCATCACGCCCAGAATTCAGAGAGTGGCCATTTTAACTTATCTGTCCTGGATGTCCATGCTTAATGGGGGAAATCCATCTGGATTTTAAACTTGCAATTTCTATCCAGTGCACTGGATTATAGAATGGATAATAAAAGATCAGAGTGCTTGGGTTACTAAACTATGGTAGTTTTAATTTTTTATATCCCTTGCTGAGTGGGAAGGCTTTGTCATTTCTGGAGTGGAGTGAGACCTGTTCCATTTACCCTTGGAATATTGCTGCAGTGTTTTCACCCAGGAATTTGGGAAGGCTATATCTGACCTTACCTTTGTATAGGTCTTTCTGTGAGATAAGAGGCAGCGTGAACAGGTAGTGGAGCACATCTTTATGCACAATCATTTAGATTAAATCACGCATATTTTTAGATGCACTTTATCACCGGGGGTGGTCTGTACTGGGGTGGGGGGTCTGTACTAAAGGGTTTGAGAAAGTAGTTTCCAGTTAATCATTAAGAGAGACAAGAAAATTCGGATTTTTTATGTGTCAATGACAAACCCATACATAGATACAAAGTTTATTTTGACATTAACCACTTCAATACAGGGCACTTCACCCCTTCCTGTGCAAGCCAATTTCAGCTTTCAGCACTGATGCTTTTTAAATGACAATTGCGCGGTCATGCTACACTGTACCCAAACTAATTTTTTATCATTTTGTTCCCACAATTAGAGCTTTCTATTGGTGGTATTTGATCACCTCTGGGGTTTTTATTTTTTGCTAAACAAATAAAAGAGGCCAACAATTAAAAAAAAAAAAATGTTTTTCTTTGTTTCTGTTATAAAATTTTGTAAATAAGTAAGTTTTCTCCTTCACTGATGGACACTGATGAAGCTGCACTGACGGGCACTGATAAGGCGGCACTGATGAGGTGGCACAAATGAGGTGGCACTGATAGGCACTGATGATGGGCAATAATATGCAGCACTGATGGGCACTGATAGGCGACACTGATGGGCACTGATAGGTGGCACTGACATGCAGCACTGATGGGCACTCATAGATGGCACTGATGGGCACTGATAGGTGGCACTGATGGGCACAAATGGGCACTGATGGACACTGATAGATGACACTGATGGGCATCACTGATAAGGAGGCACTAGTAGGCATTCCTGATGGGCATTGATTGGCATCATTTGTGGACACAAATTGGCATCATTTGTGGGCACAGATTGGCATCCTTGGTGGCATACCTGGTGGTCCTCAGCGGTGGGCATCCTTGGTTGTCTTGGTGGCATCCCTGGTGGTCCTATGTGGGCATCCTCAGGGGGGCTGCACTGATAATCAATCAGCGCAGACCCCCCCTTGTCAGGAGAGTAGCCGATCGGCTCTCCTCTAGTCACGTGTCTCAGACGCAATAGAAGAAAAGTCGATAAACGGCTCTTCCTGTTTACACCGTGATCAGCTGTGCTTGGACACAGTTGATCACGTGGTAAAGAGCCTCCGTCAGAAGCTATCGTTGTGAAAGTTATGCTACAAGAATGCAGTGGCTTGATCCACTGTGTCTCTGTAGCATAACTTGCACTCTATCGATAAATCTGTTGTGTAGGATATGGTTTTTAACTTTTGTCCATTTTAATGTCAAAATAAACTTTGTATTTTATTCTATGTATGTGTTTGTCATTGGCACATAAAAAAATCCCAATTTCCTGTCTCTCTTGTTGATTGATTGGAAACTATTTTCTCAATTTTGTCTCATTTGGGGATGGTGCCTGTATTTGTTTATTGAGGCTTTTCACCCCTTATATTATAATGTTGTACTGAAGGGTTTGCACTGGGGATTCAGTCTATGCTATGAGGGAAATCTGTCTTGAGAAGTTTGTGCTTGGGGGGTGTGACAAACAGCCCTTGTCAGTTGTGGTCAGCGTGCATCTGCCACAGAGAATTTTGCAGTTTATAAGGTAAATAGGCAGTAGTGGAAAGTTTGTAGCAGGATGCAGGGGATTAACCATTGACCACACCTTGTTCCCATCCGGGGTATACTTTGTCTTTCCTTGTATTAAAGGGTTGTTGCTGGGAAAGGATGCAAACAGGCTGTAACATGTCTGCAGGCCCGAAGCAGACCCAGTGAGGTCTCTTTACTAGCTAAGAGGCTGTTTTCTGCTCGATTTTTTGTTTTGGACTGCAATTCTTACCCCTGTGAGGGAAGCTTCTTGTTTTGCTGTAAATGCAGCTGATCAGCTCTTCTCTCCTCACACACTGTCAGGAAAGAAATGCTGTGCAAAGCACCAGGGGAAGACGGAATCCCTATGGAGATATATAAATAATACCTTACCGAATTACTGCAACAACTACTCAAAGTTTTCAATAGATCCCGGGAGGAGGGGCACTTACCAATCTCAATGTCCAGGGCCAACATTGCTTTACTCCTTAAACCGGGCAAAGACCCAGTAGATGCAGGGGCGTATCGCCCGATTTCATTGTTACAGAGTGATGTGAAAATATTAGCTAAAGCACTGGCCATTAGAATGAGTGGAGTAATTACTTCTATTGTGCATGGAGACCAGGCTGCCTTCATGCCCAATTAATCGACTGCCATCAATCTAAGAAGGTTATTCCTTAATATTCAGTCTAGGGCGGACAATGTGGGTAGTAGGACTCAATTGTCCTTAGATGCTACTAAGGCGTTTGACAGCATAGATTGGGACTACTTATGGTCAGTGCTGCACAAATTCGGATTTGGCCCGAATTATATTTCCTGGGTCAAGCTCCTTTACAGCCAGCCGGTGGCCGCTGTTGGGGTTTCTGGCTTCCTATCCCCGAGATTCGCGTTGATGAGGGGTACAAGGATGTCCCTTGTCTCCCCTCCTCTTTGTGCTGGCCATTGAACCATTGGCAATTGGGATCAGGGCAGATCGGCACATCACTGGCTTCTGTTATGGAGACATGCAGGAAAAAGTTATGTTGTATGCTGACAATACCATGCTTTTACTCAGTGACACTGGCCTTTCCCTTCAAGAGGCCATGTCGACCATATCCAAATTCGGGAGGTTTTCGGGTCTACTTATAAATTGGTCAAAGTCTGCCCTTCTCTTACTGGACGGAGATGTCTCAGACGGTGAACACCTCTTGCCCTATACCGATTGCTACCTCTTTTAAATATTTAGGGATCCAAATTACTTCCCAGCCTAGGGATTTCATCCACTTGAACATTTTTCCCCCTTCTACAGCGATTCCAGGACAAAATTAAAACTTGGAACTCTCTCTTTCTGTCAGTAGCGGGTAGAGTAAACCTAATAAAAATGATTCTTATGCCACAGTTACTTTACTTCCTACATAATACTCCCATGGTTATTCCCTTAAAGATATTCCATATAGTTAACCACTTGACGACCGCCTCACGCCGATGTACGTCGGCAAAGTGGCACGGACAGGCAAAATCACGTACATGGTACGTGATTTGCCTTCCGCGGGTGGGGGGTCAGATCGGACCCCCCCCCCGGTGCCCGAGGCGGTCGTCTTTTGTCCAGCGGCGATCGGTGGTGAGGGGGAGACCATCCGTTCCTGGCCCCCCCCTAGCGATCGCCGCCGGCCAATCGAATCATTCCTTTGCTGCTGTATGCTAAACAGCAGCAAAGGAAATGATGTCATCTCTCCTCGGCTCGGTAATTTCCGTTCCGGCCCGAGGAGAGAAGACATCAATGTGAGTGCACCAACACACACACACACACAGTAGAACATGCCAGGCACACAAAACACCCCGATCCCCCCCCCCCGATCGCCCCCCGATCCCCCCCCAATCACCCCCCCCCTGTCACAAACTGACACCAGCAGTTTTTTTTTTTTTTTTTCTGATTACTGCATAGTGTCAGTTTGTGACAGTTACAGTGTTGGGACAGTTACTGTTACCCCCCTTTAGGTCTAGGGTACCCCCCTAACCCCCCCTAATAAAGTTTTAACCCCTTGATCACCCCCTGTCACCAGTGTCACTAAGCGATCATTTTTCTGATCGCTGTATTAGTGTCGCTGGTGACGCTAGTTAGGGACATAAATATTTAGGTTCGCCGTCAGCGTTTTATAGCGTCAGGGACCCCCATATACTACCGAATAAATGTTTTAACCCCTTGATTGCCCCCTAGTTAACCCTTTCACCACTGATCACCGTATAACCGTTACGGTTGACGCTGGTTAGTTTGTTTATTTTTTATAGTGTCAGGGCACCCGCCGTTTATTACCGAATAAAGGTTTAGCCCCCTGATCGCCCGGCGGTGATATGCGTCGCCCCAGGCAGCGTCAGATTAGCGCCAGTACCGCTAACACCCACGCACGCAGCATACACCTCCCTTAGTGGTATAGTATCTGAACGCATCAATATCTGATCCGATCAGATCTATACTAGCGTCCCCAGCAGTTTAGGGTTCCCAAAAACGCAGTGTTAGCGGGATCAGCCCAGATACCTGCTAGCACCTGCGTTTTGCCCCTCCGCCCAGCCCACCCAAGTGCAGTATCGATCGATCACTGTCACTTACAAAAGACTAAACGCATAACTGCAGCGTTCGCAGAGTCAGGCCTGATCCCTGCGATCGCTAACAGTTTTTTTTGTAGTATTTTGGTGAACTGGCAAGCACCAGCCCCAGGCAGGGTCAGGTTAGCGCCAGTACCGCTAACACCCACGCACGCAGCATACGCCTCCCTTAGTGGTATAGTATCTGAACGGATCAATATCTGATCCGATCAGATCTATACTAGTGTCCCCAGCAGTTTAGGGTTCCCAAAAACGCAGTGTTAGCGGAATCAGCCCAGATACCTGCTAGCACCTGCGTTTTGCCCCTCCACCCGGCCCAGCCCACCCAAGTGCAGTATCGATCGATCACTGACACTTACAAAACACTAAATGCATAACTGCAGCGTTCGCAGAGTCAGGCCTGATCCCTGCGATCGCTAACAGTTTTTTTGGTAGTATTTTGGTGAACTGGCAAGCACCAGCCCCAGGCAGCGTCAGGTTAGCGCCAGTACCGCTAACACCCACGCACGCACTGTACACCACCCTTAGTGGTATAGTATCTGAACGGATCAATATCTGATCCGATCAGATCTATACTAGCACCCCAGCAGTTTAGGGTTCTCACAAACGCAGTGTTAGCGGGATCAGCCCAGATACCTGCTAGCACCTGCGTTTTGCCCCTCCGCCCGGCCCAGCCCAGCCCACCCAAGTGCAGTATCGATCGATCACTGTCACTTACAAAAGACTAAAACGCATAACTGCAGCGTTCGCAGAGTCAGGCCTGATCCCTGCGATCGCCAACAGATTTTTTGGTAGCGTTTTGGTGAACTGGCAAGCACCAGCGGCCTAGTACACCCCGGTCGTAGTCAAACCAGCACTGCAGTAACACTTGGTGACGTGGCGAGTCCCATAAGTGCAGTTCAAGCTGGTGAGGTGGCAAGCACAAGTAGTGTCCCGCTGCCACCAAAAAGACAAACACAGGCCTGTCGTGCCCATAGTGCCCTTCCTGCTGCATTCGCCAATCCTAATTGGGAACCCACCGCTTCTGCAGCGCCCGTACTTCCCCCATTCACATCCCCAACCAAATGCAGTCGGCTGCATGAGAGGCATTTTCTTTATGTCCTCCCGAGTACCCCTACCCAGCGAACGCCCCCAAAAAAGATATTGTGTCTGCAGCTAGCGCGGATATAGGCGTGACACCCGCTATTATTGTCCCTCCTGTCCTGACAATCCTGGTCTTTGCATTGGTGAATGTTTTGAACGCTACCATGCACTAGTTGAGTATTAGCGTAGGGTACAGCATTGCACAGACTAGGCACACTTTCACAGGGTCTCCCAAGATGCCATCGCATTTTGAGAGACCCGAACCTGGAACCGGTTACAGTTATAAAAGTTAGTTACAAAAAAAGTGTAAAAAAAAAAAATATATATATATAAAATAAAAAAAAATAGTTGTCGTTTTATTGTTCTCTCTCTCTCTATTCTCTCTATTGTTCTGCTCTTTTTTACTGTATTCTATTCTGCAATGTTTTATTGTTATTATGTTTTATCATGTTTGCTTTTCAGGTATGCAATTTTTTATACTTTACCGTTTACTGTGCTTTATTGTTAACCATTTTTTTGTCTTCAGGTACGCCATTCACAACTTTGAGTGGTTATACCAGAATGATGCCTGCAGGTTTAGGTATCATCTTGGTATCATTCTTTTCAGCCAGCGGTCGGCTTTCATGTAAAAGCAATCCTAGCGGCTAATTAGCCTCTAGACTGCTTTTACAAGCCGTGGGAGGGAATGCCCCCCCCCCCCACCGTCTTCCGTGTTTTTTTCTGGCTCTCCTGTCTCAACAGGGAACCTGAAAATGCAGAATGCAGCCGGTGATTCAGCCAGCTGACCATAGAGCTGATCAGAGACCAGAGTGGCTCCAAACATCTCTATGGCCTAAGAAACCGGAAGCTACGAGCATTTTATGACTTAGATTTCGCTGGATGTAAATAGCGCCATTGGGAAATTGGGGAAGCATTTTATCACACCGATCTTGGTGTGGTCAGATGCTTTGAGGGCAGAGGAGAGATCTAGGGTCTAATAGACCCCAATTTTTTCAAAAAAGAGTACCTGTCACTACCTATTGCTATCATAGGGGATATTTACATTCACCGACATAACAATAAAAATGATAAAAAAAAAAATAAAAATGAAAGGAACAGTTTAAAAATAAGATAAAAAAGCAAAAAAATAATAAAGAAAAAAAAAAAAAAAAAAAAAAAAAGCACCCCTGTCGCCCCCTGCTCTCGCACTAAGGCGAACGCAAGCGGCGGTCTGTCGTCAAACGTAAACAGCAATTGCACCATGCATGTGAGGTATCACCACGAAGGTTAGATCGAGGGCAGTAATTTTTGCAGTAGACCTCCTCTGTAAATCTAAAGTGGTAACCTGTAAAGGCTTTTAGAGGCTTTTAAAAATGTATTTATTTTGTTGCCACTGCACGTTTGTGCGCAATTGTAAAGCATGTCATGTTTGGTATCCATGTACTCGGCCTAAGATCATCTTTTTTATTTCATCAAACATTTGGGCAATATAGTGTGTTTTAGTGCATTAAAATTTAAAAAAGTGTGTTTTTTCCCCAAATACTGTGTGAAAAAAAAAAATGAAACACCCACCATTTTAATCTGTAGGGCATTTGCTTTAAAAAAATATATAATGTTTGGGGGTTCAAAGTAATTTTCTTGCAAAAAAAAAAAACTTTTTCATGTAAACAATAAGTGTCAGAAAGGGCTTTGTCTTCAAGTGGTTAGAAGAGTGGGTGATGTGTGACATAAGCTTCTAAATGTTGTGCATAAAATGCCAGGACAGTTCAAAACCCCCCCAAATGACCCCATTTTGGAAAGTAGACACCCCAAGCTATTTGCTGAGAGGCATGTCGAGTCCATGGAATATTTTATATTGCGACACAAGTTACGGGAAAGAGACAAATTTTTTTTTTTGCACAAAATTGTCACTAAATGATATATTGCTCAAACATGCCATGGGAATATGTGAAATTACACCCCAAAATACATTCTGCTGCTTCTCCTGAGTACGGGGATACCACATGTGTGAGACTTTTTGGGAGCCTAGCCGCGTACGGAACCCCGAAAACCAAGCACCGCCTTCAGGCTTTCTAAGGGCGTGAATTTTTGATTTCTCTCTTGACTGCTTATCACAGTTTCGGAGACCATGGAATGCCCAGGTGGCACAAACCCCCCCCAAATGACCCCATTTTGGAAAGTAGACACCCCAAGCTATTTGATGAGAGGTATAGTGAGTATTTTGCAGACCTCACTTTTTGTCACAACGTTTTGAAAATTGAAAAAAGAAAAAAAAAAAGTTTTTTCTTGTCTTTCTTCATTTTCAAAAACAAATGAGAGCTGCAAAATACTCACCATGCCTCTCAGCAAATAGCTTGGGGTGTCTACTTTCCAAAATGGGGTCATTTGGGGGGGTTTGTGCCACCTGGGCATTCCATGGCCTCCGAAACTGTGATAGGCAGTGAAGAGTGAAATCAAAAATTTTCACCCTTAGAAATCCTGATAGGCAGTGAAGAGTGAAATCAAAAATTTTCACCCTTAGAAATCCTGAAGGCGGTGATTGGTTTTCGGGGTCCCGTACACGGCTAGGCTCCCAAAAAGTCCCACACATGTGGTATCCCCGTACTCAGGAGAAGTAGCTAAATGTATTTTGGGGTGCAATTCCACATATGCCTATGGCCTGTGTGAGCAATATATCATTTAGTGGCAACTTTGTGCAAAAAAAAAAACAAAAAAAAAAAATGTGTCACTTTCCCGCAACTTGTGTCAAAATATAAAATATTCCATGGACTCAATATGCCTCTCTGGAAATAGCTTTGGGTGTCTACTTTCCAAAATGGGGTCATTTGGGGGGGTTTTGTGCCACCTGGGCATTCCATGGCCTCCGAAACTGTGATAGGCATTAAAGAGTGAAATCATAAATTTACGCCCTTAGAAATCCTGAAGGCGGTGATTGGATTTCGGGGCCCCGTACGCGGCTAGGCTCCCAAAAAGTCCCACACATGTGGTATCCCCATATTCAGGAGAAGCAGCAGAATGTATTTTGGGGTGCAATTCCACATAGGCCCATGGCCTGTGTGAGCAATATATCATTTAGTGACAACTTTTTGTAAATATTTTTTTTTTTGTCATTATTCAATCACTTGGGACAAAAAAATAAATATTCAATGGGTTCAACATGCCTCTCAGCAATTTCCTTGGGGTGTCTACTTTCCAAAATGGGGTCATTTGGGGGGGTTTTGTACTGCCCTGCCATTTTAGCACCTCAAGAAATGACATAGGCAGTCATAAACTAAAAGCTGTGTAAATTACAGAAAATGTACCCTAGTTTGTAGACGCTATAACTTTTGCGCAAACCAATAAATATACGCTTATTGACATTTTTTTTACCAAAAACATGTGGCCGAATACATTTTGGCCTAAATGTATGACTAAAATTGAGTTTATTGGATTTTTTTTATAACAAAAAGTAGAAAATATCATTTTTTTTCAAAATTTTCGGTCTTTTTCCATTTATAGCGCAAAAAATAAAAACCGCAGAGGTGATCAAATACCATCAAAAGAAAGCTCTATTTGTGGGAAGAAAAGGACGCAAATTTCGTTTGGGTACAGCATTGCATGACCGCGCAATTAGCAGTTAAAGCGACGCAGTGTCAAATTGGAAAAAGACCTCTGGTCCTTAGGCAGCATAATGGTCCGGGGCTCAAGTGGTTAATGACATCTTCCGAACCCTCATTTGGAAGAATAAACCCGCACGAATCAAATTAGAACACTTACAGAGACCCAAAGACAGCGGTGGTCTGGCATTGCCCAATCCATGGTTGTATTATTTGGCTGCCCAATTACAGCACTTGATAGGTGCATTTGTACCATCACAAAACTCGTCCCATAAACTAATGATCCACACAGTAGGTAAGGGCCCGATTCACATGGCACTGGAAGCCTTGGCCTTCACTAAACCACATAAAAAATACCCAACTTTTAGTTTGGTACAAAAGGTGTGGAATAAGTCCAAATACCTCCAGAATGCGGATGGCTATACAGAGTATAGCCCCATCTGGCATAATGACACCTATGAGGAATTAGCCAAATTACAATGTGGAGCTCGATGGAAGAAGTTTGGAATTATACACAATAAACATATATTTAGGGATGGGGTGTTACATACGTTTGCTGACCTGAAGGAAACTTATAATCTGCCTTCTTTGATGCATTTTTACTATATGCAACTTAGACACGTGGTGGTGGCTCAGGGCCGCTCTTCGGAGTGGCATTTGTCCCCAACCCCGGTATTTAACCATTTAACCTTCTGGGGGATGCTGGCTCGTCTAAAGGATTTATCTCTTAATGCTATGCCATCCTGTTGCAATCCGTGATGAGCCAGCATCCCCCTGAAGGAAAGGGAGAAATGGGAAACAGAGGTGGGACAGCTAAACGATGATCAGTGGGAGGAGATCTTTCAGGCGGTGAACCTTTGTTCACTTAATGTGTCCCAAAAGCTTACCCAAGTCAACATATTTTTGAGAACGTACTATACTCCCCACAGGCTACATCTAATGAATCTGCAGGTTGAACCGACATGTACGAGATGCAAACGCGACCATGGGGACCTTATACACATGCTGTGGAGGTGTCCCAAGCTACATACATATTGGGCGGGAGTGGTGCGGCACATCAACTCAATCTTTAATGTGAATGTGACGGGAGGGCCCGTGGAACTCAGAATCCCTTGGAAAGTAGGGGATGCCCTTGTTTTAGCTCCCCATACACCTCTTATGTCTAAGGCTGGCCATACACTATACAATTTTCTGATTCAATTTCCTTTAGATTTACCTTCAACTATGTAGTGCAAGGGCCTGTCTGATTGCATACAAATTGAAAGGGTTTAGGTTTGACCTCATATTATATGGTTTTGGTAAATCTAAAGGAAAGTTGAACAGGAAAATTGTATAGTGTATGGCCAGCTTTAGTCACCCTGTGCTATCCTGGCACAGGGTGAGTGAGAAAATATATCTTGGACTACTTAAAATGGGACAGTAATATTTATCCCCAATATCTCCCAGGATATATATGTAAAGACTATTATTGGTTTGTTTGATTCTGAACTCGACATGTTAATTGAGTGAGCTGATCACATTAGCCTCCAGGACTGGCTAGGAGATGAACAGTCTACTCCTACTATAGTTGTTGATGACTAGGCTGAGGAGGGGGGATTCCTCCAGCAGCCCCCTGCTGATAAGATTGATTCATACTGTTGGGACACATACTGTGAGGAGATGCTGGTGTCATCAACTCCAACTACCTGTCTTGTTGTCTGCTATAATGTGTTTAATGTAAATGAGTCTAGTCTAGCTTACCACAGGTTCTAGGGGTATTCCACACATTGTTGTTTGTTCTAATTAACCCTGTGTTGATGTTTATTATAATGTGTATTGAATAGTCACCTACTCTGGGTAAATGATTTAGTAAACTAGCTCATGTTAATTAGGTTACAGTTGTGCTGTTAGTGGAGGTTCCAACGGCATATAAAGTCTTGTAATTTTGATTCTAAATAAAATAGTCCATGTTAGCAGTGAAACAAGTGTCGCCTTGGGAGCGGTTGGAATATCTGATATCTGTATCCAGACTACAAGGAAGTGGTATACTGATGGAAGCATTCAAGTGGAGTGTGGGTCGGTTCCGTGACAGTGAATCTTCCACAGGACCCTAGAGCATGTCTCTTGGGGGCTCTGGAGGAGTATGAGTGGGAAGGTCACAGTAGAGAAGCTGTACATAGAGTACTTTTTCAAGCTAGAAAATTGATCATGACTCACTGGAAGTCTGAGATGCCCCCAACTATTAAAGAATGGACTGATAATATTAACGTAACTCTGAGATTGGAAAGGTTGATATATCAACATAGAGGTAGCATGCAAAAATTTGGAAAAATATGGTTGCCATGGTTAGATGTGCCGGGATTGGCCCCTATGGAACTATTGGCTGACAGGTTACTGGGAATCAATGCCGGGTGAAGTACAGATTAAGTTTGGCTATAACTGGGATTATGTGTTATTGATGTTACATTGAGACTGATGATTGTTAACTGGATTGTGTACTGTACAGAGGTGTTGTATGGTCTTGTAAACAATGTTTGTAATGTTTTTCCTGCAAATTCAATAAAAATCTTGTTGGATAAAAAAAAAGGAAAGAAATGCTGATAGCCGCAATTTCCTTGTTTACATGTGATCAGCTGTGATTGGACACAGCCTATCACATGGGTAAAGAGCCTCATCATCGGCTCTTTACTGTGATCGGTGATGCGCCATGTCCCAGGGACAGAGCTCACCACAGATTGCTGCTCTGCACTCCCACGTGAGAGTGGGGGATGTCATATGACGTCCCACAACATTAGAGCCTCCACCCGCCCATCATTTGTCAATATGGTGGTGGTTAAAGCATATTTTGTGGGTAAAAGCACTAAAGGACTGGCATATGTGTATTGAGTATAGGAGGTGAAGGCTCAGGTTTTATTTAACAATCCCCCTTTAAGCCCCTTTCACTGTTGTTGGAGTTTGGTGCATCTCGCTGCGCTAGTCGCTTTATTTCTTCAGGCCATTTTTTTTAGGGTAAATAAATAAACACAGTTTTTTTTCTTTCCAGAAAAATGGTGTTCTCTTTTGTCAGACATTTTCTGGGTATTTTCATTCCATACTGATGTCAGTGATGGCACAACCATAAAAATTGACATTTCATTTAGTTTCCTGTAGTCACTGCAGAACATTTTTGCAGCTCTCCTGAAATGGGTTTTCTCTGAGCTTCAGGTACCCAATTTGTTCTTATCTTTAGCTTGACACGAGGCAGTCACAATGCCATTGTCAGTGCCGGTTTTAGACCTTGGGGGGCCCGGGGCACTTAAAGTTCAGGCGTCCCCTCAACTTAGAAATTACATGAAAAAAATAAAAAAGTGAACTGAAATGAATGATAAACTGCATTTGTTTGAAAAAGAATATGTTAGGCTCCAAAGAAGATCCTTCTCACAGGTAATTGGAACTGGCAAGTCATAAATCACAGTTATGCATCACGCTACAATATTTACAAAAAAATCTTTCTTCCTGTACTTAACAGCAGGCATTCCCTCATCGACACTGACTTTTTTAATGGGGAAATCAAGTGATTTTCTTTTCTTCCACCTGTGATGGAAGAAAGGAAAACAGCATAATCTATGGGCTGCCTAACTCATCAAATTATAACATTGTGAGGACACAGGTCTCGACAGCCAGTAGACACAGAGCACTTAGTCTTTTATGTGTCATTGTTGTTCTTGAATATTACTTTATCAGTGTCAATGTTCTGAATGATCTTTCTCCCAAACAACTAGTGACCATCATACTCAAATGTATTCTAATGCCGTGTACACACGAGCGGACTTTCGACAGACTGAACTCCGAAGGACTTTTTGACGGACTTCCGACTGAGTTCCAACAGAGTTCCAACGCAACGGACTTGCCTACACACGATCACACTAAAGTCCGACTGATTCGAACGTGATGATGTACGACTGGACTAGAATAAGGAAATTTATAGCCAGTAGCCAATAGCTGCCCTTGCGTCCCTTTTTGTCCGTCGGACTAGCATACACACGACTGGATTTTTCGACCAGACTAGAGTTTGTCGGAAAGATTTGAAACATGTTCTATTTCTAAAGTCCGTCTGATTTTTCGACAGCAAAGGTCCGATGAAGCCCACACACGATCGAATTGTCCGGCGGATTTGTTCCATCGGACCTTTGCTGTCGAAAAGTCCGCTCATATGTACACGGCATAAGAGCTACATTAACACCTGGAAAGGTACCAGCAAGCCCTTCGTCATGTAATAAAACCGCCTGTTGAGATGGAGTGAGACATGCCTGGACCTTGGCAAAGTTTGCAAACTGGACAATTTCCTCAATGAGCACACTCCTGAAGTCTTGGGAGAAAATATGTTTCATTTTATAAAGGGTGTCTGTGGCCCCTCTGGATGGAAGAGGGGGCAGGGCAATTTCCCCTTTTGTCCCCTTATAAGTCCAACATTGGCCATAATAAATTGTTAGTTCACTTGGGTAATTCCAAAAACATCCCTCAATATTGCTGCAAGAACTCTTACTGTGACAGACTCACCCAGGACAGAGGCTATTGGAGGGGACTGAACGCAAGCCTCTTGCCCACCGATTATGGGCCCTAGCATTTGAGGGAATGGTGCTCTCTCTGAGCTCTATGCCTGGGGACCCTGGGGTCGGTGTTACTTTGGATTCAGCTCCATGTCCCCCCAAAACACACAGACTCTGGGAACCCTTTATATGCCATATTAGAATGATAAGACTGAATTATACTGTTGGGACACATCCTGTGAGGAGATGCTGGTGTCATCAACTCCAACTACCTGTGTTTATGTTAATTGAATGAGCTGATCACATTGTCCTCTATACAATGTAGGAGACGGGACGACTCCTATTGGAGCTGCTGCTATTGTGAGAAAATGTCCTGTGATAATTAACTCAGTCTGGGCAATAGGTCATGTCTCAGTCACCTAGGCTGTATAAAGGATTAGTTAATTAGCTCATGTTAATTAGGTTAATTAGGTTACAGTTGTATTGTTAGAGGAGGTTCCAACGGCATATAAAGTCTTGTAATTTTGATTCTAAATAAAGTGAGTTCATGTTAGCAACAAGCAAGTGTCGCCTTGTTTTGTGCTCAGAGAGGTTGGAATATCTGATATCTGTATACAGACTGGGAGGAAGTGGTATATGACGGAAGGACTCAAGCGGAGTGTGGGACGTTCCGTGACATTGGTGGCAAGCAGCGGGAAAGCTTCCTGCAGTCTGGGAAATCTAAACCTCCACCTGGATCCAGGATCAGGATAGCAGACTTCAGTCACCCCAGCGGAGATATGGACCTGGCATCAGAGTTGCTGGGGCTGCTGCGGATCATCCTTTCAACATACACCAGGACTGTGTCTGAGGATGAATACCTGGAGCTTAGGCAGCAAATTCGGGTGGAGCTCTGGATTGGAGCCCTCCAGCTCGCTGATATAAAACAGGGCAAGTGCTTTCCAATCCAAGAGCAATGGGCCAGTGACCAACGGGCATTGCGGATGACATTCCTGGGAGAGCGGCCCCAGGAGCAATGGGTGACTGAGTTGGACAGGCTGGTCCAGCAGGAGATAGAGCTGGACAATCATTATCGGGCTCTGCAATGGCACGCAGAGGAGGGATATTTAGGGGAGACAACAGAATGCTCTCCGGAGGGATATGACTTTGGAGGCCCTGGATTGCTGTGGGAGAGCATTACAGATCATTTTATGTTTGGCGATGAAGGGGAGCCTGACCTTAAGGACCTGCGAGAATATAGAGAGGCTATGCTTGGTCTTGCAGGGGTCTCAGAGCTCAAACCTGATCTGGACCATTTGCTAAGGAAGGAACAGTATCTGGAAAGGGCATACAGGAAACTGCTAGAACATGTTCAGCACCATGCCAGAGAATCAGCAGTGGAAAATCTGAAGATTGCCGTCCCCAAACCTGAAGTGCTGACCACAGGGCAGAGCTCTGCTAACCTCTGTCCAGCACTGATAACATCTTCTGGGTTCCATGGACAGGAGATGGTGAACCTCTATCCCCAGACACCAGTTATAGAGATAGGGGATTTAATAGACTTTTCTGCTGAGGAAGAACAACCTGATGAGCCTCCAGCAGAAGAGCTGGTATTAGGGCCAAACTTCACTTTGCTCTGTCCAGCACCAACAGCAGTATCTGGGGAGTTACAACAAACTTCTCCAGCTGAAGATCTGGCAACCGGACAGAGGGTCCAAGACCTCTGCCCCACACCTGTGGCAGTTTCGGAGGCCCAGGGTAAGAAGGTGGCAATCACTTCCCAGCAGCAGATACAGGGGAAGAAGGGAGAGGAGGTGTGTGTTGTCCCTCCCCAACAGTTGGCCAGGGTGGAGGAAGCGGCCTTCCCTCCCCAGCAAAGATCAGTGCACCTGGGAGACAGTACCATAGACATGTCGTCCAAGCAACCAGATAAGGGAATAGAAAAGGAAGCATCCGGCTCACCTCCCCAATGGCAGCTACACAGTTTGGGAGTGGAGGAAGCCAGCCTCCTGCCCCAACGGTTAGTCAGAGCAGAGGATGCGGAGTCCCCAGCAGAAGTGCTGGCAACAGGGCAGAGTGTTACCAACCTCTGCCCAGCGCCGGCAACAACTACAGAGTTCCAGGGAGGCGGGGCAGTCGGCCTCCCTCCCCAACAGTTAGCCGGAACAGATGGTGTGGGGTCTCCAGCAGAAGGGCTGGCAACAGGGCCGAGGACTGCTGGACTCTGCCCTCAACTAACAGAGGATGGATTTCCTGTGAAGGTGGAAGGGACTTCAGTCTCCACCTGTATACCCCAGGGATGCTGGGTAGTGGGCCCAGATCCCCAACAGCATGACAGAGTGAGCCCAGTCACCCTGTCTTCTCTCCAGCGGCAGAAAGGACTCCAGGGAGAAGGGCCAGTCCAGGCCTCTCCCCAGCGGCAGATATGTTCTCTGAGAGAGGCAGAGGTTATCTGGGTGAGTAATGCTTTGTTTGGAACAATTTATTTGGGGTACTGTGTGGGTACAGGCATTAGAGGACTGGAACTACTTACTAACTTCGGAGTCAACCTGTCTGGGGTCTTCTCCTGTGTTAGTCTTCTGCCGAAAGGGGAGAGATGTGACGGGAGGGCCCGTGGAACTCAGAATCCCTTGGAAAGTAGGGGATGTCCTTCTTTCAGCTCCCCATATACATCTTATGTCTAAGTCACCCTGTGCTATCCTGGCACAGGGTGAGTGAGAAAATATATCTTGGACTACTTAAATTGGGACAGTAATATTTGTCCACAATATCTCCCAGGATGTATGTAGAGACTATTATTGGTTTGGTTGATTCTGAACTCAACCTGTTAATTGAGTGAGCTGATCACATTAGCCTCCAGGACTGGCTAGGAGACGAACTGTTGATGACTAGGCTGGGGAGGATTGTTGTTTGTATTGTTAATTGTAATTAGCTCCAGCTATTGTGTTTATACTACTGTGTGAAGCTCGGTGCCCACAAGTCTGTCATCTGGTCTGGGTAAATTTTTTGCACGGAACGTCCCACACTCCGCTTGAGTGCTTCCGTCATATACCACTTCCTCCCAGTCTGTATACAGATATCAGATATTCCAACCTCTCTGAGCACAAAACAAGGCGACACTTGCTTGTTGCTAACATGAACTCACTTTATTTAGAATCAAAATTACAAGACTTTATATGCCGTTGGAACTTCCTCTAACAATACAGCTGTAACCTAATTAACCTAATTAACATGAGCTAATTAACTAATCCTTTATACAGCCTAGGTGACTGAGACATGACCTATTGCCCAGACTGAGTTAATTATCACAGGACATTTTCTCACAATAGCAGCAGCTCCAATAGGAGTCGTCCCGTCTCCTACATTATATAGAGGACAATGTAATCAGCTCATTCAATTAACATAAACACAGGTAGTTGGAGTTGATGACACCAGCATCTCCTCACAGGATGTGTCCCAACAGTATAATTCAGTCTTATCATTCTAATATGGCATATAAAGGGTTCCCAGAGTCTGTGTGTTTTGGGGGGACATGGAGCTGAATCCAAAGTAACACCAACCCCAGGGTCCCCAGGCATAGAGCTCACAGAGAGCACCATTCCCCCAAATGCTAGGGCCCATAATCGGTGGGCAAGAGGCTTGCGTTCAGTCCCCTCCAATAGCCTCTGTCCTGGGTGAGTCTGTCACACTTACTTTTCCTGAATCTGAGTAGCAGCTAGGGCCTTTGACACACTAACTTTTGGTACACTTTTCACTGGTGAAAGAGAGCCTTATAATCCTTCCTTTTTTGTAGGTTATGGCATATTTGGAGGATTGGCCAACCCTCTCAAAAGGGACCCCAGTTATAGGAAAGGGTAGTGGCGGACTTTAAAAACATTGATTTGCATTCATTTGAAACATAAAGCAAGATTTATAAACACTCCTCAAATGCGTTTAAGTACTGGGCCACAAAAAAAAAAAAACTGCTCAACCCACGCTTTTGTTTCTTCTACCCCTAAACGGCCTTCCAGCACATGAGAATGGGCCAAATCCAACACCATACTTGTGTGAGGCTAGGGAACCACCAACTGCCTCACAACTTGCAAATGTTCTTTTTTAAGGCATGGAATACTGTGAAATGGGGGTATACAAGGCTAACTTCAGGTTCTTGAGGTATCCCGTTTATCATCTTTTAAAATTTTCCATGAATTTCTCAAATTGGTATGCTGCAACTTGATATCTTCATTAATTGAATATTTCTTATTTCTGGCACTGACCATTTGAGACAAGGAAACACGGCTCAACTGGAACAAGGACTCCTCCCACGGGTGCTAAATACAGCTCGCCTGCCATGCAAAGTATATGGAAAAAGGAGTGGCTGCACACCAAAGTACCAGAAAGTCCTTTATTTTATTTCCATAAAAGCAAAATGTCACACACCACAAGACAGTAGCAAGTGCATCAGGTAGATGCGTTTCACAGGATTACATTGTCCTGAATAAACAGCCAAGACTCAGTTGAAAAGGTCCCCTAAGCGAATTAAATGGCAGTTTGAAATCACAGATATAGAATATCAATGTACACAGAACAGACAATAAATGAATAGATCTCTAAGAAAGGCTACTGGATGCTGTCTATAATACCACTGCTAATGGGGAACCTCAGGCCGGCCTATTGTACCTTTAATCCTAATGAGAGATGAGGTAATATAGGTATTAGTGGTATGTGTCTTTAAATAACAATAGAATAACAGTGTCCAGGATGCAAGGCCTTTCAATGATCTTTACTGGCAAGTTGGAGCACAAAGAACAAGAATTCTGAGTGTGGCACAGTGATATGTAGTCAAAGCAAAGCAGCTGAGCCTGGCCAGCAGTAATCCTTAAAGCAATTCCAGGTGTAAGGCGTCTGTATACAGTGTCCTGTGAAATATGATAAGGCAATTCCAGGTGTAAGGTGTCTATACACCTGCAGACAGGACCTGATGACGGGAGGTATCAGATGCCACCCCAAATGCCTGAATGGCATAGCCGTTCAGGCGTTTGGGGTGCCATCTGATACCTCCCATCATAAGGTCCTGTCTGCAAGTGCCAAGGGATGCGGTTTGACTGATAAGAAAAGCCTGTATTTACGCACGTTTGTGAGTAGTGCCATTGCTTTTATATACTTTTAATAAAACGTTTATATCAGTATTGCACTAGGTCGGTGCGCCCTCCTTTTTTCTCTTTAGTTGTATGAATACCCATTGTTCTGAGGAGGGCTGCAAGATTATAGACTTTGCTTATACCAAAGAATGGATCACACCACCTGTGTATAGCAAAACACTGGAGCGCAGGAGACTATTGTTTATTTTTTTAAGGTGTCTATATACAGTATCCTGTGAAATATGATGGTGGCAGGGGTTGAATTGGTGGGCAGATGCCCTCTCACCAAACTGGACAGTCTGGCTGCCGGGACCGTGTTTGGGGACTGGGTCCTGCTCCAGGGGACATGTATCAATGAAAAAAACATTTTTAAAAACGTCCGTTATTTTGGGAGCAGTGATTTTTTTAATGCTTAAACAATAAAAATGAAATGTTCCTTTAAATATTGTGCCTGGGGGGTGTCTATAGTATGCCTGTAAAGTGGAGCATTTTTCACGTGTTTAGAACACTACCACAGCAAAATGACATTTCTAAAGGAAAAATTGTCATTTAAAACTGATCGTGGCTGTAATGAATTGTCGGGTCTCGGCAATATAGATAAAACTCATTGAAAAAAAAGAGCATGGGATCCCCCCCAGTCCATTACCAGGCCCTTTGGGTCTAATATGAATATTAAAGGGGAACCCCGAACCAAAATTAAAAAAAAAAAATTGCGTGGGGGTGCCCCTAAAATCCATACCAGGCCCTTTGGGTCTGATATGGAAATTAAGGGGAACCCTGCGCCAAATTTAAAAAAAAAATGACGTAGAGCTCCCCCCCAAAATCCAAAACCAGACCCAGACCCTTCTATATTGCTGAGACCTGACAATTCATTACAGCCGCGATCAGTTTTGAATGACAATTTTTCCTTTAAAAATGTAATTTTGGTGTGGCACTGTTCAAAACAAAAAAAATGCGCCACTTTACAGGCATACTATAGACACCCCCCAGGCACAATTTTTAAAGGAATAATTTCATTTTTATTGTTTTACTTTAAAAAAATTACTGCTCCCGAAAAAACATCTGTTTAAAAAAAAATTGCATTGATACATGTCCCCTGGGGCAGGACCCAGGTCCCCAAACACTTTTTATGACAATAATTTGCATATAAGCCTTTAAAATGAGCACTTTTGATTATTCATGTTCGTGTCCCATAGACTTTAATGGTGTTCATGTGTTCTGCTGAATTTTTTGCCTGTTCGCATGTTCTGCTGCGAGCCGAACAGGAGGGTGTTCGGCTCATCCCCATTTGCTACAGATGTAATCTGTTTTTCAGTCTCTTGGGGTCTGTATTCGTAACATGCTGCTGTATCTTAGCAATCAAGGCTCTGATGTAACAGTCCCAGACCACTATTGCCACAATCTGAGCGGGCAGTTGCAACCACCTGTATGTAAGGTGAAACAAATCATACATCTGACACTTTGTGGGATTCACAGCATCATGTTTCCATGACAAAACATGCTGCATTTAGACAGCCATGGTTATTGCAAGCACGTCTAGGATTTCTCCTTTGAGTTTAAGATACCCCTTGGCATCCTGAGGTTGTAAGTTGAAGTACACCATTTTGGAATTCTCCTATTTAAATGGGTACTAGCATATCCATTCACTACTTTTCTCTTCGCTACTTCTCACATTCAGTGACTCTCTCAAAGATGCCAAGATATGCTTTAATATCTTTGTTTAGGGACAATTTCCATAAAAGGCTCTGCACTAAATGTCAAGTCAGCCCTTGCACCACCATATGCCTTTTTAACATGGCCTGTATTTGCCGCTGTAGACAAAGTTTCACTTGAAAAAGGTAAATACTTGCCTCACATTCAAAATGAGTATAGGCACCACATCCCTACAATATACAACATGCAATAAAGGGAAAATTGGGATTTTAAAGGTGCAAACAGGGTGACACAATATTTTTTATATAAAATTTTCACATTCTATTTTGAAAAATTAATAAAAACATGGTTGTAAAAAGAGTTTACATGCAATGTACTGGAACAATCTTTAAATAGTGCAACCGAAGGATTGATTTCTCAACATGTTTCACCACACATCGTGGCTTCTTTAGGAGAGTAGTATCTATCAGGCACTGTATGCAGGTCTTGTAAAAAATTGAGATAGCGAATTGAGTGGAAATTCAAGTAGCTAAGCTATTTAGATCAAGAAGCAACCCCAGCCGGAGGATCAATTGATGACCACAGAGGATAGATAAAATCGTGTTTTTAACTGATGGAAGAGGTCCTGTAATAAAGGACTGACTTGGAACCAAGGAGTCCAGGTTAAACAAGCTGCTTAAGTTCGTGTTCTTTCCAAGGCAGAACCCCAAAAAAAAGGGGGGGAGGAAAAGGACAAACGACTTCCAAGGCAGAATACCAAAAAAAAAGGGGGGAAGGACAAACGACAAAGCCTGGATCAACTGGTAAATGAGAAAAATGACATCCTCCTCCTCTCAGGCTGAATCTCGAGATCCAGCCTGAGAGGAGGAGGATGTCATTTTTTTTGTCGTTTGTCCTTTTCCTCCCCCCCTTTTTTTGGGGTTCTGCCTTGGAAGGAAAACGAACTTAAGCAGTTTGTTTAACCTGGACTCCTTGGTTCCAAGTCAGTCCTTTATTACAAGACCTCTTCCATCAGTTATGACCACAGAGGATAGATAAAATCGTGTTTTTAACTGATGGAAGAGGTCCTGTAATAAAGGACTGACTTGGAACCAGGACAAGACCTTGGACTTCAAGCAGCTGAACTGCCCCTATGATTGTTCTTTATGGCTGAAAAAAAATAGATCTGGATGATGCTTGCAGCTGATACTCAAAGTCCAGGACGTGGTTAAAAACATTTTTGGAGGACTCCAAGATGGTCGCTTAAGCCTGGAGCTCTGCTTCACCCCAGCCGAACGGCACACCAAACGACTGCCTGCAGCTAGGGGGACTCAGCGCGACCATCCCAGCACCTAGGGGACACCCTAGGGAGTCCGTACATGTCCAGGGGCACAGCCAGGAAGGACCTACGGCCACAATTTAGCCTGTTAATGAACCTGCTCATTTTCAAGATGGTGGCCGCAGCACAGGCTTGTGCTGACATGGAGGAGGAGATCCCTGAGCTCCCAAGCCTACACCCTCCACAACCAGCCCCAGGCCCGCAGTGAGGTACCAACTACACTGAGGTACCCTCTCCTGCCTCCACTGAATCGTTAATAGGACACACAATAGAGAACTTACTATTCTCCCCTTTGGGAATGGGACCAAATGAGGCCTATTCAATCTCTCCACAACCACCTCCTGGGTGCTCTCACACAGACTCCCTTATCAACACTTCAGACCTGTTTAACAAAATTGTCAGAGCTGCTTGACAGGCGGCTGACCACCACAGCAGCCAAAATTACAGAAGAGATCAAATCTGATTTCCAGAACTTTGGGGACAGAATAGAGGCTATAAAGCTTAAGCTTGACTCTACGGTGGCACAGACCAATCAAGACTCTGCTCACATTCAAGTCTTACAGGACCAACTGGATACGGCCCTTTCCAGAATCGACGATCTTGAGAACAGATCACATATTACAATTTCAGAATAAGGGGATTACCCGAATCGATCACTGATGTTCCCATGGCACAGCAAAGCTTCATTAAAAGTCTTATTCCTGACATTCAGCCACATAAGTTCAAACTGGATTGAGCATACAGAGCATTGGGCCTCCCACGTAAAGATGGAGCCCCTGAAGATGTAGTGGTCAAACCGCACTTTTACGCAGTGAAGGAAGAGATTGTGAAAAAATTCCGCTCACAAGCACCTCTACTCTGTCAGAATCACCCTGTACAGATATTTGCGGACATCTCCCCTGGGACCATATAAAGGAGGCGATATCTGAAACCTCTACTGACTGTTCCTTCTCAAAAAGATATAAAATATTAGTGGGCCTTCCAGTTTGCCCTAAAATTCACCTTCAAATCTAAAATCTACTCCTTCTCCAGCCTGCAAGAAGGTGAGAAGCTACTACTGTTTTTTCTGTTTTTTCGATTTCTTTCTTGAAATTTTTTTAGTACTACCCAAGCCTATTCAACGCAAGCCTGGCAGCTGGTCTTTACACGTTACTACTTGACATCCAACCTGGCCATACAGGGTCTGGAACTGTAAAGTTGTTGAAAGTCATCCCTCAGTGGACGGACTATTCATACCTACCTAAACCGCCCCCTCTAATCAAGTAATCAATTAATTATTGATCTGATCTTGAAAATCTAACTGCTATTCATTGCCCCAACCCCATTCCCCTATTCCCCACTTCCTTTCCCCTCCCCTCCCTCCCCTCATCCCTTCCTTTCCCTTCCCTTTATTGCCCTTTCCCTCCCTCCTTCCCACTCCTATCCCTAACAATAGCAGGTAAGGGTCGTACTTTACATGGAGCTGTATTGTGATTGTCTAAACACGATAATTTATCATAGTTGATTAATAAATTTGTAATTTTCTAAACCAACTGATTTATGATTTCTGCTGCACAGGTAGCTACTTTTTTGAGTCTTGGTAGGTGTACCTGGACTCTTGGTATATATATGCTAGTTGTCTTTGGCTACAGCAGCAGCACCAAAAATTGGTGTATTTCGTTGGTATTATTGTGAGACGATTAATATACATAATATTGCTTGCGGGATAGGCTTTTATTTTTCTTTTTTCTTTCCTTTTACTGTTTTCTTTTTTGGTTCTTATGAAATTTGGGATCCTATGGTCCTTTCCAAAAGCCATTCCCTGCATTAACACAACTCCATGTTGAAAAATACCTCAGATTCACCAAAAAAGAACGATTAACCCCGACTATGGCATTTGTACTTGGTGAGGAAATTGATCAGGAGATAAGGTCTTCCTTTCAGAAGGACTCACCCCACTTGACGAGCCAGGATGAGGACTTGAGAATGAAATTTAAAGAACATAAAAAGCTGCTGATAAAACACCTGAACCGCAAGTGGGATGTCTCCTTTTTAGAGACCTACATAAATCATAAAATTGTCCCGAGAGGACTTAGGGACCAAACGGTCCCAGCAGAACACCTCCATAATGAACGATTCCTCACCAAGTGGAAAGAACTGTGCCTAAATCATGGGATAGCGGTTATGGGTCTAATTGTGGAGGAGGAAAGGATTCAAATGGAGGAACTCAGAGAACAGATTGAACTGAGCACCCAGGGCTTAGATCCATTAAAAGATCTAGATGAGTTCTCCAAACAGAATGATCTATTGAAAAAAGAAATAGAGAAAGTACAACTCAGTCTAAAAACAACAAAACAGTCCAAATATAGGAGGGACCTCACTGATTTTGAAAATGGTCAGGCCTTTGATGTGACAGCACGAAGGAGCAGGAGTCGGTCAGCTAGAAGGGGACAGAGATCACGATCGAGAGGACGACGTGAAAAAATGACTGACGAAACTACCAGTGACGGGACCCCAAAAGTGGTGACTTTTTTAGAGGAAGAGGGAGTGATGGACCTAGAGGACCACCGCCCCCTACCTCAGAGGAATACACAAAGTCAAAGAATAGACAAAAAAGACAGGAAAAAGACCTCAAGACAACAGACGGCACCACGAACCCGAAGCCAGAGGAATTAACCTCCGGTGGGAACCCACAAAATTTGGATATGAAAGTCATAAATCTCTCAGCTTTTCCACTGGAACCTAAACATATCAGCTTATTACAAAAGGGGATGTCTTTTTCCCCAGCTGACAATATGGATGAGTTCACAGTGTATAAAGATGTAGCCCTTTTCTTGCGAAAAGTTTTTTTCAGGTCACTTTATAAAAATAACCAAGAACCTAATCAGAATTATTATTATTATTATTCAGGATTTATATAGCGCCAACAGTTTACGCAGCGCTTTACAATATAAAAGGGAGACAATACAGTTATAATACAATACAATACAATAGGTTTAAGAGGGCCCTGCTCAGAAGAGCTTACAATCTAATAGGGATGAGACTGAGCGTTTGGATGAGGAGGACCAACGGGCCCTCGATATTTTGAACGCCTTGCTGGAGGAAAATAATGAAGCCACAACAACTGATGGTCCCACAAAACGAGTAGCGGATTTGATAATCCGCTCTAAGAGGATGCCATCACTAAGTAAGAATAGATGGCTTTACATGTTCCTTGACATGGTCCAGATCGATCTTGGCAAAATCAACTGGACCTGGAAATGTAAAGACAATTTGACAGAAGATGAGCGTAGCGCATTAACTGATCTAAAAACAGCTAGGAACATTATTTTCAAAAAAAGCGACAAAGGAGGAAATGTTGTCCTGATGGACGACAAATCCTATGAAACAGAGGCCAAAAGACTCTTAGGAGACTTGACGACCTACAGAAAACTAGACCATGACCCATTTCCTGAGTTAGTACAGAACCTAAACCTCAAGCTGCTTATGGCCAGGGAGGCAGGAATCCTTAGCAAAAAGGAGTATGAATACTTAAGTGTAAGGGAGTTTAATATACCCACTTTCTATTAAATCCCGAAAGTGCACAAATGCCCAAAGAAACCACCTGGGAGGCCAATCGTTTCTGCCATCCAGGGGCCCCTGGAGAGAATAGGCGTCTATTTGGACTCCCTTCTTAAGGAAATGGTTGTAGGACTTAAGTCCTACGTACAAGACACACGAGACGTACTGTCAAAAATAGCTGACCTGCAAGTTGGGGAAGGACTCTTACTCCTGGGAATTGATGTGGAGTCTCTTTATACCTCGATCCCACATGAGTGTGGGATCGAGGCAGTAAGATGGTTCTTGGAGGCTAGGTACCCCGAATTTGGTCCTCAGAATGAGTTTCTGGTGGAACTACTGGAATTTGCCTTGATGAACAACTTTTTCCAGTTCACAACACACAACTACCAGCAGATCAGGGGTACGTCGATGGGGGCCGCGTGGGCACCCGCATACGCATGCCTTCACCTGGGACGATGGGAGGAGGAGGACGTGTATACCTCAGCCATGTATGCAGAACATGTGCATACCTGGTTGAGGTATATTGACGATGTGTTGGTTATTTGGAGGGGCACTAAAGAGGAAGCTTTTGTGTTCATTGAGCAGTTAAACTCGAATGACCGTAACATCCGACTGACCCATTGTATCGATGAAAAACAGATCCCTTTCCTCGATCTCAAAATCACCATCGATGGGGACAAACTCAGCACCTCTACCTACCGGAAGGCCACAGCAGCTAATACTCTATTGAGAGCCGATAGCCATCACCCCCCATGGCTTAAAAACGGCATTCCGGTCGGCCAATTCCTGAGGTTAAAAAGGAACTGCACCAAGAAAAGTGATCTCAGGAGGGAAAATATTGACCTTTACAAACGTTTCAGAGAACGTGGATACTCCCATGGACAAATTCGAAAAGCTAGAGCAAAGGCGGCAGGCCGGGACAGAAAAAGCCTTCTCTCCCTGGATCCTAAACCAGCAGCCAAAGGTCAATTTGACCCAGGTCCAGTACGGATAATCACCCCATATGGATCCCAATGGGAATCCGTACGTGAAATTTTAGGGAAACACTGGAACATCCTGACCAATGGCCCTGGTTTAAAAGAGACCGTGGGAGAATCACCAAATATGGTGGCCAGGAGGGCTAGAAATTTGGGTGATATTCTAATCCATTCTGAATTCACAAAAGAGCCAAATTCAACTTGGCTGTCTGAGTATCCCAGAAGCAAAGGGATGTTTCCCTGTAACAGATGCCAAATTTGCCCTTTCGTAGACAGAACATCTATCTTTCATGACGCCAGGGGGAACACACGTTCGAGATACGAGACCTCATTAACTGCTCTACGAGCAAGGTGATCTATATGCTCACTAGGGATGAGCTTCGAGTTCGAGTCGAACTCATGTTCTACTCGAACATTGGCTGTTCGCAAGTTCACCGAACAGCGAACAATTTGGGGTGTTCGCGGCAAATTCGAATGCCGCGGAACACCCTTTAAAAGTCTATGGGAGAAATCAAAAGTGCTAATTTTAAAGGCTTATATGCAAGTTATTGTCATAAAAAGTGTTTGGGGACCCGGGTCCTGCCCCAGGGGACATGGATCAATGCAAAAAAAAGTTTTAAAAACGGACGTTTTTTCAGGAGCAGTGATTTTATTAATGCTTAAAGTCAAACAATAAAAGTGTAATATCCCTTTAAATTTCGTACCTGGGGGGGTGTCTATAGTATGCCTGTAAAGGGGCGCGTGTTTCCCGTGTTTAGAACAGTCTGACAGCAAAATGACATTTGGAAGGAAAAAACTCATTTAAAACTAGCCGCGGCTATTGCATTGCCGACAATACACATAGAAGTTCATTGATAAAAACGGCATGGGAATTCCCCACAGGGGAACCCCGAACCAAAATAAAAAAAAAAAAATGATGTGGGGGTCCCCCTAAATTCCATACAAGGCCCTTCAGGTCTGGTATGGATATTAAGGGGAACCCCAGCCAAAATTGAAAAAAAAAATTGACGTGGGGTTCCCCCTAAATTCCATACCAGACCCTTCAGGTCTGGTATGGATTTTAAGGGGAACCCCGCGCCAAAAAAAAAAAAAAAAAACGGCGTGGGGTCCCCCTAAAAATCCATACCAGACCCTTATCCGAGCACGCAACCTGGCAGGCCGCAGGAAAAGAGGGGGGGACGAGAGTGCGGCCCCCCCCCCCTCCTGAACCGTACCAGGCCACATGCCCTCAACATTGGGAGGGTGCTTTGGGGTAGCCCCCCAAAACACCTTGTCCCCATGTTGATGAGGACAAGGGCCTCATCCTCACAACCCTGGCCGGTGGTTGTGAGGGTCTGTGGGCGGGGGGCTTATCGGAATCTGGAAGCCCCCTTTAACAAGGGGACCCCCAGATCCCGGCCCCCCCCCTGTGTGAAATGGTAAGGGGGTACTTACCCCTACCATTTCACTAAAAAACTGTCAAAAATGTTAAAAATGACAAGAGACAGTTTTTGACAATTCCTTTATTTAAATGCTTCTTCTTTCTTCTTTCTTCCTTCATCTTCTTCTGGTTCTTCTGGCTCTTCTGGTTCTTCCTCCGGCGTTCTCGTCCAGCATCTTCTCGGCGGCGTCTTCTATCTTCTTCTCCTCGGGCCGCTCCGCACCCATGGCATGAGGGGGGAGGCTCCCGCTCTTCTCTTCATCTTCTTCTCTTCTTCATCTTCTTCTTCATCTTCTTCTTCTTCTTCTTCCTTCTTCTCTTCTTCCTGTCTTCTCCGGGCCGCTCCGCAGCCATGCTGGCATGGAGGGAGGCTCCCGCTGTGTGACGGCGTCTCTTCGTCTGACGGTTCTTAAATAACGGGGGGCGGGGCCATCCGGTGACCCCGCCCCCCTCTGACGCACGGTGACTTGAGGGACTTCCCTGTGACGTCACGGGGAATGCCACAGGGAAGTCCCGTCATGTCACCGTGCGTCAGAGGGGGGCGGGGCCACCGGGTGGCCCCGCCCCCTGTTATTTAAGAACCGTCAGACGAAGAGACGCCGTCACACAGCGGGAGCCTCCCTCCATGCCACAGCATGGCTGCGGAGCGGCCCGCAGAAGACAGGAAGAAGAGAAGAAGAGAAGAAGAGAAGAAGGAAGAAGAAGAAGAAGATGAAGAAGAAGATGAAGAAGAGAAGAAGATGAAGAGAAGAGCGGGAGCCTCCCCTCATGCCATGGGTGCGGAGCGGCCCGAGGAGAAGAAGATAGAAGACGCCACGGAGAAGATGCTGGACGAGAACGCCGGAGGAAGAACCAGAAGAGCCAGAAGAACCAGAAGAAGATGAAGGAAGAAAGAAGAAAGAAGAAGCATTTAAATAAAGGAATTGTCAAAAACTGTCTCTTGTCATTTTTAACATTTTTGACAGTTTTTTAGTGAAATGGTAGGGGTAAGTACCCCCTTACCATTTCACACAGGGGGGGGGCCGGGATCTGGGGGTCCCCTTGTTAAAGGGGGCTTCCAGATTCCGATAAGCCCCCCGCCCGCAGACCCTCACAACCACCGGCCAGGGTTGTGAGGATGAGGCCCTTGTCCTCATCAACATGGGGACAAGGTGTTTTGGGGGGCTACCCCAAAGCACCCTCCCAATGTTGAGGGCATGTGGCCTGGTACGGTTCAGGAGGGGGGGGGGCCGCACTCTCGTCCCCCCCTCTTTTCCTGCGGCCTGCCAGGTTGCGTGCTCGGATAAGGGTCTGGTATGGATTTTTAGGGGGACCCCACGCCGTTTTTTTTTTTTTTTTTTGGCGCGGGGTTCCCCTTAAAATCCATACCAGACCTGAAGGGTCTGGTATGGAATTTAGGGGGAACCCCACGTCAATTTTTTTTTTCAATTTTGGCTGGGGTTCCCCTTAATATCCATACCAGACCTGAAGGGCCTTGTATGGAATTTAGGGGGACCCCCACATCATTTTTTTTTTTTTATTTTGGTTCGGGGTTCCCCTGTGGGGAATTCCCATGCCGTTTTTATCAATGAACTTCTATGTGTATTGTCGGCAATGCAATAGCCGCGGCTAGTTTTAAATGAGTTTTTTCCTTCCAAATGTCATTTTGCTGTCAGACTGTTCTAAACACAGGAAACATGCGCCCCTTTACAGGCATACTATAGACACCCCCCAGGTACGAAATTTAAAGGGATATTACACTTTTATTGTTTGACTTTAAGCATTAATAAAATCACTGCTCCTGAAAAAACGTCCGTTTTTAAAACTTTTTTTTGCATTGATCCATGTCCCCTGGGGCAGGACCCGGGTCCCCAAACACTTTTTATGACAATAACTTGCATATTAGCCTTTAAAATTAGCACTTTTGATTATTCATGTTCGTGTCCCATAGACTTTAACGGCGTTCGCGTGTTCGAACGAATTTTTTTCCTGTTCGCATGTTCTGGTGCGAACCGAACAGGGGGGTGTTCGGCTCATCCCTAATGCTCACGTGTCCTTGCCCAAAAATGTATATTGGGAAAACCAAGAGAGCATTAAAAACAAGGATAGGTGAGCATTTGAGGGAAATAAAAGGAGAAAAAGAAAGGGACCCTGAAAAAAGTCGAGAGAAACCTCTGGCAAGACATTTTGCCCTCCACCACCAGGGGAAACCCGATGGTTTGAAGGTAAAAGGCATCTATTCACTTAAACTGTCCCCAAGACGGGGTGACTTTAACCGGATCCTTCTACAAAAGGAAAAAAGATGGATATACTGTTTGGGGTCCCTTGCCCCCCAAGGCCTTAACACGGAGCTGAACCTCCAAGTTTTCTTGGAGAACTGATCCCCTATCCATCATAAGATCAGTCACTGCCTGACCTGATCTGGGAGGTCAAGATTTTCATAGATTGTATGAGAATGAAATTGATATGTATGTTGGTGTGAATCGGTAAGACACAGGGTAACAAAAAGATGACCATTTAGATAATAAATAGGAGAAGTGAATAAGACCTGCAAACCATTGGATAGGACAAATCATCATGATTAAAGCTATAGTGGGATAGTAATACCACAGTATGCACTCATGAATAAAACAAATGAAGTTAGCTTTATCTAAAGCCTCAGAGATCTGGCCATCCAGTGGATGAAACCCTAGTGTCTTACATGAATCTGAGCGGAAAAGCACAGGAAACCGGAACTTAAACAATTGATTGCTTTTAACACTGATGTGAATGTAAGGCTGCAACAGGGTTAATTCCCCTCAATATAAGGAATGACAAGCCCCCACCCTCACTACGTCCAGACGAAGCTACGCCCATTGAAGGAAGCGAAACGCGTTGACGTCACAGCTGTCATGTGACGCCGACTTATGCGGAATCCCCCGTGCACGGGAAGCATCAGGAATTGACATAGGATTAGTATAGCTGCGCTTCTTATCCATACACCCAACGTGCATTTAAGCTACGAGCGGTATCGGCTTAGTGGATGAAGGCGATGATCAATTGAAGCCATCTCTACGATCGGGGACAGAAAACAACAGATGGTGTGAGAGGTCAGAAGGGCAAAATAGACGCCCAAGTCGGCCAACGGAGCGGTAAGACATCTTCACACCATACAGTATATGTACCCGCTTATGGAACTAGAATGTGAAAGGGATGAAACGAATGCCGGGCAGATCTTCATACCAGTAAGCATACCGGCATAGTAACCACGAGGAATTGATTCACAATCAGCCGATCTAGCCGTCCTCACTAAACCACCTTGAACTGTGTAACAGCCCATACCACTGATTTGAAATATATTTGGAGACTATGCTGTTTTGGTAAAGATACCAGTGACTTCCTATGACCAGTACATTCCAGCCAGTGACCTAAATCCCACCTGTGTATACACTTCAGGTTTCCTGATTATCATAGCTAGGGGCATTGTACAACCTAAGATTTGGTCATCTGTGATTGTTAGATAGATTATTTATATTCCCCCGGGGGGTTTACCCGCAGGAAATCAGCATAGCATGGTGAATTTTTCTAGGGCAATGCCTAATCACCTTTTCATGGACTTTTCCAAACTGATATTTTTTATTTAAATTGCTGTCCTTTTTTCCTTTGCGGGTAAATGTTTACAAGTTGACGTCTGGACAATTGCTGTGTGTGTGTATGTGTGTGGGAGTGGAGTGTCCTTCCTTGTTAATCCTCACAAGGATAGTGCAACAGTGTGGTATGTCAATGTGTTTACCGGTGCTTGTTTGACATTTTTAATACCCGGGTAACTCATCAGGTGTATGAGACCCGTGAACTACTTTACATGGAGCTGTATTGTGATTGTCTAAACACGATAATTTATCATAGTTGATTAATAAATTTGTAATTTTCTAAACCAACTGATTTATGATTTCTGCTGCACAGGTAGCTACTTTTTTGAGTCTTGGTAGGTGTACCTGGACTCTTGGTATATATATGCTAAGGGTCGTACTATATGTTTTTTTTCTGTTACAGGCAAGTTGCAGTCAGATGGTTATGCTTTTTCATGTTTATTTAATTTGTTGTGTCTCAGCCGGCATGGCATGTTCCTGCGCCTCCCCATTCCCGTTGGTTATGGAATTTCCATGCACTCCGGGTGGGAACTTAACCTCATATTGGGGTTGAGAAAAATGTTGCTACTACGGAAAGAGAAAATCCTTTTTTCTCCTGTTCCCTAGAGCTCATAGTGGGCTCCTTTCTATACGTTCTTTTTTCTTCCTTGCTTGTATTTACTTCTCTTTTTTTAGCCAGCTTCCAGGAGGCATGTCTCTCTACCGATCATTTCTGGAACTACATTTCTCAGTAGATGGATTTTGGTGGGCAGTCCAGACACTTCTCTGAGGTGAGTGATGGAGTATCGGGTGAGTACCTTATCCATCTGCTTGATGACTGATGACGCTCTGCCCTCTCCTCCCCTGCGTGTTGCCTCGCATAATACGCAAGGGATGAACGCCCCAGTAAAGCAACGTAAAGTTTTACAATCTATGCATTCCCAAAAAATAGATGTCGTTGTACTACAGGAAACACACTTCCCAAGGCGGTAAAACCCTTCCTTTCTACATGCCAAATATTCCATGTTCTTCCTAGCAAATGCTGAAGAAAAAAACAGGAGTAGCAATTCTAATCTCCAATAACTGTAAATTCACGCCTCAACTGGAACACAGGTACTCGGAGGACAGATTTATTCTTGTAAAGGGCACTATAGTTGACCAACTGTATACCTTTATTACACATTGATAATATATAGCAACATGAACATGGGGATATACGCAACAAACACAAATATTGGGAGCAGAAATGCCAGACACCTTGCCAGACACCACCAGCCACATCTCCAGCCACATCATTTTGACTCCAACTTTAAGATCCATAAGGCACATCCAGATATTTGGCTGATGGATACAGCCATCTTTAAATTTTGATATTCTGGATTATTTAATCATTTTTAATATACACTCTCTATCAACCGGACCTGCATCAAGGGGAAAGTACTATTCTACCTCTCATCTATAGCTACGGTCTATAATAGAGTTATACCACTAATGCCGCGTACACGCAATCTGAATTTTGGCCGGAAAAAGATATGATGGCTTTTCCGACGGGATTCCGCTCAAGCTTGCCTTGCATACACACGGTCACACAAAAGTTCGCTGACCTTTCGACCGTTAAGAACGCAATGACGTACAACACTACGATGAGCCGAGAAAATTAAGTTCGATGCTTCTGAGCATGCGTCGAATTGTTTCTGAGCATGCGTAGGAATTTTGCGCATTGGAATTGCTACAGACGATCGCATTTTTAGATAGGAACTTTTTCCGACCGAAAAATTGAGAACATGCTCTCAATCTTTTGCTGGCTGGAATTCGGCAAGCAAAAGTCCGATGGAGCATACACAAGGTCGCATTTTCCGACCAAAAGCTCTCATCAGTCTTTTGTTGGCCGAATTTCCGATCGCGTGTACGCGGCATAAGTTATATAATAAGACCATCTCATAATATATGGACCCTTGGCTGATGTCATTCACATTCTCTGTTGCTTGTGCGCTAATCTGATGGACATAGCTTTCTTTTCATTTTTGAGTTATGTTCTTTGTCTTTATGGGTGGAGCATCAACATTTGGGATATAAGCTACAGATCTGGAACCCAGAAGCCCTCTGTCCTTGAAGAATATCTGCATTTTGTTTTTCCAAAATGCGTTGGATGTTCTGTCTGTCTGACAAAGCTCTGGGCTTTTCCTTGCAGGTGGTTTCCATTTCTGCTTCCAATATTTGTGTTTGTTGCGTATATCCCCATGTTCATGTTGCTATATATTATCAATGTGTAATACATTGTGAATAGTTTTTTACCATCAAACTGTGGCCTGGTTTAAAGTCCCAATCTGAGGAATTCATGTTATGACTCTATGTATCAGGGATGTGGCCGACAATCAGTTTTAGTAATTAGTTGCAGTGGAGGGTCTCTTTAGAGTTCCCTGAAAGATTCCGTTGCTAGGTTCGAGCTGACCTGGAAACCCTGGGCGATATATATGGGAATTCCCGGATAAAAAACTGCATGTAAAAATGGAAAGGGCTCCCAGAAGGCTGGCTCTCCTCAATACTTTCTTCTTTTCTTACTTCTTTCTATCCTTTATTACCATATAAAATTCTGTGACGCACTCCCTAGTAGTGCATTTTAGACTCCGCTTTTGACCTTAAGAGCAAGGACCAATCTTACAGAGGTCTCTCCTATATGGAACACATTACACATAAGCAAGGCTCAATGACGCTTTTATCTCAAACCGGTTGACCAAGTTTACTGTTACATTTAATCTATATTAAAGTTCTCACTATTTACATGCGGTTGAGAGTTGATGTAGTAGCAATAGTGCCTTTAAAATCTTTTTATTTGTATTTTTATTTTTTTCCTTGATGGCCTTGAGGCAAACCACAAAGCCTCTGTGTTTATCCTGCTACATATATCTTCCTTGCCATGTACTGTATGTTCAAATATTTCTATGCGGAAAAACTATGACTGCTACCGGTATGTTTAATCATATTTTCAATAAAAACTTATTGAAAGAAAAAATAATTTTGGAGAACCTTCTATCTTCACCTAAATGTGCCTTTGCCGCCAATGTGTACCATGAACATTGGGTTGTCTACAGCCCAGCCTATCAATCCATTAAAGTGGTTGTTAAGCCACTGTGTTTTCTTGCTACCATACCCTCTGTTATTGTAAATTATTTGCCCCAGTGTATGTTTTTTGAAAAAATAAGCCACTATATGCTATATTATTTTATTGCGCTGCTTATGTGACTGGCCACCTCTCTCCTCTCCAGGTCTGACAGCTACAGCGAGCAGGGCTTAGAATACCCTGCTGACGTCAACCAGGAGGAGGAGAGGAGGAGAGAGGTGGCTGGTCACATGAGCGCCGAGTGGCACTATGAAAAAGTTATACAGCGGCTTATTTTTAAAAAAAAAATACACTGGATCACATAATTTACAATAGCAGAGGGGATTGTAGGAATGTCATTGAGTAATTTAGGCAACAGGAGGGGAGGACACTGTCACTAGCTGACAGGCAGGGAGAGGGGGGAAGAGAGAGGTGGAGGAGAACTGCGGATGACGGATGCACATAAACTGACCATGGTGTCAGGGCTCAGCAACCATGATAAACCGTGGTCAGTTTACATAGGGGAGGGCAGAACCAGGCAGGACCAGCCAGGTATTTCAGGTGATACAGGGGGCCAAATTATACAGCACAAGCACTGTGCTGTATAACATGCTTTAAAGGAACAGGATCAAGATATATATATATATATATATATATATATATATATATATATATATATATATATATATATATATATATATATATATATATATATATATATATATACACACACACACACACACAGTAAAACCTTGGTTTGCGAGCCTAATTTGTTCCAGAAATATGCTTGTAATCTAAAGCACTTGTATATCAAAGCATTTTTTTTTACAGGGTATAAAAGAGAAGAGAGGCACCGCTAAGTGTAGCAATAAGTTGCTAAATGTTGTACCTTCATTAAATATAACCATATTGCTACACTTAGAGGCTCCTCTCTTCTTTTTTATACTCAGTTGTGACATAAAGCTACACTTATATCACTTATATCAAGACATTGCTTGTATATCAAGGCAAAATTTATTAAAACATTTTGCTTGTCTTGCAAAACGCTCTCAAACCAAGTTACTCTCAAACCAAGGTTTTACTGTATGTATCTGTATATATATATATATATATATATATATATATATATATATATATACATACATACATACATACATATATATATAGGGTTATAATCACTTTAAGCTAATCTGCAGTATGAAACAGTTTAAGATCACACACATCTACTTATTCTGTGCCATAGCTAATCCCACTCAGGCACCATTGGGGGGGGGGGGACAAGTCCTTCAAAGTAAAAAATCAGTCTACTGGGCACACATTTTACGAAGAGAGGAACAACTTTTATTACAAGTTTCAAGTAGTAGCAAGTGTAAACAGCAAATTAATAGAACTTTATCTTCAAATGTTGTGTTGTTTTAGGTAATTTGCTGGTTTTCTCAAGCATGCTTTATGTCTTAATAGTGCCCTTCTGAATGCTTCAGTCAGAAGAAAACTGTCATGTAATTAATCCTCTTACAAACAGATTGTCAAATAAGAGTATTGCTCTTGAAAAGAACCTGTCACCTGAGAATTTCCCAGTTATAAACCTGTCTGATCCTGTCAGACCATCCTGTTATGCCTAATAAAAAAAAGTCCCTTTATTGAGACTGTCTTGTTAGTGTTCCATTTAGAAAGAGACTATTCTACTATATGGCTGTTCAATTCTTATGTGCCTAAAAAGGACTACTTTCCAAGTGAGTTTTAAGCCCCAATACCTCTGAGTTCTAAGGTTGAAGGAGTTGTAAAGGCAGAAGGTTTTTTTATCTTAATGGAATCTATGCATTAAGATAAAAAACCTTCTGTGTGTAGCTGCTCCCCCAGCACCCCCTAATTACTTACTTGAGCCCCATCTCTCTCCAGCGATGTCCACGAGTGTCTTAGCTGTCTGGGACTCTCCTCCTGATTGGCTGAGACACAGCAGCCACGCCATTGGCTCCTGCAGCTGTCCATCAAAGTCAGGTAGTCAATCAGAAGAGAGGGGGGGCAGGGCCGGGCTCTGTGTCTAAATGGGCACACGGAGTTAAGACTCGGCTCGGGTGCCCCCATAGCAAGCTGATTGCTGTGGGGGCACTAGACAGGAGATAGGGGCCAGGAGCAGTGAAGAGGGACCCAAGAAGGGGAGGATCCAGGGTGCTCTGTGCAAAACCAACTGCACAGAGGAGGTAAGTATGACATGTTTGTTTTTTGTTTTTTTTTAATAGAGGCTAAAGCCTCTACTGACAGCATTTTTTTTCTAGAGCAAACTGTTAAATGTGGGGGTTAGGGATGAGCTCCCGGTTTTGTCCAAGCACAGGCATGGGAGCTGAATGTTATACAAAGTAGCATTTTTCAACCAATAATATATATGACAGCTTTTACTGTCATATATCACTGGAAGATGTGGATGGTGATGGATTTACAGTGTGTATCTTTTTGAGGGGTGGGAGGTGACTTCCAGATTCTGAAGACTGCAGACCCCCTCAACTACCAGGCCAGGGTTGTGGGAAAGAGCCTTTTTTTTGCACACCACCTACCCCAGGCATGAACCATCCATGCATTGTGATGCAGTTGCTTTTAAAAAAGTGCATATCCTTTTGTTCATGTGTTAAAGTGTGCTGCTAGAACAATAAAAATAAATAGTGGTCTTATTTAATACAATAACGAAAAATGGAAATCAAGTTTGTAAGAATCATTAATTAATGGCATTTAAAGGGTTAACACAATGCAATTAATTGTAATATTTTTCTGAAGGTTCTGGGCACTAATGTGAAGTGTTAAACTGCCCGATTGTTTTTGCATGTGGTAGAAGTGGTGGTCCACCTACACAACTTTACCCTCCCATGGTTCCTAGGATCCCCCTCTTATCTTGAAATTCAGTACCACAAAAACTTGTGTTGTTTGTCTGACAGATTTTCCACCCAGCTCTTACAAATTTTTAAGTTGTCAAGCCAGATGGTGCTGATAGGGCCACCCACAGTTTGAATTTCAGATAATTATCAGGAATCGGCTGAAATTCTTGCCATACATGGCCAGTTTATGTCTTACTGTATTGGATTTATGTTCAATGGTACAAAATGTGCATTTGACTTGTTAGAGAAAATTAATTGTATGATCGTTACATGCAGTTTGTGATCACAATGTACACATCCTTGGCAGATAAAAATAAATGCAAATAGCCAGTTATAAAAGTAACTGTAAAATCCCTGCAATTATAAATTACACAGGGCAGTACTACGTGTGATAACATTTAAACTCAAATTAATTTGAAACAAAACATTTTTCATACACGCTGTAGAATAGCAGGAATTTAGTTTTAAAGCTTATTTGCAGACAGCCTGTTGGTTATAGCATGCAGGTGTTTGCATTGTATAATGAATAGTCTAGACTAGAATTAGGCCTAAGAATCAAAAGATTCCCATAGCCACATAAAGGGATAAAACAAAATGAAAGCATGGCTTATATAACGTGGCATAGCTGATGGATTTAGAATGCACCATGTAAACACATTTCTTAATGTTTTTATTCTGTTGATCTTGCACTTAAGATAACCCCTGTGCTGGAAGCTTGCTAGGGAATCTGGACTGCAATTTCCTGTTATTCAAAAATCAAAAAGTTAGTGACTCTCAACGCACTTCACAAAAACAGCTGTTCCTTTTTTAAATGTATAAATATTCAAACAGATACGCTTTTAAGGAAGCTGAGCCTGCATTTAAACTGTTAGTGTTGATGTTGAAGATACCTTCATTTTTCCAGGCAAATATTCAGAATTCCATTTAGGTCCATTTATATCAGTGCTTTCCCAGAAAGAAGAGACTTGTTTTTTAACTGTGTAAACACTGACTGTTATATATATATTGTATTTAATACTAGTGTAAACCAAAATATTTACAAGAGATTAAACTTACATTTAGTTTTTTTTTGCAGTCTGCAGCAGTGCATCATACGAAGGCTACAGTAGGGTAATGCCGTGTACACACAGGCGGACTTTTCGACTGGACTGGTCTGACAGACTTTCCGACGGACTTTCGATGGACTTCTGGCGGACTTTTGTACGAACGACTTGCGTACACACGATCACACCAAAGTCCGACGGATTTGTACGTGATGACGTACGACTGGACTAAAATAAGGAAGTTCATAGCCAGTAGCCAATAGCTGCCCTTGCGTGGGTTTTCGTCCTTCGGACTAGCATAAAGATGAGCGGATTTTTCGACCGGACTTAAGTCTGTCGGACAAATTTGAAACATGTTCCAAATCTAAAGTCCGTCAGATTTTTGACCGAAAAAGTCCCCTGCAGTTCCGATGGAGCCCACACACGGTCAGATTGTCCGCTGGATTCGGTCCGTCGGACCAATCCGGTCGAAAAGTTTGCCCGTGTGTACACGGCATTACAGTTTCCAGGCTGAGGCCTTTCAGCAGTTTCTGAATGCACAGTATGCTGTTTGGAGGTGGAGATTGAGGACCTCTTGTCCTTGATCTCTTTATCCAGCTTACAGGGAAAACATCAGGAGTTTATTTAGACTTCTGATATCTGACATAGTTGGTGTATTTACTGTCATATAGGGGTTTGTCAGTCCCTGGTGACAATACTTCAGGTGGTTGTGAATCTCAGACATAAAAAATATCAGCACACCTCCCAACTGTCCCTAAAGGGGTGGGATTGTCCTGCAAAGTGAAAGCTGTCCCTCTGTCCCGCAGATGCAGGCAGAATCCAGCAGGCTGGTTTTCTCTCTGTGTGTGAAAACCTTCTTTGATTGGACCTCCTGACTGCTTTTCATCATGGTGATTGGCTGCAGCTCATAGCAATCATCCTACTGGCTGCCCACTATGTGCTGTGGGGGCGGGGTCAGATGCCTATCTATGCTTAAGACGAGGAGGCACTTTCCAATGGAGGAGAGCAAGTGAGTCAGATTGTGTGCCTGATAGAAAAGTTGCTGCAGTTACACTGTTGCAGTGTTGTGACTAGGGATGAGCTTCGAGTTCGAGTCGAACTCATGTTCGACTCGAACATGGGCTGTTCGCAAGTTCGCCGAACAGTGAACAATTTGGGGTGTTCGCGGCAAATTAGAATGCCGCGGAACACCCTTTAAAAGTCTATGGGAGAAATCAAAAGTGCTAATTTTAAAGGCTTATATGCATGGTATTGTCATAAAAAGTGTTTGGGGACCTGGGTCCTGCCCCAGGGGACATGGATCAATGCAAAAAAAAGTTTTAAAAACGGCCATTTTTTCGGGAGCAGTGATTTTAATAATGCTTAAAGTGAAACAATAAAAGTAGAATATCCCTTTAAATTTCGTACCTGGGGGGTGTCTATAGTATGCCTGTAAAGGGGCACATGTTTCCTGTGTTTAGAACAGTCTGACAGCAAAATGACATTTCAAAGGAAAAAAAGTCATTTAACCACTTCAGCCCCGGAAGGTTTTACCCCCTTCCTGACCAGAGCACTTTTTACAATTCGGCATTGTGTCGCTTTAACTGCTAATTGCGCGGTCATGCAATGCTGTACCCAAACAAAATTTGCATCCTTTTCTTCCCACAAATAGAGCTTTCTTTTGATGGTATTTGATCACCTCTGCCGTTTTTTTTTTTTGCGCTATAAACGGAAAAAGACCGAAAATTTTTAATAAAAATTATATTTTCTACTTTTTGTTATAAAAAAAATCCAATAAACTCAATTTTAGTCATACATTTAGGCCAAAATGTATTCGGCCACATGTCTTTGGTAAAAAAAATGTCAATAAGCGTATATTTATTGGTTTGTGCAAAAGTTATAGCGTCTACAAACTAGGGTACATTTTCTGGAATTTGCACAGCTTTTAGTTTATGACTGCCTATGTCATTTCTTGAGGTGCTAAAATGGCTGGGCAGTACAAAACCCCCCAAATGACCCCATTTTGGAAAGTAGACACCCCAAGAAATTGCTGAGAGGCATGTTGAGCCCATTGAATATTTATTTTTTTTGTCCTAAGTGATTGAATAATGACAAAAAAAATAAAAAATTTAACAAAAAGTTGTCACTAAATGATATATTGCTCACACAGGCCATGGGCATATGTGGAATTGCACCCCAAAATACATTCAGCTGCTTCTCCTGAGTACGGGGATACCACATGTGTGGGACTTTTTGGGAGCCTAGCTGCGTACGGGGCCCCAAAAACCAAGCACCGCCTTCAGGATTTCTAAGGGCATAAATTTTTGATTTCACTCCTCGCTACCTATCACAGTTTTGAAGGCCATAAAATGCTATGATGGCACAAACCCCCCCCCAAATGACCCCATTTTGGAAAGTAGACACCCCAAGCTATTTGCTAAGAGGCATGGTGAGTATTTTGCAGCTCTCATTTGTTTTTGAAAATGAAGAAAGACCAGAAAATTTTTTTTTTTTCTTTTTTCAATTTTCAAAACTTTGTGACAAAAAGTGAGGTCTGCAAAATACTCACTATACCTCTCAGCAAATAGCTTGGGGTGTCTACTTTCCAAAATGGGGTCATTTGGGGGAGTTTTGTGCCACCTGGGCATTCCATGGCCTCCGAAACTGTGATAGGCAGTGAAGAGTGAAATCAAAAATTTACGCCCTTAGAAATCCTGAAGGCGGTGCTTGGTTTTCGGGGTCCCGTGCACGGCTAGGCTCCCAAAAAGTCCCACACATGTGGTATCCCCATACTCAGGAGAAGCAACAGAATTTATTTTGGGGTGTAATTTCACATATCCCCATGGCATGTTTGAGCAATATATCATTTAGTGACAACTTTGTGCAAAAAAAAAAAAAAAAATTTGTCTCTTTCCTGCAACTTGTGTCACAATATAAAATATTCCATGGACTCGACATGCCTCTCAGCAAATAGCTTGGGGTGTCTACTTTCCAAAATGGGGTCATTTGGGGGGGGTTTGAACTGTCTTGGCATTTTATGCACAACATTTAGAAGCTTATGTCACACATCACCCACTCTTCTAACCACTTGAAGACAAAGCCCTTTCTGACACTTTTTGATTACATGAAAAAAATTTTTTTTTTTGCAAGAAAATTACTTTGAACCCCCAAACATTATATATTTTTTTAAAGTAAATGCCCTACAGATTAAAATGGTGGGTGTTTCATTTTTTTTTTTCACACAGTATTTGCGCAGCGATTTTTCAAACGCATTTTTTGTGGAAAAAACACACTTTTTTAAATTTTAATGCACTAAAACACACTATATTGCCCAAATGTTTGATCAAATAAAAAAGATGATCTTAGGCCGAGTACATGGATACCAAACATGATATGCTTTAAAATTGCACACAAATGTGCAGTGGCAACAAAATTAATACATTTTTAAAAGCCTTTAAAAGCCTTTACAGGTTACCACTTTAGATTTACAGAGGAGATCTACTGCTAAAATTACTGCCCTCGATCTGACGTTCGTGGTGACACCTCACATGCATGGTGCAATTGCTGTTTACATTTGACGCCAGACCGACGCTTGCGTTCGCCTTAGCGCGAGAGCAGGGGGGACAGGGGTGCTTTTTTTTTTTTTTTTTTTTTTTTTTTTTTTAATTATTTTTTTGCTTTTTTATCTTATTTTTAAATTGTTCCTTTCATTTTTTTTTAATCATTTTTATTGTTATCTCAGGGAATGTAAATATCCCCTATGATAGCAATAGGTAGTGACAGGTACTCTTTTTGAAAAAATTGGGGTCTATTAGACCCTAGATCTCTCCTCTGCCCTCAAAGCATCTGATCACACCAAGATCGGTGTGATAAAATGCTTCCCCAATTTCCCAATGGCGCTGTTTACATCCGGCGAAATCTAAGTCATAAAATGCTCGTAGCTTCCGGTTTCTTAGGCCATAGAGATGTTTGGAGCCACTCTGGTCTCTGATCAGCTCTATGGTCAGCTGGCTGAATCACCAGCTGCATTCTCAGGTTCCCTGTTGAGACAGGAGAGCCAGAGAAAAACACGGAAGACGGTGGGGGGAGGCATTCCCTCCCACTGCTTGTAAAAGCAGTCTAGAGGCTAATTAGCCGCTAGGATTGCTTTTACATGAAAGCCGACCGCTGGCTGAAAAGAATGATACCAAGATGATACCTAAACCTGCAGGCATCATTCTGGTATAACCACTCAAAGTCGTGAATGGCGTACCTGAAGACAAAAAAATGGTTAACAATAAAGCACAGTGAACAGTAAAGTATAAAAAATTGCATACCTGAAAAGCAAACATGATAAAACATAACAACAATAAAACATTGCATAATAGAATACAGTAAAAAAGAGCAGAACAATAGAGAGAGAGAGAATAGAGAGAGAGAGAGAGAACAATAAAACGACAACTATTTTTTTTATTTTTGTTTGTGTTTTTTTTTTTTTTTTTTTACACTTTTTTTGTAACTGTAACTTTTATAACTGTAACCGGTTCCAGGATCGGGTCTCTCAAAATGCGATGGCATCTTGGGAGACCCTGTGAAAGTGTGCTTAGTCTGTGCAATGCTGTACCCTACGCTAATACTCAACTAGTGTATGGTAGCGTTCAAAACATTCAGCAATGCAAAGACCAGGATTGTCAGGACAGGAGGGACAATAATAGCGGGTGTCACGCCTATATCCGCGCTTGCTGTAGACACGACATCTTTTTTGGGGGGGTTTGTTGGGTAGGGGTACTCGGGAGGACATAAAGAAAATGCCTCTCATGCAGCCGACTGCATTTGGTTGGGGATGTGAATGGGGGAAGTACGGGCGCTGCAGAAGCGGTGGGTTCCCAATTAGGATTGGCGAATGCAGCAGGAAGGGCACTATGGGCACGACGGGCCTGTGTTTGTCCTCTTGGTGGCAGCGGGACACTACTTGTGCTTGCCACCTCACCAGCTTGAACTGCACTTATGGGACTCGCCACGTCACCAAGTGTTACTGCAGTGCTGGTTTGACGACGACCGGGGTGTACTAGGCCGCTGGCGCTTGCCAGTTCACCAAAACGCTACAAAAAAACTGTTAGTGATCGCAGGGATCAGGCCTGACTCTGCGAATGCTGCAGTTATGCGTTTAGTGTTTTGTAAGTGACAGTGATCGATCGATACTGCACTTGGGTGGGCTGGGCTGGGCGGAGGGGCAAAACGCAGGTGCTAGCAGGTATCTGGGCTGATCCCGCTAACACTGCATTTTTGGGAATCCTAAACTGCTGGGGACGCTAGTATAGATCTGATCGGATCAGATATTCATGCGTTCAGATACTATACCACTAAGGGAGGTGTACCGTGCGTGGGTGTTAGCGCTACTGGCACTAACCTGACGCTGCCTGGGGCTGGTGCTTGCCATTTCACCAAAACGCTACCAAAAAAACTGTTAGCGATCGCAGGGATCAGGCCCGACTCTGCGAACGCTGCAGTTATGTGTTTAGTGTTTTGTAAGTGACAGTGATCAATTGATACTGCACTTGGGTGGGCTGGGCCGAGCCGGGCGGAGGGGCAAAACGCAGGTGCTAGCAGGTATCTGGGCTGATCCCGCTAACACTGCGTTTTTGGGAATCCTAAACTGCTGGGGACACTAGTATAGATCTGATCGGATCAGATATTGATCCGTTCAGATACTATATCACTAAGGGAGGTGTACAGTGCGTGCGTGGGTGTTAGCGGTACTGGCGCTAATCTGACGCTGCCTGGGGCGACGCATATCACCGCCGGGTGATCGGGGGGCTAAACCTTTATTCGGTAATAAACGGCGGGTGCCCTGACACTATAAAAAATAAACAAACTAACCAGCGTCACCCGTAACGGTTATACAGTGATCAGTGGTGAAAGGGTTAACTAGGGGGCAATCAAGGGGTTAAAACATTTATTCGGTAGTATATGGGGGTCCCTGTCGCTATAAAACGCTGACGGTGAACCTAAATATTTACCTCCCTAACTAGCGTCACCAGCGACACTAATACAGCGATCAGAAAAATTATCGCTTAGCGACACTGGTGACGGGGGGTGATCAAGGGGTTAAAACTTTATTAGGGGGGGTTAGGGGGGTACCCTAGACCTACAGGGGGCTAATACTCACTGCCCTACCACTTCTAACTGTCACAAACGGACACCTAGCAGTAATCAGGAAAAAAAAAAAACAGCTTGGTGTCAGTTTGTGACGGGGGGGGGTGATTGGGGGGGGATCGGGGGGTGATCGGGGGGGGGGGTCGGGGGTGTTTAGTGTGCCTGGTATGTTCTACTGTGTTGTGTAGTGTTTTACACTTACTCAGATGTCTTCTCTCCTCGGTGTCGGAACGGAAACTGCCAAGCCGAGGAGAGATGACATCACATCCTCTGCCTGTGTGTACTATACCCAGGCAGGGGATGTTTCTCATTGGCTGGGAGCGATCGCGAGGGGGGGGCCACGATCGGATGGCCTCCCCCTCATCTCTGATCGCTCCTAGACAAATGCCGACCGCCGCTGGCACCGGGGGGGGTCCGATCGGACCCCCCGCCCGCGGGAAGGCAATCACGTACCAGGTACGTGATTTTGCCTGCCCGTGCCGCTCTGTTCACGTATATATGCGTGAGGCGGTCGGCAAGTGGTTAAAACTACTCGCGGCTATTAATGCATTGCCGGTCCGACAATACACATAGAAGTTCATTGATAAAAACAGCATGGCAATTCCCCACAGGGGAACCCCGAACCAAAGTTTAAAAAAAAATGAAGTGTGGGGGTCCCCCTAAATTCCATACCAGGTCCTTCAGGTCTGGTATGGATATTAAGGGGAACCCCGCGCCAAAATTAAAAAAAAAAACGGCGTAGGGTCCCCCCAAAAATCCATACCAGACCCTTATCCGAGCACGCAACCTGGCAGGCCGCAGGAAAAGAGGGGGGATGAGAGAGCGCCCCCCTCCTGAACCGTACCAGGCCACATGCCCTCAACATTGGGAGGGTGCTTTGGGGTAGCCCCCAAAACACCTTGTCCCCATGTTGATGAGGACAAGGGCCTCATCCACACAACCCTGGCCGGTGGTTGTGGGGGTCTGCGGGCAGGGGGCTTATCCGAATCTGGAAGCCCCCTTTAACAAGGGGACCCCCAGATCCCGGCCCTCCCCCCGTGTGAAATGGTAAGGGGGTGACTTGAAGGGACTTCCCTGTGGCATTCCCCATGATGCCACAGGGAAGTCCCGTCAAGTCACGTGCGTCAGAGGGGGGAGGGCTCACTGGGTGGCCCCGCCCCCCGTTATTTAAGAACTGTCAGAAGAGGAGAAGCGTCACACAGCAGGAGCCTCCCTCCATGCCATCATGGATGCGGAGCGGCCCGAAAAGAAGATGAAGACAAGAAGATGAAGAGAAGAAGATGAAGAGAAGAGCGGGAGCCTCCCTCCATGCCATCATGGATGCGGAGCAGCCCGAGGAGAAGAAGGGAAGAAGACGTCGACGCCGCGGAGGAGATGCTGGATGAGAACACTGGAGGAAGAATCAGAAGAACCAGAAGAACCAGAAGAAGAAGAAGATGAAGGAAGATAGAAGATAGAAGAAAGAAGAAAGAAGAAGCATTTAAATAAAGGAATTGTCAAAAACTGTCTCTTGTCATTTTTAACATTTTTGACAGTTTTTTAGTGAAATGGTAGGGGTACTTTTGTACCCCCTTACCATTTCACATAGGGGGGAGGGCCGGGATCTGGGGGTCCCCTTGTTAAAGGGGGCTTCCAAATTCCGATAAGCCCCCTGCCCGCAGACCCCTACAACCACCGGCCAGGGTTGTGGGGATGAGGCTTTTCCTGCGGCCTGCCAGGTTGCCTGCTCGGATAAGGGTCTGGTATGGATTTTTGAGGGGGGCCCCACGCCGTTTTTTTTTTTTAATTTTGGCCGGGGTTCCCCTTAATATCCATACCAGACCTGAAGGGCCTGGTATGGAATTTAGGGGGACCCCCACGTCATTTTTTTTTTTTTAATTTTGGTTCGGGGTTCCCCTGTGCGGAATTCCCATGCTGTTTTTATCAATAAACTTCTGTGTGTATTGTCGGACCGGCAATGCATTAATAGCCGCAAGTAGTTTTAAATGACTTTTTTTCCTTTGAAATGTCATTTTGCTGTCAGACTGTTCTAAACACGGGAAACATGCGCCCCTTTACAGGCATACTATAGACACCCCCCAGGTACGAATTTTAAAGGGATATTACACTTTTATTGTTTCACTTTAAGCATTATTAAAATCACTGCTCCTGAAAAAACGGCCATTTTTAAAACTTTTTTTTGCATTGATCCATGTCCCCTGGGGCAGGACCCAGGTCCCCAAACACTTGTTATGACAATAACTTGCATATAAGCCTTTAAAATTAGCACTTTTGATTATTCATGTTTGTGTCCCATAGACTTTAACGGTGTTCGAACAAATTTTTTGCCTGTTCGCATGTTCTGGTGCGAACCGAACAGGGGGGTGTTCGGCTCATCCCGAGTCCTGACAGATGGCAGACTGATCAGAATCTGATCAGATCATTTGAAGACAGAAGCTGGGCTCAGGCTGCAGACACAAAGCACCACGCCTTCTGTCTGCTTCATCTGTACAGGACTCTGCAGCAGGAGATGAGGACAGTGAGTGTGCTCAGAATAGGGAAAGTGTTCTGTATTGTCTCAGTCTGAATTGCACCATTTATGCTTTCTCTCTGAGGATTCTGTCCACCCCCATTCATCCTGAATCCTGAGGTATCTCTGTCCACCCCCCCTCCCATCCTGCAATCTCCCCGTCCACCCCCCCATCCCATCCTGCGATCTCCCTGCCCATCCCCATGCCATCCTGAAATCTCCCTGTCCACCTCCCCATCCCATCCTGCAATCTCCCCATCCCATCCTGCAATCTCCCCATCCTATCCTGCAATCTTCCTGTCCACTCCCCCATCCCATCCTGAAATCTCCCTGTCCACCTCCCCCTCCCATCCTGCAATCTCCCTGTCCACCCCCACATCCCATCCTGCGATCTCCCTGCCCATCCTCATCCCATCCTGCAATCTCCCTGTCCACCTCCCCCTCCCATCCTGCAATCTCCTTGTCCACCCCCCATCGCATCCTGCAATCTCCCCATCCCATCCTGAAATCTTCCCATCCTATCCTGCAATCTTCCTGTCCACTCACCCATCCCATCCTGCAATCTCCCTGTCCACCTCCCCATCCCATCCTGCTATCTCCCTGTCCACCCCCCATCCCATCCTGCAATCTCCATATCCCATCCTGTGATCTCCCTGTCCACCCCCCCATCCCATCCTGTGATCTCCCTATCCACCTCCCCATCCTGCAATCTCTCTGTCCACCACCCCCATTGCATCCTGCAATCTCCCTGTCCACCTTCCCATCCCATCCAGCGATCTGCAATCTGCCTGTCCACCCCCCATCCCATCCTGCAATCTCCCTGTCCACCTTCCCATCCCATCCAGCGATCTGCAATCTGCCTGTCCACCCCCCATCCCATCCTGCAATCTCCCTGTCCACCTCCTCATCCCATCCTGCAATCTCCCCATCCCATCCTGCGATCTCACAGTCCATATATTTATATTTATGTATTTATTAATTTTTGTCATATTGCTCATGAAGCAGAGTTCAGAAAAAAAGCAGCAGGCTATTGAAACAGTACAGCATTGGGAAGGGAGCAGCGGGCCAGTAACAAGGCAGGGCACAGGTACAGTCAGGTCCATAAATATTGTGACATTGTCACAATTCTAATCTTTTTGGCTCTATACACCACCACAATGGATTTGAAATGGAACAAACAAGATGTGCTTTAACTGCAGACTTTCAGCTTTAATTTGAGGGTATTTACATCCAAATCAGGTGTACGGTGTAGGAATTAAAACAGTTTGTATATGTGCCTCCCACTTTTTAAGGGACCAAAAGTAATGGGACAGATTAACAATCATCCATCAAACTTTCACTTTTTAATACTTGGTTGCAAATCCTTTGCAGTCAATTACAGCCTGAAGTCTGGAACGCATAGACATCACCAGACACTGGGTTTCATCCCTGGTGAGGCTCTGCCAGACCTCTACTGCAACTATCTTCAGTTTGTGCTTGTTCTTGGGGCATTTTCCCTTCAGTTTTGTCTTCAGCAAGTGAAATGCTTACTCAATCAGATTCAGGTCAGGTGATTGACTTAGCCATTGCATAACATTCCACTTCTTTCCCTTAAAAAAACTCTTTGGCTGCTTTCGCAGTATGCTTCGGGTCATTGTCCATCTGCACTGTGAAGCGCCGTCCAATGAGTTCTGAAGCATTTTGCTGAATATGAGCAGATAATATTGCCCGAAACACTTCGGAATTCATCCTGCTGCTTTTGTCAGCAGTCACATCATCAATAAATATAAGGGAACCAGTTCCATTGGCAGCCATACATGCCCACACCATGACACTACCACCACCATGCTTCGCTGATGAGGTGGTATGCTTTGGACCACGAGCAGTTCCTTTCCTTCTCCATACTCTTCTCATCACTCTGATACAAGTTGATCTTGGTCTCATCTGTCCAAAGAATGTTGTTCCAGAACTGTGAAGGCTTTTTTAGATGTTTAGCAAACTCTAACCTGGCCTTCCTGTTTTTGAGGCTCACCAATGGTTTACATCTTGTGTTGAACCCTCTGTATTAACTCTGGTAAAGTCTTATCTTGATTGTTGACTTTGACACATATACACCTACCTCCTGGAGAGTGTTCTTGATCTGGCCAACTATTGTGAAGGGTGTTTTCTTCACCAGGGAAAGAATTCTTCAATCATCCACCACAGTTATTTTCCATGGTCTTCCGGGTCTTTTGGTGTTGCTGAGCTCACCGGTGTGTTCTTTTTAAGGATGTCCCAAACAGTTGATTTGGCCACAGCTAATGTTTTTACTATCTCTCTGATGGGTTTGTTTTGTTTTTTCAGCCTAATGCTGGCTTGCTTCATTGATAGTGACAGCTCTTTGGATCTCATATTGAGAGTTGACAGCAACAGATTCCAAATGCAAATAGCACACTTGAAATGAACTCTGGACCTTTTATCTGCTTCTTGTAAATGGGATAATGAGGGAAGAACACATACCTGGCCATGGAATAGCTGAGCAGCCAACTGTCCCATTACTTTTGGTCCCTTAAAAAGTGGGAGGCACATATACAAACTGTTGTAATTCCTACACCGTTCACCTGATTTGGATGTAAATACCCTAAAATTAAAGCTGAAAGTCTGCAGTTAAAGCACATCTTGTTTGTTTCATTTCAAATCCATTGAGGTGGTGTATAGAGCCAAAAAGATTATAATCGTGTCGATGTCCCAATATTTATGGACCTGACTGTAAGTACATAGCTCCCAACTGTCCCTGATTTTTATCTTTCAATAAGTGTTTCCCAGTGCTAAACCTTTCATCCAAATTCTAAATTGCTGCATTTGTAAACTGTAAAAGGCAATATAAAAGGAATAATAGTGGTACAAAAAAAGCCCTTATGGGTTTAATTAACTTATTTTGGTTAAATTCTCCTTTAAGGGTGTGTGTCAGGGGGCATGTCTTATGCCTATATACATTTGCTATTAGATATCCCTCATTCCCATCTCAAAATGTTGGGTGGTATGTATGTGTGATCACAGAAGCGATCGGTATCGATCGATCACTGTATTTATTCATGAATTGAAGGGGACAGTAAACATTTGACATGTTTGCCAGTGCCAAGCTGTCCATCCTGACACTGATCCCTATGTGCCATGCAGCAGCTAACAGCCAGCAGGAGGGAGAGGAGGAGAAGTAAAAAATGCTGCATGGGAAGCCACATATGATAGGTTCCAAAGGGGGAGGAGTCAGATCATGGAAAGGGGGAGTGATCAGAGCAGCGAATTGGGGCGGCACAATTACTTTAACTGGCTCCCCTTGCAGAGAGGAAGAGAAGTCAGCTGCATTACAGGGGAGGCGACAAGAGGATCTGTTCCAGTAATTGCTTCCCACTGCCACTCTGATCAACCTCCCTCCTGCTTGTCAGCTGCTTGGGTGGCCCCGCTGTTAAACTTGGCCCCAGTACAGGACCACACCCCCCTTATTGGTAGCCCTTCCTATCAGTACTACCGTCATATACACTGAATGATTCACTATAATCCCTTCCAATCAATTATATTATATTACATCATCTATCTTTCTTTTTTTTTCCCCAAAAGACTATCTTTCTACAAAAAGGTAATAACTGTGGGGGATGAGCTGATGGAGAAAATAAAAGCACGGTTGTTAGGTGTGGGCAGAATAGGCTTCCCTGAAGAGAAGTAGTAGTACTTATCTCTCCAACATGGGCTGCATTGTACGTAGGTGTGTAGAATACCTGCTCCCCCAATGCATGCAGTGGTTTCTCCCACATACTGTACAAGCTATTATTAGGAACCACAGCGTGTGGCTGGGAAAGCAGGAATTGTAAATAGAATGGGCAGGTAGAAGCAAAGTGGTGCCATTTCAACACATGGGACACTGGAAAGGTAAGTATATTGCCTCTTTTGGAAAGTGTTCATTCTGTGGGCAAAGGGTAACTTTAGCACATGCGTCAATGTACAAAAACACATGCGTTAAGAACCCCTTTAAACCTGAGTTGCATTAACACATGCAGGTTTTACTGAATGTTATCACAGCACATGTTAATGCATAGTACTTTAAAGTACAACTAAAGGCAAAACTGTATTTTTAGTTTTGGATAGAGTGTAGAGGGGTTGGAATGCTTGTCAGTTTTTATTGCTGTCCGTGCCCCCCCGTTAGAGAGATCCCCCTCTCTATTTGTCCTATTTACTATTATCATTAAAAGTGGAAGTAACAGAAAATCCCAAATTTTGGGTTGTCCCCAAAAAAGTAATAGAGGGGAAATCTTTCAATGGGGACACTAGTTCTGGGAATTTCCTCTCCCTTCCTGTTTGGCTATGGGGCAGGAAGTAAAGGGAAATCTCTGCAATGAGACACAGATGGTGAAAAAAAAAATCAGTCAGGGTTTATAACCCTCCCTTACTCTATCCAAAATGAAAAAAAAAAAGAGTGGCACCCTATTGCTCATCTCAAATAGCTGGCAATGCACTTACTTTCAGGGCCACCATCAGGGGTAAACAGCCCATACACCTGTAGGGGTCTCTGGCATTCTGAGGGGGCTGGGCCCCAACCAATGAGTTATTGTTTAGTAGCAAGTACAGCTCATTCGTATGGGCCTGGGCCCCTAAACCAACAAGTTGTTAACTTCCTGCATGGTAACATCCAGGGCTTTTTTTCTGGCTGAAAATGCCGGAATGGCATTCGGGCACCTCCCCCAGAAACAGTAAAGCACTCTCTGTATACTATTGCTTTAGGGTGACTGTGGAGTGAGCCGATGCAGTGTAAGGCAAAGTGATATCATCTGCACTCTGCGTGCAGCCTGCCTGACTGACTGCTCATTGAGGAGTGGAGACAAGTTGTTAGATATCACATTTTTGGAAAATTGATTGACAATTTTGCTGGACGTGGGCCTCTGATCTGGCTGTCTCTTTGTTGGATTGGGATGTGACTGTCTGTTGGATTGGGCTGTCTCTTGAGTCTTTGCTGAATGGGTATGTCTCTTTTCTGGATTGGGATCTCTCTTTGCTGGATGGGGATGTCTCTGTGCTGAATATATGGCGATGCCTCTTTGCTGAATTGGTCTGTCTCTGTCCCAGTGGGCGGGCCCTGGGGAATGATGGTGGTCAGGCCCGCTTGCTAATACGAAAAGTCACTCTGTCCAGAACTGTGCTGCCCCTCTCATGTCACCCCCCCACCTCACCCCCATCCATGCATTCTGGCCGTAACTCACTTCTGATCCCTGAGTTCTGACCGCAACGCACACCTCAACCCTGCATTCTAAACGAAACGCACTCCTGAACCTTGCATTCTGACCGAAACGCACTCCTGATCCCTGCATTCTGACCGCAACGCACCCCTGATCCTTGCATTCTGACCGCAGCGCATGCCTGATCCCTACATTCTGACCGCAACACACTCCGGAACCCTGCATTCTCTGCACAACACACTCCTAAACCCTGCACTCTCTTGTAATACTTATTTTTGTTCTAAGTAAAAAAAGGTTGATCTTACTGTTAGTTTTTTTTTTTTGGGGGGGGGGACACTGTGCCCGGTGATGTTTGACTTCATCAGTTGTTAAAGTAGATTTCCATCTCCCAAAAGTTGCCTACCCCTGAGGTAAGCCATCCCACACAGAAATCATTACCTAGTAGCACTTTTAACCCTTTGATCGCCCCTGATGTTAACCCCTTCCCTGCCAGTGTCATTAGTCACAGTGAGAGTGCATTTTTTTTTAGCACTGATCCCTATATTAGTGTCACTGGTCCCCAAAAAGTGTCATTTAGTGTCCAATTTGTCCACTGCAATGTCGCAGTCCTGCTAAAAATCGCTGATCGCCGCCATTACTAGTAAAAATAAAAATGCCAATCAATATACGCTTATTGGGATTTTTTTTACCAAAAAAATGTACCACAATACATATTGGCCTAAACTGATGAAGAAATTAGATTTTTTAATTTTTTTTTTATTGGATGTGTTTTAAGGTAGAAAGTAAAAAACATATATATATTTTTTTCAAAATTGTCTGTCTTATTTTATTTATGGCGCAAAAAATAAAAACCATAGAGGTGATCAAATAATACCAAAAGAAAGCTCTATTTGTGGGAAAAAAAGACATACATTTTATTTGGGTACAGCATTGCACGACTGCGCAATTGTCAGTTAAAGCAATGCAGTGCTGTATCGCAAAAAATGGCCTGGTCAGGAAGTAGGTGAAAACTTCCGGGGCTGAAGTGGTTAAGGTGCACTGCTATCCATTTCTAAATCAATAGGTTGCCTCATCACCATGCACCATAACGCAGAGAAAGACGCAATTCTTAGCAAGAGACCTTGCATTTTGTTTTGCGAATGAGCCCTTTCACTTTAATTGGGAGATTTGGAAGGCGGAAATTCCTCGCCATAAAATTGTGGCCATGGCAAACATTTGGAGGATCATCAGCTGTGGGAAAATCTGTAACTTTCCTAGATCTGTTCCTTATTTCTTATTTCCTTATTTATTTACAATTGCTATTTCCCTTTTCAATTCAATACATTTTTATGACATTTCCAAAGCAAAAAAAAAAAAAAGGAAGAGAAGTTACAGGCAGCCAACACATGGCAGTGTGTGGTGTATTCAATATCCATTGATAAAGTCAATTGAGTAATCACAGGGCAACATGAAAGCAGGGCACACATACTCATGTGATAATGGAGGAAGTAGATATAATCCTTAGGGTCCATTCACACTAGTGTAATGCAGCAACATGCGTAAAATCGCACAGTTTTTCTCATGTGCAGGAAACACTCCTGTTGCTTTTGCAATGCTATATATTGTTACTGGCCCTCCAAATGAACACCTGGCAGTGGTTGATTAACCACTTAAAGCGGGGTTCCACCCAAATTTTGAACAATATCTGTATGTATTCTCTTCCCTGCCTAGATGCTGACATGCTGTTTAAAAAAATTTAAATCGCCGTAATTACCTTTTATTTTTCTATTCTTCTTTGCACTTCCTGGTTCTCCTCCCGTGGGAGTAATCGTGTTTCTAGCCTCTCCCAGACTCCTGGGAGCTAGTCTCAGGCTTCCCAGGATGCCACTGAGCATGTGCGGGAACGAGCAGTGAATGCTGGGAGCACAGCATTCACCACATCCAGGAAATAAATGCTTGTGGGCTTCAAATGCCCACAATGAAGATGGAAACCGCCTGCAGTGAAAAATATAAGTTATTCTTTCCGACGAAATCTGACACAGGCGGACATATTACACACAATATGTGAGTATGTAATGCTGAGAAGAAAAGTTTGTGAATGAACTAAAAAAAAAAAAAAACGATAGATAGGTGGACCCCCGCTTTAAGGACCAGCCTCGTTTTGGATTTTAGGTGTTTACATGTTTAAAACAGATTTTTTGCTAGAAAATTACTTAGAACCCCCAAACATTATATATGGTTTTTCTTCTAACACCCTAGAGAATAAAATGGCGGTCGTTGTAATACTTTTTTTGCACCGTATTTGTGCAGCGGTCTTAAAAGCGCACTTTTTTTGGAAAAAATTCACTTTTTTAAATAAAAAAATAAGACAACAGTAAAGTTAGCCCAATTTTTTTTATATTGTGAAAAATAATGTTACGCCAAGTAAATTGATACCCAATATCCCAACATGTCACGCTTGAAAATTGCACCCGCTCGTGGAATGGCGTCAAACTTTTACCCTCAAAAATCTCCATAGGCGACATTTAAAAAATTCTACAGCTTGCATATTTTGCGGTACAGAGGACGTCTAGGGCTAGAATTATTGCGCTCACTCTACCGGTCGCGGCGATACCTCACATGTGTGGTTTGGCCACCGTTTTCATATGCGGGCGCTACTCGCGTATGCGTTCGCTTCTGCACGCGAGCTCGCCGGGGTTTTTTTTTTTTTTTTAAATGTATTTTTATTATTTATTTTACATTATTTTATTTATTTTTACACTGTTTTTAAAAAAAAATAAAAATTGTGTCACTTTTATTCCTATTACAAGGAATGTAAACATCCCTTGTAATAGAAAAAAGCATGACAGGACCTCTTAAATATGAGATCTGGGGTCAAAAAGACCTCAGATCTCATATTTACACTAAAATGCAATAAAAAAAAAAGTCATTTAAAAAAATAACATTTGAAAAAATGTGCCTTTAAGAGGCATGGACGGACGTGACGTTTTGACGTTGCTTCCGACCCAGCAGTGTCATGGAGACGAGTGGGCGCCATCTTAGCCTCACTCGTCTCCAGGCACAGGACGTAGACAGATGCGATCACCTCCGCCGCTACTGACGGCTCCAGTAAGTGGCGGAGGGCACCAGATCGTGGCGGCAGGGGGGGCCCTCTCCCGCCACCGATAAAAGTGATCTCGTGGCGAATCCACAGCAGGGACCACTTTTATTTGAAAGCCGGCCACCGCACGAAAATGGGGATACCGGGATTATTGCAGCTAGCTGCTGCCATAACAATATCCCCGTTCAAAGTTTGGACGTACATCGTCGTGCGGCGGTCGGTAAGTGGTTAACCGCACTCTGAAAAGCAATTCTTTGTGGATTGCTTTTCAGAGCATGGGCTAGTGTGACCCTTAGGGGTTGAGTTACTAAAGGCAAATAGACTGTGCACTTGCAAAGTTGCTCCAGGGCTTAGTAAATGAGCAGAAGCTCTGCTGACTTCCATCATCCAATCATGTGCAAGCAAAAATACTGTTTTTTTAATTTTCCTGGTATGCGATTGGGTACACTTTGCAAAGTGAAGCTTCAACTCATTTACTATGCTCTGGAGCAACTGCACTTGCTTTAAGTAAATCAGCCACTAGGCTTCATGTAATGTGTCACAAAATGGCGCAATGCATAGTATGAACAAACCCTTTACCTTGGGGATTTTAGAACCCCAAATTAGAGGGGTTTTAAACTAGGCAACGGGGGGAGGGTCCAGAGGTAGAGATAGCCAACGCGGAACAAATTCCAGAGGGTAGTATTGGGGGCTTTAGTGGTAGGTTGACTAAGGCATCTAAACCCGAGGCAAGTACAGTAACAAGTCCTATTTGCAACCTCAGAACACCCATTAAGGAGATAGAATGCATCCGGTCTAAACTATGTGGCATGTTCACCAATGCCAGGAGGCTGGCGGACAAGATGGGAGAACTAGAGCTACTGTTGTATGAGGAGGAATTCGATTTTGTAGTAATTTCACTTGGTGCAACAGCTCTCATGATTGTCTTGCAAACATTCAAGGGTATTCCCTATATCGCAGGGATAGAGAGGGTAATAAAGGGGGAGGGATATGCCTATATATCAAAAATGATGTACAAGTGAATGTGAGAGACGACATTACTAAGGGAGCAAGGGAGGAGGTGGAAACCTTATAGGTAAAGCTACAAAGGGAGGAAACTAAGGGGAAAGTAATACTGGGCGTATGTTATAGGCCCCCAAACCAGAGGGAGGAGGGGGGAGGTAGACCTCCTATCACAGATTGGATTAGCGGCAAGGATGGGAAGTGTCATTATATTGGGGATTTTAATTATCCAGACATAGACTGGGCGGAAGGAACCGCGCATTCATCTAAAGCTCGCCATTTCCTAAATGTCTTGAAGGACAATTTCATGGGTCAGATAGTAAATGCACCAACAAGAAACAAAGCGTTATTAGACCTACTGATTACCAACAATACAGACCTGATCACGGATGTGGAAATACGGGGCAATTTAGGAAACAGCGATCACAGGTCAATTTGATTTCATACAAATAGGAAACAAGGGGAATACAAAGACAATGAATTTCAAAAAGAGCCACCTTCCCTAAACTACAATCCTTGCTAGAAGATACTAAATGAGATATAATCTTAAGAACAAAGAACACAGAGGTAAAATGGGTATGCTTTAAGAGCATATTAAATAAGGGTATTAGCCAGTGCATTCCAATGGCAAATAAATTTAAAAGAGCTAATGAAAGTCCTGGGTGGCTTAACTCCAATGTAAAAATGCATATAAAAGCTAAGGAGAAGGCCTTCAAAAAATACAAGGCTGAAGGATCATCATCAACATTCCAACTTTATAAAGAATGCAACAAGTAATCAAGTAAGATAAAACACAAAAGGCGCATAGTGGAGGAGAGTAAAAGGAGAGTAAAAGAGTATATACATAGGAAGAAAGGGAGGTCAGATCACATTGGTCCCATAAAGAATGATGAAGGGAATCTTGTTACTAAGGATAGAGAGATGGCAAAGGTATTGAATGTATTCTTCTCCTCAGTCTTCAGGAGGAAAATGGGGGGACCAAAGTAACCAAAACTGCAATGTTTATCCTCATGACACATCCCAGGAAGCACCCTCATGGCTAACAGAGGATAGAATTAGAAATATAGACTTGAAAAAACTTAACATTAATAAGTCATCAGGACCAGATGGCTTGCACCCGAAGGTCCTTAAGGAACAGTCTACTGACTGGAATGGTACCAGCAGATTGGAGAAAAGCCAATGTAGTACCAATAATTAAAAAAAGGGCCAAGATACATCCCTGGAAATTACAGACCAGTTAGCCTAACATCAATAGTATGCAAGCTCTTGGAGGGGATGATAAGGGACTATATACAAGATTGTAGTAATGAAAAATGGTATCATTAGCAGTAATCAGCATGGATTCATAAAGAATCTGTCAGGGCTGGGCTCAGCCCTTCCGTCTCAGAGCAGGCTGCTCAGCTGTTGGTTAATTGCCAGCTCTAATCTTTTCACAGTGACTCACCTGGTGATGATATCCTGGTTGTCAGTCCTGCTGGCTACTCCTGTGTACCTGTGAAAGACTTGCTTGGCTGACGTCCCTTCTGGTTCCTGATCCTGCTTGCTGTTCCACTACGCTGATTGTCCAGTTTCCTGATTTCCTGGCTTGTCCTGAAGTACGCTGATCCCTGGCTCCCTGACATCCTGGCTTGTCTGACTATCGGTTCCGGTTACCAAACTCTGGCTATGTTTGGCTATGTTTACTTTTTACTATTATTACTAAACTAGTGTGATTTTTACTGCACTTCGGTCTAAGTCTGATTCATGGTTTCTGACAGTAGGCGAAGGCCATGAATTCAGAAGTTGCAGTCAATCCACTTGTTGGTAATATTTTTTACAGATTGGATGAGTAGGATCACTGCATGGATCGATTTGCCACGGCGTTACAGATGCTCCTGAATCGCACAGTTCAGCTGGAATCTCCCACTGTGGCTGCTCCGGTACAACAAGTGTTGCAGGCTGTCACCGCTGCTGCTCCAGTCTCTGTGTGGGCACTGCCTCGAGTATTACCTTCATAAGCGGTATGTCTGTAGGTTTCGTGATACCTTTGCTTTCTGAGAGAGACTTGGCCTGGGCAAACTCTCTATGGGAGACGCATAAACCCATGGTCCTGAGTTACCCAGAGTTTGTGGCTTTCTTTAAATGGGGATTTGACTTTCCCGCATGCTCCGCTTCCGCTGCCAAGTGCCTCATGTTCATCAAACAGAGTACGAGAACTGTTGCCGAGTACACCATTGAATTCCGTACTCTGGCAGCAGAGGTTGCTTGGAACAATGAGGCTCTCCTGGCTGCTTTCCCCAATGATCTCTCGGATACCATCAAAGATGAGATAGCAGCCCGAGATATACCCACTGAGTTGGAGAAGTTGATCACCTTTGCCATCCTCATAGACTCCAGACTCAGAGAAAAGACTTTCTTTTAAGGAGCGCTTATGGAAGCCTCCTGTACATTTGTCTCCGAGCCTTGCAGTCCCACCCTTGCCTCCTTGACCTCCCATTCCTCATGGTACTGAGTAGGTCGTTGATGGTGAACCCATGCACTTGGGCTTCACACGTCTCTCTGCCAATGAGAGAACCTTTAGGAGGAGGGAGAGATTGTGCCTTTTGTGGTGACCAGGCTGCTTACTTTTTGAAGTCTTGTCCTACCCGTCCTGGGAACGCCCGAACCTTGAGGTCCTGTAGTGGACAGACCCTAGGTGGCGTTGTTTCGCCCCCAGTTGTCCAGAAAAAAAATCTCCTGGTCCTAGTTATCCTTTCTTGGTCTGAGTCATTCCTCGAGATACAGGCTCTAATCCACTCTGGGGTTGCAGGCCTTTTCATTGATGCTGCTTTTGTATCTAAACACTCGATTCCGCTGCAGCTTTGTGCCACTCCACTTGCCATTGAGGTCCGACGGGAGACCTCTACAGCCTGCCAATGTGACTCATGAGACTGTTCCGTTGTCCATGACCATAGGGGCTCTTCACCATGAGATAACCCAATTCCAAGTCATTTCCTCACCTAGGTTTCTGCTGGTCATTGGTTATCCTTGGTTACAGAGGCACAACCCCTCTTTTGATTGGCTTTGTGCTAGAGTTCTTTCCTGATCACCACAATGCCGCAAGACGTTTTCAGAAGGTGGCTAAGGTCCTGTGCACCTCTTCACTCTCCTCCCTGCCAGAGGAGTACCGTGATTTTAGCGATGTCTTTGACAAAGGTCAAGCCGGTAGTTTGCCTCCACACCGGTCATACAATTGCGCAATTGACCTTCAACCTGGTGCCATACCCCCTCGGGGCCTGGGTTTACCCTTTGTCGGTCTTAGAGGATAAGGCCATGGAGGAGTATGTTGCAGACGCACTCTCGAGGATTCATTCGCAAATCCTCGTCTCCTGCTGGTGCTGGTTTTTTCTTTGTGAATAAGAAGAGTGGTGAACTGAGACCTTGTATTAATTATAGGGGTCGTAATCCTTTCAAGATCAAGAATGCTTATCCATGATTACAGAGTTATTTGACTGCCTCAAGGGAGCAATGGTTTTCATGAAGCTTGATTTGAGAGGGGCATGCAATCTTGTGAGGATCAAGGAGGGCGATGAATGGAAAACTGCGTTTAATACCAGAACAGGCCATTATGGAGTACCTCGTAATGCCATTTGGCCTTGGCAACGCCCCGGCAGTTTTCCAGGAATTTATGAGGGATGTCCTCTGAGATTTGTTGCAGCTATGTGTGGTGGTTTATCTCAACGATATCCTCATATTTTCCAAGTCCCTAGAGAGCCACCACACAGATGTCTGTCACATGCTTCAGAATCTGAGAGAAAACAATCTCTATTGTAAATTGGAGAAGTGCGAGTTCCATTACGAATAGGTTAAATTCTTCGGTTATGTCAGTTCCACTGCTGGTTTTTCGATGGACCCATAGAAACTTTCTGCAGTCCTACAGTGGCCCCGACCCTTGGGTATACAACCTCTGCAATGTTTTCTTGGCTTTGCCAATTATTATCGAAAGTTTATTCGTAACTTCTCGTCCCTGGTCAAACCTCTGACTGATATGACCAGAAAGGACAGTAACCCACAGAGTTGGTCTCCAGACTCTGTTAAGGCCTTTGAGAGCCTCAAGGCTGCCTTTGTTTCTGCTCCTGTGTCTGCAAATCCTTATCCTACATTACCCTTTATCCTTGAGGTTGCTGCACCTGGGACTGGAGTTGGCACCCTTCTGTGTTAACGTCCTACCTCTGAGAGCGCTATGCATCCGTGTGGCTACTTTTCCAAGAAATTGTCACCCGCGGAATGCAATTACGAGATTGGGGACAGAGAGTTGTTGACAATCATTTTAGCTCTTAAGGAATGGAGGCATCTCCTCGAAGGTACCACTGTGCCAGTTCTCATTCTTACTGACCATAAGAATTTCACATTCTTGTCTGAGGCTAAACGCCTCTCTCCCAGAAGGGCGCTATGGGCTCTTTTCTCGTCAAGCTTCAATTACATAGTCTCATTCTTACCCTGTACTAAGAATGCACAACAATTTTCCTCCACTTGCAAGTTGGAATCGGTTCCTGTTCCACTGATTCCTCCGGATCATATTTTGGCTATGGTTTGCACCAGTCTCACTTCTCCTTTGAGATCCACGCACCTCCTGAGAAACCTTGTGGACGCTGCTTTATTCCCGAGAGTCTCTGTACTGCCGTGCTCCAGACTTACCATTCTCCCAAGGCTGCTGGGAGACCAGGGAAGAATCAAATCTTTTGGGCCATTTCTCAACAATTCTGGTAGCCTAGTCTATGTGCTGATGTAGCCATCTTCGTATCTGCTTGTTCCGTGTGTACTCAGAGTAAGAAACCACAACATCTTCCAGTGGGCCTCCTACAACCCATACCCAATGGAGAGGCCTTGGACGCACCTGTCCATGGATTTCATTGTGGAGTTACCCAACTCTCAGGGCAACACAGTTATCCTTATGGTGGTTGATCAGTTCTCGAAAATGTCTCATTGCATTCCACTTCCAAGGAACTGGCTTCCATTTTTGCTTGGAAGATCTTTCGCTTACATGGGCTACACAAGTTGATCATCTCTGACAGGAGTAGTCAGTTTGTGTCCCGATTCTGGTGAGCCATTTGTGCACAGTTGGGAATTCAGCTTGCTTTCTCCTCTGCCTATCACCCGCAGTCTAATGGGGCCGCAGAGCCAACCTTTTCTTGGAGCAGTTTCTACATTGCTATATTTCTGACCATCATAACAACTGGTCAGACCTCTTACCTTGGGTGGAGTTTGCTCACAATAGTGCCATGAATTCTCCTTCCCGATTGTCCCCATTTATGGCGAACTATGGTTTCCAATCATCCATTTTGCCTGACTCATTTGCTCCTAAGAGCATTCCTGCATTAGAGGAGCATCTCTATGGCCTTCGTTCCACTTGGGTACAAGTCCAGGAGTCCTTGCGACATGCCAATGATAGGTACAGACTCCATGCTGATCGCAGACGCCTGCCTGCGCCTTCCTACCAGGTTGGGGACAGGGTATGGCTGTCATCTCGCAACCTCCGACTCCGTGTTCCCTCACTGAAGTTGGCACCTTGGTTTATTGGACCTTTTCGTATTCTTCGCAGGATTAACCCAGTGGCTTACGCTTTAGACCTTCCTTCGAATATGCGTATCTCAAATGCATTTCATACATCCTTATTAAAACCTTTTGTCTGCAACCTTTTTACCACTTTAGTGCCACATCCTCACCCAGTGCAGGTTTAGAACCATGAGGAGTATGAAGTACAGTCCATTGTTGACTCCCGTAGGTTTCGTGGGGGAATACAGTACCTAGTTCATTGGAAAGGTTACGGTCGGTAGGAACGTTCCTGAGTCTCATCCTCAGACGTACATGCCCCCGTCCTCCTCTGTGCTTTGCATAGATGTTTTCCCCTCAAACCTGGTGGTCCTCCGAGGGGGAGGGGTCATTGAGGAGGGGGTACTGTCAGGGCTGGGCTCAGCCCTTCCTTTTCAGAGCAAACTGCTCAGCTGTCGGTTAATTGCCAGCTCTAATCTTTCCCCAGTGACTCACCTGGTGATGATATCCTGTTTGTCAGTCCTGCTGGCTACTTAAGCTGTTCAGTTCAGATCCTCTCTGATTTCACCTGGTCAACATATCCGAGACTCTCTCCTTTGTACCTGTGAAAGACTTGCTTGCTGTTCCACTACGCTGATTCTCCGGTTTCCCGATTTCCTGGCTCCGAGGTCCTGGCTTGTCTGACAATCTGTTCCGAACTCTGGCTTTGTTTACTATGTTCAACTTTTACTATTATTATTATTAAACGAATGTGATTTTTACTGCACTTCTGTCTCGGTCTAATTCATGGTTTCTGACAGAATTGTTCGTGCCAAACCAACCTATTAACCTTCTATGAGGAGGTGAGCTGCCATCTAGATAAAGGAAGGCCCATAGACGTGGTATCTGGTTTTTTGCGAATGCATTTGATACAGATTCACATAAACGTTTACTGTACAAACTAAAGTCTGTCGGCATGGACCATAGGGTGAGTACATGGATTGAAAACTGGCTACAGGGGTGAGTTCAGAGGGTAGTGATAAATAGGGAGTACTCAAAATGGTCCGGTGTGGAAAGCAGGGTCCCCCGCGGTTCTGTCCTGGGACCAATCCTATTTAGGAATGCAATCTACTCACTAAGGGGAGAACCTCTGTGGGAATCTAGGATGAAAAAGGAACTGGGTGGTCCTAGTGGATGATAGGCTCGGCAGTGGCATGCAATAACAAGCTGCTGCAAGCAAAGCAAACAGAAGATTTGCATGCATTAAAAAGGGGATTAACTCCAGAGATAAAACGATAATTCTCCAACTCTACAAGACTCTGGTCCGGCCACACCTGGAGTATGCTGTCCAGTTCTGAGCACCAGTCCTCAGGAAGGATGTGCTGGAACTGGAGAGTGTCCAGAGAAGGGCAACAAAAATAATAAAAGGGACTGAAGGACCCTAGTTATGAGGAAAGGTTACGAGCACTGAACTAATCCTCTCTGGAGAAGACACGCTTGAGAGGGGATATGATTTTAATGCTCTAATATCGTACTGGTGACCCCACAATAGGGATAAAACTTTTCCACATTCACTAAAATTAGAAGCAGTTTAACCTTAAACTGCTTAGAGAATTATTTACTGTAAGAGCAGTAAGGATGTGGAATTCTCTTCCACAGGCAGTGGTTTCAGCGGGTAGCATCGATAATTTAAAAAACTGTTAGATAGGCACCTGAACAACCACAACATACAGGGATATACAATGTAATACTGAGATAAAAGAACACTCACAGGTTGGACTTGATGGACTTGTGTCTTTTTTCAACCTCACCTACTATGCAACTATGATTTGGAAGAAGAAAATTCCCCTATGCCATAAAATAGTGATCACTGCAAACATTTGGAGGTTTATCAGCTGTGAGAAAATCTTGATCTTTCCTAAAACTAAGAATCATACAATCTATCCTTTTATGAAATCAATTCTTTATTTATTTTTTTTCCTTCTCTAACCTCTACAGAGTGAGTATAATGAATTTTACTTGGATTATTTTGTGTGCAGTAAACGTCCAACCACAAAAATAGTTCTACAATGATACGATGCTGAGGAAGCCGAATTATGCTGTTCAGAACACAGAGGAAATTGTTTAAATAATCAATTCATAACTCACTATGAATGCCAGCCAAAAATAACAAGATGTGCAAAAGAGAAAATGCGAAACCAAAAACAGTGAAGAAAATATTCCTCTGTATGTGAAAAAAGTGCAAAAAAATACAAACAAGTGCTGTGATTAAATAAAAACAATACCATGCATAATAAACCATGTGATCAAGTGATAAATTAAGAATAGTCATACGTAATGTAGTCCGTAAATTACTGAAATTATTGCACACAGATACAGGCTTCTTAGGACAGCAAAAAAGGGGGGGGGTTATCTGTTCATCAATTATCAAAGCAAACAGCGCCGCTTACCAGATATGGTGGATCTCAGGTTATAGAGATCAAACAAGCACACACAGGAGGGATCACTCACCAGAAGATCGTCTGTCTCCAGGCTCAACGATAGCGGGATCCTTGCTCCTATATCAGCTCAGCACTGCTGCGATGTTCCTTACTGGATTTTCCAGAAGGTGGTCTCTGTTCATGGATATGATTATAGAATAGAAGAGAAAGGCTTCATGGTGCAGATTTCAAAATTATTATTCAAAGATTACCATGGGCACTGACATCCAACAAGAGGGGTATTCAATATTCAAACAGCCGCGGCTCAAGCCAGCCAGCCATCGACTGGGAAAGGAGGCTGTGAATAAAATAACAAGATAAAATTGAATAGCCCATTATAAGATGAATTAAGAAAAAGCAGCTTTTGCTGCGATATTCAACGTCAAACCAGAGATTTCCCCTGCAGTATTTTTTTCTGGCTCTAGATGTCCTCAGACAGATGGCCAACATAATTTAACCTACTTCCTTTGAGCCCAGGTCATGATGGACCTGTCCCCACAGCCTGTGACTGGACAGTGAAAGGAGAAGCAGCACACTGCTGAGCTCATCTCTTTGTTGCTCTACTCTCTCCTCCTATTAGCATGCTTCTTGTCAGTGCAAGAACTGATTGGTTCATTGTGCTGCTTCTTCCACTGCAAAAAATTTTACAAAATTCCAGGAGCGATCTGTCATGCATACCTCCCAACCGTCCCTGAATGTGTGGGATTGTCCCACAAAGTGAAGGCTCTCCCTCTGTCCCACAGATACAGGTAGTATTCCACAGGCTGGTTTTCTCACTATGTGTGAAAAAGTTCTTTAATTGGACCTCCTGGCTGCTTTTCATCATGGTGAATGGCTGCAGCTCATAGCAATCATCCTGTACTGGCCACTCACTATGTGCTGTGGGGGCGGGGTCAGATGCCGATCTATGATGAAGACGAGGAGGCACTTTCCAATGGAGGAGAGCAAGTGAGTCAGAGTGTGTGCCTGATAGAAAAGTTGTTGCAGTGTCCTGGCAGATGGCAGACTGATTTCAGGTGAAGCCTGTGCCCAGAATCTGATTAGATCATTGGAAGACAGAAGCTGGGCTCAGGCTGCAGACACAAAGTACCACTCGTTCTGTCTGCTTCATCTGTACAGGACTCTGCAGCAGGAGATGAGGACAGTAAGTGTGCTGAGAAAGGGGAAGTGTTCTGTATTGTCTCAATCTGAATTGCACTGTTTATGCTTTCTCTCCTGAAGTCTCTGTCCGACCCCATTCATCCTGAATCCTGAGGTCTCCCTGTCCACCCCCTATCCCATCCTGCCATCTCCCTGCCCACCTCCCATCCCATCCTGTGATCTCCCAATCCCATCCTTAGTCCTTCCCACCCCATCCTGCCATCTCCCTGTCCACCCCCATCCTATCCTGCCATCTCCCTGTCCACCCCCCCATCCCAATCCCATCCTGCGATATCCCTGCTCACAACCTTTGTTGCAGATTCCTACCTTTTGTTATTCTGAAGAAATCCATGTGTGTTTGTCTGTGCCTCTGTTCTGAGTAAGGTATAATGGGAGTGGTTTCATAATTATCTGTCAGTTGTGGCAGCTGCAGGGCACTAATGAGGAAAGCTGCTGGGCCTGCATCCCTTTAGACATGTTCCTATTTGAAGTATCTCACCAAAAATGACATTTTTGATGCAGAGGATGCCTGAAATCTGACTGGTATCTTAGGCAGACTTCTGGGAAAATTGGTGAGCCAATCACATAAGCAGGAAATGATGTTTCAAGGGGGTGGTCAGTACACACTCTGTGTACAGAAAACTCCAGGTAGCCATATTATATTGTATATATGGAAATTTACAGAGGCTGCAGATTGGAAAGGTAATTTTTAATAACATTCAATTACAATATGACTTGTATATCGCAATTGTGCACGCTATATTATTTTTTCTTTATTTGCTTTTTTTTACACCTCACGAAATATAGTGATATTGGGGTGTTTAGCTCAGTGGTAGATGCGTCTTCACGTAGTGAGTCCACAGCAGCCAGTTATCAGGTTTGAGGGCATGGCAGCCCATTTTTATTAACAGGAACAAAATAAAAGTTTATACACAGGATTTCCCACACAGGGGTTCTTCTCCAGTAAATTCATACAACATAAAATGCCAAGCCTCCTGGCACCTAGGCTTACTTTGCCTTGCAGTTCCCTGCTGAACCGGCCTACTCCTGGCCTCAATAGGATTCTCCAGACCCCTGGGTTTGCTTACTGTCCCCCAGACTAAAAGACTTCCTTCAGCCCCCCTTGGACTTGCTAGTCGCCTCGGCTCTCCCAGCCTCCCAGACCCTTCTCTGGTCTCCCAGGCCCTTGTAGCAGTCCCAACCTTCCCAATCCTTCAGACAAGAAGTCCACCCTCACCAGGGATGTAGTCTCACACAGGGCGGACAGCTTTCCAGACACAGGTCTGTCTTGATACAGCAGCAGTAACAAGCTGCACACACTCCACCCTCTGCTCTCACCAGCCCCTCGTTATATGGGCTGTGTGCACCTGGGCACACAACCTGCTGGCTGTCCATAAGACCTGGACACAGGGTTAGAGATCCCATCCCACCCAAGTCTCTGCGGGATCTCCAAACTACAGAGCCCCATCCGAACATAGCAAACCTGGAGAAAGCTGCCAAAACAGTTTTCTCCATTTCAAGGCTATGCTCTGTAGCTCTGCAGTTCGCAGACATGCATACTCTGGGGGTCATTTACTATAGCGCCAAAAAATTATCCTGCAGTGCCAAAAAATAGCTCTCAAAAAAGGCCAGAAAGACTTCAACTCTCAGAAACTCAGCGCTAATGCAATAATGCCTGTCAGATCACATATGCTGGAATAGTGGAAGTCAATGGGGCTCGAACCTGCAAAATCCAAAGTTCTCACTGAAGGCTTATATGCAAGTTCTTTGCCATAAAAAGTGTTTGGAGACCTGGGTCCTGCCCCAGGGGACATGTATCAATGCAAAAAAAGTTCTAAAAATGGCCGTTTTTTCGGGAGCAGTGATTAAAATAATGTTTAGAGTGAAACAATAAAAGTGTAATATTCCTTTAAATTTCGTACCTGGGGGTGTCTATAGTATGCCTGTAAAGGGGCGCATGTTTCCCGTGTTTAGAACAATCTGACAGCAAAATGACATTTCAAAGGAAAAAAAAGTCATTTAAAAGTGCTAGCGCTAGTGTCGGCTATAATGAATTGTCGGTCCCGACAATACACATAAAAGTTCATTGATAAAAACGGCCTGGGATCCCCCACAGTGCATTACCAGGCCCTTTGGGTCTGGTATGAATATTAAGGGGAACCCCGAACCAAAATTTAAAAAAAATGGTGTGGGGGTCCCCCCAAATTCCATACCAGGCCCTTCAGCTCTGGTATGGATATTAAAGGGAACCCCATGCCAAAATTTAAAAAAAAGTGGCGTGGGGGTCCCCCTCAAAATCCATACCAGACCCTTAACTGAGCACGCAACCTGGCAGGCCGCAGGAAAAGAGGGGGGACGAGAGAGCGCCCCCACTCCTGAACCGTACCAGGCCACATGCCCTCAACATTTGGAAGATATCCCCATGTTGATGGGGACAAGGGCCTCATCCCCACAACCCTTGCCCGGTGGTTGTTGGGGTCTGCGGGCGGGGGGGCTTATTGGAATCTGGAAGCCCCCCTTAACAAGGGGACCCCCAGATCCCGCCCCCCCGTGTGAAATGGTAACGGGTACATTGTACTCCCACCATTTCACAAAAAAAGTGTCAAAAATTGTAAAAAAACACACAGACACAGCATTGGACAAGTCCTTTATTAAAAAAGAAAAAAAAATCCAGCGATGTAATCCTTCCTCGTCCCTGGATACGGAGAAAGATGCCGCCACAACACGATCCGCCTCCATGGGAGGAGCCCACTGAATGACGCTAGACCTGCCGTGACAGTTCTTAAAAAGCTGAGGGCAGGGCCACCCATGATGTGCGTGGGTGACCACGCCGCCTCTGACGCAATGAGGAAACATTGCGGGGTTATCCAGTGACATGTACAGGTGACCCCGACCTCCTCTGACGCTACGGGTGTTTCCTCAGCTTTTTAAGAACTGTCACAGCAGGTCTAGCGTCATTCAGCGGGCTCCTCCCATGGAGGAGGATCATGTCGTGGTGGCGTCTTTCTCTGTATCCCAGGATGAGGAAGGATTACATCGCTGGAATTTTTTTTTTCTTTTTTAATAAAGGACTTGTCCAATGCTGCCTGTGTGTTTTTTACAATTTTTGACACTTTTTTTGTGAAATGGTAGGAGCACAATGTACCCGACACCATTTCACATGGGGGGGCAGGATCTAGGGGTCCCCTTGTTAAAGGGGGCGTCCAGATTCCAATAAGCCCCCCACCCACAGACCCCCACAACCACCAGGCAAGGGTTGTGGGGATGAGGCCCTTGTCCCCATCAACATAGGGACATCCTCCTCATGTTGAGGGCATGTGGCCTGGTACGGTTCAGGAGGGGGGGCTCTCTCTCATCTCCCCCTCTTTTGTTGCGGCCTGCCAGGTTGCATGCTCGGATAAGGGTCTGGTATGGATTTTGAGGGGGACCCCCACACCATTTTTTTTTTCATTTTGGTTTTGGGTTCCCCTTAATGGTTATACCAGACCCAAAGGGCCTGTTAATGGACTGTGGGGGAATCCCAGGTTGTTTTTATCAAAGAACTTTTATGTGTGTTGTCGGGACCAACAATTTATTAATAGCCGGTGTCTTGCCGAGAAAGTTCCCCCGGCGGATAAGGACCCCCCTGTACTGCGCATGTGCTGCGCTTGCGCAGTACGAATGACTACGGAGCCGCTGAAAGTCTCTGAAGTTGAACAGCTGATCGTCAGCTCTACACGGCACCTGCGCACTACAGCCCCACCATCCAAGTGGACATAGAGTCAGAATAAAATTATGCCGAGCGAAGCGAGGCGAGCAAAATGAGCCCGCGGGGGGCCCTGTTACAGGCGCCGTGTACAGCTGACTCACAGGTGTTCAGCTTTGGCTATTTTCGGCGGCTCGTACTGCACAAGCGCTGCTCCTGCGCAGTACAGGGGAGTCCTTATCCGCCAGGGGGAACTTTCTCGGCAGAACACCGGCACTAGTGCTAGCACTTTTAAATTACCTTTTTCTTCCTTTAGAAATGTCATTTTGCTGTCAGACTATTCTAAACATGGGAAACATGCGCCACTTTACAGGCATACTATAGACACCCCCAGGTATGAAATTTAAAGGAATATTACACTTTTATCGTTTCACTTTAAGCATTATTAAAATCACTGCTCCCAGAAAAACAGCCATTTTTAAAACTTTTTTGCATTGATACAGGTCCCCTGGGGCAGGTCCCAGGTCCCCAAACACATTTTATGACAATAACTTGCATATTAACCTTTAAAATTAGCACTTTTGATTATTCATATTCGAACCAATTTTTTGTCTGTTCGCATGTTCTGCTGTGAACCGAACAGGGGGGTGTTCGGCCCATCCCTAGTTATCATTGAGAATTATGGAGTACAACTTGTCAAGAAACTCAGAGGTCCAAAGTCGCTCAACTGTGAAACAAGTCATATATATTTTAATAGAAAGGAGCTCTCATTTATACTTGCATTTACATCATCAGAACAAATGCAGGAAGTGATGTGTGCACATGGGCCAGAAGCAAATGTGTAGGGATGCCAAACAAATCAATGAACCCCACCCACACCAAATCTAATTACCACATCGATTAAGCACAAGTACATATCATACCCTTATCTGGAAAATGAGCAGCACCTCCTCTCTGCTAAAGAGAGACCTCGCCATGTCCACCTAGATGGAGATCCTGACCAGCACAGGAACTTCCGGGTGATTACAATGACTTATTTCTGGGTCAGAAGGTGAAACCACACTCTTTTGATCGCTGCTGTGAATATTTGATCGCAACCACGATTAGAATGTTATTATTTTTGTTTATTTGCAGATATGCAAATTTGTATTTCTACTTATGATATTTAAAGGCGTTCGATAAGAAATGGTGTCCCTGGGTTAGCAGCAGGTGAATGACAAAAACAAAAGGCACAGTTTGAGCCCTGGTTCAGACTGACAGAGGGAGGAAATCTTTCAGCTGAAATCACACAATTTCATTCCCGCATGTCAGTCCCGACTGCAGGGGGGATTTCAGAGACATCTGTACAGGTTTCTGCACTGATATCAATACAAATTGCACCCCAAAGTCGCACCAATAAAAAGGGTGCAATTGCCACCGCTTTGACATGTCAAATCGCACCAATGTGAACTAAAGCTGACACATACAACACTGCCTATCCACCAGCTGAATTCATTACCTGCAATTCTCCACAGCTGTTATATATAAAGATTCCACCTTTATCATTTACTTGCAGGTGTAGGCTTACATTGGAGCGATTTGTCATGCGATTTGAGAGATCAAATCGCATGACTATTGGCAGCAATGGCACTGTTCCAATCGATGTGACACAGATTTTGTGGCGCAGCACCAATTTGCTAAAGTAGTTTCTGTACTACTTTTGCCGATTTCAGGTGCAACATCAATAGACATCTGTGTATGAAGCCACACGGATGTCTATCAAGTAACACCTGAAATCACGCTGACCTTGCTACTTTGAAATTGCGCTACTTCAAGTGAAGTAGCGCGATTTCAAAGTAGCATCAATGTGAACCAGGGCAAAGAGATTAGTTTTTTGGTGCACAAATACATATTGAAATAAGATATAAGAGATATTGCACTTTCCCAAAACCACCACCCACAAAAACTAAAGAGAAAGAAAAGTAGAAGAAAAAAAACAAACACCACAACCAAGCTCAATAATGTACTTTTATTTTACCAGCAGAAAAAAAAAATTACATTAATTTACTAGCTTCAAAAAAATTTGGACAGGATATATGGTGCTACATTTAGCAATGAGATTTTAAGGACCCTGCTCATAGGAGCTTACAATCTAAAATTTGACAAAACCTTAGAGTGGACACAGCTTTAATTTTAGTGTATAACGGGCAACACATCACATTTTTATCTGCAAGATAATAGAAACATACTTAATAGTCATTCTTACAAAGCATTCCAACATAATATTAAAAAAGACTTATTCAAAACACCCGCCACCAGCCCACAATCCACACACACATACATTGGTGACCATGTTCTGCTGGAAGCTGCATTTCAGTGTACACGATTAAACGAGATCAAAAAGGGTAGAAGGTCAGCAGATGCTTCCAAACGATGTTTGCATGATCAGACAGGAACAATACAAACACAACATTGACAGCATGGCTACATAAACCCACTTTTGATTGAAAAAATGCACAAGAATTTCAGCAAATATCCCTAGTTAGGCATTTGTCAATAAGCACAATATCATTCCTTCTCCCCCACAAATCACGGCAAAAAACCTGACCTTCTCAGGCCAAATGAACCCTCTCTACTGCAGGCCTTTATATCAGATAGGTTGTATTGTTAGCACACTGACACGCCCAATAGAAGTACACGCCCACCAGTATCTTTCAATCTATCTCTTCATGTATGTCTAAAGTGATTACACCTGATGAGCAGGAACACATAATACTATTTGCAACTGTGTTAGCCCTTGGCTATGTGCATCAAATCTCCAACATACAGGCCAAAGTCCATTTGCATCCACATAAACAAAGCAACAGTTTTCTAAGCATATGTACCTGTGCAGTGTAAACTCTAAAATTGTAAATGTCCAAGTCCCTGGGCATTATTAGTGCTAACAAACATTAACATCAGTCCCTGGCTGCAATGAGCTTCCAATCTAAAGTCCAAAAGTAACTTTCTTACATTAGAACCTATTTCAACAGGAGACAAATAAAGTGCCAGCATGTCTTTGGATTGTAGTAAGAAACCCACACAGGGAGAACATATAAACTTCAACACAAGCATTAGCACGTTGGGGAATTGAACCAACATCCCAGGTGCTGCTAGACAGAACTGCTACCCACTTAACCACCAGGCAGCCTCACACATGTTCTCTACAGCTAAGCCCTAAGTCCATAGCCATGCTCAGTGTCACAAGCAATATACAATATATTGGGTTAAGTATTGGGACGCCTGCCTTTAAACGCACATGAACTGTAATGGCATCCCAGTATTAGTATTGGGTTCAAAACTCATTTGGCCCACCCTTTGCAGCTATAACAGCTTCAACTCTTCTGGGAAGGCTGTCCACAAGGTTTAGGAGTGTGTCTATGGGAATGTTTCACCATTCTTCCAAGTGCATTTGTGAGGTAAGGCACTGATGTTGGATGAGAAGGCCTGACCTACAGTCTCCTCTCTAATTCATCCCCAAGGTGTTCTGTTGTGTTGAGGTCAGGACTCTGTCCAGGCCAGTCAAGTTCCTCCACCCCAAAATCACTCATCCATGTCTTTATGGACCTTGCTTTGTGCACTTGTGCAAATGATTTCAGCAAACGCAAAAGTTTAGGGACTTTTTTTACATCTGGCCTGGTAAGGCTGATTTTCCATCCCTTGGGACTTATATTGAAATTGTGGCCTGGTAAAGTCATGTATTTCCATCCCTATTGTATATCAAAAAGAGGGGGGAGAACAGGGGGGTGGGACTTTGAGTGAAGCATATGATAGCGATAAGGTACAAATGGTGAAATTATTTGGAGGGTTTTAATGATTGTCATGAGGTACAGTCAAGTAAAAAACATTTAAAATATACAATACATAGCAATAATAGCATAATAGTGTAAAACATAAGATGTTACAAATTCATTATCACATTGTATAATAAGCAATGAACCTCCAAGATTCACCAAGAAAGGTAAAGATAGAAATTGGTAATACATAATAATCCTTGCACAGCCTATGACCACAAGATCCAAAAAAGTGGGGGTATCGAGAGTAAACATGGTATCAAAGGGTACTGATTGATAATGATGGCAGCTCAATGCGTTTCGTGAATAGAAGGTCACTCGTCAGGAGCAAGCACAAGATGAATCTGGGGGTAAAAAGATAGGTTCAATTGATGGTCTTTGAATAAACATGTAGATTAGCGGGGAGAAACCCCCTATCTAAATACCAATGAACTCACTGGGTTCGTGTGGTGGTGGTATGGTGCCGTGCAAACAGGCCATCCGAAATGAAACTCCCAACAGGGAGCCGCGGCGGACATCTCACCCGAGGCGCCCCACAGGCGACAGCCAGGGCAGGCAAAGGGACAAAAGGCAACCTGGGTGAAAATAGATGAGGGAGTGAGGGAAATTGGTGCCAAGGGACAAGTGTGAGGAAGTGGGTGAGAGACCCAATGTAGAAAGTGGAGGTATAGGTGAAGTAGACAGCCGAGGGGGGCTGGAAGCAGGGTGAAGTGCAGGTGTAGGAGGGTGAACCGAAAGGAACCTTGAGTACCAGTGAAAGGAGTGAGGTTGAGGACCAGGGACGGTGGTGGAGGTGACTAACCTGTATAGTCACCATAGTTCCAGTTAGGGAACTCTTAAGGCGGCAGCATACCAAGACATTTTGGACAATTTCATGCTCCCAACTTTGTGGGAACAGTTTGGGGAAAGCCCCTTCCTGTTCCAACATAACTGCATACCAGTGCACAAAGCAAGGTCCATAAAGACATGGATGAGCAAGTTTGGGTTGGAGAATCTTGACTGGCCTGCACAGAGTCCTGGCCTCAACCCGATAGAACACCCTTTGGCTGAATTAGAGCAGAGACTGCGAGCCAGGCCTTCTCATCCAACATCAGTGCCTGGCCTCACAAATGCACTTCAGGAAGGATAATCAAACATTCCCATAGACACACTAAACCTTGTGGACAGCCTTCCCAGAAGCTGTTCTAGCTGCAAAGGGTGGGCCAAATCAAATTTTAACCCTACAGACTAAGACTGGGCTGCTATTAAAGTTCATGTGTGTGTAAAGGCAGGCGTCTCAATATTTTTGGCTAAATAGTGTATATGGAAAATATTTACAATGGTGGTGGAACCCTCCTACACATAAATACTACATTTAGACATAGTTATAGGAACTGGGAGATGAGACAACTTCTCTACATGAAGCAACATGTTTGGGATTTGAACCCAAACGCTCAGGGATACTAAGCAGAAGTTCTAATCTCTAAGCCACGGAGCGGCCACATGTAAGAACCTCCTACACATAACTACACATAAATACACATAAAAACACATAAATACTGCATTTCTTTGGACATACAGGTGATGGAATTACATTACTCAAGAGTTATTCTTCTTGATTTATTCTGTGATATTTGGTGTATTTTGTGGGTGAGAGTAGAATATTACCCTCAAATTTTTGGGAATTACATTTTGATTTCTGATGTTGGTACACATATCACATTTTTTGGGCTCAAATTATGAATATAAATTTGCATCAGCAATGGTATTGTTTGTGGTTTGTAAAGACACCTGTGTGAGTTTGGTTAAAGATTGTTGGGAGTTGGAGAGTAACAAGTGAAAGTGACAGAGAAAAATTATATTTTACCAAAACATCAAAACATTCCACATTCTAACATTCTTAAAAACAAAATATTTTAAGTAGAAGCAACAATGTTGCAAAGGAAATTTTATTTCAGAGAAAGATACATTTCATCTCAACATTAAAAGGTTTTTTTTTGTGAAAGTTACAATTGTTCCATTAGAATCAATAGCTAAAACTTGATTTGGACTAGAATAGAGCAGATTTTCACTTCCAATTCCAACTTCTCTCTAATTAGCTCTCATTTTGGTATTTACTATAGCGCCGAGTAAAAAAGACACTTGAGTTAAAATGAGAGCTATTTTCAGGTCTGAGCATACTCAGTTGTGTTGGCACCTAGTTGTCCAAAACGGGGAATTTTTCACTTCTCAGACTTTTAACCGGTTCAATACAGGGCAATTTCACCCCCTTCCTTCCCAGGCCATTTTTTAGTTTTCAGCGCTGTCGCACTTTAAACGTCAAATGCGCGGGCGTGCGACGTTGTACCCAAAAAAAATTGACATCCTTTTTTCCCCACAAATAGAGCTTTCTTTTGGTGGTATTTGATCACTTCTGCGGTTTTTATTTTTTGCACTATAAACAAAAGAAGAGCGACAATTTTGAAAAAACACAATATTTTTTACTTTTTGCTATAATAAATATCCCATTTTTTTTTTTCAAAAAAACAAATTTTTTCCTCAGTTTCGGACGATACGTATTCTTCTACATATTTTTGGTAAAAAAAATCGCAATAAGCGTATATTGATTGGTTTGCGCAAAAGTTACAGCGTCTACAAAATACGGGATAGATTTATGGCATTTTTTAAAAAAAATAGTTATTTATTTTTTTAGCGGCGATCACGATTTTTTTTCGTGACTGCGAAATTATGGCGGACACATCGGACACTTTTGATACATTTTTGGGACCATTCACATTTATACAGCGATCAATGCTATAAAATTGCATTGATTACTGTGTAAATGTGACAGGCAGTGAAGGGGTTAACCACTAGGGGGCGGGGAGGGGTTAATATGTTTCCTAGGGAATGACTCTAACTGTAGGGGGAGGGGACGCACAAGGGGAGGAGACCGATCAGTGTTCCTCCATTCTGGGAACACAGATCGCTCTCCTCAGAGCTGACAGGCTGTGGATCTGTGTGTTTACACACACAGATCCACGGTCCGGCCCGGTTAACGGGCAATCGCGGGTGCCCGGCGGACATCGCGGCCACCGGGCACACGCACCGGGTCCCGAGCAACGCGGCTGGCACATGCGCACGCCCCCGGCGGTGCGCGCGCGCGCCTCCTAGACAGCCGGGAATCCCAGGACGTCATATGACGTCCACCCAGGATGGGAGATCCCATCCCAGGACGTCATATGACTATGGCTGGGTAGGGAAGTGGTTAAAGATATTTCAGTGTAGAAATCACTTTTTGACACAGTTTAAAAGCAGATTATCTTTAACCACTTCCCGCCCGCCCTATAGCGGATTGACTTCTGGGAAGTGGTTCTGTTATCCTGACTGGGCGTCATATGACGTCCAGCAGGATAACATGCTGCAGCGCGCCTCCGGAGGCGCGCATCGTGGCGATCGGTGGAGCGGTGTGTCAGTCTGACACACCGCTACACTGATCTTGGTAAAAAGCCTCCGGCGGAGGCTCTTTATGCAAAAAAATTCCAAGGCAAAAAACATGAATTTAAGGCAACAAGTACAGGAAACATTTACCCAATTAAAGATTTTATCAACTGTCACACAGAAGGGGTAGTGTACATTCTACAATGTTCCTGTAACTTACAGTATGTAGGGAGGACTAAGAGAGCACTGAAAACCAGAATTAAAGAACACGTTGAAAATATCAGGAAAGGCTTTCCTAAACATAATGTATCCAAACACTTCTCATTAGTGCATAACAAAGACCCCACAGGACTACTGTTCTGGGGCATAGAAAAATATAATAGATCATGGAGAGGAGACCACAAAATCAGGACCCTTAGTCAGAAGGAATCCAAGTGGATACATAAAATTCGGACATTAGCACCTGAGGGGTTGAATATAGAATTCGACTTAAACTGTTTTATAAGCGATTATTAACTTATTTCCGTATGTCTATTAATGTAAACCCAATATCTAATTTCCGGTGTGCGAAATATCGTTCACACTTACATGTCCTCATCGGTTTTATTATCATTATTGTATTTTACATATACATATATTTAAAAATACATTTTTATATTTTAATTGATCTCCGATTTTTAATTCACTTTTTAACCTATTTTGTATCCATTTTTGGGCTTTTATTGCTATGAGCTGGATTACATGTATCCGAATGGTAGTACATTGTTAAAAATCCCCAGAAGAATAACTTAGCTACAAATTATATTGCCTCATCTGAAGTAACTAGGGGATATGATCGCATACCGAGCGCTTGTCGATCATACGTTTACCATATGCATTAGAGTGGTTGTCACTCGCGGACTGATATTTCTTTTTAGCAATTTTTTTCCCTCTTTGTTTAGATAGAAACTTTATTTATAAGGCTTGGATGCGACCATCTCTCTTATGATGGCCGCCGTTACTTATACACACTTGGTCTACAACAAAATGGCGATTACAACACTTCCTGTCCCAACTATATAAATAAACAAAGGTATTATCCAATCTGGTGCCCTGAGGAAGTCATGTGATATGACGTAACACGTAGGACGTAACCGGAAATACATAGCGCGGACCAGAAGTGACGTAGCGGGTATCGTTACCACGTTGTTTTCTCTGCTGATGTTTGGCGCAACAGTAATTATTTTAATGTAAGCGGATATTTTACATAAAATTTTTTGGCTAAACGTTATCACCCTATTGGAGACCCCTTTTTCATTACTTTGTATGTGGAGTCCAATAACCATAGGGAGGGATCCCTCCCCATAAACGGAACGTATCCCTCCCCATAAACGGAACGGAGCGGTACCATCAACCCGGCCACAGTGACTGCATCTCTAAAGAATACTACAGGCACATATACTGTGTCATTAAGGTGAGAGTTCTGTGAGCACTTAGCGGGGGTGTAACCACACGAAAGTCACCAGATCTTCTATCAACGCAGGTTCACCTTAAAAGATCACTATTGATATTATTTTTCCAGCACTTTAGCTACGGTTTATTATGGACTAATATATATTTACACATTAATGCACTTTGTTCACTTATTATTTTGAAGCGTGGAACTGCAACACTTGTTTTAATTTTATTTATTTGTGTATCTATTGATATTGATGTTGTTTATACACCAATGCACTTTGTTCACTTACTAATCTGAAGAGTGGAAACACAACACTTGTTATTTATTACAACAGCTTACATAGGGGCATTGCGCGAGGTCACTTACACAATAGGTTTTATTGTGCATCATTTTAAATATATATATATATATATATATATATATATATATATATATATATACACACACAGTATATCACAAAAGTGAGTACACCCCTCACATTTTTGTAAATATTTTATTATATCTTTTCATGTGACAACACTGAGGAAATGACACTTTGCTACAATGTAAAGTAGTGAGCGTACAGCTTATATAACAGTGTAAATTTGCTTTCCCCTCAAAATAGTTCAACAAACAGCCATTAATGTCTACACTGATGGCAACAAAAGTGAGTACACCCCTAGGTGAAAATGTCCAAATTGGACCCAATTAGTTATTTTCCCTCCCCGGTGTCATGTGACTGGTTAGTGTTACAAGGTCTCAGGTGTGAATGGGGGGCAGGTGTGTTAAATTTGGTGTTATCGCTCTTACTCTCTCATACTGGTCACTGGAAGTTCAACATGGCACCTCATGGCAAAGAACTCTCTGAGGATCTGAAAAAAAGAATTGTTGCTCTACATAAAGATGGCCTAGGCTATAAGATTGGCAAGAACCTGAAACTGAGCTGCAGCATGGTGGCCAAGACCATACAGTGGTTCTGTTTTATAGGACTGGTTCCACTCAGAACAGGCCACGCCATGGTCGACCAAAGAATTTGAGTGCACATGCTCAGCACAAACAGTTTTCCTAAGAGAAGCCGACTAAGGACATGAATTGCTGGAACCATATCCTGTGGTCTGATGAGACCAAGATAAACTTATTTGGTTCAGATGGTGTCAAGCGTGTGTGGCAGCAACCAGGTGAGTAGTACAAAGACAAGTGTGTCTTGCCTACAGTCAAGCACGGCGGTGGGAGTGTCCTGTTCTGGGGCTGCATAAGTGCTGCTGGCACTGGGGAGCTACAGTTCATTGAGCGAACCATGAATACCAACATGTACTGTGACCTACTGAAGTAGAGCATGATCCCCTCCCTTCAGAGACTGGGTCGCAGGGCAGTATTCCAACATGAAAGCGAACCCAAACACACCTCCAAGACGACCACTGCCTTGCTAAAGAAGCTAAGGGTAAAGGTGATGGATTAGCCAAGGATGTCTCCAGACCTAAACCCTATTGAGCATCTGTGGGGCATCCTCAAACAGAAGGTGGATGAGTGCAAGGTCTCTAACATCCACCAGCTCCATGATGCAGTCATGAAAGAGTAGAAGAGGACTCCAGTGGCAACCTGTGAAGCTCTGATGAACTCCATGCCCAAGAGGGTTAAGGTAGTGCTGGAAAAAAATGGTGGCCACACAAAATATTGATACTTTGGGTCCAATTTGGACATTTTCACATAGGGGTGTACTCACTTTTGTTGCCAGCGGTTTAGACATTAATGGCTGTGTGTTGATTTATTTTGAGGGGACAGCAAATGTACACTATTATACAAGCTGTACATTCACTACTTTACATTGTAGCAAAGTGTAATTTCTTCAGTGTTGTCACATGAAAAGATATAATAAAATATTTACAAAAATGTGAGGGGTGTACTCACTTTTGTGAGATACTGTACATATAATCAGGGTGGAGCACTGCCTTAAACCTCTTGGGCATGGAGTTCACCAGAGTTTCACAGGTTTCCACTGGAGTCTTCTTCCACTCCTCCATGATGACATCACAGAGCTGGTGGATGTTAGAGACCTTGTGCTCCTCCACCTTCTGTTTGAGGATGGCCCACAGATGCCTAATAGGGTTTAGGTCTGGAGACATGCTTGGCCAATCCATCATCTTTATCCTCAGCTTCTTTAGCAAGGCAGTGGTCATCTTGGAGGTGTGTTTGGAGTCGTTACCATGTTGAAATACTGCCCTGCGGCCCAGTCTCTAAAAGCGGGGATCATGCTCTGCTTCAGTATGTCACAGTACACGTTGGCATTCATGGTTCCCTTAATGAACTGTAGCTCTCCAGTGACTGCAGCACTCATTCAGCCCCAGACTATGGCACTCCCACCACCCTGCTTGACTGCAGGCAAGACACACTTGTCTTTCTACTCCTCACCTGGTTGCCACCACACACGCTTGACACCTTCTGAACCAAACAAGTTTATCTTGGTCTCATCAGACCACAGGACATGGTTCCAGTAATTCATGTCCTTAGTCCGCTTGTCTTCAGCAAACTGCGGGCTTTCTTGTGCATCATCTTTAGAAGAGGCTTCCTTCTGGGAAGACAGCCATGCAGACCAGTTTGATGCCATGTGAGATGTATGGTCTGAACACTGACAGGCTGACCCTCCACCCCTTCAACCTCTGAAGCAATGGTAGCAGCACTCATACGTCTACTTCCCAAAGACAACCTCTGGATATGACGCTAAGCACCTGCACTCAACTTCTTTGATCGACCATAGCAAGGCCTGTTCTGAGTGGAACCTGTCCTGTTAAACCCCTGTATAGTCTTGGCCATTGTGGGGGGCTTCCAGATTCCGATAAGCCCCCCGCCTGCAGACCCCGACAACCACCGGGCAAGGGTTGTCGGTGGCAAGGGCCCCCCTGCCCCAAAGCACCCATCCCCCCATGTTGAGGGCATGCGGCCTAGTATGGTTCAGGGAGGGGAACTCGCTCGTCACCTCCCTTTCCTGACCTGCCAGGCTGCATGCTAGGATAAGGGTCTGGTATGAATTTTTTTTTTTAATTTTGGAATGGGGGTCCGCTCCGAATCCATACTAGACCCAAGGGCCTGGTAATTAGCCAGCAATTCTTTTTTTTTTTTACATTCAGCAGGAAGCCCGCTGACAACTGATGACTCATCGGTTGTTAAGGACACCCTCCTTAGCAACCAGCTATATACAGTGTAAAAAAAAACGCAAATCGTGGCTAAATCGCGGTAAAAACCTGTGTCCAAAAACGCGACAAGCACTGCAAAAAGCACTGCAAAAAGCACTGCAGAAACGCTCAAAAGCAACATGCATAGAGGTGCATCGAGCCTAATTAGTGCATAGCACAGTAAAACCTTCTTTAAACAAAGGGTATTCACGCACCTCATTCCATCACATATCTCAAAAATGCGATGAGTGCTAGTTCACACCAGATGAAGTTCCGTGAGCTTTTTTTCTGCACTAAAAATGCATGCAGTGTTTTCCATGTATTCCAGGGGCTCTAGTACACACCAGTGCAGTCAGCTTACAGTGCAGAAACTGGCTGCATTGGTGTGAACTAGAGCCCTTGAAATACATGGAAAACACTGTGAATGCATTTTTAATACAGAAAAAAGCGCACGGAACTGCATCTGGTGTGAACTGGCCGTGACTGTTATTTCAGAGCAGTTGGCAGAGCCATGCAAATCATTGCTTTGCACCCCCTTGCCAAATGCACATTTAGAACAGCTGATGTATACTACAAACATAGCTAGTATTAAAGCGCTAATTATTTCAATTTGCATACATGTTGAAAAAATATATTGTATTTATACATTTAAATAAATAAATACATTTAAAAAGTACATCATTTGGGTACATTCCGCTCTGTACTGTGATGCAGCTTATAAAAACACCATATTACAATACAGTTCCAATCACACAACATTTCACACAATACATGCTGTCCCTCTGGTGGACAAGGCACTTATTTGCCACAAAGCATCCTTTAACCATGTCAGCCCTGGAAGATTCCCCCCCCCCTTAATGACCAGGCCATTTTTTACTGCGTCGCTTTAACTGACAATTAATTGCGCGGTCATGCGATGTTATACACAAACAAAATCCGTCCTTTTTCTCCCTTCGCCTTTCAGGACAGCACCTTGGAGGGAGCATAGCTCCACCTCTTTACAGGAAACATTGCATGACAATGCCCCTTTTAAAAACAGCTGCTTCCACCACGCCTTCAGTTTTAGTGTTTTCTCCACCATGGAAGCACTGCTTGGGGAACCAGAGGGGGCTCTCTTCAAGGGGGTTTTTGAACAGTACCTTCTTTGCTTTATTCTTTGACCAACCCAGCTCCTTCCCGCATGAGAGGGGGGTGCTCTGGTGTCCCTTCCTTCGCTGGCTCACAGGGGTAATAGTCTGCAGGAGGTCGTCCTCCCAGAGTGCTCGGGGGGGCACGGGTGTGCTCATTCTGAGCGTACATGCCTGGTCTCAGCATGTCGGTGCGAGTCCCGGAGGGCGGGTGACGTCAGTTCCGGGGGCGGAGACTCCTGGCGGGGCGTAGCAGCGATTAGTTCTAGCTGCTGGAACGCAGGAGGAAGGGGTGGGTCTTCTGGCCGGGACTTCCTTCCGTTTTTTACATGGAGGAAACTATTTAAAAAGCACACAGGTGGCAGCTGCGCAAGTTGCAATGGAGGAGGCTGAATCGTCAGCAGCGATGGCGGATGCAGGTGCCCAGGTTCCCAGCCAGGCCCAGGTAGGAGAGGTGCAGTGGCACCTCTTTCCTTTTCTCACTGGGTGTGTTTATTCTGTGTGTCTATGCTAGGACCTGCAGCTGTCTGCTATAGTGGAAATGTTCTATTAGCAGTTTCAGCATGGAGGGAGACTCTGGGGCACTTAGGGGTTTTTGCTCTGGGCTCTGTGTGTTCTCTCTGTTGGCAACTATATGTCGCCCTAATAGAGGGTGGGGTTATGTCTTGTTATCTTTAAGAAAGCCACCGCCAAGTCAGAGAGAGCAACAGGGAGAAAATTCATGCAAGAACCCATTAAGGGACTCCTGGCCCAAACTGCTGTGCAAATCCTGCATCGCAGGTTTAGTGAGAGAAGAATATACACAGGAGTGTATAGAGCTCTTTTCATCTGTCAGAAAAGAACTTGCAGAGACCCTAGGAACAGTAAATTCCCTTCTGAAAAAACAGGGCCAGGGTTCCAGCCAGGAACAGAGCTCCCGATCCAGTCTTCCCTCTACAGCTTCCGGAATTTTGGGAAGTGAGTCAGAAGAAGAGGAACAAAGTATTCCTCCCTCAACCATTGATTCTGAGGAGGATGAGGGGAAAGAAGAAAATAGATCTTCTAGGTACACACTAATGCTTTAAGAGGTAGCTCAGCGAAGCTGGCCCCCCTACAATCAGCACAAATAAAAACTCAAGTGTGTTTCTTTAGTGCTACGTTTGTGCTGTTTTGTGCCGTAAAAATTTACATTTGTGCTGCTTTTATTTTTAAGATATTAGCAATTGTTTTTTCCAGACTATGCTGTTTTGTGCTGCTAAAATTTCCGTTCTATCTTTTATCATTTTCGTGTTATTAATGATTTATTATCGGTCACCAAAGGTCAGTCAGCCCCCCTACAACGCCCAAATGACACAAAACTGGTCTTGTTGGTTAGTGCTACGTTTGTGCTGTTTTGTGCTGCTAAAAATTCCGTTCTATCTTTTATCGTTTTTGCGTTATTAATGATTTATTAAAGGTCACCAAAGGTCAGTCAGCCCCCCTACAACGCCCAAATGACACAAAACTGGTCTCGTTGGTTAGTGCTACGTTTGTGCTGTTTTGTGCCGCTAAAAATTCTGTTCTATCTTTTATCGTTTTTGCGTTATTAATGATTTATTAAAGGTCACCAAAGGTCAGTCAGCCCCCCTACAACGCCCAAATGACGCAAAACTGGTCTCGTTGGTTAGTGCTACGTTTGTGCTGTTTTGTGCTGCTAACATTTCCGTTCTATCTTTTATCGTTTTTTCGTTATTAATGATTTATTAAAGGTCACCAAAGGTCAGTCAGCCCCCCTACAACGCCCAAATGACACGAAACTGGTCTCGTTGGTTAGTGCTACATTTGTGCTGGTTTGTGCTGCTAAAATTTTTATTTGTGCTGTTATGGTTTTTAAGTTATAACAGTTTATTTTTTTTTTTCAAACCCCACTCACTTTGCCCACCCTACAATCAGCACAAATAAAAACTCAAGTGTGTTTCTTTAGTGCTACATTTGTGCTGTTTTGTGCTGCTAAAATTTCCGTTCTACCTTTTATCGTTTTTGCGTTATTAATGATTTATTAAAGGTCACCAAAATCAGTCAGCCCCCCTACAACACCCAAATGACACAAAACTGGTCTCATTGGTTAGTGCTACGTTTGTGCTGTTTTGTGCTGCTAAAATTTCCGTTCTACCTTTTATCGTTTTTGCGTTATTAATGATTTATTAAAGGTCACCAAAGGTCAGTCAGCCCCCCTACAACGCCCAAATGACACAAAACTGGTCTCGTTGGTTAGTGCTACGTTTGTGCTGTTTTGTGCCGCTAAAAATTCCGTTCTATCTTTTATCGTTTTTGCGTTATTAATGATTTATTAAAGGTCACCAAAGGTCAGTCAGCCCCCCTACAACGCCCAAATGACGCAAAACTGGTCTCGTTGGTTAGTGCTACGTTTGTGCTGTTTTGTGCTGCTAACATTTCCGTTCTATCTTTTATCGTTTTTTCGTTATTAATGATTTATTAAAGGTCACCAAAGGTCAGTCAGCCCCCCTACAACGCCCAAATGACACGAAACTGGTCTCGTTGGTTAGTGCTACGTTTGTGCTGGTTTGTGCTGCTAAAATTTTTATTTGTGCTGTTATGGTTTTTAAGTTATAACAGTTTATTTTTTTTTTTCAAACCCCACTCACTTTGCCCACCCTACAATCAGCACAAATAAAAACTCAAGTGTGTTTCTTTAGTGCTACATTTGTGCTGTTTTGTGCTGCTAAAATTTCCGTTCTACCTTTTATCGTTTTTGCGTTATTAATGATTTATTAAAGGTCACCAAAATCAGTCAGCCCCCCTACAACACCCAAATGACACAAAACTGGTCTCATTGGTTAGTGCTACGTTTGTGCTGTTTTGTGCTGCTAAAATTTCCGTTCTACCTTTTATCGTTTTTGCGTTATTAATGATTTATTAAAGGTCACCAAAGGTCAGTCAAAGGGCATGAAACTGGGCTGGTTGATGCCTCCTTTGTGCTGGTTTGTGCTGTTTAAATATCAGTTCTATCGCTTTTCGTTTTTCAGTTATTTACTATTATAACGATGTGAAACGCGTTAAATAGTAAATAACTGAAAAACAAAAAGAGGTAGAGCTGATATTTAAACAGCACAAACCAGCACAAAGGAGGCACCAACCAGCCCAGTTTCATGCCCTTTGTCTCTTGTAGGGGGGCTGGGTAACCTTTGGTGACCTTTAATAAATCAACAATAACTGAAAAACAAAAGGAGATAGAGTGGAAAGTAAATAGGCACAAACCAACACAAACGTGGCACTAACCAACCAGCCCGTTTTCATTTTGTTTGGCTGCTGTAGGGGGTGTCAGGGAAGGCTTTCGCATAGCACAAATGATGTCTCCCTGTACATACATATGTGCATGCGCAGACTGGCAACTGGCTGGGCAGATGAGCGTGAGCCTGTCACCAATGCTGGCACCAGACAGACTATTTAAACAGGCTGCAATTTGGTGTGCCGCTTCTATGTGTTCATTCCTGATTCCTGTATTTGACCTCTGATCCTAACCCAGCTTGCTCCTGATCTCCGTTTGACTGCTACCTGCCCTGACCTTGGCTTGTCTCTGGATTCTGCTTCTGCCTTCTCTTCTTGCCTGATCTACCTCCTGTTGCTGACTTGGTTTGTGACCCGACTATCCTGTTGTGTGCCGTCTATGCCTGATCTGCCTGACCATTATGGACCCGGCTCATCTGACCCTGCATCCTGCTCATCCAGCCTGCTACAGCTCTTCAGCCCAGCAAGGTCTCATCTGTCTCCTGCTTCCAGTTGCTTACCCACAGTCTGCCACCAGCCAAGCTCAGTGCCAGCTCATCTGCCACCAGCTGGTTCTGCCGCCACATCCACCTGCTGACTGCTTCCACCACGCAGTATACTGGACTGATCACAGGCACTCATACCTCACTGTGCTCCCATGGCTGCTTTCCAACCAGGAGTCCACTAACCAGGTATGTGACAGGAGGGCGGGGTGATGTCATCATCTAGAAAAAACAAATTGCTATTATCTTAAAAATAAAAGCAGCACAAATCTTTATTATTATGAAACAAAAAGCACAAATATAAAAACAAGCTTTTATAACTAAAAAACCATAACAGCACAAATAAAAATTTTAGCAGCACAAACCAGCACAAATGAGGCACTAACCAACGAGACCAGTTTCGTGTCATTTGGGCGTTGTAGGGGGGCTGACTGACCTTTGGTGACCTTTAATAAATCATTAATAACGAGAAAACGATAAAAGATAGAACGGTAATTTTAGCAGCACAAAACAGCACAAACGTAGCACTAACCAACGAGACCAGTTTTGCGTCATTTGGGCGTTGTAGGGGGGCTGACTGACCTTTGGTGACCTTTAATAAATCATTAATAACGCAAAAACGATAAAAGATAGAACAGAATTTTTAGCGGCACAAAACAGCACAAACGTAGCACTAACCAACGAGATCAGTTTTGTGTCATTTGGGCGTTGTAGGGGGGCTGACTGACCTTTGGTGACCTTTAATAAATCATTAACAACACAAAAACGATAAAAGATAGAACGGAATTTTTAGCAGCACAAAACAGCACAAACGTAGCACTAACCAACAAGACCAGTTTTGTGTCATTTGGGCGTTGTAGGGGGGCTGACTGACCTTTGGTGACCTTTAATAAATCATTATTAACGCAAAAACGATAAAAGATAGAACGGAATTTTTAGCAGCACAAAACAGCACAAACGTAGCACTAACCAACAAGACCAGTTTTGTGTCATTTGGGCGTTGTAGGGGGGCTAGGTGATGTCATAGTCTGGAAAAAACAATTGCTAATATCTTAAAAATAAAAGCAGCACAAATGTAAATTTTTACGGCACAAAACAGCACAAACGTAGCACTAAAGAAACACACTTGAGTTTTTATTTGTGCTGATTGTAGGGGGGCCAGCTTCGCTGAGCTTTAAGAGGTGGACGATCTACTTAAGGCAGTATATACCACCTTGGAGATTCAAGAAGAGAAGACCCAGCTATCGATACATGATAAAATGTATCAAGGGCTGGAGGAGGCCAGACATAGACTTTCCTGTTCACAAAGTTTAAAAAAAAAAAAAGAAAAAGAATGGAAAAAAGGTTTCCTTTTGAAGAAGACAAAGCGTTGGAACAAGAAACCAAAAATTGATGCCCCTTTTTCCCAGGTGTCCAGACAGATGGATCTGGCATTCGAGGATATGGGCGTGTTGAAGGAGGCCATGGATAAAAGAGCAGATGCGCTTTTAAAGAAAGCCTGGGACTCATCCCTATGTAACCTTAAATCGACGATGGCCGCTACAGTTGTTGCTAGAAATATGGAGTGTTGGCTGGAACAACTCAAAGGTCATGTGGTAGCAGGTATTTCTAGGAAAGATCTGTTGGAGTCCTTCCCTACCCTTTTAAGAGAGGTCAAATATATGGCTGATTCCTCAGCCGAATCCAATAGGATGTTGGCCAGATCCTCAGCACTTGTTAACTCTGCCAGGAGGGCTCTTTGGCTGAAAACCTGGTCAGGTGACTCGGCATCAAAGGTAAAACTCTGTGGGATCCCTTTTACAGGTGACCTGGTCTTTGGACCAGAGTTAGAGACAGTCCTTGATAGGACAGTTGATAAGAAAAAGGTTTTCCCACAGAAAAAGAAGAAAGGGCAGCAAAGGAAGAATTTTCGTCCTTTTCAACAGGCCCATAAGAAAAGGGATCAAACCCAGAAAAGGCCCTGGAACCCTCAGAAAGGGAGAGGCAGAGGAGGGGTGCTCTTTAGACCTCCTGAGCAGACCCCAAAAAAGCAATGACCATCTCCCAGTAGGCGGGAAGCTATAGGACTTCCTGCCAGCTTGGGAAAAAGCAACAGAAAGTCCCTTTGTTCTGAATTTAATCCATCAGGGATATCAGCTAGATTTTTTACAGACACCTCAAGTCGGTTTTATGTGACAAACCTCCCAAGGGATCAGGAGAAGGCCTTGGCTATGAGATCTCTGTTAGGATAATTGATGCAACAGGGTGTCATTTGCCAAGTCCCGAAAGATCAAGAGGGGAAGGGGTTTTACTTCTACATTTTCCTGGTCAAAAAATCTTCAGGAAAATTTTGGTTGATTCTCAACCTGAAAATTGTGAAACGGTCCATAAAATACAAAAAATTCAGGATGGATACAATTTTCTCAGTGAGAAATCTACTTACCCCCAGATGTTACATGGCGTCTATCGATCTGTGACAAGGCTGCGATTAGTATATGGAGATAGGCGTCTCTCAGAAGTTCCTGCAATTAGCGGCTAATCTGGGGGGAGGAAGATTTGGCACCTGCAGTTCAGGGCTCTGCCTTTTGGCCTATCATCCTCTCCCCGGGTATTCACAACAGTGATGGCAGAAGCTCTGGAATCCCTGAGACTGAAGGGGATCCCAATAGTACCCTACTTGGACGATTTACTGCCGTTTGCCAACTCAAAAGACCAAGTACAGATCAACCTGCAGGTAACCTAAGCACATTTAAATGGATTGGGCTGGCTTCTGATCCTTCAGAAATCAAATCTGGTGCCATCTCAAAGAGTAAGGTTTCTGGGGTACGAAATAGATTAAATAGAACAAAGAATCTTCCTCCCTCAAGAAAAGGTGGAAAAAATGCAGGTGACACTGAGGATACTTCAAACCAACACAGAGGTGTCCGTATGGCAAGCCTTGTCTGTTCTAGGTCTATTGACAGCAGCAATCCCCTCAGTACAATAGGCCAGGTTTCATGCTCGACCCCTACAGGCGGACATTTTTCTGAACTGGTCACACCAGGAACCACTGGAGAAGAAGTTCAGGATAGGCGTAAAGGCAAAGAGATCACTTTGGTGGTGGAGAGATCAGGAAAACACCTCAAAAGTCTCCCATGGACTTTCCCGGTAACTTGGAGGTTAACAACAGATGCGAGTGCATGGGGGTGGGGAGCTCACCTAGAGGAACGGATAACTCAGGGGGTATGGTTCAAACCAGAGGCAAGAAGGTCCTCAAATTGGAGGCAGTTGAAGGCTATCCACCTAAGCCTCCTTTGTTTCCAGGTACTCTCTGACAAAATGGCGGCAGTTTTATACCCAACAAAACAAGTGGGCACAAGGAGCAAGACTCTAATGGAACTAGCTCGTCAGATGCTGAGCTGGGCAGAGAAACATTTGGCGTCGTTGTCTGCAGTCCATTTGAAAGGAAAACACCCTGGCGGATCTCCTCAGCAGGAGAGGAGTAAGAGAAGCAGAGTGGTCTCTAAACCGGGAGCTATTTGTGATGATCTCTGAGAGGTGGGGCTTTCCTCAAGTGGACCTCTTTGCAAATCAAAGAAATGCAAAAACACCAGCTTTTTTCTCTCTTCAGAGGCAGGATCAAGCCCCTTCGAGTGCATGCGTTAGCCCACAAATGTGACTTCCTTATGCCTTTCCTCCATTTCAACTAATACTGCGGGTGTTAGCAAAACTCAGAGCGGAGTCCACAAGTCTGATACTAATCGCCCCTTATTGGCTGAAGGGGCCCTGGTTTTCCACCCGAGTAGAGCTTTCAGCAAAACCCCCCCTGGAGATTACCACTCAGGGCAGATCTTCTGTGTCAAGGGCAGATTTTCCATCCAGAGCTAGCTTACCTCAATCTGTCAGCCTGGTTTCTGAGGAGAAAATAGTAAGGAAAAAGGGACTCTCAGAAAAGCTCATCAGCATCCTTCTTGCCAGTAGGAAGAAGGTCACCAGGGCTATCTACTTTAATTTAGTTAGCATTATTTTAGTTTTAGAATTTCTCCAGGAAGGTATGGTTTGGCAGCGAGTACCCTCAAAACGCAGGTAGCTGTTTTATCAGTTTTTTTTAAAAAAACCCTGTCAAGGGAGCCCTTGGTAGTTAGGTTCTTTAGGGCTATGGCAAAAATTAGGCCTAGACCTCTTATTACTTTTCCCAAGTGGGACTTATCTTTAGTTCTTCAGGGACTCTCTAAGTCACCGTTCGAGCCGATAGAAGAAACATCATTAAGATTTCTAACACTAAAGACTATACTTCTGGTGGCAGTGACATCTGCCCATAAAATTAGTGAAATACAGGCATTTTCAACCCAAGAGCCTTTTATGAGATGTCTGCTAGACAGGATAGTCCTAAAGACGGACCCAGCCTTCCTACCTAAAGTTTCCCGGTCTTTCACCAGATACAAGTATATGTACATATATGTTAGCGCACAGGACCAATGGTAATGCAATAAAGATAATGCAATAAAATGATGCAATAAATAATGCAATACAATAATGCAATAAAAATGCAGTAGGATATACAGTAGACTAAGGATAAGGATAGGTTTGTGTCACAGACCTAGCCAGAACAGAGGCTGTTGGAGAGGACTGTATGCAAGCCTGTTGCCATTTGATTATGGGCCCTGGATTTTCAATGGATTCATTCTGTTGGGACACATCCTGTGAGGAGATGCTGGTGTCATCACCCTGTGTTTATGTTAATTGAATGAGCTAATGACATTGTCCTCTAAACAATGTAGGAGACGGGACGACTGCTATAACTGTGTGAAGCTCGGTGACCACAAGTCTGGGCGAAAGGTCATGTCTCAGTCACCTAGGCTGTATAAAGGATTAGATAATTAGCTCATGTTAATTAGGTTACGTTTGTATTGTTAGAGTAATCTTCTCCTGTGTATATAAGACTGTATTCTGGTTCTGAATAAAGTCAGTTCTTGGTAGCAACAAGCAAGTGTCGCCTTGTTTGTGCTCAGAGAGGTTGGGATATCTGTATACAGACTGGGAGGAAGTGGTATATGACGGAAGCACTCAAGCGGAGTGTGGGACGTTCCGTGACAGTTTGTATTTGCCTGGAGATATAAAAAGTCCATGACGAATAGTCACTGTAGTTAAAAAGCTGTGGTTTAAAATACTTGGGTATCTCTGTATAGGGACCAGCGCTAAGGGCAAGCTTTTACAGGCGAGTGAAGTCAGCTCTCTAATACACAGGAGGAAAAAAAACAGGAGATCATTCTCCCTACCTGCAGTGGTCCCACCCTGGAGTAAGTGCTCGGTTATCATCTGCTGTCCGGAAAGGTGAAGGGAGAAAACCTTAGTTAGACTTACCAGTGACGGTATTTCTATGAGCCTTTCAGGACAGCAGCCTACTTCCCTCCCTAGATTATCATATGTAAAGTATAATTATGGGGCTTGGTAATTGTCTGCTTATATCTTCCAGCATATTGGAGGTCTTCTCGGTAATAACTGAAGTCATGGTGGAAGCAGCTGTTTTTAAAAGGGGCGTTGTCACGCAGTGTTTCCTGTGAAGAGGTGGAGCTACGCACTCTCCAATATAGAAATATCGTCACTGGTAAGTCTAACTAAGGTTTTTTCCCACAAATAGAGCTTTCTTTTGGTGGTATTTGATCACCTCTGTAGTTTTTATTTTTTGCGCTATAAACTAAAAAAGAGTGACAATTTTGAAAAAAAAACATATTTTTTACTTTTTGCTATAATAAATATCCCTCCCAAAAAATGTTAAAAAACTAATTTCTTCATCAGTTTAGGCCAATATGCATTCTTCTACATATTTTTGGTAAAAAAAAACGCAATAAGCATATATTGATTGGTTTGCGCAAAATGTATAGCGTCTATAAAATAGGGCATAGATCTTTTGCATTTTTATTATTATTATTTTTTTTTTATTAGTAATGGTGGCGATCTGCGATTTTTAGCAGTACTGCAACATTGCAGTGGACAGATCGGACCCTTTTTTGGGACCATTGACATTTATACAGCGATCAGTGCTATAAAAAGGCACTGATTACTGTGTGAAAATAATAAAGTGTGGCGCTGAAAGGTGACAAGATGGTGTTATTGATCAAATAACTGTGATGTCCAAAGGAGAGGTACCAAGTCCTGAAGTGTATACCTGATGTACTAGTGATGGTTTAAATAATAAACACAAAACACCATGAAAGCAAAAGTAACAAAAATAAAGAGTTAGGTGTTATAGATGTGAGAACACATACAAATGGTGAAAGACATATCCTAAATCAATATATCAATTAGATATGGATTATATATGTAGGATAACACATTCCAAAAGTAACTTAAAAGTCCAATATAATGAGTATATAAAATACCACATTGTACCGTGTGTACAACCCAAAAGGAATATTGTGTTCATTGAAGCAAAACCAGGGTGTAAAAGCATAAGTCCATAAAGGAAGTGAGTATGTGTAAATACTTAAAGTCCGTTATTAAATAATGGGGTGATCTCAATTAATCCCGTGGCAGTCTGAATACAAGCAGTCCTCATGTAGGGTAAATGGGAACTGTTGGAAGTGTCCTTGAATATGGGTGGATTCTTCACTTGTTATGATGGTATCAACCCAAGGGAATAAGCAAAAAAATGCCCTTACCAGACAAGGTGGACTCACAGGCCCTTAGCGGTGAGTCAAACGAGCTTGTACCGTCAAGCGGTGTAGTGCAGCGAGCCGTATGATGGTCCTGGGCAGGGTCTCATCAGATGTCGCCAGATGGTATATCCCTGGAGGTGCTAAACCGGAATCAGGTGCTTCAATGTTCAGTCTCGATCATCAGGGGCGATCACTTCCTCAACGACCAATCATATGGATAAGCAAATAAAAGAAAAAAAACTTCCACATAGTGTGAATCCTTTTTATAAAAACGTTGTAGCGTTTTATTGGTATCAAAAATATTTTTTTTCCCAAAGATTTGCAAAAATGGGCAGTAAAAACTCAGCTCAAAAAGGCAAGACAATATAAAATTTAGTGCAGTAAATGATGGTAAGGGTATAGACATAAGAACTGATTACTGTGTAAATGTCACTGGCTGGGAAAGGGATAACACTAGGGGGCGATCAAAGGGTTAAATGTGTTCCCTCTTGTGTGTTTCTAACTGCGGGGGGATGGGACTGACTGAAGGAGGAAACATATCACTGTTCATAATTACTAGGAACAAACGATCTGTCTCTCCTGTCAGAATGGGGATTTGTGTGTTTACACACACAAAACCCCATTCTGACTCTCGTGCCCACGATCGTGGGTGGTTGACAGACATCGCGGCCGCCGGCCACACACATCGGGTTCCCCACCGTGCAGCGGGGCGTGTGCGTGCCTGCTATGGCTTTTATAGGAGCCAACGTACCAGTACAGCGATTTGTGGGAACGAGCCGACCTGCCGCCATATAATGACGGTGGCTGGTCGGCAAGTGGTTAAGCAACACATCACCCACCAGGCACCATCAATATTCTCTTGCACAAATGCACCACAAAATAGTCCATTCAGTACCCTGCAGTGGTTGATGGCTATCTCTGATACAAAGTCCTTAAAGTGGTTGTAAACCTCATTCATGAAATATGAACAAAGCATATCCCTCTATAGTGTGTGATTATCTCAATTAGGTGCACTAAGTGTCATTTCAGTCCACTGCCTCATTCCTCTGCTATAAGCATGAGTCACTTATATCACTTAAAAAGTTTTCCTGACACCAAGAGAAAAATGGTGACGGGGATGGACCTTCAGCTGATTAACAGCCTCAGCTCTGTTCATGTGTGAAGGTTAGGGATGAGCTTCGTGTTCGAGTCGAACCCATGTTCGACTCGAACATCGGCTGTTCGACCGTCCGTCGAATTGCGAACGATATGGGCCGTTCGCGCCAAATTCGTGTGGCGCGTCACGGCCCATAATTCACTGCGGCATCGCAGTGCATTGCTGGCTGATGATTGGCCAAGCATGCACTATGACCCGCATGCTTGGCCAATCACAGCGCCGTCAGTAGAGAGAGCTGTAATTGGCCAAAGCCAGGGTGGCTTTGGCCAATTATGGCTCAGGGGATTTAGTACACACCCCACACTATATAAGGCCGCCTGCACGGCGGCCCTGTGTAGTGTGTGTTCCGGTGTGCTGAGCGATAGAGAGAGAGAGAGACAGTGTCATTTGATTTGAGTTAGATAGATTAGGCAGAACAGTCAGTCAGTTAGCTGCACTTACAGTGTATTGTGTATATATATGCATCCCAGGTGTTGCATATATATATATACACTGTATTCAGTTTAGCTAGATCCGTTCCTGTTATCTTCTATCTAGACTATTTACATTCAGTGCAGTGTGTCCTGCTCACAGTGTTCAGCTAGATCCGTTCCTGCTATTTACATTCAGTACAGTGCTTCCTGCTCACAGTGTTCAGCTAGATCCGTTCCTGCTATTTACATTCAGTGCAGTGCGTGCTGCTCACAGTGTTCAGCTAGATCCGTTCCTGCTATTTACATTCAGTGCAGTGCGTCCTGCTCACAGTGTTCAGCTAGATCCGTTCCTGCTATTTACATTCAGTGCAGTGCGTGCTGCTCACAGTGTTCAGCTAGATCCGTTCCTGCTATTTACATTCAGTGCAGTGCGTGCTGCTCACAGTGTTCAGCTAGATCCGTTCCTGCTATTTACATTCAGTGCAGTGCGTCCTGCTCACAGTGTTCAGCTAGATCCGTTCCTGCTATTTACATTCAGTGCAGTGCGTGCTGCTCACAGTGTTCAGCTAGATCCGTTCCTGCTATTTACATTCAGTGCAGTGCGTGCTGCTCACAGTGTTTAGCTACATCCGTTGCTGCTGTTTACATTCAGTGCAGTGCGTCCTGCTCACAGTGTTCAGCTAGATCCGTTCCTGCTATTTACATTCAGTGCAGTGCGTCCTGCTCACAGTGTTCAGCTAGATCCGTTCCTGCTATTTACATTCAGTGCAGTGCGTCCTGCTCACAGTGTTCAGCTAGATCCGTTCCTGCTATATACATTTAGTGCAGTACGTCCTGCTCACAGTGTTCAGCTAGATCCGTTCCTGTTATCTTCCTACTGACAGGCAGGCTTGTCTGGTTACAGTATATAAAGCTACCTGAAGAAAATTACAGGTGTTCTTTTTGATCCTATTAGTACCACGGTCAGGCAGCTAGACTATTTACATTTAGTACAGTGTGTCCTGCTCACAGTGTTCAGCTAGATCCGTTCCTGTTATTTACATTCAGTGCAGTGCGTCCTGCTCACAGTGTTCAGCTAGATCCGTTCCTGCTATTTACATTCAGTGCAGTGCGTCCTGCTCACAGTGTTCAGCTAGATCCGTTCCTGCTATTTACATTCAGTGCAGTGCGTCCTGCTCACAGTGTTCAGCTAGATCCGTTCCTGCTATTTACATTCAGTGCAGTGCGTGCTGCTCACAGTGTTCAGCTAGATCCGTTCCTGCTATTTACATTCAGTGCAGTGCGTCCTGCTCACAGTGTTCAGCTAGATCCGTTCCTGCTATTTACATTCAGTGCAGTGCGTCCTGCTCACAGTGTTTAGCTAGATCCGTTCCTGCTATTTACATTCAGTGCAGTGCGTCCTGCTCACAGTGTTCAGCTAGATCCGTTCCTGCTATTTACATTCAGTGCAGTGCGTCCTGCTCACAGTGTTCAGCTAGATCCGTTCCTGCTATTTACATTCAGTGCAGTGCGTGCTGCTCACAGTGTTCAGCTAGATCCGTTCCTGCTATTTACATTCAGTGCAGTGCGTCCTGCTCACAGTGTTCAGCTAGATCCGTTCCTGCTATTTACATTCAGTGCAGTGCGTCCTGCTCACAGTGTTTAGCTAGATCCGTTCCTGCTATTTACATTCAGTGCAGTGCGTCCTGCTCACAGTGTTCAGCTAGATCCGTTCCTGCTATTTACATTCAGTGCAGTGCGTCCTGCTCACAGTGTTCAGCTAGATCCGTTCCTGCTATTTACATTCAGTGCAGTGCGTCCTGCTCACAGTGTTTAGCTAGATCCGTTCCTGCTATTTACATTCAGTGCAGTGCGTCCTGCTCACAGTGTTCAGCTAGATCCGTTCCTGCTATTTACATTCAGTGCAGTGCGTCCTGCTCACAGTGTTCAGCTAGATCCGTTCCTGTTATCTTCCTACTGACAGGCAGGCTTGTCTGGTTACAGTATATAAAGCTACCTGAAGAAAATTACAGGTGTTCTTTTTGATCCTATTAGTACCACGGTCAGGCAGCTAGACTATTTACATTTAGTACAGTGTGTCCTGCTCACAGTGTTCAGCTAGATCCGTTCCTGCTATTTACATTCAGTGCAGTGCGTCCTGCTCACAGTGTTCAGCTAGATCCGTTCCTGCTATATACATTTAGTGCAGTACGTCCTGCTCACAGTGTTCAGCTAGATCCGTTCCTGTTATCTTCCTACTGACAGGCAGGCTTGTCTGGTTACAGTATATAAAGCTACCTGAAGAAAATTACAGGTGTTCTTTTTGATCCTATTAGTACCACGGTCAGGCAGCTAGACTATTTACATTTAGTACAGTGTGTCCTGCTCACAGTGTTCAGCTAGATCAGTTCCTGTTATTTACATTCAGTGCAGTGCGTCCTGCTCACAGTGTTCAGCTAGATCCGTTCCTGCTATTTACATTCAGTGCAGTGCGTCCTGCTCACAGTGTTCAGCTAGATCCGTTCCTGTTATCTTCCTACTGACAGGCAGGCTTGTCTGGTTACAGTATATAAAGCTACCTGAAGAAAATTACAGGTGTTCTATCCCAGCTTAGTGCAGCTACAGGCCATTAGTATGTCTGGAAGGCCAAGAAGGAGAGGCAGACAGTCACAAGCCAATAAGAGAGGGCAAGCAGGCTCTGTGTCTAGTGCTGGTCGTGGAGACGGTGCATCCTCATCAGCACGTGGCCATGGGACACGCTTGGCCTTTTTTTCGGCAGCTGGCCGTGTTGAGCCGCAACATGCGGAAGACTTGGTCGAGTGGATGACCAAGCCGTCCTCATCCTCCTCATCCTCTCTCACCCATGCCCAGGGTGCTTTGTCTGGCAAAGCAGCGGCCTCTTCCCTCAGCTCAATGTCATCAGTGACTCCTTCCCTAGCCCCACCATGTCCTCCTGAGGATTCCCTCGAACTGTTTGACCACAGTGTTGGGTACATGCTCCAGGAGGATGCCCAGCGTTTGGAAGGCTCTGATGATGATACTGAGCTCAATGAAGGCAGTAACATGAGCACGGACAGAGGGGGTGCCCAAGAAGGACAGCAATCTGGCAGTCATGCTCCCCCTGCTGCAGCATACTGCCAGGTTTGCTCCAGTGATGAGGAGGGAGGGGATGATGAGGTCACTGACTCAACGTGGGTGCCTGATAGGAGAGAGGAGGAGGAGGAGGAGGAGGAGGAGGTGGCACATCACCAACTAGGCAGGATGCCCTCCAGGGGCCAGCCTAAGGGCAGCACATTGACTGCATCACACCCCAAAGCTCCACATGTGCAGGGCGCTGCAGTCTCTGCGCGTTATTCAAAAAGTTCTTTGGTGTGGGCCTTTTTTGAGACGAGTGCATCAGATCGCACCGCTGCTATTTGCAATATATGTCTCAAGCGTATCTCGCGTGGCCAAAACATCTCCCGCTTGGGTACCACATGCTTGACCAGACATATGTTGACCTGCCATGCAGTTCGTTGGCAAGCGTATCTAAAAGACCCACACCAAAGAACAAAGACGATCTCTCCTTGCTCCTCATCAGCTGAGATTTCCAACCCCACTAGACCTTCAGTCCTCTCTGCGACCTGCAGTGAGAGGAATGAAGGTGTAGAATTAGGTGTGTCACAGCCAAGTACTTATGGGCAATCTGCTTTGGGTACACCGACGTCAGATTGTACCAGGCAAATTTCCCTGCCCCAGCTGCTGCACCGCCGAAAGAAGTTTGCTCCCAGCCATCCACATGCCCAGCGGTTGAATGCTAGCTTGGCAAAATTGCTAGCACTTCAACTGCTGCCTTTTCAGTTGGTAGACTCTGCCCCCTTCCGTGAGTTTGTGGAATGTGCGGTTCCTCAGTGGCAGGTACCCAAACGCCACTTTTTCTCACGGAAGGCGATTCCGGCTCTCTACCGGCATGTGGAAGGCAATGTCCATGCCTCGCTGGACAGGGCGGTCAGCGGTAAGGTGCATATTACCGCTGACTCATGGTCCAGCAGGCATGGACAGGGACGTTACTTAAGTTTCACGGCGCATTGGGTGACTCTGCTGGCAGCTGGGAAGGATGCAGGACAAGGTGCAGTAGTGTTGGAGGTTGTTCCGCCACCACGCCTCCAAAATGCTGATTGTGACACACCTCTCTCCTCCACCCCCTCCTCTTCTTCTTCCTCCATGGCCTCTTCCTCGGAACCAGCGGTGCTCCGTAGGCGTTCAAGGGGCTACGCAAGTACGCAGGCCAAAAGATGCCATGCGGTGCTTGAGCTGGTGTGCTTGGGGGACAGGAGCCACACTGGGGCAGAGGTTCTGTCAGCTCTGCAGGGGCAGGTTCAGAGGTGGTTGACGCCACGCCAACTTAAGGCAGGAATGGTGGTTTGCGACAATGGCACCAACCTCCTCTCTGCCCTCCGACAGGGACAACTGACCCATGTGCCCTGTTTGGCTCACGTCCTTAACTTGGTGGTGCAGCGGTTCTTGGGCAGGTACCCGGGCTTACAGGATGTCCTGAGGCAGGCCAGGAAAGTCTCTGTGCATTTCCGCCGGTCATATAATGCCAGTGCTCGGCTGACGGACCTCCAAAAGGAGTTTAACCTGCCCAAGAACCGCCTAATCTGTGACATGCCCACCAGGTGGAACTCGACGTTGGCCATGCTGCAGCGGCTGCACACGCAGCAGAGGGCCATCAATGAGTACCTGTGCGACTATGGCACCAGGACAGGGTCAGGGGACCTTGGTTTTTTTTCCCCACGCCAGTGGGCCATGATCAGGGATGCATGCACTGTCCTGTCACCATTCGAGGAGGCCACGAGGATGGTGAGCACTGACAGTGCATGCATCAGTGACACTGTCCCCCTTGTCCACCTGTTGGAGCACACGCTGCGTGGGATAATGGACAGGGCACTTGAGGCAGAACAGAGGCAGGAAGAGGAGGACTTCCTTAGCTCTCAAGGCCCCCTTTATCCAGACAGTGTTCCTGCGTGCCCGCCGATCACACAGGAAGAGGACGAGGAGGAGGAGGAGGAGGAGGAGGAGGAGGAAGATTGTGTCAGTATGGAGGTGGAGCCTGGCACTCAGCATCAGCAGTCTTTAAGGGATCAGTCCCAAGGAACACATGGACTTGTACGTGGCTGGGAGGAGGTGGCTGCGGACGTTGTTGTCCTTAGTGACCCAGAGGACTCCGGACCGAATGCCTCAGCAAACCTACGCTGCATGGCCTCCCTGATCCTGCAAAGCCTGCGTAAGGATCCTCGTATTCGTGGTATCAAGGAGAAGGACCAATACTGGCTGGCAACCCTCCTTGATCCACGTTACAAGGGTAAGGTTGCGGACCTTATCTTGCCATCGCAGAGGGAGCAGAGGATGAAACATCTTCGGGAGGCCTTGCAGAAAGGTCTGTGCAACGCGTTCCCAGAGACTGGGAGGTTACAAACTCCTGTTTCTGGACAACGTGTTGCTGAGGCTTCGGTCAGTCAAAGAAGGAGCGGTGGAGAAGGTGGCCGTCTGACCGATGCGTTCAGACAATTTTTTGGTCCGCAGCCCCAAGGTATGATCGGTTCCAGCAACCATCGCCAGCGTCTGTTTTACATGGTGCAGGAATACCTAGGGGCAAGATCAGACTTGGACACCTTTCCCACCGAAAATCCTCTGGGTTACTGGGTCTTGAGGATGGATCACTGGCCAGAGCTTGCACAGTATGCAATTGAGCTACTGGCCTGTCCTGCATCCAGCGTTCTTTCGGAACGCACATTCAGTGCTGCTGGAGGCGTGGTAACCGATCACAGGGTGCGTCTGTCCACCGACTCGGTCGATCGGCTGACCTTCATAAAAATGAATCAGTCTTGGATCACCACCAGCTACCAAGCACCTGATGCAGATGTAACCGAATAATTTTTTTTGAAATCTCAGATCCCTTCAAAGACTGCCTATGCTGATGCTGAGTGACTATCCCTGAGTAATTATCCTCTTCCTCCTCAATCATCACGCTGATAGCTTGTAAGAACATTTTTGGTTCTGGGCGCCACCACCAGTGCCTAAGGCACAATTTTTCAGCCCCTGTTTAACAGGGGCGTGTAATTACAATTTTTGATGTAATACTTTGCAGCAGGGCTCGTTCCTGCATTCCAACTAGAGTGTCTGTGAGGGGTTGCAGTGTTGTGGCACCAGCACCAGTGCCTAAGACCCAATTTTTCAGCCCCTGTCTAACAGGGGCGTGTAATTACAATTTTTGATGCAATACTTTGCAGCAGGGCTTGTTCCTGCATTCCAACTAGAGTGTCTGTGAGGGGTTGCAGTGTTGTGGCACCAGCACCAGTGCCTAAGACCCAATTTTTCTGCCCCTGTCTAACAGGGGCGTGTAATTACAATTTTTGATGCAATACTTTGCAGCAGGGCTTGTTCCTGCATTCCAACTAGAGTGTCTGTGAGGGGTTGCAGTGTTGTGGCACCAGCACCAGTGCCTAAGACCCAATTTTTCTGCCCCTGTCTAACAGGGGCGTGTAATTACAATTTTTGATGCAATACTTTGCAGCAGGGCTTGTTCCTGCGTTTCAACTAGAGTGTCTGTGAGGGGTTGCAGTGTTGTGGCACCAGCACCAGTGCCTAAGACCCAATTTTTCAGCCCCTGTCTAACAGGGGCGTGTAATTACAATTTTTGATGCAATACTTTGCAGCAGGGCTCGTTCCTGCGTTCCAACTAGAGTGTCTGTGAGGGGTTGCAGTGTTGTGGCACCAGCACCAGTGCCTAAGGCCTAATTTTTCAGCTCCTGTTCAACAGGAGCATGTAATTACAATTCTTGATCTAATATTTCACAGCAGGGCCCTGTGAGGGCTTACAGTGTTTTGGCCACAGCAACACCTAAGGCCCAAATTTCTGCTGAGTATATAGGGTAGGACCCTACTTTCAAACATCTAACTTACAAACGACTCCTACTTGCAAACGGAAGGAGACAACAGGAAGTGAGATGAAATCTACCCCTAAGGAAGGGAAATTCTCTCCTGTAAGAGTTAATATGGGAAAACAATTTTTCCTTTCCACTGATGCTTTCCAATCCTTGTTCCACAAAAAAACACAAATTTTCAAAAAACATTTTTCATTGGGACAAAAAAGTGAGGTGAAATCTTCTGAAGAGGAGGAAAGACGCAAAACAAATGTCACAGGGGTGATAACCCTTCCCTATGTTTTCCAAAAAGCTTAGAAAAGATTTTTTGGCTGGAGCTAAACACATTAAAAATGTTCAAAATTACAAACAGATTCTACTTAACAACAAACCTACAGTCCCTGTCTTGTTTGCACCGCCTGTATACTGCTGTTCAGAGTATATAGGGACCTTTCCTTATTTTAATTTGGGTGCGGGGTTCCCCTTAATATCCATACAAGACCCAAAGGGCCTGGTAATGGACTGGGGGGTACCCATGCCGTTTGTCTCACTGATTTTCATCCATATTGCCATGACCCGACATGACATTAAACCCGCAAGCAGTTTTAAATGAGATTTTTTCCTTTAAAAATGACATTTGGTGCAGGGACTGTTCTAAACATGGGAAACACGCGTCACTTTACAGGCATACTATAGACACCCCCCAGGTACGATATTTAAAGGAATATTTCACTTTTTTTTTTTTACTTTAAGCATCATTAAAATCACTGCTCCCGAAAAAACGGCCGTTTTTAAAAGTTTTTTTTGCATTGATACATGTCCCCTGGGGTAGGACCCGGGTCCCCACACCCTTTTTAGGACAATACCATGCAAATTAGCCTTTAAAATGAGCACTTTTGATTTCGAACGTTCGAGTCCCATAGACGTCAATGGGGTTCTAACGTTCGTGCGAACTTGCGGTCCGTTCGCGGGTTCTGGTGCGAACCGAACCGGGGGGTGTTCGGCTCATCCCTAGTGAAGGTACACACAATCAGCTCTCAGAGCTCTCGTCACTGATGAAACTTCAGCTCCCCGCCCCCTGCTTTTCAGAGCTGAGAGATCCTGCGTAAATTTTTCACTTTGAATGGATGTAGGGGAAAAATCATGCCATATCTTTGAGCCTGTTTCTTCTTTGAAGAAAACATTCCTCAAGACCACCTTGCAAGCAGCTAGAGGTAGTCCTGGAACAGACTCTACAATGTTCTTGTCTCTGATCAATGTGTACACAGTCTTTAGCCTCCACAAGTTGGGCTTAACTCATTCCAGGCCCTGCTGCTTTTTAAACTTAAAAGCCCAAATACTACCAGGGAATTTCCAGAAATATACGGGATGGAGCTGTCCCATGTGTCCCATCCAAGGGTAATCCAAATAGGCAGGAGGAAAAAACAGGAAATCAGAGTCCATAGTCTTATCAATCAAAGTCCTGCAAATGCAGTTGCAAGCAAAGAACACCCTTAGTTGTGTAGCAATATTGAGCATGCCTTTACCGCCTTTGAGGGGCTCCTTGAGCATGACTGCCCACTTTACTCTGTCCATCCTGAAGCCCCAGATGAAGTAAAACAACACCCTTGCAGGTGTTGATGCAGGGGAGGCCAGGCCTGGGCGAGGTGCTGTAACACAAAGAGGAGTATCAGTGTCTTTCACATCACATTCTATCACATATCCCAATAGAAGAGAATTATTCATCATTTCAGGGCTGTTGGCAGAGCCATGCGAATCATTGCTTTTCACCTCATGGCCTGATGCACATTTAGAACTGCTGGTGTATAGTACAAATATATGTCAAAAACAACAAACAAAAATTCCCAGCTTACTTACCAGCCAGCCTGCAACAAAATGAATTGACCCTGTCCAACAGTTCACATTAAAAACAAGGGGTTTAGTTTGCACAAATTTGCAAATACCTGCGTAAGCTGCAGTGGCCACATCACGGCACCCCAGTGTACTGCAGGACTAACTCTATAATTTTTTTGAGCCTCCTGAGTTGGAGCACATATATAATAATGGATAGATTAAGAGCGGGTATGCCTGGAGGGAGCCCACCTCTCCTTATAGGTATAGGGATGCACTGGACACCCAGCAATTACACAATGGCAGCAAAGGTATCCAGTGTGTCTCCTCACCACAATACAAACAAATGGCAACCACCTCAACCTATAGCTAGCTTTTGCAGCAAGGAGCACATGGAAGTCCGACGCATGTCAAAAAGTAATAAAACAAAAATTCCCAGCTCAACTACTAGCCAGTCTGCAACAAACCAAATTGACCCTGTCTAACAGTTCATGTTAAAAACAAGGTGTTTAGTTTGCAAATGTATACTAAACTGGGAATTTTTTATCTTTTTTTTTGACATGCGTCGACCTTCCACGTGCTCCATGCTGCCAAGCTTAGTTATAGGTTGAGGTGGTTGCCATTTGTTTGTACAGTACAAATCTAGCCTAATATTACACAGCTAATTATTTCAAACTGTATGCAGTTGGCTCAGGCTATTTAGCTATCATCTATGTCATCTATGTCTATTCTATAAAATAGGACTTGGGACTCAACAGGACAGTATAACTATACAGGTTATGAAGTCAATGAATTAAGCAATCAGAAAGCAGTCACTCTAATCGGTGCATAGTACAGTAAAGCTTCCTAAAACAGAAGGTATTAACGTGTCTCATTCCACCACATATCTTAAAAATTAGCAGTGGGTAAAGCCATGCAAATTATTGCTTTACATCCCATTGGCCAGATGCACACCCAGCTGGTGTATAGTTAAAACATAGCCTTATAATATAGAGCTGTTTTTTTCCACAGTGCATACAGCTGTTTCAAACTGCTTGTCCAGCATCAGTGCAATGTATGGAAACCTTGGCTTCTATGGACCAGGGCTTGGGACCCACAGGAGCCATGGTTTCCATACACTGCACTGATGATGGCCAATCAAAAACACCTGTAAACAGCGAATACCCTCTGTTTCAAGGCTTTACAGTGCTACGCACTGTATAGTGTGAAGGCCTTTTGATTGCTTTATTGCTTTCTCACCATAAGTTATGTACAGTAGTTGTAATGTCTCAAAGTGAAAATAATAAAAGATGATAAAAAATAACCAAAACGGTCACCTGGGGTGAAAAACTAAGAGGGGGCCCTGTATCTGATGTATCCGAATTTCCAAATACAACAATAACGAATTTCTACAAATCCAAATTAAACATAAAGGAAATGTGTTTGTTTTTATTTTTGGATATTTAAAGCTTCCGAATGCAACAAATTATTCAAATTCATTCGCTAATAGCTGGTTGTAAAGGAGCAGGGTGGCCTTCCGGCTGCCGAGTCCTTAACAACTATGACTCATCTGCAGCAGAACTCCCCGCTGTCAGCAGAATGTAAACAAACAATGCCGACCTTAAAAAAATGTAAAAAAAAAAAAAATAGCGTGGGGTCCTCCCCAAAATCAATACCAGACCCTTATGCCAACATGCAGCCTGGCAGGTCAGGAAAGGGGGGGGATAAGTGAGTGCCTCCACCTCTTGAACCATACCAGGCCACATGCCCTCAACATGGGTGACTGCTTTGGGGCAGGGGGGCTTCCCCCCAAAGCACCTTGTCCCCATGTTGATGGTGACCTGGGTCTCTTCCCCACAACTCTCGGTGATGGTTGTGGGAGTCTACGGGCAGGGGGCTTTAACAAGGAGGCCTCCAAATCCCAGTACCCCACCTTTGCGTCAAAAATAAATAAAAACAAAAAGACAGTTTTTGACAAGTCTTTTATCAAAAACGAAACAAAACAAATTCCCCCGAAGTAACGTCTGTGTCAATAAACACCAATAAACGCCGCTGCCTGCTAGATAAAAAAATAAAAGGTCCTCACTCGTGGCTTGCCTCCCAGCATCTGACATCTCTGATTCCCACCAACAGTGAATAAACAAAGGGGCGTGGTCATCCACAGACAAGCAACCCTGCCCCTTTGTTTATTTAGCATCAGTGCTGGGTACGGGAGCTGTCAGTCAGCAGGTGCTTAGCGATGCTAAATGAAGGTGTGGAGCCATCTGTTGTCAACGCTGACCACACCCCTTTGACAAGAGACAATTTTTTTTTTTTTTTTTTTTTTTTTTTTGCACAAAGTTGTCACTAAATGATATATTGCTCAAACATGCCATGGAAATATGTGAAATTACACCCCAAAATACATTCTGCTGCTTCTCCTGAGTACGGGGATACCACATGTGTGAGACTTTTTGGGAGCCTAGCCACGTACGGGACCCCGAAAACCAAGCACCGCCTTCAGGCTTTCTAAGGGCGTAAATTTTTGATTTCACTCTTCACTGCCTATCACAGTTTCGGAGGCCATGGAATGCCCAGGTGGCACAAAACCCCCCCAAATGACCCCATTTTGGAAAGTAGACACCCCAAGCTATTTGCTGAGAGGTATAGTGAGTATTTTGCAGACCTCACTTTTTGTCACAAAGTTTTGAAAATTGAAAAAAAGAAAAAAAAAATGTTTTTTCTTGTCTTTCTTCATTTTCAAAAACAAATGAGAGCTGCAAAATACTCGCCATGCCTCTCAGCAAATAGCTTGGGGTGTCTACTTTCCAAAATGGGGTCATTTGGGGGGGTTTTGTGCCACCTGGGCATTCCATGGCCTCCGAAACTGTGATAGGCAGTAAAGAGTGAAATCAAAAATTTTCACCCTTAGAAATCCTGAAGGCAGTGATTGGTTTTCGGGGTCCCGTACGCGGCTAGGCTCCCAAAAAGTCCCACACATGTGGTATCCCCATACTCAGGAGAAGCAGCTAAATGTATTTTAAGGGGTGCAATTCCACATATGCCCATGGCCTGTGTGAGCAATATATCATTTAGTGACAACTTTATGCAAAAAAAAAAAAAAAAGATTCACTTTCCCGCAACTTGTGTCAAAATATAAAATATTCCATGGACTCAATATGCCTCTCAGCAAATAGCTTGGGGTGTCTACTTTCCAAAATGGGGTCATTTTGGGGGGTTTTGTGCCACCTGGGCATTCCATGGCCTCCGAAACTGTGATAGGCAGTGAAGAGTGAAATCAAAAATTTACACCCTTAGAAATCCTGAAGGCGGTGATTGGTTTTCGGGGCCCCATACGCGGCTAGGCTCCCAAAAAGTCCCACACATGTGGTATCCCCATACTCAGGAGAAGCAGCTGAATGTATTTTGGGGTGCAATTCCACATAGGCCCATGGCCTGTGTGAGCAATATATCATTTAGTGACAACTTTTTGTAAATATTTTTTTTTTTTTTTTGTCATTTTTCAATCACTTGGGACAAAAAAAATAAATATTCAATGGGTTCAACATGCCTCTCAGCAATTTCCTTGGGGTGTCTACTTTCCAAAATGGGGTCATTTGGGGGGGGTTGTACTGCCCTGCCATTTTAGCACCTCAAGAAATGACATAGGCAGTCATAAACTAAAAGCTGTGTAAATTACAGAAAATGTACCCTAGTTTGTAGACGCTATAACTTTTGCGCAAACCAATAAATATACGCTTATTGACATTTTTTTTACCAAAGACATGTGGCCGAATACATTTTGGCCTAAATGTATGACTAAAATTTAGTTTATTGGATTTTTTTTATAACAAAAATTAGAAAATATCATTTTTTTCAAAATTTTTGGTCTTTTTCCGTTTATAGCGCAAAAAATAAAAACCGCAGAGGTGATCAAATACCATCAAAAGAAAGCTCTATTTGTGGGAAGAAAAGGACGCAAATTTCGTTTGGGTACAGCATTGCATGACCGCGCAATTAGCAGTTAAAGCGACGCAGTGCCAAATTGGAAAAAGACCTCTGGTCCTTAGGCAGCATAATGGTCCGGGGCTCAAGTGGTTAATGTACACACAGCACCCCATATTGTACACACAGCACCCCATATTGACAGAAAAACACAGAATTGTTGACATTTTTGCAGATTTATTAAAAAAGAAAAACTGAAATATCACATGGTCCTAAGTATTCAGACCCTTTGCTGTGACACTCATATTAAACTCGGGTGCTGTCCATTTCTTCTGATCATCCTTTAGATGGTTCTACACCTTCATTTGAGACATGCTGTGTTTGATTATACTGATTGGACTTGATTAGGAAAGCCACACACCTGTCTATATAAGACCTTACAGCTCACAGTGCATGTCAAAGCAAATGAGAATCATGAGGTCAAAGGAACTGCCTGAAGAGCTCAGAGACAGAATTGTGGCAAGGCACAGATCTGGCCAAGGTTACAAAAAATTTCTGCTGCACTTAAGGTTCCTAAGAGCACAGTGGCATCCATAATCCTTAAATGGAAGACGTTTGGGACGATCAGAACCCTTCCTAGAGCTGGCCGTCCGGCCAAATTGAGCTATCGGGGGAGAAGAGCCTTAGTGAGAGAGGTAAAGAAGAACCCAAAGATCACTGTGGCTGAGCTCCAGAGATGGGAGAAAGTTGTAGAAAGTCAACCACCACTGCAGCCCTCCACTAGTCGGGGCTTTGTGGCAGAGTGGCCCAATGGAAGCCTCTCCTCAGTGCAAGACACATGAAAGCCCACATGGAGTTTGCTAAAATACACCCGAAGGGCTCCAAGATGGTGAGAAATAAGATTCTCTGGTCTGATGAGAGAAGGAAAGAAAGAAAGAGGGGGACGGAGAAAGAAGGAAGGAAAGAGAAAGAAATAAAGACAAAAAGAATGGAAAGAAAGAGAGATGGATAAAGAAAGAGAAAGAAAGAAAGAAAGAAAGAAAGAAAGAAAGAAAGAAAGAAAGAAAGAAAGAAAGAAAGAAAGAAAGAAAGAAAGAAAGAAAGAAAGAAAGAAAGAAAGAAAGAAAGAGAAGGAAGAAAGAGAAGAAAGAGAAGAAAGAAAGAGAAGAAAGAGAAGAAAGAAAGAGAAGAAGGAAGGAGAGAAAGAAAGAAAAAAGAATGTTAAGAAGGAAGGAAGGAGAAAAAGAAAGAAAGCGAGGGGGCCTGTAGCTGCACCCATCATTCAGATATCCCCGCACAAAGTCAAGGACGTCGTATGACAACCGGCGGGCAGGAAGTGGTTAAAACGCATTTTTTTTAAACACAAAGTTGTCAATTTATACAATATTTCTAACACATAACATGTACATACCAAAAATGACACCCCAAAATAGATTCTCCTACTCCTCCTGAGTACGGCGATACCACATGTGTGAGACTTCCACAGCCTGGCCACATACAGAGGCCGAGTACAGCCGAGTATGGCCGAGCATGGCTGGGTATAACTGAGCATGGCTGGGTATGGCAGAGTATGGCTGGGTATCACCGAGTATTGCAGAGTATGGCTGGGTATCACCGAGTATTGCAGAGTATGGCTGGGTATCACCGAGTATTGCAGAGTATGGCTGGGTATCACCGAGTATTGCAGAGTATGGCTGGGTATCACTGAGTATTGCAGAGTATGGCTGGGTATCACCGAGTATTACAGGGTATTGCGGGGTATTGCAGAGTATGGCAGGGTATTGCAGAGTATGGCAGGGTATTGCAGAGTATGGTAGGGTATCGCCGAGTAGCACAGAGTATGGCTGGGTATTGCACGGTATTGCAGAGTATTGCGGGGTATTGCAGAGTATTGCACAGTATTGTGGGGTATTGCAGAGTATTGCACAGTATTGTGGGGTATTGCAGAGTATTGCACAGTGTTGCGGGGTATTGCACAGTACTGTAGAGTATTGCACAGTGTTGCGGGGTATTGAAGAGTATTGCGGGGTATTGCAGAGTATTGCACAGTACTGTGGAGTATTGCAGAGTATTGCGGGATATTGCAGAGTATTGCACAGTATTGTGGGGTATTGCAGAGTATTGCACAGTGTTGCGGGGTATTGCAGAGTATTGCACAGTGTTGCGGGGTATTGCAGAGTATTGCACAGTGTTGCGGGGTATTGCAGATTATTGCGGGGTATTGCAGAGTATTGCACAGTATTGTGGGGTATTGCAGAGTATTGCACAGTATTGTGGGGTATTGCAGAGTATTGCACAGTGTTGCGGGGTATTGCAGAGTATTGCACAGTATTGTGGGGTATTGCACAGTGTTGCGGGGTATTGCAGAGTATTGCACAGTATTGTTGGGTATTGCAGAGTATTGTACAGTGTTGCGGGGTATTGCAGAGTATTGCACAGTATTGTGGGGTATTGCAGAGTATTGCACAGTGTTGCGGGGTATTGCAGAGTATTGCACAGTGTTGCGGGGTATTGCACAGTGTTGTGGGGTATTGCAGAGTATTGCAGAGTATTGCGGGGTATTGCAGACTATTGCGGGGTATTGCAGGGTATTGCGGGGTGTTGCGGGGTATTGCAGGGTATTGTGGGGTATTGCAGAGTATTGCGGGGTATTGCGGGGTATTGCAAGGTATTGCGGGGTATTGCGGGGTATTGCGGGGTATTGCAGGGTATTGCAGGGTATTGCGGGGTATTGCAGAGTATTGCACGGTATTGCGGGGTATTGCAGAGTATTGCACGGTATTGCGGGGTATTGCAGAGTATTGCACAGTATTGTGGGGTATTGCAGAGTATTGCACAGTATTGCGGGGTATTGCAGAGTATTGCACAGTATTGTGGGGTATTGCAGAGTATTGCACAGTGTTGCGGGGTATTGCAGAGTATTGCACAGTGTTTCGGGGTATTGCAGAGTATTGCACAGTATTTCGGGGTATTGCAGGGTATTGCAGAGTATTGCACAGTATTGCGGGGTATTGCAGAGTATTGCACAGTATTGCGGGGTATTGCAGAGTATTGCACAGTATTGCGGGGTATTGCAGAGTATTGCACAGTATTGTGGGGTATTGCACAGTATTGTGGGGTATTCAGCAGTGGTGGTCACTGGCCATTAACCTCGCCTCAGCCTCCTCCCCTCCCCCAATCCAGCCATTTATTAATCTGTTTTTTAAGTGTTTACTTACACAAGTTCAGACTCAGAAGTTCTGAGTCTGAACTTGTGTAAGTAAACACTAAAAAACAGATTAATAAATGGCTGGATTGGGGGAGGGGAGGAGGCTGAGGCGAGGTTAATGACCAGTGACCACCACTGCTGAAGATCTGAGTGAGAACACTGGCACTGCGCTCTTCTACATTCCTGATTGAATCCAGCCTGAGCCAGCCAGCCAGCCAGGCAGTAGCTCCTCAGCTCGGCTCCGCTTGATAACAGACAGCGCGCCGACACGACACAGCTCACAGCTCCCGCCTCCCTGCGCTCCTCTCTGCGTCCTCCCACCTCGCCTCCGGCCGTGAGTGACGTCACGGCGCTGGCAGAGACTACGGGACTCCTCCGTAGGGGAGTAAACAGTGTAGTTGTGTGCTGAGGGAAGGGAGGATCATGCAGGAGCGCACAGCTGCGCCCCCCCCTATACCAAATGGTACTGCCCAGGGCACGTGCCCCCTCCGCCCCTGCCTTGTACCGGCCCTGCTTGGCACCAACCTTCTCTCCGCCCTCTAACAGGGTCACTTGACCCATGTTCCATGTTTGGCACACATCCTGAATTTGGTGGTGCAGTCATTCTTGAGCAGGTACCCAGGCTTACGGGATCTCCTGAGGCAGGCCAGAAAAGTCTGTGGTCATTTCCGCTGGTCATACAATGCAAGTGCTCGGCTGGCTGACATTCAAGGGGAATGCAACCTGCCCACCAACCGCCTCATTTGTGACATGCCCACCAGGTGTAACTCAATGTTGGCAATGCTGCAGTGGCTGCACACACAGCAGAGGACCATCAATGAGTACCTGTGCAAGTATGGCACCAGGACAGGGTCAGTGGAGTTTTGGCTTCTTTTCGCCACGCCAGTGGCTACTCATCAAGGATGCATGCACTGTCCTGTCACCATTTGAGGAGGCCACAAGGATGGTGAGCAGCGACAATGCATGCATCAGTGACACTGTCCCTCTAGTCTTCCTGCTGGAGCACATGCTTCGTTGTATCATGGACAGGGCATTTGAGGCAGAACAGCGGGAGGAAGAGAAGGACTTCCTTACCTCTCAAGGCCCCCTTTATCCAGATAGTGGGCCCACCAAACACACAGGAAGAAGAGGAGGAGGAATATTGTGTCAGCATGGATGTAGAGGATAACACTCAGCAACAGTCTTCAAGGGATGGTTTTCAGTCCCCAGAAACCAAAGGAGTTGTACGTGGCTGGGAGAAGGTAGTTACGGATAATGTGATCCTTAGTGACCCAGAGGACCCAGAATCGAATGCCTCTGCAAACTTATGCTGCATGGCCTCCATGATTCTACAAAGCCTGCAAAGGGACCCTAGGATTCGTGGTATCAAGGAGAGGGATCATTACTGGCTGGCAACCCTTCTTGATCCATGTTACAAGGATAAGGTTGCAAAACTCATCCTGCCTTCGCAGAGGGAGCAGAGGATGAAACATCTTCAGGACGCCTTGAAGAAAGGTTTGTGAGGTTACAATTTCCTGGTGGTGCATAATGTGTTGCTGAGGCTTCGAGCGGTGAAGGTGGCTGGCTGCCCGATGCCTTTAAACAATTTTTCAGTCCTCAGCATCAAGGTCTAATCGGTTCAAGAAACAATCGCCAGCATTTGCATTACATGGTGCAGGAATATCTAGGGGCAAGAGCAGACTTGGAGATCTTTCCAACAGAGCATCCACTGGGTTACTGGGTTTTGAGGATGGACCACTGACCAGAACTTAATAAGCAATTGCGCTACTGGCCTGTCCTGCATCCAGCATGTTTGCTGAATGCACATTCAGTGCTGCTGGAGGGTTTGTAACAGATCAAAGAGTGTGCCTCTCCGCAGACTACATTGATAGGCTCACATTCATAAAAATAAATGTCTTGGATCAGCAGCTATCAAGCACCTGATGCTGATGTAACTGATTGAATTTGCTATAGATGTGGGATCCCTTGAAGACTGCCTATGCTGACTATCCTATTCCTCCTCAATTTTGATGATGCTAGCTTCCAACAATATTTTTGGTTTAGGGCACCACCACCACCACCAAAGGCCCAATTTTTTCTGCCCCTGTTTAACAGGGGCAAGTAATTACAATTTTTGATATAATATTTCAACGCAGGGCCCATTCCTGCGCCCAACAAGAGTAACTGTGAGGGCTTACAGTGTAGTGGCACCACCACCCACGGCCCAATTTTTCTGCCCCTGTTTAACAGGGCATGTAATTACAATTTTTGATCTAATATTTCACATCAGAGCCTGTTCCTGCACCCAATAAGAGTATCTGTGAGGGCTTACAGTGTTGTGGCACCACCACCACCGCCCAAGGCCTAATTTTTCTGCCCGTTCAACAGGGGCATGTAATTACAATTTTTGATCTAATATTTCACATCAGGGCCCATTCCTGCACCCAACAAGTACACAATACAGTGCAGTAACTGTGAGGGCTTACAGTGTTCACCAACCCCTAAGGCCCAATTTTCTGCACCGTATATAGGGCAGGCCATATTGTATATATGCTGCTGTTCAGAGTGTTCAGAGTATATAGTGCCTGGGGGACCCCATGCCATTTTTTTTAAAAATGTGGGTGCGGGGTTCCAGACCTGAAGGGCCTGGTATGGATTTTGGGGGTGACATCCACGCCATTTTTTTGGGGTATTTTTATCTATATTGCCGGGATCCGACAATACATTACAGCCGCAAGCAGTTTTACATTACATTTTTTTCTTTTAGAAATGTCATTTTGCTGTGGCACTGTTATAAACATGAGAAAGATGCGCTACTTTACAAGCATACTAAGGACACCCCCAGGCACGATATTTAAAGGAATATTTCATTTTTATTATTTCACTTTAAGCATTATTAATATCACTGCTCCCGAAAAAATGGCAGTTCTTACAACTTTTTTTTTGCATTGATGCATGTCCCCTGGGGCAGGACCTGGGACCCCAAACACTTTTTTTGACAATAACTTGCATATAAGCCTTTAAAATTTTTAGCACTTTTGATTTTTCAAGTTTGTGTCCCATAGATTTTAACGGTGTTCGCGTGTTCAAACTAATTTTTTGCCTGTTTACATGTTCTGCTGCAAACCAAACCTGGGGGTGTTTGGCCCATCCCTAGTTAGTGGTCCTGCAAGGCCTCCAGGGCTCCAGGACCCCAGTCAAGGCCAGGTGCAAGTCAGATGGCAAAACAATTTTCAGCATTCTTTGGGCTTTCTTCTGTAAGTGGAAAAATTCAGCTCCTTAGTTAAGATCATGAAGACAGACACCTGAACTCTTTTCTTTTGCATTTTCGTGCCATGACTTCCTTTGAGGATGATTTTCTTTAACTCAGAAATAATGGTTCTTTCCAGGAATATCTATGTGAACACCAAGAAAGCTTGAGGAACATTGATGGCTCAGGACTTGCTGAATACCCCTCTCATCTCTAGGCTAAAATGTAAGCCCCTGTGCACTTTTCAAAAACAGTTAAGGTATTTTAAGACAAATCCTTTATGCAATTTTAGAAAAATAGTAAAGGATATGTGGCTTCTGCTTTGCTTATATTTATATACAGTATGTGCAAAATAGAGACATATATTGTCAGCATGTGAAATTCCTGTTTTTCTTACACTGTTATTAGCATTGGCCTAGAACCCATAGCAAACAGTTTACATTTTGCACATTAGAAGCCTCTGGAAAGATGCCTAGGCCTTTGAAGCAGTTTATGAGGAATTCCTAGCTATATATTTTCACCTCCATTGAAATGCTCCATAAAAATAAAAGCTTGGATAGGAAATTCCACACTGCATGATTTCTAGCAATAAAGTATTTCTCAACATACTAAGGGAATGCTTCCTTCTAGTGTAAATTATGTCTTTCCAAATGTAAAAATGTAAAGTTGAATAGAATTCTGTACATAAGCTTGATTATATATAGGAGTGAGCCAGATGTTCGAGTCGAACGTAAGGGTGTTCGCCGAACAGCGAACAATATGCAGTGTTTGTGACAAATTCGAAAGCTGCCGGAACACTGTTAAAGTCTATGGGACACTAACATGCAAAATCAAAAGTGCTAATTTTAAAGGCTTATATGCAAGTTATTGTCATAAAAAGTGTTTGGGAACCTGGGTCCTGTCCCAGGGGACATGTATCAATGCAAACATTTTTTTTAAAAACGGCCCTTTTTTCGGGAGCAGTGAATTTTTTTAATGCTTAAAGTGAAACAATAAAAATGAAATATTCCTTTAACCACTTGCCGACCGCCTCACACAGATATACTGCGGCAGAATGGCACGGGCAGGCAAAATCACGTACCTGGTACGTGATCTGCCTTCCGCGGGCGGGGGGTCCGATCGGACCCCCCCCGGTGCCAGAGGCGGCCGGCATTTGTTCACGGGCGATCAGAGGTGAGGAGGAGGCCATCCATTCGTGGCCACCCCCTTGCGATCGCTCCCGGCGAATTAAATCCTTCCTCTGCCTCTGTAATGTAAACAGAGGCAGAAGCAGTGATGTCATCTTTCCTCGAACCGGTCTTTTCGTTCCGGCGCCGAGGAGAGAAGACATCAATATGAGTTTGCACAACACTACACTAACAGTAGAACACGCAGGCACACTTTTCACCCCCCAGTCACCCCCCGATCACCCACAGATCACCCCCCTGTACCCCCTGTCACAGTGACACCAATAGCAGTTTTTTTTTGCATTGGTGTCAAGTTGTGACAGTTATAAGTGTTAGGGCAGTTAGGGTTAGCCCCCTTTAGGTCTGGGGTACCCCCCTTTAGGTCTAGGGTACTCCCCTAACCCCCCCTAATAAGGGTTAACCCCTTGATCACCCCCCGTCGCCAGTGTCACTAAGCAATCGTTTTTCTGATCACTGTATTAGTGACACAGGTGACGCTAGTTAGGGAGGTAAGTATATAGGTTCGCCGTCAGTGTTTTATAGTGACAGGGACCCCCATATACTACCTACTAAAGGTTTTAACCCCTTGATTGCCCCCTAGTTAACCCTTTCACCAGTGATCACCGTATAAGTGTTACGGGTGAGGCTGGTTAGTTAGTTTGTTTTTTATAGTTTATTATAGTTTTAGGGCACCCGCCGTTTATTACCTTATAAAGGTTTAACCCCCTATATACCCGGCGGTGATATAAGTTACGTTTTTAGGATCAGATAAGGTCTGCGTCGCCCCTGGCAGCGTCAGTTTAGCGCCAGTACCGCTAACACCCACGCACGCAGCATACGCCTCCCTTCGTGGTATAGTATCTGAACGGATCAATATCTGATCCGATCAGATCTATACTAGCGTCCCCAGCAGTTTAGGGTTCTCAAAAACACAGTGTTAGCGGGATCAGCCCAGATACCTGTTAGCACTTGTGTTTTGCCCCTCGGCCCAGCCCTGCCCAGCCTACCCAAGTGCAGTATCGATCAATCACTGACACTTACAAAACACTAAGCACACATAACTGCAGCGTTCGCAGAGTCAGGCCTGATCCCTGTGATCGCTAACAGTTTTTTGGTAGCATTTTGAATCATTGTAATAAAAACCCAAGATAGAGTCAAAGCTTCGCTCAGATCTAGAATCACAAACAGACAGTTGTGAAAAAAAGAAAAAAGAAAAAAGCTGCCAGCACCTACAAAAGTCCCGTATCTGACTCCTAAAATATGATAAACAAAAAAAATGCAGCGCTAATATATAAATGTAACATAAGAAGACATATAAATGAGAACCCACCAAGTGACATCAATCAATCGATGCATAAGTAAAATCAATCAAGCAAAAAGACAAAAACTTTTGTTCACAAATGCATGTGAAAAAAATATAAAACCATATAAGTGATAGTCCAAAAACATATTAAAGTCCATAAACAGAGAAGGAAAAAACCCTCATCCAGGAGCGGTGTGATAAGAAGTAGATGATCCACCAAGGAGTGTGTGAGTAAGGTCTGCTTACCAAACAGCGATGACTGCTATTACAGCAGTCTCGCCCAGCATAGGGATTATGGTCTCCCAAAACCGCAGGTACAGAGCGGGACCAGTAACTTTAACACTCGACCATGACCGGAAATAGAAAGCAGAACACATCCATAGCGCAATAACGTATGATAAAAGATATTTAATAAGATAAAATAGTTGCACTTACAATTTAGCAGAAACAATATGGCATAAGAGGTATCAAACACAGCAGCGGTGTCTCTGTGTGCCGCGGTTCACTTCCTGTGTTGCAAAGCCCGTCTGAGAACGTGATGACGTCACCGTCGTAGGCTCCTCCCTACGCGTTTCGTCACGAATGGACGTCGTCTGGGGATTGGCCGGGTGACAAGTGTTCTCATTTATATGTCTTCTTATGTTACATTTATATATTAGCGCTGCATTTTTTTTGTTTATCATATTTTAGGAGTCAGATACGGGACTTTTGTAGGTGCTGGCAGCTTTTTTCTTTTTTTCACAACTGTCTGTTTGTGATTCTAGATCTGAGCGCAGCTTTGACTCTATCTTGGGTTTTTATTACAATTTACACTTTTTTGTATCAAAAAGTTGCTGCTAGATAGGTGTCATGGACATTTTTGAATATAGATCCCAACACAGTATCAACACTGAGGGAGTTTTTAATGGTCAGATAGAACAGACGGATGAATTAAGTGGTCTGTTTCTCAGACTTAAAAACCTGCTTATATCAGAATTACACACTAGCTGGGATGTGGCTTACCTTGAGCAATATGTCGCATTAAAGATGGTACCCCGCAGTCTCAGATGGGAGGTCAATCCCCAAAAGGGGGAAACTGATCTGGAAGGCTGGTTTGTTTATTTTAATGATACTGGTATTAAATTTTTATGTTTTTTGTTGGATAAGAAACGGATCAAACTGAAAAATTTAAATGATGAGGTTTCTTCAGTTAAGGATAAACTCATGGCCTATAAAGACCATGAAGTATACAAACAAAAATCGGATCATTTAAGACAAACGCTTGAAAAAGAGGATAATGACCAAAAAAAGAAAAAAAAGAAAAAATACAATCGTGACCTTGCTGAAAATTCCAACAAAACAGTTTTTAAATGGCAGACCCTTATAGAGAACTCTACAGGTGATGCAGAAATAGCAAACCATCAACCTTTTCCATTACAACCTCCACCGCCCTCTTTTGGTGGTGATGTAAGGCCCCCACCTCTGCTTAACAATAATAGAGGGGGGGCCCCTCCTATTTTTTCTCCCCGGGCTAACCAACGGGGACATCCTACAACCAGGCCCAAAACTTTCAAAAACAATGAGAGACCTATGGTTTATAGGAACCCCTCTCGGGGCACCCCCCAGAGATCACAATATAGAAAACCACCTTTCAGGGGCAACAATCAAGGGAATTTCCCTCATAAGAGAAATCCCAGCGCTGATTACCCCCGACAAGGATCATGGGATTTTCGAGGTGACCCTAGAGACTATTACCAGAATCCTTATGATGATAGGGCAACATATGTCAACTCTCCACCCACCTCACAAGATTATTATTATCCTCAAGAGAGACAAATCCCCTTACAAAACAGGTTTGCACCTCTTTCACACTATTCAGATTCTCATTTCGAAGATAACCCAGTTATCTCTCGGCACCCTAATCAATTTAGAGGTCCTCCTAGAGATGATTATCAGGACACTCCTCAGGACACCCCTCATAACTACACAGAGGCCCATCAGACTCGTCGTTTTTTTCCCCAGGGCAATCACAAAACCAAAAGGGGTTACGACGAAAGAGAGGCATCAGAGGGGGGAGGAGGCTCAGGTCCAAAAAAAAGAAAACAGTAGATATCAGTGGTGTCTTCAACCTAAGTCAAGTTCAACTTTCTGAAGGAGAACAGAAGGTTCTCAGTCTGGGTCTCAAGTTTGCACCCCCACACAGGTTGAATAAATTCGAAACCTTCATTGATATACACAAATTCATAAGGAAGATTAACATCAAAAGACATTTTATCCTTAACCCTATTGGTAATTGTAATGGAAATTTGTAAGTTCTGTATATAATTGTATTGTATTTGTATGTATTGCACACTGCCCTCACTGTGCAACAGCACTAATAATGTTTTCAGTAAATGTTTACATTCTTTCGAGTCCTGATTAGAATAAGCCTGCCTATGTAACGCCCCTTGTTATGATAAACCTACAATTGTAATATTAATGTGATACCTACGTAATCATGTGCATAAAAACCTTCAATTGCGTCATAATAAAGCAGAACAGTTATTTGGAAAGATGCTGAGCGTATCTTTTGTGTCTGTTCCCTACTGCAGTAGTTATTATTAATTTGGAACCACTAATCAATATGAGGATAGGAGTTGCCTATCATCAATTCAACCGAGTCAGCATGGCGAGCCAGCCAGGAGGGGATTCCAGGTGACCCTGAGTATCCGAAACAAGGAGCTTGAGACGATCCGGGAATTTCTGATAATCAGCCGGCTGAGGTAAGCCTTTTGCTTACATTTGAGTTATCAGACTTCCTTGATCGGTAAGGCATTTTCGGGACAAAGGGTACCTATTTTACTCCCCTTAATCGAACTGTATTGATTGGTGGTTATATGTTATGTTGTCCCTGTCTATTGTCCATTGGAGTGTTATAGATAAGAAAGGGAAGAATAGTGCTGTTCACAGGTATATGTAGTAAATCTGCTAGATAAAGTAGTTTAGAGGCAAGAGGGTATAGGCACAAGTAGAGAAGAGAGAAGACTGGCCAGTCATTATGGGCATTGAATTAAGTAAGGGAATGAAGGGTAAGAGACCCTCAAAAATGCCCAGCGCAAGAGGAGCGCTATATATGAACCGAAGGTGCGGTTCCGCCTATACTGAGCCCCTAGATTAATTGTTAGAGTGGACATGGATCCACAATGGGTAACTGGGTTACCAAAGTCCACAGGGACTAAGAATCATGCAGAGTAAACAGCTAGAGAAACAGCTATCTATGTGAGCAGGATGGATCAAGGGTGACATTAACACTAGACAGAAAAGGGACATTTTCATGTTAAGTTGTGGGATGAATTTGGGGTCAGGCACTACTAGTAAAGTCAAATCAGAGAAATGAGAATTAAAACAGAATACTTTATATGTTGTCAGAGAGAGAAGATGGGATGAGTACTCTGGCTGCCCGTCTGATCATAGAAGCTAGATATAAAAGATATCTGAACAAAATAAGGAATGCAGAATTTAGACAGGGAAATAGTAAAGTGTTAAAAGAAAGTGAGAGAATGATATGCATGTGTTGTGTACAAATGGGAAAAATGTAAGCGATTTTAGAGAGATATTGGTGTATGCGTGTGCGAATGCTGGGACCTTTAGTTCTATTGCTTGTGTGTGTCATGTACGCAGATGTGACCCCCTCCTTTGTGCTCTCCTGAAAGAAATGTGGCTGGGATGAGAGGTTAGTGATAAGCTGGAAGGACATCATGCCAATTATTTTGAATCTGTTTTTTAGACAAAACATTTATAACAAAATGTGCCGGGTTAACTAATCTAATGGTAAACAATGTGATCACAATTATTTTGAATCTGTTTTCCAAACATGGTAAAGTGAAGGTTACATCTAACCGTGTATTACACAAATTGAATATACTTTGATAGTGGAAACAGTGCATTTAAAAAGGGAAATTAAGTAAAATTAAGTAGTAATGAGTATTAATTTCTAATATGAGTTTAACAATTTTATTAATAATATAGATATATTGAAACTGGTTTAGACAACCTTTGGTTGGAAATGAAATCCAGGTTATTGGGGAAATTTGTAAAAATGGGATTAGTTTAGATTAAGATAACAATTTTTGTAATTTTACATTTATTCAATAAGCTCTTATTTAGAGAAAAAAAAGATTAAGATGAGGTTGTTATTTTGAATAAAGCTGCCATAATATTTAACAAAGCCAAGATGGATGGAATACATAAGAAGTTTTTCTACAAAAATGAAATTTCAAGGTTTTTGATAATAACTTGATGTGCGGTCCATGATGTAAGAGTAATAATAGATAAAATTTAAATATAACAGACCCATCACATCAAGTCCACACACCCTGTTAGGATAGATGCCACCTGCAGCAAGTTGTTTTATAGTTTTTGATGCTTTCTGGTCCATCATACAGATTCTTGGTCCTTTTGTTTTTATTTATTTTTATTTTTGAAATCCAAAGCAGAATGTGTGGATTGTGAAATGATGTGCCCCTTTTTCTTGTAAGTGCAGTGGTATAAGCAGAAGAATATTTTGGATTTATGGGCATCTCTCCATGACCGCAGGGTATTGTTATCATTTATTATAATATTGCCAGGAAAAAGTTGTCTTTTGAAACATGAAACTGGAGTTCTTACACAAATAGTGTGATAGAAAACAAGACATTGTAATATATTTATGCAAGCTGGACCCAGTAATGAAGGGTTCACCCCGATATATCAGAGCTGTAGCTTTTATGCAAAGGTGCTATTAGACAAAGTTAGATATTGTTTTGGTCAAACATTTAATTTTTAATGGTCCGACATTCTGCGCAGCAAATATACAGCTAACTAAATGTCTGTCTAATGAAAGGTTTAAAATATGAGTTTGTTTATGTACAAATCTAACAATGAAAAATGCGTACATTTGAATCCAGACACCTTATTGCCTCTATTGGAGGAGGCTGGGGACAAAGGAAGACACATGTGTTAAATTGATGGTGTAGGAATCAGCTGCTGTGAGCCCAGTGCAGGACACACTCCCTGAAGACCCAGATATTACATTTTTTGTAGATTTGAGTATGCAGTTTATCACCCAGAAGGATACTCTGTATTCAAAGTCATTGGATCCTTTTTCCCCAGCTCAAGAAGCAGAGCCCCATGTTTTAGCAAAGCCTGTGAGCTATAAAAAGAGTGTATATTTATATAAATAGTCGAGATATAGAGAGCTTTTGGTTCCATTTAAAGGGCCAGAAGTTTGTTTTTACTTCGGCAGGTAAACCAACCAAGCATGCCAAGTTAATTTGATCGGCTGTTTTCAGCCTTCCAGGTTCTTGCTGAGGTAGCCATATTAACTTTCACACATGGAAGCAGACCAGGTGACTAAGGATGCTGCATTTACAGCCCTGGACACTTGATGGGTCTGTGCAACTCACAGATTCCACCCTAGTTCTGGCCCAGTATAGCTGGGATTAATAATTCAACTTTAAGGACCCCAGAACGAGAAGAACAAGTGGTCCACAGGGGGCAACTTCTTATGAAACGGGACTTTGGAAAAGGTGATCATTTATGTCTGCCAGCCACTCTTTTCCCTTCAGCTTGACACATGGACCGTGTCATCAGTCACAAGCAGTTATGGCTGCCTTAGTAAATGAGCGTGGGATAGAGCCAGGGTTCACCACAGTTGTTTTTATAACACGCCACTTCTTGTTTTACCTGTTACCAAAGGTGTTACCAAAAGCTGAACATCCCTCCCAGAGATTACATAAAAGATATATCCAGATGCCCAAGTCAGGATCTTACGAGTATGCATTTTGTCTGTATGGACATGTTTTTTGGATGTCCAGTGGCAAATGCTACTGCAAAGGCCACAGTAAAAAGTGTTTTTAGAAGTAGTTTGTAAGTACAGAGTGCCAGGGAGTACAGAGAGTAACAGAGGAAATCATTTTTTATAGGAGAGTCCTTACTAGAAGTTTTGAGGTTTTATTTTTACACCCCCTACTGTCTACAATGTATCAGACAAAGTAGAGTAAGAAACTAGAAAACGTTTGCCTGAATGTTTTCTTCTATTTTATGAAGCCTCTAAGGGGGATATTGGACTCTCTCCCTATGGGATTTGGTTTGGGAGTGTGTTACTCACTTGCTTATATTTTGTCTCAGCAGCTGAAGTCCTTCATTCGGATCTCACAGAGAATGTTGCTGATCTTTTAAGGTTTTTTGACAAACTCATTTATGTGTTTTCTCCCCAATTCCAGATCCTAAAAGTTTGGAAAGATCTAAAACTAAAGCCAGGTGACTTGTGGATTGTTAAGAGACATTTATATAGAAGGAAAAGTTTGGAGACTCAATGCAGCATCTATTTCATGTACAGTTTTTGCAAAACGTGAAGAAAAAGTCACCTGGATCCACACCAGACACTGCAAAAATGACTTAATTAAAGAAATCTCTGTGTTTGATTTGTTTCCCTCTTGTGATCACAGTCTAGGGTACTTTTTTATTCAATTACTTTAATTATAAGGGATATATATATATATTTGAAAAGTAGTTCAGCCAAGTTGAAGTCATATTTGTCTTTTGTGCGTCTTCCATTTCATGTAGAATTGTCTGTGTTTACATATGCTGATAAGTCAGCATGTCCACAATTCAGCTAGAAGGCCATTCTGGCCACAGGAGTGTACAGTACAGCCAGTACTCTGTAAATATGTCTTATCAATCATTTGTTTTTCACAATGAAAAGTCATTTTGGTAATGAAAAAGTTGCTCAGCTATTATTTTCTCCACAATGGAGTTTTTTGCCTCTTTGGCCAGGACTACCTCCACCTAAGCGTGTGAAGGTTCCAGTTTATAGGTGATAGCAGGTGTAGTTAGTGATCAAAATATTGATCAAAAGAGGGGAGACTGTAATGGAAATTTGTAAGTTCTGTATATAATTGTATTGTATTTTGTATGTATTGCACACTGCCCTCACTGTGCAACAGCACTAATAATGTTTTCAGTAAATGTTTACATTCTTTCGAGTCCTGATTAGAATAAGCCTGCCTATGTAACGCCCCTTGTTATGATAAACCTACAATTGTAATATTAATGTGATACCTACGTAATCATGTGCATAAAAACCTTCAATTGCGTCATAATAAAGCAGAACAGTTATTTGGAAAGATGCTGAGCGTATCTTTTGTGTCTGTTCCCTACTGCAGTAGTTATTATTAATTTGGAACCACTAATCAATATGAGGATAGGAGTTGCCTATCATCAATTCAACCGAGTCAGTAATCGAAGTCAGATTCTTTCTACCAACACACCCCCTTCTAATTCCAATTCTTTGACAAACACTATTGACAGCTCCATCAGACACACCAATTTTTCTAATGCCTCACTATTTAATCCCCCAGGCTTTACCGCCCCTTCCATACAGGTCTTTAAAGAAATGGTCATTAGAGATCTCACAGCACTTAACATCTCAAGTAATAATACCAACAATGACCTCCAACACCATCTTAAACAAATCTGTGAGCGTAATGAGATAGTAATACGCCCTGCGGATAAAGGTGGGGGGGTAGTCATTTTAGATAAATCTAAATACCTGGAGGAAATGCATAGACTTTTGTCGGATCGTACCACATACTTGCCACTAGCATTTAATCCTACAACCAAATTTAAGAGAGAATTGCAGAACCTTATTGATAAAGGATATCAGCAGGGAATCCTAAATAAAAAAGAAAAGACATACCTGGTCCCCTCAGCTCCAAGGGTACCAGTTATGTACTATCTACCAAAAATACACAAAAATCAGACCCATCCACCAGGCCGCCCGATCATTAGTGGCATTGAGTCTGTCACAGCGAGAATCGGAAAGTATGTAGATAACTTTCTTCAACCCCTAGTAGTTTTGACTCCCTCATATCTAAAAGACACTACCCAAGTTATCAATTTACTGGAAGGGTTGGAATGGAGAGATGGCTACATCTTAGCTACGGCGGATGTAGCCTCTCTCTATACTATTATTTCCCACCAACAAGGTTTTGAGGCTGTCAACTACTATCTTGATTTGGACCCTACCTTACCGGAAATACAGAAACAATTTATTATGGCGCTTCTCAATTTCGCCACAAGCCATAACTATTTCTGGTTTGGGGGTGATTTCTTCTTGCAAATATGTGGAGTGGCTATGGGCGCTAAATTTGCGCCCAGCCTGGCCAATTTATTTATGGCCAGGTGGGAAAAAGAAGTTATTGACACCAATCCCCCCAAGGAACTGCGCCTATGGAGAAGATATATCGATGACGTTCTCCTTGTATGGGACGGAGATATGCCATCTCTAGAGAACTTCTTCTCCCAACTCAACTCTAACAACAGGGGCATCTCTCTGCAGTTTGAGGCCAGTCAATCGAGAATACATTTCCTCGATCTAAACATCATGGTTGCTAATGGTTGCCTTTTCACCAGTACACATTTCAAAGAGACGGACAGAAATGCTTATATACCACTCTCCAGCTGCCATCATCCATCATGCCTGAACTCTGTCCCTCTAAGTCAATTTCAACGCATAAGACGTAATTGCACTAATGTTTCAGACTACCACTCACAAGCTTTAGTACTAAAACAACGGTTTTTGGACAAAGGGTATCTGGAGAATGATATTGACATCACTATTAATAAAGTTGCCACCATGGATCGGTCTCTGATGCTGAATCAAGATAGAGAGCGTAATCCGGGGCCTACTAACAAATTTGAATGGTCCATGATTACGGGCTATTCCAATCAGCATTATTCTATTAAAAAAATTTTTCGGAAGCATTGGAGCATTCTTCAGAATGACCCAATACTCCGTACAGTCATTCCAGATAAACCTGTTTTGATTTATAGAGGGGCCCCCTCTCTGAGACATAGTGTGGCTTCAAATGTTGTAGATCCTCCGCGAACGATCTCCTTTTTTCAAAACATGAAAGGTTTTTTCCCTGCCGCAGATGCAAAATCTGCCAGATTAATTCCTTCAGGGGTAGAAAATGTGAAACCTTCAGTTCAACAGTTACAAACAGGGTATATAACATAGAGTCCTTTATAACATGCTCTACTCAGTACGTTGTCTATTTAATCCAATGTCCTTGCTCAAAGCAGTATATTGGACGCACCAAACGCGAGCTACATGTGCGTCTTTCAGAACATGTCGCTAACATCAAGCGAGGATTTACGAAACACAACCTCTCTAGGCACTATGCTAAATATCACAACAAAAAACTACAAGGTACCTTGTTTCTGGCCATTGACAGAGTACGTCCCCACTGGAGAGGAACTAACATGGTTAGATCCATCTCCAGACTTGAAACCAGATGGATCTTCAACATGTTATCTTCTAGACCACAAGGGTTAAATGTGGAGTGGGATATAAACTGCTTCATCAACAATGCATGATGGGCGGTTTTGTTACCTTCCACATTTATCCCATCTTTTTATATTTTAAAAACATTTTTTTCCCCAAAAAATGTTTTCCATATTATTTTATTCTGTCAAGTTTTGGGTTTTTGAGTCTTTATTTAATATTAATACACACTTCTCTCATTTTCCCATCTAAATCTTTTATGTAGATTAGATATGAACCTGTCTATTTTTATCTGTTGTGCCTCGTTTTTCTTCCTATGCAAAGCCTTATCCGTAAATCTCCTTTATTTCCACAAGATGGCGATGCTGCCTTCTGCCACTTCCTGTCTATATATGGTTTTACTATTAATGGCCAGAAGTCAATATGGCCCCTTTGGATTCATCTCCATTATATATACTGCATTTGCCAATAGTCAAAATGGCGTCTCCCATGTATTTATAAGCCCAAGCGTGATGACTTGTCACCCGGCCAATCCCCAGACGACGTCCATTCGTGACGAAACGCGTAGGGAGGAGCCTACGACGGTGACGTCATCACGTTCTCAGACGGGCTTTGCAACACAGGAAGTGAACCGCGGCACACAGAGACACCGCTGCTGTGTTTGATAATTCTTATGCCATATTGTTTCTGCTAAATTGTAAGTGCAACTATTTTATCTTATTAAATATCTTTTATCATACGTTATTGCGCTATGGATGTGTTCTGCTTTCTATTTCCGGTCATGGTCGAGTGTTAAAGTTACTGGTCCCGCTCTGTACCTGCGGTTTTGGGAGACCATAATCCCTATGCTGGGCGAGACTGCTGTAATAGCAGTCATCGCTGTTTGGTAAGCAGACCTTACTCACACACTCCTTGGTGGATCATCTACTTCTTATCACACCTCTCCTGGATGAGGGTTTTTTCCTTCTCTGTTTATGGACTTTAATATGTTTTTGGACTATCACATATATGGTTTTATATTTTTTTCACATGCATTTGTGAACAAAAGTTTTTGTCTTTTTGCTTGATTGATTTTACTTATGCATCGATTGACTGATGTCACTTGGTGGGTTCTCATTTATATGTCTTCTTATGTTACATTTATATATTAGCGCAGCATTTTGAATCAGTCGCTAACAGTCAGGAGCTTTTTTGCCTGTGAGTCTCACTAGTGTACCCCTAAATTTAGAGCCCAAAATGGCAAATCGAAGGTACACTAGTGAAGAGAAACAAAAGAAAGTGACCAGTCGCATAACTAAATATCAATGGCATACTTCCATCCCGGGTTCATATATAAAATTAAAATCATGGACTTGACTATAAATTAAATCCAATCATTTTACCTATTCACATGTATTTATTATTATACTTTCAATTGACATGCTTCATTTAAAGTCCCACTTGCCCCTCTCTTTTTCTTTTACACTAGTGAAGAGGCCTACACGTTTCTGAGCATGACAGATAGTGAAGAGGAAGTCACTCATCTGTCAGATTCAGGCTCAGAATACGATCCTGTAGACGACAGCGGCTCCATGACAGATAGCTCTGACGACGGAGTTGTGGTCCCTGCTAAGGTCAGGCGTACCAGACCCCAATCTTCCTCTTCTGTCCTTGAAGTGCAAGAACCGCAGGGCTCTCGTATGGAGCAAAGCAGTACTAGCGCCGCTATTCCTTCTGGTGAACTGGCAAGCACCAGCGGCCTAGTACACCCTAGTCGTACATCCAGCCCTGCAGTAACACTTGGTGACGTGGCGAGTCCCATAAGTGCAGTTCAAGCTGGCGAGGTGGCAAGCACAAGTAGTTTCCCGCTGCCACCAAGAAGACGAACACAGGCCCGTCATGCCCATAGTGCCCTTCCTGATGCATTCGCCAATCCGAATTGGGTACCCACCACTTCTGCAGCACCTGTACTTCCCCCATTCACTGGCCAACCCGGAATTCAGGTGGAAACAGTTGATTTTACGCCACTGGATTTTTATTCGCTGTTTTTCACCGAAGATCTCTATAGATCTATTGTGGACCAAAGCAATTTATACGCTGGTCAACACATCGCCACTATTCCCCAGTCCTCTCTTGGCAGAGATTGGAGACCAATTACGGTCTCCGAATTTAAGATCTTTCTGGACCTTTCCCTCAACATGGGCATAAATAAAAAGAGTGAGTTGCTGTCATATTGGTCCACTGACCCAATTTACCATATGCCCGTGTTCTCTGCCTCCACGACCAGGGCACGATACGAACAGATTTTGCGGTTCATGCACTTCTACAACAATGAACTCTGTCGTCCTCGTGGAGACCCTGAATACGATCGGCCCTACAAAATTCGGCCACTCGTAAACCACTTCAACCAACGTTTTGCAGACTTGTTTACTCCCCATCAAGTTGTCTGCGTTGATGAGTCCCTGATTAAATTTTCTGGCCGCTTGTCATTCAAACAGTACCTTCCCAGCAAGCGTGCCAGATACGGGGTCAAGATGTATAAGCTCTGTGACAGGGCCACAGGCTATACATGTAGTTTTATGGTTTACGAAGGGCAAAGATAGTCACGTAGAGCCGACAAACTGCCCTCACTACATAGAAAGTGCTGGCAAGATAGTGTGGGACTTGGTGTCACCCTTATTCGGAAAGGGATACCACTTTTACGTGGACAATTATTACACGAACGTGCCACTTTTTAGTCATCTTTTTGATCATCAGTATGGAGCCCGTGGCACCGTGCGACCTAATCGCCGGGGCTTTCCCCAGTGGCTTGTAGATTCCCGTCTTAGGCTGGGGGAGAGAGCCTGCTTGCAGTGTAAAAATTTGCTCGCTATGAAGTGGAGGGACAATAAGAAGGTTTTCGTTCTTACCTGCCTTCATGCAGACACGACGGTCCAAATTCCTACGGCGACTGGTGTTGTGGAGAAACCCCTCCGTGTCCACAAATATAACCGAAATATGGGAGGGATGGACCTCAACGACCAGTTGTTGGCGCCGTACCTAGTTTATTTCAATTGGCTTTGCTGAACGCTTATGTGCTATACAGAGCTTCAGGACGGACTGGATCCTTCCTTAAATTCCAGGAAGAGATCGTCAGAGCCCTTCTGTTTCCAGACGGTGCTCCACCTCACCATCCCCAACCAAATGCAGTAAGCTGGCTGCATGAGAGGCATTTTCTTTATGTCCTCCCGAGTACCCCTACCCAACGAGCCCCTCAAAAAAGATGTCGTGTCTGCAGCAATCGCGGATTTAGGCGTGACACCCGGTATTATTGTCCCTTCTGTCCTGACAATCCTGGTCTTTGCATTGGTGAATGTTTTGAACGCTACCATACACTAGTTGAGTATTAGCGTAGGATACAGCACTGCACAGACTAGGACACACTTTCACAGGTTCTCCCAAGATGCCATCGCATTTTGAGAGACCCAAACCTGGTACCAGTTACAAAAGTTAAAGTTACAAAAAAAAGTAAAAAAAAAAAACACAAAAAAAATATAAAATAATAAAAATAGTTGTTGTTTTTTTGTTCTCTCTCTCTATTCTCTCTCTATTGTTCTACTCTTTTTTTACTGTATTCTATTCTGCAATGTTTTACTGTTGTTATGTTTTTATCATGTTTGGTAACCATTTTTTTGTTTTCAGGTACGCCATTCAGCTGCAGAGCGGATTTATTTATCTTGACAGCAACAGCGTTTGCTCCCACGATACATAAAGCCGTGACTCCAGCGCTGTCGAAGGTGATTTCACCACCACAGTTACATACTTCAGCATATATGCCGAAGCGTGGGGGCAGCAGTGGGTGGAGGAGTGATTTGCTCCTGCCTTTTGCGGGAGGATGCCCCCATGCTTCGGCATATATATATTTTAGGCACAGGTTGCATTTAAATGTTTTATTTTTTACTATTTTTTGTATTTGCTTTGCAGGTATGGGGAGTCTTACTGTTATACTGTAATGTTACTTTGTTTTATTGTTAACCATCATTTGCTTTGCAGGTACGCCATTCAGCTGCAGAGAGAATTTATTTATCTTGACAGTAACAGCGCTTGCTCCCACGATACATAAAGCCGTGACTCCAGCGCTGTCGGAGGTGATTTCACCACCACAGTTACATACTTCAGCATATATGCCGAAGCATGGAGGCAGCAGTGGGTGGAGGAGCGATTTGCTCCTGCCTTTTGCGGGAGGATGTCCCCATGCTGTGGCATATATATATTTTAGGCACAGGTTGCGTTTAAATGTTTTATTTTTTACTATTTTTTTTGTATTTGCTTTGCTGGTATGGTAAGTCTTACTGTTATACTGTAATGTTACTTTGTTTTATTGTTAACCATCATTTGCTTAGCAGGTACGCCATTCAGCTGCAGAGTGGATTTATTTATCTTGACAGCAACAGCGTTTGCTCCCACGATACATAAAGCCGTGACTCCAGCGCTGTCGGAGGTAATTTCACCACCACAGTTACATACTTCAGCATATATGCCGAAGCGTGGGGGCAGCAGTGGGTGGAGGAGCGATTTGCTCCTGCCTTTTGCGGGAGGATGCCCCCATGCTTTGGCATATATAAACAGTGCATGTATGCCCATTATTAGAAGTGGGTGGATGAAGGGAGGTATTCTAATGGTGGGCAAACCCACCGATCAATACCTTTTTTTCGTTCAGCCCACAGGCTGCATGAAAAAAAAGTTTACAATATATGCCCAACAAGGACCAGCAACGTACTGGTATGTTGCTGGATTTGAGTGGTTATACCAGAATGATGCCTGCAGGTTTAGGTATCATCTTGGAATCATTCTTTTCAGCCAGTGGTCGGCTTTCATGTAAAAGCAATCCTAGCAGCTAATTAGCCTCTAAACTGCTTTTACAAGCAGTGGGAGGGAATGCCCCCCCCCCCACCATCTTCCTTGTTTTTCTCTGGCTCTCCTGTCCCAACAGGGAACCTGAGAATGCAGCCACTAATTCAGCCAGCTGACCATAGAGCTGATCAGAGACCAGAATGGCTCCAGTCATCTCTATGGCCTAAGAAACCGGAAGCTACGAGCATTTTATGACTTAGATTTCGCCGGATGTGAACAGCACCATTGGGAAATTGGGAAAGCATTTTATCACACCAATCTTGGTGTGATCAGATGCTTTGAGGGCAGAGGAGAGATCTAGGTTCTAATAGACCCCAATTTTTTCAAAAAAGAGTACCTGTCACTACCTATTGCTATCATGGGGGATATTTACATTCCCTGAGATAACAATAAAAATGATTAAAAAAATTAAAAAATGAATGGAACAGTTTAAAAATAAGATAAAAAAGCAAAAAAATAATAAAGAAAAAAAAAGCACCCCCTGCTCTCACGCAAAGGCGAACGTAAGCGTCGGTCTGGCGTCAAATGTAAACAGCAATTGCACCATGCATGTGAGGTATCACCGCAAAGGTCAGATCGAGGGCAGAAATATTAGCAGTAGACCTCCTCTTTAAATCTAAAGTGGTAACCTGTAAAGGCTTTTAAAGGCTTTTAAAAATGTATTTAGCTTGTCGCCACTGCACGTTTGTGCGCAATTTTAAAGCATGTCATGTTTGGTATCCATGTACTCGGCCTAAGATCATCTTTTTTATTTCATCAAACTTTTTGGCAATATAGTGTGTTTTAGTGCATTAAAATTTAAAAAAGTGTGTTTTTTCCCCAAAAAATGCGTTTGAAAAATCGCTGCGCAAATACAGTGTGAAAAAAAATGAAACACCCACCATTTTAATCTGTAGAGCATTTGCTTTAAAAAAATATATAATGTTTGGGGGTTCAAAGTAATTTTCTTGCAAAAAAAATGATTTTTTCATGTAAACAAAAAGTGTCAGAAACCGCTTTGTCTTCAAGTGGTTAGAAGAGTGGGTGATGTGTGGCATAAGCTTCTAAATGTTGTGCATAAAATGCCAGGACAGTTCAAAACCCCCTCATTGACACCCCAATATATTTGCTGAGAGGCATGTCGAGTCCATGGAAAATTTTACATTGTAACACAAGTTGCGGGAAAAAGACAAATTTTTTTTTTTGAACAAAGTTGTCACTAAATGATATATTGCTCAAACATGCCATGGGAATATGTGCAATTACACCCCAAAATACATTCTGTTGCTTCTCCTGAGTACGGGGATACCACATGTATGAGCCTTTTTGGGAGCCTAGCCACCTACGGGACCCCGAAAACCAAGCACCGCCTTCAGGTTTTCTAGGGGCGTAAATTTTTGATTTCACTCTTCACTGCCTATCACAGTTATGGAGGCCATGGAATGCCCAGGTGGCACAACCCCCCCCCCAAATGACCCTATTTTGGAAAGTAGACACCCCAAGCTATTTGCTGAGAGGTATAGTGAGTATTTTGCAGACCTCACTTTTTGTCACAAAGTTTTGAAATTTGAAAAAAGAAAAAAAAATTTTCTTGTCTTTCTTCATTTTCAAAAGCAAACGAGAGCTGCAAAATACTCACCATGCCTCTCAGCAAATAGCTTAGGATGTCTACTTTCCAAAATGGGGTCATTTGGGGGGAGGGTTGGGCTATCTTGGCATTTTATGGCCTTCAAAACTGTGATAGGTAGTGAGGAGTGAAATCAAAAATTTACACCCTTAGAAATCCTGAAGGCGGTGCTTGGTTTCGGGCCCCGTACGCGGCTAGGCTCCCAAAAAGTCCCACACATGTGGTATTTCCGTACTCAGGAGAAGCAGCAGAATGTATTTTGGGGTGTAATTCCACATATGCCCATGGCATGTTTGAGCAATATATCATTTAGTGACAACTTTGTGCAAAAAGAAAAAAAAATTGTTACTTTCCCGCAACTTGTGTCAAAATATAAAATATTCCATGGACTCAACATGCCTCTCAGCAAATAGCTTGGGGTGTCTACTTTCCAAAATGGGGTAATTTGGGGGGGGGTTGTGCCATCTGGGCATTTTATGGCTTTCAAAACTGTGATAGGTAGTGAGGAGTGAAATCAAAAATTTACGCCCTTACAAATCCTGAAGGCAGTGATTGGTTTTCAGGGCCCCGTACGCGGCTAGGCTCCCAAAAAGTCCCACACATGTGGTATCCTCGTACTCAGGAGAAGCAGCTGAATGTATTTTGGGGTGCAATTCCACATATGCCCATGGCCTGTGTGAGCAATATATCATTTAGTGGCAACTTTTTGTAATTTTTTTTTTTTTTGTCATTATTCAATCACTTGGGACAAAAAAAATAAATATTTAATGGGCTCAACATGCCTCACAGCAATTTCCTTGGGGTGTCTACTTTACAAAATGGGGTCATTTGGGGGGGTTTTGTACTGCCCTGCCATTTTAGCACCTCAAGAAATGACATAGGCAGTCATAAACTAAAAGCTGATTAAATACCAGAAAATGTACCCTAGTTTGTAGACGCTATAACTTTTGTGCAAACCAATAAATATACGCTTATTGACATTTTTTTTACCAAAGACATGTGGCCGAATACATTTTGGCCTAAATGTATGACTAAAATTGAGTTTATTGGATTTTTTTTATAACAAAAAGTAGAAAATATCATTTTTTTTTCAACATTTTCAGTCTTTTTCCGTTTATAGCGCAAAAAATAAAAACTGCAGAGGTGATCAAATACCATCAAAAGAAAGCTCTATTTATGTGAGGAAAAGGACGCAAATTTCGTTTGGGTACAGTATTGCATGACCGCGCATTTAGCAGTTAAAACGACGCAGTGCCAAATTGTAAAAAGTGCTCCGGTCAGGAAGGGGGTAAATCCTTCCGGGGCTGAAGTCGTTAAATACTGTGCCTGGGGGGTGTCTATAGTATGCCTGTAAATTGGCGCATTTTTCCCATGTTTAGAACAGTACCACGGCAAAATGACATTTCTAAAGGAAAAATTGTCATTAAATACTATTGCGACTGTAATGCATTGTCAGGTCTCGGCAATATAGATGCAGATAATTGAAAAAAAGTGCATGGGATCCCCCCCTGTCCATTACCAGGCCCTTTGGGTCTGGTATGAATATTAAGGGGAACCCCAAATCAAAATTTAAAAAAAAAATTGCGTGGGGGCCCCCCTAAAATCCATACCAGGCCCTTCGGGTCTGATATGGAAATTAAGGGGAACCCTGCGCCAAATTAAAAAAATGGCGTAGGGGTCCCCCCAAAATCCATACCAATCCCTTAAGTGAGCACGCAACCTGGCTGGCCGCAGGAAAAGAGAGGGGGACGAGAGAGTGCCCCCTTCCTGAACCATACCAGGCCACATGCCCTCAACATGGGGAGGGTGCTTTGGGGTAGCTCTCTCGTCCCCTCTCTTTTCCTGCGGCCTGCCAGGTTGCATGCTTTAAAAGGGTCTGGTTTGGATTTTAGGGGGGCCACCATTTTTTTTTAATCTCAATCATTTTTTTATTGCACACATGCCAATAAAATTATAACAATACAAGGCAAAAGCCAGGTCAACCCACACAGGGGCTATGTCTGGCAAGAAAGGAGGAGCATAGTTTCAATCATTCACATTATATTGTACAGCAAAACATGGTATAGAGTGTGTGGTTTATGTAGACCTATTCTCGTGTTCCCGCCCTTCCTCCATACAAAATCATATCTCTATTGCTAGTTCATTCCTCCCTTTCCCTTCATTTTGTTCCAACCCTCCCCTCCACCCCTCCCCACCCCACCTCCCCTCCGTCACAGCAGACCTTTCATATTGCCTTTGATGGTTCTTGCACCACCTGTACAACTACCGCAGGTTTCCCTCCTATCCAATGTTCTTATTTATCTGATTTTGTTGTCATTAATTTTACAAGCCAACTTCCTATTCCTCCTTCTTCTCCCCTGTGTACTTACTCTCGCTTTCCTTCCCCTCGGGTATCTCAGTCTCGTTCTTCCTCTCTACGTCACCCCCCCGTGATCACTACATCTGAAGCCTTTCTACTATCAATTGATGTGGGGCCAGGTCCGCATCCCCCAGCCATGGGTGCCATATCTTGTTAAATTTACTCCGATCGCTTCTACGGGCGTACGCCAGTCGTTCTCTAGGGAGAAACGAGTTAACGTAGGCAATCCATTGCTTAACTGTAGGGACAGTTGGAGCCATCCAGTACTTTGCAATAAGTTTCCTGGCGAGATACATCAGTCTAGATAACATGAAGTACTTTCCTCCCGGGTACATCTTTCCACTTATAGCTCCGAGCAGGTATACGGTCGGATTAAGGGGGATGTGGACCCGCGCCACCCTGGAAATATGTTGGGAAACCTCATCCTAGTACCTATGCAGCTTTGGGCACCTCCAAATTAAATGAATAAAGTCCCCTCTGTGTACCTTACACTTGGGGCACAGTGGGGAGTCTCCTCGACCCCATTTATAAAGCTGTACTGATGTCCTATAGGCCCTATGAAGAATGAATAATTGTGACAGTCTTTGGGTTGCGGAGAGTGACACCACTGGAATAGCCTCGAGCGCCATTTCCCATTGTTTTTCATCTATTTCTCCTATGTCCTCTACCCCTTTATTTCGGCACTTTAACAGTGTATGAACCTGGGTTGACTTCAGCAACTCCTTATATATTTTGGATATTAACCCTTTCCTTGTATCTGCCAAAAAGATCTCATTCAAAAGTGAAGCTGCCGGTGTTGTCTGGGAGTGCGTTATTTGTTGTGCCTGTATCGCATGGCGCAATTGGAGGTACTGGAAAAAGCCCCTCGGGTTCAAATGGAATTCCCTACATAATTGTTCATATGTCTTCAACACCTCTCCCTCATATAGTTGTGGGAAGAACTGAATCCCCTTTTCTTGCCATTGTGTGAACCCCTGTAGTCCCTGGATCTCAGAGTATCTACTATTGTGCCAGATCGGCGTAAATGAAAGCACGCCTGTTATCTTTAAGATTTTCCGAACCTCACCCCATACTTTTTTAAAAAGCGTACTTATTGGGTCTACCCCCTTCATACTTGGCAAGTCCATTTCCAGGTGAGAGGCCGCTTCTAGTGTGGGTTCCATCATGGTCACCAATTGGTATGTAGGGTCCTCATTTCCCTTTCGACCCCATCCTGCCATTTGTTGAAATTGTGATGCCAAGAAATATAGCCTAGAATTGGGTATTGCAAGCCCTCCTCTATCCTTTTCGTATTGCAATGTTTCTAGGCTAATTCTAGGTGTCTTTTTTTTCCATATCAATTCCCTCATTAGTGTGTCAATTTGCTTAAACCATTTTTTTGGTATCCATGTCGGAGAGTTGTGGAAAACGTATAATTGTTGGGGTGCCCATACCATTTTTATTAGGTTTGCTCGTCCTATAACTGATAGGGGGAGCCTACACCAGCTGTTGCTTTTTTGTTTCTGCCTAGAGAGCAGTGGTTCCAGGTTCAGCCGGAGGTAATCAGCCGGGTTTGGGGACACCATCACTCCCAGGTACTTAAAACTGTCAACTATTGTTATTTGTTCCGTTCCCACTGGTAGTCGGTCCCTCTGCTGGTCTATGGGCATTAGCGTTGATTTTGACCAGTTAATGACAAAGCCTGAGAAGGTGCCATATTCTCTCACTATCTCCATTACTGCCCGCAAGGATGAGGTCATGTCGCCCAGATATATAAGTGCATCGTCTGCATATAAAGATATTTTTTCTTCTCTCTGATGTCTACGGAACCCCACCACCTCCATTGAATTCCGGATCTTTATAGCTAGAGGCTCTATTGCCAGGGCAAACAGTAATGGAGACAATGGGCAACCCTGTCTCGTCCCCCTATGCAATTCAAATGGAGGCGAAAGGTCACCATTAATACGTATTCTGGCTCTAGGTTTAAAATAGAGTATCTCTACCCAAGCTACAAACCTACTTCCCAACCCGAATCTTTTCAGTGTTTCCATGAGGTAGGGCCACTCCACACTGTCGAACGCTTTTGAGGCGTCGAGAGATAGAATGGCCCTACTCCCCGGATTGTCCACTGGCATCTGAAGGTTCATGTAGAGCCTCCTTATATTATCTGATGTAGATCGGGTAGGTATAAAGCCAGACTGATCACGATGGACCAACCTGCTAATCACTCGAGATAGCCTATTGGCCAGGACACTTGCGAACAGTTTAACATCCGCGTTTAATAGCGAGATTGGACGATATGAGTCTAATAGAAGATTATCTTTCCCAGGCTTTAAAATTACTGTTATTATTGCCTCACGCATACTATCCGGTAGATAACCCAGTTCCTCAGCCTCCCTTATAGCCTGCAGTAGTGATGGTAAGAGGTCCTCTCTATAGTGGGAGTATACCTCTGCCGGAATCCCGTCTGGGCCTGGTGATTTATGGCGACCTGTCCCCTCCAGTGCTTCTCTTAATTCCACTAATGTGATTGGGCAGTTCAACAGTTCCCTGTCCGCCTCCGACAATTGCGGGAGCGGACAGGACTGCAAAAACTGCAACAGCTCAAGCGGGTTGTATCTAGTTTTGCTAGAATACAAATCCCCGTAGAACTGCTGGAAGCTGCTCAAGATGTCTGAACTACGGGTCTGCCTCTCCCCGGATTTAGCCCTCACAGCCAGGATAGTAGTGGGATCTCTTTGCTCTCTGGCTATAAGGGCTAGAAGGCGGCCAGTATTTTCCCCCTCTTCAAAATAACTCTGTTGTTGAAAGTATCTTCTCTTCTCTGCTGCTGATAACCAAACCGAGCTATATATCGCTTGTACCTCTCTCCAGGATTCTTGATTAGATTTTGATGGGTCTCTTATCAAAACCTGTTCCCTTTCTATCAGTTCTTCCCGTACCTTGTTTTCCCATTCCCTGGAGCGTGTTTTAATTCCCGCAATTTCTTTAATAAGACATCCCCTCAAGAATGCCTTAAGTGTATCCCATATTACCATGGCGCTAGCAGACCCCCTATTAAATTGCAGGAACTCCCGTAGCGCCTCTCTTATATTATCTATTTGGGGAAACAGAGACAACCAGTAGGGGTTCACCTTCCATAATTGTCGCCCCAGCTTTCCAGTGGTGCCTAACCGCACCCAGAATGGGGAGTGGTCAGATAATAGGCGTGGCTCATACGCTGAGTCCTCCACTAACTGCAGGAGTGCCTCATTTCCTAAACCCAGGTCGATACGGGAGAGGACCTCATGTGTTGCAGAATAACATGAATAACATCTGTCCTCTTTGTGTCTCTCTCTCCATACATCCCGGAGTCCTATTTCCATAAGCAGGGCTGCAAAAGCAGTCCTGCCAGTTGTCTGTTTCATAGTTCTAGATGTCAGAGACATTCTATCCTGGGAGTTGTCTAAGATATTATTGTAGTCACCCAATGCTAGTACCGGGACATCCGGGTATGAGGCTATGAATTGTGATAGACACCCGAGTGAAGCTGGTGAGAATGGTGGTGGAATGTATATTGATGCAATTATGCACGTTAAACCGTTAATTTTACATAGCAAGAAGACAAATTTTCCCTCCCTGTCCACCCTCTGTTCCATGCACTCAAAGGAGACACCCGAGGAGATCACTATACTGACTCCTCTTGAATGTGAAGTGTGCATGGAGTGAAACTGAGTCGGGTATCTCCTTGAGCGCAGCAGGTGGACAGAGTTGGAACACAAGTGTGTTTCCTGTAAACAGATTATCTGAGGTTTCATTATATCAAAATATCTAAACATTGCCCTTCTCTTGTCGCTATCCCCCAGCCCTCTCACATTCCATGTCATCAAGAGTAGGTCTTTCCTTTTCCCAATTTCTTTACTCATATAGGGGATCATACCAATTCAAATAACTATATAGCCAAGACAACAACGTGAGCAGGGAATAAGAATACAATTGTCCCTCAGAATTTTACCTGCCCCTTGGGTCCCCTCAGTGAGTAATACATAACAGTCAGCATTCCTCCTAATCCCCTTACCATCCTTGGTGGAGCGTAGGAGGGATTTGTATATGGTTTTATGTTTGTGGTGTTTTTCATTAATTATTTGGGTTGTGACTTTACCACCCACCCCTCCCCATCCTCCCCCGCCCCCCACCCCGCTCCACCCCCCCTCCCAGCTCTTTCCCTCCTGTCTCCCCCACCCCCTCTCCCACCCACCTCCTTCCTTCCCTCCCCGCCCAGCTGGGCCTACCCTAGGGGCTGTGTTCCGAGCCTCCCACTTACTCTCATTCCCCATACTACACTGGCATACCTTGCCAGTGCCACACATTTACGATACCCCTTTAACCCAGGGGTCCCTATCCCACCCCCTCCCCCCCTCCCTGACCATATTAGTGTTATTCAAGTGTTCTAAATAATTATACTTGTAGAAAAAATCGTTTATCGTGGCAGCTCAAAGTATTCTAAAAAGTGAATATCCAACTAGTGCTAAATTATAATCCTATTCCTTCAACCTTATTAGTGCTGTTCATGTGTTTTTAATTTTTTGTGTTCGGATAAAAGATAATCTGTCATGTCAATCCAGTGAATTAAGTAAGTGTATATTAACCTTTACTACTTTATGGTCTATCCCTATACTTCTTTCTCAACTTCTACCTGCAACACATCGCCTACTTAATTCTTTAGTGTATTACTCATTGTATCACCCTACCCTCTTCTCTCCCCCCTCCCTAATACCACATAAGGACGGAAAAAAAAAAAAAAAAAAAAGTCCGTAATCTAATCAGTCCCTAATCTCTCCTCTCCTTCATTCCGTGTTGTTCTCTCTGCATTCTCCAGCCAGTCTTCCACTTTGCGGGGAGAATCAAAGAAGAATGTCCCATTCCTGGTGGTTATTCTCATGCGGGCGGGGTACAGTAGTGCATAATCCATCTTTTTTTGCTGAAGCACACGTTTAATTGGCATGTATGCCGCCCTGAGCTTTTGCAGGTCTGGGGAGAAGTCTTGATATAGTGAAATTCGCGCTCCTCATTTCTCTCGCTTTCCGAAGCAAAGACACCTTATCTCTAAAGTTGAACATTTTCATAATTATAGGTCTTGGGTACTCCTTGCCCTGCTGAGATTTGGAGGGGATTCGATGGGCGCGTTCGATGCCAAAAAAAGGAGAAAAGGATGCAGCCCCAAATGTCTCCTTGATCCATCCCTCCAAAAATTCAATAGGGTCAGGTCCCTCGCTCCGTTCCGGCATGCCTATTACTCTTATGTTGTTTCTTCGATTTCTATTTTCTAGTTCATCTATTTTGGTGGATTGATTTTCTATGCGTTTTTTCATGTCAGTCATATCTTGTCTGAGCGGAGATAGTATATCTTCCACCAAGCTTAATCTGTCCTCTAGGGCTGTTGTTCTTCCCTCCGTTTCTTTCAATCTACTACCCAGCGCTATCAGTTCTTCTCTTATGCTTTTTAGCTGAGCACCCAAACCAAAAATTGATTCCTTACATGCAGTAATCGCATACATGAGGTCCCTCATTGTTGGCTCTTCCGCTCCTCCACTTTGGCCACTCTCCATCCCGGGCTCAGTTGTATTGGGTAGCCTTTTAGGATCTGTGTCACCGCTTATAGGGGGAAGTTTTCCTATTCCGTGACTTATTGAGGGCACTGCAAGTGGGCTTGTTGCGGCCAATATTGGCCCGCTGCTTTGGCTGTGACTTTTCCTACTCGCCTGGGTACTCGCTTGGGTTAGCTGTTGGGATTTTACTGGTGATAGGAATGTCCTGGATAAACGCTCTAATTTTGTTGCTGCCGCTACTGCAGCTGCTGCTGCGACTTTCGCTTGGTTTGTCTGATTTCTAGCCGAGCGTGTAACCTGACCTCCTGCTTGATGCGGCTGATTTTGTAACTGGTGCTGGTTTAATTTTTCCTCTGCTGCCCGCTTCCCAGCCATGCTATTATGCCATGAGGGGGGAGGAAAAAAAAAAAAAGGGAGGAGGGGGGGGGGGTAGGAAAGGAGAAAAAAAAGAAAAAAAGGAAAAAAAAAAAAATTCTTTTCCTTTTAGCAAATTGATATATCAAATTGTTACAGTCCCGGACTACTAGTTTTGCATAGAAAAAAAGAAAAAAGAGGTATCACAAAGATAGTCCTCCATATAACTCTGCCAGCGTCAAATCAGTGACTCTTGGGACAATGAACAAGTACTTGTGCAACGCCGTTTCACTTGCAGCTGATGTTTATGATAAGCAGCTTACATCACACAGTTCCACTGGTTCTTTTATTGTTTTGAGAAACAAAAAGGTGAAACCTCATACGCCAGTACCCCCGTCCGTCTCCCACTTCGGACTGGGGTTGCTAATTTCCTCTATGTAAGATATTACTTCAATAGGGTAAATAGGCTCAAAAAGTAATAAGGCAGCATGTTTCTAGTTAACCCAGGTTTCACATTACAGACTCAGTTAGGTTTCTTCAGGAACCAATCAATCAAAGGCCAACTCACAGGCCAGCTCTTTAACCAGGAACCAGGAAAAAAAAGTCATCCGCCACAAACATATTATATAAAAAGAAAAGTAGGAAAGTTTTCACCTATGTCTGGGGTCTTCTTAGCAGCTCTCCAGATTCCCAGCGTTGCGATGTTAATTCTGATAGCTTACTTTGTTCATTGCCCCGCTGCTGCTGCTGTGTTCGACCAGATTTGGTTGCTGCTGATAACCCAGGGGGGGGGCCTCTCACGCCACCCCTATAGCTCCATCTTCCTGGCTCTCCACCGCCACACTCACTGACGCCGCCACTGCTGGTGCTGCTATAGCCGCCACCGGAGCATCCCTTTACTCGGCCGCCGGCACGCCGCAGGGGTCTCTCACACCCCACCTCAGCTCCGTCCACCGCGTCTGCGCCAGGGAGCGATCTGCTCAGTAGTGCTGTAGTGCTGTAGTTGGCCGGGCACCGCTGCTTACACTGCCGCTTGTACTGCTGCACACACCGGTAGTCTCCTCAGCCCTTGGCTTAGCTGGTCAGAGCTGAGGGAGAGGAGATCTCGCACACCCTCTCACTCCCACATCCGGTCACGCCCCCCCATGCACCATTTTTTTAAAATTTTGGCACAAGGTTCCATTCCCCTTAAAATCCATACCAGATCTTCAGATCTGGTATGGATTTTGGGGGGATCCCTACGCCATTTTTTAAAAAAAATTGGCGCAGGGTTCCCCTAATTACCATATCAGTCCAGAAGTGCCTGGTATATATTTTAGGGGGACCCCCACGCAATTTTTTTTTTTTTTTTTTTTGGTTCAGGGTTCCCCTTAATATTCATACCAGGCCCAAAGGGCCTGATAATGGACTGAGGGGGGATCCCATGCTCTTTTTTTCAATGAGTTTTATCTATATTGCTGAGACCCGACAATTCATTACAGCCGTGATCAGTTTTAAATGACAATTTTTCTTTTATAAATGTCATTTTACTGTGGTACTGTTCTAAACACAGGAACAATGTGCCACTTTAAAGGCATACTATAGACACCCCCCAGGCATGATATTTAAAGGAATATTTCATTTTTATTGTTTCACTTTAAGCATTAAAAAAATCACTGCACCCGAAAAAACGTACGTTTTTTTTTTTAAATGTTTGCATTGATACGTGTCTCCTGGGGCAGGACCCGGGTCCCCAATCACTTTGTATGACAATAACTTGCATATAAGCCTTTAAAATTAGCTCTTTTGATTATTCATGTTCGTGTCCCATAGACTTTAATGGTGTTTGTGTGTTCTGACGAATTTATTTCATGTTCGCATGTTCTGCTGCAAATCGACCAGGAGGGTGTTCGGCTCATCCCTGACTATATATATATATATTGTAAGATATTGGGGTAATTAAACTCAAGTGGTGCATGCGGTTCCCAGAAACGTGCCACTCCAGACTGTGTTTTTTAAGGGCACGGCAGCCCACTTTTATTTAAAGGAAACAAAAAAGTTCAAACAAACAGTAGTCTTCCCTCGCAGGGGGTTCCACCATCACTGTATAAACATGCACTTCAGCTTTCTGGCTTACTCACTCTCAGCTGCGTGCTGTTCGGTCACGGGCCACATCTGTCTGCTCCGAGACCTCCTGTCTCTTTCTTCTGGAGACCCTCCTACTGGGACCCTCCTGACCTCCTAGGCCAGACTTCCTATCTGTTGGGTGGAGCTGTCTCCAAGTCTGAGCCCTGAGCTCTAATCCTGGGAAGAATATAAACCCAGCCAATAGGTATGCAATCAGCATGCCTGTCTTTGTAAAAACCAGGCTGAAAATGCTAATATACACAGTGACAAGGGGTCGCCTCTCCACAATATCAATAAGAAAAACTGTAACAATTATAAAATATTAATTCTGCTGATACATTTCTTTCTTGTTAAATGTGATTCACTCATTCTGCTAGTTTGGATATCTTTGGTAAATGGATGGTCAGCTAGCTCCAGAGATGCGTAAGACCTTCCTTGCTTGTCCTTGATACAAACCCGAAAGAATGTATTTTCATTGAGCAATGAATACCTTTACTTCTTTGTTTAGATTGGACACACAACCAAATGATTTTTAAACTATATATCTAAACCCAAGAACATAAATGTAATATATCACAGCTTATTAGTCCTTATGCCACGTACAAACGAGCGGACTTTTCGACCGGACTGGTCCGACGGGCCGAATCTGGCGGACAATCCGACCATGGGTGGGCTCCATCGGACCTTCAGCGGACTTTTTTGTGTGAAAATCTGACGGACTTTAGATTTGGAACCTGTTCCAAATTTGTCCGACGGATTCGAGTCCAGTCGAAAAATCCGCTCATCTGTATGCTAGTCTGACGGACCAAAACTGACGCTAGGGCAGCTATTGGCTACTGGCTATCAACTTCCTTATTTTACTCCGGTCGTAAGTCATCGCGTACGAAAACCCTCGGACTTTGGTGTGATCGTGTGTAGGCAAGTCCGTTTGTTCAATAGTCCGTCGAAAGTCCGTCAAAAGTCCGTCAAAAGACTATCGGACCTTTGTTGCCAGAAAGTCCGCCCGTGTGTACAAGGCATAAGATGTGCTGGAATCATTAGTTTTCTTTTTTAAGTTAAGTACATTTTCTGCATGCATTGACAGATACCTATTGATCATGATAGACATCTAGTATCCTTGTAACTTCATGTGCGCTGAACCAAAAAATTAAAACAATGTGATCAGCTTTCCCAGCTATTTTCTGTGAACTACAACCCCCCTTGGGTTATAAAGATGAGGAAGGTGTTGGTATATTAAATCAGCAGAGCAAGCCTCAGGTGATGTTAGCATTGCAAAAACTTTAATTATATTATGGTCTTTGTAAAGTTATGAAATCCTACTAAAAGGACACCAACAGATGAAGCGTGTCTGGTTTTAATAAATACATCAAACACAGGAGAAGTGTGGCATTAATCTCCAGTACATGCAAAGAGAAGATTGGTAATGCTGGTTGCCCGGGATTTAGTGACTATTGTAGTTAGCAGAGACTATATACAGTAGTTTGAAAAAGTGAAAAAGTATTTATACCCTTTAAATTTTCCACATTTTGTCATGTTACAACCAAAAATGTAAATGGATTTTATGTGATAGACCAACACAAAGTGGCACATAATTGTGAAGTGGAAGGAAAATGATAAATGGTTTTCAAAGTTTTTTAAAAATAAATATGTGAAAAGTGTGGCGTGCATTTGTATTCAGCCCCCCTGAGTCAATACTTTGTAGAACCACCTTTCACTGCAATTACAGCTGCAAGTCTTTTTGGGGATGTCTCTACCAGCTTTGCACATCAAGAGAGTGACATTTTTGCCCATTCTTCTCTGCAAAATAGCTCAAGCTCTGTCAGATTGGATCTGTGAACAGCAATTTTCAAGTCTTGCCACAGATTCCCAATTGGATTTAGGTCTGGACTTTGACTGGGCCATTCTAACATATGAATATGCTTTGATCTAAACCAGGGGTCTCCAAACTACGGCCCTCCAGTTGTTCAGGAACTACAATTCCCATCATGCCTAGTCATGTCTGTGAATGTCAGAGTTTTACAATGCCTCATGAGATGTGTAGTTCTGCAACAGCTAGAGGTTTGGAGATCCCTGATCTAAACCATGCCATTGTAGCTTTGGTTGTATGTTTAGGGTAGTTGTCCTGCTGGAAGGTGAACCTCCACCCCATTCTCAAGTCTTCTGCAGACTCGAACAGGTTTACTTCTACGATTTCCCTGTATTTGGCTCCATCCATCTTCTCATCAACTCTGACTAGCTTCCCTGACCTCTGAAAAAAAGCATCCCCACACCATGATGCTGCCACCAAGTTTCACAGTGGTGATGGTGTGTTCAGGGTGATATACAGTGTTAGTTTTCTGCCACACATAGCGTTTTGCATTTAGGCCAAAAAGTTCCATTTTGGTCTAATCTGACCAGAGCACCTTCTTTCACATGTTTGCTTTGTCCCCTACATGACTTCTCACAAACTGCAAACCAGACTTCCCTATGGCTTTCTTTCAACAATGGCTTTCTTCTTGCCACTATACCATAAAGGCCAGATTTGTGGAGTGCACGACTAATAGTTTTCCTATGAACAGATTCTCCCACCTGAGCTGTGGATCTCTGCAGCTCCTCCAGAGTTACCATGGGCCTCTTGGCTGTTTCTATGATAAATGCTCTCCTTGTCTAGCCTGTCAGTTAGGTGTATGGCCATGTCATGTTAGGTTTGCAGTTGTGCAATACTCTTTCCATTTTCGGGTGATGGATTGAACAGTGCTCCGTGAGATGTTCAAAGCTTGGAATATTTTTTTAACCTAACCCTGCTTTAAAATTCTCCACAACTTTATCCCTGACCTGTCTGGTGTGTTCCTTGACCTTCATGATGTTGTTTGTTCACTAAGCTTCTCTAACAAACCTCTGAGGGCTTCATAGAAGAGCTGTATTTACAGTGCCTTGAAAAAGTATTCATACTCCTTGAAAATTTCCACATTTTGTCGTGTTACAATCAAAAAACGTAAATGTATTTTTTTGGGATTTTATGTGATAGACCAGCACAAAGTGGCACATATTTGTGAAGTGGAAGGAAAATGATAAATATTTTTCAGCATTTTTTAGAACTAAATATGTGAAAAGTGTGGCATTCATTTGTATTCAGCCCCCCTAAATCAATACTTTGTAGAACCACCTTTCGCTGCAATGACAGCTGCAAGTCTTTTTGGGGATGTCTCTACCAGCTTTGCACATCAAGAGAGTGAAATTTTTGCCCATTCTTCTTTGCAAAATAGCTCAAGCTCTGTCAGATTGGATGGAGAGCATCTGTAAACAGCAATTTTCAAGTCTTGCTACAGATTCTCAATTGGATTTAGGTCTGGACTTTGACTGGGCCAATCCAACACATAAATATGCTTCGATCTAAACCATTCCATTGTATCTCTGGCTGTATGTTTAGGGTCATTGTCTTGCTGGAAGATGAACCTTCACTCCAGTCTCAAGTCTTTTGCAGACTCTAATGCCACGTACACACGATCGCACATTCCGGCAACAAAATACATGTTTTTTTTCCGAAGGATGTTGGCTCAAACTTGTCTTCATACACACAGTCACACAAATCTTGTCAGAAATTCCGAACGTCAAGAACGCGGTGACGTACAGTACAACATGTACAACGAGCCAAGAAAAATGAAGTTCAATAGCCAGTGCGCCTCTTCTGCTTGATTCCAAGCATGCGTGGAATTTTGTCAGAATTATGTACACAATATCGGAATTTACGACAACCGATTTTGTTATCGGAAAATTTGAGATCCAGATCTCAAATTTTGTTTGTTGGAAATTCCGACGGAAAATGTCCGATGGAGCCTACACACGGTCGGAATTTCCGACATGCTCCCATCGAACATTTCCTGGACAGGTTCTCTTCTAAGATTGCCCTGTATTTGGCTCTATCCATCTTCCCATCAACTCTGACTAGCTTCCCTGTCCCTGCTGAAGAAAAGCATCCCCACAACATGATGCTGCCACCACCATGTTTCATGGTGGGTATGGTGTGTTCAGGATGTGCAGTGTTAGCTTTCTGCCACACATAGTGTTTTGCTTTTAGGCCAAAATGTTAAATTTTGGTCTCGTCTGACCAGAGCACCTTCTTCCACATGTTTGCTTTGTCCCCTCCATGACTTCTCACAAACTGCAAACGGGACTTCTTATGGCTTTCTTTCAACAATGGCTTTCTTCTTGCCACTCTTTCATAAAGGCCAGATTTGTGCAGTGCATGACTAATAGTTGTCCGGTGGACAGATTCTCCCACCTGAGCTGTGGATCTCTGCAGCTCCTCCAGAGTTACCATGGACCTCTTGGCTGCTTCTCTGATTAATGGCAAGGCAATTGTTCCACTAGATTTTAGCTAGGGGTATCAGAGTAAAGGTGGCTGAATACAAAAGCACGCCACATTTTTCAGATGTTTATTTGTAAAAAAAATTTGAAAACCATTTCTCATTTTCTTTCCACTTCACAATTATGTGCCACTTCGTGTTGGTCTATTACATAAAATCCCAATAAAATACATTTACATTTTTGGTTGTAAAATGAGAAAATGTGGAAAATTTCAGGGGGTATGAAGACCCTTTTCAAGGCACTGTACAGCACCAAGAGGGTATGTCAGGGTATGATAAATATCTGTATTACAAAGATCTCCAGGACTGGCGCCAGCATAAGGCAGCTTAAGCAGCCAGCTTAAGGTGCCAGTATGGGGGGGGGCAGTTAAGTCTGAATTCCCAGCCACTTGCTGGGGATTCCATACTTGCTAACTGTCCCCCCTTTTCGTGAGGTATCCCACCTCAACTGTGTAATAAACTGTCTCCTGGAAATGAGCGCCACCACGCACTTAGCCATACATGACAGGCGGCTTACTGTGTGGCATGGGATCTCCCTCTTCTGGAACACTGTATAGCCTGTGCGCCCCGCACAGGCTCGCAGCATGGGCATTTCAGTGTAGAGTAATGTAGAGCTGCCTGGGACCTCCCGTCTCCACCAGGAGTGGTGTGGTGCATGTTTCCTTATCATTCCTCGGCTTCTGCATAAATGGAGAGTGCATGAGCAAGGCAGTCACAAGTGGGTGGACTCAAACCGCCCTCGTCCGCCCTCAGTGTGCACCAATACCTGACCCGCAGCCACTACACACCAGACCAGAAAGATGATCAGGAGTATGGCAATGGCATAATTGTAAAGAAAAAAGTTCAGTGCACTACTCAAATAATAATGTGAATATAAAGAAATGAAAAAATGATAGTTCATATGGAAAATGATGGTATCATAAACCGGAGGTGTGATTCCTCTTTAAATCTTCAGTAAATCTTCTATGGATCTTCTAAGACAGTGCAGAAATAGGAAAAGGGGGCTGCTTACCAGATTTGATTCATGCGAGCCTAAACAAACTCCTCTCGGGGTCAGGAACAGCTGGTCTTTGAGTAGAGACAGACTTCCTTCCACGCCTAGTAGTTGAAATTTCAGAGGCGGCAATCCGGAACACTCTCCTCCATTAGCTGCTCCAGCAAGACCACTCGTAGCAGGAAATAGTATATTTTAAAAGAAAAAGAGGCGCTTCATTGTGCAGTAGTTTAAAATGCTTTAATCCATGAATGGACAACTGACATGAAAGCATTGGCAGGGTAAAACACCGTAGCAATTAAAAAACACAGATGACGCAGAAGCCGATCAGCTGAGAGTGTGGTGACGCCAGGTCCTCTGGCTCCACCCTAGAGCCAGGGATTTTGTGTGTTTTTTTTATGCACTTTTAAAATAGATTTTCACTAGTTTAAATTTCACATTGGTTTATCACAGTTGGGGGTAGCTCGGAACGTTTACCATATAATGGCATAGGTGTGCTGGAGGTCAAAGAGATTGGAAGCATAAAGTATGTGTGTGGGATTAGGGGAGGGGGGGTTTGGGGGCATAGGTATGTTGGAGGATGGGGCGGTGAAACCAAAGGTTTGGGGGAGAGATTGGAGGCATAGGTATGATGGATTGGGGGGGGAAGGGGTGGAAATGGAGGCATAGGTTTGATGGATTGGGGGGGAATTGGAGGCATAGGTATGATGGATTTGGGGGGGTGGAATTGGAGGCATAGGTATGATGGATTGGGGGAAGGGGGGGTGGAATTGGAGGCATAGGTTTGCTGGAGGATGGGGGATGGAACCAGAGGTGTGCTGGAGGAGGAGGGAGGGGGTATATTGGAAGCATAGGTGTGGGGGATTGGAGGCATAGGTGTGCTGGTTGAGAAGGGGGGTATTGTGGACATAGGTGTGCTGGAGAGGGGAGGATGGAAGACTAGGTGTACTAGGGGGGTTGGAAGTAGAGGCATGCTGGGGTGCGTTGGAAGCACATGTGTGCTGAGGGAGAGGGGGTTGTATGCACAGGTGTGCTGGGGGGTTGGAGGTGGAGATATGTTGGGAAGAAGAATTAGAGGCAAAGGTGTGCTGGGGGGAGGCATTGGAGGCAGGGGGAGGGGGGATTGGGGACATAGGTGTGCTGGAGAAGGGAGGCATCAAAAGTAGATGTGTTCTGGGGGAAGTGTTGGAGGTAGAGGCATTCTGGGGGAGGCATTGGAGGTAGACACTGTATAGCCCGTTCTCCCCCGCACAGCTGCCTGGGACCTCCCCTCTCCACCTCCCTCCTGCCATGCATCTAAGAAGTGGTTCAGTGCATGTCTCCTCAGCACTCCTCGGCTTCTGCATAGATGCCAAAGCGGTGCCTGAGCAAGGCATTCACAAGTGGGTAGACTCAAACCCTCCTGGTCCATCCTCAGTGTGCACCAATGCCTGACCCGAAGCCGCTACACACCAGACCAGAAAGATGATCAGGAGAATGGTAATGGCATAGGTGTACTTGGGGGTGGAAGAGATTGGAAGCATAAAGTACATGTGCTGGATTTGGGTGGGGGAGGCATAGGTATGTTGGAGGATTGTGGATGGAACCAGAGGTGTTCTGGAGGGGGAGCGGGAGCAGCTTAGATGTGCTGGATTGGGGGGGGGGGGGTTGGAGAGCAAAGCTTTATTTGTGGGGGAAAAAAAGGATATCAATTTTGCTTGGGTACAACATCGCACGACCACGCAGTTGTCAGTTAAATCAACACAGTGCCCTATCGCAAAAAATGGCCTGGTCATTAGCCACTTACTGACCAGATCAGATATACTGCGGCAGGTTGGCAGCGCTGCGCAAATCGGTGTACCCATACGCGGCTCGCGCAAGCGCAGTTGCAGGCGCACAACACAACTGTGCCTGTGCGTTGCGGGCGCGCACGCCCTGCCGGCAGCACGCTCTCGCTCCCGCTGCACACTGCAGGAGCATGCCCGTGGATCGTGCAGACTCGATGTCCACTGGCGTCCCGCGATTGCCTAGTACAGAGGCAGAACAGGGATCTGCCAGTGTAAACAGGGCAGATCCCCGTTCTGACAGGGGACATGTCAGAGATCTTCTGTTCCCAGTGATTGGGAACAGTGATCTCTGTCATGTCCCAGTGAGCCCATTCCCCCTACACCTTAATCACATCCATTACACTTAGAACACACCTAGGGAACACACTTAACCCCTTGATCGCCCCCTAGTGTTAACTCCTTCCCTGCCAGTGTCATTTTTACATTGATCAGAGCATTTTTATAGCACCGACCAATGTAATAATGTCACTGGTCCCCAAAAAGTGTCATATAGGAATGACACATTTCAACCAGAATGCATGAACATAAAAAACCTTCTGCCTTTACAACCACTTTAATTTTAACATTTCACCAAAACTCTTTAGGATTATATTCTACTGAATGAAAATGTTCTTAAGAATTAAACATTTCTGGACCTGAAATGTGGAATAATTCAGCATACTAAACTCTACTCTGCAATTAATAGGAGTGTACAATCTCAAAAGGAAGAAAAAGAACCTTAACTGCTCGGTGCAAGGAATAGCGAGACAAGATTATCACCTCATCTCATGGAGGAACAGCTCTGCCTAGCAATAAATCCTACAATGAAAAATTTCTGGCCTCAGTAAAAGCCGCTACTCCTTTTTTTGTATAAGTCTCAAATTCTATATTGTACCCAATGTATTGTCTATTGTATATGTGAATATCTGTGACATGCAATGCACAAAGAGATAAAAAAAATATTAAAATGTGTTTATTTTCAGTATTTTGTGACAGATGGTTGTGATGAAAATGTTATTATGTCATTCGTTTTCATACAACTGTAACTCAAATTCAGGCAGATCAAGGGGAACGTACAATCATGACAGCTATCTAGAAACAGCTCTAATTCAATATGGAATGAAATGGCATAGAGAATGTACATATACAAAATATAATTATACAGAAAGAACAAACAATAAAACATTTACTATTGCTGTTGTCACAATATTTGTAATAATAAAAATGAAAAATGTTTGTGTAAGTTTAAATAGCTTCCATCCCCAGCCTGAACCAGAAAACGTCCTTACTTCCCACAGATGTGCATATTTGGCAAAGTATGTTTGAAATACCTTCAAAGTTTAAGCCAAAGTCCAGGCAAAAATGAAAGCCCATCAATCAAAATCTCATGTAATGGTGACAGATGGGGTTCACTTGATAAAATGCTGTATTGTCTTTACAGGACACGCATATATTTACACGTTTTCACTACCACAGCCAGAACTCCTAAGCTAAAACTATTATATCAGCATCCAAAACTCAGCTGCTTCCTTTCAGAACAGTCATGGCCTGCTCAGATTTTTTTTTTATCCTTTGTCCAAAGTCTTGTTTGGTGCTAGCCATGCCTATGCACTGAGCCCTCAGTCTTGGATCAGGCTATCTGCAGAGACTAGAGATGCATGGGAGATGGTTCAATACAAATCTATGAGGGCTATCTGCGCAGGTGGATTATAAGCATATATGAGTTTGGCTGGAGAATGTAAACATTAGTTACATAGTTACATAGTAGGTGAGGTTGAAAAAAGACAAAAGTCCATCAAGTCCAACCTATGTGTGTGATTATATGTCAGTATTACATTGTATATCCCTGTATGTTGCAGTCATTCAGGTGACATTAGCAAAGGCTGTATCTCGCCTCCTGAACTACATAAGCAGATGGTGTGAAGGCTTTATGGTACAGTTTAGCCCAGAGTTAGTAATTGGGAGGTAAGTGTGTGCGCTTTTTTTTTTGTGAATTATACTTTTACTTTAAGAAATTCAAAACCATAGCGCTGAAATTGTCATGTTGTTCTAGTGGTGTAGATTGTTCCGTCTATGTCCTTTTTCAGTCTGACCTGCTGCTCACCCCAATGTTTACCTGTGTACAGCAGCTTCTGGTCACACATTCCAAGCTGCTTGTGGTCAGAACTAAACATCTGGTTGCCCCACTCAACAGAAACATCTGCTCATTTAATTATTCGTACAATGAGTAGTTACATATTTCATAGGCAGGTGTTGTTGTTGTTATTCATAATTCCCCAAGTAAATGTCCAAAAAACTCACATGACTAGTTAGCTGCAAGAAAGGTGGGAAAAGCAGTCCAGGAAGTTTTACTGACAATTTTGGAGCTGCTGAACTATATCTTATGACCCGAACTAAGATATTTTTACCAATAAACGTTTTATATATTTTTTAAAATAAGCGCCTTATGTATATAAGCTGTGTGTTTTAAGCATAGCTTCTTAATGAATTAGAAAATGCTGTGTGAACAGCTTAAATGAGTTTTCAGACTTCAAATAACTTCAGCTGGGTATACACTAGTAACATTTTGAACAAACATTCTTACTTAATTTGGGAAAGCATAGCACCAAGATAAGTGTAACGAACACATTACACTTACCTTTCCCTATCCTTTCTGCAGAAAACACCTATAGATCTTTATTAAGTGCTTACATTGCATATAATACAATTCTACTCGCAAAAGGGCCATCAACAACTCATAAGCTACTTGAGAATAACTAGGTTGTCAAAGTGATAAATGAACTTTCATTGGAAGACTGAAAATACCATTACAAACCCTTTAAGATATACCTTTTACTATCCATTTGGACAGGCATGTTGGCTGAATCTCATTCAAGTAAACAATCTGCGCATGTCAAGATCTAAAGCGGGCTGTATGATTAGTATGATGTTTATTGTTTTGATACCAAATGGAAAAGGCAAGGGATGGTGTAATCGAAAAACCACCTGTCCCAGAGCAGCTGCATATATTGCTATAATCTACTAGCTCTACTACAGATTATATTGAAGCAACATAAATATATTATTACTAATTAGGAATTTAAATGTGATTTTTTCAAACATACTGTGTCAGCTATCTTGTTATCTTTTTAAATGAAAGGGACATCGACAGATTGTATATTTTTTTGTTGACTTTTTAAAATTTATATATGTGTAATCTTCTCTCTCTCTGTACTAATTGAAATGTTGATCTTGATTTTTTTATAATGGCTCCATTTAAATGTATTGACTAGTACAAACTGGCATGAGGGAGGAGGTCACTTTGCCAAGGTCAATGTAAACAAATACATAAATTCTTCCATGAAAAAAAAAGAAAATCATTCAAATTCTGAAGCATAGATCTGTTTTTTTCACATACAGTATATATTCTGTTCAGTAAAATTACAATTGCACAAAAAACATTTTTCACTTTAAAAGGTACTGTTCTTTTAAGATTTCTTGGCTACAGTTCATGAAGATAGATGTCATCCCAAGAAATAAACACTTTATTGTTAACAAGCATGTTTTCTTAGATTACCACCATGTGTATCTAGCACACAAGCCTCGAGCAAGGATAACTATTGAGAGATTTTGGCTAGATTTTAAACGTTTTAAACAAAAAAACATTGTTACTTTACAAAGTCAATGTACTGTAACAAAACGTGGTTTCTTTTTAAAAACAAAGAGGCACTTAGGGCAATGGCTGCTTCTTGTTTTTCACTCCAGAGACTTCACTTCTATTGCTTCATTCTAGACATGAGCCGGGAATATGCAGGTGCTGAAAAAGAAATAGAGGGGGCGGAAGCTTTAATCTTGCAATATAAATAAAAGTGCATTGCAAGTATGATACCTTCCATTTCAGTAGTGGTGGTCCATAATTAATAGTATATGAGCCAAGTGTGGTTGTCAGCTGCCTTTGGAATAGCTGAAAATAGCATTGGAAACACTTCCATTGGAAAATAGCGTTGAAAAAATATCTTGCCATTATTATTAGACACTAATAATACATGATTTGAGCTCAATGTATTATCATCCTCTATGTATGAATCAATACTGGTGGCAATATTTACACCAGGTAAGGATGGGATGCAACCAGATTCATATTGCCCAATATCTTTGCTTACACTGTTATGTTAAATTAATAGCCAAAATGTTATCAAATCTTTTGATTGTAGTAATACGTAAAATTATAAATCCTGACTCAACAAGCTTTATGTTAAATGAACAACACCTAGTATTTAAAGTCCCTTTTAAATGTACAAATACCTTTTGATAATATAAAGCTAGAGTGATACTATATCTAGATGCAGCTAAAGCCTTTGATAGTATTAAGGGCATTATTCATGTGCAGTGATTAAAAAAAGTATTTCAGCACCTAGTTTATCAAATGGTTTTAAAATTTAAATCAAGATCCCAGTATATAAATCAGAATAAACAACTGTTTATCTCCTCAATTTAAATTACTATGTGGCAATTCGTCTATGATGCCTTCTAAAATGTTTTTAAAATAGCTATTGAGCAGCAAAGATCAGACATTTCTCAGACATCAATGTCTTTAAATTCGGTCACATAAGGGAAAAATAACATCATACACAGGTGATTTTCTTTAGTGGTGATACATGCTGTTCTTTAGAAATGCTGTGACTATCATTTCTACCTTTGGTAATTTTTTCAGAATTATTAATTCTGTAAATTAATAATTCTGTATTGTTACCAATTGCTAAACGGATATCTCTTTTATCCAGCTCTGTCACATAAAGATGGCTACCACTATTAAATATTTAGTAGTGATAATTTCTATAAATCCTAAAATGTACAGTGTAATAAATGTTTATTCACATATTGTTAAATTGCAGGCAGTGTAATTTGTGGGATAAAAATAAAAAAACACACAAACAGAAATTCCCAGCACTGCCCTAGCTTGTCTAGTAAAAAGTCCAAAAAAATGTATGAAAAATGGAATTTCCAAAAAAATAAAAATAAAAAATATAATAGATAATAAAAAAATGATGCACATGTATGCACCTATATATGAAACAGTGCCTCTTATGTACTCAGTGTGGATAAAAAATCAATGAGAACTGTCTGTGTTATCCATTGGACACAGGCAACCTATTCTGGGGTCAGGGAACCCACACTGAAACAGAAGATGGGAAGGAGAGAAAGGCGGTAAAGCGACCAATAGTGTAAAATAGTTTAGTGTGTCAACATAGAAAACCAAGTAACAGGTTCAACTCACAAGGTTAACATGGAGGACTGTCAGTGCTTGGATAGGCTGTGTAAAGGATCCAGAATGGGATCGAGGGGTGGTCCTTGCTGCAGTGGCAGCCTCGTGGAGACAGTGAAGAGGTCGATAAAGGCACGAGCTGCAGGGAGCCTAATGACAGCTATCAAAATCGGGAGTGAGACTGACCAATCGGAACACATTTCAGAGGCTAGTGACTAGCCTCTGAAATGTGTTCCGATTGGTCAGTTCCACTTCAGGTTTTGACAGCTGTCATTCAGCTCCCTGCATCTCATGGCTTTAGCATCCTCTCTCCTGCCTCCACGAGGTCACTGCTGCGTCAAGGACCACCCCACAATCCCATTCAGGATCCTTACACAGCCTATCCAGGCACTGACAGTCCCCCATCCATACCCTGTGAGTTAAATCTGTTACTTGGTTTTCTATGTTGACTCATTAAACTATTTTACACTATTGGTCGCTTGGTCCTTCCCCTAATTTGTGGTGTAAACTTCCTTTTTCTATAACTGGCATATCCAGTCTTAGAAAGATAATCTGGTTGTCTCAATTATTATATCTACTTCATAATTTACCAATTTAAATTACAAAAAAAACTGTATAATAAGTAAGGGTATCTGTAGAGATCATATATAGAGGAAATAAACTCCTAGATTATGTATAAAAATATTTCAGCATCCAACTGATGAGGTTGGCATAGTTACCCCTAATATAGGGATATATTATATAGCTATGCAACTGCTAGATTTTGAAGGCTGTGGTAAGATGATCCTACTTCTATATCGGTTGATAAATGCATGTGAGGGAGACTTGGAGTTATTAAAGGCACTATAGAAAATGATTTTTTATTCTCTGGGTGATGACCCAATTTTCTAGTTGTGGAATACAGCATAGAGATTGGCTAAGGAATTACTAGGGGCGAGGGGTTTACTTGTCTACACCTACAGTATCTGGGGTAATTATATGTATAGGGAAGTGGCAAAGTTGGAGGAATTTACCCTCTGGAAGCACTGTGTTATTTTAGGATGTAACCAATTGTATCCCACTGATTCTCTAAAATCATTTCAGCAGCTCTAGGAACAGTTTTCTATACCTAAACAAGGTTTTTTTTTTTTTATTCACAATTGCATTACAAATATTCTCCCAGGAGAAGATAACACCTATGAAGTAATATAGGATCCCAAGATTACCAATGGCATTCTCGTGAGTGCATATTGGTGAAGAAATAGGCACCAAAGTCACTTTATGCAGAGAAGCACTTCTGTCACTTTATGCAGAGAAACACCTCTGTCACCTTTTATGCTGATATCACCTGGGAATATACCGTTATTGGTTGATTTCTACATTTTTTGGCACATGCTTTGCACTTTATCGACATTTAGGAGTTTGAATATTCATTAGGTATTTGTGTGATGTAAGATGGTCACATGTTTGATTCATGTTATTTTGTTTTATACATGGCACTTTATGTATGAAGTATTGTAGAGCTGCACTTTTTATATGTTATTGAGTTTTATCATTGGGTCGGTCACCTTTGTGCTAGCAGCTTCACCTGAAGTGTTTTTCTGAGTATGTTAAGAGGCTCAGCCAGCTGCAGTTCAGGCATCTGGGCAGATCCTGACATCATTGTTGGGATCCCTGCAGAACCTGGACCGGATCTGTGCTGTCAGCAGACAACGGACTTTAGTAATTTATTGGCTTTAAGACAACCCCTATTAACTTAAAAAAACAGGCTTTCGGGATAATACTAATTATAATAGATGTGGTTCAGCACAGAAGATTTCTTACATCTTATTTGAACATATCCTAAACTGGTAAGATATTGGAAAGATTTTGTTCAACATAATACATTTTGCCAGCAATCCATATATTTGTATTTTGGGGCCAGTTAATCTGAGTTTGGGGCTTAGCAGAACATTGTTTCCTGCTATAAATTTCATTACTCAAAAGTGAATTTTGCCACATACATCTACAGTGGTGGACTGGTTATCAGCAATCTATTAACATTTGAAATTAGATGTCAGTACCTGGTTCATCTGCTGGTGGCACTGTGCTTCCCAGAGCAGGAGGTTGCAGTTCCAGTGTCCACCAGCAGGTGTCTCCCAGCAGCCAGCAGTCTCCAGTAACCAGTCCCCACCTGATGCTGGTTGCTTGGAGGGTACATAGGTCTTTTTCTGCTTCAGTGTTTTGCTGCTGCCAGACCTTGTTGCCAAATCGCCAATAATGCCCTGTATCCCGCTTCCTTGTACCTGCTCTCCTTTGTTCATTACTTCAGTTTTGGTTCCCCCTTCCTATCTGCTCCTTGAACCTCAATATTTCCCTGCTTTTCTCTCTCTCCAATGTTTTATATATTGTATATAGTTAACTATTATGTTTCCTGTTTGTTAGTCATGTATTCTGTCACTGGGGTTGTTGTTAACATTACTTTTACATAGCTCCCAACTGTCCCTGATTTTGAGGGACTGTCCCTGATTTGGAACAAAATCCCTCTGTCCCTCTTTCCTCCCCATTTGTTCCTCATTTTGGTCTGATCTATATAGTTGAATATAAAATGCACTATTTATCTTTCAAAAAGTCTTTCCCAGTGCTAAACCTTTCATCCAATTTCTAAATTGCTGCATTTGTAAATTCCAAAAGCCAATATAAAGGAATAATAGTGGTACAAAAAAAACCATTTGTGGGTTTAACTAATATTTTTTTGTATAATTCTCCTTTAAGGAGGCGTGGCAGGGGTGTGTGTCCTATGCCTACATACTTTTTCTGATAGGTGTCCCTCAATCCCATATCAAAAAGCTGGGAGGTATGCTTTTATGTTTGCTGTGTGTTGTTTGGATGTTTTTTTTTTCACTGCAACTTAAAGGGGTTGTAAAGGCAGAAGGTTTTTCATCTTAATGCATGTAATGCATTAAGATAAAAAACCTTTTGTGTGTAGCAGTCCCCCCCCAGCACCCCCTAATTACATACCTGAGCCCCTTCTCTCTCCAGCAATGTCCACGAATGTACAAGCCATCCGGGACACTCCTCCTGATTGGCTGAGACACAGCAGCGGCGCCTTTGGCTCCTGCGGCTGTCAATCAGAATCAGTCAGCCAATCAGGGGAGAGAGATTGAGGTCGGGGCTCCATGTCGGAATGTATACACGAAGCACTGACTCAGCTTGGGTACCCCCATAGAAAGCACTCGATAGGAGGGAGGGTTCTGGAGCAGCAAAGAGGGACCAGAGAAGAGGAGGATCCAAGGCGCTCTGTGCAAAACCAACTGCACAGAGGAGGTAGGAATAACATGTTTGTTATTTTTTTTAAAATGAGACTTTACAACCACTTTCATCTAACTTAAGCATATATAGTCTGGTCCTCTTTGTGTAGCTATGCATATATGGGAATCTCTGTCATTAAATTATGACATTAGAGCAGTTGGTTTTTGAACAGAGCAGACCGTATTCGCCTCTTCTCGGGTTGCTCCTGGCCCCTCTCTCCTGTCAAGTGCACCCACAGTGCACAGCTTGCTATGGGGGCATCCGAGCCAAGCCACAGCTCTGTGTGTCCATTCAGACATGGAGCCCCAGTTCGGCCCTGCCCCCTCTCTCTCTCCTGATTGGCTAACTGACTTTGATTGGCAGCAGTGGAAGCCAATGGCACCATGGCTGTGTCTCAGCCAATCAGGAGGGAAAGTCCCGGATGGCCAAGGCATTCTTTATTTTAATTTTTTTTTACCATCTATCATAACACTATCTGTTTTAAATCCAACACTGGTCAAACTAAAAACAAAAACAAAAAAAAAAGCATTTTTTTTTTTTTTTTTAATAAAAATAACAATGTACTTTGGTGTTACTTTAATCTCATGCGTGACAAAATTGTTTCTAAATCAATAGGCTCATAGTGGAAATTTAAAAAAATAGCTCTTATCCTTAAAATATTAACAGGTGCTGGAGTTTAAGTGATTAAAAAATAATAACAATAATAATAATATATAAAACCCATACGGTTATCAGAATACAATGTGTTTGCCATTTTGGCTCTTCTAGAAAAATAGTTTTGCATTGTATTTAAACAGACATTGTTATCTTGGCCAGTTAAAGTAAAGTAACAGGGTATGTGCAGAACACCCCCCTTACCCCTCAACTACCTTATATCAACCAACACTTCCCCACCACTTCTTCTATGCCCCCAACTAAAAAAATACCTGGTGCTTCTGGGTAAGAGAGAAATAAAGACATCCTCCCATGATGCATTGCTGGAGCCCAGCAGCCAATAGCTAGACCCAAGCACTGTCACCTATCAGAGAGGGTGATTTTACTGCTCCATATAAGCTCTAATATTGGCAGACACTAGGCATTTTGCTGATGGCTGCAAAAGAAACAGGAGTATAACTAGTTGAATTTTTCAACTAGCTGGAATTCTTGCTATAAAACAACATTTTTTTGTAATTGTAGCAATTGACTGGTTCATCTCTTTACTATACAGATGAAAAAAGTTGGAAATAGTTTCTACAGAAATTCTTATAGTGAAGAAAATGTGTTAAAAAAAATCTTCTATTCGAATAGGTATTCAATTAAATAAAGAGGAGGGGGTATGGTAAAATGGAAAGTTTGTGTGGTCACAGAAATAAATTAATATTTTAAAGTTTCTTATGATATGCTTTACCTAATCGAGCGCTCCTTTGGGATATCTGAAAAGAAAAAAAAAAACAGATCTGTTACCAAATGTACTTGAAAAAAGGAAACAAAGGCATTCCAGCCTATGACTGATGACTCCATATTTTCCTGTAGTCTGGGAAAGCTCAATAGAAACATCCATTCCACATTGGCAACACAGTCACAATGAATGGCATGCTTACACAATATGTATACAAATGTATTTGTTCTACAAATAAAGCCATACAAAGATAAGACACACATACAAATGTGTTTGCTCTACAAATAAAGCCATACAAGGATAAGACACAAAATAACCACAGCATATGTTGTATAATTTTAATTGATTTCCTCTAAGTAAATAGCACCACATGATTAACTTTGTCGAAGGAGCAGCATGCATGTAGTTTCTATTATATCTTGGTTTCTGAGTACTAAAAAAGGGTCTATTGAGTGTCGGTAACGGTAAACACAAAAGTGGTTAGCCTTTGTTTTATGCAGGAACCAGTGTCAAGTCTTTGTAGACTTATTGGAAAACTCCAGCAGAATTTTGGTAGGAGAGTGTAATTTGTAAGATACAAGTACCTCTATTATATGCTGAGCAGGAAATGCTACAGAGAAAGGCTTTCCGTACAGTTCACCAGCTGATGCAGGGTTTCTTTCCCAATCCTATTCTTTAAATTGTAGCTGTAGATGTCTACAGGGCCAACTCCTTCAGTTCATATAATGCAGAGCAGTAGACCAAAGCTAGAAAAGCAGTGGGGAGAGCCAACAGTTATCTACAGCATTTGCAGCACTTACCTCCACAAATGCTGCAGGTTCAAAGCAATCAGCTTTGTTGAGTACTTCTTTAATCGCCTCAGTATCAGCATGACATCCCCACTTCCTTCCCAGACCATTTTTTCCAGTTATGCAATAGTGTTTTTTGAAAGAGATGAAGCTTATCTTTTGGAGTTATTTATTAACTTGCAGCGACTGTCTGCCCGCAGCTGCTGTAGGCAAAGCGACGTACCCGTACGTTGCTGCCTACTATTGGGGTTTTGCGCATGCAATTACTTGCCCCCCCGCCTGGCACACACTGTGATTGCACACGGCAGGAGCCTGTAAACAAGTCCTGACCAATGATTGACAGCAGGGACCTGCTAATCAGCTGTGTGCAATCACAGTCCAGAGCTCTTGTGTTGGTAAACAAAACAGAGCTCTGTACAGAGGGAGCAATCTGTCAGTTTCTCATCAGGGATGAGAAACTGAGAGGTCTCTTAGTTAAAGCAGCACAGTGCACACTGTGCACAAATTACACATAGTTAGGCACATTTTTAACTCATTACCAGCCACTGTAATTAGTACAGTGACAGTGTATAGTATTATTACTGATCTCTATAAAAATGTCACTGGTGATGTCAGTGGCAGTTAGTTAGTTCACCCTCAGCATCAGTTAGTGTCAGATTGCTCACCGCACTATCGCAGTCCCATTATAAGTCGTTGATCGCCGTCATTATTAGAATACAAAAAAAAAATTCCAGTGTATATACCGTATATACTCAAGTATAAGTCGTTCTGAGTATAAGTCGAGGCCCTAATTTACCACCAAAAAAATGGGAAAAACGTATTGACCCGAGTATAAGACGAGGGTGAGAAATGCACAGCTACTGTAAGTGGAAAAGAGGGTCAACAAATTTGGGGTTCCTAGCACCAAGTGGCCCTGAGATATGGGGCCCCAAAATCGGTTCAGAAAATGTCAAGCACTTTTCTGCAGCAGAGAATGACATTTTCCGAACCGATTTTGGGGCCCCTTATCTCGGGGCCACTTAGTGCTAGGAACTTCAGCTTTGGATATGTTGTGGTACCACGGGGTTTGCACACCAAATTTGGGATTCCTAGCATCAAGTGGCCCTGAGATATGGGGCCCCAAAGTCGGTTCGGAAAATGAAATTTTTTGCTGCAGAAAAGTGCTTGACTCAAGTATAATTCGAGGGGGGCACTTTCAGCACAAAAAAATGTGCTGAAAAATTCGACTTATACTCGAGTATATACGGTATACCATAGTTTGTAGGCGCTATAACTTTCACTCAAACTAATCAATATACACTTATTGGGATTTTTTGTATCAAAATCTGTAGCAGAATACATTATGGCCAAAATTTATGAAGACATTTTTTTTATTGGATAACTTTTATAGCAAAAAGTAAAAAATATTATTTTTTTTAAGTTTTCAGACTTTTTCCCTTTATATCGCAAACAATAAAAAAAACAGTGGTGATCAAATACTAAAAGAAAGTTCTATTTGTGTGAAATAATATACATTTTGTTTGGGTACATCGTTGCATGACTATGCAATTGCCAGTTAAAGTAGTGTAGTGCCGAATAGCAAAAAATGGCCTGGTCATTAAAGGAGTAAGCTACCAACAAAAATTGTGATTGCTTACATTAACCTTTCATCTTTAATATATCTTCATCTACAATATTTCATTACTAATAGATAATGATTTGAGTTGAGTTGCTTCCTAGGATAAAGTTTTAGGTTGTATTTTTATTAAAACATGGGTTTCGACGCAGATACCAGTATATTATGCTGAATCCTTCCAAAGGCATTATGATTAGTAGCATTAAAATGCCCACAATCATTGGTGATCAGTAACATTTTAACTCCCTCCTTCTACGCCATTATTGATGGTCAGTGGTATTTCAATCCCGTCACACCACCTCCTGGCCGCCCTTAGGCGTGCTTTATTGCCAGGGGACAGAGCGGTTTCCTGATAACTTAACTGCTGCAATTGGCTCTCCTGCTGCCTCCCGGTCAGAAGCTGTGACCAAAAGCTGTCAGGGACAACTGGGTCAATGTGTTGGAAGCATGCTTTCAGCTCGCAACCTCAAACCACCTTGCCATGAATGCATATATGTGGAGGCCAGGCGTTAAGGCCCACTTTTCCTGCCACCACATACAATGTTGTATATGCATAATGTAGTCAAAAAGAGGTAAAAAACAATCCCACAATCATTGGTAGTCAGTGGCATTTTAAACCCCCCACTCTGAATAAATATAAGCCTGCCACTGTTTAGGACAGCCATTCTCACCTGTTGTGTTGCAGTACCCGGGGGTGCCATCTGGGCCAATCAAGGGTGCTGTGGCAAAATAAGTAGCTTGATCCAAGCTTGACATATTTTACAGAGAGCCATAGGTTGCAATACAAATACAAGCCTGCTAGCGTCCCACCAGCCAATGACATCATAAGTTTCTAAGGAGCACGTCAGACACCTGTGCAGAGTCTTTGAGTTTCCCTCACCTGCTTCCATGGTCACTAAGGGAAGTATGGGTCAGTGGGGGTGGGGGAGATGGGCTGTTGGGATACCTGTGGCTCTCTCCCTTGAGGTAAACTTTGATTTCTTCTCTCTTGTGCCCTGTGCAATTAATTGTGGGACCAAGCTTTTCTGCTGCTCAGCAGCTTTTCCTTGGTCAGCCGGAGCTGATGGGTAGGACCAGGGGTGCATCCAGCTCTTTCACTCATCGCACAGGTGGCTGATCCAGAGATAGCAGCCCTGTATGTCTTCCATCTCCAGCCCTGTGGTAAGTGTATGTATGCTCACTAAATGCCCTGCCAGTACATACTGCTCAATGACCGCCCTGCCACTATGTATTGCTCATTGACCACCCTTCCACTACATACTGTTCACTGACCACCCTATCACAACATACTGCTCACTGTCCTACCACTGAATACTGCTCACTGCCCACCCTGTCACTACATACTGCTACCTGACTGTCTTGCCACTAAGTACTGCTCACTGTAGTAGTAAGTACTGTTTACTGATCACCTTGCCACTACATACTGCCCACTGACTGCTCTATCAATTCATTCAATGCTCCATTATCACATTTCCACTGTGCTGCTCACTGACTATCCTGCTGGTATGTATTGCTCACTGACTGCCATACCACTATGTACTGCTCACTGACCTCCCCACCACTGCCTACTGCTTAATGACTGCCTTGTCACTACGTACTGCTCCCTGACCAAGCTGTCACTACATACAGTTTACCAACTTCTCTGCCATTATATACTACTCAATGACCACCCTGCCACTACATACTGTTCACTGCCTGCCCTACCACTACTGCTCACAGACCGACACAGACCGACATGCCACTGCATACTGCTCACTGCCCACCCTGCCACTACATACTGCTCCCTGACTGTCTTGCCACTAAGTACTGCTTGTTGATTACCCTGCCACTATGAACTGTTTACTGATCACCTTGCCACTACGTACTGCCCACTGACTGCTCTATCAATGCATACTTCTCACTGAGAGCCCTACCACTACGTACTGCTCACTGACTACCTTGTCACTGCTTACTACCCCCTGTCACTGTGTACTGCTCCATTACTACATTATCACTGTGCTGCTCACTGACTATCCTTCTGGTATGTACTGCTCACTGAATGTCCTACCACTATGTACTGCTCACTAACCTCCCCACCACTGCCTATTGCTTAATGACTGCCTTGTCACTACGTACTGCTGCCTGACCAAGCTGCCACTACATACTGCTCACCAACTGCCCTGCCACTACCTACTACTCAATGACCACCCTGCTGCTATATACTGTTCACTTACTGCCATACCACTACTGCTCACAGACCGACATGCCACTACATACTGAACACTGACCACTCTGCACCGATCACTAACTGCCCTACCACTATATACTGCTGACTGATCTAAATATTGTACAGGTACAAGGCAACTCTGTGTCACAAACTATGCACCAGCTGTGCGAGGGCCGTGTTTGCCCACATATGGATGCACATGTTTTCCATAAATCCCTAAACAGGCAGTTCCATTCATGTAAATTGAAATGCAGCGGCTGCATGGACACTTTTGTGGGTGCGGGTTCCTGAATGCAGACAATATGAGTTCAGTGTCACGCACCTGCACAAAAGTCAAATTGGGAGCAGTGGCTGTGTTTGCACAGTCACTTCAGCTTGATTGACATGAATAGGACTGTCTACACGCAGATGCAGTGGACAACTATACATCCCAAAAAGGGCAAATATGGCCCTCACATACGTGTAGACTTAGGTACACTCATGTGAACTTAGACTGGTGTGCCCCGAGACTGTGCATAATTTTAATTTTAAATGGTAGCTTAAAAGAAATACTGGTTTAGGGGCTCCTGTATTGAATTGAATTATAACTGTACTGTTTGTCCCCATGTTATAAAGAGCTGCGCAAACTGTTGGCGCTATATAAATCCTGTATAATAAAAATAAAAATAATAATATTGTGTATGATCAGGTAGGAGCTAGTACAGCCCAGGTGGGGCAGTTTGTTTGGCACAAAACTGGATGTGACAAAGTGGTGAATCTGTGCAGAGAAGGGGTCAGAGACTACAGAGTTCTGATAGCCTGGAGGCTTGAAAATTTCTGTTTTGTTGTTTTGCTGAAAATCCCATGCAAGGGTAACCTTGTGTGAATTTCTGAGTTTTACTTTCAGGGTCCTTTCACACCGGGGCGGGCGTCGGCGTCGGCGGTAAAGCGCCGCTATTGTAAGCGGCGCTGTACCGTCGGTATGCGGCCGCTAGCGGGGCGATTTTCACCCCCCGCTAGCGGCCGAGAAATGGTTAAAAACCACCGCAAAGCGCCTCTGCAGAGGCACTTTGCCGGCGGTATAGCCGCGCCGTCCCATTGATTTCAATGGGCAGGAGTGGTGAAGGAGCGGTATACACTCCGCTCCTTCACCGCTCCGAAGATGCTGCTAGCAGGGCTTTTTTTACCGTCCTGCCAGCGCATCGCTCCAGTGTGAAAGCCCTCGGGGCTTTCATACTGGAATGAAAGCAGCGCCACTTTCGGGTCGGTTTGCAGGCGTTATTATTAGCGCAATATCGCCTGCAAACCACCCCAGTGTGAAAGGACCCTTAAATAAAAGTGGGCAAATAGTCCTAAAATGTACTTTACTGACTGGACTGAAGTTGGTGAAAAGCACTATATCTTAGTGAACCACCCACAACTGATATTTGCTGCCTTTCCCTTTTGAATACATACTGTACATTTGCATATGAGTACTAACCTTTCTTTGTCTCATTCCTTCCTTCGCTGCTGTATGTATTTACACTTGTGATTATTGTAGGCTACATATACCGTACAGCTGAACAATTTTCAGGTGTTTTCAGTCATTTTAATTTAAACATTTTGAAGTATTTTTTTAAGGGTATTTCAAGCATTTTGTATGTGTATCCCACCTTCAGGCATTTTTGTTTTAGCCAATTGAAAAGCACTGGAGGGAAAAAAGCAGTTCTAAAAGGCCAAAAAAAAACCTGAAATATGCCTGGAAAAAATGATTGATTGATTGATTGATTAATTAAAGCATTAAAATCCATCCCCATTGAAGTCAATGGGGCCAAAAATACCCAAATTTGCCTCAAAAGTAGCTCATGTAGCTTTTAAAGTGTCAAACATTGAGCTACAGAAGCCTGAACTCATATGTGATTGGCCACTATTGATATACATGGTATTTTTGATGTTGAAGATTTTGGAGCTTTGACCTTCGAACTACATTCGAACTGCTTGACTGAGAATGGAGCCCTGAGAATGACATGATATACGCACTCATGTTGTGTCAAAATTCACTACACACAAACATACTACTTTAGGTAAAATTGTCTTACGCAATTACCAATGATCTTACTTTAAAACAGAAAACCTTTACATTTACTTTGCAACAGATGGGGGAATCTACTTCCCCACTAGACATATTACTTTGGCCTGGAACATATTTATCTGTTTAGTATTGAAGACAGTTTTTATGCAAAACTACACAAAGTAGAGTATAATGTAAATTCCATATGGCCAGTTAAAGCAGAAGATTTGAACAAATTGGATTGGAACAAAATAAGTTACTATGATATTTCAAGATAATATAATTGGTAGTTCTAAATGATGTTACCTTTTTAATGAGAAAGTCTTCAGAAGGTCTATATGAAATCTATAAGTGATCTCAGGGTCGGGACAAGGGCAGGGCAGAAGGGACATGTGCCCCAAATGCAGTGATGTAATGTGGAGGGGGCACCAAAGGTGCAGCTAGCATTGTGCATCCAGGGCACATGCCCCACATCTCCTCCATGGTGCACCAGGTCCCCGGTGCTGTTATTGCCAACACCCACAGCAGCCAACATCTCACCCTGCAGGGAGGGAGTCTGGGAGGAGCTCTGGCATTGAGCCACACTGTATCTTAGATCTGTAATGGAAGCGGAGATTTTTGGGGGGAATAAGAGGAATTATGGTGGCATTTGTACTGTAAAGAAGGAGGGGGGCTTCGGAGGGGATGGATACGAGATGTGTTTGGGGGGGGGGGGGACTGGATGCAAGAAGATTTGTGCTAGAAGAGGGGGTTAAGGGGGATTGTACTAGGAGGAAGGAAGGGGGAATGTAGGAGAGGATGGATAGGATCTGGGTTTGGAGGGGAGTTTAACAGGATTTGTGGTAGAAGCAGTGGTTAGGAGGAGAAAAAAAAATGTTGCAGGGGTGGGGTGAGAAGAGGATTTATGTTATCCTGGTATATTTACTAGAAGGCAGGAGAAGGGATTTGGAAGAGGGTGGATAGGATCTGTGCTTGAAGGAGTGATTTGGGAGGGGTGTAAGAGACTTTGTACCAGAAGGAGGGGTTGGGGAGAAGGATTTATGCTAGAATGGGGATTGGGGGGGGGGGTAAGAGAAGTTATGATGCTGTTTGTACTAGAAGTTGTGGATTTGGGAGGAGTTGGATAGATTTTGTGCTTGGTTAGGGGGAGAAGAAGGATATAAGAAAATTTATAACAGAAGGGGGGTTGAGGGGGAAGGATTTATGCTAGGAGGAGGGATTTGTGGTGGAGTAAGAGGATTTGTGCTAGAAATGGGTTTTGGAAGGGGGAGGATTTGCGTGTGGTGTGGGTAGGGGTGGGGGGTTGGGGGAAACAGAGAATTTGTAGTAGAACATATTTACCTAATATTTACACATTTTTCTAATTGGAGTCACAGGAATAATGTTTGAATCCGGGGGGGGGGGGGGTGAGAATATAAATAAGCCACTTCATGTCTCTTCTGAAATTTACCTTTGAGTATGCAGCTGCCTGCCTCAGGATATCGAGCCCAGAATCTGAGAGTTCATCTCCTCGTTCTTGGGACTCTGGGGAGTAATAAAATATAACAAAATAATTAAAATTACAAGATCTTCACTTTGTATTGCTGTAAAAGGTAAAAGTTCTTTGCAGTCCAAAAATGTTTGAGATTCACATGAAATACTTTATATGCACAAGAGTAATTGCAGAATGAAACAGTTTAGCTGCCTTCAGATGCCCAAACGTGGCCTGCCCTTCGCATCCAATATAGCCATGGAATAATCTTGCGAACTACAAATAATCACCTTAAGGTAAACATTTCCAGTGGACAAATATGCTTGTTGGTGCTTATGAAGCAGTTAGGGGGGTCACAAAACGACCCTTTTCACACTGATCTGCGTTTTTTCCACAGTGTGGGATCAGCGCACTGTACCCATGGTTTCTGTTCAGATTACTTGCTCTTTGCCATAGACTTCCATTAGCTTCATGCAGGACTTTTGGTGCTCTTTCACAAAATGCACCAAAACATCCTGATCTAATGGAAGAACCACAGGTAGCTGCACAAAAAACAGGTACACTGCCCTGCACCCGCGCTGCAGAGAAACCGCAGTGCATCAGAGTGAAAGAGGCCTTAGTGGTTTGTCTTTTTTGAAGAGGGGGCCGACCACTTCTGATAACAGAGTATACCTGTATATCAGGAGAAGTAATTAGTGTCTCAATAATGTGATCTGCCTAATATTGTCAATATCCACAAGACATAAACTATTTGTGGGACTACAATTGTTAATTTGATGTACAATATACGTCTGTATTTTATCCCATATAGGTGTGATCTGGCCAGACAGACATGATGGATCTTTCATGAGCTTTGTTTATCTATTTAGACAGACTTTAGTTTTGTAGGCGCCTGGAGAAAACCAGACTCAGACCCAATACACACTATTAGATTTTCTGCAGATTTTTGTCTTCAGGTTTACCAAAACCATGTAGTGCAAGGGCCTGCCTGATTGTATACAAATTGAACTCTTAAGGTTTGGGTAAATCTGAAGACAAAAATCTGCAGAAAATGTAATAGTGTGTATGGGGCCTTACAGTCAAGCTGTTGGCAGCCTGTTTAGAAAAATGGATATTTAACTAAGTATAGTAGTACATTCTTTTGTAATTCCTCATTTCTCTCATTCCTTAATGAAGAACTTTGTTTTTAGATATATGTTTATTTTTCTGCCATTAGATGCAATCCAGAACTTCTACGTAGATATTTTACTCCCTCTTGCATGCATAACATACTGTTATACTTGAAAACAGAAAACTCTTTAACATTTAATTTGCAACAGATGGGGGTTCAACTTCCCCCACTAGACACATTACTTCGGCATGGCACGTATGAATCAATTTAGCATTGAAGACAGTACTGATGTAAAACTACGCAAAGTTGAGTATAATGTGAATTCCATGTGGCCAGCTAGAGCACAGACTTTGAACTGGAGCCAAACAAATTGCTAAGATGTTTATTTAAGATAATATAATTGACAGCTCCAAAGCATCTTACTTTTTAATGAGTTAGAAGGTCTCTATGTAAACCAGATTTAATTGACTCTGCAAATTTGATTAGCCAGACTAATGGCTTTAATGTATTAAACAAAATATGCTGCATACACTTTGTTGGCTATTAGCCATCTAATGACATAGTCCTGTAACCTACATTAGTAATAGGTTTTATTTCTTTCATTTTTAATCATTCAGGTCATTGGAAAATCTATTTTAACCAGTTAATGCTTGCTTGTTATACAAGCTTTGACTGCACTCATAATACAAATAGCGGCATTAAAGTGGAGTTCCACCTAAAAATGGAACTTCCGCTTTAAGGGAGGTGACCCCCTGACATGCCACATTTGGCATGTCATTTTCTTGGGGGGGGAGCCGGTACCCTCTTTCCAGAGGGTTCCAGCTCCCACGACCTCCTAGCGCACAACGGCACCGGAAGGGAGATCACCTCTCCCCCCTCCCTCTTGGCCAGACACGGCGCGGCTCAGGCATGTGCAGTGGGCGCCCAGCTGTGAAGCCACAGTCAGGCGCCCACACTTACAATGCCAACACCGCAGAGAGGAGGGGGAGATGAGCGGGCCTTCACTCCCCCCACATTGCTGGACCCTGGGACAGGTGAGTGTCGGGTTATTAAAAGTCAGCAACTGCAGTATTTGTAGCTGCTGACTTTTATTTTTTATTTTTTGCAGAACTCCGCTTTAATTTATCTGTTTATTTCCCAGTAAGCCACTAGTTATACCCAATGCGCTTATATTCAATTTATTTCCATTACTTTTCTAATGGAAGGACAACTCTAGCATGTAAATGTAAAATGAAAGAAAGACATCTACAAATGCAGCACTGATTTATTCTTACTTGGTAGCTGTAACACAGTGTTGATAGCATGGACCACACCATTTGTTGCCATCAGGTCTGCTTCAGAAACACGATGTTTGTTGACATGCAGTGTGGAGTTTTTCTGTAAAAACATCACAGATTAAGCAACAAGAACAGCTACTTATAAATGTTATATGGGCTAATGGTAGAGCCAAACTTAAAATAACAACATTACAACGATCGAAAACTGAAGCAGAGAGATATATTTATATATTTATATTACCTGGCAGGGCAGTTAAAACAGCTACATACATGGATAAGACAGTAAAGAGCAGGAGGAGTGGAAAAGTATCTATTGGAAATACTCTAGGTAAAGGATTTAGTGGTAGGATTGTAGGCAAACAGTGAGGTTACCTAAAATTAAGATCCTCATGGTTACAATGGCACGAGTGGTGTGGAAAGAAGCTAAGAGAATAGTAGGATTTAGGGATATTCCCCAGGAAATTCCCATCTGGAATAATCCAGCATTTGAACAGCTGGGAGGAAATCCAGATGGAAACTTCTGGAAATAGAAAAGTGTGATTGTATTAGAGCAGTTGTATGAACATGGAACTATGTGAACATTTGAATACCTGAATAAACAACATGATATAGCACATAAACACTTTTATAAATAATTAAAACTAAGACATGCCTTGCAGGCGCAATTTGGCAAACAGAATCTTAAAAGATATCAAAATATCCTCTTATAGGAATTTTGAAGTCACAGGGGCCGAAGGGACTGATATCAATATTGTACTCATTTCTATTACAAACTAAAATAGGTAGAGAACCATTGAAAGCAAGAGACAAATGGCAGGTTTTGATCGCAGAAATGACAGATAAGAAATGGGAGAAGATATGCTCCTCGCATTTGTTGGTATCGCCAATAGATAATAACAAGATGACACTATTGTATATAATGCACCAGATATATCTTAGCTCTATTAGATTATATAAAATGGGTAAAAGGTCAACATCAGAATGTTTGCAATGTCATCATGATGAAGCAGATTTATGCCATTTGATTTGGTCATGTAGGGAGGCAATGGAATATGGGAGTCAAATAATAAAAACAATTATCTGAAATTATTAAAAGACCGGTGCCTTGTACCCTTGTAGTATGTTTGTTGGGGTTGTTGAATTATGAAGAATGGTCAAGACATGTAAAGATCTATTTGCAAAAAACACTTTTTCAGGCTCGAAAGCAAATTGTTAAGAGATGGATGCAAGTTATAACTCCTTCTATCAAAGAATGGATGAATGCAGCTAACCATATCATAGCATATGAAAAAGTTATGTAAGAAAGTAGGGGAAACCTACAGAAATATCAGAAAATTTGCAGTCAATGGTGTAGTATGGAAGGGACTAGTGAGAGATAGAGTAGATGAACAGAATGATTACTGGTTCTAATTTTGCCCTTCATGTGCTTAATTTTTGAAAATAGTTGCTCAATATAGGTGCTGCTGAAAATTGATGACATGAATAAGGCGTGAATGTGGAGTAGGAGATTTTCTTTGGGAAGATAACACAGTAAAGAGACACTGTAAAAAAAAAAAAAATTGCCACGTGTTCTCTAAGTGTAAGTGCATTTTCCAAAAAATTCCCCCAAAAAATCAACATTTTAAAGTAAGTCTATGATTTTGTATTGGGCCGCATTCAAAGCCGCCTTGGGCTGCATGGACACCCCTACACTAAAAGCAGCTGATAATAAAAATGAAATCAAAGATGGCTGTATTGCTATACCACAGTGGCTCCCCATATTATGACACATATTATATTTGTCCATGGCATAATACTGTCCTTCTGTGAATGCTCTGTGTACATTGCATGCTATTTGCATTGTGTGTGCTCTGTGCTGCAAATGGACAAACTTTTGCCCCTTAATTTTCTGGGAGTACAATCATTCCAGAGTCAGTGGACTCCAGTAAGGACAGGACAAGTGGCAGCATAATAAATAATAAAGGATAAGGGATGAATGTAAGTTTTGCAGTACTTTGTGCAATTTTTCTAAATGTATTATATACATTTCATATTTTCTTGAATGCATTCTATTAAAAAAAAACAAAAAGGATACAAATAATCAGGACAATTAACCTACCGAGATGGCTTCCAGTTTTCCACCCTGCAGAGACTTTAATCTTACAAGTTGACTAACTGACCCGCTGACCAGGATCTCATCACCAATGTGATACTTCAAAAGGTTGGAAAGCTCTTTGGCATTGCCTTCAAAGCAAAACAAAATATATATTATACCTTACATTTAAACTGATATACTATAGTATACGGAATACTTCTTTAAAGCACCAGTGCGTGTAAACTCAAATTTCTCTATAGATTAATGTGATATTAAAACAATTTTGTTTTGGATCGATCATGGCTCCAGCCATACTGTATACTTTTTCGAAACCGACTTTAAAAGGTAAACTAGCAAGCACCTTGACGAAGAACTGAGCCAGTGCAGGCAACTGGCCTATTTTGTACACCAACGAGTTATTGGGGTCCAACTGTAGGGTTAACAGCTTCTGATGTTTTTAGTAATGACACTGCAGCTCATGTTAATGCTGCCAGAGGCTGCCAAGGTATTTGTCTGCTTGGCAAATACATCCACAAGCTTGGCTGATAAGTTTAACCTCTTCTGGTTTCTGCTAAAAGTGAGTTGGGTGGCTTTGCAGCTGCCAGATCACTTTCACATACACCGGAACATGCCTCCTTGATTTGAGAGCCACTATTTCACATCCTCTGTGGCCAGGGGAGAGGCTAATCAAGCCTGATCTGTGCTTCACTAGACTCCATGGAGTGCAGGGAAGACATTAGAGGTCTAATAGTCCCCTGATTTCTCATTAAAGATACATTTTTCATTATGCTATCACATGAAGAAGGGGGGGGGGTCGTTGTCAGTTAAGTAAAAAAAAAACAAAATCACAAAAATTCAAGTTACATAAAAAAAATGTAAATCATACAAAAAGGACAATTAAATCAAGCTTTATGTTTTGCTATGCAGGAATGAAAGTAATATTTAACTCACGGTTAACTCTACAGTTTTGACCTATAACAGCTTTTAAAACATTGTCTGTGGACAATTTGGGGTAACTTGATGTAACCTCATCTTTTTATATTTTACACCAAAATTAGGTAATGTACTGGGGCTGATTTACTAAAGGCAAATAGACTGTGCACTTTGCAAATCCAGTTGCACTCTGCAAGTGCAGTTACACTCATTTTCCTTGGTAAATGTGATTTGGAAAAGCTTCACTTTGTAAAGAGTACCCTATCAGGAGCAAGAAAAAAAAAAGTATTTTTGCTTGTACATGATTGGATGATGGAAATGACCACATTTACTAAGTTCTGGGGAAAATTAGTGCAACCACACTTGCAAAGTGCACAGTTTATTTTACCTTTTAGTGTGCACTAAAATTAATGTTACTGTATTTTTTACTGAACAGTTGTTTTAATATTGTGTGGTCTTTCCTTTCAGAATATATACTGCTTAAAGTAATCTTCAGTAATATTGTCTATCTCTGATTGCAATCTTTCATTGTCTGCAACAAGAAACTGTGGAAAAGTGCATTTTTTTTGTCATTTGAAAATGTTGGATAATAAATCCAGATTTAGGGAAGCAGAAGAAAAGACTACTATTAAGTTTGGACAACAAACATAATTGTAAACAAGTACAAGGCTTCTATAACAATATATTTGCTATTTTTGTTGCAGTAACATTGTTTACTATGGTAATGGAGAGACAATTGAGAAAGCCAATAACTTCTTGGCAATAATCATGTTAAATACTTTTGTGCAAGGTAAATATCATTGAAGTGATGACCATGGTTAGCAAGTATATGAAAAACTGGTCACTCAAAAGACCCCATAAAAGAGTCTAGTGACTAGTCATTTTAAAGAAAACCAGACATCGGAGGAAAGCAGATTCACTTGTCACCTAAGACCTTGGAAAAACACTCTTATTAAGAATTAATTTCCATTATTCTGTTTAGAATGCCATCTCAAAAACAAAAATTCCTGTTTTGGTTACTATCTTGATGACTGCTAGTTATGACTTGTGCAAATGGATTTTATAGAGAGGAGGGAGACAGGTAAACAAAAACACTGTAAAAAAAAACATATATTTAACATGAGGAAGAAAGTTACAAATTCATGCTTCATTCCATTGCAAAAAAAAGAATCATATTTTATTAGTAAGTGATATGTCTGCCAAATGTTGTTAGAATGTTGTTTTATAGAGTATAAAAGCCTTTTCTTAGCTTCGGAAAGGTTTTTATTGATGCCTCCAAAAAAAGATACACTCTCTTTATTTGTACGGTAATATTGGGGACGTGTTCCAATTGTCCTGGGGACAACTAGGAGTGGATTTACCTTAAGCCTAGTACACATGATCAAAATATCGTACAAAAAATATTGCTTTCAAAGCGATCGTATGATAATATGATCGTTCATACACAGCTTTCGTCCGAAATTTTCGTAACAGACAAACACGAAAATTTTCCTTTAATCAGTACAGTTTTCGTCCGAAAATACAATACAAATACATTACGTCACTTCCGAATTTTTATTCTGTCGTACGAGAATTTACGTACAAAAACAGACGATCATTCCTCCGATAATCTCATTGTGTGTACTAGGCTTTACTGGATAGATTTTCACTCACTTTCTTTTGTATCTACATGACAAAAAGTGACAATAAATCTCTAAAAAGAAACCAATAAAACTGACAGGGTTTAACCATTATCTAATCCAATAAAAACAGACTTGGCTTTAACCCTTTTGTTGCCAGCGAAAATACAATACAAATACATTATGTCACTTCCGAATTTTTATTCTGTCGTACGAGAATTTACGTACTTTAGTAACCTATTCATTTTCTATATCGGGACTAGCATGCAAAAAAAAAAACAATCATTCGTCCGATAATCTCATTGTGTGTACTAGGCTTTACTGAATAGATTTTCACTCACTTTCTTTTGTATCTACATGACAAAAAGTGACACATAATCTCTAAAAAGAAACCAATAAAACTGACAGGGTTTAACCATTATCTAATCAGATAAAAACATACTTGGCTTTAACCGGGGCTTTTTTTCTCAGAGAATAGGTGCAGGAACTCCCCCTTTTGTGAGTTACCCATTGTCTTTGCCCCTATCTACCTCTGAGCACCAGTCCTTGGTTCCACCCCCTACCCACCTCCCAGTACTACCCCTTTTAGAGAATACAGAACCAAGTAACATTTGTGGTACTAAGTAATTTGTATGAAATTTGTTAATGATAACAAGAAAAGCAGTAAAATAGACCCCCCACAGGCAACAACAATAGACCCATCAGCAACAATAGATCCCCCCTGCAACAATGGACCACCTACAACAAAATACCACCCAGCAACAATAGACCCTCTAGCAGCCAGCTATAACTGACCCCCCAGCAACATAAGACCCACCCCAGCAACAATAGATCCCCCACCAGCAACAATAGACTTCCCCAGCAGCAATCAACCCTTCTGCAGAAATAGATCCCCTCCAGCAACAATAGATCCATCAGCAACCAGCATCAATAGATACTGTAGCACAACCCAGCACTCCTTGCCATTGCCATTAAAGTCCTGGCTTTAACCCTTTCGCTGCCAGCGACGGTTTTTGCATTTGCATTTACATTTTTTGCATGCTTTAAGAAAACATTTTAGGGCTAAAGATCACATAAAACAAACCTTAAGCATTATGTATTTTCTGAAAACAGGCACCCTAGATATTACCGTAATGGCATGTGCATTTATGTGTGTGTGGGGTTTTAGGGGTGGCTCAAAACATTTTTGGGAGAGTTTTTAAGTGCTTGGGTGTTACTTTATTCACAGTTTTTTTACAGATCTTTTTTTTTACTAAACTTATTTTTCACCACATAGGGGACAAAAAAAAAACCAAACAACTAAAATTAGATTTCTCTTAATGAATAGATTTATTTTGACTTCCTGTTGCGTCTACATGACAGTGAAGGGAAATCTCTCAAATGAGACAAGAAAAAGAAGGTTTAATCATTCTCTAATCCAAAAAAAAACAAAAAAAAAACATGATTTCAGCTTTAAATATACTCAAAGCAGTTGTTTCTGGCTCATTTACTCCAAGACTGATAACAAGTGATTACGGAGGCAAAGGAAAATATACAATTGCAATCAGTAGGAGCAAAGCTGATATATAGCAAATGATTTAAAAAAAAAAAAAGATGAAAAAAGCTCAGGATTTATGGGTAACAGCAGGATCAGCATAGCAGAGAAATACACTGAAATTAGAAGAGACTGTAGAGTTGATTTATTAAAACTGGAGAGTGCAAAATCTGGTGCAGCTTTGCATAGAAACCTTTCAGCTTCCATTTTTTTTGTCTAAGCTTAATTGAACAAGCTAGAAGCTGATTGGCTACCATGCAAGCTACACCAGATTTTGCACTTTCCGGTTTTAGTAAATCAACCCCTGTTTATGTAACAGGGTAAACATTAGTTTTGGTATCTAATGTTTCCTTTTGTTTTCACCACTAGATTTATCACACATTCACCACTTTCGCCATGAATGACAAATGGAATAACAATTCTTTCTAACCCTCTTCATGTTCTACTTCCACTTCATCATCATATAAATGGCATCTTCATAAAGATGTGGTGCTATACCTTGGTTAGAGTTTAAGGAAAATGTTGTCCCTTTTGTCTTAAAAGTATAGTCCAATCAATATTAAGAATCAAACAGTAGAATGCATATAAAGTGTACAGCTAATCTAATTTCTGATTGATGATTTTGTTTTTCATGAAGGCATTGCTGTAGCGGCGATCTGGTGATTTGAGAACCCCTGCTTGTAATGCATGAGAGCTGTTCCTAAACACACCCACTGCAGACTCATTCCTATCTGCCACATACAGAAAGGTCAAGGTACAAAAAATGTCAGTAACTAAGACTTTTCTCACAGACATCAATCAGATTCAGCTTATTGGCAATACGGAAAGCCCTCTCTCACATTGATGGCCAGGAGGTGCTAGACGGCCAAGCTACAATTTTACTGCCCTCCCATTAAGGCTAGACAACAACAACCGGAGGAGGCTGTTCACATGGAGTGGCCCCGATACTGTGTAGCGGCCAAAGAAAATTTTACGTGACATGCCAAGTTGGCTGGTTGCATGCAATGGCATAGTTGAATGCAAATATAAATCTATATTGAGGTTTGCATGAAAGTATTACATGGAGAAGGCTAAATAGCCAGTTTACGACTACCCTCTAAGTTAGTCTTGGTGGAAAAAAATTTCAGGGGCAGAAAAATTGCTGGAGTACAAGAGATCAAGTTGGAGTATAAGAGATCAAGAACAAAATTTTATTTCAATCTCCTTCTTCTGTCTAATGTTCAGTTTGAGTCTGACTTTACTCACTAAGATACACTGACAATCTACTGCATTGTCAATCTTAAAAGATCTGTACAGGGATGTGACAAGCTCACTTATCTATAAAGGTTTTCTATACTGGTCAAATACTGAATCTCATGTAACATGTGCCAAAAAGGGATCAGATATTAGGGCCTTTTGTGACTAATTTTCTGATTCGTTTGCTACATATTTAAAGTGTAAAGGGGAAGCTGGGGAAGCTGGGGAAGCTGACTTTGACTAAAAATGATGGAAAGATCAAAAATTTTGAGCTATCACCAGAACCAGATTAAACTGCAAAATCCAAATGGGGACACTAGTTATACTGTATTGCCAAAGAAGGGATTTACTTAATTTTAAGATATTTCTTCAACTTCTTGTTGTGACTTTCGTAGCGTAAGTAAAGGGAAATCTCTTTTTTGGGACACAGAATGTAAGAAAGAAAAGCCATGGGGTTTTAACCATTCTCTGCTCTATCATAAATAAGATTTAAAAAAATATTATGGCTTTAGATATAGTTTAATTACTTGGACAACCATTTGAATAGGTTTGCTATGTTTTAACTAATATCATATGAAATTATAGGATGCTGTATTGGCTATGAATACTCTGTATATTCCTGGTGTCTTTTATGCCTAATTGCAAACAGACATAAGCTGTACTGAATTAGCAACCATACGCATGTATAGTATATCTGGTTAACCTGGAGAAAATGTAAACCATGCATACACACTTTTCCAGCAGATTTCTGTGAAAAGTAACGAACATGCTACTTAAATCAAGCTTTGCTGTCAGTTTGGCTTAATCACTGACTGGATTTAGACCTCACGCTGTGCATTTTTATAGATCCCTCCAGCAGTGTCATAATATTTCTTGCTTAGACAGTCCCATTTTACAGAAGGTTAGTATGGTAACATTTTTGCAATTAAAGTGTAGTGTTGGTATTAAAATTCTTGATTGGAAAGATGACGATTCTTTAACTTGTGGATTTGGTAGATTTGTGGCTGTTTAGACTTGTTGAAAATAGCAAATAGTGCATTGGTTGCCTAACTGTGATTGCAAGTTGGTAACAAATTATTGACTAATGCTGTCAATTGGTATAAATAGGTCATTCAGTGTAGGTAATCTATGATGTCTCCTATACAGGGCTGGTGCTAGACTATTTTGCTCCCTATGCAAGACCAGTTACTTGCATCCCCCCCCCAAATAAAAAAGAAAACTTTACATTTTTGTTAAAACAGTGGAAAGTATTAAAACAGTATAAGAAAAAACTGCACCATTTCCTAAAATTACCTAAGCTGCAACTCAAATTGTTATACAACACCAAACAGAAATAAAACAGGGGGGAGCTGTGCTAAAATTAATCTATGAGGCAATATTCCATACACTCACAATGTAGACGGATAGTCTACCACAACAGGTGAAATTGTGATTAAAAATAAATAAATATTCTCTAATCTCTAAGTATGGGTACAAAGCACCAATGTGCTAATGGAAAACCTTCAGTGAAAAAGGACAGCAATATCTAAAAAATATAGTAACAATATAGATGATTATTTCGAGGTCGGCCAGCTCGACTTTTTTAATGTTCTAGCCTAGCTGCTCAATTGTAAGTGTCCATTTGTCTTATGATATCTGAAATAAGTGTGAAGGTTTTACACTATGTGAGCCTTTGTTGTTTTATGGGGATTCAATTACCGGGCCTGATCTGACCTGTGTGAGGACCATCGCTACTGAGGCTGAGGAGTTCAGTGTATGCCACAGAGATCCCGGGCTGGGGTAATAGCCATCTGCTCAGTGTGGTCCCCTGTAATAAGGGACCACCGTGTTCTGGTAAGCGGCAGTGTTTGCTGTGGTGGAGGCATTTCCTATTTTTCCCGTTTCTTGGGATGTCCTGTTTTATGTCACTGTAGAAGAGTCACCAGTTACTTCGCACGGACTATTTTTATTATTTTTGGATTAATTTTTTTGACTTATGATTGATTTTTTATGGTATTATTATTACACATGGACTTTGCCATTCAGTCACATTAGCTGTTTAGTTTTTTATATAGTCCATTATTTCTTCACTGCCATATATAATTTAGGTGGCAATATTGACTTCATCTATATTGTTACTATATTTTTTAGATATTGCTGTCCTTTTTCACTGAAGCTTTTCCATTGGTACATTGGTGCTTTGTACCCATACTTAGAGAATATTTATTTATTTTTAATCACAATTTCACCTGTTGTGGTATACTATCCATCTGCAAAGTATTAAAACAGCCTGTAGCTCAAGTGACATGGTCCCGCTCTATATCACCTGATATTCGTGATGTTTCTCTGGACATTTGACTTTGTGTTATGCCCAGAAGGGGTCTGACGGTGTGCCGCACTGGGATAACAAATCTTGGTCTCTGTATGTCCTGAGTGCGGAGCCCTAAAATAGGCTCTCACATCCTGGGCCTACTATGGAGGGGGAGAGTAAGTTGGTTGGTGTACCTGTCAGTTCTTCGGTTGGTGGGGGGAGCACGGTAGGTCGGTTGATGTACCTGTCAGTTCCTCAGCTCGAGTTGCGTAGGATGTTGGGATTGGCGGAGGAAGTTGTTATTCTCGGTTGTTATAGTGACAGCAGTTCCCTCTCCTCTCGGTGCATGCGCTTTGATCTCTTAGAGGAGAAGGAACGGGAACACGACATTCAGGCCATCATGTTTATTATGGGAAGGACTGGCCGATTAAAGAAGAAGTAAACCCTGATGGGTTTACTTCCTCTTTGTTTCCCTGCAAAGGTAAAGCATAATGGGCTACTATGCATCGCATAGTAGCCCATTATGTGTCACTTACCTGACACAAGAGCCTGCGATGTCACCGCTGTCCCCTGTGCTACGGAGCGTCCATCTTCTTTCCGGGTATCGTTGCTCCGGCGCTGTGATTGGCTGGAGCCGCGATGACGTCACTCCCGCACATGCGCACAGGAGCCGCCACTAACGGCATATTGCCGTTAGCAGCGGCATGCTCAGTGCGCCTGCGCACCGCTGTCTACATCGCATGAGCCGTAGACAGCGGTGCCTGTCTTTTTGCAAATATCTAATAAACCATGTAGGTTTAGGAGATATTTCTTGGACCTACAGGTAAGCCTTAATCTAGGCTTACCTGTAGGTCAATGTGGTCTGTAAGGGTTTACAACCACTTTAATTAGTTGGAGGAGTAGTACAAATCTATGATTAGACATTTGGTTCCTCTCCCCTTTTCCTGCCATCACACTCTACAATCCTAATTATACAACAATGTATACAACAATGGAGAGCCAATTCCTCCCCCCCAACCCTTCACTCCTCCCACATCTTTGGTCATGTGATTTCAAGTCTAGCTCTCTCCTGACTCCTCTCACTCCTTCCATTCTACTCCACCCCTCCCGGTTCATCTCACCTGTAGAAGGATGTAATGATAATCGGTGTTTGTAGTCTGGATGGTGAGAGGGAATGGGAGGAGCTTTGTGAAGAGTCATGGGAGGAGCTGTGCTGGGGGCAGGAGAGATGGGCATGTATATAGCGGAGCAGAGTTGATCGGTGTCTGTCCTCATTATTCATCTCTCCTCTATAGACACCCCCCCTGCACCTCCCCAGAGATCTCCCAGCATCCACTGTGTTCAGGGATTTCTCTCTTCAGTGGAGGCAGAATTAGATGTCAGAGGAAGGGGAGGAGACCAGCAGTGCCTAGGAGACCCCCAAACGCTCCCTATCCTACCTGCCTCCAGAAGCAGGCAGAGAATAGGAAAACCAGCAGCCATGGATGCACCCTAGGCGGCAGTGCACCCTATGCAGCTGCCTAGTTCACCTAGCAGTAGCGGCGGCCCTGCTCCTATATTAATAATGAGCACAAATGTCCCTGTTTAATAACATTGTGCAAATAGCAGTGCCAGTCAGAAACAACACATAATGGGCTGTCAAATATCTGATTTCTGCAACTTAGTTCATTTTACATAAATTAACTTTAGCTTTTTATTAGTTTTTGTTAGCTGCCAGTCTTTATAGATCACTTTTTTGCACTTGTTAAAGAGCAATTTTAATCAACAAGTTAAATGAGCTAATGAGCTGATCATTCCAACAGGGCAGCTGTCAGGTCACCTGAGACCAGGTGACAGATGCACTCCGTAGGAGTCGGAAGTGCACCGCTAAGATAGTGGACCCTAGGACTGACTGCTGCGGATAGTACCCAGGGAGGTTCAGGAAGCAGGTCTACTGGATCACTAACACAGATCCCAGTGGGAGCTAGAGCATAGATTCCCCAGGGCTCGGAGTTTAAGAGCCAGCAGGTGTTCACCAGAGCCTCTAGTTGTGAGGATGGACTGCGCTGCAGTCTGGCTCCAGGACGTGGCCCCTAGGGTCTCACAGCTCATGCTCACGGTAGACTACAGGAGAAGGAAGCAGCAGGCTGGAATAACAAGGATAGTAAAGGGATAAGACAAAGGTCAGGGTGACTAGCAGACAGGAACAACAGAGTACACGCCAACGGTTCAGGGTCACAGGCAAACAGGGATAGTCAGGGACACGCCAAAAGGTCAGGGTCACAAGCAGACAGGAATAGTCAAGAACACGCCAAGGTCGGTAACAGAGACAAACTAAGAGCATACGGCAAGCAGAAAACAGAAAGCCAAACACACAATGGTTGATCAGTACCGCTGGCTTGCAGTGCGCAGGTTAATATAGGGTTCCCTGATAGGGCCTGGGGTGGAGCCATGCTTAGAGGAAAGGTTATATAAACAGCCAGGTGAGAGTGGCTGGCCTCTTAGTCTGAACACATGAGGAGAGATAAGCAGACAGAGAAAGATTACTGCATAACCATGACAGCAGCTACAGTATGCTAGAATCAAAAAGTTCAAGTCATTTGTCTTTTTGCTTTTCTTTTTGTATGGAAGATACCACAAGGAGCTTACATTGGATGTGTTTTGGAAATCATCTTTTACATCACTAACAGGGGAAGCTCAGATCAGCAGATTACTAACAAAAGAAAGTGGGATGGGCTGGTGCACTACAACTATGCCTGGATTTAAAAAAATGAATATGTAGGCTGAGCTATATGTATGCATTTGAGTTTTTTTTTTAATTATGGCTGTGCACATTCAAATTGAGATAAAGAATCATTTTATGTAGGGCTGTTACTGATTAAAATGTTCGTGTTCGATTAATCAATTTTTTTAAAATCGATTAATCAACTAATTTCGATTAATTATAACGCACATACAGATCCAACTACTTTTAGCTGATGTAGCACCGATGTTATGGCAACGGCCGAAGCCGGACATAGCGGGGCATGGCTAGGACGTCACACGTCATAAACTTAGCCTCACTGTGCCCATAATCTCAGCCTTACCGTGCCCATAATCGCAGCCTCACATTGTAGCCTTACCGTGCCCATAATGCAGTCTCACCATGCCCATAATCTCAGACTTACCCTGCCCATAATCGCAGCCTACCATTCCCATTATGCAGTCTCACCGTGCCCATAATCGCAGCCTCACTGTAACCATAATCGCAGCCTCACTATGCCCATAATGCTGTCTCACCGCACCCATAATCGCAGCCTCACCGTGCCTATAATCGCAGCCTTACCGTGCCCATAATTTTGTCTCACCATGCCCATAATGCTGTCTCACCGTGCCCATAATCGCAGCCTCACTATGCCCATAATGCTGTCTCACTGCACCCATAATCGCAGCCTCGCCGTGCCTATAATCGCAGCCTCACCGTGCCCATAATTTTGTCTCACCATGCACATAATGCAGTCTCACCGTGCCCATAATCGCAGCCTTACTGTAGTCAGTGCCTGTGCCTGGATTACACAGTCTGTGGGCATCTTCCGCTGTGTGTCTCGGAGCTGAGTGTGAAAACTTTGGCCGCGCTGTGAGAAAAGTCCCTCCTCCTAGATCAGCTCGTGTGATAGACAGAACACTGCGTCTATCACACGAGCTGATCTAGGAGGAGGGCGGGACTTTTCTCACAGCGTGGCCAAAGTTTTCACACTCACACTCAGGCAGCCTACCGATCCAAAAAATTTTGATCATTCAAAAAAATGAAGATTAAATAGAGGAATTAATCGTTAATTTCCGCAGCCCTAGGTTTATGTACAGTCAATGGTGGAAACCCAACGTTTAAATATGTAAATATCTCTTTAAAAGTAATGATACTGACACTTATATTATATTATATATTATGTGGATAAAATATAGGCTTAACTAAACTCAGGCAGGGTTCATTGGATCTAGTAATACCTTTAACAGAGCACACTACTTTGTCATAATGCCATGTCTGCTGTATACTGGCAGCATCTGTCAAAGTGACATCCTGCCACGCAATGCCTGCAAAGTTCGGGTGTGATGTCACTTAGCACAGACACAGAAGGCAGGGAAACAAGAGTGTGGCACCTTTATGTAAGCTCTTAATAAACAACAATGACAGGGGGCCCTGACCTGACCACTAAGGACCAGTGCATAATGGGTTACTTTCCACTGAACATCAATGAAAAAGGGGACACTTTTAAATAAATAAAATATTTAACATTTTTGAATGAGTAATAGGGGGCACTAATGTACCACTAATGTACCTTTTATTCATCTCCCTGTGGGGGGGGGGGGGGGGCAGCCTTATTTCAAATAGGGCTTTGGGATTCCTGTAGGTTTGCCCCCCTTCCAACACACACAAACTCAGACATCATCATGGGGACTGGTTGTGGGATGAGGAGCGACTCCCCTCAACATGAGAACAAGGTGCCTTGAAATGAGGGCTTTACCCAGCCTATACCCATATTTGACCCATGACATTACCCAGGATCTCACCCTGCTTGTTGACACAGCCAGGGATCTGTTATTTAGTAGTAGTTCAGTGGGGCAACATCGTTGGACAGTGGAATGCGGAGACTGACAATTAATTGTTGAGGATGTACATTGGGGGACATTATTCACAATGCCAATTTTATTAAATTATATTTTTCATATTGTGTGTGATTATTTACTTTTTACTTTTTGTGGAATGAGTAATAAGGGGAGTAATCTACCCAGTATTCATATTCATTTCCCAGGGGAAGGGGACAGGATATCTAATATCTCAGGGACTTCTAGATTTCTAAATAAGCCCTCCTAGACAAACATTCACATACTTTTGGGGACTGGATGTAGGGAATAAGCCCTTGTCCCTTGTCATTTGGAGAATGTGCCTTGCAAGAGGTGGGAGGCTTGTTAAAAGGCATGTGTCCTAATATGGCTCAAAAAAGGGATTGAGGGCTCATATTCTTTGTTCTCTCTTTCCTGACCATCTAGGCTGTATGACTGGATAATGCTCTGGGAGAAGTGATGATGCATGGGAGAAGGGAAAATTAACAAAAGCACAACCAGCATAGTAATCAAACAGAGAGCTGATAAAAGCTAGATGGAATACAGATGGATTGTTTCAACATCATTCCTGTCTTTTGAGTGACTGGTTGGTAATGATTGCTTACTATTTTATACATTACTTTGCATGCAGCTAACACTAGAGATGATAGTTTGGCATCAGTGATAGTATATCCTTTTTTTAAGTTATGCCAAGTTACTTACCAACCTTTTAACCCAAAGAAATATGAAGTGGTCTTATAAAAGCTAGGAATCGCTGCTCACAGGTAAGCTGGCAAGGCTTAATCCAAGTCAGTAGTCTGTAAGGGGGCATGAAGACAAATTCAGATGGTTGCACTCCCAAAGACAATGTAAAAATTGGCTATTGGGCAAAAAAATATTAAAAGCATCACAAAAATACCCTGTTTTTGTCATGCTTTTAATAATTTTTTGCCACTAAAGCCAATTTTTACATCGTCTTTGGGAGTGCAGCCATCCGAATTTGTGTTCATTATGAAGTGGTCTTACTTTACCAGTAATGAACCAGCAGCAAACCTCCTCAACCTGATTCCACTTTCATTATGCATACAAAATGTGAATGCTTTCCATTTAAATTATATTGAAATATATTTTAAGCAATGCATTTCTCTGTGTAGCTTGTTGAAGCTCAAGACGCTATGCATACCTAACAATCTGTTTAATTCTGCTCTTGGGAGGGCACGGAAAGCTTCATCTGTTGGAGCGAAGACTGTGAAAGTGCCTTCTCTGTTCAGTGTCTCAGTAAGTCCAGCAGACTGGATTGCAGTCACCAATAAGCTACAAAAACAAGAGTGAGACTTAGCCTTTTAGTATGTCAATTTAAAAGAAGTACATCACAAGACCCATAACAATCTTTTCAGAATATTATTGCCTAAAAGCAGAAACAAGTTTAAAGCTGGGATTATAGGGATATTAAAAACATAACTGCAAATACAGAATTGTTTTGTAAGACATTTAGCTTTCTCTGATTGACTGACACAAGTTGTAACTTATGCAAGAATTATGCTTTCACTCTACATTTGATGAGAAAACTTTTCACATTCATTCATTTATAAGCAAAGTATGTTGTAGAGAAAGGTTATCTAGCATACAGATTGGGAATTTGGGTCAGAAAAAAAAAATTTGTTTAGTGAACTATAGCTTACTAAATGTGTCATTTTTAAGAGAAACCCTAAAATATTGGAGGACTTATGACCCTTGAGACCTGAGTTGGAAGCTGATGTAGATAAAATAATCTGGAAGAACCCAGTTAATATTATATGTTTTAAGAGTAAACATTTGATTAAAACCAGATTTTGGTTGGATTTTTTTTATTTAGGAAAATTACAGAATGCTTTGTGGGTCTAAGGATTTCCATTAATATAACAATACAACTCTCATTATTATAATGTGACTTAAAGCGTAAATCCACTTTTGTTGAGAAAAAAACATTCCCCCCTTCGTAATCTATGTAGTTTGCAAGGATTATAAAAACCTTTGTTGCAGATTCCTACCCTTTGTTATTCTGAATCCATGTGTGCTTTGTCTGTGCATCTGTGCTTAGTGGGTCTTATGAGAGTGGTTTCATAATTATTAGTCAGCTGTGGCAGCTGCTGGGCACTAATGAGGAAAGCTGCTGGGCCTGCATCCCTTTAGACGTGTTCCTATTGGAAATATCTCACCAAAAATTACATTTTTGTTGCAGGGGATGCCTGAAATCTGACTTGTATCTTAGGCAGACTTCTGGAAAAATTGGTGAGCCAATCACACAAGCAGAAAATTATGTTTCTGGGGGGGGTGGTCAGCACACATCCTGTGTACAGAACAACTCCATGTAGCCATATTGCTTTGCATTTGTAGAAAATTACAGCGGCTGCAGATTTGCCGTGGGGCAATTTTTGGAGTAGCCCCTGACACACCCACTTTTCATCATTACAAGTTCAAGGATGACGGTACCCGCCCCTATTCTTGTTTATCTTTTAGATTGAGGCACTACCTTATAAGCGGCTGCAGACTGATAAGGAAAGGCAATTTTTAATAACATTAAATAACAATATGACTTTTATCTCAATCGCTATATTATTTTTTTTTTAATTTGCTATTTTTTCCCCACAAAAGTGGAGTTACCCTTTAAGTAATCTTAATTGTGATAGCCAACCTTTCAGACAAAATTAGTTAATACAATACTGGTATAATGTTTTACATTTTAAGAATAAAAGAATATGTACCTGAAGCGATTATCAGCTTTAAGAACATCCATTACATTTCCTGATGGTGGAGTCAACAGCTTGTCAACAATAAACATAGTGCCATATCGTCCCTTTTTGTCATGTGCATCAATACAACTGTTTTCAATGCAAAGAGCCTATAAAAAATGACCGAGTCAAACTGGCAGCAGTCATGAACAATAACACTTGAAGATTGAAGCTGTGTCCAGACTATACACCCTAAAGCAGTGGTCATCAACCCTGTCCTCAGGGCCCACAAACAGGCCAGGTTTTATGTATTACCTTGGGGAGATGCAGACTAGAATACTGCAATCACTGAGCAGCAAATTATATCACCTATGATGTATTTCAGTTATCTTGCAAACCTGGCCTGTTAGTGGGCCCTGAGGACAGGGTTGATGACCACTGCCCTAAAGAATTTACATATTCTGAACAAGCAGTACATTTACTTTAAAACAGGCCATTATTTACCTCTGTAGCAATAGCATTGAGTTTGCTAAATCTGGTGCAGCTCTGCATAGAGACCAATCAGACTCCAGGTTTTATTGTCAAAGCGTATTAATTGAACAAACTGAAGTTAGAAGTTGATTGATTACTCTGCACCAAGTCTAATTGCTCCAGTTTTACATCCCCTCCACTGAATTCTTAGCTCTAGTCCTATTACTTTGTATTGGAGCAGAATGTTGGCTGACAAAATCTGACAGAGACTGGCTGAGACCTAGCTTTAGGACTTTTCCTGTGATCATTGCGAATGAATTACTTCATGATACAAGCAGTTAAACAAGTCAGGAATGGCTTGTTTTAAGCTCTTTTACTACTTGCTAAGAATACATAAGAACTTTTCTGTCCAAAGCCTGGGCACAGGTGCACTTTAATCAATAGTATTGCAGAGATCATAACAATATCAATTTTGAACGTTTTTGGCCTGAATTTCTAAATATCTTTTTTTTCTGCAGTACCTCCTACACATTGTACAGATGTGCACAGACAGGTTTAGGACACCCCATAGCATGTTATTTAAGGTTGACCTCCAGGATAAGCAAATCTTGTTTAAATACATTCTGCATGTGTATTCTTACTTAGATCTTGGTGCACTTTGTGTATTTGTTCTAGATCTGTGTAATAATCCATTGTGAAACTTTGCGCCTGTGCAGAAGCTTCCTGTAAAAAAGACCAGTCACCGCTGCTGTCTCTCCTTGTGCAGGCTGATTGGTCTTGCCATTCGCCAGCTGGCAGATTGACAAGATTTGTAAATGGTAATTAATTGCAGCAGATAAAAACCAGGTCTCTGGCCTTGCCAGTCTGAATTTTACTGTGTAGCAGTAATGTGTAAATCTCAGGACTGGATTCTGAGTCAGATCCTTTCTACTGTGTATATTTTATCTGTGTATTTAGCCGTTTGACTGGAGTTCAGCTTTAATTAATCAGCATCCATAGAAAAACATTTACACTTTTGTGGAAATACCAATAGAGGTATTGCTATGGCAGTAAAATAGAAAAAAGGTCATCCATGACATGTTTGCACCACATATTACCACCTGGATAAAAACATTTTTCAAATTGTAATTTTTGCTTATGCTCGTACTCATACAATTTTTTATAAATACAAGTAAGGGATATCTTCCATGTTTTATTGACAAAGAGGCTTGAAGGAAATCAATAATTCTAAAATATATCATTCTAAAAATGAAATACTTACATTCCGATATACAAATACTCTCAGTTTCTTCCCACCAACTGTTTCCAGAACTTGGCCATGATAAAGATATTTGGAAGAAAGCTGATCTTTTATAATGTGATTCTGAAGTAAGTTGGTCATGTCTTTGTCAATGTTCGGTGCTCCATCTAAGTACAAACGTTCTAGAGTTTATATTAAGCAACCACACTATATATAGCGCCATTTATTAACTTACTTTCAATTTAACATATACTTAACAGAGATTCAGAAGAAATAACTGCTTGGGATCCTACTGTGGGAAAACATGTAAAATATTTGTGACTGACCACCATCAAATGAGAGATCAATTGACATCAACTGAGAAACTGTTTCTCCAGTCAAATCCAGTATATCAGGGTAATTGACACTGCTAATATGCCTAAGGGAGTTGGGTTGGCAGGTGTTTTATCTTATTTTGATACATGTGAACATACCCTTTCTTTCAAAGTTATCACTCCTTGCATTCCCCTAAGGTGGCTGCTGGCATTGCAGTCTCCCACGAACCCGGATCACTTATACAAATGGCCTTGAGCCATTGATACCCAAGGCCTAAATCCTAGTAAACATAGACAGAATGTCTGCCAGCATCGATGGGTTCAATAGAAACCAACTGACATTCAGCCTGTGTGTATGGCGGCCGGTCCAATAGAAAAAGGTTGCCGACCGGCTCCCGATCAGTGCTGTCTGCCAATGGCTGAATGTGCTGACCAGAGTGGTCTGGTGGGAGGTCATCCCCTTTTCAGATTAAAATAGGACAGCAGGGGAAATTTCTGTACTATCATCGGATTGTTAGTACAGCGGCTCTGAGCTGAGCTGTCAGGTTTTTTTTCGTTCAACCTGCTGGGTTGAATGAAAAAAAACTAGTGGTGTGTACTAGGCTTTAGTGTAGGGTCACTACTTAACAAGGGAAAATACTTGCAAGTATACAGTACACCTGACCTATTTGTACTGCAAGTTATAACCAATGAAGAAATAAACAGCGGAACAAAAGTACCTATTGTACTGAATAAACCTATAAAAACTTGAATATTTATGTCCTGTGGTAAGTCCTGGTCAGAAATCTATTTTCATAGCTGCAACAGCAAAATCTCCTTTTAAAGCTATTGATCTAAATGAATATATTCTATGAGGGATCTTGGTTCTTAGCTCTCAACTTGGAATAAACAATTTTAAGCAGGGTACTTTTTAAATTACCTTACCAGAATTGTGCATCTGAATATCCGTATCAAAAAATAAAAAAAGACACTAGTTAATCTGGCTGAACCAATTACAAAAAAACATATACACTGGCCTATATTCACAGTTGATCAAGAGGAAGGCAATAAAAAAAGAAATAAATAAAAACAATAACACATTTCTGATCACTCATGAGACAATCAGATATTTCTTGGATCAACTATCCCTGACATTTTTATCTCTACAAATTTGTATCCAGTTATATTTTGTGCATTTAGGGATGCATCCAGCTCTTTTTTTAAACAATCTACTAAGCTAGCCAGAACTACTGCTTGAGGGAGTACCGTATATACTAGAGTATAAGTCGAATTTTTCAGCACATTTTTTTGTGCTGAAAGTGCCCCCCTCGACTTATACTCGAGTCAAGCACTTTTCTGCAGCAAAAAATTTCATTTTCCGAACCGACTTTGGGGCCCTGTATCTCAGGGCCACTTGGTGCTAGGAACCCCAAATTTGGTGTGCAAACCCAGTGGAACTGGTCTCATAACATATCCTAAGATGGAGTCCCTAGCTCTAAGTGGCCCCGAGATACGGGGCTCTAAAATCGGTTCGGAAAATGTCATTCTCTGCTGCAGAAAAGTGCTTGACATTTTCTGAACCGACTTTGGGGCCCCGTATCTCAGGGCCACTTAGAGCTTAGCGCTAGGAACCCCAAATTTGGTGTGCAAACCCAGTGGCACTGGTACCATAACATATCCAAAGATGGAGTTCCTAGCACCAAGTGGCCCCGAGATACGGGGCCCCAAATCCGGTTCGGAAAATGTCATTCTCTGCTATAGAAAAGTGCTTGACATTTTCTGAACCGATTTTTGGGGCCCTGTATCTCGGGGCCACTTGGTGCTTGAAACCCCAGCTTTGAAAATTTTATGGTGCTAGTTCCACTGGGTTTGCACACCAAATTTGGGGTTCTTAGCACTAAGTGACCCCAAGATACGGGGCCCCAAATTCGGTCAACTGTGTCCATCTGCAGCAATGTCATTTTGGGACCCTTTGGGTTCAGAGATTTTTTTCTGAGCCCACACAAAGCGGACCTCTTTTGTAAGGTTTTTGAGAAGCTGAATAAAGATGGTCAGGATAACAATCAATATTTTACAGCTGTTGCAATATTTAATATTTAATATTTTCATATTTCAGGATGTTCTCCATCTGGACTTTTATGATGAGAACAACAGATGCACCATCTTATACCAGCCTGTAATGTGAGGTGTTTGAAAAGCCTATTGCTTTCAGATGAAGGTGTTTCTCTTCATCGGTACAAAGTACGACAAAGTTATGACATAGATACACAGTCAACATCTTTTGGGTTAGGGTTGGATTCATATTGACTTTAAAATATTTTGCAAGTATAAGGGTCCATACACACTAGGGGCAGAAAAAATGCTAGAACCTAAAAAAGCATAAAAAGCGGCATTAAAAAATGTTCATAGTAGCTCGTATTGCAGAAGAGTTTTTGAGAGAGTTTTTGGGCACTTGCTTTTGTAAGCGTTTTTCCAAAACATTCCCTCTGCTCATTTTTGACTATAATCAATGTACATTTGAAAATGTTGAATGCCTCTAAATGCTGTGTTTAGGTGGATTTACGAGCATTTAGCATTTTTCTGCCTGAAAACTCACTTACCTTTCCTCTTGAACTATGCCTCTAAACGCCCTAATGATCATGGACACATAGGATAATATTGAGCTGCTTTTACAGGCAGGAGAAAAAAAACCGCAAAACTACTGTAGAAGCAGCGTTTTTTAAGCCCACTGTACATGGACCATAATAACAACAATAACTTAAAGTCTATGTAAATCTACATATATATTTCAGTATCTTTGTCATCCAGCCCTAATGTATTTTGTTTTTTGTTTTTTTGTGAATCCATTGCAAAGTTTCTTACCCGAGCATCCTTCTAATAACATCACTGTCCGACAATGCTGCTGACAATGCTAAACAGCATTATCAGAAAAGAAGGAGGGCGCACCAACCTAGTGCATTACCACTAATAAACTTTAATGCAGCATAAAAACAGCAGAAATAATACTCACAAACGAGCTTGTAAAACCAGCTTTAAAAAGGGCGCAACAGCGCTGTTTCTGTAAATCGACACACCAGGACCTATTGCCAAGAGGGTCAAAACTGGTGCAAAGGGCTAACGCGTTTCGGGGGAGCACCCCTTTCTTCAGAGCCTGAGCGGGCAAAATCCCGGGCAAAAGGTAGGCATTACCTTTTTAGGCGGTCGCACCACATGAAAAGCTCAATTGCCCTTTCTCAAGACCTGTCTCCTATCACCCTTGAAAATAGAAGGGCCCCTGCTGGATGTCCTTAGAGAAAAAGGCATTGTATATAAATGGCTCTTTCCCTTTGCCCTGCAAGCCACTGTGCATGGGAAACAACATATCCTGAGAATGCCAGATGAGCTGCCAGACTTTTGCGCGGATATTCAAATATCTTAGAATGATTTACCTAATTGGTACGCTGAGTTCCGCACACCTCGAGAAGACCAGAGCCCTATACCCACGCCAAATTCATCCCCAGCCAAGCTGCCGGTAAAGAAGGTCAAATTTGGCAAACAAATGGGACTGGGAGCGAATCACTCTCCATCCTCCTCTAAAAGATCAAAGCAACTCAGATACCGGGACCAAACCTGAATTGGCGCTAGCTACTCATGAGGAACTGATAAATACATTGGGAAACCTTGTATTCACCGCCTTTCAGTAGGCTCCGCCTACACGCTGTTTATGGGATACGGTTACACCACGCCACCTTGGTCTGATTGGGGACAACTCTGACCTAAAAGCCCATTTTGAACTTCATAGTTCTCCCAATTTACCCATTGACCCATGTTTCGGTTCTGCTTCCCCATATGACAATCTTTGCCCCTTCAAGATTTACCTCTGTTACTTACTCCAGATACCTGAATCAGTAGCTGGTACACCCAACAGACTTTCCTCTCAGATGATGATTGCTCCGTCGGGAAGATTCTGTCCACTAGACAGGGGCCATATAATCGTAATTTCAATATATATTACAGTTTCTCAACAGGACCTTTTGCCCTAGGGTAACCCCATAGGGGAAGAAAATTTATGGGGCCCTTAACCCCTCCTTCATTATAGAGCAATATGTTTATTCCAACAATTGGTTAGCACTAATGCTTCTCTTTTTACACGCGAGCCAGAGGTTTTTATTGAAGCTTCAAATGCAAGTTTTATTCTTTTCAAAATGTTGCAATGTTTTTTGACCTTTTTTTTGGCTGCGGGTCTCTCATGACCAGCTCTTTTAGATGTTAAGTTACATATCTGTTACATGTCTGTTTGTTGAATTTTGTGTATAAATAAATACTGACTTGCCATCTCTCTAGCTGGTGCCTTACACGTACCCCCACAAGTGGGCAGTACAGTGCGACTATAATCGCACGGTTACAGCTCACGTCTGAACAAGAGCTTACAGCGACAGCTGCTGTAGGCAGATACTCCACCCTATCTGTATACCCCTAGCCCTTTACAGGGGTATTTTTCTCACCTTCTTTGCGTTGTTTTTTACTTTGCCCATCCCCCACACCAAACCAGCCCCCCCTCCCTTTTTTCTTCTGTCCCCTGCGGTCTCATAGGTATAACTGCACACAGCCACCATGGCCTACTCCTCTTTGGGTTAAGAACCCCACTTTAATATCATATTGTGAGGGGGTTAAACACTCTGGAAAAGCGGACGTCCCTTATGAGGGAACTTTACAAAGTGAAGCCCTCTTTCGTTTTCTTACAGGAAACGCATTTCCAAACTGGGAAAGTTACAACCCTACATCATAAATACTTTCCAAAAGCATACCATGCAACTAACTGTATCTCTAAATCCAAAGGGGTGTCTATTCTTATTAGCAGATGGGCAGGATTTGAGGTCACTCAGCAACTGGTGGACACTGAGGGTAGATACCTACTTCCTAAAGGCACATGGGGCTCCATGCCTTTGACATTGGCTAATGTCTATTTTCCCAACAAAGCAAATGCTCAGTTTTGCAGACGTTTCATTGAAGAGCTTAAAGGTTTTGCCTCAGGATGTATTATCCTGGGGGGAGACTTTAACATTGCCTTGAACACCTGACAAGACACCTCCTTGGGAAATTCCAGCCTAACGTACCGCATCTTGAAAAACATCAAAATGTCACTGCAATCTTTGACCCTTATAGATTCATGGCACATAATCAACCCATCGTGCAAGGATTATACATACTATTCGGCACCCCATGATAGGTATACGCGCATAGACTATGTCTTCGTCGCATGGAGAGACCTCACGACCCTAATCGACGCTCGAATCGGCATGTAGACATACTCTGACCATGCTCCTATCTCAATTACTCTGACATCCCCTGAATACCGCACTAAACCTTGCATGTGGAAATTAAATCCTTCCATTCTAACAGACCCTGACACACTCCGAAAGACAACTGACACTATGCAAAATTATTTTACAGAAAATTGCACAGAAGACCTTTCTCCCCTAATAATTTGGGAAGCACATAAGTGTGTACTCAGAGGAGAATTTATAAAAGTAGGGGCCCAACGCAAACGGGATTTGGAACGCCAGCTCGCAGCCTTAGCTACTAAAATAGCTAAACTTGAGATGCTCCACAAGCGCTCTTTAGTGGAAAAATCTGTGGCGGACCTCCTGGAGGCACGACAGAGCCTTTAGGACCTGCTAGATTTCAAAGTCAAACTTGCCCTGTTCCTCAAAAAAAAAAATGTACTATGTGCACGGTGGATAACGGAGGAAAATATCTGGCCAGAGCCTTAAAAGAAGCCTCATTGCAGGGTGACAAACACCAAATAATTGATGACTATTTGAAGCAAAGTGGCTTACCTGTCCTCTCCTGTCCTTAGAGACTCCGATATCCTCAGAGGAATTACTCTCCGCCATAAAAGGCCTCAAACCTGGAAAGAGCCCAGGACCTGACCGTCTTACAGCACACTATGATAAGACATTTACCAACATTCTTGCTGCCCCACTGTTACGTACGCTGAACTTTTTAATGGACCCCCGACAAACTGAACACATTCTTAATGGCACATGTGACAGTACTTCCCAAACCAGGCAAGGACCCAACAAAGTGCGAAAGCTACAGGCCCATATCTTTGCTCAATCTTGACCTGAAACTATTGGCCAAAATTATTGTTAACCGATTACACACCTTTCTTCCGCAAATAATAGGTCCCGAACAAGTAGGGTTCATGCCGGGAAGAGAGGCAAGGGACACTAAGGCCCTTAACCTGATACACAGTTGCCACAAAACTAGACTTGAAGGGCTTCTCTTGTCTACTGATGCAGAGAAGGCTTTCGACAGGGTGTCATGGGATTTTTTATTAGCAACTTGCTCCTACATAGGCCTAAAAACGCATATGCTTACTTGGATTTCATCATTGTCCCAAGACCCAGTAGCCAAGCTGAAGATCAATGGCACCCTGTCGGAAACAGTTTTCATTAAAAATGGCACTAGACAAGGATGCCCCCTGTCACCTCTATTATTTATACTAACATTAGAACCATTTATCCGCACAATTAACAAAAATGAATCGGTTCAGGGGTTCGTGATCAACGATAAAACATACAAAATAGCAGCATATGTTTTTTTTGACACAACCACATGTCTCTATCCCCAATTTACTACAAGCTTTTAATGTTAATGGCTACATATCCAATCTCAAAATTAATTTTGCCAAATCCGAGGCCATGAATCTCACCCTATCCCCAAACACACTTGGAATCATACGACAGAAAAACTCCTTTAAATGGGTACCACATGTACTAAAATACTTAGGGGTTTGGCTAACACCCATGCTTAACAAGGTCTTTGAATACAACTTCAAACCAATGCTTCGCCAAGTAGAACAGGACCTCACTAACTGATCGCTCAAACATTTTTCATGGTTCGGTAGAGCGGCCATTGTTAGGATGACAATTCTCCAATGGCTTCTATATCTTTTTCACACATTACCAATTGACATTCCTGCTGGTTTCTTCAAACAGTTACAGACGGTTCTGTGGGGGTTTCTTTGGGCGCACAAAAAACACTTATCAACTTGAAACTACTCATGAAATCTAAGGCCACTGGAGGCCTAGGCTTCCCAAATTTTAAGCTTTACTACTATGCAACACATTGCATTTGGCAAGAATAGTGGACTGGCACTGCCATGCAGCAAATAAAGATTGGGTGTCCTTAGAGGAAAGCGCCACAGAACTCTCCCTAAAATACCCCCCTGGAATCCGTGGTCCAAATGCCCCCTGAATCTTAAACACCACCCATTAATTGGGACTACCCTAAAAATTTTTCATAAACTCTCCTTGACACACCATATTTCCACGACCCCAGGGCCTCTTACGTCACTTCACAACAACCCATACTTTTCCCCTGGCATGGGCTCGAGAGCATTTACTACGATACTGCTCCCCTACTAGCCTCGAAAAGTACAAGCGCAGGTATAATTTTAACATATGAACAGCTGCTGAGTGACCTCATACCATTAATTTTCACAAATTGGAACTACAGACAATTGTGTCACTGCCTCCTTATACTGGATAAGGCAGGTAATTTAACCAGGGACCTTACATTCTTTGAATCTGTTTGCCAAGCCGGCGAACTGACTGAAAAGACCACCTCCCTGATGTACTCAAATCTCCAGCAAGCCGAATCCACGGACTCGACCAGGTTCAGAAGCCAATGGAAAGCTGCCCTTCACATGCACATGCACTTCACTGACTCCCAATGGGAAAGTGCATGCATTTTAGCACAGAAATGCTCGATCAGCACGAGACTACAGGAAAACTCTTACAAACTGCTGACACAATGGTATGCCACACCTGAAAAGATAAAACGATGGTACCCGTTGGCTTCCGATCTGTGCTGGAGATGTGGGGAAAACAGAGGCGATATGTTTCACATCTGGTGGCAATGCCCTAAGATAGCTACCTACTGGAGCAAAATTTGCAGATTGATCCTCCACATTACGGAAACCAAGATTGAACTCACACCTGCCTACTGCCTCTTGTATATCTCTAACTTCCCCCTGGGTAGATACAAACGATCCTTGACCAAGCACCTTCTGATTGCCGCAAAATCCCTGATTCCCAAATATTGGAAACTGTCTACCACCCCTTCCCTCAAAGAATGGGCCCTTACAGTAAAGCATATCCTGGAAATGGAAGAAACACTAGCCATAGCAAATGAAACCTCTAACAAGTTCCGCAAAACATGGTCAGCCAGGCACCAATTTAAATACTCTGTAGCATATGATAGCCTGACAACTGGGTGAATACATCTCAAACGCTTGGGTGAACCTCATTCATTTACCTGCCATTTGATCACTGTAAATCCATCCTCTTCATCTCGTCAGTAAGAGATAAGAACTTTACCTATGACACTATGACCCCTACCTATCCCCTACCTGTGAACCATCTTTATTCTTAGTTTTGGATTGTTTTTCTTCTCTTTTCATTCTGATTTAATATAGCCTCTTGGCACCTAAGCTACGTCTGTTTAGACTGAGTTTTGATACAGTTAATGAGGATTATAAATAGTTGCTGAATCGGTTGATAATATGCTACATATTGACACTGTATGCTTTTGTAATAAGTGTACATGTTACGAACCTATGTTACAAACAATTGCATTACTTTCTTTGTACTGTCTTCTGCTTAGTAAAACTTTTCATTGAAAAAGTGTTGTCACTCTTCAACAGGAAGTGCTGTTATTGGCAGGACCACCAGGTAGGAGACATTGCAACCAGTGGAGGCTGGTGGGTTCTTCTTTTGGGGGGGGCAAACAAACCACCCCCACCGCCTAGCAGCCGGTGGCACTTAACTGATCTACGTGGCGGAGTGTGGTGTCATCCAGCACGGTCTTTGTGGGTGGCGGGGTGCAGGCAGCGGCTACCGTGTCCGCTCCTCCAGCGGCTTCCTCCTCCGTGTGTCACCTCTCTCTTCTGCCTAAGCGCAATGCATCCAGTAGGATCACCTGACACTTTGGCGAATCCGGAAACAGGTCTCACGACCTGCCTCCTGATTGACGGGGAGGAACTTTAATGTGAAAATAGTGAAAATTAATTTGCTATCGTCACACAACTGGGTGGGTTTGGAGCACAATGCTCTGCACTCCAAGCACATCCTTCTTTGAAGCCTATAGAGCATCTGGCTCTAATCAGGTGCTTCAAAAAAACACCCACCCCGCATTGGAATCCATAGTCCGGTGCCCTGATATGTAGATCAGGGGGCCAGATGCATGGAGGGGAGGTGGCGCTCGTGCGCCTTCTATGGACGGGATGCCACTGATTGCAACAGATTCATAAAACATTATTATAGACAACTGTACATGCTGAAACATGTTGTCACAGATACAAAAAATATATTTGGGGTTTGTATACAAATCTTGCACATGCAAAATCTATTAAGTTTACATTGCCAACTCCAGGAAGCTAAAAAAAATTCAGTGTTTGCCCCAGGGGTGTCCTTAGTAACACTTGGGTGTGGGACCCCACTGTGCAAACAGGCACATGGTCACAGCACTAAAAACTTTTTCCACATTTCGCCTCTGGCTAGGCCTATTTGTTTATTTATTTTCTCCTCATGTTTGTGACTACTTTTGTGTAAATGTTAACGCTGGATGGAGGGTGTGAGTCCTCAGGCTTATCCTGAAGTCTAGGGGGAGGAGGTGTGGCCATTAGGTTCCTTCCTCCCCTGAACCTGTGTGGTCTCTCTTCAGGAGAGCCTCTCGACCTAGCACTCGCTGGTTGGCTTAGGCTGGGGGCCGCCAGGCCTTCTGGCTAGACGGACCAAGTTCATAACCTTGTCCCTGTCAGGATCCTTGTGCCCCAGGAGTTCAGGGAAAGGTCCTACTTCTTTCGGGGGTGGACAAAAGCACACCCCTAGAAGCACTTTTTTCTGTGTGTGTTCACATGCATGTTTTTCATTTTTCAGCACCACTGTGGATTCAAAGAAAAAATAGTGGTGCATGGGAGTGTTGTAATGCACTGTTGATATGCCTTGATATGCTAAAAATTGTATTTATTATTTGTTTATAGATCTGTTTTTCTTCCAAAAAAATAAATAAAAATAAGTAATAAAGCTAATGAGAGTCTATTTGTGTTGCAAAAATAGGTTTGATAGGAGCTTCTATAGCTCCCATGAGTCATTTATGATCAATGACACCCTTAAAAATCTTAACAATGTCACCAAAAACTCTCAGTTTTGCTCACCGCTAATTGTTTTATATTTACTGTCATGTAAAGATGAATGAGGCACAAAAAAATTACAACTGGTAGTGGAAAACAAACTCCTATTATAATATTTACATTAGAGTGGAACCTCGGATTGTGAGTAATGCGGTTAACAAATGCTTCTCACTACAAGCTATTTTTTGACACGGTTTGCGAGTGTTGTCTCACAAAACGAGCAGGATTCAAGCCTCTGCAGTGTGCAGTACGGCATTTGGCCAGAGGTGCGGGGGCACCCGTTACACTCTGAGCCGTTTGGAGCCAGTTGGAAATACTTGGAAACACTCAGAAATACTCAGAAACACTTGGAAATACTCTGTTCCTGAGTGTTTTTGAACCTTTCCGGGGGTTTCCGAGTGCATCCGAGTGGTGTCCGAGTATTTCCAAGTCTCTCTGGCGCCCCCCACCTCTGGCCACATGCGGTATTGCATGTAATAGAAGTCAATGTGGAACAAATTATCTTTGTTTCCATTGACTTCTATGGGGAAACTCGCTTTGATATGCAAGCGCTTTGAATTACAGGCATTCTCCTGGAACGGATTATACTCCAAGGTTCCACTGTAGTTGTATTGAATATGTTCGTGATACATTTCCATAAATGCCATATCAAACTCAACTTAAATTCTAATTTATGTTTACTGGCCCTTCAAGCATTTCAGAAAGTATTCTAAGGCATTTTAGTAGTAACAGAAGAACACCTTAAATATTCTGCTTATGGCATAATGAAGTTTTAGAGATCCCAATGTGAGGCACCTCAGAGGATACAGCTGTGGCGCACCATTCCTTTCATTCACATTTTCTAATAAAGATCTATGACAAGTACTTTTGTAGGACCTTAGAACCATAAAAAGCTAAAGAAACAAGTCTATGATATAGTTTTTGTCTAAAGAAAATGCAGGAAATGTACGCTTAGCTCTCTAATCAAGTTTCTTAGTTTGTAGTACGTTTACAATGAAGTATTGTAAACATTAACATTGAGTAAACATTAACATTAGCGTAAAACTTAATAACAACCATTTTTTTTTACTTAAATTTTGCTATGCAAGCTTCTATGCATAATGAAAAACTGGTTTGCTGATAAGTCCTCATAATATATTATGCTAAAGGAAGGATGGAAAGGAGGGAGCTATGTATGAAAATAGGAAGGTTGGAGGAGGAAATACCTAGAATAAAGAAGGAATAAGAAAGAGAATAATAGTGGAAAATAGAGAAGTATGGTCACCTACTATAGGTATATGGAATGGATGTACAGTAAATCTGGGGGCATTTACAAATGTGGTACTAGATTTCCAGTGGTACCTCTTTGTGTTCCTCAGTAAATAATAGTAAATAAACTCAATTAAACTTTAATTTATGTCATTGTGGTACACTGTAATCGAATTGGTAAGCTATGGTTTACTGCACTTCCCATATAGTCATTGTTCTTTTTAAAGGTTTCCTCATAACAAGCAAATGTGCATACAACTTCTACATTTATCCTAATGAACTTCAATCACATTACATGATCACTCTCTGAAAAGGTGTGAAGTCCCTCTAGGCACATGGTGAATCAAAATCAAGTATTATTGGTATACCATTGCTAAATAGATCCATGAAAACTACATCCGTTGGCATACTTGGAGGGGACATATAAAGATTTCATAACATTACTGTAGTTTTACTGAGCTCCATGGCCTGTGTTATCACTACTTCTTCACTAATCTGTACTATAAAAGATGAAAATAATAAAAAGACAGACCTTTAAATGCATTGTTGTGTGGAGCTATTACTGTAACACGTTCATTTACTGCAAGGTGAGAACCCAATCCAGCTTGATTAAACAAATCAATAGCTGTAGAGGCAACTGAATCTTTCCCTAGTTCGGATAAAGTTTTAGCTGTGAAATAAAAAAAAAAAATACTTATCAATACATTCATGCATAGATACATAATCATAATCACTTGGCAGTAGATAAACACCATAACAATGTTAACATTTACTTCTTGGTAAATGGTACGTTAATAGTATTTACACTTATAAATACAGATGTGCCAAAGTACTGCATATTGTCTGGCTTACGTTTATTCCCCAGTAAAGATGACTGAACTTTAAAAAAATCCATTAAACTTCTTTTGGGTCTGATTCATCGCCGCAGTTGTGAATTTCTGAATTTCCCATTAAAGAATTTTATAATGTGGAGAATGCCACAAATATTTTCCTATTAAGCTCCCACAATAATATTAACTCTTTTTTTTTAATGTGAGCACACATCAAGAAAAAATAATAATTTGAAACTATTATACTACTGTATAATTTGCAAAAGTCAGATCCTTTATTGTTAGCATTCATCTTGTGTTTGTTTGTTTTGGGTGAAAACATAATAGAGCTAAAGCTTAACATCTTTTTTTACATGAATGAAGCACTTTTTGGGTAGTTTTGGATAGTTGAGAGTGTGGGAAAGACAAATTTACCCAACATTTCCACTGAAAAAAATCATATTATTGCAGTATCATTGAATTACTAACACATAGGGGTTGATTTATTAGAGGCAAATATACTGTGCACTGCAAGTGCACTTGCTCCAGAGCTTAGTAAATGAGGTAGAGCTTCACTTTGCAAAGAATACTAAATCACATGTAAAGGAAAATAAAAAAAAACATAATTTTCACTTGTACATGATTGCGTAATAGAAAACAGTAGAGCTTCCCCTCCTTTCAGAGCTTCCCCCCAGATCTAGAGTAAATGCACGTGAAGTGCACAGTATATTTGGCTTTAGTAAATCAACCTCATAGCGGTTGATTTACTTAAACTGGAGAGTGCAAAATATAGTGCAGCTGTACATGGCAACCAATCAGCCTCTAACTTCAGCTTGTTCAATAAAGCTTTGACAGAAAACCTGGAAGCTCATTGGTTTCTGTGCAGAGCTGCATCAGATTTTGTACTCTCCATTTTTAGTAAATCAACTCCATAATCTCCAAAGCACCTTTCTGTACTATTAATATTAAAAGAATAAAGAAATTAGAAAAAAATGATTACTTTACTGCTACTATTTCACAGAAAATACCCCCACTTGTTCTTGTTTATAAACTGTATTTATTATTTAAAAATGTATTTCTGCTGCTAAAAAAGGAAACCATTTTATTACACAAATAATGTAAAAAATTTGAAATATTATTGATTTGGCAGCACATCAGTTGGTTATATATGCAGTTTACACAGGATACATATTTTCTACTGACTTGTTCACTTATCTCAACAAATGAGGTAAAGTTGCAGTGACTTCAATCAATTAATCATATGCAAGTAAAAATTCTAATTTTTGTTCTCCTTGCACATGATTGGGTATTTTTTTCAAAGAGAATTTTTCATTTTGTATCACTTGTTTCAATAAGATAAATGGTCATTTACTTTAAAAGTGAACATGCTCTGCTTCTTTAGTAAATCATGGTCATTGATTGGAATAAATACATTCATTAAAATAGTTTGCAAGCTATTTTCCAAAAGTATGTGAAGATTACATTTTTACTTCTACTGGGGCTCACAGCCTCAATTGTTTACTTCTGGAGGCCAAAAAAAAAAAAATATATATATATATATATATATATATATATATATATATATATATATATATATACAGTTGTGCTCATTATTTTACATACCCTGGCAGAATTTATGATTTCTTGGCTATAGTGTTTGGCTGATGCCATTTATTATCAATCAACTGTGTTTACTCTTTTTAAATCATAATGGCAACAGAAACTACCCAAATGACCCTGATCAAAAGTTTACATACCCCAGTTCTTAATACCATGCATTGCCCCCTTTAATATAAATGACAGCTTGAAGTCTTTTATGGTATTTGTGGATGAGGCTCTTTATCTTCTCAGATGGTAAAGCTGCCTATTCCTCTTGGCAAAAAGCCTCCAGTTCCTGTAAATTCTTGGTCTGTCTTACATGAACTTCATGTTTGAGATCTCCCCAGAGTGGCTCAATAATATTGAGGTCAGGAGACTGAGATGGTCACTCCAGAATCTTCACTTTATTCTGCTGAAACCAATGACAGATCGACATGACCTTGTGTTTTGGATCATTGTCATGTTGGAATGTCCAAGTATGTCCCATGCGCAGCTTCCTGGCTGATGAATGCAAATGTTCCTTCAATATTTTTTGATAACATACTGCATTCATCTTGCCATCCATTTTGACCAAATTTGTTGTGCCTTTGTAGCTCACACATCCCCAAAACATCAGCAATTCCCCTCCGTGTTCCACAGTAGGAACGGTGTACCTTTTATCATAGGCCTTGTTGACTCCTCTCCAAATGTAGCTTTTATGGTTGTGGCCAAAAAGCTTGATTTTGGTCTCATCACTCCAAATGACTTTGTGCCAGAAGGTTTGAGGCTTGTCTCTGTGCTGTTTGGCATATTGTAAGTGAATACTTTGTGGCATTTGCGTAGTAATGGCTTTCTTCTGGCGACTCAACCATGCAGCCCATCTTTCTTCAAAGTGCCTCCTTATTGTGCATCTTGAAACAGCCACACCACATGTTTTCAGAGAGTTCTGTTTTTCACCTGAAATTATTTGTGGGTTTTTCTTTGCATCTCAAACAAAATTCCTGGCAGTTGTGGCTGGAATTTTAGTTGGTCTACCTGACCGTGGTGTGGTTTCTACAGAACCCCTCATTTTCCTGTTTTATACAGTTCAACTACCTTTTCCCGCAGATCCTTTGACAATTCTTTTGCTTTCCCCATGACTCGGAATCCAGAAACATCATTGCAGCACTGGATGCAAGGGTCTGTCAGGAGTCCAGAAACTCATTGACCTTTTATACACACACACATACCCACACACACATACACTAGTTACAAGCAAACAGATCACAGGTGAGAATGGTTACCTTTAATAGCCATTCAAACCCCTTTGTGTCAACTTGTGTGCATGTTATCAGGCCAAAATCACCAGGGTATGTAAACCTTTTGATCAGGGTTATTCGGGTAGTTTCTGTTGCCATTGTGATTTAAAAAGAGTAAACACAGTTGATTGATAATAAATGGCTTTAACCAAACACCAATCATGAGTGAAGGAAACGTTTTTGTGTTATCATTTGTGTTATCATTTTTTGTGTTATGATTTGTGTTATATTCCCGGAAAAATGGCCAAGAAATCATAAATTCTGCCAGGGTATGTAAACGTATGAGCACGATTGTATATATATATATATATATATATATATATATATATATATATATATATATATATATATATATATATTTATTTATATATATGTGTGTCACTTTATTGCTGAAAAGCTAAAATAAATAAATTACATTTGCTACCAGTTTAACCATTTGATTTTCAAGGGTGTGTTATACGCAACAAAGGGTTAAAGCAAGCTCAAAGATGCAATAGCACTTCCAAGCATGCAGACATGCACACATACAGTGCTGATTAAATACCATCAAAAGAAAGCTCTATTTGTGTGAAAAAAAGGATACGAATTTCATATGGGTACAATGACCACGCAATTGTCATTCCAAGTGTGACAGCGCTGAAAGCTGAAAATTGGCCTGGGCAGATGGGGATGAAAGTGCCAGGTACTGAATTGGTTAAGTATGTGTGTAAAAAAAGTAAAACTTGGTTCAGTGGCAAAGGGTTAAAGAGACTCTAGCTCCAGAATGAAAATGTAATTCTGGCGCCACCTCACCCCACAGTAAGGATGCCAATGAAAAACCCAGAATGGGAAAATTGGAAATGTCAAGGAAGAATGAAGTTCAGACCCAAAAACAATAGCTGGCAATGGGGCTAGAAAATGTGATTGAGGTTATGATATGTAGCTTAAAATTTGGAATCAGTACTTTCACTACTATCTGGCATCACTTTTACTGGCATAGCGTGAACATGACAAAGCATTTGTTGTATTCTATCATGAAACCAAAAATGAGAATCACTGAACTAAATACACAACTAGCAAAGGAGAGGTGCACATGGGTGAAGCAGTAGAGTAAGTCTGGGCTTCAGATGTATTGTTGTGCTTTTAAAGAGGAAAGGCCTACCTCTAAGATAAGCCTTCTTTCAATTCATCGTATATGACCACACCCTGCAGAGGTTCCTTGGTAAACCAGTTTGATTTACATACATTTAGATACTATGTATTTTCAAAAGTATGCAACAAAAGCTGTTTTTAATATACATGTTAGAAACAGTATAACTAGATTTTCTGTGCTGGCTTGCTAGGCCTGGGGCATTTTTTGTTAAATTCTGTAATCAGAAATTTGGAAGTTCTAGCTGTATAAACTGTATATTATTGATATGTCAAGTGTCTAGTTGTAGGCACCTTGCACATGGGACTCTCTGGCTGTTGTGTATTTCTCCTGGCATTTTAGTGCACTTGGGAGGGAGAAGTGCAACGTTCAGCCCCACTGCCTGCAGCCTGTAAAAGTTTATGGCAGGCTGCAATTGGATTGAGTTGAATGCTATATCAAGTGGTTCTGGAATTTGGGGCCCTATGCATTCAGAGTAGACTGCCCATGCTCTCATATAATATAGTATATTACTGTATTATATAAAATATAATTTGCCCTATGCTTTTATATAATACATCCTTAACTAGGGATGAGCATTGCTTTGCACAGATTCATACAATTTATACACTTATTTATTTTATGGTAGGGCTCTAACCATTTTTGAGTATTAGTCTGAATGCCTTAGCTTTCTTCACACCAGAATGTGAAAGAAAAGCATACAGCACAAATGGTTCTTAGCAGAGAATCACATCAGTAAATAATACAATGTGATCTATAGGTGGCCCTGTCGGCGTCAGTCCACTCAGCATCTTTTGATCTGAAAAATCAAAGGATCTGGGCAGAAAATTAATAGCCGAAGAATGACTGCAGCCAATCAGCTACAGTCGCTCTTTCAGATATTGTGACAACTGTGGCATTTACAAAAATGTGAGGGGTGTACTCACAAAAGTGAGTACACCCCTCACATTTTTGTAAATATTTTATTATATCTTTTCATGTGACAACACTGAAGAAATTACACTTTGCTACAATGTAAAGTAGTGAGTGTACGGCTTGTATAACAGTGTAAATTTTCTGTCAACTCAAAATAACTCAACACACAGCCATTAATGTCTAAACCACTGGCAACAAAATTGAGTACACCCCTAAGTGAAAATGTCCAAATTGGGTCCAATTAGCAATTTTCCCTCCCTGGTGTTATGTGACTCGTTAGTGTTACAAGGTCTCAGGTGTGAATGGGGAGCAGGTGTGTTAAATTTGATGTTATTGCTCTCACTCTTTCATACTGGTCACCGGAAGTTCAACATGTCACCTCATGGCAAAGAACTGTCTGAGGATCTGAAAAAAAATAATTGTTGCTCTACATAAAGATGGCCTAGGCTATAAGAAGATTGCCAAGACCCTGAAACTGAGCTTCAGAACAGTGGCCAAAGACCATACAGTTGTTTAACAGGACAGGTTCCACTCAGAACAAGCCTCACCATGGTCGACCAAAGAAGTTGAGTGCATATGCTCAGTGTCCTATCCAGAGGTTGTCTTTTAGAAATAGATGTATGAGTCCTGCCAGCATTGCTGCAGAGGTTGAAGGGGTGGGGGGTCAGCCTGTCAGTGCTCAGACCATACGCAACACACTGCATCAAATTGCTTCACATGGCTGTCGTCCCAGAAGGAAGCCTCTTCTAAAGATGATGCACAAGAAAGCCTGCAAACAGTTTTCTGAAGTCAAGCAAACTAAGGACATAGATTACTGGAACCATGTCCTGTGGCCTGATGAGACCAAGATAAACTTATTGGGTTCAGATGGTGTCAAGTATGTGTGGCAGCAACCAGGTGAGGAGTACAAAGACAAGTGTGCCTTGCCTACAGTCAAGCATGGTGGTGGGAGTGTCATGGTCTGGGGTTGCACGAGTGCTGCCTGCACTGGGGAGCTACAGTTCATTGAAGGAACCGTAAATGCCAACATGTACTGTGACATATTAAAGCAGAACATGATCCCCTCCCTTTAGAGACTGGGCCATAGGGCAGTATTTCAACATGATAATGACCCCAAACACACATCCAAGACAACCACTGCCTTGCTAAAGAAGCTGAGGGTAAAGGTGATGGACTGGCCAAGCATATCTCCAGACCTAAACCCTATTGAGCATCTCTGGGGCATCCTCAAACAGAAGGTGGTGGAGGACAAGGTCTCTAACATCCACAAGCTCAGTGATGTCATCATGGAGGAGTAGAAGAGAACAACCTGTAAAGCTCTGGTGAACTCCATGCCCAAGAGGTTTAAGGCAGTGCTGGAAAATAATGGTGGCCACACAAAATATTGACACTTTGGGCCCAAATCTGACTTTTTCACTTAGGGGTGTACTCACTTTTGTTGCCATCGGTTTAGACATTAATGGCTGTGTGTTGAGTTATTTTGAGGGGACAGCAAATTTGCACTATTATACAAGTTATACACTCACTACTTTACATTGTAGCAAAGTGTCATTTCTTCAGTGTTAATACATGAAAAGATATAATAAAATATTTACAAAAATGTGAGGGGTGTACTCACTTTTGTGAGATAATGCATATATATATATATATATATATATATATATATATATATATATATATATATTCAATGTTCTGTTTCCCCCAAGGTAGTTTCTTATGAAAATGCATGTCATATATATATATATACATGCAATTTCATACCTTGGGGGTAGCAGAAAATTTAGATGCTACACTGAAAACACAGTGGCCTATTTCAGGTTTTCTTCTCATTGAGTCACAGTGACCTTTTTAACTCATTTTAACTTGTCCAAGAGTCTGCGACAGAGGCCTCCCATTGCCTCCCATTGCTGTTCATAAATACGACTATTAACAAAATATGTGTCCCATGTCCTATTTTTCTTTTTACTGCCTGCATGTACTTTTTTAATAAAACATTCAGGGAAAAAGAACATACCTGCATCTGGAATCAACAATTCATCAACAAAGTGAACGACTCCATTTATAGCCAAAATGTCTTTTTTAGAGATGATAGCTTTTCCGTTGAGTGTGAGCTCATCACCATGGCAGCTAACTTCCACTGGAGTTCCCTCAACCGTTTCAATAGAAGATCCAGCAATGATTGCTTCTGAGCACTGGGCATTGTTCAGGAGGTGATGATTCAACAGATCTGTAAACATATTTATAAGTCACTTGAGAGAAAGAAACTACATACCAAAGTAATTTTATACTCCTCAGAGCATTGCAGCTTCAATTTAGCTTTAGTAGTGTTGTGACATGATATAACTATAGTACTCAAGTGCCATGTAAAATATTTTATGAAGTTTACAAAGATTCATGGGATTATGAAAAAAAGCTTCCATTTCTAAATCAGATATTTTGTATATGGCACTTAGAGTGTTATGAGTCAAAGAGCAATGGCTTTTAGTGTCTCCTTTTGCTCAAACCATTTTAACATTTCTATCTTCCTCCACTAAGGAGGTCATTTTGAAAAAAAGCTTTAGCTGCATACACAAATGTTTCACAGCACTCAGTGATAGTCAGCCACATATTTCACAAGCTTAGCCTAAAGCTGTAAAATTTAAAATGATCAACTTGTTGCTAAGAACATCACTGTCCCAAAATTGGCATTGTGTCAACTCTCAATAAAAGCTTGCAATGTCTGCATACAGCACATAAAATGTGAAACTTGGAAACGGTTCTGCTTCAATTTTGAAATCAGTGGATTGGCACCTTTTTAGTGTGTTCCTGGGTGTAATTCATAACTGTTTTAATATGCAGCTAGTCAGTAGCTTAGAACAGGGGTAGGCAACCTGGGGCCCTCCAGCTGTTGCAGAACTACAAGTCCCATCATGCCTCTGGGAGTAATTATAATTGCCAGCCTTTCAATGCCTCATGGGAAATGTAGTTCCATAACAGCTGGAGGGCCCCAGTTGCCTACCCCTGGCTAAGAAACATCAACATCAAACAGAATCTGACATTAATACATGGATATACACACCAAGCATACACTAACAGGCAGATTTAGGGCTCATTCACACTAGATGTGTTGAGCTGCGTTGATCTGCATTGCATCAATGCAGGCTCAACACAAGGGCAGCTAGAGAGCAATTGCTCTCTATGTGCCCGGTTCACACCATGCATTGGTGTGTGTTGCATAAAAATGCAGCATGTTTGCATTTTTACACAGTACAAAGCATGTCACCGCATGTCAACGCAGTAAAGCAACTTGCACATGAAGTTGGATAAAGTAACATAGCAGATAGAACTCCTTTATTGGAGGACAAGCTAGTCACATAACTTTTAGACCAGGCTATCCTCTTGGCTGTTTTGTTCTGCACTCCTGCTAAAAGAAGAGATAATATATTTACTTTAGTGAAAACCTGTGTCTTGAAACAGCGCTGCTTTGCTGTTCCACGTCCGGTGCAAGTATTTAAAATTTCTGGGTGTGTGGAAAACTTATTCCCCTGCTGCACACTGTGGTTTCTCCTTTACTAAATTACATACAAGCTGGTGGGAGGAACCACAGCGTGTAGTGGGGAAAACAGGTATTGGACCCACCAAAGACTTTGGTACTTGCAGAAACTGGGGATCAGCAAAGCAACAGTTTTTCAAGACATGGGCCACTAAAAAAGCAAATATATTTACTCCTGAGTACCAGCCTGTAACACTCTTTTATTACAGTTTTCAGTGTTGTAATAGTTTGACTGAACCTAGGCTTGGTACACAGCGATTAGGGATGCAAAGTCTGCCCAAAGGTGTTTTGCTCATCAGTGTTTGTAAACGGTGCTGGAGAAATAACAGTCCGTCAATCCACCATTTATATACTTAGAAAAACAGGTTAAACAGGTATTCGTTTATATGTACAGCCATGGCCAAAAGTTGTGTGAATGACAAAAATATTAATTTTCACAAAGTCTGCTTCTTTTAGATCTTTTTGTCAGATGTTACTATGGTATACTGAAGTATAATTATAAGCATTTCATAAGTGTCAAAAGCTTTTATTGAAAATAACAATAAGTTTATGCAAAGATTCCATTTGCAGTGTTGACCTTTCTTTTTCAAGACCTCTGCAATGTGCCCTGGCATGCTGTCAATCAACTTATGGGCCACATCCTGACTGATTTCAGCCCATTCTTGTATAATCAATACTTGGAATTTATCAGATTTCTTTTTATCTGATGTTTTTCCTGGAGAGAAGTGGCTTCTTTGCTGCCCTTCTTGACACCAGGTCATCCTCCAAAAGTCTTCGCCTCACTGTGCATGCAGATGTACTCACACCTGCCTGCTGCCATTCCTGAGCAAGCTCTGCACTGGTGGTGCCCCAATCCTGCAGCTAAATCAACTGTAGGATAGGGTCCTTGCACTTGCTGGACTCTATTGGGCTCCAGTGGCGGCTGGTGTTTTTTTTTGGGGGGGTGGCAAGAGCCACCCCCCCCACCCACTCACTTGTTGGCTGTCTGCTGGTTGGTCTGGCACTTACCCCATCTAGGTGGCGGGTGGTGGGCATCGGGCAGCGGCTCCTGTGTCTTCTCCTCCATCACAATGGCTTGCGCAGTGCGTCCATCTCCTCCCCTCCTCCTAGGCATCCAATGGGATTGCCTGTCCTTTCAGCCAATCATGTGACGGGTCCAGACCCACTTTCTGATTGGCCCAGAGGAGGATCAGTGTTACAATAGCGAATATTCATTTGCTATTGTAACACACCTGGAGGGACTCGGTTCGCAGTGCTTTGCGTCCCAAACCCACCCTATTTTGAAAACTATTAGAGCCTGTGGCTCTAATCGGGTGCTTCAAACCCCCCCCCCCATTGGAATCCATGCATCCGGCGTCCTGCATGGAGGCATTTTATGGTGTCCCCCCCAAGTATGTTTTTGTATATTGTATGGATTACCTCTTATTAGTGGCCACCAGTGCATAGGAGGAATTCCTTCAGTTCTCCCACATAGAGGAATTTATCTCCCATGGTTGAGACACGGGTTCTTTCATTCTATTACTAGGGTAGGACCCACTACTTTGGGGTAATTTGTTGTAGTAAGTGGGCTTAGCACTATATGACCATATTGTGTGGCCAAACCCCCGTATTTTTGAATATGTTTAGGTATTTTTAACTAGGCTTGCAGGATAAATGTCGTTGTTGTATGTGTGCACTGTAATCTGTTTTGTACTGCATGGAGGCCGGATGCATGAATAGTGGGGGCGGCGTCCCTGCCCCTGTTGGGCTCCCTGAAGCCTTCTTCACAAATGCAGTGGAAATGTTTTTTATGGGATTAAGTTCATTTTCATGGCAAAGAGGAACTTAGCATTTAATTGCAATTCGACTGATCACTGCTCATAACATTCTGGAGTGTATGCAAATTGCCATCATAAAAACAGAGGCAGCAGACTTTGTGTAAATGAATATTTGTGTCATTCTCAAAACTTTTGGCCACGGCGGTAAGTGTCTGGTTGGTGTCATTTGAAATATGGCCCTGCTTACTCTATGATCCTGGAAGGTCCTGAAACATCGGCCTGTGATGCCTGTTAGGCCTCATGCACAAAGGAGGTTTTTTTTAACTGTCCTAGAAGCCAGCAGTGCTTTTGCAGAAAAAATGCCTGATGCTTGTAAAAGTGTCTAAAACTTTTACAAGCTTTAAGGAGCTTTTACAGACATCAAGCTCTTGGGCATTAATGAATTTAATTGGCCTCAATATATAATTTATTCTGCCCATTGAAATTAATTAATGCTCAAGCACTACAGTTTAGGTGCAATTAGGCACGTTTAGCAACTTTTAAAAGCGTCAAGCATTTTTTATGCCCAAACTCTGCTGCCTCTAAAAGCTCCTGTCACTAAACGCTGCTAAACATGGGGAGGCGTTTAGAGGTAGGGAAAAAAAAACACCAGGCGCCCTTAAAAGCAGCTGTAAAAATGTCAATTGTGCATGAGGCCTTACTTTATATAAATAAAGGGGAAAATTCTCTCTATACCAAGGTGTAATGGTGAAAATAATTACCTAACAATGATTGTATGGTAGGGCCTTCGACCAAACCACTACAGCACCCTACACGAACTGTGGGCATGCCCTAAGGAGTGCGATGGATACAATACAACTTTATATGGAATATTGTCCCATCTGACACCTTCCAATAGTTCCATAAAGCAGCTGAAGAGTGGTCCCTCACAGTCACTGTATCCACAAATTCCAGAATTTTGTTGAAATACCAGGACGGTCCCAAGAAACCAGGGATGGTTGTGAGGTATGTCATCTTTTTTTTTTTTTTTACACAAGTTTAAAAAATGTTAAAACAGAGTGCACAAAAACACTTCAAAACCACAACCCCACATTGCCCACATTCCCTCCCATCCTGATATCCCCAATCATCACGCAAACATAGCGGATAGTGGTATCCCCATTAGAACATTGTTTTCTGATATGGCGATTCGGTGTACAAAGGGTAACTTTGCCTCTGTCAGAAATAAGTTCACTCTGTGGACCCCAAAATTGTAAAAAAATAAAAATAAAAAAGAGGCCCTAGCAAAATTCTGGATGCGGTTTGTTGCATGCTTTTTGTTAAAATAAAGAATTTGAAAAAAAATAAAATAAATGCAATTGAAAATTATATCTACCTCCAAAAAAAGAAACCCTGAAACACTAAACCTTAACCCCAAAAAAAGTAAAACAAAAGTAAAAATTTAAAATACTGTAAGAGTGACAAAAAATATTTCAGTAAAATACTAAAAAGTAAAAAAAAAAAAAAAAAAACTGGGGAAAGGGGGAGATGGGGTGGCAGGTGAAGTTGTTGCTGACACATACAAAAACGAAGTACTAGAAAGTACTGTTGGGTCCACACCACATTTCACAGTATAAAGCACTCTCTCTCTCATCACACATTGTTAGTTCTCACTTTCTACTTTGACAAATGGCTGCTGGGAACCCTGCCTTTTATAGTGAGGGGGCTGGTGCATAAGAAAGTCCTGTATTATAGGACCTGTAAGTAACGTGACTTTATTTCAAAGGCATGAAAGTGCAATATTGGTAGTCGCTTGCATGTTCAACCAGCACCTGGACCTAGCTTTTACCAGCATTTATTCATTTATTCACAATGACAATAAAATGTACCTTCACTTCTGTTCTAATACAAGTATGTGTAGAAATTTACTGTGGCTCTTAATTTCAAAATATTGAAAATAAAAATTGTATTCTACAAATTGCAGATTTTAATATGTGATTGGTGGATTTAGCAAGCATATTATTTTTTTTTTTGAGATACTGATAAATGGGACGGGTTGGTTATGTTATCCATCCTAGCAGAAATAGTGGTGTACTATGCAGATTTGTATGTTATATGTTTAGAATACTTTGCAAAACATAGCTCTCAGTGATGGTATACATCATGATGTTAAAAGGACCTCCTAATATTCAGCATATGATCAGCTTTTTGCACAGGTAAGCTACCTTTCAATGCCTCTGGGTCACCAAGGATTCTGTTGAGTGTTTCTGGTGAAACCTTTTCAAAGGCTTCATTGGTGGGAGCAAGAAGTGTGTACTGTTTATCTTCAGATTCCAGCATATCAATGAGCCCTGATGCAGCTATAGCAGCCTTAAATATAAAAAGAACATTTTATTAAAGTTATTTTTATATAGTGTTTTTCCAATCCCTATTTTTTTTTTTTTTTTAGAAAAAATAGACTACAGTAAAAAATATAATAAAATTACTATTACTATTATGTATGGACATGCCATATTAAAGCAATATCATGTACCAACCTCCTGTAATTTGCACTAAGAAAAAGACAAAAAGAGATGGATATTTCAGGTACTAAACAGATCATATCACAACTTACTGTAAGAATTATATAGTTTTTATTCCATGACATTAAATACCTTTACAAATCAATGCTAATTATAAAAAATAGTGACCCCAACTTGTGCATAGAACATATAGAGGGTATTCTTGGTTCACCAATCACGCTTTTTCAATATCTACTTATTCATTATATTTATCACCCATTGCCACCCAAATAGCAGCGTCCCATCCTTTTAAGGATAGGGTGAAACTACAACTCCGCAACCCTAATGAGGATGTGGAGTTTCATCGTATCCCTGCAGATGGTGGAGCACTGGCATTTGCCTAGGAGGGTTGAGCATATTCACCCTTGATATCAAAGTCCTGTAGGTAGGAGGATTTTGATTTGGGCTGGTTCCAGTATTGTGCCCACCCTTGGGATTCCTCCCGAGGAATGTTTTGTTCACTCTTTTCATGCTACTGCTTATGCAGAATTATGTCCCCAATGTGGGTATGCTGGATATCTTACATCATTATTCTGTGCCAATCCACATGCCCTTGTGGCGCAGCAGAGAATTTTAAAGAAGGGAGCTCCCATTGGACCCTGGGCTTCCAAGTGAAGGCTAGTGACTCCTATATTTGAATACAATTCTATTAGAGTAAGTTGGATTTAAAAAAAATCTTTGGGGATATGTATTGCCATCTTTAATATGTTTTATTAGAAGGATTGATTCATTTTTTTATTATCTTGATCCATAGACCATTGATATTTATCCATTTACAAAAAAAAGGAGATGCAAAATCTCATAAACATTTGGGGTATAGACATAAGATTTGGGGCAAATTTGTAATTTTATGAAAAGTTTTAGCAATATTTAAACATTTTTGTGATATCAGTTCACAGACACTTTACGTTAAAGACAAGCTCCTCCATAATCCTCTGCAGTCTCACCTTTTGTAATTCATGGATTACTGCACATGTGAATGCTGTAACAGATTTTAATTACTGTATCTTATCTATAAAGTGCTATTCTAGTAAGTTCTTTTTTCTAGATAACTGATTGAAATGTGATATTTTAAACTGATATATTTGTATTACATTAGATATTTACCCCCATATTTGCTTCTGAGGAAACCCACATCCAATTTGCATAGGTGTGAACCCAGACTAAATCTTGTTCAGACAAACCTTTTCTATTCTCAGACTGCAAAAATGTTTATTCACAGAATAGTTCCTTTTTTGCTTTAACTTTTCTTACCAACAGCTGTTCATGAACTTCTGCAAAATTAACAGTCATACTGATTTGCAAGGAAGTGGTTTTTATTCCTCCCACCATTGTCAGCTCAATAAAATGTTAATTTCCATCACTTTTGTGGTGACTAAAACACTGTTTATACAAGTCCAGCATTTTCTAATATGGGATATAGGAACTTACTCGAAGGGTTTCCAGGCTTTCCTCGGTATCAACCACTTGAGCAATATTGTTTGTGATGGCTGTAATTACTTTATCAATCACATGGACTACACCATTTGTTGCATGATGATCAGCCTTTATAAGTCTGGCACAGTTTACTGTAACAATCTTTAAAAGAAAACAATAAAATATTAAACATATATATGGCAATTGTCTTTTGTTTCCATTATATATACAGGGGGTCCCCTAGTTACAAACATCCGACTTACAAACGACTCCTACTTACAAACGGAGGCAGACAACAGGAAGCAAGAGGAAATCTACCCCTAGGAAGGGAAATTCTCTCCTGTAAGAGCTATTATGGGAAAAAAGTATCTCCACTGATGCTTTATCACCAAGGCTTGTTTCCACAACAACCCAAAATTTTCAAAATCCAATTGTCATTGGGACAGAAAGTGAGGTGAAATCTTCTGAACGGGGGCACACACAGCAAAACAAATGTTACAGGGGTGATAACCCTTCTCTATGCTATCCAAAAAGCTTAAAAATAGTTTTTTTGGCTGGAGCTACACTTAAAAAATGTACCTGTTCCGACTTACAAACAGATTCAACTTAAGAACAAACCTACAGTCCCTAACTTGTTTGTAACCCGGGGACCCCCTGTACACACATGTTAAAGAGATCAGTAGTGTATGCAAACCCAAAATTTAAAATTGCAGAGTTCAGCTACCCAATGCACCTCTGCATTGTAACAGCGAATTATTACTTCTTATCCCTGTGTCTTTTTATGATTTTACCTGCCCATCCTGCCAGATATCACAAATATTGTAAAGATGACAAAGCTTGTCTGTTGTGTAGCTGTATAGTAATGACATTTTTACCCTTGCCTGCCCACCACTGTAAAGAGACAGTAGAAGGGTGTGCACATGCTATATGTTGCTGATGGAATTTCCCATATATAGACCGCTAACAAAATGTATGACATTAAAAATAATAATAAAAATCCTTACTCTCCCACACAGCAGTGTGGATTTACGCATGGGCTTGTAGGTACTACAATCTGAGACAGGCATGAACAAAACAGGAAGTGACAAAGCCCTGCACTTTCACAGAGGTTCTTGCCAGAAATCCCTACACTAGGGAATGGTCATATGGTATCTATTGCTCTAATTTCTAACTTTTTGATTGGCTTGCATTTTGCCCATTAGTTTACCCCAGGTACAGGCATTTTGATTTTTAGATTTACATATACTTTAAAAATAAAGACAAGGGGGTGGAGATTAACTAAAACAGGTACACACAGACTCTGATGCAGCTGTGCATAATATCCAATCGGCCTCTATACAGTAAATGGACGTGACCTGACACACATTGTACGAAACACATGGCGGCCTCCATCCCTGATTTAGTGGATAAAAAGGAGGAATTTTGTGGGACTTTAAATGAGGGTACGCCATGTTGAGAGAAAGTGACAACATAAATATGAAAGTACAGTATATGATTTATTTATTGCAATTTACAATACATATCAGATATTTTGTATGAAATAGATAGGTAGTCACCAGACTTACACTAAATATGCTGCTCATAGCATGCAATACAAATGTAAATTGGACATGGCAAATATACATGGTATAATAAATCGATTGAAAGACAAATAGAATAAAAACAAGTAACTGTTGGCATCTAGTGGCACTCTACGCGTTTCCTGGCGTTACAGCCATTCATTAGGAGTGTTATAAGGTATTGTACTAGGAAGGAAAAAACAGGGATTAATGATGGTACCCTTAGAATAAGGGGGGCAGGGGATACAAGTCCCAACAAGGTGGAGATGGATTGGGATACTTACTGACAACCCCAAAGCCAAGGAAGACGGGGGCACAAGGCATGATGTCTCCCCTGGGGTTGAAATGGGGAAACTCTCCAAGGAAGGAGAACAGCGCCCGGAGCCCAGCATAGTGGTCACAGCATGATCCAATAGGCTATGTGTACACCAAAAGTGCATGGTGTTCCTAGAAAAATGTGTCAGAAAAAGGGGATTGGTTAAATGTGTAAAGGTGTGAAAGTAATGGAGAAAAAATGTCTATGTGTTCCCACAAGGGGACTACATGAGGGAGTGTATGTGAAAAAAAACAAGTAAGGGAAGAAAAACATAAAAAAAAAAAAAAAACATACCAAAAGGGATGGCTGATCTCCCAGCAAGGAGGATAACCTGTATGTAGGATCAGGATGTGCTTCCTTGTGATTGAAACAAGCAAATGAACCACCAGCTGCTCCAAGGCTACTGACATACTCACTCCCAAGGAGGGGCCCCGTTAGAGTCATACCTGATTGGCCAGGCCACACAAGAGGTGGGGGAGGGAATTCCCAGCTGCATGTGGAGAAGCCATCAGCAGTGGGTCTCCACCCCTCTCGTGCGTGGCTAAGGATGGAATAAAAGATGTTAAAACAACATCAATGACACCGCTGGTTGCGGCGTCAAAGCATGACGCTGATGAGCAGGAGGCCAAATCCCACCCCCACCTGGGGGTGGGGGGGGGTTTAAATGGGCTGCTGCACATCGCAACCCCGGAGACAGAGAAAACACCCAAACCCCCCCAAAAACAAGGCTGAACCAGGCAAGGGGTTGGGAAGTAGTCTGGAAAGGCTAATGGGTTGAAGATTATAAATAGGGAAAAAATAACATTGGAATCTAATAGAAATAGGGAATGAATCTAATAAAAATAGCTGAACACTGTTATGGCCCAGTAATAGGGCGACAAACAGAAATTGATGGAGTATAAGGTGCGGCAGGTCACTGTAAACGGGTGTCTTCACTTTCATATTTATGTTGTCACTTTCTCTCAACATGGCATACCCTCATTTAAAGTCCCACAAAATTCCTTCTTTTTATCCACTAAATCAGGGATGGAGGCCGTCATGTGTTTCGTACAATGTGTGTCAGGTCACGTCCATTTACTGTATACCAAATATTTGGGTGGAAGACACCCGTTTAGCCCTTCCAGACTACTTCCCAACCCCTTGTCTGGTTCAGCCTTGCTTTTTGGGGGGGTTCGGGTGTTTTCTCTGTCTCCGGGGTTGCGATGTGCAGCAGCCCATATCCCTCCCCCACCCCAGGTGGGGGCGGGATTTGGCCTCCTGCTCATCAGTGTCATGCTTTGATGCCGCAACCAGCGGTGTCATTGACGTTGTTTTAACGTCTTTTATGCCATCCTTAGCCACGCACGAGAGGGGTGGAGACCCACTGCTGATGGCTTCTCCACATGCAGCTGGGAATTCCCTCCCCACCTCTCTTGTGCGGCCTGGCCAATCAGGTATGACGCTAACGGAGCCCCTCCTTGGGAGTGAGTATATCAGTAGCCTTGGAGCAGCTGGTGGTTCATTTGCTTGTTTCAATCACAAGGAAGCACATCCCGATCCCACACGTAGGTTATCCTCCTTACTGGGAGATCAGCCATCCCTTTTGGTATGTTTTTTTTTATTTTTGTTATGTTTTTCTCCCTTTACTTATTTTTTTTTCACATACACTTCCTTATGTAGTCCCCTTGTGGGAACACATAGACATTTTTTCTCCATTACTTTCACACCTTTACACATTTAACCAATCCCCTTTTTCTGACACATTTTTCTAGGAACAACATGCACTTTTCGTGTACACAAAGCCTATTGGATCATGCTGTGACCACTATGCTGGGCTCCGGGCGCTGTTCTCCTTCCTTGGAGGGTTTCCCCGTTTCAACCCCGGGGGAGACATCATGCCTCGTGCCCCCGTCTTCCTTGGCTGATACCGGACTTGGCTTTGAGGTTGTCAGTAAGTATCCCAATCCATCTCCACCTTGTTGGGACTTGATTCCCCTGCCCCCTCAATCTAAGGGTACCATCATTAATCCCTGTTTTTTCCTTTCTAGTACAATACCTTATAACACTCCTAATGAATGGCTGTAACGCCAGGAAACGCGTAGAGTGCCACTAGATGCCAACAGTTACTTGTTTTTATTTTATTTGGCTTTCAATCAATTTATTATACCATGTATATTTGCCATGTCCAATTTATATTTGTATTGCATGCTATGAGCAGCATATTTAGTGTAATGCCCCGTACACATGGTCGGATTTTTTGATGGAAAATGTCCGATCGGAGCCTGTTGTCGGAAATTCCGACCGTGTGTGGGCTCCATCGGACATTTTCCATCGGAATTTCCGACACACAAAGTTTGAGAGCAGGATATAAAATTTTCCGACAACAAAATCCATTGTCAGAAATTCCGATCGTGTGTACACAAATCCGACGGACAAAGTGCCACGCATGCTCAGAATAAATAAAGAGATGAAAGCTATTGGCCACTGCCCCGTTTATAGTCCCGACGTACGTGTTTTACCGCGTTTAGAACGTTTGGATTTTCCGACAACTTTGTGTGACCGTGTGTATGCAAGATAAGTTTAAGCCAACATCCGTCGGAAAAAATCCTAGGATTTTGTTGCCGGAATGTCCGAACAAAGTCCGACCGTGTGTACGGGGCATAAGTCTGGTGACTACCTATTTGATACAAAATATCTGATATCTATTGTAAATTGCAATAAATAAATCATATACTGTACTTTCATATTTATGTTGTCACTTTCTCTCAACATGGCATACCCTCATTTAAAGTCCCACAAAATTCCTCCTTTTTATTCAATCAGCCTCTATGTTTTAGCCTTTGTTCACATTGGAGGCGGGTTTGAAATCATTCAGCTGAATTTGCGCAATTTCAAACCCGCATTTCATTGCGAGTTCGGGGGTGATTTGAAAGACATCTGTGCAAGTTCATGCATAGATGTCTATTGAAATCGAACCCCGAAAGTCACCAAAAGTAGTGCAGGAACTACTTTTGGAAATCAGTGCGGCACCCCAAATTCGGCATTGCTCTAATTGAGACACTCCTATTGCCTGCAATAGACTTTGATTTGACATGGGATTTGACCTATCAAATCACACCGATATGAACGGAGACGTATTGTCATTGCTTAATTGAACAAGCTGAACTTAGAAGCTGATTGGTTACTATGCACACCTGCCTCAGATTCTGTGTGTACCAGTTTTAGTACATATTCCCCAGTGTGTGTTATTTAAAAAAAAAAAACTTGTTTCTATAGTTTTTACTGAAAAAAGTACAAGAGGGCAACCATATTTTCTTAGTAGAAACACTGGCTCTGCTTCCTACTTAGCAACACTACACAATGATTATGCTTTATTGTTCTTTCTCACTATGCAAGTCTGAGTTGCATTACTTATTGCTATATTTAAATAATAATAATAAAAAAAACAGAAGAGTGAACATAGAAAAAAAAATCCATCAACACAAACTGAATATATTACAGTTCACCAGTCCTTAGTTACAGCATTGGTTTTATGGTTTTTTTTAGGCTTTTTTTCTTGTACTGGTGATTCTGATCCTGACAGAAATACACTCCCTGTCCTAGTATGACAATGCTCACTAACTGCACTGTATCTATGGAAGAACAATGTTGTCACTCTAGGCTGTTCTACCGATCTGGACTACAAACACATCATCCTCTCTTTTTTACATTACACAAAGCGTAGTTGTTTTATAGTTCACAGAAGAAAGCCTAAAAAGTAGCTGCTAACAATTATTGAGTTATTAGTACAGAACACAGGGTATGACAAGGATACTGGATTTCTATCAGCATCAAAAGGTATTTTTCTGTATTTACACAAGTATATACAGTACCTAGCATGGAAAAAATAATGCAACCACCATATAGAAGAACTACAGAATCCCATTAAAAAATATGTGCTGCAGCATATCTCTACGTAAAGTTTTCTCTTAGTGCCCCTGCAAAATCTCACAAATATCTTTGGAGTCTGCCAATAAAATCTTCCTAATGTGGCTTCCTGGGATGATGCAGCAACAATGCTACACTGCTCCTGATACCGCAAGGTGCATTGGGATGCCATTCAGAACGAATGGCACTCCATTCACTGATGCATATAACAAGCATTGCCATAAAGGTGTGAATGGGCCCAACAGTGTGTATGGTAAGCTGCATTATATTATAATTTTTGTTTAGGTTTTGTTTAGGCCTAAGATATATGTTAAGGTAAACACTGTAATTATAATGAGAAATATATGCATACAGATTGCACGCATTATGCTTTTCTTTTAATACGTATTGCACCTACTGAATTTGTATCAATTAGATGATAAACTGTTTCTTTGTGTGAAGAGAAAAAAGACATTATGTAGCTCGTCATGCATAATTCTGTTTTTGCCTATAAAAATGCTTCAACATATTTTGTTAACCATAATCCTGGGATAAAGGTCCACAAATGACAATCAAATGCAAGCATGTAAAAAACTTTGTGTACATTTATATGCACCGTTCATTCATATTTTCCTGATTGCGGATTTTTATGTGATCGTTGTAGTTCAGTATCAAGCTTTAAATCTGCGCTGAATCAAAAGATACTTACACCATTGGGATAGTGGTGTACATGTATGTTAAGGTTTTGGTACATTGATGGTATGGTAATTCCATGTTTCAGCTCATCTGTGAGAAGGCGTTTGTCGACCATATGATACCGGAGTGCGTTCAGAAGCTCAATGTTAACGTTGCTCACTAAGGCATCTAAAATTTCCTGTATAACATATGTAGAAATAAATAGGTCAAAAGGAAGCTAAAAAAATGGCCCATATGTTTTTTATTTACCATGTTTTCTGCTAATTTACACAACCTATTAATCTTGCATTATCCTTATTGGGGAGAACTGAGTACTTACAGCTGGCAAAGCTTTCCATGCCTCGTTGCTTGGTGCAAAAATAGTAAAACTGCCAGGACCTTCAATTTCAGGCTTTAGGTTGGCTTTCTCTGAATATATTTGTGTTGTAGCTGCTTCAACAACTCCCAGGGTTTCATAAATGTTTGAAAGAGGAAGTGCTGTGGATGATATGAAAGTTGAGAAATTGCAGAAAGTCATTAGGATGTTAACTGTAAATTATTTTGGGTTCCATGTAGTGTCCTTTTAATCCATTTTTTAATCCACATCACATTTCTAATTTGCATTTAAGCTATCTATGCAAATAATCAAAAGGGTTGTTTTGTATTTGACCTGTAGATGCAACTAGCAAGCTTTGATTTTATCATTAACATTGGTCCACTGAGCTATACCAAGAACAAAATAAAACTAAAATCTATTTAGTCAATCGCATAGTGACCATTAAAACAATGTCATGTACTGAAATATACCAGGTTAACACATCATGATCATTTTGTGGTTTCCCCAATGCATGTTAACCTGTATGCACAGCCAAAGCTTTTTTTAGTGTTGAGTGGGGAAGGATAAGACACACTATCAGGTTTTAACTGCTCCATTAGAGAGTTTTCTCCATGGTGACAATCAGGCCCGGATTTACTCCCTTTGCCGCCCCAAGGCCGGGTCCTTCAATGCCACCCCCCCCCACACACACACACACACACACACACACCATTCTTGTCCTTTATCGATGACTGCTACAATAGATCAATTAAAAACATATCTCCACACACGAGAGCACTGAAAATAACTGGCTTTAATTGTACAGACTAAAAATATTTCAGGGTAAGCGCGCGAGGGGTAAGGCTTTTTGCGGGCAATTTTTCAGGGCAATGGCTGGTGTTAGTGCTTCAATCATCCTCGGCACCATGGTTGTTATGGTGTCAGGATGATTGAAACACATTACTTCTATCATTACATTGTAATGTAAAATGAAACTCACCATAATGCAGAATCATTGGGAGCCCTGAGCATGTCACTTGCCACTATGCCTGCCACCAGATGGAGATGTCACTTGCCACGCTGCCTGCCACCAGATGGGGATGTCACTTGACACGCTGCCTGGCTGCCACCAGATGTTGATGTCACTTGCCATGCTGCCTGGCTGCCACCAGATGGAGGAGGGTGGAACAGCGGTGCGGGCAATGAGAGATGTCATCTCTCTCCCCTGCCACCGCACTGCCACTATGTCTGCCACCAGATGGAGATGTCACTTTCCACGCTGCCACCAGATGGAGATGTCACTTGCCACGCTGCCGCCAGATGGAGATGTCACTTGCCAAGCTGCCTGCCACAAGATGGGGATGTCACTTGCCACGCTGCCTGCCACCAGATGGAGATGTCACTTGCCACGCTGCCACCAGATGGAGATGTGACTTGCCACGCTGCCTGCCACCAGATGGAGATGTCACTAGCCACGCTGCCTGCCACCAGATGGAGATGTCACTTGCAACACTGCCTGCCTGCCACCAGATGGAGATGTCACTTGCCACGCTGCCACCAGATGGAGATGTCACTTGCCACGCTGCCTGCCACCAGATGGGGATGTTACTTGCCACGCTGCCTGCCACCAGATGGAGATGTCACTAGCCACGCTGCCTGCCACCAGATGGAAATTTCACTTTCCACACTGCCTGGCTGCCACCAGATGGAGATGTCAATTGCCACGCCACCAGATGGAGATGTCACTTGCCACGCTGCCACCAGAATGAGATGTCACTTGACACGCTGCCTGGCTGCCACCAGATGTTGATGTCACTTGCCACGCTGCCTGGCTTCCACCAGATGGAGGAGGGTGGAACAGCGGTGCAGGCAATGAGAGATGTCATCTCTCTCCCCTGTCGCTGCACCGCTGACATTACTTCTCGATCTTTTCAAAAATGGCGCCGGGCAGCGCAATCACGCTACTGCGCATGCGCCGCCCAGCCGAGCACGTACAAGCTTTCCCGAGCCCGGCCGGCTTCGGAACGGTGCATGCGCAGTAGTGGGCGGCTTGCGGCCATCTTTTCTAAGGGCACCAGTGCCCTTAATCGACTTTAACGGGCAGCCTGAAAGGGGGGCGGCTGCAAAGTCACCGCAGGAGCGGCGCTGCCCCTGCACCACTGCCGCCCCGAGGCCTGGCCTCTGTGGCCTTGTGGCAAATCCGGCCCTGGTGACAATGGTTTCACCAGACAGGATGTTGGGAGCAACCTCCAGCAGCAAACTAGACAGAAAAAATGTTTTTTAGTAGAGTAGTGGAAGGCTAAATTCTCTGTCACCTCTTGGGTCCCTTGTGCAGAATTTCCATCGCTTACTACCTGGTGAAACTATTGTCATCATGATGGTAAGTAAGTGAAAATCTCACTGGATAACAGTAAAAATCTCACAGGGGTTCTCATCCTTTACCACTCTATCCCAAATGTAAACAAAAGTTTTGACTTAATTACCATTAACAAAACTGTTACTATGGACTAGGAAAGTTCAGAAGCTACAAAGAATTGGAAGAAATTTTAGCCGAAAAATGAAAGTAAATAAAAAGAAAAAAAAACAGAGACTGTCAGACATAAATAAATAAAACAACCAAAAATTCAAAACAAACCCACTGGAAATACATTGTCCAAATGGACATTTCTTATCCACATACCCATTTCATCACACCACCCTACATAAAGAAATGGTATGAGGTAGCGATGCCGCTCAAAGTAGGTTGGTGTCTCTAATAACCGCCCTCCCCACTCACAACTTCAGATGCAGGCTCTGCAATGGTGTAGAAAATTGAAGAAAACAGCTGAACGGCCGCACTCCAAATAACACATTTTATTCATGGCAAAACAGTGTAGAAGATTCAAAATCTCTTGCATCTTGGTGATGAAAAGTACAGACTTGCTAACGCGTTTCACATCAGTATAGATGCTTAATCATATAGTGTTATTTGGAGTGCGGCCGTTCAGCTGTTTTCTTCAATAAAGAAATGCTACTGATAGTCAAAGGATGCCACTGAAAGTGATATATATACCCATAGTGTGAGTCACACTTTTAGCCATGGTGACACAAGGAACACATCACCATATAGAAGACCCAATATGGAATCCACATGTGAACAAGAAAACATGTTAAGAGAAAGTAGAAAGCTGCTTAGCTAGGGCCTAAAACAAATGTTGTCAACATTTTGTGTCATATATGGCCCACAAATTTAGGTCTGTTTTTTTATGCTGCTGCAATCTGTTTAGGGCATAACAGTTTGCGCTGTGATTACGTTTTTATATGCAGGAGCTCCTTAAGGCAGTACTTATTGTCCATGTCCGGCTCAAGGTATTACCTGGGGCTTGTTATAGAAGTTTAATATCACACTGGATTGCAAAGTACTATCAAAAGCTCAACAGAGTTTTTGCTTTACTAGCTGCTGTATTGAGGAACAATGAAGGGAATTTATCAAAACCGGAGCACACAGAATATGGAGCAGCTGTGCATGGCCACCAATAGGCTTCTTTCTTTCCTTTTTAAAGCTAGACTGAACAAGCTGAAAATAGAAGCTGATTGGTTGCAAAGCACAATTGCTCCACATTCTGTCTTCTCCTGTTTTGATAAAACTGCTCCAGCATTGACTGTTGTGCCTGTCATTGACTCTTTTTTTCTTTTATTTTTTTTTTTATGGAACCATCTTTAAAGCTAGTATACGGAATATGCAATTGGAGCTCAGCACTCGGGTTTGGTGTAATAGGTGCTCATTTGGTCCAAACTGACATGAAAAAAATTGGAATTTTAACTGTAAATCTGCTCTCGGCAACTTCTGTAACTTCTATTTGAAGTCTGCATTTCTGAATGAGAAACACAAATGCATTAACAGAGCAATCATAATTTGACAAACACAAAACGTTTGCAAAATAACAATGGAGAAAATGAGAGAGAGAGAGAGAGAGAGAGAGAGAGAGAGAGAGAGAGAGAGAGAGAGAGAGAGAGAGAGAGAAGAGAGAGAGAGAGAGAGAGAGAGAGAGAGAGAGAGAGAGAGAGAGAGAGAGAGAGAGAGAGAGAGAGAGAGAGAGAGAAAAGAAAGATAGATAGATCATTTCATAAAATATACCATACATTTTAGAGGAAGACTAGGCACCATAACATTCACAGCAATCAATGTTGTGAACAGACCTCAAAGCCCATACCCTATATGACTATTTAAAACAGACAGCAAAAATTCCTACATCTGGAGTTCAAAGCAGAAAAACTCTAAAAACCACTGCTGCAAAAATATATCTGCTTAACAGGGCTACCGTGGAAGTTTGAATATAACGAAAAAGGAAAAATATATTCATATGCTCCCTAACAAACATTTTTTTATTTGAAAATAAATTTTAAAAACACAGCATTTGAAAAAAAACGTTAGACATAGAAAGACACTAAAACATTTACCTGCAGGGCACCCTTTCTCTCCGGGCACTTTTTCATATCCAGGACAGCATTCATAGGTGATTATTCTATGAAAAATAAAACATAAGCATTTTTAATTAAATACCACACCAGAAAATAATTTAGATCCAGTTGCCGACCGCCTAACGTCCTAGTACGCCGGCAAAGCGGTCTATATGCGCTTGATCACATACGTAGTGCGTAATATGCACACCCGCCGGCCCGGCTATGCTGTGATTCGTTACAGCACAAGCCAATTAGCAGGTCTCGGCCAATGATTGACCGACGGCACCCACTGATCAGCAAAGTGATTCACAAAATAGAACTATGTGATTGTAAACAATACAGAGCTCTGTTCACTGACAGATGATCCTTAGTAAAAGCAGCACACTGTACACACATTACACATACTTAGGCACACATTTAATCCCTTGATCACCCTAGATCTTAACCCCTTCCTACCCAGTGTCATTAGTACAGTGACAGTGCATATTATTAGCACTGATCACTGTATTGATGTCACTGGTGATGTCAGTGGCAGTTAGTCAGTTCCACCCAGTGTCAGTTAGTGTTAGATTGTCCGTCGCACTATCGCAGTCCTGTTATAAGTCACTGATCACCACCATTAGTAGTATAAACTAAATAAATTAAAATTCTAGTATATATATCCCATAGATGGTAGACACTAACACTTTACCAATGTAGCAAAATGCATTTTGGCCAAAAGTTATGAAGAAATTAGATTTTTTAAAAATGTTTTATTGGATAGGTTTTATAGAATAAAGTAAAAAATACTGTTGTTTTTTTTCAAAATTGTTATTTTATTAAAAAAAACTAAAAAAAACAGTGGTGATCAAATACTACCAAAAAAAAAATGTTCCGAACAGCAAAAAAGGGCCTAGTCACGAAGGGAGTAAAATCTACCCGACGGCAAGTGGATATTGTACTCCTGTCATGTACATACAGGGTTCTGTCACTCTTGGTTGCCAAGCTGTTTTGCAGACTCTCTGTCAGGAGCATGTAACACTCCTGCTCCTCCTATCAGCATCCAGGTTTTGACCGTGGCATTCTCCTTGTCTGTCTGTCCACCTGCAAGGTGATTAATGTGACCGGTCTCTGGGTGGAGACCAAACCTGATTTAAGCCAGCCAATCCTGCTGTTTCATGCTTGTGATATTGCATTTGTAACACATACTTCAAGCGTTCTGCTTGTCTGTCATGCTCTGCTGTTTGGATCCCTTCATTTATGACCTTGGATCAGATATCGACTACTCTCTAAAAACAGCCTACCTTTTGACGATGGATTTGACCCTGAATATTCTAGACGTTGCCTTGTACCTGGACTGTCATTGAACCACTCTACCTGTACGCCAACCTTAAGTACCTGTTTGCTGTGCTCAGTTCGTACCTGCCCCGGCATGGTAGCCAGGCACTATAGCATTGTGTGTAAGTCCTGGGGGCAATAGAGTACCGGTAGGCCTGCTTGCCTTATGGGAAAGGGGGCTGATATAGATGAAGAACACAGAAGCCAGCTATAGTGTCTGACCACTTGTGTTAGAGGTAAGCATGATACTCTCTGGCTTCAACACTTTCTAAATCGCTTACTCAGAGCAAATGCATGGATAAGGAAAGCCAAAAGTCCTTATACAAGTTGACTCTGTGAATGGATAAATAAATAAGGGGACATGTCAAGAGGGCTGTTACTAGTCACATTAAAGAGAAACTCAATTCTTGAAGCTGTGCCAAAAAAAAGCAAGCAGAGAGCAAAGGATTAATTAGTCTCTGGCTTTGTCTATGGTCTCCTAGCATTTTCTTATTTCCCTGTTATTGACTTTGTATGTCTTTGTGTTGGGATGGTCATCTTGGTAGAGGCAGCCCTGTTTTAGAGTTTCCATCAAAAATCTGTGAAAAGCACAGTATTGACATTGTCAAATCTCATGCAAAGAGATCAACAGTCAGAGGCAGCAGTACCGTATATCACACACTTCAGATATACAGCTATGAGTGTGTAGTCACAGAAATACCAGGACGTACACTGTTATTTTTTTGTAGAAATTTAAGACAAAGGGTAGATTTTTTAGGATACTACTTTGGCACAATCAAATCTTCTAGATATTCCCTATCACATAGCACATTTTCGTTTTTTGAGTTCAGTTCCACTTTACCTAGATTTCTATAGCATGTACTGTCTACAACAAACATAGAGAACACTAACATACAACATAAACATTTTCTTTTGAGTAATCTCGAGTAATATTCTGTTGAGTAATCTCACAATAAGTATTTGCTGTATATGTGGATCCTGCCTACTAAATTTTAAGTAAAGTTACAACTTTTTTCACTTTGGATTGAGTAGGGGATCATTAAAACCTCAGCCATTTTTTTATTTTTGCCATCTTTTTCCAACTGAGGATATTAGCCCTCATTTATAGTTCTGTGAACACAACAAAAAGAATAAGTAAATCTCTCCAAAGAGAGGGAAATCCCTTATTAGAAAGCTTTCACCAGAACAAGTGTCCTCGTTGGAAGATTTTCCCCTTTATTCCTGATCTTGGAACAGCTGAAAATTTTGAGGTTTTCTTCACATACGGTCGCAGTGACAGCAGTCACCATGACAAACAGAGAGTGAACTTCCCTAGCAGAAGCACAGACAAAATAACAACCTGGGGTACATGCATAAGAGGCACTGGATCTCATAAAATTAATTTCCAGTGTGAATGACTATCTTATTGATCAAGCTTACTCTTCATTGAGACTATTCACAACCACTGGAGCAGTGAGGAGGGGGTCTTGAGAGCAGTCCAAATATGCAAGAAACAGTAAAGGCTGCAAACCAATGGTCAGAGACCAAAATGTATTTTTTTATTACATAATCAGTGGATTAAAAGAGCCAACATTTTTCAGATGCTCCAGCTTTCTCAGAGCGTATGTGTTATGTAATCTCAAAAATGGCTGGATTCAATTAGATTGTGATAATAGTTGGATGTGTAAAATCAGATCCTACCACTAACACTTTGTACAGTATGCCACTTTGCCACTCACATGTCATCTATGTCCCTTGTATTGATGTAGCCTTCTTGTTATTTTATATATTGCTATTTCTTGTTCATTTGTGTGTAGCTGAAGAAAGGTGATAATTGTGCCACAGAATGTTAAGAATATTAGCAGAATGTATATGTTAGGGATATACACGCACTGGCCACTTTGTTAGGTACACCTGTTCAATTGCTTGGTAACACAAATTTCTAATCAGCCAATCACATTGTAGCAACTCAATGCATTTAGGCATCTAGACATGTTGAAGACAACGTGCTATAGTTCAAACTGATCATCAGAACAGGAAAGAAAAGGGGATTTAAGTGCCTTGAACGTGTCATGGTTGTTGGTGCCAGATGAGCTGGTCTGAGTATTTCAAAAGCTGCCGATCTACTGGGATTGTCACACACACCCATCTCTAGGGTTTACAAAGAATGGTCCGAAAAGGGCAAAACATCCAGTGAGTGGAAATTGTGTGGAGGAAAAAGCTTTGTTGATGTCAGAGGTCAGAGGAGAATGGGCAGACTGGTTTGAGATAATAGATAGGCAACAGTAACTCAAATAACCACTTGTTACAGCTAAGGTATGAAGAAAACCATCTCTGAAAGCACAACACATCAAACCGTAAAGCAGATGGTCTACAGCAGCAGAAGATCACACCGGGTGCCACTCCTGGCATCTAAGAACAGGAAACTAAGGCTACAATTCACACAGGCTCATCTAAATTGGACAATAGAAGATTGGAAAAATGTTGCCTGGCCTTCGTACCAACTGAGCATCATATAAACACCATAGCCTACCTGAATATTGTTGCTGACCATGTCTATCCCTTTACAGTGTACTCATCATCTGATGGCTACTTCCAGCAGGATAATGCAACATGTCACAAAGCTAATATCATCTCAAACTGGTTTATTGAACATGACAATGAGTTCCCTGTACTCCAATAGCCTCTACAGTCACCAGATCTCAGTCCAATAGAGCACCTTTGGGATGTTGTGGAACGGGAGATTCGCGACATGGATGTGCAGCAGATAAATCTGCAGCAACTGCGTGATGCTATCATGTCAATATGGATCAAAATCTCTGAGGAATGTTTTCTTGTTGAATCTATGCCACAAAGAATTAAGGCAGTTCTGAAGGCAAAAAGGGGTCCAACCCGGTAAGGTGTACCTAATAAAGTGGCCGGTGAGTGTAGTTACCTACTAAACCTAATCTACTGGATTAACATGCTGGAAGTTGTTTTTAGTGAGCTTGTGTCTGAGAGACATTGGGTGTTTTATTCTCATTGTTGAAGTTATACAGAATTTTTTATTTGAAGATAAATAATAGCTGAACTAAAACAGCCTTGTGATTCCATTACATATTACTAAATGGTCTGCTGTGTGCATAAACAATTCATTTCTCAGATGAGTTCTTATTTCTCAAGATTTATTTAGAGTTAACATTGAGCTTTGTTTTGATGAACACAAGAGAAATGACTGAAGCAGCAAATCATGCCAACAAACGGTTTTATTTAATGCTAGCTTCCTAAATACTTTTGGGTAAAACTGTAACTATTTAATACTGCCCATAAATAGCTGCAGATGACAAAGCAAGGGAAATTTAGTGCTGTCATAGCCATAAGAATTTTGACATGAAACAGAAGTCTTCAATAAAGTTGCAATGGGGTTTCTAAACTTTGACCTTAGAGGCTAATACAGTAGGTCTCTCCTGCTGAGATTAAGATGTACACAGAGCTGCTAGTCACGTCATAGCATCTACAGAATAACCCCTTGCTTGGGAGTCAAATGTTTATAGGAAAGAGATAATGGATATAGCTCTTTTTTACAGATAAATACACTTTTGTTTTTAAACTGTGCTGTACCTCTACTAAACTGATTACAAGGGTTAACAATTATTAGAAGCCAATATTTGGTGCTAATGGTTTCAATAGATCTCCACAGTAGGCAGTGAATGGGAAGAAAATAATCTATACAAAGTACAATTATTCTTATACAAGTAGATACTGTACCTGTATACATGTTTGAAAGGGAATACATAATGGTTGTAAATTATTACGGTCAGGTAAATAGAAAATATTGCATATGTATATTTTGTAGTCTTCTACTTAGCCAAGCTTTATACTCCTTTCAAATGTTTTCTAGTTTATTCTTACAAAAAGGTGTTGTTTACAGAAAACGGTAAGCCAAGTTGAGATGCAAACAAATAAGTGAGTCAGAGTAGTGCCTTACCCATCTCCATATGTCCCTGAGGTTTTATTTAGTGTGCCTAGAACTGGGCATACACAAGTCATTTTTTTCTCTTTTAGTTCAGCCATTAGGTTGAAGAAAAAAAAAGACTTGTTTCACACACTTAGTTTGGATGGGAGAATCCTTTTGCTGAGCCTTTTATTCGGACAGTGGGGAGACTTCCCCAACATCAGAATACACTGATCAGCACCACTGGCTATAGCCTGCAGTGCTTATCAAGAGAAAATTGTACAACAGGCTGGTTGTACACATGTCGATCAATAGATTGACTTGTGCATAACTGGCCTCCCCATACTTGGATCAAAATTCGGCTGGTCCCTGATGAACTGGATGAATATTGGTCCATATATGGGCGACTTAAAGGAGTAACCTTCTGGCATTACCTTCACTGCCTCTCCTAACTCCCTAGTGGCTGCAAACTACAAGCCCTGATCTAAAAAATCAATAAGGAACTTAAACATTTAGCCCAGTTTGAGTTGTCCTGGTGCGGCAGATTAGCGGCACTGAAGATGAAAATCCGTCCCCAAATTATCTATGTTTTTAGGTCCTTGCCTATACCCATCACAGACCACTACATGACATCCCCGTCGAACTCTTCAATCCTTCATATGGAAGGGGCTAAGGGCCAGATGCTCTCACTCATGTTTAACTAGACATAGATCATTAGGTGGAGCCGGTTTCCCAGATATTAGGAATTACAATTGGGCTGTGCAATTAAATCAAGTTAAACACTGGTTTCTCTCTGAAGAAGCCCCTTTGTGGGTAGATATCAGGCTAGCCATCGCCCCTACCTATGACCTCCATCTACTTCTTCTGAGTGACAAGTGGAAACCTTAGGATCTTAAAACCCTAACTGTAACTATGCAAGCATCGTTGCTGTCTTGGAGACATCTTAACTATGCTACAAACCCCATTAGAGGAGCTAGTAGAGAGACCCCACATTCCCAGCACCAATTTACATGCTTGCGACTACTTTATTTTATCGCCAAATACCCCATCCCAATAATCATTCTGCCCCCTAGAGCCTGGGACTTTTTTACCCAAACTAAGCTTAAATCACGAGGGATATCCCTCTTTCAGAGGTAGTGACTATGGTTAATTCTATCTTCAACTTTAAATACCTCTTAGCACTCAATGCCTTGAAATATGCTGAATTTCCCCAATCATGGAGCATATGAGTAAATAAACACCCTCCTCGTTTTTCATAACTACTGGACGCAATCATTTGTACAACCAAAGTATGTACTTTTAAAATTCCTGTACACCCTTGAAATTCTGTATTTGATTTCTATTTGAGTCCTGTGACTTGTACTGTGTATCATATCATATACTGTTTGTTTATTTTTATTTTTTTAAACTTGAATAAAAATCATTGATTCAAAAAAGGAGGAACATTTTTATGTGCTCTCTCTTAAAAAATATTCTGGGCATCCTTTGTCATGTGTTAAATGTTTATTTTTTAAAACATGTTTATTAATGATATTAATCATATGTTATATCGCAGTGTAGGCTGACAATACATATTATGCAGAAAACAAACTTTAGAACAATGTGCATCATCATTATAGGACCTTGATAAATTGGGGGGGGGTGGACATCTACAAGACAGATGATGTTTCATAATAAAAAATATAAAGATATACACCTGAGTGCTAAAAATATGCATACAACATACATTTTAGGCTCCCTTGGGTGAATCCGTAATAGAAAAAAGGATTTGGGTGATCATAGACTTAGCAACAGGTTGCAATATCAATCTGCAGCTAACAAAGTTGGCAGAATATTTTTCTGTATTAAAAATGACATATATGCGATAGATAAATACATAGTTCTACCCCTTTATAAAACACTAAACTGAACTGAATATGTAGTTCAATTTTGATCATCAATCCACAGAAATAATGTCCTTGAAGTAGAAAGAGTTCAGAAAAAGAAAGCAAAATTATTAAGGGGTTTTGAGGACCTTAGTTATAAGAAACAGTTACAAAAATGACATTTATTAACTCTAGCGAAGAGGTGCTATTGTGATTACAATGTATAAATATATCAAAGGTGATTTTAAAAACTGTAATAGCCAGTTTACTCTAAGGTTGCTAAATAAGACACATGGCCACGATTTTAAGATTGGATAGGAGGTTCTTACTGTTGAAGCAGTATTAGTAGAATTGCTGATGAATTAAAACAAAATGAGATATCTTCCCCAGTCATCATAATATACAGGGCTATGGGAATTTATTAAAGCTGGAGTTTAGCTATTTTTTTTTTGCTATACATAACATACCTCTATGAAGTGTGTTCTTACTGTTATCACCCTCTCTTCAGTGATGCAAGACTCTCCTCACAGCAGTGAACTTCCAGCACTACAGTGTTTGTGGCTGTAAAAAGTCTCCCACTGGGCGGTCTCCTCCTTTAAAAAACTCCTTATATTGTTTTCACAGAATGCAACATGTTCTGTGAATAGGGGGGAGGCAGATAATTTCATACAGTAGTTGGCAAGGTTGAATAAAGACACTAGTCCATCCAGTTCAACCTATGTACTTGGTGTATGAGTGTTCACCAATGACAGCTTACCCTCTTCCATTCAGATCCACGTGAATGTGAAAAATGGCCAGAGGTAGGTTCTGGGGGAAAAAAGCTTGTGTTTCTAATTACAATCATGGGGAACTATATGGATACCCAAAGAACCAAGCTAAAACAGCAACATGCAGTGCTATTTGTAGCCACAAATCAATACTGTGACGGGAGAGCCCGTGGAACTCAGAATCCCTTGGAAAGTAGGGGATGTCCTTGTTTCAGCTCCCCATATACCTCTTATGTCTAAGTCACCCTGTGCTATCCTGGCACAGGGTGAGTGAGGAAATATATCTTGGACTACTTAAAATGGGACAGTAATATTTGTCCACAATATCTCCCAGGATGTATGTAGAGACTATTATTGGTTTGTTTGATTCTGAACTCAACCTGTTAATTGAGTGAGCTGATCACATTAGCCTCCAGGACTGGCTAGGAGACGAACTGTTGATGACTAGGCTGAGGAGGGGGGGAGATTGTTGTTTGTATTGTTAATTGTAATTAGCTCCTGCTATTGTGTTTATACTACTGTGTGAAGCTCGGTGCCCACAAGTCTGTGTCCTACAGTTCATGTCTCTGAGTCATCTGGTCTGGGTAAATTTTTTAGTAAATTAGCTCATGTTAATTAGGAGTCATCTTGCTGTATAAATTTGTGTGAGAGCTCAAATAAAGAGTTAGTCCTGATGTACTCCAAAACTGGTGTTGTCTAGTTCTTGGGGTTCCTATAGCCAGATCCATTGGACTCATGTTCCAGAACTTAGGAAGCGGTATACTGACGGAAGCACTCAAGCGGAGTGTGGGACGTTCGGTGACAAAAAACATGGGTCTTCTAGATAAAACGATTGAACAGCTATTTATTAAGTTAATTATTTATGCATTTCAGAATGTTCCCTGTATTTCACAAAATACAACTTTTACAGACCAGCCAGTCACATGCTTTTATAGAGTCAATAAAAGGCAACAGTTGATTCATTCTAAGAATAGCTAGGATTTCACACTATCCTTGTCTGTCACTGCATACTTATTATATGGACCGGTGTCATGTATAATCATTCAGAGCCTATAATAAATAATGACTCTTTAAAGGTTTATAACAACTATGTGCAAGGCCATGTCTACATGTGCTACTTGAAACTATGTTATCTTAAAGGAAACATTCTTCACAAAAACATAAAGGGCTACCATAGTGGACTTTTTATTCTGAAAATGCTAGCTGGATGTCATCCTGACCCTCTGGTTTCCATGGTTTAGCTCTTTAATAACAAACAAAAAAAGCAGTGAAGACATGTTGACATTACTCTTGATACATAATTGTTCCTTTAGATGGACACAGTTTATGCACTAATCTGAATATCCAGTCTAAAATGCTTTTATTTGTGTAGGCTTATTTAATTTATTTAATTGTTGTGCCCCCTTACTATTATTTATATTGTACTTATAAATCTGCAGAGTCAAAGAAGGTAGGGCACCCAAGATCGACAATAGTTACTTTATGAACTTCCTGGCCTTCTGCTGAAAACATGCTACCTCTCAGCTCACGAGTGTGTTTGACAGTTATAAACAACTGAGCCCAATTTACAAAATAAATGTAAGCAACTAAAATTTGAAACACATATGCTTATTTAGAAGCTAAGCTCATCTCCAAAGCTAGCACATTTAGATCTTCCTATTTCAGCCCATGAATAAAATCACTTGACACCCTCATCAATGCTAAACAGTGTGGATAGAGGAATATTCCCTGCCCCCTACCGCAACTTGTGACTGTTGGTATACTCAAACAGAGAGGGCATCAGATTAAATGCAGTTTCCACCTAACTCCTTTTAAAATTTACTTTTGTTAAGCCAACCAGACCAGCCGATTCAGCCGTATTTGGACAAATCAAAGCTGTTTATGGCTAGCAAAACTCTGAAGCGAATGTAAAAGTATAAGCCAAACCATGACTATTTTCTTAAGCCATTCATAGAAAATTGTTTGTATAACTCTGCTATTCATTGATGTCATAGTCTTTCAAATCACATATCAAGAAATTGTGTTAAAGAATGGTTTTAACTTGGCAAGTTATCAAACTCAAGCTAAGTTAATGATCTTACTTCCAAACGGAGGTGTGATTGTCAGTACAATCAACCTGTATTGTTTTAACAGACACCAACTGGCAACTGAATATCAAGATAAATGTTCTGTGATTTAAAACCCAGCTCTTTGGAATGTGTTAGAAGAATGTTTTTAAAGATTTTGGACAGTGTAAAAGTACAATGCAGACAGATGATGCTGGAAAATTTAAATTAACTGCTCTGTCGTCATGATTACTAAAGAGATTTCCCGTGTTTAACTTGCATGTAGTGTTCTAATTGAACGCTTTACAGTATGTTCCAACGAACTGCTCATCTCTGATATCATTGTATTCAATATTTCTAATTTAATTTGTAAGTCTGTACAAACACTGTCCAGTTCTGCCATGCAAACATATAGAATTCTAATGATAAAATAAAGTGCATTAGTGTAGTCACGGTTAAAGGCTTCCGATAAGAGTACACCAGAGTTGGTTGTTGTCAATAAAACCATAGGTTTATCAACCCTCAAATTTTGCACTCGCCTACTTGCATTTTGCGAGTGGAAAATGAGGGCTTGTGAGCTGGGCTGCCTGGGAGCAGGGTGGTGAGCACCGCCAGCGGGCAAGGTTTATTGGGAGTCGTTCTCCCGGCAATCGCCCCGGGGGAAGAGAGCATGGAGGAAGAGGAGAGCTGCGGGATCACAGAGCAGGATAGCATGCTGTTACAGCTTACATTACAATTATCTCCGCTCTGCTTGACACAGCCCCACCTCCTTCTGACCACGTGCCTGTGATAGACAGAACACATCCCAGCACTGGACCGACGTTCTGTCTATCACAGGCACAGGGTCAGGAAGAGGCGAGGTTGTGTCGAGCAGAGCGGAGATAATTGTAATGTAAGCAGTAACAGCATGCTATCCTGCTCTGTGATCTGGCGGCTCTCCTCTTTCTCCAGTCATGCATTCCTCTGCTCAGGCGAGACTGCAATAGTGGATACAGTGAGGCTGCAATGGGCACAGTGTGGATGCAATAGTGGACACAGTGAGGCTGCAATAGTGGGCACAGTGAGGCTGCAATAGTAGACACAGTGAGGCTGTAATAGTGGGCACAGTGTGGCTGCAATAGTGGGCACAGTGAGGCTGCAATAGTGGGCACAGTGAGGCTGCAATAGTGAGCACAGTTAGGGCTGCAATTGGCACAGTGTAGATGCAATAGTGGGCACAGTGAGGCTGCAATGGGCACAGTGTGGCTGGAATAGTGGGCACAGTGAGGCTGCAATAGTGGGCACAGTGAGGCTGCAATGATGGGCACAGTATGGCTGCAATGGTGGGTACAGTGTGGCTGCAATGGCAGGCACAGTGAGGCTGCAATAGTGGGCACAGTGTGGCTACAATGCTGTGCACAGTGAGGCTGCAATGGTGGGCACAGTGAGGCTGCAATGGTGGGCACAGTGAGGCTGCAATGGTGGGCACAGTATGGCTGCAATGGTGGGTACAGTGTCGCTGCATCTAAGACTGGATACTAGGTTGGCATAACTTACATATAAAACAGGATAGAAAAAGTTGGCGACTTCATATAAAATAAATAATGAAAAGAAAAAATTAACCAATAAGATATTAGAATAAATGATTAAATGCATATGCGTGCCCTCACACATCTTTGCACATGCATGTACATAACTACAAATGTGAGTTCATGGGAAATGTATACAAGAGTAAATCATTTGGATAGCAAAAAAAGGATATGAATAATAATAATAATAAACCAAAAGGGGGTGTAGAAAAACTGAGTGGTACATGAGGGACCAACTAAGAGAGATGGTAAAGGATTTGTTACAATTGTTGGTGTAATTGACATATAAAAAAAAATAGAAAGAACTGGTAAATTCATGTACAAAAATGAATAAAAGGAATAAATGGACCAATAAGATATTAGAATAAATGATTGGATTAAATACATATGTGTGCAACACAAAAGAAAACTATTTGGGACAATGTTATACACTTTTCTCTGTTTTTTACTGATGTATTTTGTGTCATATTTCACATTTTTGTCCTGGAACTGTTTAGTATTTAAATCTGGCTATACACTGATAGAAAACTGTCTGGTCCAGCAGGGACCAGATGATTTTTGATCAGCGCATGGGCTGTCTCATTTGACAGGAAAACTGGTTGTCATCCAGTGACTTTTTTTGCACTTGTGGTACTACTTTTTTAGGATTGAACAACTACCTGGCCATTACATATTACTTACTGGACCACATTGATGTCACCACCCTCCCCCCACCTGTATAATGTGTAATTAGTCCCAAGCGGGATATATAGACTTTCCCTACCTTTAGGGAGTGCTGAATGTTTGTGTGGATTGTAAACACTTTTAGTTTGTTTTGCAGTCCTAATCACTACTTTGACGATTGTCCCCATCTGATACTAGCATCCTGATGTTAGGACTGGCTGAAACCTATCGCCGCCCACTTGCATACATTCTAATCCACCTGAACACAATCTACTTCAGCTTTTAAATGAAGACACCCTCTGGCTGACTTTTGTCTGCTCTGTTGTTTGTTTATTAAATACACTCCTGCCTGACATTTTAATAGTTCACTTTGGGTACCTGTCATTTCACCAGCTTTCATTAGTGGGGCACACCCCAGGGCTGCATCCTGCACCCTGCGAAGCTAAAACCTCAGGTCAGTGAGGTTCCAGTGAAGAGCAGGCACACCTGAAAAACTCCAATGAAAAATACCCAATGCCCATGGTTGCCCAAACCATTAGGGCAGTCAGCCAGCTTGAAAATGTATTTCAACATATATATGAACTAAGAATCCCTGTTTCTATGCAAACGTTTGCTTGAAATATGTAAGGGTGTACAGCAGTGTGCAAAGGATTAATTCATAATTTTACACCTGTGTCTTTATGCCTTTTCATTTACAGGTAATCAGGGTCGAGGAGTCTCCAGACCCTCAACCCTCAACTAACAGTTTTCTGATGCTTATGACAAAAATAGTACACCTGGATGCCTTTTATGGCTAAGAGCACTGATCAGGAGCCAATCGGCAGACTTTTTTTGGTCATGCCCCTTCGGCAGAAGCCGGCCGAACGGCCAGTACACACCGGCCAGTACACCGTGTGTACTAGGCTTTAAGATAAGAGCTGGTTTTATAAAAGGCCAAGCATAGCATGCACCATGTCCCTAGGCAAGCTGGCCCAGCAATACAGTAACCCAGTATAATGGATAGGCAATAAAGAAATAGATACCTTGATAGCTTATTTTCAATATCAATTATAGAAATAAAATTAAAATCCAGAAAGTCCTGACATAAATAGGTTAACACAATGGCATTGATTTCCTCAAGGCCAAAAGACTGATCACTTTACAAGGGAATTATTCACAGAGCTTAGTGAATGCGGTCTGTAATGACTTCCATCATCCAATCATGTGCAAACAAAAATACAGTTTTTCTTCTTTTATTTTGTCTGCATGTGATTTTTCTGCATTCACTGGGCTCTGGGTAAAATTCCCTTGCAAAGTGAACAGCCTACTTGCCTTTTATAAATCAACCCCAATGTCCTTCTAGAACTGTAATATTTTCTAGTACTTTATATAAAAGCATGTAATTCATAAAAGTAGTTATATACGATACAGTTAGTACAATACATTGATATACAAATAATTCAATTGAATGCTCTGCTAAGATGACTTCATTCACATAATGAAGGGCCAAGCTCTGCTGTCATTTATACCATTCACATAAAATCCTCTTCGCCATATTATGCCTCTGAGACATTAAAAAAAATAAAAAGAGATACAAAATACTTGTCTTTGTGCCTCAGTCTGATAATGCTTCTTTCCTCTGGTGGCATGTCATTTGACCCAGTTTTGAGTATTAGTCTCTTCCAATGGTCTCTGGCCAATCGTGGTCTGTGGCAGTGGGATGATCACTGTTTATGATGTCTCAGTCACACACAATGGACATGATTATGTCCCATACCAGCAACATTATCTTACTGTGTGTTTATTTTAAGGTATATTTTATTTTGGTAATGTTGTTACTGTTTACTGATCAATAATTTTTATAACAGATTATTCATCAATGGAACTCCATATTTAAAGCTGAACTCCAGCCAAACAGCTGACTACACAAGAAATTTGTCTATGATGTTTTTCATTGTGCAGGTCATAGTATAGCTAGCACATAGGCGTGTCCAAGGGGTGTGCCTGTGTGCTCAAGCACACACTAATCATATCTGTGCTCTGTCTGTGTTTCACACCTTTTGTTTTGTGCTGACTGACTGAAACATGTCCCTGTATAACTCTGTCACCAACACTGCCTGGGGTCGGGTCCGGCCGGCAAAAACAGCTGTGTGCTGCGAGTGGGAAGAATGAGCAGGGAGGGAACTAGGACCACAGCCACGGAGTAACCCAGCCGGAAGCCGCATTTGCAGATTCAGCTTTTATAGTTCCGGCTGCAGGTCCCACAGGCGCTGGCAGAGTGATCTACATCTGCACTCCGCCCCCCCCGGCCTTTCTCTCCCTTAGAAGCAGCGTACTAGCCTGGATAGCGGCAGGCGATTGGCTTCAGGCAGCCTGCTAGATCGAGGGGAGTGAGTGAGAGAGGCAGCACTGAGCAGGGCAGTGGGTGGGCACAGTGGCCGCCATAATCCTTAAATGGAAGATGTTTGGGACGACCAGAACGCTTCGTAGAGCTGGCCGTCCAGCCAACCTGAGCTATCGGGGGAGAAGAGCCTTGGTGAGAAAGGTAGAGAAGAACCCAAAGATCACTGTATCTGAGCTCCAGAGATGCAGTCGGGAGATGGGAGAAAGTTGTAGAAAGTCAACCATCACTGCGGCCCTCCAAAAGTCGGGGCCTTATAGCAGAGTGGCCCGACGGAAGCCTGTCCTCAGTGCAAGACACATGAAAGCCTGCATGGAGTTTGTTAAAAAACACCTGAAGGACTTCAAGATGGTGAGAAATAAGATTCTCTGGTCTGATGAGACCAAGATAGAACTTTTTGGCCTTAATTCTAAGCGGTATGTGTGGAGAAAACCAGGCACTGCTCATCACCTGTCCAATACAGCCCCAACAGTGAAGCATGGTGGTGGCAGCATCATGCTGTGGGGGTATTTTTCAGCTGCAGGGACAGGACGACTGGTTGCAATCGAGGGAAAGATGAATGCTGATGATGAACGAAAACCTTCTCCAGAGTGCTCAGGACCTCAGACTGGGCCGAAGGTTTACCTTCCAACAAGACGATGACCCTAAGCACACAGCTAAAATAAGGAAGGAGTCGCTTCACAACAACTCCGTGACTGTTCTTGAATGGCCCAGCCATAGCCCTGAATTAAACCCAATTGAGCATCTCTGGAAAAATCTAAAAATGGCTGTCCACCAATGTTTACCATCCAACCTGACAGAACTGGAGAGGATCTGCAAAGAGGAATGGCAGAGGATCCCCAAATCCAGGTGTGAAAAACGTGTTGTTTCCCAAAAAGACTCATGGCTGTATTAGATCAAAAGGGGGCTTCTATTAAATACCGATCAAAGGGTCTGAATACTTAGGACCATGTGATATTTTAGTTTTTCTTTTTTAATAAATCTGTAAAAATGTCAATAATTCTGTGTTTTTCTGTCCCTGTTGTACCCCACAAATGGTTCGTTGTTTATGTAATCTTCTACTGACTGTTTCGTATTGCTTTCATGTCATATGAATCAGAGTCCGATTCAAGCCTAGTCGCCTCGGCGGCACAACGGTTCGCATCGGTCTTATCCTGCACACCAATTTGTAGTGGTTTTACCATACCCTACGATTCATTATTTATTTATTTATTTATTTTTTGTCCGATTCACATCACCTCAGCAGCTACATGCATCACATTCCACTCCGAACCTAGCCGCACAAGCGGCACAGCGGTTCGCGTCACGAGTATCCCACACGCCAATACGTAACAGTCCCTATCACAAATCTACAATTCGTTACGTATGCCACTTCGCAGTTGCTTCCTACATATACAATTTCTGCTATCCTTTTTCTTTTTGCCTATCAGTAGGTGACCTTTCTTGCAATCGCTGCAAGCTACACATCTCATCATAACTCCTTGCAATCGCTGCAAAACACGCATCTCAGCATATACCCATTTGCAATTGCTGCAACATGCATTTCAGTATAAACTCCTTGCAATCGCTGCAAGAAAACGCATCTCAACATTTACCCATTTGCAATCGCTGCAAAAACATGCATCTCAGTATAAACTCCTTGCAATCGTTGTAAGATCATGCATCTCAACATTTACCCATTTGCAAATGTGCATCTCAACATTAACTCCTTGCAATCGCTGCAAATACACGCATCTCAGCATATACCCATTTTTGCAATTGCTGCAACATGCATCTCAGTATAAACTCCTTGCAATCGCTGCAAGAACAGGCATCTCATCATAACTCCTTGCAATCGCTGCAAGACACGCATCTCATCATAACTCCTTGCAATCACTGCAAAAATCACGCATCTCAGCATATATCCATTTTGCAATCTCTGCAAAACATGCATCTCAGTACAGACTCCTTGCAATTGCTACAAATACACGCATCTCACTGCAAAACATGAATCTCAGTATATACTTCTTGCAAACACACGCATCTCAGCATATACCCATTTGCAATAGCTGCAAACATGCATCTCAACATATACTCCTTGCAACCGCTGCAAGCACACTCAGTGGTGCTCATACAGCCCACTTCATTTTTTTAGTGGCACTTAATCGGTCACTCGTCTCCAGTGGCATTCATACGAGCCACTCATCGTTTTCGTCTGTCTTTTCTTCCTCAGGTCAGTCGAGTTCAGGTTCCATCCTGTACCAGGTTGGACGTTATTTCCCAGGTTGAAAAAAACAACAAAAAACGCTATGTTTGCATCTTCACCAGGGCCAGTCGCATACAAGGGGGACACATAAAAAAAAAAAAAAAAAAGTAAAGAAATCTTGTTGCACTCTTGTCACCCCCTACTGCAGGTGTTCCCGGTCGTCCGAGTTTCAATCCTAACCAGGACCTCACTACTAGAGCATCAGTCAGGGCCTAGTTCATGGGCTTTTCTATCACATCATTCTGCAGCACCCTTTCACTATACCGTTACTTCACATACATCATTGGACGTGATCTCCAGGCGTTAGTTCTGTCACATAGGTCGCTTAACAGTAGGCTTGCTGGCAGTGTAAGTGTTAGCAGGCCGAGCACACGTCACCCACTACAGACCGCAACATTCCTACGTAGACCGTACCAGACTTCTACTTCTTGCCCCAGTACGCTCTGGGGTACTGGTCTTCAGATTTGAGCTCGCCACAGACAGGCACCCGAGCTATCGGTTATCTGGCCAGTCACCTCCTGGCCCACCTCGGTCACCACGCACTCTTCTGAGTTTTCTAAATTTCCACTCTACATAAGTTCTGCATAACAGAACTCTGTCAGTTCCTGTCTATGCCTATCATTCCTTTTTCTGTACTTCTCCCTTTTTCCTCCTCTCTGAGTTTTCTCTTTACCACTCCGCTCTCTATCCTATGGCTATGACTCCTCTTGAATATGAGCACCCTGCCCCCTTTTGTCTTTTGGCCAGAACCATGTCGCAGGCTGGCAGCGAGGACTTCACACCTGCCCCTCTGTTACCCCCCCAAGTGGGCTCAGAGCACAGCTGCCTGCAGTCCCTCAGGGGAGGGAACATCCCCAAACTCATAGCTGAGCTGAGTCGCAGGGATATTCTCTTTCCTGCTATGGCCAGGAAGGCAGAGCTTTTCAGGCTCCTCTTCCTGCCTACAGCTGGGCCCAACAGGCATCCCTTCAATCCATCCACGAGGCCCAGCTGCACTCTTTGGTCTCCCCCTTAGCCGCAACAGTTCGGACGTCCAGACCAGAGTCACACCTTTGAAAGTTCTCCCTCCCTGACCTGGTCATGGTCCCGATGACAGCTTCTTCTTCTGCAGGTACACCAGTCCCTGCACCTATCGTCCTCCCCGCTCATTGTGTCCCGACCAGCGTCGGGGAGGATATATTGGAGGGCAAAGACGTCAAAAGGCATCCCTGCTCATCTCAGTCCATGACTTAGCTGACAACAAATCATATGCCTGGGGGAATGTCTCAGTGGTTGTCAAGTCGAGAGACCCCAGCCTCAGTCGTAAGCTGTCAGCCACTAAGTTCGCCCTGGCCTTTGGGATGTTCAGAGACATACTTTGTTCAGCCACCCTCAGCAGGAGGGAGGAACTGGACTTATACCTTTATGCAGTGACAGATCTTGCTTACAAATATGGAGGTTTTGCCTTCTACGACTACCATCGGTCGTTTTCAGCCAAACCAGCAGCGAGACTTTCCCAGTTCCAGATCAGCTCTGACTGGAGCCTCACAGACACGGAACACTTTTGTCACCACTTCGCCCACAAAGCTGACGTTTTCGCCCAGTCCCTCACTTGAACCTGTCACACCAGGTCCAGTGTCACAGGGTTATCCATTATCTGGACTATTTTCTGCTCATTGAACACCTGGACATAGCCACCGGTAGATCTAGACAAGCTAAAAGAGGTCTTCAACAATCTCAATGAACACATAGTGGAAGGCCCAACATATTTCATAGGTTTCTCAGGCATCGTCCTGGATATGCACGCCATGTAGCCTGCCTTCTGACAAATTAGCTCGTGTTAGGTCGGTCATTCAGGAGTTTACCCGGTCACAGGAGTGTACTAAGACAGCTGCAGTCCTTGATAGGGATGCTCAATTTCACTGTGAGAACTATTCCTCAGGGGCAGTCGTTCATCTCAGGGCTCTTGGTCGGTCCTGCACTCGGGCGAGAAAGACTAAGTCCTCAGACTAGACCCAGCAGCAATAGCAGACTTGGCTATGTGGGACAAGTTCCTCTTCAACTGGAATGGCATATCAATGTTTTTCCCTCAGTATCAGCTCAGTCGCCCCAGGTAGTCACAGATGCTGCAGCCTCCACCAGCTTTGCTGCAATTTTTGGCCATCACTGGTTCGCCAGACCTTGGCCCCTGGAAATCTGCCTGATTCCTGGTTTCCCTCGATCTTCGTCATTGTTCGAGCTGTACCCCATGGTGGCAGCAGCCCAAGTCTTGGGCCACACGTGGACAGGTCAGACAGAGCTCTTCACCACAGACAACCAGGCTACAGCCGATATCATTAATAAGGGTAGATCCAAGTCGCTCCCCATCATGTCCTTCCTGCGCAGGCTGCTGCAATTATCACTACATCACCAAATTTAACAGTTACTGTGAACATATCCCTGGTAAGTGCAATGCGGCAACCGATGCACTGTCCTGCTTCAATTTTGTCTCATTCTTCCAGCAGGAACCTGGAGCCGACCCATCATCCACTCCTATCCCACCTTGGTCTCAACTAACAATGGATTGAAGCCACACCTTGCCAATGCAACCCGGCTCATCAACCACTCACTGTCTAGCAACACACTAAAGGCTTATCGCATGGCCTGGAACACCTACCGTAGGTTCCTTGCCACTTGTCCCAGAACCACAGCAGATGACGTCACTCATGTCCTAGCCTTTATATCTTATTGCCACACACAGCTGGCTTTCGCTCATATCAGTTGGCTTTCACTCATATCACTATCAGGCTACCTGGCCAGTATCTAAGCCACTATGTCCTTCATCTTACGGTCTCCAAAACGCAACAAATTGGACCCGGAGTGGATATCAACTTCTTTCGAACCAACAACGCCTGGTGCCCAGCAATGATTGTTTGACCATCTGCTCTTCCACCTACCCAGCCAGCCAGTCTCCAGCCTGTTACTGCCTTTTCCAGGCAACCCCCTGAGTGGCAGTCAGTTTATTGAACATGTTAGGGTCCTACTGGTCAACTTAGGCCTAGACGCCGGGTGGTATTCTGGACATTCCTTTGGATCGGCGCAGCCTCAGCCACATCTCAACATAGAGTACCAGACCATGTGACCAAGAAGCTAGGCAGGTGAAAGTCTGCCTGCTTTACCAGATATATATTCCAAACCCTTAAGATGGCCCTTTTTTCCCAGCCCCTGGCCCCTTTTCTTGCCATACCTACCAGACGACCAAAAGCCACACCTCAGGTCTATTTATGTTGTGAGTCTTGTGGCGTGTTTATGTGATCCACATTTATCTCGGTCTTAGGGCCACGACCATAAATATATATACATGCACACACAGACGCATGTGTGTTTGAGCTTTGGTTTGAGGTGCACACCCTAATGCAATAGGCTGCGCACGTCTATGAGCTAGCAGTAGTTCTGTTATGCTTTGTAGATTCTACAAGCCACTTCAATTCTAAGATATCCCAGCATTTATCATATATACAACATAGGTAGTGCAGACACCTATATCCAATCACCATTGACTGTGAAGATATTGATGGTCAAAATCTACACACTCAAGGTTCATTGATTATGGGTATCTGTGCTACCTGTGTGGATATACAGTAAATGCTGTGGTATCTTCCAAGCATTCATTAGAACTACTGTAAATATGTGTTTTTAAGAAGCTATAAAATGTCTTAGCCCTCATTCACACGAGGCGGATCCACTGCCACGTGCCTCTGTCGGGGAGATCTCTGATCTCTGACAGGTCTCTCTCTGATCAATGAGTGGGGAGGGGCTTGTCGATCGCCGCTGGTTGCTATGGAGAGATCGGACGAAAACAGACAGCATGTCCGTTTTCGTCAGATCTCACCTGATCCGCCAGGGACGGATGTAGACGTAGGGCCATCCATCTGATTTTGGCGGATCAGACCGGGTCGGATGTCAGCGGACATCCGTCGCTCCATAGCCTTACATGGAGCGCCTGTTTAGGTCCGCCGACAAAACTGACAGGTGGACCTGAATGGTCCGTTCGTGTGAAAGGGGCCTTAAACGTTACAGAACATGTCCACCTGAATGTGAAAAACTGGTACTAGCTATAAAGGACCTGTTTTATCTGTCAAAAAGTTTTGTATTTTCATTCATCCAGTCATGATATTTACACAACCCTGCCACACATCACAATCCTATCTGACAGGAGAGAGGACTTCATCTTTCTCTGCTTCAGTTTCACTTTCACAGTTTACCCTCCCTCCTGCATCCTGTGACTGGGCAGTAAAAGGAGAAGAAGCACACTGATAATCTCATTTCTCTATTCTTTACTGTAACCTCTTTGAGCCCTGCTGTACAGGGATCGTAAGATGCTGATACCAAGTAAATTCAGGCACTTACATTGCTTTCATTTAAATGATACACTATATTGTCAAATATATTGGGACACCTACCTTTGCACGCACATGAACGTTAATGGCATCCCAGTCTTATCCGAATGGTCCAATATTGAGTTGGCCCACCCCTTGCAGCTATAATAGCTTCAACTCTTCTAGGAAGGCTGTCCACAAGGTTTAGGAATGTGTCTATGGGAATGTTTGCCCATTCTTCCAGAAGAGCATTTGTGAGGTCAGGTACAGATGTTGGATGAGAAGGCCTGGCTCACAGTCTCCACTCTAATTCATCCCAAAGGTGTTCTGTTGGGTTGAGGTCTGGACTCTGTGCAAGCCAGTCAAGTTCCTCAAGCCAAAACTCGCTCACCCACGTCTTTATGGACCTTGCTTTGTGCACTGGTCCAAATCATCTGGCTGAGTGGGGATTATGACGTGGGATTGTTTTTCAGGGTTTGGGCTTGGAAGAATGGTCAAACATTCCCATAGAAACACAAACCTTGTGGACAGCCTTCCCAGAAGTGTTGAAACTGTTAAAGCGGCAAAGGGTGGGCTAACTCAATATTGAATCCTACGGACTAAGACTAGGATTCCAGAAAAGTTCATGTGTGTATAAAGGCAGATATCCCAATACTTTTGACAATATAGTGTAAGTGTAAGGTTGTGATAATGATTACAGAGCTGCTTTAACATGTGCCTTTTATAAATCCATGGAGTTCAGCTTTAAATTTTAAGGAAATCAACCAAGTTATTAGAAAATATATTTTCACTGTAAAAAGTTACTTTGTAAGAACCTTCTGGAACATTAAACATGGTGTCACACCCCCCCCCCCCCTTCCACCAACTATAGTCCTCCATTAAGTACAGACCCCCTCCCCTCACTAAGTACAGACCCCCCCTCAGTACAGACCCCCCTGCCTCTGTACAGACCCCCCCCTCAGTACAGACCCCCCCTCCCTCAGTACAGACCCCCCTCCTTCAGTACAGACCCCCCCCTTCTTCAGTACAGACCCCCCCTCCCATAGTATAGATCCCCCTCCCTCAGTGCAGACCCCCTTTCCTCAGTTTAGACCCCCCCACAAATTACAGACCATTATCCCACAGTAAAGACCCCTGTCCCTCAGTACAGCCCCCCTCATCAGCACAGACCCCTCCATCAGTATATGCCCCCTCAGTGCAGCCCCTCCCCCCTCAGTGCAGCCCCTCCCCTCTATCAGTTTAGACTCCCCTCAGTGCAGTCCCTCCCTCCTCTATAAGTATAGACCTCCCTCAATGTAGACCCCTCTCTCTACTTGTGCCCATGGGGCACCCCCCAGCACATGTCCTCTTAACCCCCACCTCCATCGCTCCAATCGTTTCTCAATATACCCCCTCCTTGGTCACTGTTCCCCTCTTCTTTCAATTATCCGTCTAGATTGCAGTAAACTGTACACAGACCTCAGAACAGTGCGGTGTGACTCCCTTTCCTCCTCCTGTGTAGATGTACACAGAGGGGAGGGTGAGGCGACTTTGGCCCGCTCCGTGAGACAGGGAGATAGCAAGTGAGGTAGAGGAACAGATCAGTGTAGGGGGTGCGGACCTGTGGTGTTAGCGGTGCTGCTGCCCACATGTGTCACCCTTCTGGCGGGTGTCACCCGCCCCCCCCACCACTAGCGATGCCACTGACTACACTTAATGCAAAAATGAAGGACAAGGCCATATTTCCACAAAGTCCCATCAGTAAGTTTAATTAAAGCATTTGACTTGGCACATAGTCCCCACCCTAAGCCACACCCTTCTGATGTGTCGAGGTCGGTGGAGTTGACAGGTACAACTAAGCCCAATCATGGTGAAACGCATTAGAAGGTTGTGGCTTAAGGTGGGGACTATGCTGACCGCCCAATGCTTTGATTAAACTTCATGGCAGGACTGTGGCTTTGTCTTTTGTTTTTTGCAATGTGTGCTAAGCAGGATGTGCTCCTAAAGCCAGCACCCAGTGCAGAGGAAGACTGTAGGAATATGCTTGGGTCTTGGATAAGTACAGTATTTTTTCTTTCTGTCTACACACTCATCTGCACTGTTCTAATAAATGTAATTATAAACAAACTTCACATAAAAACACAAAAAGGTCTTTATGTATCAAAAATGTTTATAACACATATTTTTATTTTAATATAGTATATTTTAAAAACATAGTATTTCTCCATAAAAACTGAAAAAAATATAAGATAGATATAAAAATATGTGGTTACAGCCCCAAAACTTTTAGTCTAAAAAAGCATGTGGTTAAATAATTTAGATTTTTACTGTAAAACTCAGTTTTAGTCTAGATTTATAAAATGACTGGCAGTAAGTATATTGTTTAAGCTGTGTACAGTAACTCTAACGTCATTGTATTCAAGAAAAAGATATGTATGTGTCACACTTTCATAATGTAAACTACAATGCAAAACCAGACTCATTTAGTCTAGACATAGAAAATTCCGTGTGGAAAATGCTTGCACAAAGAAATCCTTTTCTTTGTCTTTGTGGACAGCTCAGCTCTGCACAGCCCTCTCTGAATCTATGTTATGTCTTTTATACACAGATTTTTATTGATGTACATTTTTCCAAACCAGGGTGTGAAGTTTGACAGCATCCATAACACAATACAATGTATTAGTGATATACACCATCAACATACAATTATTTTAGTCTTACATCCCAAATAAATATTTATTAGCTTGAGCACATCACGGTTGAAATTCTCCCCCTACAATAATATGTAAAAGTATTTGAGGAAAAATATATATATATATATATATATATATATATATATATATGAGAGAGGGAGAGAAAAGACAAACAAACACACAAAACAAGTATTTTGTTGGGGCCTGCCTTTACACACATATAAACTTTAATGGCATCCCAGTCTTAGTCCGTAGGGTTCAATATTGGGTTGGCCCACTCTTTGCAGCTATAACGGCTTCAGCTCTTCTGGGAAGGTTGTCCACAAGGTTTAGGATTGTGTCTATGGGAATGTTTGACCATTCTTCCAGAAGAACATTTGTGAGGTCAGGTACTGGTGTTGGATGAGAAGGCCTGGCTCGCAGTCTCCGCACTAATTCATCCCAAAGGTGTTCTATTGGGTTGAGGTCAGGACTCTGTGCAGGCCTGTCAAGTTCCTCCACCCCAAACTCACTCATCCATGTCTTTATGGACCTTGCTTGTGCACTGGTCCAAATCATTTGGTGGAGGGTGCCTTATGGTTTGGGGTTGTTTTTCAGGGGTTGGGCTTGGAAGAATGGTCAAACAGTTCCATAAACACACTCCTAAACCTTGTGGACAACCTTCCCAAAAGAGCTGAAGCTGTTATAGCTGCAAAGGGTGGTCCAACACAATATTGAACCCTACGGACTAAGACTGAGATGCCAGTAAAATTCATGTGTATGTAAAGGCATGTAAATGTATGTATGTGTATATGTGTATATATATATATATATATATATATATATATATAATTTTATACAGTATTTATGTATTTTTTAAGAAAAAAATGTCGTTACATAAGTTAACTTTAGTTTTGGTAAAGTGATTTGAGAATACAAATTCTCAAAACAATTCTGTGAACTTTATCCCCCTCCCACCTGTGGAGTCTCACTCCTCTTGTTACTGCAAAAGCTGTCTTATGCCCTGTACACACGATCGGACATTGATCGTACATTCCGACAACAAAATCATATGTCTGGGCTATAAACGGGGCAGTAGCCAATAGCTTTTGTCTCTTAATTTATTCTGAGCATGCGTGGCACTTTGTGCGTCAGATTTGTGTACACACGATCGGACATTGATCGTACATTCCGACAACAAAATCATATGTCTGGGCTATAAACGGGGCAGTAGCCAATAGCTTTTGTCTCTTAATTTATTCTGAGCATGCGTGGCACTTTGTGCGTCAGATTTGTGTACACACGATCGGAATTTAAATGATCGGATTTTGTTGTCGGAAAAATTTATACCCTGCTCTTAAACTTTTTGTGTGTCGGAAATTCCAATGGAAAAAGTCCGATGGAGCCCACACACGGTTGGAATTTCCGACAACAAGCTCTGATCGCACGTTTTCTGTCAGAAAGTCGGACCGTGTCTACAGGGCATAAGTCTTCTTGTTGCAATGCCTGAAATAAAATATGGATGAAAAATACAACAGGGGGTGTGCAATTTCTGTGCAATGGTCATAGAAGGATGGTGGAAAACACAGGTACATATATCTCTTTATAAAAGTTCCTGAGTAAAAGATAAGGATGGTGGGTAATTCTATCTGCTGGCATCTAATGGAATCTGAAACATGAGTGTTGTGGGCACTTATTTTATCAGCTACATTATTAAGATGTATCTTTTGCTGTGTTGGAAGTTTCCATTTCGAGGTTAATGGAATTTACATATAATTTTGGCCAGAAGTAGAATAAGCAGCAAAGGAAACAAATGACCCAGTGGGTCTTCCAATGATGGATTTTCACAAGGTAATAAATAGGGTAATTTGACATCAATGTTCTATAATTAGGAAATTAACAGGATGTCAGTTTTGAGATGGTGACAGTGGTGGAATATGACTATGCAATGTGTGCTCTCCAATGGAAAAAAAAGGCATGCAGGAGGCACTGAGACTTTCATATGAGTTTATCGTAGCGAGAAGGCAAAAACATTCGAAGAGTTCACTGGCTCATGTTAGGCTGCTCTCCAGTGGGTACCGCAGCAGGTTAACGGAAAATATCAATAGCACATAATATCATGTAAATATAATTGTGACCGATAAAATCAAGAGCCTAACGTTCATAAATCACCATGGATAATGTACATATACATTTGTGTGCAGATATGTGCATACAAAAATAGCCACATATACACATATAATAAGAGTCCAAATTGTGACATATCGTTTGGTCTGGTGCTCCTTCCATGTATGTGCAATGGGTGTTGGCATGGCTGTTTATAGCTCCCTCCAGAAGCTCGTACAGTAGGGTGAAAATATAGTAGAATTTTGGATAAAAAATGTCGCCCTATTACAAGAACCAGGACATTCATGATAGGATCATCAGGTATTTTTCGAATGAAAGCTGCACATTTGAAGACTGAAAATTACTTTTGAAATTACTATAACATGCTAAAGCTTAAATTAATTTTTAGTCAATGGGTTTAGATCTTCTAAGAGATTAGGAGAGTGACTAGTTATTGGAAATAGATTTCAAACAATATTGCATCTCCCTTTAGGCAGCCTTCAGTGCAGCCCCCCCTTCAGTGCTGACCCATATTTTGCATAATGTACATACCTCACATCACAGGACATCCTCAGCAGTTTCCCTCCTCCTGTGAGAATGTAAACAGAGAGGAGGGGGAGGCGGCTTCGCTCCGTTCGGGTGTGTGAGACAACATCAGCGATCAGCAGGGACAGTTCAGACAGCCCGTGAGAGATGCGGATCAGTGCAGTGGCTTTGCCCTGGGCCCTGGTGACGGGTGGTACCCCTCTGGTGGGTGTCACCCGGGTGCGGCCCGCACCTCCCGCCCCCCCAGCGACACCACTGGTGACAATTACCCACATGAGTGATTTCCGACTAGGCACAAAGCTAGACACAAAGGTGGCAATGAACACAAGGTACATCACTAGGCACAGCGAACAACAATGGACTTTAGAGCAGGGAACATGTCTAGACAGAAGGGATGCTAATATAAACTAGAAATTGTTAAACACGAGACCCACAGCCTTGAAAACTATAGAAGTTTACCATTGTTAGACCTAATTACAACCCAGCATATGTATTTATCATGGCTATAGCCAAAGAATTGATGACCACTACACTGCTACACAACCAATAATTGACCTCTTTGGTAGCCATGGAAGGACCATAGCTACATTCAAACAGTAATTAATTAATATAGCCTCAGAATAACACTATTAGTGCTAATTAATTACTATAAGATCACTACAGCTAGGGAATATCTACCATATTAAAACCAGAGAATCAGAGAATAAATAATACATTTTTACCAAAAAAATTAAAGCCAGATATTGGCCACAAACCTAACTGTTATAACATGAGTCTGAACATGAACGCAACTAGAGCCAGGATGTGACCACCAGCATAATCATGTAACCTAGGGAATAGCCAGATAGAAAATTAAAATAGAAGCAAATAAATTAATTTTAAAATAGTATTTCTCATTATCCTATTCCACACTTGGAGCTCTACATACATATATTGTTGTCCATCAGACCTGCCTACCTTCTGTTCCAGGGAGAGGGATTAAAGTACTAGCTTCTAGATTGTGTTGTGAATGACTGCACACTAGACAAGTGCTATCATTCACAAAAACACAATACTAGCAGCAGGCCCTCAGGTCCCTCTCCTGGAATAGCAGTCAGTTGGATCTGGGCCCAGTGGCCAGAGAGACTAACGTAACAGCCGCTGACTTGTGTTGTGCATTTGTGTATTTGTGAATGGTGGTGCACATCTCCAGCGTGCCATCATAAACCACACCAGCTGGCAGCTGTAGTCCCTTTCCCCAGAATAACAGGTTGCATAAAGAGAAGATGGAAGGGTAGAACAGAAGAGGTACAGGGCTGAAGATTAGATGGCAAAGCTGCAGATGTTATCCCCCCTCCTCTGTGTGTGTAAATAAGATGGCAGAGAGATGTAAATTAGACAACAGAGCTACAGATGTTATCCCCCTGTGTGTGTGTATATTGTGCAGATGGAAGACCTGAGCACTGCTATGAATTATACAACCCCTGGCAAAAATTATGGAATCACCAGTCCCTGAGGATGTTCCTTCAGTTGTTTATTGTTGTAGAAAAAAAGCAGATCACAGACATGGCCAAAAACTAAAGGCATTTCAAATGGCAACTTTCTGGCTTTAAGAAATACTAAAAGAAATCAGGAAAAATAATTGTGGTGGCCAGTAACAGTTAGATTTATAGAACAAGCACAGGGAATAAATTATGGAATCACTAAACTCTGAGGAAAAAATTATGGAATCATGAACAAACAAATGTCTCTGAGGCATTGACTTAATGAGTGATAAACCATACTCTTCATCAATCTGGCTCCAGCCTTCTCTGATTGCTGTTGCCAAATCATCTTTGCAGGTTGGAGCCTTGTCATGGACCATTTTCTTTAACTTCCACCACAAATTTTCAATTGGATTGAGATCTGGACTGTTTGCAGGCCATGACATTGACCTTATGTGTCTTTCTTCAAGGAATTTTTTCACAGTTTTTGCTCTATGGGAAGATGCATTATCATCTTAATAAATGATTTCATCATCCCCAAACATCCTTTCAATAGATGGGATAAGAAAAGTGTCCAAAATTTCAATGTAAACCTGTGCATTTATTGAAGCTTTAATGACAGCCATCTCCCCAGTGCCTTTACCTGACATGCAGCCCCATATCATAATTGACTGTGGAAATTTGCATGTTTTCTTCAGACAGTCATCTGCATAAATCTCATTGGAACGGCACCAAACAAAAGTTCCAGCATCATCACCTTGCCCAATGCAGATTCGAGATTCATCACTGAATATGACTTTCTCCAATCATCCACAGTCCACGATTGCCTTTCCTTAGCCCATTGTAATCTTGTTTTTTTGTGTTTTGGTGTTAGAGATGGCTTTCTTTTAGCTTTTCTGTATGTAAATCCCATTTCCTTTAGGCGGTTTCTTACAGTTTGGTCACAGATGTTGACTCCAGTTTCCTCCCATTTGTTCCTCATTTGTTCTGTTGTACATTTTCTGTTTTCAAGGCATATTGCTTTAAGTTTTCTGTCTTGACGCTTTGATGTCTTCCTTGGTCTACCAGTATGCTTGCCTTTAACCACCTTCCCATGTTGTTTGTATTTGGTCCATGTTTTAGACACAGCCGACTGTGAACAACCAACATCTTGTGCAACACTGCGTGATGATTTACCCTCTTTAAGGAGTTTGATAATCCTCTCCTTTTTTTTCAATTGACATCTCTGGTGTTGGAGCCATGCTTCATGTCAGTCCACTTGTTGCAACAGCTCTCCAAGGTGTGATCACTCCTTTTTACCTACATACTAACAAGCAGATTTAATCTGATGCAGGTGTTAGTGTTTGTAATGAAAATTTACAGGGTGATTCCATAATTAACGTAACTCACTAAGGTGCGTTGCCATATGTTGCAGCGTGCTGCAAAGCATATGTGTTGCCCTAATGCATTTAGGTGCTATTTAAATGAATGGTACCGAAACACATCAATGCATGTAATGCTCACTTGTGACATTTTTCTTTTCCATAAATAGTTTTTTTATTCACTTGCAATGTACTTCTTAACTTACTAGCTAATTGGGCTTCTTTAGTCCAGGGATTTAATTCCCTAGCACACAACCCCCCCCCCCCCCCCTTCCTATCTTCTTGCACATCACAGCCCTCTCTGCTGGTGTCTTTTTAATCTCTGTACATAACATAAAAAAAAGAACACTTCTAAATACACATAAATACTGTGAAAATGTATTGATAAATTAAGCCTGCTTATTTTATTACTAGAGCTGTCAAGCTGTCAAAATGATAGTTCACTGAATTCTGGAGCCACAGCCGGGAAAAAGGGCCAGTGCATACCATGTGTGTTCAAGATTTGTCAAAAAAGTATTTTTTGTTGTCCATATTATTCCCAAAGTGCTAGGATGAACTGGGTAAAGTGTAAAGCCAAAACATTTTTGTAGTTGGATAGAGTTTGGAAGTGTTAATTTTTTTATTGCTGTCTGAGTCCCTGTTGGGCAGATTTATCAGAAATTTGGTAAATTGGACCATTGAAGAAAGGACAAAAAGATACGAGAAATTCAACAATTTACAGATCTCACCAGAAATAGAACAGGATTAGAGGAGAAAATGTGATTTGCATTGGGACGCCTGCTCTGGTGACAACAGTCTGAGGATTTCCTCTCAGTTTGCAGAGATTTCCTCCCATTTCCCGTTGTGACACTGGGACAGGTGGTAAAGGCGGGTGGTAAAGGCGATCCTTCTCAAAGTGTCAAAAAGGACTCAAAAAAGAAAACTAATAGGAGTTTTAACCATTCTCTTCTCTATTTGAAACTAAAAATGGGCTTTTGATATGCTTAAGTTTCTGAATTCCCCCCGTATCCTCCTGTTTAAAAACATGTATCGGTTGTTAATACTGTCATAGGCTTAAAAGCATGCTTGCTAAATGACTCCTTGTTGAAAGTCTGGCTCTGGCCTATCCATTCTTCATTCATTGCTTACTTCAACTCTCAGTTCTACATTTCACACCTCCCTTATATGTCCCTCTATCCCCAAATTACCTTAACACCTTACAAAAACTATGTATGGTCCTGAAAAGTGTGCTAGATATTGAATTCACTATATTGTATTATTAATCCCTTGAAAACAGTTGCCTTAATTTTGCTCAAATAAGTACAATCGGTGTCTATTTCCTCTATTGTTTGTTTAATTTTTACTTCTCTCTTGTAAAGGCAACAATACCCCTTTTGCTAATGTTCTTTTATTTTTTTTAAATTAACATTTAGATTAAAAAAAAAAACTCTTATTAAATTTAAGTAAAACTTTTGTTTTCACTTTGAATAGAGTAAGGGAGAATTTGTGTCAACTTGGGAAGATTTCCCACCACTTCCAGTCCTCTAGACACAGCAGGAAGGAAAAGAAACCTCTCAAAACAGGAAAATGTCCCATCAGTTAGTTGTCACTGAAAATGTTGTCCCTTTTGAAACATTTTTACTTTACTTATTAAGCTTGTGGATTTTGCCTTCTTTTATTTTTTGACTGTGTTCACTAGGACAGTCAAAGAGAGAGTAAATTTTCCCCTAGCAATTAAAACATGACAAGGGTTCTAATCCACATGCTGTTATATTCAAAGAAAAATAAAAAGAAAGAGGGTTTAGATACATTTAATCAACAAAGCTCTAGCTAATTTTACTGACTGCTGTCAGACATCTGTTGCTGTCAGACATCAAAGATCAACTGAGTAGCTTGGTAAATCCCCATAATAAGAATAAGAATATTTGGTAGAGTTTTTTTGAGGGTCTATTTGAACATATTGTCTAAGGAACATAACCCACCCAAACTAAAATTTCAGTTTTGAGTAGATGCCTTCATGAATGACTCTCAGGCTCGGCTCACACTGCTTTGTTCCATTTTTTTTGTCCTGTGTGAGGTGCGAATTTACCGCAAATTTCAGGAGTTGGACATAGCTGCAATTGATGTTCTAGCCAATGGAATCATAATGTAAAAGAAAAAAGTGTTAACTTCCTGTGTACTTCCTGGTTTTTGTGGCTAGTGTGGTGGAATTTGCACATATGTGAACCATCAATGCGATTCGAGAACGATTTACATTGATGTCTATGGAGACTAAATTCGCAACGCAACTCAGCAAACTCGCACAAGACCCTTTTTTTTTTATTGCATTCGTAGAAGAATCGCAACGCATGTATGTGAATGACCGTCATTGCAAACAATGACTTTAGGGATGACATGCGAATTTAAAGTGTTTTTGGTACATCGCATTCGTTATGAACTCGCATTAGTGTGAACCGGGTCTCAAGCTGCTTATAATTGTCATGGATTCTAGCAGCTGCACCTGAGTTCCTAGGTCTGTGAATAAATTACAGCCATTACAAAAAGGTCTTATAATCCCATTTACTTTATAGTAAATGTTACAAGAAAAGTTAGACTCCATAACAATTTGGAATTTGGTCTCTACACAACAAGGTCCATCCATAATCGATATATTAACCACTTGCCAACCGCCTAACGCAGATATACTGCGGCAGAATGGCACGGGCAGGCAAAATCACGTACCTGGTAAGCGATCTGCCTCCTGTGGGTGGTGCTCGAGGTGGCCGGCTTCGTTAGGGGAGCGATCCAGGCTGAGGGGGAGACCACTCATTTGTGGCCACCCCCTCGCGATCGCTCCCCACGAATGAGATTCTTCCTCTGCTGCTGTATAGTAAACAGCGGCAGGGGAAGTGATGTCATCGCTCCTCGGCTCTGTATTTTCCGTTTCGGCGCAGAGGAGAGAAGACATCGATGTGAGTGCACAACACACACACAGTAAAACACACCACACACACTTTTCACCCCCGATCACCCCCCAATCACCCCCCCCCACACGTCACAGTGACACCAAGCAGTTTTTTTTCTGATTATTGCATTGGTGTCAGTTTGTGACAGTTAGTGTGGTAGGGCAGTTAGGGTTAGCCCCCTTTAGGTCTAGGGTACCCCCCTAATAAAGTTTTAACCCCTTGATCACCACCCGTCGCCCCAGGCAGATAGGGTCTGCGTCGCCCCAGGCAGCGTCAGGTTAGCGCCAGTACTGATAACACCCACGCACGCACCATACACCTCCCTTATTGGTATAGTATCTGAATGGATCAATATCTGATCCGATCAGATCTATACTAGCGTCCCCAGCAGTTTAGGGTTTCACAAAAACGCAGTGTTAGCGGGATCAGCCCAGATACCTGCTAGCACCTGCGTTTTGCCCCTCTGCCCGGCTCAGCCCAGCCCACCCAAGTGCAGTATCGATCGATCACTGTCACTTACAAAACACTAAATGCATAACTGCAGCGTTCGCAGAGTCAGGCTTGATCCCTGCGATTGCTAACAGTTTTTTTGGTAGCGTTTTGGTGAACTGGCAAGCACCAGCGGCCTAGTACACCCTGGTCGTAGTCAAACCAGCACTGCAGTAACACTTGGTGACGTGGCGAGTCCCATAAGTGCAGTTCAAGCTGGTGAGTAGGGATGAGCTTTGAGTTCGAGTCAAACTCATGTTTGACTCGAACATCGGCTGTTCGCCCGTTTGCCGCACAGCGAACAATTTGGGGTGTTAGCGGCATATTCGAAAGCCGCGGAACACCCTTTAAAAGTCTATGGGAGAAATCAAAGGCGCTCATTTTAAAGGCTTATATGCATGGTATTGTCATAAAAAGTGTTTGGGGATCTGGGTCCTGCCCCAGGGGACATGGATCAATGCAAAAAAAGTTTTAAAAATGGCTGTTTTTTCAGGAGCAGTGATTTTAAGAATGCTTAAAGTCAAACAATAAAAGTGTAATATTCCTTTAAATTTCGTACCTGGGGGGTGTCACCTGTAAAGGGGCGCATGTTTCCCATGTTTAGAACAGTCTGACAGTAAAATGACATTTTAAAGGAAAAAAATCATTTAAAACTACTCGCGGCTATTAATGAATTGCCGGTCCGACAATACACATAAAAGTTCATTGATAACGAATGAAAACTACATGGGAGTTCCCCACAGGGGAACCCCGAACCAAAATTTAAAAATAAATGACGTGGGGGGGTCCCCCTACATTCAATACCAGGCCCTTCAGGTCTGGTATGGATTTTAAGGGGAACCCCGCGCCAAAATAAAAAAATTGGCGTGAGGTCACCCCAAAAATCCATACCAGACCCTTATCTGAGCACCCAACCTGGTAGACCGCAGGAAAAGAGGGGGGGACGAGAGAGCACCCCCCCTCCTGAACCGTACCAGGCCACATGCCCTCAACATTGGGAGGGTGCTTTGGGGTCTCCCCTAAAGCACCTTGTCCCCATCTTGATGAGGACAAGGGCCTCATCCCCACAACCCTTGGCCGGTGTTTGTGGGGGTCTGCGGGCAGGGGGGCTTATCGGAATCTGGAAGCCCTCTTTAACAAGGGGACCCCCAGAACCCGGCCCTCCCCCCTGTGTGAAATGGTAAGGGGGTACAAAATTACCCCTACCATTTAACAAAAAAACTGTCAAAAATGTTAAAAATGACAAGAGACAGTTTTTGACAATTCCTTTATTTAAATGCTTCTTCTTTCCATCTTCTTTCTTCTAACTTCTTTCTTCCTTCAAACCTCAGTTTCTTCCTCCATCGTCTTCTTCTTCTGGTTCTTCTGGTTCTTCCTCCGGTGTTCTCATCCAGCATCTTCCTCTGCGGCGTCTCCTTCTCTTTTATCTTCTTTTCTTCATCTTCTTCTCCGGGCCGCTCCGCATCCACGATTGGATGGGAGGCTCCCGCTGTGTGACGCTTCTCCTCTTCTGACAGTTCTTAAATAACGGAGGGTGGGGCCACCCGGTGACCCCGCCCCCTCTGACACACTGGGACTTCCCTGTGGCATTCCCCGTGACGGCAGAGGGGGCGGGGTCTCCCGCCCTTCGTTATTTAAGAACCGTCAGAAGAGGAGAAGCGTCACACAGCGGGAGCCTCCCATCCAATCGTGGATGCGGAGCGGCCCGAGAAAAGAAGATGAAGAGAAGAAGGCGCCGCTAAGGAAGATGCCGGACGAGAACACCGGAGGAAGAACCAGAAGAACCAGAAGAAGAAGAAGATGGAGGAAGAAACCGAAGGAAGATAGAAGAAAGAAAATAGAAGAAAGAAGAAGCATTTAAATAAAGGAATTGTCAAAAACTGTCTCTTGTCCTTTTTAACATTTTTGACAGTTTTTTTGTGAAATGGTAGGGGTACTTTTGTACCCCCTTTCCATTTCACTCAGGGGGGAGGGCTGGGATCTGGGGGTCCTCCTGCCCCTCCTGAACCGTACCAGGCCACATGCCCTCAACATTGGGAGGGTGCTTTGGGGTAGCCCCATAAAACACCTTGTCCCCATGTTGATGGGGACAATTGCCTTATCCCCACAACCCTTGCCCGGTGGTTGTGGGGGTCTGCAGGCGGGGGCTTATCGGAATCTGGAAGCCCTCTTTAATAACGGGACACCCAGATCCCGGCCCTCCCCCCTGAGTGAAATGGTAAGGGGGTACTTGTACCCCTACCATTTCACAAAAAACCTGTCAAAAATGTTAAAAAGGACAAGAGACAGTTTTTGACAATTCCTTTATTTAAATGCTTCTTCTTTCTTCTATCTTCTGTCTTCCTTCGGTTTCTTCCTTCATCTTCTTCTTCTTCTTCTTCTGGTTCTTCTGGTTCTTCCTCCGGTGTTCTCGTCCGCCATCTTCCTCAGCGGCGCCTTCTTCTCTTCATCTTCTTTTCTCGGGCCGCTCCGCATCTACGATTGGATGGGAGGCTCCCGCTGTGTGACGCTTCTCCTCTTCTGACGGTTCTTAAATAACGGAGGGCGGGTGACCCCGCCCCCCTCTGACGTCACGGGGAATGCCACAGGGAAGTCTCTGTCAAGTCCCCGTGCATCAGAGGGGGGCAGGGTCACCAGGTGGCCCTGCCCTCCGTTATTTAAGAACCGTCAGAAGAGGAAAAGCGTCACACAGTGGGAGCCTCCCATCCAATCATGGATGCGGAGCGGCCCGGAGAAGAAGATGAAGAAAAGAAGATAAAGAGAAGGAGACGCCGCGGAGGAAGAACACCGAAGGAAGAACCAGAAGAAGAAGATGGAGGAAGAAACCGAAGGATGAAGGAAGAAAGAAGTTAGAAGAAAGAAGATGGAAAGAAGAAGCATTTAAATAAAGGAATTGTCAAAAACTGTCTCTTGTCATTTTTAACATTTTTGACAGTTTTTTTGTTAAATGGTAGGGGTACTTTTGTACCCCCTTACCATTTCACACAGGGGGGAGGGCCGGGATCTGGGGGTCCTCTTGTTAAAGAGGGCTTCCAGATTCCAATAAGCCCCCCCGCGCGCAGACCCCCACAGCCACCGGCCAAGGGTTGTGGGGATGAGGCCCTTGTCCTCATCAACATGGGGACAAGGTGCTTTAGGGGGGACCCCAAAGCACCCTCCCAATGTTTAGTGCATGTGGCCTGGTACAGTTCAGGAGGGGGGGGCGCTCTCGTCCCCCCCTCTTTTCCTTGTCTTTGCATTGGTGAATGTTTTGAACACTACTATACTAGTTGAGTATTAGCATAGGGTACAGCATTGCACAGACTAGGCACACTTTCACAGGGTCTCCCAAGATGCCATCGCATTTTGAGAGACCCGAACCTGGAAGCGGTTACAGTTATAAAAGTTACAGTTACAAGAAAAAGTGTAAAAAAAAAACACAAAAAAATTTAAAAAATAGTTGTCGTTTTATTGGTCTCTCTCTCTCTCTCTTTCTCTATTCTCTCTCTATTATTCTGCTCTTTTTGCTTTTTCTGCTCTGTTTGCTTTTCAGGTATGCAATTTTTTATACTTTACTGTTTACTGTGTTTTATTGTTAACCATTTTTTTGTTTTCAGGTACGCCATTCAGCTGCAGCGCGGATTTATTTATCTTGACAGCAACAGCGTTTGCTCCCACGATATATAAAGCCGTGACTCCAGCGGAGGTGATATATGCCGAAGCATGGGGGCAGCAGGGGCGGAGGAGCGATTTGCTCCCAACTTTTGGGGCAGATGCCCCCATGCTTCAGCATATATAAATGGTGCATGTATGCCCATCATTAGAAGTGGGTGGATGAAGGGAGGTATTCTAATGGTGGGCATACCCACCAATCAATCTCTTTTTTTTTTCGTTCAGCCCACAGGCTGCATGAAAAAAAAACAGATTACAATATATGCCCAACAAGGACCAGCAACATACTGGTATGTTGCTGGACTTTGAGTGGTTATACCAGAATGATGCCTGCAGGTTTAGGTATCATCTTGGTATCATTCTTCTCAGCCAGCGGTCGGCTTTCATGTAAAAGCAATCCTAGTGGCTAATTAGCCTCTAGACTGCTTTAACAAGCAGTGGGAGGGAATGCCCCCCCCCCCACCGTCTTCCATGTTTTTCTCTGGCTCGCCTGTCCCAACAGTGAACCTGAGAATGCAGCCAGTGATTCCGCCAGCTGACCATAGAGCTGATCAGAGACCAGAATAGCTCCAATCATCTCTATGGCCTAAGAAACCGGAAGCTACGAGCATTTCATGACTTAGATTTCGCCGGATGTAAATAGCGCCATTGGGAAATTGGGGAAGCATTTTATCACACCGATCTTGGTGTGGCCAGATGCTTTGAGGGCAGAGGAGAGATCTAGGGTCTAATAGACTCAACTTTTTTCAAAAAAGAGTACCTGTCACTACCTATTGCTATCATAGGGGATATTTATATTCCCTGACATAACAATAAAAATGATTTAAAAAAAAATGAAAGGAACAGTTTAAAAATAAGATAAACAGCAATTGCACCATGTATGTGAGGTATCACCACGAAGGTAAGATCGAGGGCAGTAATTTTAGCAGTAGACCTCCTCTGTAAATCTAAAGTTGTAACCTGTAAAGGCTTTTAAAAATGTATGTAGTTTGTCGCCAGTGTACGTTTGTGCGCAATTTTAAAGTACCGTATTTATCGGCGTATAACACGTGCCGGCGTATAACACGCACCCCAAGTTTAGAAGGGAATTTTAAGGAAAAAAAACTTTTAGGAGGGAAGTTTAAGGAAAAAAAACTTACATTAAAATGCCCATCAATGCAGCGTTATCTGTCCATTTGCAGCCTTCTCAATGTCAGTGCAGCCTTGCCCCAGTGCAGCCTTGTCAGTGCAGCCTTGCCCCAGTGCAGCTTTGTCAGTGCAGCTTTGTCAGTGCAGCCTTGTCAGTGCAGCCTTGTCAGTGCAGCCTTGCCCCAGTGCAACCTTGCCCCAGTGCAGCTTTGTTAGTGCAGCTTTGTCAGTGCAGGTTTGCCCGTGCAGCTTTGCCCCAGTTCAGCCATGTCAGTGCAGCTTTGTGCACTCGCCGCCGACATACACAGCTGTGTGTAGATTCAAATATGGCGCCGAGACTGCAGGGATTCGTCAGAGTCGAGATACACATACCCGAGTGTTCTCTGCTTTTTTCGGCGGCGTGTATCACACAGAATCGCCGGGGAGCAGCCTATAACACGCACCCACGATTTTCCCCTGATTTTCAGGGGAAAAAAGTGCATGTTATATGCCGATAAATACGATATGTCATGTTTGGTATCCATGTACTCGGCCTAAGATCATCTTTTTTATTTCATCAAACATTTGGGCAATATAGCATGTTTTAGTGCATTAAAATTTTAAAAAGTGTGTTTTTTTTCCCAAAAAATGTGTTTGAAAAATCGCTGCACAAACACTGTGTGAAAAAAAAAATGAAACACCCACCATTTTAATCTGTAGGGCCTTTGCTTTAAAAAAATATATAATTTTTGGGGGTTCAAAGTAATTTTCTTGCAAAAAAAAGATTTTTTTCATGTAAACAAATAGTGTCAGAAAGGGCTTTGTTTTCAAGTGGTTAGAAGAGTGGGTGATGTGTGACATAAGCTTCTAAATGTTGTGCATAAAATGCCAGGACAGTTCAAAATCCCCCCAAATGACCCCATGTTGGAAAGTAGACACCCCAAGCTACTTGCTGAGAGGCATGTCGAGTCCATGGAATATTTTATATTGTGACACAAGTTGCAGGAAAAAGACCTTTTTTTCTTTTTTGCACAAAGTTATCACTAAATGATGTATTGCTCAAACATGCCACGGAAATATGTGAAATTACACTCCAAAATACATTCTGTTGCTTCTCCTGAGTATGGGGATAGCACGTGTGAGACTTTTTGGGAGCCTAGCCGCATACGGAACCCCAAAAAAACTAAGCACCGCCTTCAGGGTTTCTAAGGGTGTAAATTTCACTCCTCACTGCCTATCACAGTTTCGGAGGTCATGGAATGCCCAGATGGCACAACCCCCCCAGCCAAAATGACCCCATTTTGGAAAGTAGACACCCTAAGCTATTTGCTGAGAGGTATGGTGAGTATTTTGCAGACCTTGCTTTTTGTCACAAAGTTTTGAAATTTGAAAAAAGAAAAAAAATAAATTTTTCTTTTCTTTCTTCATTTTCAAAAACAAATCTGCAAAATACTCAGTATGCCTCTCAGCGAATAGCTTGGGGTGTCTACTTTCCAAAATGGGGTCATTTGGGGGGGTTTTGTGCCATCTTGGCATTTTATGGCCTTGGAAACTGTGATAGGTAGTGAGGAGTGCAATCAAAAATTTATGCCCTTAGAAATCCTGAAGGCAGTGCTTGGTTTGCGGGGCCCCGTACGCAGTTAGGCTCCCAAAAAGTCCCACACATGTGGTATCCCCATACTCAGGAGAAGCAGCAGAATGTATTTTGGGGTGTAATTCCACATATGCTCATGGCCTGTGTGAGCAATATATCATTTCGTTACAACTTTTTGTAACTTTTTTTTTGTCATTATTCAATCACTTGGAACAAAAAAAAATTAATATTCAATGGGCTCAACATGCCTCTCAGTAATTTCCTTGGGGTTTCTACTTTCCAAAATGGGGTCATTTGGGGGGGGGGGGGTTACTGCTCTGCCATTTTAGCACCTCAAGAAATGAGATAGGCAGTCATAAACTAAAAACTGTGTAAATTCCAGAAAATGTACCCTAGTTTGTAGACGCTATAACTTTTGCGCAAACCAATAAATATACTCTTATTGACATTTTTTATACCAAAGACATGTGGCTGAATACATTTTGGACTAAATGTATGACTAAAATTGAGTTTTTTGTATTTTTTTATAACAAAAAGTAGAAAATATCGTTTTTTTTTCAAAATTTTTGTTTTTTTTCCGTTTATAGCGCAAAAAATAAAAACCGCAGAGGTGATCAAATATCATCAAAAGAAAGCTCTATTTGTGGGAACAAAAGGACGCAAATTTAGTTTGGGTACAGCATTGCATGACCGCGCAATTAGCAGTTAAAGCGACGCAGTGCCAAATTGTAAAAAGTGCTCTGGTCAGGAAGGGGGTAAATCTTTCCGGGGCTGAAGTGGTTAACTTTGGGATTACTAATGCTATATCCATTTTACCATTGCTCTCTGACAGACTATTACCTGTCTCAGTGGATCATCTGAAGGCTGGGCTTCATAAATAAATGGGTAACTATAATGTCTGACACAGGTAAAAGCTAGAAAACCTAAAAAAATGAATGCAGGGCTGGATTTCTGCTTAGCCAAAATAGGCCATGGAGGCAGAGATGCCGAGGGCTGTACACAGCTACCCACACATGATACTGTTGGCTATCATTAACACTTTCTGATATGTAAATAAAGGCTCCTGACTGCCATCCTCCATATCAAAGCAATCTGGCTGGCTCCTCAATGTTGCTGTACCTTTAGAGTCTGTCCATTTTTATTGATGGACTTGTATCTGTTTAGATACAGATCTGACACCTAGAACCAAACTTCTGGCATAGATGGGTCATAGATCAAGTCAGAGCTTCAGCCTAGCATTCTACAATGCAATATGTGCACCTTGGTGAACTTAAAGCGGAGCTCAACCCAAAAGTGGAGGATGGGCTTATCTGCTTTCTCCCCCCCCCCCCCTCCGGTTCTACATTTGATACCTTCCGGGGGTACCTGGTTTTGACAGATACCCATGCCCACTTCTGGAAGACCAGACTATGGTGAGATGCGGTGAGGTCCCCCAGAAGTTCAGCCTCCCTCCTGGGCCATTCACAAAGTGCAGCATACTTTGTGCATGCGCAGTAAGGCAATGCCAGTGGCAGCACCCAAGAGTTGATGGAAGCATCGGCTGGGGTGCCGACATCACTGGATTCCAGGACAGGTAAGTGTCCTAATATTAAAAGTCAGCAGCTAGTATTTGTAGTATTGTAGCACCTAGTAGCACCTAGTATTTGTAGCTGCTGACTTTTACTTTTTTCATTGGGGGCTTGACCTCCTCTTTAAGTAAGTGTTTGTTTATAGGAAGCATTGGAAACTCCATTACTTACATGTGGAACTCTTTCAGGAATTACATACATGCATGCCAGATTTTTTGGTAAGAGTCAGTAACTACAAGTTTTTTAAGTCTGATTACTTTATAATATTATAATCAAATACTGTAACACACATTGAAAACAGTATTGAGGGCGGAACTCTGTGACATGGACGCTTAGTCATAGAGCTCCGTCCCGTTCCGAGATACCGGCGCCCTCAGCAACGGGTACACTCCCCCCCTGTCACCTCTTCCGGGACCGAAATCCTCTGGCTACCTGCTGGCACAAGATCCAGCGGTTTTTGCTGACGAAACGGACCCCCACAGCCACGATCACAGCTTCGCTGGAGGCCGCTGTGAAACCTAAGATGGCGGCGGAGCGGCTGCCTCACGACACGGCTTACACAGGCACAGCTGCTTCCTCTCCATGGCGGACGGCTCTTCATGAGGAGGTATGTGGAGGGATCCTGCCACCTTCTCCTGCAACAGGCCCTGCATCCCCAGCATCCACATTGTCTCTTCTTGATCAGTCATCTAATGACATTCAAATGCTGCCCTCTCTGTCAACCTCACAGAAGCCTGAACTGCAGCCACAGGCAGCGAGCCAGATTACCTCTCATCCCCATGATCTCTCTTTGCTTTTTTCAAGATTTGCTGACATGCTTGATAAAGGACTTGCTCAAACAGCTGCTAAAGTCACCTCAGTTATTACCTCAGACATTAAATCAGACCTTCACCTCCTGGGCTCTCGGATTGAGCATATTGAAACTAAAATGGATGCCACCATTGAGCTCGTCAATCAAAATACTGATCGATTCCAAGAGCTTCATGAACAACTGGAGGGGGCTATAGCCAAAATTGATGACCTTGAAAACAGGTCCAGAAGGCTGAATTTTAGGATCAGAGGCCTTCCAGAGACTTACACTGACATACCGGAAGCAGTACACTCTTTAATCAAACACTTGATACCTGACATCAGAGCTCACAATTTGGAACTTGATCGGGCCCATAGGGCTCTGGGCCCCCCTCGCTCTGATGGGCTACCTCGTGACATTATAGTGAAGCCTCACTATTACAATGTTAAAGAAGAAGACATGAGGAGAGCCCGAACCATCCCGCAAATTCAGCTTCAGGGCCATACAGTTCAGGTTTGTGCTGACATTTCACCCTTCACTATCCAAAGAAGGGGAGCGCTCAAACCCCTTCTATCTATTCTACAACAGATGAATATCAAATATTGGTGGCTTTTTCCTTTGAGCCTGAAATTTGAGTTTAAAGGCAAGACGTTCAGATTCTCTACGCTTGCAGAGGAAGAACATTTGCTACGGAAGCTCGGCCTCCTACCCACAGATCCTTCCTCTCCGATGCAGTCGTCTCCATCCATCCTGACCAAAAGACCTCCTCCATCAAGTCCTCTCACCTCGACGTGGCAACAACCTAAGTACAAGAAGACCAAAGACGGCACTACAACCTGAACTGAAGACCTCATCATTATTTTTCCCTTTTTGTCCATCCCCTTCTGGGATAGGGACACGATCACTCTCTTAGACACTAGTGCCCACCTACTCGCATTTGTTGACTTCTTCACCGACATTTCCATTTGTCCTGTAGTACATACCCATCTGGGAGGATTCAGGACGTTGCTATGGTTACTCTATATGGTGGGACTTTATTTTATTTTATCTAACTTGAATACTTCAGCTTTCACAAAACTACTGCCTTTTACACCCCACGGGTTCTTAGATACCTGATTCCTCCTCGGGAGGAACCATCAATGGCCTCAGAAGGCACTAACCCTTTTTGATTTTACCCTTTTTACCCTTTACAGCTTTTGCTCCTCCCTGATTTCACCTTTATATGCCTAATTGCAAGTTACATTTGGGGGGGGGGGAGGTACCCTAACACGTTATGTTTTTTTGTTCGCATTGTTTCCGGGGGTGCGGTACAAGGGACGGTACCTATGCACCTCATCCTACACTCGGAGCCGGAGTCCTTTTTTTTTCCTTCTCCTGCTCCTAGTTGGGATTTCTTCCACTAGTTGGAGGAACCATTTTTATGTCTCAGGACATGGCGAAATTTTTTCTCCCATGTCCTCGGTTTCTTCTTTATTCCCTCATCCCTCTTTTTCTTCCTTTTCCTCTTTCTCCCTTTCCTAAATATTTGCTCTTTTCAGGGACGGGTGCGGTCTCGCTCGCCTGCAGGTTCCTGGAACTTGTTCTATTGGACTTGAGGTCAGATGGTACTTCTTGAATACCTTTCAGATGGAAGGTAAGTGGTTGGGTTTTTCTAGCATCTCAGCCTACACTGCTCCATGACTGATCACACCACTTCCATGCAGGCTCTATGCTTTGCTTCACACAACGTACAGGGAATTCACTCCCCTATCAAGCGTCGGAAAGTCTTTCAGTTCTATCATGACCAAAAAATAGATATACTATTCCTCCAGGAAACACACTTCCCAAAAACCTATACCCCATCTTTCATACATGCCAAATTCCCTACATTCTACCTTGCCAATTCCGACAAAAAAAATAAAGGGGATTTTTTTCTCCCGCAAAACCCAATTTTCTCTGATCTCAGAATTTAAGGATCCAGATGGCAGGTTCATTCTAGTGAAGGGGCTCATAGATAACCATCTTTACTCGCTAATCTCATACTATGCACCTAATCGTGGACAATCACAATTTTTTTGCGCCCTCTTTCTCTCCCTGACTCCATTACTGGAAGGCATGGTTCTGTATGGCGGTGATTCTTACATTGCGTTTGACATAGGTAAGGACAAGTCCCGGCCCCTAGGAAGGGATGGTGTACGTCCCACCAAACAAAGTCTCAACGTAGCCAGACAAATTTTCCAAAAGGGCATAGTAGATGCCTGGAGAGAATTAAATCCTAAGACTCGGGACTATACACACTATTCTAGTCCCCACAATACTTTTGCTAGAATAGATCACTTTTTCCTTCTGCAAAAACACACCCCGCTGGTAAAAAAAACAATCATTAAGGACTCTGTCTGGTCGGACCACTCTTTCCTTCTCTTGATAATTCACACACCAATGACTCAGCGACGTGAGTTTCATTGGAGATTAAATGCCTCATTACTTAGCAACCCCTCTCACATACGTGAGATTGAACAAGATATCCGGCAATATTTCTTCCTTAATGACCTTGATAACATCTCTACTACCACGTTGTGGGCGGCTCACAAATTCTATGTACATGGTAAACTGATCCAAATGTCCGCTAGGATAAACAAAGCCCGCAGACTTGATATAGACAGACTAGAAACAGAATTCTTGCATTTAAGCAAGCAACATAAACGTAATCCTACCTCGGCCTCCGCAGCTAGACTTGAAACAGCAGGCACAGCTCTTAATTTATCCCTCACGACCGTAGCTGAGAAAAGCTTGCGATGGTATGGAGGCAGGTTTTATCATCAAAAGGACAAACTGGGTAACATTTTGGCTCACAGGCTAACTCCTAAGTTGGAGGCTCGCGCTTTACCTAAATTACGATTGAGCAATGGTACACTTTCCCAGAATCCCCAGAAAATTATGGAAACATTTCATGATTTTTACCGCTCCCTGTACAGCGAACCTGGGAATGAACCTTCCCCTAGGTTAATAGATTCCTACCTCGGTTCACTGAATATCCTTAAGCTTCAGGATCACCATAGGGACAGCCTCGAGAACCCAATTTCGGCGGAGAAAGTCTCTCAGGTCATTCAGAACCTTAAAAATGATCTGCTCTTGGCCCGGATGGCTTTTCAGCCCCGTACTACAAACATTTTGCCTCGCTGTTGTCTCCCTACCTGGCCCGATTCTTTAACCAGCTTCGAACTGGTTCTCGACTAGACAAGCTGCTCAACTCAGCCTTTATCACTGTACTACCAAAACCAGGGAAGGACACTATTTGCACCGCTAATTATTGACCCATATCATTGATCAACAATGATCTAAAAATCTTAACGAAAATCCTGGCAAACAGAATATCTACCTTTATTAGCCTATATGTTCATAGGGATCAGGTGGGCTTTATTCCTGGGAGACAGGGCCCAGATCAGATCAGGAGAGCTATAGATGTAGTTTCACTTCTAGGCTCGGGCTGGGACAAGGGACCCCTACAGCAGGGATTCCTGCTTTCATTGGACCTCTTGAAAGCTTCCGACTCTGTCTCCTGGGCCTTCCTGATCCAGATACTACAAAAATGGGGATTCGGTCACTCCTTTATGAATATCTTAGGGGCGCTATACTCCATTCCGATAGCACAAGTTAAAATGCAGGGTTATTATTTGAATTCTTTCCCGATTCTGAAAGGTACAAGACAGGGATGCCCTTTGTCCCCATTGCTTTTTGCCATGGTCATCGAGACAATAGCTATCGCTATTCGGGACGATCCGAACATACATGGAGTGCGTTGTGGCTCACAAACCCACAAGTGCGCTCTCTTTGCTGATGATGTGTTGCTTTTTCTCACCTCACCACTTACCTCATTACCAAATCTTTACAGGGTGCTCGATGACTTCGGCAAGGTGTCTGGTCTTAGGGTTAACTACTCTAAATCGTTGGCACTAAATGTTAATCTACCAATATCCATGATAGCTCTGCTCAAAGATAGCTTCCGGTTTGGATGGGGCGAGGCTATGATCCCCTATCTGGGTATAAATCTTACAGCGTCTTTTGACAAACTCTATAAGGCAAATTTTCCCCCTCTATATTGCAAACTGGGTGAGGACTTGTCACGATGGGATAAACTGGGACTTTCCTGGTTGGGTAGGATAAATTCGATAAAGATGACTTTACTTCCACGCATCCTATATTTGTTTAGATCTCTACCCATACCCGTCCCCAGGGCCCCCCTTAGGAAGTTGCAATCTAAAATCATTTAATTTATATGGGGTAGGAAGGGCCACAGGATTGCCAAGGAGACCCTGTTTAGGAGCAGGGATCAGGGTGGTGTGGGTCTACCTAACCTCCTCTGGTATCACCAGGCAGCAGAACTTTCCCAACTTTCCACTATCTACTCTAAGATTCCACACCCAGATTGGGTACACATGGAACGACAAGCTATCCCTCACTATACCCTTGATTATATCCTCTGGTCCTCTTCTAAATCGAGACCTGCCATCATGGTCCCTACACTTTCCCACTCCCTTGTACTATGGGATTCTCTCAAAACCAATCCTCGGCTGCTTTCACCTTGGCATCCTCTGTCGCACATTTTCCAAAATCTACTCTTTCCCCCTGGCATGGACATGAAAGCATTTCGGTGGTGGCTAGATAAGGGGATGTATAGGATAGGACATTTTGCTAACCCTGCCAGTCCTCTCTCTAGGACCCATTGTAGTAACAAACTTGATATGCCCAACACCGAAAATTTCCGACACGGACAGATAGTTCACTTTCTCAGGTCCCTTAGGTCCACTAATTCCAGCCCTTTTTCGAACACGGACTATGAGGGGTGGTGTGGTCTGGCTGTGGAGCAGAGGGGCAGGATTATGGTGATTTACCAATCACTTGCTAAGGCTGAAACCAAATCGCTCTTTATGAGAGAGTGGGAAAATCTACAACACACGTGGAGTATTGAAGAATGGCATAGAGCCTCTACTACAGCATCTAAGGGCATTTTGAATACAGCATTAATTGAAGCGAACCTTAAAGTTCTCATGAGATAGTATATGGTCCCCCTAAAGCTATCCAAAATTTACCCTAATGCCTCCCCTATGTGCTTTTGCAACTGCGGGCATGTTGGGTCCATGCTGCACATTTGGTGGGACTGTCCCAGGATCAGGGATCTATGGAATAAGATATTTAATATCATTAGAAAAATAACGGGACTTCCAACCCAAAAGTCCCCTCAACTGGCTCTCCTAAACTTTCCTTGCCCCAATACCCCAAATTTAGTCCAACAACTTATTAGGTTCATTTTCCTGAGGACCAAGCTCACAATTGCACGGGCTTGGAAACAACCGACCGTTTCCTTCCTCTTGGTTAAGAGGAAGATATCTTGGATCATGGCCCAGGAGAAAACGGTTAGAATCCTTCTGGACACTTCCTCTAAACACGATGCTATCTGGAATCCCTGGAGTAGATACATATCTCTATCGTCCACTATCACTACGTCTTCTGGATCTTTGTAGGTGAGCGAGCACTGCACCGTCCTACGATGTCCTCTCTCTTCCCTCTTCACCCTCTTTTCTCTTTTCTTTCCTCTATCCTTTCCTCTTTTTATACTTCATGTTATCTTTGTACAGGTTTTTATGATTTGCTAACACTAGGAGAAGCCACTTCTACTTTTTTGTCAAAGATAGGCGGAAGGCTTTCTCTGATTGTTACCACAGCTTGGTTGTTGAAGATTGGAGCGTGGGTTATACTACCTCCACTTATTGCACCTACACATATAACTATAGCCCTAACAGCGATCTACCCTCTCCACAGTTTAGGCTCAATGGTCATACTAGACTCTCCACTTTCATTTCACTATAGTTCCTCCCCTCCTTCAGGGTTTCAATTCATGGTTGTTTCACCATAATCCATGATACTGGATGTTCGGCCCCGCCTGGGGGGCGGGCCTCCCCTCCCGGCACAGCGAGTTCCCCTGAGGGGTGCTGGAGTGGGGGAGCGGCCCCTCTCTCTGGAGTTGGCCTCCATGGATTTAGCCTACTATTGAAACCATACATGCCTCCATCTTTACTGAAATGTTTACTCGGTCTAGTACTATGTCGCTAATAGATGTACACTGGCTTTACCTGTATTTTAGCTTAACTCTTATGTTATATTCTTTTGTTGATAACTCAATAAAAACTATTGAAAGTAGAAAACAGTATTGATGCCAAAAATATAATATTAAAAATATAAGCACCAAAACTTCTGATACTAAAACCTGAAACTAATGGACCATGATTTTTTTCTGAAACCAAAAGAAACCTTAGACAGACACGTTGTGGCGGCTGCTGTCAGACAATTATGCCAATGTATCATTTAGATGTGATTATGTATGTAGCTCCTTGGCCCTGGGCTGGCTAAATGTAGTGTATGGCTTTGCTGTAAGCAGCTGAGCTTCAATTTAATTTTTAGGCCTGATCAGGCTATCCTAGTGGCTGATTGCTTCTGCCTGTTTTTGAAAGAATGTTCCAGAAATAGTGTAGGATAATCAGTCATTGGATTATGAATAGTTATCTGTCCTTAGCTGATTCAGAAGGTGTGGCTAGGGAGAATATAAACAATTGGGAGGACGAGATCTGAGCTCTCATCCTCTGGGGCCTTTCCTGTTGGGAGGGGGAGCATGTGTGTGTTCCATAGATGTTACTGCAGCTAGGTCTCTGCAGGTGTCATGGCTGAGGGTCTGAAGAAAGCTGGACCTAAAGAAACTTGCCTGTGAAAGATGAGCTAGAAAGATGGGTGCCTTTCACCTGAGGCTCCATATACAGAACTGCTCACAAAGGAAGAGACGCCAGAGGTTGCTGCTTAAGGACTATGATTGCTCGGATAGAGAATCAGATATTATATATAGTATAACACCCATGCTATCCTTCCCTAAGACAAATAAATTAGCTGCTATCTTAATAAAAGTTAAATGTGTGGATATAGATCATAAACCACTATACAAAAGACAGAGCTACACACATAAATTCTTTGTTAATTACCAGTGTGTCACATGTGCAGTATATACAGTACATATTTCAAAATAAGTAAGTCCACATATATTTTTTAGTGCTCTGGGGAACAGATGAAGACCAGTGACGTGTCGTAACGCATAGGGAGTGGCCGGAGCTTGACGTACACCAGGAGTAAAAGTGAGAGGGTACTGAGAACGCCATACATTCACTGTTTTTCCATTCTGCTTTTATCTTTTTGTAACATTGTAAGAGTCCACTTTAGACATTTAAATAAACATCCCTTAGCCTTTAAACATACTGCACTAGTGGAGGCTTGTTTTTCTCTTTTTCCCCTGCCCTTGCTGTGGCGATACCGGAGCGATTTAGGATACATTGGTGGAGGAATTTAAAGGGGAGATCAACAACTGGCTTCAGCTACAGTATTCATCAGCGATAATACCTACATATTTATTACCTGTTGATGCGATTATTTATCAGCTTTAAGGTAAGAGTTCTGTGAGACCACATCCAGGAGAGATTATATGGAGTTTTCTATGGGCAACATCACTGAATTACATCATTAAAACCTAGTCAATTATTCGGACCACCGTTTTTTTATATCTGTGACTTACAAGATTTGTCTACTTCACTCTTCATGGACTTTCTATTCATAATATTTCATTAATTTGATTATTTGGATTAGTGATATATAATTTTTACTCATCCATTTATTTATTCATTCATTCACTGGCATTTTTTACTGCTGAAGTATTGTGACCAGACCCATTAGAAGACACTATACTAATTTTAAGCACCATTTGCTTTTGTTATTGATCATATTTGATTGCTAGAAGTGTATTAATTTTCACTTTTGTCACTTTTGTCACTTGTTACTGTTTATTTTAGATATTTATTCACTATATACCTGTACAGTGATATACCATTCACCTGCTATTATTGTACTATTGTACTGTATTATTAATTAACACCCTGGGATATCCTCTTTATTTGAGCATGTGTGCATTAATACATGAGCACGTATCACCATTTGGCTGTGGACATATTTGATATTAGAGCACAGAGCACTAAGAAATACATGTGTACTTACTTATTTTGAATTATGTATATACATGTTACACACTGGTAATTAACAAAGAGGTTGTGTGCCTAGTGCTGTCTTTTCCTAATGTGTAGTGGTTTCTGATAGTGGTTTATGATAGTGGTGTATGATATAGAGTCTCAGCCATGCTGGTGGTCCCCTCTTTCTTCAGCTTTGCTTTTAAAGCTGCTACTGAAGGGCCAAATACAGCTGGATTATTCAGGGAAGCTGTCCCCCAAGATGCCGTGAGTATCCTGCAATCCTAAACCCTCCTCCCTGCTTTTTTCTCAAGATCTGCAATCAAATGAAAAATGACCCATAGACTGAGCTTGAATGTGCCAGTGTGTTTTTAGGACTGGAACCTGGGCTGGCAGCTTCTGAAAAGGGGTAGGGGGACGTGTATATTTCCTGTGTCCATTCCAGTGGTTAGCACTACATGTATTAAAGTCAATGTGCCATTACGAGATTCATCATTTTCAATAGCGCCACCACAGAAGGTTTGGAGTTTAGGTGATACCATTTATGGCTAACTTGTGTTATAAAAGATGCAAGTTTGTGGAATGCTTTAGATCTCTTCTTCATGCTTTATACCAGAGGTCTCCAAACTGTGGCCCCCCCCGGAATGCTATTCATCCCTCTGATATAAGACACTATTCTGCCCACTGACACAAAAAATGGGGCATAATTCCTGCCACTGACATCATCAATGGGGCACCATTTCTCCCACTGAAGCTAACAATGGGGCACTATTCCTCCCCCTAGTACCAAAGATGGGGCACTTTTTAATCCCAGTGATGCCAGAAAATATTCTATGCCCACTGGCCACAGTCCAGCCCCCCTAAAGTCTGAAGGACAGTAAACTTGCCCATTGTTTAGAAAGTTTGGAGACCCCTGCTTTATACAAATCAAGAAGGCATCTAGTCATCACAAAAGCTTGTAAGTGTAGTACTTATATAGGGTATCACAGCTAACATGGGTACAATACTGTACTACTGCAAATACATTGCTGCCAAAGACAAAATAAAAAGTCCCATACAGAAGCAGTTAGTCAAGTAATCTTAATATTTTAGCTTACACATGTATCACTGTTAGCAGGACTGAAAAGCATCAATTTTGCATCACAACCTGCATGTTTTTTGTGGGTAAAAAAAAATGTTTTGGCAGATTACTCAACTTGGCAAAAGTATTAACTTGAGACAAATCTTTGTATCTGCACTTGAATACCAAAGAACATGAGAGTAATAATTCTCTGTGAGCAATGGATTAAGATTTCCCCTACATCTGAACCAATGTTAGGATTATGGTTTGGGAAATGATCCAGTATGCAGTGAGTGGAAAAATATTATACATCATAACTAGGCAGATGTACAGAATATTAATCTTTAACTGCTCTTTCTTATAGTTTATATGAATAAGTTACCTTTTAAGGTAGGAATACTGCTAGTATCATGAGCCCTATATAAAGGTCAGATTTGTATCATATTATATGTAATTCAACCATTTTCTTATACACATATATTTTCACAATATGGCCTATAGGGTAGACATGTTACCCCTAAGTGCTACATCTACAACGTGGCAGTTAATATCAACTTGGCAAGGAGCTGAAAGTTTTCTGCCTTCACTGTCATGAAAATACCACCTGGCAAGCCAGGGGTGCCAGGCTAGTTATTTCTGGAGAAGGGACAGCATAAGGTTTTCTCATTTTTGTTTTTTGCTAAAATCAGAACTGTGGCCTCCTTTTACATTTTTTTTCTGTAGCGGGAACATTTGCATACAAGTACATCTGCACGTACAGTTATCCAAAAATCGCCTTCTAAGTATGAACTGTATAGACTGTACATTACAAAAATTAAAAACACTGACATTCAGGTTACAGGAAATCACCATGGGGAAAATGTCCTGCAGCGGTCTCCTGACTCACTGGTCCATCAAGCTGTGTCACTCGTAAGCCCTTTGGGAGCCATCCACTGGCTCTATGTGCTCTGTGTTTGGTAAAGCAGAGAGGAGGGCTGAGGCGCTTGTGGACCCCAGTGTCGTGTGACATCACCAGAAGTAGCAACGTCATTTCTGAGCCTGCGCACTGTCGATGGGTAGTAGGGATGAGCCTGATGTTCGAGTCGAACGTAAGTCGACTCGAACATCGGGCGTTCGCCTGTTCGTCGAACAGCGAACAATATGCGGTGTTCGCAGCACATTCGAAAGCCGCCGGAACACCGTTAAAGTCTATGGGACACTAACATGAAAAATCAAAAGTGCTAATTTTAAAGGCTTATATGCAAGTTATTGTCATAAAAAGTGTTTGGGGACCTGGGTCCTGCCCCAGGGGACATGTATCAATGCAATTTTTTTTTTTAAATGTGCCGTGTTTAGAACAGTACCGCAGCAAAATGACATTTCTAAAGGAAATATTGTCATTTAAAACTGATCATGGCTGTAATGAATTGTCGGGTCTCGGCAATATGGATAAAACTCACTGAAAAAAATAGCATGGGATCCCCCCAGTCCATTATCAGGCCCTTTGGGTCTGGTGAGAATATTAAGTGGAACCCTGAACCAAAATTTTTTTTAAAATTGCGTGGGGGTCCCCCTAAAATCCATACCAGGCCCTTCAGGTCTGATATGGAAATTAAGGGGAACCCTGTGCCAAATTTTAAATGATAAAAAAAGGCGTAAGTGTCCCCCCCAAAATCCATACCAGACCCTTCAGGTCTGGTATGAATTTCAAGGGGAACCCTGTGCCAAAATAAAAAAAAAAGGCGTAGGGGTCCCCCAAAATCCATACCAGACCCTTATCCAAGAACGCAACCTGGCAGGCCACAGGAAAAGAGGGGGGATGAGAGAGCGCCCCCCCTCCTGAACCATACCAGGCCACATGCCCTTAACATGGGGAGGGTGCATTGGGGTCTGACCCCAAAGCACCTTGTCCCCATGTTGATGAGGACAAGGGCCTCATCCCCACAACCCTTGCCCGGTGGTTGTGGGGGTATGCAGGTGGGGGGCTTATCGGAATCTGGAAGCCCCCTTTAACAAGGTAACCCCCAGATCCCAGCCTCCCCCCCTGTGTGAATTGATAAAATAGGGTACATTGTACCCCTACAATTTCACGAAAAAGTGTCAAAAATGGTAAAAAAGACAGGAGGTCAGACCCCAAAGCACCCTCCCCATGTTGAGGGCATGTGGCCGGGTACAGTTCAGGAGGAGGGACACTCTCTCACCCCCCCCTCTTTTCCTGCAGCCTGCCAGGTTGCATGCTCAGAAAAGGGGCTGGTATGGACTTTGGGGGGACCCCTACGCCATTTTTTTAATTTTGGCGCAGGGTTCCCCTTAAAATCCATATCAGACCTGAAAGGCCTGGTATGGATTTTAGGGGGACCCCTACGCAATTTTTTTTTTACATTTTGATTCGGGGTTCCCCTTAATATTCATACCAGACCCAAAGGGCCTGGTAATGGACTGGGGGGGACCATGCTCTTTTTTTCAATGAGTTTTATCTATATTGCCGAGACCCGACAATTCATTACAGCAGTGATCAGTTTTACCCAGGTCCCCAAACACTTTTTATGACAATAACTTGCATATAAGCCTTTAAAATTAGCACTTTTGATTATTCATGTTCGTGTCCCATAGACTTTAACGGTGTTCACGTGTTTTGCCGAATTTTTGCCTGTTCGCCTGTTCTGCTGTGAACCGAACGGCGGGGTGTTCGGCTCATCCCTAATGGGAAGGACAGAAGCGCTCCTTTGTGAAGCTCTGGCATCATTTAAACTACATTTTGCGCCAGAACTATCCCTTATTTCCAAGGTTTTAAAAAAACCTGATGATCTTAAGTAAGGTCCACCTTATGCAGCTTCTTAGAATGGTGTGGCAAAGATACTGCACTTCCCCTGAATTCAGAGCAGAGTTATCATTCTCATATAAGCTTTACCTACTTGTATTGTAGTGGAATAAAAAATATGTCATGGGGCATGGCTATCAGCAATGTCACTGCTGATTCACAATACTGTATCTTGTCAATCAGCACCTGACCACACCTAGTCCCACCCATTGCACTCTGGATTGTCTGTTGCTGGAACTCTCCCACTGAGAGCTGTTGAATCTGGGAAAAAGAGCATTTAAGACACACATCTGAAGGCAGATTTGGTTCAGTCAGGATAGGTAAAAGAAGAAGCTTGTGCATCACATACTAACTGTATTTGGTACATGTTTAGATTTCATACAAGAGCTTTTAAGGATGGTTCATGCCAGATGCATCTGAGCTGCCCTGGTAGCTTCTTCCAGCGCAGCCCCAATGCGTACAGAAGAAAAAATGCTCATCAGCTGTTGTGTGTTTGCCAAGGCTCACTGGTGTAAATGAGCTGTACTTTAAAAATTAAAAAACTCATATTAAACACATGCCCTGGAAGTACATAACAATATAAAACACAGTGTTTTGACATCTCACTCTAATAAATTTTATATTTTAAATTTTCAGTCAATGTCAGCTGGATGTGCAAGGAAGGTAACATTGACCCTTTTACTCTAAGTATGCAGCACAGTGGCTAAGTGGTTTGCATTTCCAGCTAGGAGCACTAGGCTCATTGGTTCAAATCCCAACCACAGCACTAGCTAACTGGAGTGTGTATGTTCTCCCTGTGCCTATGTGGGTTTCCTCCCACACTTCAAGACATGCTGGTAAGTTAACTGCTTGCTGACCGCCGTACACAGATGTACGTCGGCAGAATGGCACAGGCAGCCAAAAGGGCGTACCTGTACGTCCCTTTGAATTTGCCAACTATCAGGCGCACGTGGGAGCATGCCTGCGGGTCCCGGGGACTCGATGTTCGCCGGCGACCCACGATTGCGGTGTGGAGAGGCAGAACAGAGAGATGCCTTTGTAAATAAGTCATTTCCCTGTTCTGCCTTGTGACATGACAGAGATCCACTGCTCCCTGTCATCGGGAGCAGTGATCGCTGTCATGTCAGTGGTAACCCATCCCCCTTACAGTTAGGACACACTCAACCCCTTGATCGCTAGTGTTTAACCCCTTCCCTGCCAGTGTCATTTACATAGTAATCAGTGCATTTTTATAGCACTGATCGCTGTATAAATGACAATGGTCCCAAAATAGTGTCAAAAGTGTCCGATGTCGCAGTCACCATAAAAATCGGAGATCGCCGCCATTACTAATAAAAAATAAAACTGCCATAAATCTATCCCCTATTTTGTAGACGCTATAACTTTTGCGCAAACCAATCAATATAGGCTTCTTGCGTTTTTTTTACCAAAAATATGTAGAAGAATACATATCGATCTAAACTGAGAAAGAAATGTGTTTTTTTATATATATTTGTTGGGGATATTTATTATAGCAAAAAGTAAAAAATATTGCTATTTTTTCAAAATTGTCGCTCTTTTTTTGTTTATAGCGCAAACAAATAAAAACCACAGGGGTGATCAAATACCACCAAAAGAAAGCTCTATTTGTGGTAAAAAAAAAGAACGTCAATTTTGTTTGGATACAACGTCGCATGACCGCGCAATTGTCAGCTAAACCGATGCAGTGCCAAATCGCAAAAAATGCTCTGGTCAGGAAGGGGGTAAAATCTTCCAGAGCTGAAGTGGTTAACTGTCTAAATAGGCCCTAGTATCCTAGTATCTGTATGAATGTGAGCTAGGGACTTTGGATTGTAAGATCCTTGAGGGTAGAGACTGATGTGAATGTATAATATATTAAATTGACAGTGCTAATTAAGTACCATAAATAATATGAATGTTACAGTAAACACCTTTTTCCAGGCAAAAACAGCTTTTGCAAAATGTCAGGGAATATATTGTTTCACCTGGCAATATTGGGTCAATGTATATACTGTAGATGTATAAGGATTTTTGCCAATTTTTGCCCATTTCTGACCACCTAGTGATGGTGAGAACTTATGGGAGTGACAGTTATTGCCTCAGCGAAATTTCCCAGCCTGTTGGAAAATCTCCCTGCATACAAGTCCGATCTTTTTCTATGTTATGGATTAGAAGTTCTTGAAGCTGGAGCTATAAGAATAACAAATATTTTTCTTCATAACATTTCAAAGAGCTTTGTGAACATCTGGACAATCTCCACTTAGGCCCTCTTCACACCTATGCATTTTATGTCCATTTTAAGAACAGTGCATTAAAAAAGGCCATTTAATGGTAACAAACGTATGTAAACCGCACCTACAACACACTGCACAGATGTGAACCAGCCTTTTCACATAGTTCTGATAGAGGTAAAACAATATTTTTAAAGAGGGTTTTTCCTTAAACTACTATGGACTGTTGTTATGTGGGCATTTTAGATTTAAAGAGTAAACCCAAATAGATATTTCTTTTTTTTTTAAATGGTGAAAATTTAAACAATCTGACAATTTCTTATATCTCTTGAGAACTCTATTGGAGAGATACCTCTGCCTGGGTCTACATGCTTGTGTCGATCGTGAGTGAACCCCACTGTCTCTACTGGAATTTTAACTTGATTTATATTACAAAAAATGCAATAGGAGGCGCTGGAACTCATAAAGGTGGTCTAGGAACACAATCAAGAATTATGTCATGGAGATCTCTCTCACCTATAAGAAACCTGGGGCCACTTATAACAAAAATATTACTTTTAGGTAAAGTGACCCTTTAAGAACAGTTTTTATATCTATTTGTTAGACCTAACAAAGTAACCCTTTAAGAACAGTTTTTAAATCTATTTGTTAAACCTAACAATCACATTTCCTATTAACATTTCAAAATGATACTTTTAGGTAAAGTGACCCTTTAGGAACAGTTTTTATATATTTGTTAGACCTAACAAATACCTTCCTTATTAACATTTCAAAGTGATACTTTTAGGTAAAGTGACCCTTTAAGAACAATTTTTATATATATTTGTTAAACCTAACAAATACCTTCCTTATTAACATTTCAAAGTGATACTTTTAGGTAAAGTGACCCTTTAAGAACAATTTTTTTATATATTTGTTAAACCTAACAAATACATTTCTTATTAACATTTCAAAGTGATACTTTTAGGTAAAGTGACCCTTTAAGAACAATTTTTATATATATTTGTTAAACCTAACAAATACATTTCTTATTAACATTTCAAAGTGATACTTTTAGGTAAAGTGACCATTTAAGAACAGTTTTTTATGTTATTATTTATTATTATATGTTGTTATTTAAAAATTAAATAAAAAAAAACTGAACCAAATAAGCTACCAACCCAGCATAATTATTCAGATAACCTTGCCCTTATATTGACTTTGTTGACCTGAAAATGTAATAGTGTCTCTATGCAGTTACTGTCGTAGTTTATTTCATTTACGGCATACTCCACATAGGTGGTATATTCATATTTACACTCTACTCCACTAAACTTTTATTACTTGCATAGTGTCAGTGGTTTGACTGGCAGTGAAACTTTTAGCATTAGGATGGTGTTTGTGGTTGCTGCACTTCCACAGTTAACATCCAAATTCCCTAACAGCCAACAGTCAGCAAACAGTAGCATTAACCCCCCACGCCACAGTCCAGGCTAGCTGGTACACATAAAGTGATATGACACTATTCATACGTCAGACGCTGCCAATACAAACACTGCAAATCAGACTCCCATATACTTTATGCACACAGAAATTACTGTCAGCCAATACATATATTATATAAGAAGACTTACGTTGATTTGCCACATATCTTTCTTTGGTACCACTGTTTGCAGTTTGTGTAGTATTGCTTGTTTGACCCAATGATCTTCTGTACTGCACACACATTAGGGCTAAAGCATAAAGAGTAGGCAGACAATTTATTGTGAATAATAATAAAATAATAATATGTATAATATAAAATTAATAAATACAATTTTATAAGAACAATTCTTTCAAAATAATTTCTAAATTCCAAAACATCAGCAGTGAGCACCTCTTAAAATTAACGGACTATACTGGACATAATTACGCAAATCAGCAGAGTATGCTACAATGTTTTATATCTGCTTGTTCATTATGTAGGAGTGCCCTCAAATAACACCAAGAAGTAATAGGAGTTTTACTGCAAAAGAATGAACCACTGTAATGCACCTATTTATGATATTAGGATATAGACTTTCAAACACTAGCAAGCTTAAAATCCACTTACCGACACAAGAGAATAAAAACCACAGAATGTAAAATTGCATTTTATTGTTAGAATTTACATTTTGCTAGAAAATCTGAATATTTGCAGAAAAAAAAAGCAAGAAAAAAAAGAAAAAAAGGCTCTTACCCATGCAGCCTGCCTCGAATCCTGCTGTGCTGCAAGACCTGTTGGTAAGGATACCTGGCTGTAGTTACCAATGTGGCCAGTAATGTAAGAACCAGGGCAAGCAGCACAATGCGATTCATTCTGAGAGGAGTAAGTGCAGGTTGTGAACTCCCACAGCTCTGAACTAAAAGCCAGGAAACATAAGCTGCGCTGTGTTAAATAGACCGAGAGCTGGAATGGGTGGAGAGAACAAGCTACTGCTGCAATATGAGCTTGACTTTCCAGGCTGACTCTTTGGGGAATATGTAACCTCTTGGCTGCATGTCTGAAAGAGTTTTAGAAATTCAGAAGTTACAATTATTAGGCCTGCCCTGCGCTGCCTGCTGTCATCTCTTTCATACAAAATGCAGCTATTATTTCTGTCACTAGATCCTACATTGCAATGCATATTTATATCTGGATTCAGATAAGTGACCAGAATAACATTTGCAAAGAGTTTAGAAGTTTTTCTTTGTCCAGTGTAGAGATTTTTAGACACTGAGATTATTGTTTGTATACTGGAGTCAGTGGGTAAGCATTAAGTAAACTATGGGGTAATGCATCACTTAAGAAAACAGCTAATGCTATTTGAGTTAAACAAAACATACAAATAGCCCATGTGAATAATGGCAATGATTCCGGTAACTAATAGGAAAGTCTAAAAGCTGTTTACTAGAATTTCAAATGGAGGAAACCAGACGCCTAAAGTATATGTTCTGCCAAAAAATGTTTTAATTGTGGATGCAATGGAGGTGAGTTGGAACCCCGTTCATGTGTTATGCCATGTACACACGGACGGACTTTTCGACCGGACTGGTCCGACGGAACTAATCCATCGGACAATCCGACCATGTGTGGGCTTCATCGAACCTTCAGCGGACTTTTTCTATCGAAAATCAGACGGACTTTAGATTTGGAACATGTTTCAAATCTTTCCGACGTACTAGAGTCCGGTCGAAAAATCCGCTCATCTGTATGCTAGTCTGACGGACAAAAAAGGACGCAAAGGCAGCTATTGGCTACTGGCTATGAACTTCCTTATTCTAGTCCCTTGGTACATCATCACGTTCATACCAACGGACTTTTGAACGGACTTTATGCCGCGTACACACGAGCGGACTTTACGGCGGACTTTGCCCGGCGGACTGGATTTCGTCGGACAATTCGATGTGTGTGGGCTCCAGCGGACTTTGTTTTCTCAAAAGTTGGACGGAATTAGATTTGAAACTTGTTTAAAATTTATCCGTTGAAATCGAGTCCGGTCGAAAAGTCCGCCGTCTGTATGCTAGTTCGACGGACAAAAAGCCACGCTAGGGCAGCTATTGGCTACTGGCTATGAACTTCCTTGTTTTAGTCCGGTCGTACGTCATCACGTACGAATTCGACGGACTTTGGTGGATTGTGTGTAGGCAAGTCCGTTCGTTCACAAAGTCCGTCGGAAAGTACGTCGAAAAGTCCGCCGGGCAAAGTCCGCCGTAAAGTCCGCTCGTGTGTACGCGGCATTAGTCCGTTCGTGTGTGGGCAAGTCCGGTCATCCGAAAGTCCGTCATAACTCCGTCGAAAGTCCGTCTGAAAGACCGTCGGACGTTTGATGCTAAAAATTCTGCCCATGTGTACACGGCTTTACTGTTATCTGGAGTTTTGTTAGCGAGATTTATCCTCAATTATTGTCTTGGTTAAAGAGGTATTAACCCTAAAAGCAAACATTATATTACAACCTACCAATTCTTATGCCCCGTACACACGGTCGGACTTTGTTCGGACATTCCGACAACAAAATCCTAGGATTTTTTCCGACGGATGTTGGCTTAAACTTGTCTTGCATACACACGGTCACACAAAGTTGTCGGAAAATCCGATCGTTCTAAACGCAGTGACGTAAAACACGTAGGTCGGGACTATAAACGGGGCAGTGGCCAATAGCTTTCATCTCTTTATTTATTCTGAGCATTCGTGGCACTTTGCCCGTCGGATTTGTGTACACACGAACGGAATTTTGTTGTCGGAAAATTTTATATCCTGCTTTCAAACTTTGTGTGTCAGAAAATCCGATGGAAAATGTGTGATGGAGCCTACACACGGTCGGAATTTCCGACAACAAGGTCCTATCACACATTTTCCGTCGGAAAATCCGACCGTGTGTACGGGACATTAGATGTTTTGGCTGCATTAGTTTTCTTTTTTAGGCTTTTTTCTTTTATTTTTATCTGGTAATCCAGTCAGTAAATCTGTTGTTTTTCAACCGAACAAGCTGTCCTGCAGAAGTAACATTTAGAGGCTTGGGTCAAGCCATTTACCAGTGACATGAGGAGCTTACTATGGTCTTTTATTCATTTATGTAAAATCTTTATCCCCCCAAAAAAACCTTGTTGCTGTAACTGTATATTAGTGCTTTCAGATGCGGTGTGGTTTTATTACACCATGGCTGCAGCGCAGCTTACCCACATGTTTGGAGCAGGTTATTATTACTATACAGGATTTATATAGCGCCAACAGTTTGTTAGCTGGGTTAGTTGTGCTTTCCCATAAAGTAGCGTCCCGCGGTTTTGGTGCGCTTTCTGAAGGCGCACCAAAACTCCTACATGCTGCATCTTTGGTGCACTTTCAGAAAGTGCACAAAACAGGACATAATGTAACTCTATGGGAAAGCACAGCTAACCGGCTCCTAACACATGAGTAAGCTGCACTGCACGTGCAGTGCGGTCAGCCTGCACCGCATCAGCCTGACTGCAGCCTAAAAAGTGTTAGGTTTTGTTTGGCTTCAATTTGAATTCAAATCTGCTAGTACATCTAATGCCGTGTACACACGAGCGGACATTCGACGGACTGAACTCCGAAGGACTTTTTGACGGAGTTCCGATGCAACGGACTTGCCTACACACGATCACACCAAAGTCCGATTGATTCGAATGTGATGACGTAAGACTGGACTAGAGTAGGGACAATCATAGCCAGTAGCCAATAGCTGTCTTTGCGTCGTTGTTCATCCGTCGGACTAGCATACAGACGAACGGATTTTTCGACCAGACTCGAGTCCTTCGGAAAGATTTGAAACATGTTCTATTTCTAAAGTCCGTCTGTTTTTTTGACAGCAAAGGTCCGATGAAGCCCACACGCGATCGAATTGTCCGGCGCATTTGTTCCGTCGGACCTTTGCTGTCGAAAAGTCTGGTCATGTGTACACGGCATTACACTTCCCCTCTTCCCTGACTGACAGTGCTGCTGTCAAAAGGTGTCTCTGTGCTCCTTCCTTAGGCACTCTAAAGGCCCGTACACACGATCGGACTTTTTGACAACAAACATGCGAATTAGCTGTTTTGGAGCAACATCCGACTATGTGTACGCTCCATCGGACAAACTTTTTCTGTTTCCATCGGACTTTTGTTGGCCGCGCAAACGGACAAACTTTCTGGCAACAAAAGTCCAATGGAGCAAAGTCCGATCGTGTGTACACAAAAGCATCAGACTTTTGTACAAACTACAGTACGCGGCTGCGAGAATGTTTCCAGCGTGAACCCATCGCGCTGGTTCTCGGCGACGGGGTACTGTACATCTCGCACTGACTGCAATAGGAAAAACACATTTTCCTACTGCGGCGAGCGCGAATTCCCCTCTGGGGGCATACCAGGCCCTTAGGTCTGGTATGGATTTTAAGGGGAACCCCCTACGCTGAAAAAACGGCGTGGGGGTCCCCCCCAAAATCCATACCAGACCCTTATCTGAGCACGCAGCCCGGTCGGTCAGGAAAAGGGGTGGGGACGAGTGAGCGCCCCCCCTCCTGAGCCGTACCAGGCCGCAAGCCCTCAACATGGGTGGGTGGGTGCTTTGGGGGAGGGGGCGCCCTGCGGTCCCCCCACCTCAAAGCACCTTGTCCCCATGTTGATGAGGACAAGGGCCTCTTCCTGACAACCCTGGCCGTTGGTTGTCAGGGTCTGCAGGCGGAGGGCTTATCGGAATCCGGAAGCCCCCTTTAATAAGGGGGCCCCCAGATCCTGACCCCTACCCTATGTGGGACTGTGATGTCATAGGGGCGGGGTCACTGCCTATATAAGTCATAGCAGAGCGCACAGACAGCATTACAGCCGGAGACAGCGTCATGTCAACATCTCTGGAAGAGAAGAGGGAAGAAGACGATCCAGATGTCCGGGCTCCTCTGCTAGCAAAAGAGTGGCAAAAGAGCAGAAGATAGCAGAGGAGCCCCGCAGAAGGAAGAAGGCACAGGAGAAGAACCAGAGAGCGCGGACACGTCACCGGAGAGACCCCTGAAGTCGGAAGAAGACCCCCGAAGTCGGAAAAGACCCGAAGTCGGAAGAAGACCCTGGAGCTGCCTAATAAATTAATTTTAAAACCTGTGTAGTGTGTTTTATTTATTGACACTTTTTTCTCTAGGTGAATGAGTAGGGGTACGCTGTACCCCATACTCATTCACATAGGGTGGGGGGCCGGGATCTGGGGGCCCCTTATTAAAGGGGGCTTCCGGATTCCAATAAGCCCCCCGCCCACAGACCCCGACAACCAACGGCCAGGGTTGTCGGGAAGAGGCCCTTGTCCTCATCAACATGGGAACAAGGTGCTTTGAGGTGGGGGGGCCGCAGGGCGCCCCCCTCCCCCAAAGCACCCACCCCCCCATGTTGAGGGCATGCGGCCTGGTACAGCTCAGGAGGGGGGGGGGCGCTCGCTCGTCCCCACCCCTTTTCCAGACCGGCCGGGCTGCGTGCTCGGATAAGGGTCTGGTATGGATTTTGGGGGGGACCCCCACGCCGTTTTTTCGGTGTAGAGGGTTCCCCTTAAAATCCATACCAGACCTAAGGGCCCGGTATGTCCCTGGAGGGGAACCCATGCCTTTTTTTATTTAAAATTTGGCGTGGAGTTCCCCCTCAAGATTTATACCAAACACAGTGCCTGGCATTGGCGGGGATCCAAGTCGTATCCCCGCACCAGTGTGAACCTGGCTCGCAAGGTGTCAATCTCGCCAATAAATCTCGCCAATAAAAGTGGCGAGATTGACACAATATCAGACAACAATACAGAAGTTGACCAAAGGGTGGCGGTAAAGAGCTGAAAAACCACGTGATTTGGTGAAAGTTGGCTGGAAAAGTCCTGTATGCAAGGCAAACTTCTGGCCAACAAAAATCCAAGGGAAAGTTTGTACAAAGTCCTATCGTGTGTATGGGGCTTAATACAGGAGATGTCTTAGTGGCCAGATCACCATGAACCTAAACCGACTTTAGGGTCGCTGCTCTGGCATCTATGTCCCCCATTTGGTGTTTTCCACTGAGGGTGCAGGTCAGGCTAGGAGTGCACCCTGATTCCATGTAATCTGCAGATCAAGCAAAGAAAAATTGCAGCCACTACACGCAATAAAAGACCAGTGTATAATAGGTGATAACAGCCTCAGTCTATATCCATCCAGGCCATGACGCCCCAGATCACCAGGTGAAAAAAGCCTGAAAAAAGCCTGCAATATATTACATTTTGGATTGGGGTTTAATACTTCTTTAAAGTATATGTTCTGCCAAAAATTTGTTTCAATTTTGGATGCAAGGGGGGGATGAATTAGAACCCTTGTCATGATTTACTGCTATTTGGGGCGTTGTTAGCGAGATTTATTCTTAATTGCTGCCTTGGTTAAGATAAAATCTTAAGATAAAACAAAGACCCAGAAAGCAAAAAAAAAGATGACAGTAGTTAAAGCCTTCCCATACTAATTAAAAACATTACCAATGTTTGACATTTGTGTCTTGTGTCTTGACACTTCCTGTCTTCAGCATAGAATAGGAACGAGTGAGGGAAATTACTGCTTAGACAAAAATAAGTGTGCCCACTGGGAAATGTTACCTTTATTCCTCTTCTGGTGGAAAATCTAAATTTTGGATGTATCCTTGATTTCATTCACAGTGACATTGGTGATCAGGACAATTAGAGAGAATATATTTCCCTAATAGAGGTGTAGACAGCAATAAAAACCTGACAGTCGTTCTGACCACTCTAGTCATATCTAAGAAAAAAAAGGTTTATTTTTCCTTTAAGAATAAAGGAAATCTATAATAGAAGAAACATTTGAGTGTCTTTGCTGGCCCCTTCATTTGGAAAATCTAGTTGTTTGACTGTGATAACGATCCAATAGCTTCAAAACTTTTTGAATCACTGACCTGTAACAGGTAAGCAGATCAGAAGTTCTGAATTTCTTTTTTCTGCTGCATGCTGATTCTGTCCAGTGATGTAATATGGTGGATTTACTAAATGAGTAAAGACTGTTTCACTTAGCAATGTGATAATTCACTGAACTTAGTAAATATGGTGAAGTTATGTTCACTTTAGCCACATGCCGACCGGGCCATAGCTGAAAGACGGTTTATCATGGGAGGGCGTCCATGGACGTCCTCCCAGAATCCTGATCTTGCTCTTCCCCCGGGGCGCGCACCTGAGAACGTGCATGACCGCTGATCGCGGCAGTTTACCATGTGATCGCTCCGTCAAATGACGGAGCGATCACATGTAAACCAACCGGCGTCATGTCATGACACCGGTTCCTCTCCTCCCCTCTCTGTACCGATCGGTACAGAGGGGGAGGAGAGATGGGGGATCGGATGGTAGCAGCGCTGTGGGCTGGATGTGTAGTGCCCACAGCGCTGCTCAGTGACAAATACAGTCACATCCATGGATCCATCCATCCATGCTCAGCCATCCCTCCATACTCTAATGTCCTGCAATACCCAGCACTACCCTGCGATACTCTGCACTACTCTGCAATACCCACATTACTCTGCAATACCTCACAATACTCTGCAATACCCCACAATACTCTGCAATACCCCGCAATACTCTGCAATACCGTGCAATACTCTGCAATGCCCCACAATACTCTGCAATACCCCGCAATACTCTGCAAAACCCTGCAATACTCTGCAATACCCTGTTATACTCTGCAATACTCTGCACTACCCTGCAATACTCTGCAATACCCTGCAATACTCTGCAATACCCTGCAATACTCTGCACTATCCTGCAATACTCTGCACTACCCTGTAATACCCTGTAATAACCCACAATACTCTGCAATACCCTGCAATTCTCCCAATACTCTGCAATACCCCGCAATACTCTGCAATACCCCGCAATGCTCTGCAATACCCTGCAATACTCTGCAATACTCCGCAATACCCCGAAATACTCTGCAACTCCCCGCAATACTCTGCAATACCCCGCAATACTTCACAATACTCCGCAATACCCTACAATACTCTGCAATACGCCGCAATACCCTGCACTACCCTGCACTACCCAGCCATACCCAGTCATACTCTGCAATACCCAGCCATACTCTGCAATACCTAGCCATACTCTGCAATACAAAACCATACTCTGCCATACCCAGTCATACTCGGCAATACCCTGCAATACCCAGCCATACTCAGCCATACCCTGCCATGCGCAGCCATACCCAGCCATACCCGGCCATGCGCAGCCATACTCAGCCATACCCAGCCATGCGCAGCCATACCCAGCCATACCAGGCCATACCCGGCCATACTCAGCCATGCGCAGCCATACTTGGCTGTACTCGGCTATACTCTGCCATACTCTGCCATACTCAGCCTCTGTATGTGGCCAGGCTGTGGAAGTCTCACACATGTGATATCGCCGTACTAAGGAGGAGTAGGAAAATCTATTTTGGGGTGTCATTTTTGATATGTACATGCTATGTGTTAGAAATACTGTATAAATGGACAACTTTGTGTTAAAAAAAAATGTGTTTTAACCACTTCCCGCCCGCCGTCATATGACATCCTTGACTTTGTGCGGGGATATCTGAATGATGCCTGCAGCTACAGGCACCATTCAGATATCAGCTTTTTCAGCCAGTGATTCCCTACACTATAAGAATGATTATAGTGGCTGTTCCACTGCTTGATCATTCTTATGGGAGGCGAGAGGGGACTCCCCCCCTTCCCGCTACCCTCCGGTGCTTCTACCGACTCACCGCTACGATCGAAGCCAGGATAATAATTATTTTGGCCCTAGACCTCCTCTGTAACTCAAAACATGTAACCAGTAAAAAATTTTAAAGCGTCGTCTATGGGGATTTTTAAGTAGCAAAGTCTGGCGCCATTCCACAAGCGTGTGCAATTTTGAAGGGTGACATGTTAGGTATCTATTTACTTGGCGTAACTTCATCTTTCACATTATGCAAAAACATTGGGCCGAGAGCACTGACTGATAGTCACTGCTCTCGACAGGAAGGAGGGAGGAGCCGGATGTGGGCGAGGTCGGGTCGTGACTGAGCCTGGGTTGCTAGGCGTCCCTCAAACCGTGATGTCTGCCAAAACAGGCTCGCGGTCCATGCGCTAGTCTTCAGCTGCCCCCCCCGCCCGGAACGACACCGTCGGCCCCAGCGATCACCGCTCCCTGTATCTCAGCCTCGGGCCCCGGCTGCGGAAGGTGGAGGCAGTGGGAACGGTGCCCCGAACCCATAGCTGTTAGCGGCCATTACGGCCGGGAGCTTGGACGGGTTCACCGTGCCTCCGCAAAACGTATGCCGGTGCCTGTCGGGGGGGGGGAGAGGAGAGGAGAGGAGACAAGTTCAGTATGCAGCAGAGCCTGAGAAGACGGTCCGCTGGGATCCAATGACGGAGGAGAGATAGAGAGCAGCAGAGAGTGACAGTCTATGACAGAAGTTTGATGGTAATTCAAAGAAATCGTATGGAACAGGTGAAAGCCCCAGGAGTGAAGAAAGTGGGTAAGACTCTGGTTCATTTTTTCGCTTGAAGATGGGTAAGTGACGTACTGGATCACTTTTAATACTGCTAAGCTGCAGGGAAACTTTGCATCATATGTGACTGTTATACCGCCTCACCTGAATTTGCGACTATACTATAATAAGGTATCACCAAAATATAATATCATACCATAATAATAAGCTGGTTTATTTTTGCGCTGGAAGATGGGTAAGTGAGGCATTGGATCGCTTCTAATACTGCTAAGCTGCATGGAAACTTTGCATCATATGCGACTGTTATACCATTTTACCTGCATATGTGACTATACTACAATAAGGTATCACCACTATATAATATCATACCATAATAACAAGCTGTTTTTTTTGTGCTGGAAGATGGGTAAGTGATGCATTGGATTACTTCTAATACTGCTAAGCTGCAGGGAAACTTTGCATCATATGTGACTGTTATACCGCCTCACCTGCATATGTGACTATACTATAATAAGGTATCACCAAAATATAATATTATACTATAATATTAAGCTGGTTTATTTTTGCGTTGGAAGATGGGTAAGTGAGGCATTGGATCGCTTCTAATACTGCTAAGCTGCATGGATACTTTGCATCATATGTGACTGTTATACCGTCTCACCTGCATTTGTGACTATACTACAATAAGGTATCACCACATTATAATATCATACTATAATAGTAGGCTGGTTTATTTTTGAGCTGGAAGATGGGCAAGTGATGCATTGGATTACTAATACTGTTAAGTTGCACGGAAACTTTGCATCATATGTGAATGTTATACTGTCTCACCTACATATGTGACTGTATTATAATAACGTACCATCACAATATATTATTACACCAGAACAATAACCATGGTACAACGAAATAAATATCTTGGGGGACTAAGGCAACCCTCAGTAACAGGGGAAACAGCCAGAAAATAGCAGCACACAAAGTAGATTAGGAGCCTTTAATTCTGTGGAGGTGGAAAATGAGAGGAAAATCAACAAAAGGAGTGCCCGTGAACCCACCCAGAACAAGTGCAAGCCCAGGAACCATCAGAAAATATATGGTGAATGAAAGCAGCAAAGAAAGCAATTCAACAGGCGCAAAAAATAAAACTCCAGACCGCCCGGCTAAAACTGGAACAAGAAGACAATTGGCTGATATGGACACAAGACCCTCCAGCAGCGAGGTAGAAGTAGAAATGCCGGTAGAGACCCAACAGGCAAATCAGCTCCTTACCAAGGGAGAAATCGCTGAAATGTTTGCGAAACTGGAGGCCTCAACCAAAGAAGAGATCAGTGCTGTACACGAGAACATGAGCCACCTATTAACTAGAGTGGAGGAAGTAGAAACAACAGTGGACAAGCAAGGAGAAGAAATAAAAAATTTGAAACATCAGATGGAAGTGCTGCAGAAGGAACAGAGGCATATAAGGTACAAAATGGAAGACCAAGAGAATCGCAGCAGAAGAAAAAACCTCCGGATTAGAGGCCTTCCGGAAACGCAAGGTGAAAAAGAGAATTTACAGGAAAAAATGGAGGAAATTTTCAAAGATCTGAAAAACCCTAGTAACATCAGCGGTAACTTAAAGCTAGATAGAGTTCATCGGATTAGGAAGCCAGCCGAAATCAGGGGAGATGTTCCGCGTGATGTCATTGTGCGGTTTCATAATTACGGGACAAAGAGCAGATTAACATAAATTTAAGGAGAAATACACAAGTAAAGTACGGCGAAACAAGTTTACACATCTTCCAGGATCTAGCCGCAGAAACCCTTAGCAGGAGAAGAATTCTGTCAAGGGTAGGACGAGACCGGTCCATTCCTCGGTGGATCCGACCATTTAGTCCGGAGGGGCTACGTAAAGGAGTAAATGTGGTAAAAACAACAGGATGGCCAGGATAAATATAGTTACATACAATGTGAGGGGCCTCAATTCTCCCATAAAATGTGCGAACATAATGGGAGAATTGAGATTCCTGAAAGCAGAGGTGGTATTCTTGCAGGAGACCCACCTATACCTTGGTAAAAGCAAGAGAATAGCTACAAGGGATTTCCCGTATTGGATCTATGGAGACTCCACGATAAGAGGAGCAAAAGGAGTTGCGATTGGTTTTGCAAAGGGAGTTGGGTTCATAATAGAGGAGAGAGTAACTGACCCGGAGGGTCGCTTCCTGTTTATAAGAGGTAATCTGAATGGGACGGAATGCTCATTGGCGAATATTTACTGCCCAAACACCAACCAAGGAAGGTTCCTATTGGGAATCCTGGCAAAGTTTGAAGTTTTTAAGAAAGGGAGGGCCATTATCGCAGGAGATTTCAATATCTGTCTAGAGCCAGGTAAAGATAGTACGTTGCGTGTTCGGGGGTCTGAAGGTATTTGGATAAATAAACTCAAGAAAAAGCTGCGTCAACAGCAGCTGGTAGATATATGGAGGATGCAACACTAGAATGTAAGAGATTATACCTTCTATTCCCCTGTCCATGCGACGTACTCTAGGCTCGATCTCTTTTTTGTGGAGCATCGGTATGTGGAAGAGGTAGAGGGTACAAATATAGGACCAATGACGTTTTCGGACCATGCCCCGGTTGGCCTACAAATAAAATTAAGTAAGCATAAAACGCAGAGCAACAATTGGATACTAAATGAGGATCTCCTACATGATGAAAAAATAGATAAACTTATTAAAGAAGAATTAGAATTTTACTTTAAAATTAATACCGCTGAGGAAACATCAGAATCAATAGTTTGGGAGGCTCATAAAGCCTACATCAGAGGGATCATAATAAAGGCGGGAGTAGAGAAAAAGAGAAGACATATGGGACACCCTACACAGAAAGGAACACTGGGAATACAACTCACCCTTTGCACCAGGGAAAGAGGAATGGTTTGGCAAATGGTTACTAGAAGAAAACATACAATTAAAAGATGTAATGCACAGGGGTAGAATATGCTCATTCCAAGAGCTGCTGGATAAAAGAAATATGATAGTTATAAACCCCTGGCGCTATAATCAATTAAAACACTATATAGATTCACTGCCGCAACCAATTAGATCAATGGATAATTTACTACCACTTGAAAAAATTTGCGCGGATAAAGAGGAGAGGGGGGGTTTCTTCCGGATATATAAAGTTCTAGTCGAACTAGGAAGGATAGATACCCCGGACTGTATAGGGAAATGGGAGAAGGAGTTAGAGAGAACTCTCACAGATACAGAAGTCTCTCTGATTTTAAAAAGAGTTTCAGCTACGTCGGTCAATAGTAAACTGTTAGAACTAAATTTCAAATGCCTGACTAGAATGTACCTGACTGATAAAAGTGTGGAGATCTATAAAGGATTTGAGGGGTATGGGAGGTATGGTTAAAGGTGTGCCGCTCTGGGACAATAAGAACCTACAAGAGTTAAGATCAATGGGGAAAATAAAGATATGGGAAAGAAAGGGTATAGTTAGCCTGGATCAATTATATAATGGTAGCTCCCTAAAAACGTTTACTGCATTAAAAGAGGATTTTGATATACCAAACAATTCATACTATAACTATTTGCAAATTAACATGCTCTAAAAGCACAGTTTGGGGAACAAGGACCGGTGTGGAGTACGTCCCCCATATGTGAAAGAATAAGTAGGTCTGATGGACCTAATAGATCCATAGCGGAATTCTACCCACATATATGCAGAAACAGTATTATGAGTTCAGAAAACCTTAAAGCGGGGGTTCACCCACACCGCCAAAAAAAAAAAATATTAAAAGCCAGCAGCTACAAATACTGCAGCTGCTGACTTTTAATACATTGCCACTTACCTGTCCTGGGGTCCAGCAATGCCGGCAGGGGACGCCGAGAACCTGCTCGGTTCTCGGCAGCTGCCGCCGCCATCCTAGGTGAGGGAATCAGGAAGTGAAGCGTTGCGGTTTCACTTCCCGGTTCCCTACTGCGCATGCGCGAGTCGCGCTGCGCGTCCCTAGTGGTCCCCGCTCTCTGCTGGCAGCTGTGTGTTCCCAGCAGACAGCGCGGTCGGGACAGGAAGAAGCATAGACTCCCATGGGAGTCTATGCCGGAAGTAGGTGCAAATACCTGTCTTTGACAGGTATCTGCACCCCCCTCCCCCCTGAAAGGTGCCAAATGTGACACCGGAGGGGGGGAGGGTTTCGAAAAGCGGAAGTTCCATTTTTGTGTGGAACTCCGCTTTAAGTGCAGAAGTAAGTGGGAAAGAGAGTTAGGAAGAATTCCGGATGACCAATGAGAAAAGATTTTAGCCGGGGGGGACCAAGTTTCAGTTTCACCCGCCCAGAAGATGTCATACTTAATGCTCTTACATAGAACATACTATACTCCTAAAAAACTGTTTGAATGGGGGCGGAGGGGGGATGCTAATTGCCCTAGGTGCCAAAATACTGGGGACCCGATCCACATGATCTGGAAATGCCCGAAATTATACTGTTATTGGACGGAAATATTAGATACCATAAATAAGATCTTTAAGCTGTCACTCAAAATGCACCCAAAACTGTGTATTATGGGAGTGGGGGAGAGGTTGGGGAACATTAAAAATAAAGTAGTGTTAAGGTGCCTGTTTCAGGCAAAGAAATTAATAGCGCAGAGATGGCAGGCAGAGAAACCCCCCTCCAAGGAAGACTGGTTTAAAACAGTAACGGAAACAATATGGAAGGAAAAGGTATTATATGCAAGGAGAGGGAATTTAAAGGAATTAAAAAAAAATTGGTTGCCTTGGCTAGAGAAAATGGGTTATCCCATGTAAAATGGATGTAGGAAGAGATAAGGTAATGGATGTACGATATTAAGCAATAGGAAGGTGTGGTAGTAATGAGGGTAAGATAGGGGGGAGGATATGATGGGGATAAAGAGGGGGTGGGTAGGGAGGGGGGGAAAGGGGGAAAATGGACAGTGATGTTTTTTTGTTATTATATATATAAAAGGCTCCGTATAAGGTATATTTAAGAATTGTTGTTAAAAAATAATAAGAAAAAACCTCTTTTTATACATTTTGAAAATTGAATAAAGATTATTTAAATAAAAAAAAAAAGAATGTACCTCACCCCTGATCGGGTCCATAAAATACAAAGGGATAAGTCGCAACTCTGCTGGAGGGGCTGTTCAGAACTAGGGACAATGGCCCACATTTGGTGGCTGTGTCCAGAAATGAGAATGTTCTGGGGCAAAGTAAGAAAATATATTAAAGAGATCACTAATCTAGATGTCCCTAATGACCCTTGGATATTCTTATTCCACATGAGTGATATGCCCACTAAAACATATCTCAGAACACTCTTGCCACATCTTATTGACGCAGCCAAGAGCTTAATCCCTAAGTATTGGCAAAAGAAAGAGAGACCAAAGATGAGGGAATGGTTTAATAGAATTAATGAGATACAGTGCCTGGAGTATTTAAGGTTTAGTGAAGGGATAAAAATGGGGGCCTATGAAACAAAATGGAAAGAGTGGGAAAAATTTAAAGAATCCCCAAAAGCGGTTGAGATGTGGTCCACATAGGGAGGCCAGAGGAGAGGAATGCAGAGGGATGGATGGGGTACGGACTCGGGGGAGGGTGAGGGGGTGAGGGGGGGGTATTGGCAGGAGGGAAATATTAGTAAACTCCAGAATGAATATTTATTTGTCTTGTTTTGTAACATACTGATTTGGATCATTAAGCATACATAAAGCCACGATGATGTGATGATAAGATGGGAAAGAAACTTGAATTTTAAATAATTGAAAAATCATTTCCCGGGAGAAACTTTCTAACTGAAGTGGCAAAAAAAAACAAAAAACATTGGGCCAACTTTACTGTTTTGTTTTTTTTAAAGCACAAAACTGTTTTTTTTCCCAAAAAAAAAGTGTGCAAAAAAATTGCTGCGCAAATACCGTGCAAGATAAAAAGTTGCAACAACCGCCTTAGTATTCTCTAGGGTCTTTGCTAAAAAAAAACATATATAATGTTTTGGGGTTCTATGTAATTTTCTAACAAATAAATGATGATTTTTACATGTAGAAAAGAAATGTCAGAATTGGCCTGGGTGCTCCAGAGCACCTGGAGGTGCTCCCTGCATGTTGGGCCTCAAAATGTGGCCACGCTGTGTAAAAGTCTCACACATGTGGTATCGCCGTACTCAGGAGTAATAGCAGAATGTGTTTTGGGGTGTAATTTGTGGTATGCATATGCGGTGTGTGAGAAATAACCTGCTAATATGACAATTTTGTGAAAAAAAGAATTGTGGGAAAAAATGACAACTTCAAAAAACTCACAATGAATTTTCAGTCTTTTTTCTTTTATAGCGCAAAAAAAAAAAAAAAACAACGGTGATTAAATACCACCAAAAGAAAGCTCTATTTGTGTGAAAAAAAGGACAAAAATTTCATATGGGTACAGTGTTGCATGACTGGGTAATTGTCATTCAAAATGTGAGAGCACCGAAAGCTGAAAATTGGTCTGGTTAGGGGGTTTAAGTGCCCAGTTGTCAAGTGGTTAAAAGATCAATCATTTTCAAGAAAAACTCTTGTATCTTTAATTTCCCTTGCTCAAAGTGAACACAAATGAACTGTATTTACCATACTCAGTGAAAAGAGATGAGCCAAACATCCCCCTGTTCAGTTCACAGCAGAACTCCCGAACAGGGGAAAAGTTCTAACCCGAACGGCAAACCCCATTGAAGTCTATGGGAGCAAAACAGGAAAAATCTAAAGTGCCCATTATAAAGGCTTATATGCAAGTAATTGGCCATAAAAGGGGTGTGGGGGTCTGAGTATTGCCCTGAGGGACATGTATAAATGCAAACATTTTTTTGAAAAATTCCTTTAACCCTTTCACTGCCAGGTCCGTACACCGTACAGACGTACAGAAGTGCCTGCGAGTGGCCAAGTCAGTACGGCGTATGGACCTCGTTTCTCCCTCTCCTATAAGCTTATAGTCACTTCAATGACCATAAGCTTATATCAGAATTGTTCAGCAGACTCTGTTGAACAATTCTATAACTCTGATCAGCGGTTTACAACCCGCTGATCAGAGTTATTAACCTCTAATATGACCACCCTCCCCCACCCATGCCACTGCTTCCCTGTCCCCTGCATCTCCACCTCCGCTGCTAAATGTCACCTAAAACCACTCCCCCCACTCTCCTTTCCTATCCCTTTCACCCCTCTTCAACCACCCCAGCACTGAGTACCCCTCTCTCCACCCAATCTGACCCCCCCAAATTCGATCCCCCACAGCCACCATCATTAGCTGACATCCCTCCTCTGCCGCTCCCGCCGGCTTCAGGTGCTGCCGGGGGCATCCAAATGTGCCCCCCCATCACTCAGATAGCCCCTCCATACCAGCCCCCGCACCCCCGATCCATCCCTGCTCTGGCGGCATCCCTCCTTCTCCTCCCGCAGCCTGCAGCTTCTGCTCCGGCAATGTGACAGGCTGGGGATCACGGCGGGGGGGAGTGTTGTGGGTGCAGGTGATGTTTGGGCTTGGGGGGCTTGGTAAACATGTGTTTTTACCAGATTTTTAGAGAAATGTTTGGGTACATTTGATTTTTACCATTTTGCAAAAAGGCACAATTTAAAATTTACAAATATTTGTTATTTATTAACTCAATACAGGTTAAGCTTTTATATTTAGTAGGCATTTAGCAGGAATTTTGTAAAAAAAATTAGCTGTGTTTTTATCTGCTAATAATGATTTTAGTGTATTTTTTGCAATATATTGGTTTGATAAATATATACGCAAATACCGCAGGGTCTAAAAAATAAGTAGCACCTTATTTTTATTCTAGAGGTCATATGATTTCAGAAAATATATGGTTTTCTTTCACAAATTCTGAAAGCTGTAAAGGAAAAATTAAAACCTTCAGATTTTTAGAGAAATTTCAATAAATACGGTACTTTTGCGTCTGTTCAATTTTCACAATTTCGCAAAAAGGCCCAATTTAAAAGTTACAAATATTTGTTATTTATTAAATCAATACAGGTTAAGCTTTTATATTTAGTAGGAATTTTGTAAAATGTGCTGTGTTTTTATCTGCTAATAATGGTTTTAGTGTATTTTTTGCAAATATATATTCGTTTGATAAACATTTACGCAAATACCGCGTGGTCTAAAAAATCAGTAGCACCTTATTTTTATTCTACTGATCATGTGCTTTCAGAAAAGATATGGTTTGGAGGGGTCTTTCACAAATTCTAAAAGCTAAAAAACAAAAAAAAGAAAAAGAAAGAAAGAAAAAAAAAAGAGTTAAATCATATTTAAAAAGACTTGTGAGTGCAATTGCCAGCACCCGGCTATTGAAAAAAAAATAAATAAAGAAAAAACGGAGTGGGGTCCCCCTTCCCAGAGTCGAAGGAAGTATTTGAGCACAGTGCCAGTCACTTCCTGCAGGAAGAGGAGATGATGTGCAGCATATGTGCACTCTGTCCATACCAGGCCCTCTGTCTGGTATGTATTTTAAGGGGAACCCCATGCAATTTGTTTTTCTTTTAAACGTTGTGGAGTCCCCCTCATAATCCATTTCAGAATCTGAGCAAGTAGCCTGGAAGGTCAGGAAAGGGGGGGGCGAACGAGCACCCCTCCTCCTGAACTATACCAGACCACATGCCCTCAACATGGGGGGGTGGGGACTTTTTTGGCACCCCAAAGCACCTTGTTCCCATGTTGATGGGGACAAGGGCCTCATCCCATGGCCAGTGGTTGTGTGGGTCTGTGGGCAGGGGGCTTATTGGAATCTAGAAGCCCCCTTTAACAAGGGGAGGCCCAGGATCCAGTCCCCCCCATGTGAATGAATATAGGGTGACAAAAAGTAATAAAAACAAAGAGACAGATTATGACAAGTCCTTTATTAAAAAATAAAAAAACAGTGTCCCCTGATGTAAATCCATCATCAATCACACCGCCCGCCGCATCTGAAAAAAAAAATGAAAACGCTCCTGCCGACATGACCAACATGCATCAGTTCCAATTGTCAGAAGGGGGGCGGTGCCACCAGGTGACGTAGCCAGGTGGCCACACCTCTTACCTATATAAAAACTGTCAAATGGCTTTGCCTGCAGTAGGCTGCCAGCCTTCGTGTCAGTGGGAGTGTTTTTATTTTTTTTATTTTTTGGGTGCAGTGGGTGGTGTGATTGATGATGGATTTACATTGAGGGACACTGTTCAATTTTTTTATTTTTAATAAAGGAATTGACAAAAACTTTCTCTGTGTTTTTATTACTTTTTGACACTTTTTTTGGTGAAAGGGTAGGGGTACTATGTACCCCATACTCATTCACATGGGGGTGGGCAGGATCTGGGGGCCCCCATGTTAGAGGGCTTCCAGATTCCAAAAAACAACCTGCCCACAGACCCCCACAACCACCGGCTACGGTTGTTGGGATGAGGCCCTTGTCTCCATCAACATTGGAACAAGTGCTTTGGGGTGGGGAGGGCATAATCCCCCTGCCCCAAAGCACCCACCTCCACATGTTGAGAGCATGTGAAGGCTTGTTTGCCCCCCCTTTTCTGACCTGCCAGGCTGCTTGCTCAAGTAAGGGTCTGGTATGGACTTTGGGGGGTGGGGCACGTGTTTTTTAAAAAATTTTGCCGTGTTTTGGCGTATTTCTTTACTCAGCTGTCAGCGGGTAAACCCATGTACCTTCAGCGGGTAAACCCACCTATCTTCAGCTGCTCTGCTGTTTCTGTAAAGAAGGAGGTCACTGTTTTGCTTATTTGTGCCTTATTTTTGCAGTAAAACCAAGGAAATAACCAATAGAATACTATGGTGCCTTTACTATACAAACTATTTACAGTTATAGGAATACAATACAAAACATAAAGTGTGTTACAAATATGCATATACACAGATACACACATGCCCTTTCTTCCTAGCAAATACACTAGTCTATATGCAAGAGGAAAATACTAAAAGTCACTAATGCCCCGTTTCCACTGAGCGGATCGGTTCGGGTCTGTACAGTTTGGAAGGCCTAGAATGGTCCGGCCTATTCAGGTGAGTGTTTCCACTGCAAGTCAGACCGCCAGGGGCCATACGTGGGTTTAGGAAAAATGCCTAGCATGGCGTCACACGTCCGCCAATCAGTGGAATGTATCGTAGCTCCACCCTAACCGAACTGTACCGTTTTCTATGACCCCACATCTGAAGCAGGACCAAGAATGGTGTGGTTCGGTTTGGTTGTATGGGCCACTTTCATAATGGAAACACTCAAAATAGCATACCGTACCGAACCGATCCGCTCAGTGGAAACAAGACATTAGGTTCTGTTACAGCTGGTCTGCAATCTCGTTAGCAAAACAGGACCATAGTTAGTAGAAAAAAAGGGTTTTTGGTCTCGGCAGTCTTTCTCTCTCGTAGTATGGCTTCTAAGGTTGTCCACTGGCAGCTGGCCTTTTATCCTGGAACATTTGGCAGTCAGTTCCTCATGAATGTAACCCTTTAAAACTGGTTTCCTACATCAGTTTCAAAATCGAGATGGTAGCGTAGTACCAAATATGTCATAAGGTCGGGAAATTGTCACTTCTTATTGAAAAAACGACAATTAGGCTTGGGTCCAGTGTTTGAAAAGAACTCACGAAAGGACTGCTTGATATAACAAGGGCATGTGTTTATGAGATGTTACCACTGAAAACGGATGTTTGTTAACAAAATTGACAAATGACACTGTGCATAACCAGTAGCAAGGACGAAAGTTAACAGCACTCTAAGCATACATCTACAAAATGCACATTGCACATTGCTTAGGTTAAATCAGTAACAATTAACAGACAGTATCACAACATAATGTATATATAAAGCAGTCAAAGCAACCATAGTCCCCCACTCCCAGTGACATCAAAGTGACCTCGTAATCCCACCAACATCAATGGAAAAATTCAAAGAACGTAATGCTATTAAATAAATTAGCAAAATAAAACAACCCAGATGTTTAAATACCTTGAGAGTATGCTAGTAGCAAAATCACCTTTCAACCAATTACCTAGGCAATGTAAAGCCTCGTACACACGATCCAATTGTTGGCCAACTGAGCGTCAGATTTTTGTCTTCAGGGCGTGTGCCTGGATCTTGTCTTGCATACTAAGTGCCGGTTCACACTACAACAACTTGGGATCCAACTTGTCAGACCTCAAGTTGCCCCAAGTCGCTGGACATAAGAAATTCCATTGAAGTTGAATGAGAGCCGTCTTAATGTACACTACTGAAGTTGCTCTGACTTCAGAAAAGGTTCCTGTACTACTTCAAGGCGACTTTTAGGCAACTTTTACCCATAGCTTTCAATGGAAGTTGCCTCCAAGTCGGATCTCCATCTATATTGAAGCAACTTTACAGGAAAAAGAAAATAATTTACACAGGTATTACCCATGTTTACCCAGGCAACCACCTCCCTCCCACAGAGCTAATTATTCTGTGATTGGCCACAGCCAAAGTCGCCTGTCCTGGAGGCAACTTTAAGTCGAATTGTAAGTTGCGCAAAGTCACGCTGAAGTCGCCTCCAAATCGCTTTGAAAAGTCGCGCTGTAAGTCAGGTTGCCCCTGTGTGAACCGAGCATAACGGTACACAATTGTCAGCCAAAAAACACGAACGTAGTGACGTATTAGATGTACTATGAGGAATTTCAGCTCTTGAATGGCGCCCTTTGGGCCCCTTTTACTAATTTTGTGCTTGGTGAGCATTGATTTTGAGTATGCGTGTTTGTACTTTCGACTTTTGTGTGACGGATTTGTGTACTGACCATCAGAAAATCTGACAACCAACCGCTGAAAATTTACTAGTATGTCATCCAACATTTGTTGGCCGAAAGTTGGACAACAATTGGAGCGTACTAACGGTCAGATTTTAGAACAACAGTCTGTCAACAGACAATCCCCTGCCAACAATGGGATCGTGTGTACGAGGCTTTAAGCCTCGTACACACAATCAGATTTTCCAATGGTAATTGTGTGATGGCAGGCTGTTGGCGGAAAATCGGACAATTGTCGGGTTTTTCACTTTTTCTGAAAGTGAGCACATGCAGTTGCCATGTTGCTGCACATGCTCCATGCACTACCCACACGGACGCATTGGCAATCTCATCCTGGAGGTGTTTTTCATTGGTAAGCAACCATTGGACCACACAGAATGTGGGGAGGGAAGCTCTGATACTAGAGAACAGAGAATATAGAAGGGGGAAAACGAGGGAAAGAAGGACAATAGAAGGCAGGGGGAGGCTATAAACAAATAAAAAATAATAAAAGAGCAATAGTAATGCAATATAGCATCATAAGCAATGCAATAGGTATCAAAGCACAAACAAGCCACATGCTGTGGTGCAGCAAAAATAAGGTATAATAAACATATATAGATAGGGGCAGAACGAAAAAATGTGTATGGTTATGTTCCGAATCGTTATTTACATAAATTAGTTTAGTTATATTTGTTTATTCCATTTAATTTGTTTTCCAAATTCGTTTTGCTTTTTCGTATTCAAATCGATTTGAATTTTTGGAATTCAAATTCAAATCGATTTCAATAGTTTTCAAATCAATTTTTAATAGTCTTCAAATTTGAATTTGAGTAGTTTTTGAATAGTTTTCGAATTTGAATAGTTTTTGAATTTCCAAAGAGAATAAAATAGAATAGAATATAACAATAGAAAAAAAAAATTGAATAGAAAAGAATCGCATATAACAGAAAATAAAAGAATAGAATAAATTAGAGTAAAACAGAACAAAATAGAATAGAAAATAAAGGAACACAATAGAATGGAATACAATAGAAACAGATATAATAGAATAAAAAATAATATAATAAAATAGAAAGAATATAACCATCTTCTGAAATTCAAATAGAAAAGAAAAGAATAGAAAGTAATATAATTTAAAAAAAATATAATAGAATAGAAACAATATAACAATTCCCCAAAATTCAAAGAGAATCAGTTCAAATTTGAATAGAATAGCAAATAATAGATTTGAATAAAATAGAAAATAACAAAATAGAATGGAATACAATAGAAACAAATAGAATAGAATAAAAAAGAATAGAATAAAATAGAATACAACCATCTTCTGAAATTTGAATAGAAAATAAAAGAATAGAAAGTAATATCATTAAAAAAATAGAATAGAATAGAAACAATATAACAATTTCCCAAAATTCAAATAGAATCAATTCAAATTTGAATAGAATAGAAAATAATAGATTTGAATAGAATAGAAAATAACAGAATAGTATAGAAAAAACAACAGAATATTCTAATCTATTCTTTTCTATTCAAATTCAAATTAATTCTATTTGAATGTTGGGAAATGGTTATATTATTTCTATTCTATTCTATTGTTTTTTTAATTCTATGTGTTTATTCTATTCTATTATTTTCAATTATATTATTTTATTTTCTATTCCCTTCTAGTCTAGTCTATTCTATTCTATTCTTTTCTATTCAAATTTGAATTTATTCTATTCGACATTTGAATTTCAGAAGATGGCTATATTCTTTCTATTCTATTCTATCCTCTTGTTTTTTTTCTATTCTGTTATTTTCTATTCTATTCAAATTAGAATTGATTCTATTAACATTTTGGGAAATGGTTATATCCTTTCTATGCTATTCTATTCTTTTTTTAACTCTATTATTTTCTATTCTATTATAGTTTATTCTAATCTATTCTTTTTTTTTCCTATTCTATTGTTTTCTTTTTTTATGTATTCATATTCAAATTTATTATGTTTGAAAGTCGAATTTCAGAAGATGTTCTTTCTATTTTATCATAATCTTTTTTTTAGTCTATTCTAGTCTATTCTATTCTATTTATTTATATTCTATTCTGTTCTTTTATTTTGTATTTTGTTCTGTTTTACTCTATTATATTCTATTCTTCTATTTTCTGTTATATTCTTTTGGATTTTATACTTTTCTATTTGATATACTATACTGTTCTATAATTCTACTGGGCATCCCATATATTCCCATCCCTATCCAAGTTCAAATCCCTCAATAAAAATACAAAAAAATTGCGTATGGACTGTTCATTGACTCAAGGTGATTGGGAAGTGAATGCCTGGCTGGGCAGGGTGACAGGTGGGCCGCAACTTTCAGCAGCCCCTAAGGGGGTATCACTATAGTTTTCTATCAGAATTCTCTGTTTAAACCCACTAGGATTAACCTTATCCAGTGTGAAAATAAAAATAAAAATAATAGATAATCCCAGTTATACCCCTGTAAGGTTTATTCACCTTCTCAATAATTATGGCCTGCCAATGCCATTTATCAACCTGGTGATGACTGATGGCAAAGCGCATTACTATGGTTTTCTGGGATGTATTCTTTTCCCAATCTCCTATTTTCAATATAAAATAAAATATATGTCTGGCTACTGTAATTTAGATTATACACTCCAATGTTTCTTGCAAGAGAAACATACCTGGGAGCTTATTGGATCTCTCCTGGCAATACCAGCTTTACTTCTCTTACTGGCTCTCTGGTTTGACAAGTCAAATTTTCTGGATTTATCCTTTGTATTTAAGGCAAAGTTATCTAACTCAGTGCATCACAGCACCTCTAAAAAGAGTTCAAACACTCCAGCGCTCAAGCAATAGTACATCCAATGGTATTACTGTAATGCTTCACCCAACACAGGGGAGGGCACAAATTCCTAGTGCATTACCACCAAAATTGTTTACCACCAAAATCAGTTGTATACTCACAAACATAATAAGAAATACGTTTATCAAAAATCAACTCCAGCCATGAGGCGATAGCATTTCACCATGTATGACACAGCTGGAAGGCTAAAGCATTTCGTGGCACATGCCCCCTTATTCAGAAGGGGGCATGCCTTCCAACTGTGTTATACATGGTCAGATGCAGAACAGAAATGGACCCAGCAGCAGGGACTTCATAGAGAAGTATCTGCTTTGACTAGTGCCGCTGGATTGGCAGAAAGGAAAAGTACAGATAAGAATATATACATACTATTCCTTATTTCTATAGCTCTTGCAAATTTCAGATTCAAATGTTTTATTGAATTAATAAACAACAAACAGGTAAGAAACAGACAGAAGAAGAAAGGCCTAGGGACCTTAATGCGTAAAACTATTTTAACCTAGGTCCCACACAAGGGTGGATATAACATAATACAAAGGCTTAGACATAGCAGCAATGCAGACCTGAGTAATATGAAATGCAAACATTTTGAAATAGGACATGATGAGAAAATAAAGAACCAAAGTCAGAAGAAAGCCTGATCAAAAATGAAACACTAGTGGGCTTCATAGGCCCCGGGTGAGCATGCAGAGCTCTTGTCAATTTCCATACCAAGCAAATACATTTGTGTACAAAACATTCTGGCAAGGTACCAAAGGAATATCATCATAATGATATTGTTGTATATTGTAAAATGTGAGCCAACTAATTGTAAAAACTGTTTGTCAATGTCCCTCTGCACAGGATTTAAAGGAACCACAATGTAACACCAGATGCATGCTATAGAGCTTGGATCCCTACCTGAATAAGGGAGGGACAACAAGGGAGCCAGGGACATGCACAGAGGATTAATGTCCAGAGTAGGGATGAGCCGAACACCTCCCGGTTCGGTTCACACCAGAACCTGCAAACGGACCGAAAATTTGCGCAAACTTTAGAACCCTATTGAAGTCTATGGGACTCGAACGTTTGAAATCAAAAGTGCTAAATTTAAAGGCTAATTTGCCTGTTATTGTCCTAAAAAGGGTTTGGGGACCCAGGTCCTGCCCCAGGGGACATGTATCAATGCAAAATAAGTTTTAAAAATGGCCTTTTTTTCGGGAGCAGTGATATTAATGATGCTTAACCACTTGCTGCCCTTCATATGACGGCGGGACGGTGCAGCTGTTATCCTGGGCCGTCGTCATATGATGTGACGGCCTTCCAGGCCCCCCAGGGGGCGCGCGCGCCCGCTGCGTCACTGAGGTCCCGGTGTGCGTGCCCGGCGGCCGCGATGTCCGCTGGGCACCCGCAATTGCCCGGTAACTGAGCAGGGCCGTGAATCTGTGTGTTTCCTGTCAGATGAGAGGAGATGTGTTCCTTGTACAGAGGAACACCGATCGGTCTCCTTCCCCTGTGAGTCCCCTCCCCCCACAGTTAGAATCACTCCTTAGGTACATAATTAACCCCTACAGCGACCCCTCCTGGTTAACCCCTTTATTGCCAGTCACATTTATACAGTAATCAGTGCATTTTTATAGTACGGATCGCTGTATAAATGTGAATGGTCCCAAAAATGTGTCAAAAGTGTCCGATGTGTCAACCGCAATATTGCAGTCCCGATAAAAATCGCAGATCGCCGCCATTACTAGTAAAAAAAAAAATAAAAATAAAAATGCTATAAATCTATCCCCTTATTTTGTAGACGCTATAACTTTTGCGCAAACCAATAAATATACGCTTATTGCAATATTTTTTACCACAAATATGTAGAAGAATACGTATCGGCCTAAACTGAGAAAAAATTTGTTTTAAAAAAATAAATAAAAATTCGGATATTTATTAAAGCAAAAAGTAAAAAATATTGTGTTTTTTTCAAACTTGTCACTCTTGTTTTGTTTATAGCGCAATAAATAAGAAACGCAGAGGTGATCAAATACCACCAAAAGAAAGCTCTATTAGTGGGGAAAAAATGATAAAAATTTCATTTGGGTACAGTGTTGCATGACCGCACAATTGTTATTTAAAATGCGACAGCGCTGAAAGCTGAAAATTGGCTTGGGCAGGAAGGGGATGAAAATGTCCCGTATGGAAGTGGTTAAAGTGAAAAAAAAGTGAAATATTCCTTTAAATATCGTACCTGGGGGTGTCTATAGTATGCCTGTAAAGTGGCGCGTGTTTCCCGTGCTTAGAACAGTCCCTGCACAAAATGACATTTTTAAAGGAATAAAAGTCATTTAAAACTGCTTGAAGCTTAAATGTAATGTTGGGTCCCGGCAATTTGGATGAAAATCAGTGAGACAAACGGCATAGGTACCCCCCCCAGTCCATTACCAGGCCCTTTGGGTCTTGTATGGATATTAAAGGAAACCCCGCACCCAAATTAAAAAAAGGAAAGGCGTGGGGCCCCCAGGCCCTATATACTCTGAACAGCAGTATACAGGCAGTGCAAACAAGACAGGGACTGTAGGTTTGTTGTTAAGTAGAATCTGTTTGTAATTTTGAACTGGTACATTTTTAACCTTTTTGGAAAACATAGGGAAGGGTTATCACCCCTGTGACATTTGTTTTGCTGTCTGTGCACCTCTTCAGAAGATTTCACTTCACTTTCTGTCCCAATGACAAATGTTTTTTGACAATTTGGGGTTTTTAGTGAAACAAGGATTGGTGATAAAGCATCAGTGGAGAGGAGACACATTTTTCCAATATTAACTCTTACAGGAGAGAATTTCCCTTCCTAGGGGTAGATTTCATCTCACTTCCTGTTGTCTCCTTCCGTTTGCAAGTAGGAGTCGTTTGTAAGTTAGATGTTTGAAAGTAAGGGCCTGCCCTATATACTCAGCAGAAATTGCGGCCTTAGGTGTTGGTGTTGCCACAACACTGTAAGCCCTCCCGTTACTCTTGGTGGGCGCAGGAATGGGTTCTGCTGTGAAATATTAGATCAAGAATTGTAATTACATGCCCCTGTTGAACAGGGTCAGAAAAATTGAGCCTTTGGTGGTGGTGGTGGTGCTGGTGCCACAACACTGTAAGTCCTCACAGTTACTCTTGGTGGGCGCAGAAACGGCCCTGCTGTGAAATATTAGATCAAGAATTGTAATTTCATGCACCTGTTGAACAGGGGCAGAAAAATTGGGCCTTTGGTGGTGGTGGTGGTGCTGGTGCTACAACACTGTAAGTCCCCACAGTTACTCTTGGTGGGTGCAGAAACGGGCCCTGCTGTGAAATATTAAATCAAGAATTGTAATTACATGTCCCTGTTGAACAGGGGCAGAAAAATTGGGCCTTAGGCACTGGTGCCACAACACTGCAACCCCTCACAGATACTCTAGTTGGAGCGCAGGAATGAGGCCTCCTGCAAAATATTGCATCAAAAATTGTAATTACACGTCCCTGTTAAACAGGGGCTGAAAAATTGGGCCTTAGGCACTGGTGTTGGTGCCACAACACTGCAACCCCTCACAGATACTCTAGTTCAGTGGTTCTCAACTCCTGTCCCCAGGACCCACTAACAGGCCAGGTTTTATGTATTACCTTGGGGAGATGCAGACTAGAATACTGCAATCACTGAGCAGCAAATGATATCACCTGTGATGTATTTCAGTTATCTTGCAAACCTGGCCTGTTAGTGGGCCCTGAGGACCGGAGTTGAGAACCACTGCTCTAGTTGGAGCGCAGGAACGAGCCCTGCTGCAAAGTATTGCATCAAAAATTGTAATTACACACCCCTGTTAAACAGGGGCTGAAAAATTGGGCCGTAGGCACTGGTGCTGGTGCCACAACACTGCAACCCCTCTGTCAGGAAAGAGGCAAATACCAGTCTCGCCAATATCACTGCCTTCCTTCGCACATGCGCGGTAGAGAGGCACTCCGGTGCATCCCTGGGCACAATACACCGAAACAGCTAATGCGTGTGCGCAATTCGTCTAAACGTTTGTGTGCACTTCAGCAAAACGGCTAATGCGCGATTCAGCAGAACGGCGAATGCATGTACGCAATAGCACGCACAACATGAGCCTCCCACTGGCCTATAAAAGCCATTCTGTCATGAGAGGGTTTACCCGTTGGTGGCGCTATCGGTCTCTTGGATCGCAGTACCAGTGTCCATCAGCAGGTGTCTTCCAACACCTAGGACCTGTAGTAGGAGGTCTTTCCTGCTGGTGGCACTGTTGCATCCTTGGGCCGTAGCACCGGTGTCAACCAGCGGGTGCACTCTGGCAGTGTGGAGCAAACAGCACACACTGCACTCAGCTGTGACATGAGGTCAATTACCACAGCCTTATAAATACCCGGCAAGCCCTCATAGGCTTGCCTTGGTATCTCTCTCCCTGCATTCTGACTTTGCTGCCTGTTATTTTGACCTTGAGCCTGCATCTGCCTTGTCCTGACCTGATCTGATCCAATCCCTATCCTGAGCCCTTCCTGGTCCTGTCCCTTCTGTTCCTGGTTACCTTGGATCCCTGCCCTGAACCCCATCCATCCATCCTCTCCCTGTCCTGTTCGGTTTCCCGTCCTTACCCATCTGCTGACTTCCCTGTGTATGACCTTGGCTTGGCTTTGTTTACGATTACGGTATCTCCATTTACTTGTATATATTGTTGTTTGTAGTGGGTTGTTGTGTTGGTTTTGCACTGTTTATATTCCTTTTACTTATCACTTGTTTAATAAACACCTTTATTTCACTTACATGTGTTTCTGGTCTCCTCTGTGCAGTCCACACAGTCTGGTCAATTAGATTCTCTGACACATTCTGTGCCATAACCAGATTGCTGGTTTGTCTTTCAGCTCCCCGTGTTTTTCCTGCTTGTATCCTGATTCTTGATTACCTGTTGTGACCCGGATTGACCTTGACCTGCTCTGATCTCTACCTGTATCTGTCCCTCGGCTTGCCTTCCAGACTTCTCCACTTGCTTACTGTGTTTGACCCTCGGCCTGTCTACGGATATTGCTTCCTGTCTCCAGTGATTGACCCTCAGCCTGCTCCTGGACTTTGCTACTGTCTTCAGTGCTCGACCCCTGGCTTGCTCACAGAATTTGCTTCCAGTTACCTGTGTTTGACCCTCAACCTGTTTTACGGACTTTGCTATCAATCTTCAGTACTAAGTCATCAGCCTGCTGACAGACCTGCTAACAGTCCTTTGCACTAGACTGTTTTTGCCTATCTAGAGACTCTTACTAGTCAACGGTGTTTGACCCCCATCCTGTTGTTGGATCAGCTGTTCATCCTCCTTCTTGAGCTTCAGCATCTTCCAGTCCTGCACAGCTGTCTCCCTGCCAGGGACCTTCACGCAAGACCTGCCCAGCCTGCTGGTGACTCGTGCCTCTTTGTGCCCTTCACCCCCTGTACCATCTCCAGGAGTGGAGTGCGCTTAGTCGCAAGAGGTTACCGCTCTCAGCATCTTGGCCTCGGGGAGTACCCTTATCTGACAGAACAAAACAGCCATGTCAGAGGCTGACAGAGCGGGTTCTCCTCTTGAGGCCCTGTGCCAGCAGGTTGCAGCCCTCACACAAGTCGTCCAAAAATTGCAGGAGGGTTATGTCCAAATGGAGGGTCATCTCCAGCATCTGTCCGGGTCACCTGCTCCAGCTGCCGCAGCTCCTATAACTTCTTCTGGGGTCACCTCGCCTCAGGTACAGACCAGCTCTACTGTGATAATGGCCCTCCCTGAACCCAGGGTTCCTACACCTGAGCGATTTGTTGGAGACCAGAATAAATTCAGAGCTTTCAAGAACGCCTGCTCCTTGTACCTGGCCCTCCAACCCAGAACTTTCTCTACAGAAGTTGTAAAAGTTGGATTCGTAATCTCCTTACTATCCGAAGAGCCGCAGGCCTGGGCTCATAACCTTATGGAGCAAAGAAGCCCTAAACTAAACTCACTGGACTCTTTCTTTGAATCTATATCTCAATTGTATGATGACCCCCAGCGCACTGCCACAGCCGAAGTCATCCTACACACCCTCTCCCAAGGGAAAAGACCAGTAGAAGACTACACGGTTGACTTCCAAAAATGGTCGGCTGATACAGCATGGAACGAAGCTGCCCTCAAGTACCAATACCGTCAGGGTCTTTCTGGGACTCATAAGGATGAGCTGGCTCGGGTCGAGACTCCAACTACTCTGCAGGAGTTATTCCAATTGGCCATCAAACTGGACAGGCGCATGCGTGAACGGCGCTCCGAGGGCTTTCAGTCTTTACGACCTACCTGGATGCTTCCCAAGCCTTCTTCAACCTACCCTCCATCCCCAGCTCCTTCTGCTGTTCCTGCTCCAGAGAGTGAGCCCATGCAATTAGGACTGGTCCGATTTCTCCTCTCACTCCAGATGAAAGACAACGGACGCGGCAAGCCAATTTGTGCCTATATTGTGAGGGTTCAGGACACTTCCTACGCAACTGTCCCGTGAGACCCAGTAGGTCACACTCCCAGTTTACCATGAACTCTTAGGTCACTGATCCTGCTCAAACTCATGTCATCCTTCCTGTCTCCTTAAAGGTGGCGGAATAGGGAATCCGGCTTCTGGCCATAATTGATTCAGGGGCTTGCAGTTGCTTCCTAGATGCATCTCTAGCACAAAGATTACGCATTTCTCTCTTGAACAAGAAGCAAAGCCTCCAGGTCCACCTGGCTGATGGGTCTCTACCTTGTTCAGGACCCGTCACTCAAGAGACTAGACCCATTCTCACCACTACAGATTCCGGCCATCAGGAACTCTTGTGTTTTGACATTATCTGCTCCCCAATGTTCCCCATTATCTTGGGACTTCCCTGGCTGCAGGCCCATGATCCCCAGATTAATTGGAGCAAGAAAGAGATTTCTTTTTCCTCGGATTACTGTTCTCAACACTGTCTAAACCCAGTTACAGCTTCCTGTTTGACTGTGCAACCGGTACCTGACAACCTTCAACATGTTCCTCCAGTATATCTTGAATTCAGGGATGTTTTTGACAAGAAAAAAGCCGTCAGTTTGCCACCTCACCGGTCTTACGACTGTCCTATTGATTGATGGGCACATATTTCCCTTATCAGAGACTGAATTGGAAGCCCTCCGGGTTTACATCGATGAGAATTTGGAAAAGGGCTTCATCCGCCCATCCTCCTCGCCGGCTGGAGCCGGCATCTTCTTTGTCGAAAAAAAAGGATGGTTCTCTAAGACCCTGTGTTGATTATAGGGAACTCAATAAAATAACAGTGAAGAACAGGTACCCGCTTCCACTCATTCCAGAGTTGTTCCAGCGGTTCCGAACTGCACAAATTTTTTCCAAATTAGACTTACGTGGTGCATACAACCTCATCTGGATTCATGCTGGTGACGAGTGGAAGACCGCCTTCAGATCCAGATTCGGACATTTTGAGTACTTGGTGATGCCTTTGGGTTATGCAATGCCCCGGCCACTTTTCAATACTTGGTAAATGACATTTTTGGAGAGTACCTTGATAATTTCGTAATTGTGTACTTAGATGACATCCTTATTTTCTCTGCTACCTTTGAACTACACCAGACTCATGTAAAGAAAGTTCTTACTATCCTCAGAAAACATGGACTTTACCTTAAAGCAGAGAAATGTGAATTTGAAAAAACTGTTGTTCAATTTCTAGGATTCATTATTTCCACCAATGGGGTCGCAATGAACCCGGAAAAGGTTGAAGCAATTCAAGAATGGCCGGCCCCTGCAGATAAAAAAGGTGTCCAGCGGTTCATTGGCTTCACTAATTTTTATCGAAGGTTTATTAAAAATTTTTCTTCCATTGTCTCGCCCATTACCCAGCTGACCCGCCAACAAAATCATTTTCGGTGGTCCCAGAAAGCTCAAGAGGCTTTTGATGAGTTGAAGGCTCTGTTTACTTCTGCATCTATGCGGCAGCATCCAGACCCCGCACTACCCTTCATATTGGAAGTAGACGTTTCAGAGGCGGCTACAGGTGCTATTCTGCAGTGATGGGAGTAAGTCTCACATGTGCAAGTCACAAGCAAGTCTCAAGTCTTAACCTTCAAGTCACAAGCAAGTCCCAAGTTACTGTGGCGAAAAGCAAGCAAGTCAAGTCGAGTCCCTGCTAGAAGTCAAGCAAGTCAAGTCAAGTCATTTATTTTGGTCAAGTCACAAATTAAGTCAAAATACTGATCTACCCCAAAGTCGGGACTTGGGGGGGAGCTTTCTTTTGTGGGTTTTGTGGGGGGGGGCGGCTTTTGCCTAGGCCAAGACACAGCACTGGTGGTGCCAAGTCATTGCAAGTCAAATAGCCCAAGTCAAAGTCAAGTCGCAAGTCATTAGTGACAAGTCAAAGTCAAGTCGAGTCATTTATTTAATTTTGTCAAGCAAGTGGCAAGTCCTCAAACAGGTGACTCGAGTCTGACTCGAGTCAAGTCATGTGACTCGAGTCCCCCACCTCTGCTATTCTGTCTCAGAGACGGGGTCCCAAGTCCCTCCTTCATCCAGTAGCCTTTGCTTCACGCAAACTAAGCCCTCCTGAAAGAAATTACAGTGTTGGAGACTGTGAGTTATTAGCCATCAAGTTCGCTTTGGAGGAATGGAGATATCTGTTGGAGGGTGCGTTCCATTCTATAATGATTTTCACAGACCAAAAGAACTTGGAATACCTCAGAACAGCCAAGCGCCTAAATCCCTGACAAGCTCGGTGGTCACTCTTCTTCTCCAGATTCAATCTTCACATTTTTTACATACCTGGTTCCAAGAACGGGAAAGCGGACGCACTCTCCCGGATGTTCCCAGAGTCCCCTCAAATAACAGAAACTAGCACCATCCTTTCCCCGCAGAATTTTTGCCTCATCACCCAGTCTGACCTCAGAACCGCCATTAAACAAGCTTACACCCACTGTACTGAGGCAGATGTGCCTTTTTTGAAGAAACGGGATGACTTACATTGGGCCCTGAATAAAATTTTTGTCCCGCTTGAGGTAAGACCTCTGATCCTGGAGACTTTTCATGACCACAAACTGGCAGGTCATTTCGGAGCTCTAAAGACCACTGAACTAGTCTCTCGTTCCTTTTGGTGTCCTGGTTGGAGATGGGACTGCAAGGATTACGTCTCCTCATGTATCTTCTGTCAGGGAAACAAGGGGCCAAACGACCATGGAAGGAAGTGTCTATGGACTACATTGTGGAATTACGACCATCTGAAGGGTTCTCTACCGTTTTTGTCATTATTGACAGCCTCTCTAAGATGGCACACTTTCTCCCCATGGTGGGCACTCCCTCTGCCCTGGATACAGCTAATATGTTCATCAAGGAAGTAGTAAGGCTTCACGGGGTACTCAGCTACTAACCAAACGCCTTTCTGGTCCAACTTCGGGTTTCATCCCTCCTTTCTTCCTAATTCCTTCCCTGAAATTTCAGTTCTGGCTGTGCAAGACCGCATAACTTCCATCCAGTCAAATTTCCAAAAAATTCAGGAAACCATGCAGAAGGCAAAGGACAGTTACAAGGACACTACGACAAGGGAAGAAAGGAAAATCCAGCCTTCAAGGTAGGGGATGAAGTCTGGCTATCCGCCATCAACCTTAGGCTACCTTGTCCTTCTCGGAAATTAGGACCGAAATTGCAGCCCTGCTGCAAAGTATTGCATCAAAAATTGTAATTACACACCCCTGTTAAACAGGGGCTGAAAAATTGGGCCTTAGGCACTGGTGCTGGTGCCACAAAACTGCAACCCCTCTGTCAGGAAAGAGGCAAGTACCAGTCTCGCCAATATCACTGCCTTCCTTCGCACATGCGCGGTAGAGCAGCACTCTGGCGCATCCCTGGGCACAATACAGCGAAACAGCTAATGCGCGCGCGCAATTCGGCTAAACGTCCAATGTTTATGTGCACTTCAGCGAAACAGCTAATGCGTGTGCGCGATTCAGCGGAACGGCGAACACGCGTACGCAATAGCACGCACAACATGAGCCTCCCACTGGCCTATAAAAGCCACTCTGTGCCATGACCAGATTGCTGGTTTGTCTTTCAGCTCCCCGTGTGTTTCCTGCTTGTATCCTGATTCTTGATTACCTGTTGTGACCCGGATTGACCTTGACCTGCTCTGATCTCTACCTGCATCTGACCTTTGGCTTGCCTCCCAGACTTCTCCACTTGCTTACTGTGTTTGACCCTCGGCCTGTCTACGGATATTGCTTCCTGTCTCCAGTGATTGACCCTCAGCCTGCTCCTGGACTTTTGCTACTGTCTTCAGTGCTTGACCCCTGGCTTGCTCACAGACTTTGCTTCCAGTTACCTGTGTTTGACCCTCGGCCTGTTTTACAGACTTTGCTATCAATCTTCAGTACTAAGTCATCGGCCTGCTGACAGACCTGCTAACAGTCCTTTGCACTAGACTGTTTTTGCCTATCTAGAGACTCTTACTAGTCAAAGGTGTTTGACCCCCGGCCTGTTGTTGGATCAGCTATTCATCCTCCTTCTTGAGCTTCAGCATCTTCCAGTCCTGCACAGCTGTCTCCCTGCCGGTGACCTTCACGCAAGACCTGCCCAGCCTGCTGGTGACTCGTGCCTCTTTGTGCCCTTCACCCTCTGTACCATCTCAAGGAGTGGAGTGCGCTTAGTCGCAAGAGGTTACCGCTCTCAGCATCTCAGCCTCGGTGAGTACCCTTATCTGACACCCTCGCAGATACTCTAATTGGAGCGCAGGAACAAGCCCTGCTGCAAAGTATTGCATCAAAAATTGTAATTACATGCCCCTGTTAAACAGGGGCTGAAAAATTGGGCCTTAAGCACTGGTGCTGGTGCCACAACACTGCAACCCCTAATAAATACTCCACTTGAGCACAGCAACTAACCCTCCTTGCAAAATATTTCCTCCAAAATTGTAATTACACGCTCCTGTTAAACAGGGGCTGAAAAATTGGACCTTAGCCACTGGTGGCGGCGCCCAGAACCAAAAATATTCTTACAAGCTATCAGCATGATCATTGAGAAGGAAGAGGATAGTCACTCAGCATAACAGGATAGTCACTCAGCATCAGCATAGGCAGTCTTGAAGGGATCTGACATTTCAAAAAAAATTATTCGGTTACATCAGCATCAGGTGCTTGGTAGCTGGTGGTGATCCAAGACTGATTCATTTTTATGAAGGTCAGTCGATTGACCAAGTCGGTGGACAGGCGCACCCTGTGATCGGTTACAAAGCCTCCAGCAGCACTAAATGTGCGTTCCGAAAGAACGTTGGATGCATTACAGGCCAGTAGCTCAATTGCAGACTGTACAAGCTCTGGCCAGTGATCCATCCTCAAGACCCAGTAACCCAGAGGATTTTCGGTGGGAAAGGTGTACAAGTCAGATCTTGCCCCTAGGTATTTCTGCACCATGTAAAACAGATGCTGGCGACGGTTGCTGGAACCGACCATACCTTGGGGCTGTGGACTAAAAAATTGTCTGAACGCATCGGTCAGACAGCCACCTTCTTCACCGCTCTTTCTTTGACTGACCGAAGCCTCAGCGACACGTTGTCCAGGAACAGGAGTTTGTGACCTCCCAGTCTCTGAGAACGCATTGCACAGACCTTTCTGCAAGGCCTCCCAAAGATGTTTCATCCTCTGCTCCCTCTGCATTGGCAAGATAAGGTCCGCGACCTTACCCTTGTAACGTGGATCAAGGAGGGTTGTCAACCAGTATTGATCCCTCTCCTTCATACAACGAATACGAGGATCCTTCCGCAGGCTTTGCAGGATCAGGGAGGCCATGCAGCGTATGTTTGCTGAGGCATTCAGTCCGGAGTCTTCTGGGTCACTAAGGATGACATGATCCGCAGCCACCTCCTCTCAGCCACGTACAAGTCCATGGGTTTCTTGTTACTGTAAATGATCCCTTAAAGACTGCTGCTGATGCTGAGTGCCAGGCTCCACCTCCATACTGACACAATCCTCCTCCTCCTCGTCCTCTTCCTGTGTGATCGGCGGGCACGCAGAAACACTGTCTGGATAAAGGGGGCCTTGAGAGCTAAGGAAGTCCTCCTCTTCCTGCCCTGTCCATTATTCCACGCAGCGTGTGCTCCAACAGGTGGACAAGGGGGACAGTGTCACTGATGCATGCACTGTCACTGCTCACCATCCTCATGGCCTCCTCAAATGGTGACAGGACAGTGCATGCATCCCTGATCATGGCCCACTGGCGTGGGGAAAAAAAAAAACAAGCTCCCCTGACCCTGTCCTGGTGCCATAGTCACACAGGTACTCATTGATGGCCCTCTGCTGCGTGTGCAGCCGCTGCAGCATGGCCAACGTTGAGTTCCACCTGGTGGGCATGTCACAGATTAGGCGGTTCTTGGGCAGGTTAAATTCTTTTTGGAGGTCAGCCAGCTGAGCACTGGCATTATGTGACCTGTGGAAATGCACTCAGACTTTCCTGGCCTGCCTCAGGACATCCTTTAAGCCCGGGTACCTGCCCAAGAACCGCTGCACCACCAAGTTAAGGACATGAGCCAAAGAGGGCACATGGGTCAGTTGTCCCTGTTGGAGGGCGGAGGGGAGGTTGGTGCCATTGTCGCAAACCACCATACCAGCCTTAAGCTGGCGTGGCGTCAACCACCTCTGAACCTGCCCCTGCAGAGCTGACAGAATCTCTGCCCCAGTGTGGCTCCTGTCCCCCAAGCACACCAGCTCAAACACCGCATGGCATCTTTTTGCCTGTGTGCTTGTGTAGCCCCTTGAACGCCTACGGAGCACCGCTGGTTCCGAAATCAGCACAGGAAGAGGCCATGAAGGAAGAAGAAGATGAGGGGTGGAGGAGAGAGGTGTGGCAGAATAACCACTAGTAGTATTTTGGAGGAGTGGTGGCGGAACAACCTCCAACACTACTGCACCCTGTCCTGCATTCTTCCCAGCTGCCAGAAGAGTCATCCAGTGCACGGTGAAAGATAGGTAGCGTCCCTGTCCATGCCTGCTGGACCATGAGTCAGCGGTAATATGCACCTTACCGCTGACCGCCCTGTCCAGCGAGGCCAAGACATTGCCTTCCACATGCCAGTAGAGAGCCGGAATCGCCTTCCATGAGAAAAAGTGGCATTTGGGAACCTGCCTCTGAGGAAACGCACATTCCACAAACTCATGGAAGGGGGCAGAGTCTACCAACTGAAAAGGCAGCAGTTGAAGTGCTAGCAATTTAGCCAAGCTAGCATTTAACTGCTGGGCATGTGGATGGCTGGGAGTAAACTTCTTTCGGCGGTGCAGCAGCTGGGGCAGGGAAATTTGTCTGGTACAATCTGACATCGGTGTACCGATAGCAGATTGCCCCCAAGTACTTGGCTGCGACACACCTAATTCTATACCTTCATTCCTTTCAGTGCAGGTCTCAGAGAGGACTGAAGGTATAGTGGGGTTGGAGATCCCAGCTGATGAGGAGCAAGGAGAGGTCCTCTTTGTTCTTTGGTGTGGGTCTTTTAGGTACGCTTACCAACGAACTGCATGGCAGGTCGACATACGTCTGGTCAAGCATTCGGTGCCCAAGCGGGTGATGTTTTGGCCACGCGAGATACGCTTGAGACATATGTTACAATTAGCAGCAGTAGGATCTGATGCACTCGTCTCAAAAAAGGCCCACACCAAAGAACTTTTGGAATAACGTGCAGAGACAGAGCTCTGCGGTGTGATGCAGTCGATGTGCTGCCCTTAAACCGGCCCCTCGAGGGCATCCTGCCTCATTGGTGATGTGCCTCCTCCTCCCCTCTCCTATCAGACATCCACATGGAATCAGTTACTTCCTCATCATCCCCTCCCTCCTCATCACTGGAGCAAAGCTGGCAGTATGCTGCAGCTGGGGAACATGACTGCCAGATTGCTGTCCTTCTTGGGCAACCCCTCTCTCTGGGCTCACGTTACTGCCTTCCTCTAGCTGGGTACCATCATCAGAGCCTTCAAAACGCTGGGCATCCTCCTGGAGCATGTACCCAACACTGTGGTCAGACAGTTCGGGGGACTCCTTAGGAGAACATGGTGGGGCTAGGGAAGTAGTGACTGATGCCATTGAGCCGAGGGAAGAGACCGTGTTGGCAGCTGCTTTGCCAGACAAAGTACCCTGAGCCTGGGTGAGAGAGAATGAGGAGGATGAGGATGGCTTGGTCATCCACTCTACCAAGTATTCCGCATGTTGCGGCTAAATACGGCCAGCTGTCGAAAAAAAAAAGGCCAAGCGTGTCCCATGGCCACGTGCTGATGAGGATGCACCGTTTCCACGACCAGCACTGTTGCCTCTAGACACAGAGCCTGCTTGCCCTCTTTTATTGGCTTGTGACTGTCTGCCTCTCCTTGTTGGCCTTCCAGACATACTAATGGCCTGCAGTGAGATGTAGCTGCACAAAGCTGGGATGTATATATATATTGATACTGCAGCTAGCAAAATCAACTTCCTGCCTGTAATATTATTAGTATGGGAACACTAGAAAATTTTTTCAGGTAGCTTTAGGTGCACACTGTGCAGAGGACACAGTACACTAACTGTAAATACTGTAGCTGCCTGTCTGTGGTATTAATAGGATTTGAACAACAGCAATTGTCTTCAAGTAGCTTTAGGTGCACACTGTGCAGAGGATGCAGTACACTAACTGTAAATACTGTAGCTGTCTGCCTGTGGTATTATTATAGGATCAGAAGAACACCACCAATTTTATTCAGGTACCTTTAGGTGCACACTGTGTAGAGGACACAGTACACTAACTGTAAATACTGTAGCTGCCTGTCTGTGGTATTAATAGGATCAGAACAACAGCAATTGTCTCCAGGTAGCTTTAGGTGCACACTGTGCATAGGATGCATTACACTACTTTGTAAATACTGCAGCTGCCTGTGGTACTGTACTAATAGGATCAGAAGAACACCACCAATTTTTTTCAGGTAGCTTTAGGTGCACACTGTGCAGAGGATGCACTACACTAACTTGTAAATACTGCAGCTTCCTGCGGTACTGTACTAATAGGATCAGAAGAACACCACTAATTTTCTTCAGGTAGCATTAGGTGCACACTGTGCAGAAGATGCACTACACTAACTTGTAAATACTACAGCTGCCTGCGGTACCAATAGGATCAGAAGAACGCCACCAATTTTCTTCAGGTAGCTTTAGGTGCACACTGTGCAGAGGACACACTACACTAATTTGTAAATACTGCAGCTGCCTGCGGTACTGTACTAATAGGATCAGAAGAACACCACTGATTTTCTTCAGGTAGCTTTAGGTGCACACTGTGCAGAGGACGCACTACACTAATTTGTAAATACTGCAGCTGCCTGTGGTACTGTACTAATAGGATCAGAAGAACACCACTCATTTTATTCAGGTAGCTTTAGGCGCACACTGTGCAGAGGACGCACTACACTAACTTGTAAATACTGCAGCTTCTTGCGGTACTGTACTAATAGGATCAGAAGAACACCACCAATTTTCTTCAGGTAGCTTTAGGTGCACACTGTGCAGAAGACGCACTACACTAACTTGTAAATACTACAGCTGCCTGCGGTACTAATAGGATCAGAAGAACACCACCAATTTTCTTCAGGTAGCTTTAGGTGCACACTGTGCAGAGGACGCACTACACTAGTTTGTAAATACTGCAGCTGCCTGCGGTACTGTACTAATAGGATCAGAAGAACACCACTCATTTTCTTCAGGTAGCTTTAGGTGCACACTGTGCAGAGGACGCACTACACTAACTTGTAAATACTGTAGCTTCCTGCGGTACTATACTAATAGGATCAGAAGAACACCACCAATTTTCTTCAGGTAGCTTTAGGTGCACACCGTGCAGAGGACGCGTTACACTAACTTGTAAATACTACAGCTGCCTGCGATATTAATAGGATCAGAAGAACACCACCAATTTTCTTCAGGTAGCTTTAGGTGCACACTGTGCAGAGGACGCACTACACTAATTTGTAAATACTACAGCTACCTGTGGTACTGTACTAATAGGATCAGAAGAACACCACTAATTTTCTTTAGGTAGCTTTAGGTGCACACTGTGCAGAGGACGCACTACACTAATTTGTAAATACTGCAGCTACCTGTGGTGCTGTACTAATAGGATCAGAAGAACACCACTAATTTTCTTCAGGTAGCTGTAAATACTGTAAAAACACCTGCCTGCCTGTCAGTAGGAAGAGAATAACAGGAATGGATCTAGCTAAACTGAATACAGTGTGTATATATATATATATATATATATATATATATATACACACAACACCTAGGGTGTATATATATACACAATACACTGTAAGGGCAGCTAACTGACTCGCCTGCCTACTCTATCTAACTTAAATCAAATGACACTGTCTCTCTGTCTATCTATCTCTCTCTCAACGCCGAAACACAATACAGGCTTTGCTATATAAGGGAATAAGATTGTAAGAAGCTCACTGTGAATTGGCAAATAAAGCTGTTATGCATCATGAGCCACCAGTGAGCTTCTAGCCAATAGGATTCTTTTTGTTGATCTCATAAAATAAAGTTACATCCCGTATTCTGGATGACTTCTGCATTTTCACTCAAACGTGTAAGAAGCTCAACCTTATGTGTCACACAATTGAAATAAATTGTATGCTTTCAATAAATCTGGAGTAGGGATGAGCTTCATGTTCCAGTTGAACCCATGTTTGACTCGAACATCGTCTGTTTGCCCGTTCGCCGAATTGCGAACGATATCGGCCGTTCGCGCCAAATTCGTGTGGCGCGTCACGACCCATAATTCACTGCAGCATCGCAGTGCATTGCTGGCTGATGATTGGCCAAGCATGCACTATGACCCGCATGCTTGGCCAATCACAGCACCGTCTGTAGAGAGAGCTGTAATTGGTCAAAGCCAGGGTGGCTCAGGGGGTTTAGTACACGCCCCACACTATATAAGGCCGCCTGCACGGCGGCCCTGTGTAGTGTTTGTTCCGGCGTTGAGAGACAGAGACAGAGAGACAGTGTCATTTGATTTAAGTTAGATAGATTAGGCAGGACAGTCAGTCAGTTAGCTGCACTTACAGTGTATTGTGTATATATATATATACATCCTAGGTGTTGTGTGTGTGTGTATATATATATATATATATATACACTGTATTTAGTTTAGCTAGATCCGTTCCTGTTATTATCTTCCTAATGACAGCCAGGCTTGTGTTTTTACAGTATTTACAGCTACCTGAAGAAAATTGCTGGTGTTCTTCTGATCCTTTTAGTACCACAGTCAGGCAGCTAGACTATTTACAGTTAGTGTAGTGCGTCCTCCTCACAGTGTTCAGCTAAAGCTACAAGTTAGTTTAGTGTGACCTCTGCACAGTGTTCAGCTAAAGCTACAAGTTAGTGTAGTGCGACCTCTGCACAGTGTTCAGCTAAAGCTACAAGTTAGTGTAGTGCGTCCTCCTCACAGTGTTCAGCTAAAGCTACAAATTAGTGTAGTGCGTCCTCTGAACAGTGTTCAGCTAAAGCTACAAGTTAGTGTAGTGTGACCTCTGCACAGTGTTCAGCTAAAGCTACAAGTTAGTGTAGTGCGTCCTCTGAAAAGTGTTTAGCTAAAGCTACAAGTTAGTGTAGTGCGACCTCTGCACAGTGTTCAGCTAAAGCTACCTGTAGAAGGTTGGTGGTGTTTTCCTGATCCTATCACTACCACAGGCAGCTACATTATTTTAATGTTAGTGTAGTGCGTCCTCTTCACAGTGTTCAGCTAAAGCTACCTGTAGAAGATTGGTGGTTTTTTCCTGATCCTATCACTACCGCAGGCAGCTACATTATTTACACTTTAGTGTAGTGGGACCTCTGCACAGTGTTCAGCTAAAGCTACCTTTAGAAGGCTGGTGGTGTTTTCCTGATCCTACCACTACCGCAGGCAGCTACATTATTTACACGTTAGTGTAGTGCGTCCTCTGCAGTGTTCAGCTAAAGCTATCTGTAGAAGATTGGTGGTGTTTTCCTGATCTTATCACTACCGCAGGCAGCTACATTATTTACACGTCAGTGTAGTGCGACTCTCTGCACAGTGTTCAGCTAAAGCTACCTGTAGAAGGTTGGTGGTGTTTTCCTGATCCTATCACTACTGCAGGCAGCTACATTATTTTAACGTTAGTGTAGTGCGTCCTCCTCACAGTGTTCAGCTAAAGCTACCTGCAGAAGGTTGGTGGTGTTTTCCTGAACCTATCACTACCGCAGGCAGCTACATTATTTTAACGTTAGTGTAGTGCGTCCTCTGCACAGTGTTCAGCTAAAGCTATCTGTAGAAGGTTGGTGGTGTTTTCCTGATCCTATCACTACCGCAGGCAGCTACATTATTTACACATTAGTGTAGTGCGACCTCTGCACAGTGTTCAGCTAAAGCTACCTGTAGAAGGTTGGTGGTGTTTTCCTGATCCTATTACTACCGCAGGCAGCTACATTATTTTAACGTTAGTGTAGTGCGTCCTCTTCACAGTGTTTAGCTAAAGCTACCTGTAGAAGGTTGGTGGTGTTTTCCTGATCCTATCACTACCGCAGGCAGCTACATTATTTTAACGTTAGTGTAGTGCGTCCTCTGGACAGTGTTCAGCTAAAGCTATCTGTAGAAGGTTGGTGGTGTTTTCCTGATCCTATCACTACCGCAGGCAGTTACATTATTTACACGTTAGTGTAGTGCGACCTCTGCACAGTGTTCAGCTAAAGCTACTTGTAGAAGGTTGGTGGTGTTTTCCTGATCCAATCACTACCGCAGGTAGCTACATTATTTACACGTTAGTGTAGTGCGACCTCTGCACAGTGTTCAGCTAAAGCTACCTGTAGAAGGTTGGTGGTGTTTTCCTGATCCTATCACTACCGCAGGCAGCTACATTATTAACACGTTAGTGTAGTGCGTCCTCTACACAGTGTTCAGCTAAAGGTATCTGTAGAAGGTTGGTGGTATTTTCCAGATCCTATCACTACCGCAGGCAGCTACATTATTTTAACGTTGGTGTAGTGCGTCCTTTGCACAGTGGTCAGCTAAAGCTACAAGTTAGTGTAGTGCGACCTCTGCACAATGTTCATCTAAAGCTACCTGTAGAAGATTGGTGGTGTTCTCATACTACAGGCAGGCAGTTGATTTTGCAAGCTGCAGTATCTACATATATATATATATATATATATATTTATCCCAGATTAGTGCAGCTACATCTCACTGCAGGCCATTAGTATGTCTGGAAGGACAACAAGGGGAGGCAGACAGTCACAAGCCAATAAAAGAGGGCAAGCAGGCTCTGTGTCTAGAGGCAACAGTGCTGGTCATGGACACAGTGCATCCTCATCAGCACCTGGCCTTGGGACACGCTTGGCCTTTTTTTCGGCAGCTGGCCGCGTTGAGCCGCAACATGCGGAAGACTTGGTCGAGTGGTCCAAGCTGTCCTCATCCTTCTCATCCTCTCTCACCCATGCTCAGGGTACTTTGTCTGGCAAAGCAGCTACCAACACGGTCTCTTCCCTCGGCTCAATTGCATCAGTGACTCCTTCCGTAGCCCCACCATGTCCTCCTGAGGAGTCCCTCGAACTGTTTGACCACAGTGTTGGGTACATGCTCCATGATACTGAGCTAGATGAAGGCAGTAATGTGAGCATGGACAGAGGGGGTACCCAAGAAGGACAGCAATCTGGCAGTCATGCTCCCCCTGCTGCAGCATACTGCCAGGATTGCTCCAGTGATGAGGAGGGAGGGGATGATGAGGTCACTGACTCACCGTGGGTGCCTGATAGGAGAGAGGAGGAAGAGGAGGCACATCACCAACGATGCAGGATGCCCTCCAGGAGCCAGCCTAAGGGCAGCACACTGACTGCATCACACCACAAAGCTTCGCATGTGCAGGGCGCTGCTGTCTCTGCACGTTATTCCAAAAGTTCTTTGATGTGGGCCTTTTTTGAGACGAGTGCATCAGATCGCACCGCTGCTATTTGCAACATATGTCTCAAGCGTATCTCGCGTGGCCAAAACATCTCCCGCTTGGGCACCACATGCTTGACCAGACATATGTTGACCTGCCATGCAGTTCATTGGCAAGCGTATCTAAAAGACCCACACCAAAGAACAAAGAGGACCTCTCCTTGCTCCTCATCAGCTGAGATCTCCAACCCCACTATACCTTCAGTCCTCTCTGAGACCTGCACTGAGAGGAATTAAGTTGTAGACTTAGGTGTGTCACAGCCAAATACTTGTGGGCAATCTGCTTTCGGTACACCGACGTCAGATTGTATCAGGCAAATTTCCCTGCCCCAGCTGCTGCACCGCCGAAAGAAGTTCGCTCCCAGCCATCCACATGCCCAGCGGTTGAATGCTAGCTTGGCAAAATTGCTAGCACTTCAACTGCTACCTTTTCAGTTGGTAGACTCTGCCCCCTTCCATGAGTTTGTGGAATGTGCGGTTCCTCAGTGGCAGGTACCCAAATGCCACTTTTTCTCACGGAAGGTGATTCCGGCTCTCTACCGGCATGTGGAAGGCAATGTCCATGCCTCGCTGGACAGGGCGGTCAGCGGTAAGGTGCATATTACCGCTGACTCGTGGTCCAGCAAGCATGGACAGGGACGTTACCTAAGATTCACGGCGCATTGGGTGACCCTGCTGGCAGCTGGGAAGGATGCAGGACAAGGTGCAGTAGTGTTGGAGGTAGTTCCTCCACCACGCCTCCAAAATGCCACTACTAATGTTTCTGACACAACTCTCTCCTCCACCCCCTCCTCTTCTTCTTCCACCATGGCCTCTTCCTGTGCTTTGTCCTCAGAACCAGCAGTGCTCCGTAGGCGTTCAAGGGGCTACTCAAGTATGCAGGCCAAAAGATGCCATTCGGTGCTTGAGCTGGTGTGCTTGGGGGACAGGTGCCACACTGGGCGGAGGTTCTGTCAGCTCTGCAGGGGCAGATTCAGAGGTGGTTGACGCCATGCCAACTTAAGGCAGGAATGGTGGTTTGCGACAATGGCACCAACTTCCTCTCCGCCCTCTGACAGTGACAAATGACCCATGTGCCCTGTTTGGCTCACGTTTTTAACTTGGTGGTGCATTGGTTCCTGGGCAGGTACCCGGGCTTACAGGACGTCTTGAGGCAGGCCAGGAAAGTCTGTGTGCATTTCCACTGGTCATATAATGCCAGTGCTCGGCTGGCAGACCTCCAAAAGGAATTTGACCTGCCCAAGAACCGCCTAATCTGTGACATGCCCACAAGGTGGAACTCAATATTGGCCATGCTGCAGTGGCTGCACAAGCAGCAGAGGGCCATCAATGAGTACCTGTGCGGCTATGGCACCAGGACAGGGTCAGGGGAGCTTGTTTTTTTTTTCCCACGCCAGTGGGCCATGATCAGGGATGCATGCACTGTCCTGTCACCATTTGAGGAGGCCACGAGGATGGTGAGCAGTGACAGTGCATGCATCAGTGATACTGTCCCCCTTGTCCACCTGTTGGAGCACACGATGCATGGAATAATAGACAGGGCACTTGAGGCAGAACAGAGGCAGGAAGAGGAGGACTTCCTTAGCTTTCAAGGCCCCCTTTATCCAGACAGTGTTCCTGCGTGCCCGCCGATCACACAGGAAGAGGACGAGGAGGAGGAGGATTGTGTCAGCATGGAGGTGGAGCCTGGCACTCAGCATCAGCAGCAGTATTTAAGGGATCATTTACAGTCCCAAGAAACACATGGACTTGTACGTGGCTGGGAGGAGGTGGCTACGGATCATGTCGTGCTTGGTGACCCAGAGGACGCCGGACCGAATGCCTCAGCAAACCTACGCTGCATGGCCTTCCTGATCCTGCAAAGCCTGCGGAAGGATCCTCATATTCCAGGTATCAAGGAGGGGGATCGTTACTGGCTGGCAACCCTCCTTGATCCACGTTACAAGGGTAAGGTTGCGGACCTTATCTTGCCGTCACAGAGGGAGCAGAGGATGAAACATCTTCGGGAGGCCTTGCAGAAAGGTATGTGCAAGGCGTTCCCAGAGACTGGGAGGTTACAAACTCCTGTTTCTGGACAACGTGTTGCTGAGGCTTCGGTCAGTCAAAGAAGGAGCAGTGGAGAAAGTGGCCGTCTGACCGATGCGTTCAGACAATTTTTTAGTCCGCAGCCCCAAGGTATGATCGGTTCCAGCAACCATCGCCAGCGTCTGTTTTACATGGTGCAGGAATACCTAGGGGCAAGATCTGACTTGGACACCTTTCCCACCGAAAATCCTCTGGGTTACTGGGTCTTGAGGATGGATCACTGGCCAGAGCTTGCACAGTATGCAATTGAGCTACTGGCCTGTCCTGCATCCAGCGTTCTTTTGGAACACATTCAGTGCTGCTGGAGGCTTTGTAACCGATCACAGGTTGCATCTGTCCACTGACTCGGTCGATCGACTGACCTTCATAAAAATGAATCAGTCTTGGATCACCACCAGCTACCAAGCACCGGATGCTGATGTAACCGAATAAATTTTTTTGAAATGTCAGATCCCTTCAAAGACTGCCTATGCTGATACTGAGTGACTATCCTGTTATACTGAGTAATTATCCTCTTCCTCCTCAATGATCATGATGATAGCTTGTAAGAACATTTTTGGTTCTGGGCGCCGCCAGTCCCGCCACCAGTGCCTAAGGCCCAATTTTTCAGCCCCTGTTTAACAGGGGCATGTAATTACAATTTTTCATGCAATTCTTTGCAGCAGGGCTAGTTCCTGGGCTCCAACTAGAGTATCTGTGAGGGGTTGCAGTTTTGTGGCACCAGCACCAGTGCCTAAGGCCCAATTTTTCAGCCCCTGTTTAACAGGGGCGTGTAATTACAATTTTTGATGCAATTCTTTGCAGCAGGGCTAGTCCCTGCACTCCAACTAGAGTATTTGTGAGGGGTTGCAGTGTTGTGGCACCAGCACCAGTGCCTGAGGCCCAATTTTTCAGCCCCTGTTTAACAGGGACGTGTAATTACAATTTTTGATGCAATTCTTTGCAGCAGGGCTAGTTCCTGCGCTCCAACTAGAGTATCTGTGAGGGGTTGCAGTGTTGTGGCACTAGCACCAGTGCCTAAGGCCCAATTTTTCAGCCTCTGTTCAATAGGGACATGTAATTAGAATTCTTGATCTAATATTTCACAGCAGGGCCCATTTCTGCGCCCACCAAGAGTATCTGTGAGGACTTACAGTGTTGTGGCACCAGCACCACCACCACCACCAAAGGCCCAATTTTTCTGCCCCTGTTCAACAGGGGCATGTAATTACAATTCTTGATCTAATATTTCACAGCAGGGCCCTGTGAGGGCTTACAGTGTTGTGGCCACAACAACACCCAAGGCCCAAATTCTGCTGAGTATATAAGGCAGGCCCCTACTTTCAAACATCCAACTTACAAACGACTCCTACTTGCAAACGGAAAGAGACAACAGGAAGTGAGATGAAATCTACCCCTAGGAAGGGAAATTCTCTCATGTAAGAGTTAATATGGGAAAAACTTTTTTCTTTTCCACTGATGCTTTATCACCAATCCTTGTTTCACAAAAAAACCCACATTTTCAAAAAACATTTGTCATTGGGACAAAAAGTGAGGTGAAATCTTCTGAAGAGGAGCACAGACAGCAAAACAAATGTTACAGGGGTGATAACCCTTCCCTAGGTTTTCCAAAAAGCTTAAAATAGATTTTTTGGCTGGAGCTAAACACGTTAAAAATGTACCAGTTCAAAATTACACACAGATTCTACTTAACAACAAACCTACAGCCCCTGTCTTGTTTGCACCACCTGTATACTGCTGTTCAGAGTATATAGGGCCTGGAGGCCCCACACCTTTCCTTTTTTAATTTGGGTGCGGGGTTCCCCTTAATATCCATACAAGACCCAAAGGGCCTGGTAAAGGACTTGGGGGTACCCATGCCATTTGTCTCACTGATTTTCATCCATATTGCCAGGACCCGAAATTACATTAAAGCCGCAAGCAGTTTTAAATGACTTTTTTTGCTTTAAAAATGACATTTTGTGCAGGAACTGTCCTAAGCACGGGAAACACGCACCACTTTACAGGCATACTATAGACACCCCCCAGGTATGATATTTAAAGGAATATTTCACTTTTTTTTTACTTTAAGTATCAATAAAAATCACTGCTCCCGAAAAAACGTCCTTTTTCAAAAGTTTTTTTTGCATTGAAACATGTTCCTTGGGGCAGGACCCAGGTCCCCAAACCCTTTTTAGGACAATACCATGCAAATAAGCCTTAAAAATGAGCACTTTTGATTTCAAACGTTCGAGTCCCATAGACGTCAATGGGGTTCTAACGTTTGTGCAAATTTTCGGTACGTTCGCAGGTTCTGGTGCGAACCGAACCGGGGGGTGTTCGGCTCATCTCTAATCTGGACTTTGACTGATCACAGGAAAATAATATTCCTAACAGTTATAATCTTTGTCAGTATTTATTTTCTATCTGTGTATTTGGCTACAGTGCTTGTATTAGACAATTACATTGATTTCAGTGTGGCATACTTAATGGGCCACTATAAATCCTTCCCCTACCCAAATCTCAGGGTAGCGTGCATTCCACGTCTCATTTCGAAGTCTTTCTGAAGAGCCATTCATGGCAAAACATATGTTGGAGTGGAGAATCCGTCATTTCCGGGTCCATTTTTGATACACCACACCAGGCTTTGCACCTTCGGAGTGAGACGTGGAATGCACGCTACCCCCAGGGATCAATTGACTCACACACGCGGTTTACACCTACTGCCAGGTCAGGCACTATCACATGTGAGTGTAACTGCTATTATTGCTGTTTTTACTCTATTAAAAATTAATCCGTGTCTCCTGTGGAGTCATTTTTTACACTCTAGCTCCTTCCTGAGTGGCCATTGGAGTGGATTCATGCCATTAGTGGAACCAATTTAGGGTTCCCAAAGTGTTTCTTGACCTTCCTGTAAAAAGGGGTCAAACAGCTCTGGTGAGTGGCCATCTTCATACTGAGCACTCGTGGTGGAAGATCTAGAAGTTTTATCTCAGAGCATTCCATTTTGGTGTTGGGATTTATTCACTTATGGACTTTATGCTTGCTTATTTTCTCATTATTGTGCACATTTAAGTGGAAAACTGCGTTTAATACTAGAACAGGCCATATGAGTAGCTCGTAATGCCTTTTGGCCTTGGTAACGCCCCTGCAGTTTTCCAGGAATTTATTAAAGATGTCCTCCAAAATTTGTTGCAGTTATGTGTGGTGGTTTATCTCGATAATTTCCTCATATTTTCCAAGTCCCTGGAGAGCCACCACACAGATGTCTGTCGTGTGCTTCAGAAACTAAGAGAGAACAATCTCTATTGTAAACTGGAGAAGTGCGAATTCCATCGTGAACAGGTTAAATTCCTGGGTTATGTCATTCTCACTGCTGATTTTTCGATGAACCCAGAGAAACTTCCGGCAGTTCTACAGTGGCCCCAACCTGTGGGTTTACGTCCTCTGCAGCGTTTCCTGGGTTTTGCCAACTATTATCGGAAATTTATTCGTAACTTCTCGTCTCTGGTCAAGCCCCTGACTGATATGACCAGAAAGGATGGTAACCCACAGAGTTGGTCTCTGGAGTCCATTAAGGCCTTTGAGAGTCTCAAGGCTGCCTTTGTTTCTGCTCCTGTGTTGGCACATCCTGATACTACGTTACCTTTTATCCTTGAGGTTGATGCTCCTGAGACTGGTGTTGGTGCGATTCTGTCTCAATGTCCTACCTCTGAGAGCGCTATGCATCCTTGTGGCTACTCTTCCAAGAAATTGTCACCTGCGGATTGCAATTACGAGATTGGTGACAGAGAGCTGTTGGCGATCATTTTAGCCCTGAAAGAATGGAGACATCTCCTCAAAGGTACTACTGTGCCAGTTCTCATTCTTACTGACCATAAGAATCTCACATTCTTGTCTGAGGCTAAACGCCTCTCTCCCAGTAGGGCGCATTGGGCTCATTGGTTGTCTAGTTTCAATTACATTGTCTCATTCTTACCCGGTACTAAGAATGTAAGGGCTGATGCTTTGTCACGACAATTTTCCTCCACTTCCAAGGTGGAGTCGGTTACGGTTCCTGTGATTCCTCCTGATCGTATTCTGGCTACAGTTCGCACCAGTCTCACTTCTCCTTTGGGTGACAAAATTCTTGCTGCTCAGGTTAATGCTCCTCCTGAAAAACCTTGTGACCGCTGCTTTGTCCCAGAGAGTCTCTGCACTGCCGTGCTCCAGACTTACCATTCTCCCAATGCTGCTGGCCACCCTGGGAAGAATCGACTCTTTTGGGCCATTTCCCAACAATTCTGGTGGCCTAGTCTATTTGCTGATGTAACTGCCTTCGTAGCTGCCTGTTCCATGTGTGCTCAGAGTAAGACTCCACGACACCTTCCAGTGGGCCCCCTAAAACCCATACCCAATGGAGAGAGGCCCTGGACCCACCTGTCCATGGATTTCATTGTGGAGTTACCCAACTGTCAGGTGGTTGTTCTGTTCTCGACGATGTCTCATTGTATTCCACTTAAGAAGTTGCCCACATCTAAGGAACTGGCTTCCATTTTTGCTCGCGAGATCTTTCGCTTACATTGGCTACCCAAGGTGATCGTCTCGGACAGGGGTAGTCAGTTTGGGTCCCGGTTCTGGCGAGCCTTTTATGCACAGATGGGAATTCAGCTTGCTTTCTCCTCTGCGTATCACCCACAGTCTAATGGGGCTGCAGAACGAGCCAATCAGTCCTTAGAGCAATTCCTACTTTGCTATATTTCTGACCATCATAACAACTGGTCAGACCTATTACCGTGGGTGGAATTTGCTCACAATAGTGCCTTGAATTCTGCTTCCCGATTGTCCCCGTTTATGGTGAACTATGGTTTCCAACCTTAAATGTTGCCTGGCTCATTTGTTCCGCAGAGTATTCCTGCATTAGAGGAGCATCTCTGTGGTCTTCGTTCCACTTGGGCACAAGTCTAGGAGGCTTTGTGACATGCAGACTCCATTCAAGCCACAGACGCCTGCCTGCGCCTTCCTACCAGGTTGGGGACAGGGTCTGGCTGTCATCTTGCAACCTCTGACATTCCTTCTGACTCCAGATCCTGCTTGCTGTTCTACTATGCTCATCTCTGGCTCCCTGACGTTTTGGCTTGTCTGACTATCCGTTCCGGTTCCTGAACTCTGGCTATGTTTTGACTATGTTTACTCTGTTTACCTTTTTTTATTATTATTATTATTATTAAACAAGTGAGATTTAACTGAACTTCTGTCTCAGTCTGATTCCTGTTTTCTGACAAGTGGTCATCTTGGAGGTGTGTTTGGGGTCATTATCATGTTGGAATACTGCCCTGTGGCCCAGTCTCCCAATGGAGGGGATCATGCTCTGCTTCAGTATGTCACAGTACATGTTAGCATTCATGGTTCCCTCAATGAACTGTAGCTCCCCAGTGCCGACAGCACTCATGCAGCCCCAGACCATGACACTCCCACTGCCATGCTTGACTGTAGGCAAGACACACTGATTGCCACCACACACGTTTGACACCATCTGAACCAAATAAGTTTACCTTGGTCTCATCAGACCACAGGACATAGTTCCAGTAATCCATGTCTTTAGTCCTTTTGTCTTCAACAAACTGTTTGCGTGCTTTCTTGTGCATCATCTTTAGAAGAGGCTTCCTTCTGGGACGACAGCCATGCAGACCAATTTGATAATGTGTGCGCATTATGGTCTGAGCAGGCTGACTCCCCACAACTTCAACCTTGCCAGCAATGCTGGCAGCACTCATATGTCTATTTTCCAATGACCTCTGGATATGATGCTGAGCATGTGCACTCTACTTTGGTGGACCATGGAAAGCCTTGTTCTGAGTGGAACCTGTCCTGTTAAATCGCTGTATGGCCTTGGCCACCATGCTGCAGCTCAGTTTCAGGGTCTTGGCAACCTTCTTATAGCCTAGGCCATCTTTATGTAGAGCAACAATTCTTTTTTTCAGATCCTCAGTGAGTTCTTTGCCATGAGGTACCATGTTAAACTTCCAGTGACCAATATGAGAGAGTGAGAGCGATATCAAATTTAACACATCTGCTCCCGATTCACACCTGAGACCTTGTAACACTAATGGGTCACATGACACTGGGGAGGGAAAATAGCTAATTGGGCCCAATTTGGATATTTTCTCTTAGGGGTGTACTCACTTTTGTTGCCAGCGGTTTAGACATTAATGGCTATGTGTTAAGTTATTTTGAGGTGACAGCAAATTTACATAGTTATGCAAGCTGTGCACTCACTACCTTGTAGCAAAGTGTCTTTTCTTTGGTGTTGTCATATGAAAAGATATATTTACAAAAATGTGAGGGGTGTACTCACTTTTGTGAGATACTGTATGCTTAGCCCCAAGGGACTGCAAAGAGACTTTTGTAATGACTTGAAGCCTTACTCAGGTACTAGTGTTGCCCGCACTTCAGAATTATTGTTATCTTAGCCCAGGTCATGATTACTTTAACCTTTTGGCTGATAATGCCATTTTTGGCATGGTGTGTTGCCCATTGGCAGCATGCCAACAACACTACAGCAAAAGTTCTGGCTTTGTGATTTATTATAAATGTACAATCTCCTCATCAGCTATAATCTTGTAATAAATCCAGACCTATGGATCTCTGCTAGAAATGTGGATGTGATCCTGCTTCAAATCACGTGCGCTGAGCTTTGGGAAAAAGCAGCACCGCTCTTAATTTACTCCAGGACTGCTCTAGAAGTGTGCTTACTACTGAGCACATATGAGTTGACTGTCAGCCTACACTAACTACAAAGTAAAATAATGTAACAAAATAAAATAAAGACAAAAATAGATGCAGACACAATTGTAACAAAGACCTCACACACTTAGGTTTTTCACGCTCTTTGCATTTTCTAAATACATATATTTTGTGAGCATTTCTGATATAGGAATTTTTATGCATTTGAAATGATTTTTGATGCACTTTAATATGCATGTTCATATGCATATACAGGTATCTGTGCATGTATTTTTCTGTGAAAACATTACCATTTTTTTCATAAGATGATAACTATTCCCTGTCTGAAATAACATGCAATCTAATTGTATTCTACATTCTTAAAGACCATAATCATCAAACTATTTGTTAAAATAACCATATAACTCCATTTTTTTCTATTAATGATATAAATTGCTTCATACTTCCCAAAATAAGACATCAAAGCATTCGCAAAGCAATAGCCTATGATTTTGTCAAAATTTTACCTCTGCACTTCCCTCTCTACTCTTAAAGTGGTTGTAAACCCACATAGAAAAAAAAAAACAAAGACCCGAAAGACAAAGGCATAATGAGCTAGTGTGCATAGCATACTAGCTCATTATGTAACACTCAGCTGAGATCGAAGCCCCCGCTGTGGTGCCCTACACAGCACTGGCATCACTCCTGGAGTTACATCCGGGTATCGCGGGCTCCGGAGCTGTGATTGGCCGGAGCCGCGATGACGTCACTCCCAGTACGTATGTGCCGTTGCTTCAATGGGCATGTGCCAATGACGCCGGCACATGCAGATACAGGGGATATCTCCTAAACCTTGCAGGTTTTGGAGATATCCGGGGTAGCTACAGGTAAGCCTTATTATACCACTTTAAAGTGTTATGCCGCGTACACACGAGTGGACTTTCCGGCATACTTTACCACTTTAAAGTGTTATGCCGCGTACACACATGCGGACTTTCCGGCATACTTGGTCCGACCGACCAGAGTCCGCCACACAAACCGATCTGACTTTTTTCCCAAAAGTCCACCAGACCTAGAAATGAAGCATGTTTCAAATCTTTCCTCATAAGTCCGCCTGACGGAAAGCCCGTTCGTCTGTATGCTGGTCTGACAGACCAGATGCGACGCAAGGGCAGGGTACTGCATCTCGCGCTCGCTGCAATAGGAAAAACAAATTTTCCTATTGCGGCGAGTGCGGGGCATACCAGGCCCTTATGTCTGGTATGGATTTTAAGGGGAACCCCCTACGCCAAAAAAACGGTGTGGGATCCCCCCAAAATCCACACCAGACCCCGATCTGTGCACGCAGCCCGGCCGGTCAGGAAAGGGGGTGGGGACGAGCCAGCGCCCCCCTCCTGAACCGTACCAGGCCGCATGCCCTCAACATGGGGGGTGGGTGCTTTGGGGGAGGGGGTGGCCTGCGGGCCCCCCCACCACAAAGCACCTTGTCTCCATGTTGATGAGGACAAGGGCCTCTTCCCGACAACCCTGGCCGTTGGTTGTCTGGGTCTGCGGGCGGGGGGCTTATCGGAATCCGGGAGCCCCCTATAATAAGAGGGCCCCCAGATCCCGGCCCCCCACCCTATGTGAATGAGTATGGGGTACATGGTAGCCTTACCCATTTACTTAGGGAAAAAGTGTCAATAAAAAACACACTACACAGGTTTTTAAAGTAATTTATTACGACAGCTCTGGGAGGGTCTTCTTCCGGCTTCGGGTGTCTTCTTCCGACTTCTGGGGTTCCTCTTCTCCCAGCGTCCGGTTGGTTCTTCTCCACTCTCTCTGGCCTCTTCTCCCGGTGTTCGTCCTCTGCTCCCAGTGTTCCAGTTCTTCTGCTGGCTCCTCCGCTATCTTCATGCCGCTCTTTTGCTAGTGGGGCCCGGACTTCTGGCTTCTGGCTTCTTAGCTTCTTCCCTCTTCTCTTCTTCCGATGTTGACACGACGGTCTCTCTGGCTGGAATGCTCTCTGAGCGCTCCGATGTAACTTATATAGGCGGAGACCCTGCCCCTTATGCCGTCACAGTCCCTGGGCATGCTGGGATTGTGACGTTTTAGGGGGCGTGGTCACCGGGTGATGTTGACCACGCCCCCCTAAAACGTCACAGTCCCAGCATGCCCAGGGACGTACACAGAATGTGTACAGATCTCCCCCCCAGAAACACAATTTCCTGCTTGTGTAATTGGCTCCCTGTTTTTACCAGAAGTCTGCACTAAGACACAAGTCAGATTTCAGACATCCCCTGCAACAAAAATTTCATTTTTGGTGAGATACACCCAATAGGAAATCATATCTAAAGGGAGGCAGGCACAGAAGCTTTCCTCATTAGTGAACTGCAGCTGCTGCAGCTGATTGATAATTATAAAACTACTTCCATTAGATTCACTTACCACATGGGCACAGACAAACTAACAGTAATTTCTTCAGAATAACAAAAGGTAGGAATCTGTAACAAAGTTTGTTAAAATCCTTGCAATGTACATAAATCAGTAGAAAATAGTAAAAACCTTCGCGCCAGTGGTGTCGATAGCAGATAATATATATGAATTACATATACTGGTGATACATCTAGTAAGAAAACATTCCCAACAATAAAGAAAATTTGTGGAAATATATAAACAATCAGTGTAAGCTGCTCCCCAATTTTTGAATAATCAAAAAAATAGATAATCAAAAAAAGGAATGTAAGGAAGATAGGGGGCGCTAGATACCATAATATTCAAGTGCTCTAAATAAATATATCTCCTGCATTACCAAAAAATGGAAATGTAAGAAAGCTAGGGGGCGCTAGATACCATACTAATCAAGTGCTTTAAATAAATATATCTCCTGCATTACCAAAAAAATGAAAAAACATAATAATGACAAATCATAATTAGATTACACATTGAAGTGCCCACAATAGTGAAAAAAAATATATATAGTGATTGATTGTCCACACAAAAAAGTGATTTGAAGTGGTTGAAGTGATATCTTTCAATATTAACCCAATCTTGTTGCTGTAAACAAAAGGTTTTCCATCACCAAAGGAAAATAAGAAAAGGAAAACACCTCAAAGTAGTAGATATCTGCTTACCAGATACCAATGACTCCTTTAGTTAAAAAGAGAGTCACTAGCGCTTGTGCAGGGTTGTGCCTGCTCACATGGATGGCCGGACTGTGGTTGGTATTATAGGCATGGATCGTTCCCGTCAAGCTCATTCAAGATAGGATAAGGATACATAGGAAACAAAAACAGTCTCCATAGCGTAAAACCATTTATTAAAAAGATAAACAAATTAAAAAGCCAAATGGCCGCTTACATTGGTGGGTGCCTACCCGGCACTGGGGCTGCTTGCATGTCAGGGTGACTTTGCAGTCAGAAAAAGCCTTTCATGTCTCCTCCACGCTGGCGTGCGTTCCAGCTTACACAGGGGGGCAGCCAAAAGATCCGGATGTTGTTGGGTGATAGGACATGTGACCACGTACCGCTCCGACGTACGTTTCGTAGTGAACGTCTTCAGGGAATCTTTTTAGTAAATGGTTTTACGCTATGGAGACTGTTTTTGTTTCCTATGTATCCTTATCCTATCTTGAATGAGCTTGACGGGAATGATCCATGCCTATAATACCAACCACAGTCCGGCCATCCATGTGAGCAGGCACAACCCTGCACAAGCGCTAGTGACTCTCTTTTTAACTAAAGGAGTCATTGGTATCTGGTAAGCAGATATCTACTACTTTGAGGTGTTTTCCTTTTCTTATTTTCCTTTGGTGATGGAAAACCTTTTGTTTACAGCAACAAGATTGGGTTAATATTGAAAGATATCACTTCAACCACTTCAAATCACTTTTTTATGTGGACAATCAATCACTATATATATTTTTTTTTCACTATTGTGGGCACTTCAATGTGTAATCTAATTATGATTTGTCATTATTATGTTTTTTCATTTTTTTGGTAATGCAGGAGATATATTTATTTAAAGCACTTGATTAGTATGGTATCTAGCGCCCCCTAGCTTTCTTACATTTCCATTTTTTGGTAATGCAGGAGATATATTTATTTAGAGCACTTGAATATTATGGTATCTAGCGCCCCCTATCTTCCTTACAATGTACATAAATCACCCAGAGGGGAATGCTTTCTCAACAAAAGTGGAGTTACTCTTTAAGCTTTGACAAAAAAACATAATCTGCAATAAACATATATAGATGCAAATAAAACTGCCTATCATAAAAAAGAATACACTCTGATACAATTCCTCATCTTTCAAGAAATTGAAATAACATGCTCGGTGCAAAATGTGTTTAAACAGTTTCCAATTACTCTTCTATGTCTTCCACCAATTTTATGAATTAGTCACCACAGTGCACACCCTAATGGATAAACACTCACCAGATGGTGTTGACCACTTATCTCTAAGTTGGTCAAAATTTGCATTTTACCTGGATGCACTACTCCTTTTTCCTACTCCAACGGTCAGCCTCTCCTTTCAGTAGCAACTCAGTCAAAAAAGCAGCTCACATAGCATAAAATCTTCTAAAACGTAATAAAAACTGTATAGACAGATCTCACATTTCTATGTGCTATACAGCCCAGTTTAACAAGCGCTTTATTGAACACTGTTACCTCCGTGCATCAGAGATGGAGTTACCAATATTTATTTTCCTCTTGGATGTGAAGACATCACAGACTAATCCCATTTAACATGTTAAGTCAAAAATGACTTCCTCAAGAATGACAGCTGTGCTGTTATCTGGGCAAACCTATATGCACCTACCTCCCTCTTGTCCCAATTGATTCCTCAATCTCCCGACCTAATTTGATACCTCCAAAAGAAAAAACCTTACAATCATTTAAAATGTATCTTCTTTATATAATTAATACACCTTCCACTATATTATGTATAAAAAAATAAAAAAACATTCATTCCTACTTGATAAAAATAATACCCTAAAGATACTAAACATCTAAGTCTCACAAATATCACAACTTTATCACAACAGCTCCACTGAATACTAATTCTCATATATAGATAATATGCATTTTGCCAAAATGATTTTGCAACTAAATCTGAAAATATTTAAAAAACACAATATACAGTATCCCACAAAATTGAGTACACCCGTCACATTTTTGTAAATATTTTATTCTATCTTTTTATGTGACAACACTGAAGAAATGACACTTTGCTACAATTTAAAGTAGTGAGTGTACAGCTTGTATAACAGTATAAATATGCTGTCCCCTCAAAATAACTCAACACACAGCCATTAATGTTTAAACCACTGGCAACAAAAGTGAGTACACCCCTAAGTGAAAATGTCATAATTGGGCCCAAAGTGTCAATATTTTGTTTGGCCACCATTACTTTCCAGCACTGACCCTCTTGGGCGTGGAGTTCACCAGAGCTTCACAGGATGCCACTGGAGTCCTCTTCTACTCCTCCATGATGACATCACAGAGCTGGTGTATGTTAGAGACCTTGCACTCCTCCACCTTCCATTTGAGGATGCCGCACAGATGCTCAATAGGGATGAGCCGAACACCCCCCGGTTCGGTTCGCACCAGAACCCGCGAACGGACCGCAAGTTCGCACGAACGTTAGAACCCCATTGACGTCTATGGGACTCGAACGTTCGAAATCAAAAGTGCTCATTTTAAAGGCTAATTTGCATGGTATTGTCCTAAAAAGGGTGTGGGGACCCGGGTCCTACCCCAGGGGACATGTATCAATGCAAAAAAAACTTTTAAAAACGGCCGTTTTTTCGGGAGCAGTGATTTTAATGATGCTTAAAGTAAAAAAAAAAAAGTGAAATATTCCTTTAAATATCGTACCTGGGGGGTGTCTATAGTATGCCTGTAAAGTGACGCGTGTTTCCCATGCTTAGAACAGTCCCTGCACCAAATGTCATTTTTAAAGGAAAAAATCTCATTTAAAACTGCTTGCGGGTTTAATGTCATGTCGGGTCATGGCAATATGGATGAAAATCAGTGAGACAAACGGCATGGGTACCCGCCAGTCCATTACCAGGCCCTTTGGATCTTGTATGGATATTAAGGGGAACCCCGCACCCAAATTAAAATAAGGAAAGGTCCCTATATACTCTGAACAGCAGTATACAGGCGGTGCAAACAAGACAGGGACTGTAGGTTTGTTGTTAAGTAGAATCTGTTTGTAATTTTGAACATTTTTAATGTGTTTAGCTCCAGCCAAAAAATCTTTTCTAAGCTTTTTGGAAAACATAGGGAAGGGTTATCACCCCTGTGACATTTGTTTTGCGTCTTTCCTCCTCTTCAGAAGATTTCACCTCACTTTTTTGTCCCAATGAAAAATGTTTTTTGAAAATTTGGGTTTTTTTGTGGAACAAGGATTGGAAAGCATCAGTGGAAAGGAGAAATTGTTTTCCCATATTAACTCTTACAGGAGAGAATTTCCCTTCCTTAGGGGTAGATTTCATCTCACTTCCTGTTGTCTCCTTCCGTTTGCAAGTAGGAGTCGTTTGTAAGTTAGATGTTTGAAAGTAGGGTCCTGCCCTATATACTCAGCAGAAATTTGGGCCTTAGGTGTTGCTGTGGCCAAAACACTGTAAGCCCTCACAGGGCCCTGCTGTGAAATATTAGATCAAGAATTGTAATTACATGCCCCTGTTGAACAGGAGCTGAAAAATTAGGCCTTAGGCACTGGTGCTGGTGCCACAACACTGCAACCCCTCACAGACACTCTAGTTGGAACGCAGGAACGAGCCCTGCTGCAAAGTATTGCATCAAAAATTGTAATTACACGCCCCTGTTAGACAGGGGCAGAAAAATTGGGCCTTAGGCACTGGTGCTGGTGCCACAACACTGCAACCCCTCACAGACACTCTAGTTGGAACGCAGGAACGAGCCCTGCTGCAAAGTATTGCATCAAAAATTGTAATTACACGCCCCTGTTAGACAGGGGCAGAAAAATTGGGTCTTAGGCACTGGTGCTGGTGCCACAACACTGCAACCCCTCACAGACACTCTAGTTGGAACGCAGGAACAAGCCCTGCTGCAAAGTATTGCATCAAAAATTGTAATTACACGCCCCTGTTAGTCAGGGGCTGAAAAATTGTGCCTTAGGCACTGGTGGTGGCGCCCAGAACCAAAAATGTTCTTACAAGCTATCAGCGTGATGATTGAGGAGGAAGAGGATAATTACTCAGGGATAGTCACTCAGCATCAGCATAGGCAGTCTTTGAAGGGATCTGAAAAAAATTATTCAGTTACATCAGCATCAGGTGCTTGGTAGCTGGTGGTGATCCAAGACTGATTCATTTTTATGAAGGTCAGCCGATCGACCGAGTCAGTGGACAGACGCACCCTGTGATCGGTTACCACGCCTCCAGCAGCACTGAATATGCGTTCCGAAAGAACGCTGGATGCAGGACAGGCCAGTAGCTCAATTGCATACTGTGCAAGCTCTGGCCAGTGATCCATCCTCAAGACCCAGTAACCCAGAGGATTTTCGGTGGGAAAGGTGTCCAAGTCTGATCTTGCCCCTAGGTATTCCTGCACCATGTAAAACAGACGCTGGCGATGGTTGCTGGAACCGATCATACCTTGGGGCTGCGGACCAAAAAATTGTCTGAACGCATCGGTCAGACGGCCACCTTCTCCACCGCTCCTTCTTTGACTGACCGAAGCCTCAGCAACACGTTGTCCAGAAACAGGAGTTTGTAACCTCCCAGTCTCTGGGAACGCGTTGCACAGACCTTTCTGCAAGGCCTCCCGAAGATGTTTCATCCTCTGCTCCCTCTGCGATGGCAAGATAAGGTCCGCAACCTTACCCTTGTAACGTGGATCAAGGAGGGTTGCCAGCCAGTATTGGTCCTTCTCCTTGATACCACGAATACGAGGATCCTTACGCAGGCTTTGCAGGATCAGGGAGGCCATGCAGCGTAGGTTTGCTGAGGCATTCGGTCCGGAGTCCTCTGGGTCACTAAGGACAACAACGTCCGCAGCCACCTAATCCCAGCCACGTACAAGTCCATGTGTTCCTTGGGACTGATCCCTTAAAGACTGCTGATGCTGAGTGCCAGGCTCCACCTCCATACTGACACAATCTTCCTCCTCTTCCTCCTCCTCCTCCTCCTCGTCCTCTTCCTGTGTGATCGGCGGGCACGCAGGAACACTGTCTGGATAAAGGGGGCCTTGAGAGCTAAGGAAGTCCTCCTCTTCCTGCCTCTGTTCTGCCTCAAGTGCCCTGTCCATTATTCCACGCAGCGTGTGCTCCAACAGGTGGACAAGGGGGACAGTGTCACTGATGCATGCACTGTCAGTGCTCACCATCCTCGTGGCCTCCTCGAATGGTGACAGGACAGTGCATGCATCCCTGATCATGGCCCACTGGCGTGGGGAAAAAAAAACAAGGTCCCCTGACCCTGTCCTGGTGCCATAGTCGCACAGGTACTCATTGATGGCCCTCTGCTGCGTGTGCAGCCGCTGCAGCATGGCCAATGTCGAGTTCCACCTGGTGGGCATGTCACAGATTAGGCGGTTCTTGGGCAGGTTAAACTCCTTTTGGAGGTCCGTCAGCCGAGCACTGGCATTATATGACCGGCGGAAATGCACACAGACTTTCCTGGCCTGCCTCAGGACATCCTGTAAGCCCGGGTACCTGCCCAAGAACCGCTGCACCACCAAGTTAAGGACGTGAGCCAAACAGGGCACATGGGTCAGTTGTCCCTGTCGGAGGGCAGAGAGGAGGTTGGTGCCATTGTCGCAAACCACCATTCCTGCCTTAAGTTGGCATGGCGTCAACCACCTCTGAACCTGCCCCTGCAGAGCTGACAGAACCTCTGCCCCAGTGTGGCTCCTGTCCCCCAAGCACACCAGCTAAAGCACCGCATGGCATCTTTTGGCCTGCGTACTTGCGTAGCCCCTTGAACGCCTACGGAGCACCGCTGGTTCCGAGGAAGAGGCCATGGAGGAAGAAGAAGAGGAGGGGGTGGAGGAGAGAGGTGTGTCACAATCAGCATTTTGGAGGCGTGGTGGCGGAACAACCTCCAACACTACTGCACCTTGTCCTGCATCCTTCCCAGCTGCCAGCAGAGTCACCCAATGCGCCGTGAAACTTAAGTAACGTCCCTGTCCATGCCTGCTGGACCATGAGTCAGCGGTAATATGCACCTTACCGCTGACCGCCCTGTCCAGCGAGGCATGGACATTGCCTTCCACATGCCGGTAGAGAGCCGGAATCGCCTTCCGTGAGAAAAAGTGGCGTTTGGGAACCTGCCACTGAGGAACCGCACATTCCACAAACTCACGGAAGGGGGCAGAGTCTACCAACTGAAAAGGCAGCAGTTGAAGTGCTAGCAATTTTGCCAAGCTAGCATTCAACCGCTGGGCATGTGGATGGCTGGGAGCAAACTTCTTTCGGCGGTGCAGCAGCTGGGGCAGGGAAATTTGCCTGGTACAATCTGACGTCGGTGTACCAAAAGCAGATTGCCCACAAGTACTTGGCTGTGACACACCTAATTCTACACCTTCATTCCTCTCACTGCAGGTCTCAGAGAGGACTGAAGGTCTAGTGGGGTTGGAAATCTCAGCTGATGAGGAGCAAGGAGAGATCCTCTTTGTTCTTTGGTGTGGGTCTTTTAGATATGCTTGCCAACGAACTGCATGGCAGGTCAACATATGTCTGGTCAAGCATGTGGTACCCAAGCGGGAGATGTTTTGGCCACGCGAGATACGCTTGAGACATATGTTGCAAATAGCAACGGTGCGATCTGATGCACTCGTCTCAAAAAAGGCCCACACCAAAGAACTTTTTGAATAACGCGCAGAGACTGCAGCGCCCTGCACATGTGGAGCTTTGGGGTGTGATGCAGTCAATGTGCTGCCCTTAGGCTGGCCCCTGGAGGGCATCCTGCCTCGTTGGTGATGTGCCGCCTCCTCCTCCTCCTCCTCCTCCTCTCTCCTATCAGGCACCCACGTTGAGTCAGTGACCTCATCATCCCCTCCCTCCTCATCACTGGAGCAAACCTGGCAGTATGCTGCAGCAGGGGGAGCATGACTGCCAGATTGCTGTCCTTCTTGGGCACCCCCTCTGTCCGTGCTCATGTTACTGCCTTCATCGAGCTCAGTATCATCATCAGAGCCTTCCAAACGCTGGGCATCCTCCTGGAGCATGTACCCAACACTGTGGTCAAACAGTTCGAGGGAATCCTCAGGAGGACATGGTGGAGCTAGGGAAGGAGTCACTGATGACATTGAGCTGAGGGAAGAGGCCGCTGCTTTGCCAGACAAAGCACCCTGGGCATGGGTGAGAGAGGATGAGGAGGATGAGGACGGCTTGGTCATCCACTCGACCAAGTTTTCTGCATGTTGCGGCTCAACACGGCCAGCTGCCGAAAAAAAGGCCAAGCGTGTCCCATGGCCACGGGCTGATGAGGATGCACCATCTCCACGACCAGCACTAGACACAGAGCCTGCTTGCCCTCTCTTATTGGCTTGTGACTGTCTGCCTCTCCTTCTTGGCCTTCCAGACATACTAATGGCCTGTAGCTGCACTAAGCTGGGATAGAACACCTGTAATTTTCTTCAGGTAGCTTTATATACTGTAACAAGACAAGCCTGCCTGTCAGTAGGAAGATAACAGGAACGGATCTAGCTGAACACTGTGAGCAGGACGCACTGACTGCACTAAATGTAAATAGCAGGAACGGATCTAGCTGAACACTGTGAGCAGGACGCACTGACTGCACTAAATGTAAATAGCAGGAACGGATCTAGCTGAACACTGTGAGCAGGACGCACTGACTGCACTAAATGTAAATAGCAGGAACGGATCTAGCTGAACACTGTGAGCAGGACGCACTGCACTAAATGTAAATAGCAGGAACGGATCTAGCTGAACACTGTGAGCAGGACGCACTGCACTAAATGTAAATAGCAGGAACAGATCTAGCTGAACACTGTGAGCAGGACGCACCGCACTAAATGTAAATAGCAGGAACAGATCTAGCTGAACACTGTGAGCAGGACGCACTGCACTCAATGTAAATAGCAGGAACGGATCTAGCTGAACACTGTGAGCAGGACGAACTGCACTAAATGTAAATAGCAGGAACAGATCTAGCTGAACACTGTGAGCAGGACGCACTGCACTAAATGTAAATAGCAGGAACGGATCTAGCTGAACACTGTGAGCAGGACGCACTGCACTAAATGTAAATAGCAGGAACAGATCTAGCTGAAAACTGTGAGCAGGACGCACTGACTGCACTAAATGTAAATAGCAGGAACAGATCTAGCTGAACACTGTGAGCAGGACGCACTGACTGCACTAAATGTAAATAGCAGGAACGGATCTAGCTGAACACTGTGAGCAGGACGCACTGCACTAAATGTAAATAGCAGGAACAGATCTAGCTGAACACTGTGAGCAGGACGCACTGCACTAAATGTAAATAGCAGGAACAGATCTAGCTGAACACTGTGAGCAGGACGCACTGCACTAAATGTAAATAGCAGGAACAGATCTAGCTGAACACTGTGAGCAGGACGCACTGCACTAAATGTAAATAGCAGGAACGGATCTAGCTGAACACTGTGAGCAGGACGCACTGCACTAAATGTAAATAGCAGGAACGGATCTAGCTGAACACTGTGAGCAGGACGCACTGACTGCACTAAATGTAAATAGCAGGAACAGATCTAGCTGAACACTGTGAGCAGGACGCACTGACTGCACTAAATGTAAATAGCAGGAACGGATCTAGCTGAACACTGTGAGCAGGACGCACTGACTGCACTAAATGTAAATAGCAGGAACGGATCTAGCTGAACACTGTGAGCAGGACGCACTGACTGCACTAAATGTAAATAGCAGGAACGGATCTAGCTGAACACTGTGAGCAGGACGCACTGCACTAAATGTAAATAGCAGGAACAGATCTAGCTGAACACTGTGAGCAGGACGCACTGCACTAAATGTAAATAGCAGGAACAGATCTAGCTGAACACTGTGAGCAGGACGCACTGCACTAAATGTAAATAGCAGGAACAGATCTAGCTGAACACTGTGAGCAGGACGCACTGCACTAAATGTAAATAGCAGGAACAGATCTAGCTGAACACTGTGAGCAGGACGCACTGACTGCACTAAATGTAAATAGCAGGAACAGATCTAGCTGAACACTGTGAGCAGGACGCACTGCACTCAATGTAAATAGCAGGAACGGATCTAGCTGAACACTGTGAGCAGGACGAACTGCACTAAATGTAAATAGCAGGAACAGATCTAGCTGAACACTGTGAGCAGGACGCACTGCACTAAATGTAAATAGCAGGAACGGATCTAGCTGAACACTGTGAGCAGGACGCACTGACTGCACTAAATGTAAATAGCAGGAACGGATCTAGCTGAACACTGTGAGCAGGACGCACTGCACTAAATGTAAATAGCAGGAACGGATCTAGCTGAACACTGTGAGCAGGACGCACTGCATTAAATGTAAATAGCAGGAACAGATCTAACCTAATCTAGCTAACTCAAATCAAATGACACTGTCTGTCTCTCTCTCTATCAGCACACCGGAACACACTACACAGGGCCACCGTGCAGGCGGCCTTATATAGTGTGGGGCGTGTACTAAATCCCCTGAGCCATAATTGGCCAAAGCCACCCTGGCTTTGGCCAATTACAGCTCTCTCTACTGACGGCGCTTTGATTGGCCAAGCATGCGGGTCATAGTGCATGCTTGGCCAATCATCAGCCAGCAATGCACTGCGATGCCGCAGTGAATTATGGGCCGTGACGCGCCACACGAATTTGGCGCGAACGGCCCATAACGTTCGCAATTCGACGGACGGTCGAACAGCCGATGTTCGAGTCGAACATGCGTTCGATTCGAACACGAAGCTCATCCCTAATGCTCAATAGGGCTTAGGTCTGGAGACATGCCTGGTCAGTCCATCACCTTTACCCTCAGCTTCTTTTGCAAGGCAGTGGTCATCTTGGAGGTGTGTTTGGGGTCATTATCATGTTGGAATACTGCCCTGCAGCCCAATTTCCGAAGGGAGGGGATCATGTTCTGTTTCAGTATGTTACAATACATGTTGGTATTCATGGTTCCCTCAATGAACTGTAGCTCCCCAGTGCCGGCAGCACTCATGCAGCCCCAGACCATGACACTCCCACCACCATGCTTGACTGTAAGCAAGAAACGCTTGTCTTTGTACTCTTCACCTGGTTGTCGCCACACAAGCTTGACACTATTTAATTCAAAGTTTGTCTTGGTCTCATCAGGCCACAGTTCCAGTAAGCCATGTCCTTAGTCTGCTTGTCTTCCGCAAACTGTTTGCGGGCTTTCTTGTGCATCATCTTTAGAAGAGTCTTCCTTCTGGGACGACAGCCATGCAGACCAATTTTATGCAGTGTGCGGTGTATGGTCTGAGCACTGACAGGCTGACCCCCCATCCCTTCAACCTCTGCAGCAATGCTGGCAGCACTCATACGTCTATTTCCCAAAGACAACCTCTGGATATGATGCTGAGCATGTGCACTCTACTTCTTTGGTCGACCATGGCAAGGCCTGTTCTGATTGGAACCTGTCCTGTTAAACAGCTGTATGGTCTTGGCCACTGTGCTGCAGCTCAGTTTTAGGGTCTTGGCAAGCTTCTTATAGCCTAGGCCAGTGATGGTGAACCTATGGCACGCGAGAGGGTCCATTTTCACGGCGGGGAGAACACGGCAGCAAGCAGTGGCGAGGTGCAGGAAATTATCTGTACGAGTGAGTGGGCGGCTCCGCAGCCTCTGCGCGGAAGGCTACAGACCTGAGAGCACGGGAGGGAGAGAAAAAAGTGGCGAGGTGCAGGAAACTGTCTGCACGAGTGAGTAAGCAGCCCCGCATCTTCTGCGTGGTAGGCTACAGGCCTGACAGCGCGGGAGGGAGAGAAGGGCCAAAGAGGGGCGCAGCATCCCTGGCGCCTTCCGGAGCCAGGACTCCTCAAACCTCCTTCATCAGTGAGGCCCGGAGAACAGACTGACTGTGGGCCCGGAAGATGAGGACAGGCAAGAGGCACAGGCTGTGAAGGGAGCCACTGGATGGAACAGAGCACAGGGCTCTCTCGGATCAAGGATGGAGACAGGTACCGGGCACAATTATACACTGAATACCTGCAGACAAAGACTGGGGCAGGGAGGCAGAGCAGGGATTGCAGATAGGGACAGAGCTAGAGGTCTCCCTTTCTCACAGCTCCCCTCGTTTTCAGTCCCCCCTTCTGTGTCCCCCTCTTTCTGCTCCCCCTCTCTGTGTCCCCTCTCTCTCTCTGTGTCCCCTCTCTCTCTCTCTCTGTCCCCTCTCTCTCTCTCTCTGTCCCCTCTCTCTCTGTCCCCCCTCTCTCTCTGTCCCCCCTCTCTCTCTGTGTCCCCCCTCTCTCTCTGTGTCCCCCCTCTCTCTCTGTGTCCCCCCTCTCTCTCTGTGTCTCCCCTCTCTCTCTCTGTCCTCTCTCTCTCTCTGTCCCCTCTCTCTGTGTCCCCTCTCTCTCTCTGTGTCCCCTCTCTCTCTCTCTGCCCCCCTCTCTCTCTCTGCCCCCCCTCTCTCTGCCCCCCCTCTCTCTCTATCCCCCCTCTCTCTCTCTGTGTCCCCCCTCTCTCTCTCTCTCTCTCTCTCTGTCCCCTCTCTCTCTCTCTGCCCCCCCTCTCTCTCTCTGTCCCCTCTCTCTCTGTCCCCCCTCTCTCTCTCTCTGCATCCCCTCTCTCTCTCTGTCCCCTCTCTCTCTGTGTCCCCTCTCTCTCTGTCCCCTCTCTCTCTGTCCCCCCTCTCTCTCTGTCCCCCCTCTCTCTCTGTGCCCCCCCTCTCTCTGTGCCCCCCCTCCCTCTGTGTCCCCTCTCTCTCTCTCTGTCCTCTCTCTCTCTGTGTCCCCCCTCTCTCTCTCTGTCCCCTCTCTCTCTCTGTCCCCTCTCTCTGTCCCCCCTCTCTTTCTCTGTGTCCCCCCTCTCTCTCTGTGTCCTCCCTCTCTCTCTGTGTCCCCCCTCTCTCTCTCTGTCCTCTTTCTATCCGTGTCCCCTCTCTCTCTCTGTGTCCCCTCTCTCTCTGTCCCCCCTCTCTCTCTCTGTCCCCCCTCTCTCTCTCTGCCCCCCCTCTCTCTCTCTGTCCCCCCTCTCTCTCTGTCGCCCCCTCTCTCTCTGTCGCCCCCCCTCTCTCTCTCTGTCGCCCCCCCTCTCTCTGTGTCCCCTCTCTCTCTCTCTGTCCCCTCTCTCTCTCTGTGTCCCCTCTCTCTCTCGCTGTCCCCTCTCCCTCTCTCTGTGTCCCCTCTCTCTCTCTCTCTGTCCCTCCTCTCTCTCTCTTTGTCCCCTCTCTCTCTGTCTTCTCTCCCTCTCTCTGTGCCCCCCCCTCTCTCTCTCTCTGTCCCCTCTCTCTCTCTCTGTCCCTTCTCTCTGTGTCCTCTCTCTCTCTGTGTCCTCTCTCTCTGTGTCCCCTCTCTCTCTCTGCCCCCTCTCTCTCTCTGCCCCCTCTCTCTCTGTCCCCTCTCTCTCTCTGTGTCCCCTCTCTCTCTGTGTCCCCTCTCCCTCCCTCTCTCTGTCCCCTCTCTCTCTCTCTGCCCCCCTCTCTCTCTCTGTCCCCTTTGTGTCCCCTTTCTCTCTCTCTCTGTCCCCTTTCTGTGTGTGTGTGCCCCCCTCTCTCTGTTTTCCCCCTCTCTCTCTCTGTCCCCCCTCTCTCTCTCTCTGTCCCCCCTCTCTCTCTGCCCCCTCTCTCTCTGCCCCCCTCTCTCTCTCTCTCTCTCTGTCCCCCCTCTCTCTTTGTCCCCCCTCTCTCTGTGTCCCCCCTCTCTCTCTGCCCTCCTTATCTCTCTCTGTCCCCCTATCTCTCTCTGTCCCCCCTCTCTCTCTCTCTGTCCCCCCTCTCTCTCTGTCCCCCCTCTCTCTTTGTCCCCCCTCTCTCTCTCTCTGTCCCCCCCCTCTCTCTCTCTGTCCCCCCTCTCTCTCTCTCTGCCCCCCCTATCTCTCTCTGCCCCCCTCTCTCACTATGTCACCCTCTCTCTCTGTCCCCCCTTTCTCTCTCTCTGTCCCGCCTCTCTCTCTCTGCCCCCCTCTCTCTGTCCCCCTCTCTCTCTCTTTCCCCCCTCTGTCTCTCTCTGTCCCCCCTCTCTCTCTGTCCCCCCTCTCTCTCTCTGCCCCCCCTCTCTCTCTCTGTCCTCTCTCTCTCTCTGTCCCCCCTCTCTCTCTCTCTCTCTCTCTCTCTCTCTCACAACCATCCTCTCTCTCACACACACACACACACAGCCTCTCTCACAACCCCCAGTCTCTCTCACAACCCCCACTCTCTCTCTCTTTTACACACACCCCCATCTCTCTCACACACCCCCTCTCTTTCGCTCAGCACTTTGCAACACAAAACCAACTTATTTACTTCAGTTTGGGCACTCGGGTTCAAAAAGGTTCGCCATCACTGGCCTAGGCCATCTTTATGTACAGCAACAATTCTTTTTTTTCAGATCCTCAGAGAGTTCTTTTGCCATGAGGTGCCATGTTGAACTTCCAGTGACCAGTATGAGAGAGTGAGAGAGTGATAACACCAAATTTAACACACCTGCTCCCCATTCACACCTGAGACCCTGTAACATTAACGAGTCACATGACATCGGGGAGGGAACATGGCTAATTGGGCCGAATTTGGACATTTTCGCTTAGGGGTGTACTCACTTTTGTTGCAAGCGGTTTAGACATTAATGGCTGTGTGTTGAGTTATTTTGAGGAAACAGCAAATTTACACTGTTATACAAGCTGTACACTCATTACTTTGCATTGTAGCAAAGTGTAATTTCTTCAGTGTTGTCACATGAAAGGATATAATAAAATATTTACAAAAATGTGAGGGGTGTACTCACTTTTGTGAGATACTGTATACAGAAGAACCTGCAAGAAGGTAATTTTCAGCTGGAAGGTCTGACTAACCTACCAATATGTAATTTATAGCATGTGCTAGTGAGGTTTTTGAACAATGGTTGTAGCACTTAACCCCAAAGGGAGCCTCTGTTGCTTGAGTCCCCTGTGTTACGGTCTTCTACCGTAGATGAGGGCCTAAATGGCCTCTTTGTGGTTTATCCCTGTTTTCCCTCACAAAAATTTTTTTTCTCTTTGTGTTCCCCCATTCCCTTGTGGGTATCTTAATCAGTGAAATATGTTATTTTATATTTGGGTACTTTGTAGTTTTTCCATTTTTTTAAAATGTGATATTAACCTGTTTTGTGTTTGCTCATTAGTTTTTCTATAAGCCCTTACAATTTCCCTTTTCCTTTAACTCTTTGCTGTGTATTTTGAAAAGGTTTCATTATTTTACTCCATGGTTTTCAAAAGTTTCCTCTGCTGTTTTTCCACGAGTTGCGTGTTTTTTCTGGGGCAATATCTGGGGTATTAGTAGGCTCTTCGTTGGTAATTTGCCATTTCTATACCTGTTGTACCTGATAATGACTGGTTTCTCTCACACATTTTTTTATATTCAATATTTTTTACCTCCTAATCCTTCCTAATAAAACTCTCTTCCAATTTTTAAAAGCTGGACAGTGTCAGTAGGGCAGTGGACAGTGTCAGTAGTTTTCTCTATTTTATTTCTTTATTATTTCATTAATGTTACTACTTTTTACAATATTAGACTCCTGATGTTTCACTTTTGAGACAGATATAGGGACTGAGGACAGAGATTCCTTAGTCCATTTCTCTGCAGCCTCAACTGCACTGGACAGTGAATGAATGGGAAGTGCTCTGTGCTGAACGGCTTCCTATTTAGTCACAAACTGAAACATTATAAACACAGACTTTCAGGGTGTGGCCAAACTGTTAATGGTGGAAGAGGCTTAAGAAGCATGGTTTAACAGAACAGCTCTCCTCTTCCACTGCACACAGCTTTTGTATTGCAAACTCAGTCTAGGAGCAGGGGAGACAGTGGGATTCCAGGAGAAGCAAGAGCTGAAGGACACCTACACCTCCAAGCATTTTGTGCCTCTTATCAATTTGGAATTGGTCAAGATGATTTTTGCCTGAAGACCTGTTAAAGAGGATAAGGAAGAACATACTTGGCTAAGGCATACAAAAAGGATTGATTGCTTGCTCATCCGTAGTGCTTGATTGATAGTTGCAGCTCGATGCGAGGAGGACATCGCGGTGGGCGGCTGACTGCTCTATGCGCTGATGCATGATACTTACACAAGTGAGTGCGCTTAGTTTGTTTTGCCAAGAAGTTAAAAGTGAAAGGTTCATTGCGCGATGAAAGTTCTCTTTTGTGTTTGATTGCATGAACGGAACTGAATACTGGAGCTGAATACCAGCGGATCACAAAAGGAACCAGTGAGCTAATTTAGGGTGGAATCGCAACATATGTTGAACTTAACCTAATAAGGGAGATAATCATCTTGTCAGAGATTCCTTCACTTTGTTCGTGTTCCACACCAGCTTTTCATGCCTATAATGTAGTATATGGACTTGATATCCATATCCTTTTAGGACTACTATATGAATGTTTATATGGATCATTATCTGCCTTACATAAGTTTAAGCAATTAATTTATTTTTAGCATTTATGTATTATTTTTAGCATTTATATTTTATTATTACTTTAGCACATAACTAGCAGCGTATTTAGCGCACTTTCTTATTTTATATATGTTAACAGAACCCAGGCTTCCTTGTACCTGTATAATATGCTGTGATTTCTGTGCCATAATCAAGAGTCTTCCAAATGCATATGAACCTCAGCACAATTGTTAAAAAAACAAAAACAAACTTCCATTGCATATGGTTTTGCTCACTGAAAACAGACAGAGAGCTAACATTTAGTCTTAGACTAGCTCAAAGAAGGACTTCATCAAAATATTCAGGGATTGCTGAGCAACCAGCCATTGTTGAGACGTTTAACATTTTGGGGAGAAGTATGTAATGTACAATATAATGTATAGAGAGCAGGCATCTGTAGGGCAGAGTGCAGGGGTCAGGGGGTGTACAATGCCCAGAGTGCAAGGGTCAGGATTACGTAAAACACAGAGTGCAGCAGTCAGTGTCAAGTTTAGGAGAATAAAACACAGAGTGCAGGGGTCAAGGGTATGTAATGCAATGTGTTCAAGGATCAGGAATATGTAACGCACAGCGGGCTGTAGTCAGTGCTGGGTTTAGGAGTACATGCCACACAGAATGCAGGGGTCAGGAGTATGTAATGCACAGATTGCAAGGGACAGGTGTGTTATGCACTGAATTCAGGGGACCCGAGTGTATAATGCATAGTAGGAGTCAGGTAGTTGTTATTTTCTCATTCACAGATTGCTGTGAATGAATGACATAGCTGTGTGAGTGGAGCCCTGCATGGCCATTATGTTATCAATATGTGACAGCAGGTTTGGGACGCAAATCCCCCACCCACTGTCTCAGGGAGGGAAGGAATCAGGGTTGCAGGGGCATGTCTGGAGCATGTTACATGTTATGCTCGAATTACGGGTGTAAGATGCTCTGAAGGATGAAAGATTAAAACTCAAAACTCCCCAGACAAGTCCTCTCATCTCTTAAATCACCCCCCCCAGCAATATCCTCTTGACCCCTATCCAAATCAATCAGAGTAAATCATCTTTATTTGCCCCCACCCCCTTCCTTCTTCCCAATCACTGTGTCCCCTCTAGTCTTTATTTCTATCTATCACATACCTTAGCGTGGCTGCAGCACAGCATTCAGGTGTCCCTCCTCCTGGGTTCCTCCTGCTGCCCTGTGTCAATGAATCATCAAAGCCCAGGAGAAGGAGGTGGCTTCCATCTCTGCTCAGCAGCTTGTATAGGCACCTAGCAGGGGAAATGCCTGCCACTATGTGAGGAGCAAATCAAGTGTCACCCAGGCAGGCACCCCCTGCCAGGCCAGTTATTGGGGACAAGTCCTGGAACTTGTTCCTGCACTGGTCTCTGGGATGTCAACGCCCTTCCCAACATGGTGCCCAGGGCACCCCCCCCACCAGATACCCATAGCTGCAAAAGTATATACAATCCTAAAAAAAAAGTGTATAATGATTTTGTCAAAACTCTATTTAGCTCCACGCTTCCCTGTCTAACCTAAAAGTGTTAAACTAAGCTGCTGTGCTTATTATCAGTGATGATAATGAATACATGCTGTAAGTGTAAAGTCTCACGCTGCTAGTGTTCTCAAACTTAATAAATAATAACTATGTACTGTATATAAAGTGTCTAAACCATCAAACAACTGAAATTACACATCAGCAATTAAAATTATAGCAAATCATAATCTTCAATAACCAGTGGGTGGTCAGTCAATTAAGGGCGCATGGGAGCCACCCCCCCCCCCCCGTCCATCCCCGCCTCCCCTATCCATGCGTCCGGCCCCTTTCAGTACACCGGGCATGGATTCCAATGTGGAGGGGCTGTTTTTTTGAAGTACCGATTAGAGCCAGAGGCTCTCTGTTGTAACACCGATTCTCCTCCTGGCCAATCAGGAAGCGTGTTTTGATGCTGGTCACCCAATTGGCAGAAAGGACAGGCGATCCTATTGAACGCCTAGGAGGAGGAGGGGAGGAGTTGGAAGTCGCCATGGAGGAGAGAACTCAGAGCCAAGCCGCTGCACCACACTGCCTGCCATCCGCCATGATAGGGTAAGTGCCTGACCGACCGGGAAACAGCGGGGGGGGTGCCGCTTGAGGGGGATGGGTGGTTGTTTGCTGCCCCCCCCAAAAAAAAAAAAAACACCAGCCGCCACTGGCAATAACCAAATATAAGAGCAAATAAAACTGTAATATTAGAAAAAAGAGTTCACTCTGATACAGTTTCTCATGGTGTTGACCATTTATCTCTCTAAGTTAATTGAATTTTTTGTTTTGGGACTTATATTTCCCTTCTCTGTATGCCATGTATCAGGTCAGGAATCCCTTCCCTTGTTGTTGTGTCAACCCTTTGCTGACACATACATGGAAGGATGAATATTACTTTCAAGCCATTAACTGGTGTTTTTCGCAAAACCCAGGGTGCTACAGCCAATCCAGAGCTGTCCTAGACTTTGTAGATGCACATTATTTAATCTAGTGTCTCAATAAAACATGATCCAGACAGATAGATCAACAAGTCCTCTGCTGACGTTGGACTATTGAACATTAGTACTGTAACGTAAGCATGTCACCAGACCTCTCTTTTTATATTAAAAGCTTGCAGTGGTAGAGAATAACAAGCAGTTACATATTTCCTGGAAATGACAATTTCTCTCTGTTTCAGACTTTGTTCCTACCCCCTCCTAATTGCTGCTACATAGGCATGTAGGCAGGGGTTATTTCCTCCTTAACTTTATCAACTCCCAGTAGGAAGGAAAATTATGTAATCCCTGTTCCTAAAGTGTGGGGAAGGGCAATTAAGGGGGACTCTGGTTGGAAGAAGAATGTAGGAAGGTTTGGGCATGCTCTTTTCCCTTTAGAGGAAAGGCCTATCTAGGAACCTAGGACATTGAGTTTGATTTGTCAACAGTGAGTACCTCCCTTCATCTTACAAGATACTTGTGTGAGAATGTTGGAATCCACAATTAGCTGCAGGAGCTAATCGCCGGTTACCCACACTGGGTCTCCCCATGTAAACACTAACAGTCCTATTCGCAAGTGTGACTGGGGTTTAAAGAAGATATTTTAGCAACCAACAATTTGCGTGTGATGTACTCAGTACCGGGACAATGTTGTCCAGGGCTCAGGGCTAGGATTCAGAAAGGCGTCCCCTTCCCCCACTGTTAATAATGCTGTAGAATGGCTGTACCACCCTGCGTCCATCCTTTGCCCCCTTGCTTCACTGCGCCCAGGGCAGCTGACCTTACTGCCCACCCCTTGTCCCGACTCTGGATGTACTGATAGGATTGTTCACACTTGACACACCTTCCTCAGTGCACTCCTTCTCTCCCGAGCCACTGTGCTTGTCACACTTATAGGAGTGGGGACAACTTGCCTTGCCTTGCCGAGCATCGTATACACTAGAACAAATAAACTGGATTTCATATATGCACTTAGTTAACTCTTCCTCCAGCCCACCTGTGCACAGGCTGAGGACCCTGGTGGTGCAGATCCACCCTTGCTGCCATGGGAGATGGACCACTGCAGAAGGAGTGTTGACAATATCTCCTGCCCTGCAAGAGGCCACCTCACCTGCCAAACACACACACCCATGACAGGTGGCCTGCCAAACCCTCATCACCCCTGGCAACCACTGAATCATCACACTGCATTACCTTCTTTGTACTGATGTCTTCATACCCCAATGTGCTATTGACTCATCTGTAGACTATGCATGCTGGTTACCTGCATCACAACCCTCCAGCAATCCCAGACCAGGCTAAGGCAAAGCCTCAAAAGATTTACTGGAATAATGCAGCATGATGAGAATTGCAAGACAACAGTTCAATATAAAGTGCACTCCTTTCCCAACATCCCTAATCCACAACTACAGGCCCATGGCTAACCAAGCATACCTGGCCAGGAAAGAGTCTATACTTGGCAGAGTGCGCAGTTGGTATCTTTAGGGGGGAATGCAAGTTCCAGAAATCCCCCTACATGTGTAAGACTCTAGGACACAGGTATCCAGCAGAAACAGGGACTTCCAGAGAGACAGAGAGCCCTGGCAGAAGCAGTGGCTGGAAGTCACATCTTGCTTGCTGTCTGTGTCTTTTCTTTCCATGCAGCAGGCTGTGTGTTGTGAGACTACATGGCTCAGCAGCCCCTCACAGCCGTTTCCCATACAGACTAGTCTCCCCCCGGTGGTTGCTTGGCTGAACGGAATACTTCTTCAGCTGACAGCCTTTCCTTTTTCCCACGTGGCTTGAACTAACTCGGGCAGAGTTTCCTTCCTGAATTTATGAGCACAGGGAGGGGGCAGAGCCTAGCAAAAAGCCAGCTAAGAAAGACCTGGAAAACAAGTTAACTCTTTCTTTCCCTCCCGGCTACCTGCCTACACACTGACAGGTGCATGGCTAAGGCGTTTTGTAGTAGGATGGTCAGAACCTGATGAGGAAGTGAGAAAACAGCACTGTGCAGAAAGCTGTCACATACATGACCTGCTCTGAGTATTGGTGTACCTCTGTACACCAGCTCACAGCTGGTCTTAATTACCTCCAGTTTTCCAATCTGAGAACTGGTAGTAATTGTTTACGAATCTGTTGCATGCAACAGTTGCAAGTTCTTAAAATGTTGGTTATACTACTTGAATTTGCTGCATGTGTTGGAAATGTTGCTGACACTGCCACAAATGCTTGCCAGAATTAGGTGTAGATAGTCTTTAAGTAAAAAGCAGACAGAAAATTTAATTTAGGACTTTATTAAATTCTTCAAAATATCTTTCTGTAGCCCAATACATGTTAATGCACTGTGTGACCTGTGTCAGCATTCTACATATATAAAAGGACTAATGTCACCATAATGTTAGCCCCTTCAACTCTCACATCTGTTTACCCATTATGGAGTAGAATAATTTTACATTTTCGATATTTATTTGGTAATAACTTTGTCATAACTTATGCTGGCAATATACTAGTGGATTTTTCGGATTGAAAATATTTGTACGAATATCTGTCCAAAAATTCTTTGCACGTTTTTTGATGTTGATGAATGCAATGTTGCTTGCTTTTAACATTCAATTTTAAAATTAATGCAATTCCAAAAATCACATAGGACAATTTTGTGAAGAATAAAGCTTGTGCTGTGTTTTTATTAGTATATATGAAATTGTTAAAGTGATTTGGCCACTTTGTTGAAACAGTGAGCCTGGTTATTGCAGTGAAAGGGTTCAATACTGAAAATGAAATATATTTCTGATTAACAATCATTAAATGTGGTGGCTGCATTTGTTTTTTTTTGGTGTCGTTTCCTCTCTATTTTCACCCGGCGATCTGCCCAGTAACACACCTTCTGTATTAGTGTACCCTCACTCTGGATGAAGGTGCACAGGGGGTACCTTTGGACAGCAGCATCGTCATTCTGAGGGAAGGGGAGTGTTCGATGTACCAGCAAATTTAGATACAATAACAAATTTAAGCTGAACTCCAGCTCACACTTTACAAGCAATTGCAGCATTTTTTTCCTTTTAGGATAAAGTTTTACATAAATAAAAGCTGATCATTGAAAGCACCCCTGTCAGTGGTAAATGGTTTGTCTCAACCCTTTAACTTTGCTAATTTGCCTGGACATCTTGGTCTGTTAAAGGAAGTTGAAAAATAACAGACTTACTGGCTGAATCACCAGCTTAAAAGGGAAAAAAAAGAAAGAAAACGAATGCAACCACCCCATTTACGAATTGGTAAGTAACAGTTCAATATTTTTTTTGCTTTTAGGTTTAACACCTGTTTGAATACTAGCAGATTTTAATTGGTGTGAATTTGCTCTATCATTTTGTAAACCCTCCTTCTAGAGGGATGAAGTTCTCATCACTTGGTCAGCTCATGGATGCTCTGCTCCTATGCAACTTGGTTTTGTTTGATTAACTGTAGAGATCATGTTTTAGGTCAGGTACTCTAAAAATACCAATGAAAAATAATCATTTTAAGGGCAAAAATGTAAACTGTCTTAATGTTTAAAACACTTGTCAATGCTGCTGACATGGAAAAGGCAAAATATACATTTTTGTGCATATTCTATTTAAAAAAGCTATGCAATTTTTCATTGAGCAGTGAGTGAAAAAGACATGAAAGAAATCAAACCATGCCTAAAACTGTGCAAAAAAAAGGATATGAGCTTGTCTGGGCTGGTTGGTCACCTGTACTTTTTAGTTTATTGCTTTGCACTTTTTCGTGTTGTGACAAAACTAATTAATGGTTTCTGACTACTGTATGCTCAACTACTTACAATGTAAAAATGCAATGTTTTTGAACTGTTGTCTTGTCTCAATCTTTGTTTTTAATTTTATTCAAATACTGACATCTTCCTTCTATTTCTATTTAAATGCTGCATACAGGTTACATTTGAGTATGCATCTCCAAATCTAGCCAAAGACATTACAATTTCGGTACAATATACTTTATATTTCTCTGTTTAAAAAAGGCCTTCTATGTAGATTGAGGACCTCCCATACACACAAATGTTTTTCAAGACAGTTGGGCTTATGTATTATAAGAGTAGAGACCATTCACTTTGCAAAGTTTAGTAAATAAGGAGAACCTGTATTTACTTTAATCATCCACTTATGTTCAAGGGAAAAAATAATAATATTTTCTCTTAATTATCTTGCCCATGAATTGGTATTCAAAGTGAACACAGCTTCTCCAAATTTACTAATCTTAGTGAACATTTACTTTTGAAAAGTTAATATTCACTTTATTGAAGGCACAATTTCTACACCTTCAGTTAATCAACCCCACTGGATGCTTATATCAAGTAAAGCCGACATTTGTGGATACCTAACCATCACACACATGTGAGCTTGTTGGACATGCCATTCAAAAACCACGGGCATTAATATGAAGTTGCCCACACCTCACTACACTTTGTGGCTTTAAAAGCCTCCACTCTACTAAGAAAAATTTCCGTAGTATTTTAGGGTATGCCTGTGGGAAGTTTTGCCTGTTAACCAGAAGATTATTTGTGAGGTCAGGTACTGATGTTGAATGAGAATGCCTGGCTTGTAATCTGCATTCTGATTCATCCAAATTGTGTTTAGTAGGCTTGAGGTTAGGGATCTGTGCAGGTCACTTGACTACTTCGATATAAAAATCAAACCATTTCTACTGTATATGCACCTGTCTTTTTGCACAGGGGCACAGTCTTTTTTTACCAGCAAAAGGCCTTCCCCACAAGGTTGGAAGTGCACAGTTTTCTAAAATGTCATTATATACTGTAGCTGAAAACTCAGTAATTTGGAAGGGTGTCCACATTTGGCCATATTGTATACATTCCAAAGGCAAAATTACAGTTGTTACCTGCTTGTTAGCACAAAGAAAACTCAATATGTCAATACAATTTTGCCACGTGTTCATTCACAGGTCTCTACTACATCTCTTAGGCATTCCATTTGTGCAATGCTTTTATTGATATACTGTAAATATTCAACTCTCATAATGCTCCTTATTAAAGGGAATGGAAATAGGAGGAGCTTATTTTGGAGAACCAATAGTGAAGGACATTGCTGGTCAGTGGTGTACATGATCATGCCTCATGATCATTCCACTGCAGAATGATTTTGTGTAGTACGAATGGGGATTTTTTTTGGGGGGGTGTCAGAAACTGCAAGTATGTGTAATTTATAGACTTAAAGTGATTGTAAAGTCTTGGTTTTTTTTCTATAAAAATAACAAACATGTCATACTTACCTGCTCTGTTGCAGTGTTTGCACAGAGCAGCCCAGATCCTCCTCTTCTCAGGTCCCTTTTCAGTGCTCCTGGCCCCTCCCTTCTGTTGAGTGCCTGGCACCCAAGCCGAGCTGTTCATTCAGACACAGAGCAACGGTTTAGGCCCGCCCCTCTCTCTCCTGATTGGCTAACTGACTTTGATTAACAGCAGCGGGTGCCAATGGCACCGCTGCTGTGTCTCATCCAGTCAGGAAGGAGAGTCCGGGATGGCCAAGACACTCGGGGATATCTCTGGACAGAGATAGGGCTCTGGTAAGTATAGTGCCTTGCAAAAGTATTCACCCGTCCTTGGCTTTTTACCTATTTTGTTACATTACAACCTTGATTCAATTTTTTTTTAATCTGAATTATATGTGATGGATCATAACACAATAGTCTAAGTTGATGAAGTAAAATTAGAAAAACATATACATAAAACTGTCAAAATTGGGGTTGTGACCTGTCCACTTATTTTTGTATAGATGCACCAACATGCCTCCATCCCATAAGGTACAGAGAAAATGGAGATAGAAAGCAGGACTTTGTGTGAGGCATGTTGGTGAGTAGGTCCATATGACAAGACATGTTAAGAGGGAATATCTAAGGTGGATCCTGTATCGAGTGATGATACCCACAACATATATTACAGGAAAAATGATGTATATTTTAATACAAAAAAATATAAAACAAAATACATAATAAAAAAAGTACATTTGGACTACAATGAGGCATGTTAACATACGTCAGTTTACAGACATGATTGGAATAGTAATTGCACAAATACAAGTCATAATAAGATGGTATAGTACATGATACAGTGGATAAAAGTATGCATCAATAGATGTTAACTCTACGCGTTTCTTGGCTTGAAACCAATCATCAGGAGTCTGATGCAGTGTAGCTGCATTGAAAAAATGACTATGTGTCAGTAAAAGTGTGGGGAAAATGGACACATGAAACTGCAAATTTATTTTAATATACTCACAAAACATGCATGGGTGGATGATACCCCATACATTATGGTGCAATAATACTGATTCAATTCAGGGCTAAAAATCTGTGTTGCTATTGTTCCCCCTTTAGTCAGGTAATTACTGATTCAATTCAGGGCTAAAGTTGTTCCTCTTTGTTTTTTTTTTTTTTTTTTTTGTTTTTTTTTTTTCTATTGAATCTATTCTTCCTTTAGTCAGACAATATAAACTATTTCAATTCAGGGCTAAAGTTGTTTTTTATTTTTTGCTTGTGTTTTTATTCATTTTCTTATCCTTATATAGTTGCTTCCCATTGGTTCCCCAATTCTTACTTTTTCATTTCGGTTTTCCCCTTAGTCATACCACACATTTATTCAGAGTTATAGCCAATTACCTCCACACTCTCTTGCTTAATGATTCTCTTCATTGCAAGATTCTGTGGCTATTATGTTACTTTTTCTGCCCACAAAGGGGAGATTACTCGCCTTGATAAGGCTTGCTTATTTTGTTTACTTCGGTTTTTCCTTTTTATTTTTTTATTTTTTCTCTTTTTTCCATAATATTTACATCTTATTTTTATCGATCATGCATATTATGTTTCTACTACCCTTTTGATGCAGTTGGTGCCGGGATCTATCTGGTCCTTTCCCGGGGTTGCGTTGCGCCCAGTCCGTGACCCGCCACCCGTCCCACCCTTGACGGGGGCGGGCCCTGGCCTTGACGCATCGGCGTCATGACTCCCAGGTCCCGCCTCCGGCTGCCGGAGGCGGAACATCCTTGGTGAATCACCAACTAAGGCTGTGACGCTGCGGGTTTGGGGGGTGGCCGTACGATGTTCCTGGCTGCCCGCCCCCCCTCACGTCACTATGCCCGCCCATGACATTGGCGTGAGCGCGCCCCTAGCCCTCGGCTTTATAACGGCCGTCACTGGCAGGGCACCTCGAGCGCTCATCATGTCTCCTTGGGGCACGTCACCTGGCCCGGCAGTCTCACCACAGGTAATCTCCCTGTACACCTTCACATTTCTCCACTGACACCTGCAGTGGCTTCTCATTTTGCACACTCACTTTTTGCCTCACACACTCCTCCCCTTGGTGATGGGTTATTCACATTTCTATATCTACGCACACTTTGGGCTCTATTTCTTGTCCTTCTTTCCACATTCATCACCCACCTTTCACCCATGTCACTCACACTCACACATCCTCTTTTCATTCCCAGTGTTTTTCCCATTCCCTGGGCCTCGTCACCTGTTCCCGCTTGGTGGCCCTTGCAGATGCTCCGGCCACTTTGTCGGTCGGGGCCGACGGTCTTTTGAAGCGTGCTCTCTGCCTCAACCCCGGGGGAGATTCAGTGCACCCGGACCAACATTGCACCATAATGTATGGGGTATCATCCACCCATGCATGTTTTGTGAGTATATTAAAAAAAAAATTGCAGTTTCATGTGTCCATTTTCCCCACACTTTTACTGACACATAGTCATTTTTTCAATGCAGCTACACTGCATCAGACTCCTGACGATTGGTTTCAAGCCAAGAAACGCGTAGAGTTAACATCTATTGGTGCATACTTTTATCCACTGTATCATGTACTATACCATCTTATTATGACTTGTATTTGTGCAATTACTATTCCAATCATGTCTGTAAACTGACGTATGTTAACATGCCTCATTGTAGTCCAAATGTACTTTTTTTATTATGTATTTTGTTTTATATTTTTTTGTATTAAAATATACATCATTTTTCCTGTAATATATGTTGTGGGTATCATCACTCGATACAGGATCCACCTTAGATATTCCCTCTTAACATGTCTTGTCATATGGACCTACTCACCAACATGCCTCACACAAAGTCCCGCTTTCTATCTCCATTTTTTCTATATACATAAAACTATTTTTCAGAAATAAAAAAATGATAATTGACATGTGCGTATGTATTCGCCCCCTTTGTTATGAAGCCCATAAAAAGCTCTGGTGCAACCAATTACCTTCAGAAGTCCCATAATTAGTGAAATGATGTCCACCTGTGTGCAATCTAAGTGTCACATGATCTGTCATTACATATACACACCTTTTCGAAAGGCCCAAAAGGCTGCAACACCTAAACAAGAGGCACCACTAACCAAACACTGCCATAAAGACCAAGGAACTCTCCAAACAAGTAAGGGACAATGTTGTTGAGAAGCCAGGGCTAGGTTATAAAAAAATATCCAAATCTTTGATGATCCCTAGGAGCACCATCAAATCTATCATAACCAAATGGAAAGAAAATGGCACAACAGCAAACCTGTCAACAGACGGGCGCACACCAAAACCGGGCCGGGCAAGGAGGGCATTAATCAGAGAGGCAGCACAGAGACCTAAGGTAACCCTGGAGGAGCTGCAGAGTTCCACAGCAGAGACTGGAGTAGTGGATGACAGTAAGCCATACGCTCCATAGAGTTGGGCTTTATGGCAGAGTGGCCAGAGAAAAGCCATTACTTTCAGCAAAAAACAAAATGGCATGTTTTGAGTTTGCGAAAAGGCATGTGGGAGACTCCCAAAACGTATGGAAGAAGGTGCTCTGGTCTAATGAGACTAAAATTTAACTTTTTGGCCATCAAAGAAAATGCTATGTCTGGCGCAAACCGAACATATCACATCACCCAAAGAACATCACTCCCACAGTGAAACATGGTGGGGGCAGCATCATGCTGTGGTGATGTTTTTCAGCAGTCGGGACTGGGAAACTGGTCAGAGTTGAGGGAAAGATGGATGGTGCTAAATACAGGGATATTCTTGAGCAAAACCTGTACCACTCTGAGTGTGATTTGAAGCTAGCACAGATGTTCATCTCTGAGCAGGACAATGACCCCAAACACACTGCTAAAGCAACACTTGAGTGGTTTAAGGGAAACATATAAATGTGTTGGAATGGCCTAGTCAAAGCCCAGACCTCAATCCAATAGAAAATCTATGGTCAGGCTTAAAGATTGCCATTCACAAGCGCAAACCATCCAACTTGAAGGAGCTGGAGCAGTTTTGCAAGGATGAATGGGCAAAAATCCCAGTGGTAAGATGTGGCAAGCTCATAGAGACTTATTCAAAGTGACTTGGAGCTGTGATAGCCACAAAAGGTGGCTCTAAAAATTATTGACTTTAGGGGGGTGAATAGTTATGCACATTGACTTTTTCTGTTATTTTGTCCTATTTGTTGTTTGCTTCACAATAAAAAAAAAAAATCTTCAAAGTTGTGAGTATGTTCTGTAAATTAAATTATGCAAATCCTGAAACAATCCATGTTAATTCTAGGTTGTGAGGCAACAAAACACGAAAAATGCCAAGGTAGGTGAATACTTTTGCAAGGCACTGTATTAATGGGGCCGAGGGGGGCTGCTGCACACACAGAAGGCTTTTTATCCTAACGCATAGAATGCATTAAGAAAAAAAACCTTCTACTTTTACAACTCCTTTAAATTCCTCTTATCAAGAGGTGTGCATGCTCTTATAGCCTGGAAGCATGGGGTTAAATTACATTTTGTGTGTTCAGTACTAGCATAGGGCCTGTTTGGCAGCTTTAAGGAATAACTGTTAGTGGTCTTACTGGTCTAATATATATTTAAAAAAATGCAGATATGCAATGTAAAAGATTTTATAAACCAGACATTGCTGATAGGTTCCTTGAGTCAATAGTAGCTATAGTGTTCACTGCCATATTTGAAAGTAATGCTATGCTAAGGAGGATCAGCTACACACAGATTTTTTTATAAAGTATTTTGTTTTTCTCTGTAACTGTTAGTGGCAACTCTTTACCATCTTGTACTGAGCATCCAGATACAAAAAGACTCTTGGAGGGTAGGATTAGAGAATAGACAATTTTATACACATTTGTTCAAAATACACAAATGTGTATTAAAATAATAGTCTTGCTCAGAGATATATAATCCATTCATGAATATCCTGTATTAAAACCCATATTTATGTGTCTGGCACAGTGAAATTGTATCACTACATTCTCAGGGACTGCATAAAACTGAACATATTGTTCTACTGCCATCTGTTGGTAATAAAATGAGCAGTATCCTTCTCAAGGCTCCAGACTTTTCATTGTGCTTTTTGTTTGCATATAAATGTTGAGTGCAATGCCACAAAACCCAAACTTTCCAAAAATAGTTTGGGGGTGGCGTGGCCGGAAGCCGACTGAAATGGCTGCCTGCTAATTTGCTCTGAGGGACTGCGGCTTTCTAGAGCACAGAGCGATGGATAATCACCCTTGAAACACACACGAAATGGGTCAACTGACTCCCTACACCTCCAGGATCATGTACAAGCAGAAAAACAAGTGTTCCGCCCCACTCACGCAAACTCCAAAGCAATATACTGTGTCTCCAGGAGATTCATTTTTGTCAGGACAAAGCTCCAAATATGTCTCATAAAAACTTCCCGCATATTTTCTTTGCAAACTCCCAAAACAAAAGGAGTGTTAATAGCGATCAGAGATACAGTAGCGTTTAAATTGATCTCTACTACTGCGGATCCACAAGGGAGGTACCTAATCCTAGTGTGTGAAATTAATAACACAACCTTTACCATAGTCAATGTCTATATACAGAATACAGGCCAAATACGCTTTCTACGCAAACTATTGAAAAAAGTACATAAGAAAAAACAAGGCCGTATGCTTCTCTGCGGGGAACTTTAACCTAGCTCCAAACCCTTCAATCTACATTAAAGGATCCTCTGCTAGACATCATCGCCAATCTACACTGATCCCATTAATCCAAGCTAACGGACTATTCGACATATGGAGATGTCACCATTCTATGGAAAGAGACTATACCTTCTTCTCAAAACCCCACTGCACCTGCTCAAGAATTAACCTGTTTCTAGGAGACAAACAACTTCTACAAGATGCCATTGGGACAAAAATCCACACCATATTGTGGTTGGATCATGCACCCATCTCCATATGTTTAGGAGACAAAATCTCCAACTCCTTTGCTACCAACTACCCACTAACACAACATTAATACAAGAGCGTCTGAAAGAATATTATGACATCAATATGCCTTCAGTTAGCAACCCAACTATTTTATGGACAGTCCACAAGGCATTTATTTAAGGAGTACTAGTCCAAATTAATGCACAACCGAATCTTCAAAGGATGCAGCAATTAACAGAACTGTTAAACAAAATTGAAAAATTGGAAACAATAAATAAATCAAACCCCACAAAATTCACTAGTGATAAAATCTTTCAGGCCAGAAATGATCTTAAATCTCTCCTTAACACCAAACACGCCAAGCTATTACTAAAATTATGTTTCACCTTTTATGCAGCCGGTAATAAAGCTGGTAAACTGTTAGCAAACCAAATCAAACACAAAAGAGCTAAAAATAAAATCTCCCACATCTTCCATCCTAATGCAAGAGACAAGATGTATCACCCCAAAGATATAGCCAATGCATTCAGGGCATACTACCACACAGTTTACAATTTAAAGGACAACCTCCACACAACACAATCCACTGATTCTGCCATAATGGGTTTTCTAGATTCAATGAATCTTCCCAATTTGTCCTCTGAACAAATTACATTCCTTAACACTCCATTTTATATCACAGATATCTCTTAAACTATTTCTGTACTCCCCAAAGGCAAAGCCCCTGGCCCTGATGGCTTATCGGACGAATATTACAAATTGTAAAATCTTAACTCCACACCTACATCAACAGTTGCTGCATCCTCTGATGAATTTCCAGGTGAAATGCTTTCTGCAAATGTTGTAACCCTGCCCAAAACAGAGAAGGAGCCGGATACCCCCTCCAATTTCTGTCCTATCTCCTTATTAAACACTGACTTTAAAATATATGCTAGACTAGTAGCCCAAAGATTAGCCCCCATAATGCCCCACTTCATACACCCCGACCAGGTTGGGTTCACCCTAGGTAGACAAGCCCCAGATGCCACACGAAAAATAACAAATCTTCTACACCATACCGAAAAAAACAATATAACGACTCTATTCATTACCCTAGATGACAAAAGGCATTGGATAGGATACACTGGGGTTATTTGAAACATGTACTTACCAAATTCGGATTCCAAGGCATCATCATTTCAACCATTTTAGCCTTATACTCCAATCCCACTCACCGAGTCCTCTCAGATGGGGTCGTTTCAGATGCGTTTGTTATATCTAATGAAATGAGACATGAATGTCCCCTCTTCTCGTTGATTTTTACACTACTGATGGAACCCCTAGCCCAGAAAATCCGCTCCTCAAACTCCATATCAGGAATCAAAATTTAAGGTCAAGAATACAAACTTACACTCTTTGTGGATGACATAATCCTTACTCTGACTGACCCGGCTTCTTCCCTGGTAAAGGTATGGGAAATATTAAATACATTTAATGCATGCTCATTCTACAATGTGTACGACCCCAAATCCAATGCCCTTGGCATTCACATTACTAAATATGCTAAATCTCTCCTACAAACTAAAGTTCCCTTTTATTGGGTTTCTTCCACAATGCCTTATTTAGGTATTTCTCTGACCACTCCATCTTCAAACCTATATAAATGCAACTATATACCATTCCTTCAAACTTGAAGGAAGGATCTCCAACAAATAAGCAAACACTACCTCTCATGGGCTGTCAGAGCGTCAGCCTTTAAAATGATCACCCTCCCGAAACTCCTGTGCCTCTATAGAGCTTTATCCATACAGATCCCCAAATCATTTTTCAGTACAAACTCAGTAAAGAGTTTGCTCAGTTCGCATGTTTGGCAAAGTCGGAAGCCACATTGTTCTTATACCATTATCATCAAACATAAAACTGCAGGAGGTATGAGCTTCCCAGACGCAAAAGACTACTGCATAGCAGCAATACTAGATCAAATCAGACATTGGTTCACGCCCACATTCCACAAACAATGGCAATTTATAGAACAAGCTTTCGTACCCGAAGGCAAATTAGGCTCTCTTCTGCTGGCCCAGACATCTCACCAGAAACCAAAAAAAATAGACCACCCAGTGATCTCAGCCGTAATTGAGGCATGGCGATTTTTATTTCAAAACACATCTCTATCAGAAAACAGCCAATCCATATACCTTCCTATAGAAGTATTCAAATTTATACTCCCCGATCTAGCTCTCAAACACTGGTCACAAATACAACATCTGCCACTGCAGGAAATAATGCACAACGACCAAATCCTCCCATTCCAAACCATACAATCTAGACACCTCATACCAACACAAGGTGCGCATACTTACAGACACCTATCCTCATACCTCCAAAAAAAACAATCCCAACAGCTAAAATTCCTACCAAAGCATGGTCTTTCTGCACATCCAAATGTAGGGAATAACTTTTATGTACAACCTACTACAGATCAAAAACATGTTTTTTAAAACATCAACAAACCAGAGATGGGAAAGAGATTTGCAGACCTCCTTCTTGGATTCCCTATGGCGCAATGCCATACGACATAACCACGGGGTTTCCAAATGCATTACCTATTGGGAATTTTTACAAAAAATCCATCATAGATAATATCTCACCCCGGTACAAATGCACAAATTCGCAAACCTAGACGACGACTCATGTTGGAGGGGCTGTTCGCTCAAGGGCTCCCTAATCCATATTGTATAGGAATGTCCACACATCTATCCCTTCTGGAAAAAAGTATTCTCTCCTTGATATCAGATACCACAGGTATTATTTCCAAACCCACTCCATCCCTAGTCATCCTAAGTATAGGAATAGAATTATAATGCGCGAATGGAGAAGTTCCTTAATCCCTAACATCTTGGATGTTAAAATCAAACTGATTCTAATTAAAGAATACGAATTCACCTCTGCCTTACAAAACAACAACCTTGCAAAATACACCAACTCCTGGAAGCCTTGGCTGAATATCCAAGAGTGATTGAGGGTTATACTTTCCACTTTCTTTCTTTTTATAATTCATACTCTGCAATCTTTTGAGACTGAGTTTGTTCAGACTGAACTAACAGACTGTATACTATTGTTCGTTCATTATTTTCCTGTAAATGGAAATCCTTATAAAAATCATCTTGAAAAAAAAAAAAAAATAGAACGTTTGTTGTATAGATAGAAGTTTCCAGTTCATTAACAAAATACTGAATTACAAAATACAGTACCTGACCGCGAGATTGTGTTTCCAGCGCGATAGCATCGCGCTGGTTCTCGGCGACAGGGTACTGTGAATGTCGCGCTGGCTCGCTCATCGGGAAAGGAAAACTTTGTCTTCCTCCCGCGATGAGTGACAGGCAGCGCTGACAGCTGTCTGGTATGAATCCTGAGGCGGGAACACCGCGCCAAATTTTAAATGAAAAAACCGGCGTGGGTTCCCCCCTCGGAGGCATACCAGGCCCTTAGGTCTGGCATGGATTGTAAGGGGAACCCCCTATGCCGAAAAAATCGGCGTGGGGGTCCCCCCCAAATCCATACCAGACCCTTATCCGAGCACGCAGCCCGGCCGGCCAGGAAAGGGGGTGGGGACGAGCGAGCGCCCCCCCCCCCCCTCCTGAGCCGTACCAGGCCGCATGCCCTCAACATGGGGGGGGTGGGTGCCTTGGGGGAGGGGGGGCGCCCTGCGGCCCCCCCACCCCAAAGCACCTTGTCCCCATGTTGATGAGGACAAGGGCCTCTTCCCGACAACCCTGGCCGTTGGTTGTCGGGGTCTGCGGGCGGGGGGCTTATCGGAATCCGGGAGCCCCCCTTAATAAGGGGGCCCCCAGATGCCGGCCCCCCACCCTGTGTGAATGAGTTTGGGGTACATGGTACCCCTACCCATTCACCTAGGGGAAAGTGTCAATAGAAAAAAAAACACACTACACAGGTTTTAAGAGTCATTTATTAGTCAGCTCCGGGGGTCTTCTTCCGACTTCGGGGGTCTCCTTCCGACTTCTCCCGCTGTCCGGCCTCTTCTCCCGGGCCCCGCCGCTATCTTCTTCCAGCTCTATTGCCAGCGAGGGGCCCGGTGTGCTGCCGCTGTCTCGCCGCCGCCGTCCGGCCTCTTCTCCCGGTGTTCGGCCTCTTCTCCCGGGCCCCGCCGCTATCTTCTTCCAGCTCTATTGCTAGCGAGGGGCCCGGTCTGCTGCCGCTGTCTTGTCGCCGCTGTCTCGCCGCCGCTGTCTCTTCTTTTCTTCTTCCCCGATGTTGACACGACGCTCTCTCCGGCTCGAATGCTGTGTGCGAGCTGCGGAGCCATTTATATAGGCGGTAACCCCACCCCCTTACGACGTCATGGTCCCAGCATGCGCAGGGACTCTGGCGTCATAAGGGGGCGTGGCCCCAGAGTCCCTGCGCATGCTGGGACCATGACGTCGTAAGGGGGTGGGGTTACCGCCTATATAAATGGCTCCGCAGCTCGCACACAGCATTCGAGCCGGAGAGAGCGTCGTGTCAACATCGGGGAAGAAGAAAAGAAGAGACAGCGGCGGCGAGACAGCGGCGACAAGACAGCGGCAGCAGACCGGGCCCCTCGCTAGCAATAGAGCTGGAAGAAGATAGCGGCGGGGCCCGGGAGAAGAGGCCGAACACCGGGAGAAGAGGCCGGACGGCGGCGGCGAGACAGCGGCAGCACACCGGGCCCCTCGCTGGCAATAGAGCTGGAAGAAGATAGCGGCGGGGCCCGGGAGAAGAGGCCGAACACCGGGAGAAGAGGCCGGACGGCGGCGGCGAGACAGCGGCAGCACACCGGGCCCCTCGCTGGCAATAGAGCTGGAAGAAGATAGCGGCGGGGCCCGGGAGAAGAGGCCGGACAGCGGGAGAAGTCGGAAGGAGACCCCCGAAGTCGGAAGAAGACCCCCGGAGCTGACTAATAAATGACTCTTAAAACCTGTGTAGTGTGTTTTTTTTTCTATTGACACTTTCCCCTAGGTGAATGGGTAGGGGTACCATGTACCCCAAACTCATTCACACAGGGTGGGGGGCCGGCATCTGGGGGCCCCCTTATTAAGGGGGGCTCCCGGATTCCGATAAGCCCCCCGCCCGCAGACCCCGACAACCAACGGCCAGGGTTGTCGGGAAGAGGCCCTTGTCCTCATCAACATGGGGACAAGGTGCTTTGGGGTGGGGGGGCCGCAGGGCGCCCCCCCTCCCCCAAGGCACCCACCCCCCCCATGTTGAGGGCATGCGGCCTGGTACGGCTCAGGAGGGGGGGGGGGGGGCGCTCGCTCGTCCCCACCCCCTTTCCTGGCCGGCCGGGCTGCGTGCTCGGATAAGGGTCTGGTATGGATTTGGGGGGGACCCCCACGCCGATTTTTTCGGCATAGGGGGTTCCCCTTACAATCCATGCCAGACCTAAGGGCCTGGTATGCCTCCGAGGGGGGAACCCACGCCGGTTTTTTCATTTAAAATTTGGCGCGGTGTTCCCGCCTCAGGATTCATACCAGACAGCTGTCAGCGCTGCCTGTCACTCATCGCGGGAGGAAGACATGGTTTTCCTTTCCCGATGAGTGAGCCATCTCGGCGCTGGCTCCTGCGACGGGGCTCGTAGGTGTCAAATCTCGCCGAGAAGTGCGGCGAGATTGACACAATATCGCGGTCACCTACTGTAATAATGATTGTTTAGACCACTTCTCTGTCGGATATTAAAGGAATACCCTGTAAATCTAGTTTTCCTATCCCCACCCCTATCCCAATTGTTTCTAAGGAGTTCACCGCCTTATATATAATCTGGATAATACTGTGCATTGGATGTGTTTCTTTACTGCCAAACATACATACGTATCTACTATGGCTGCTAGGAAAAAGCTTAGCATGTGTAGCCCTTTTCTGGGGTTCTGAGAAATGAGCCTCCTCAAACAAGATATTGCAATAAAACTGTAGGAAAAAAAGAACAGAACCTTCGCTAAGTGGAAGACTGGGTTTGATAATAAAGTTAGCAGTGCCTCCACCCAGAACAGGGCCTCTGTGAACAGAGGAGATTCCCTTTCTGGGAAATGAATCACTAACCTAAACAAAGCAATTGCATACCTCCCAACAGTCCCAGGTAGGGTGGGACTTTCTCGCATTTCAATCTTTGTCCTGCAGTCCCGGTGTACAGGGACATTACTCCATTGCTGACAGCCTAGCAGGACATGCATCAGTGTGATCAGTGTGAACATCCATCCAGCAAAGCCAGGGATTGGTGGGCAAACCGGTGAGCGTACAGCTGCAGTTGAGTGCAGCTGTCAAATCCAACCTCTGATGTCGGGGATGGGCGGGGCAATATGTGGGGATCCGCCCCCTTTGTTATGCAACCCGTGCATCGACAAACAGCGGGCGTTTGGCAGGACCAATTGTAACTACTGCATTTGCACCCATTGTATAATTCAAGTTTTTTTACAACTCAGGTTTATTATACACTGCTGTGGGTATATGCAATTAAGAGAAGAGGAACTACTGCAACCAGCATATACCATTAACCAAAAGCATATAGATGAACAACAGTATGGAAATAATACAAACTTTATAGAAGAAGAGATTAATACATGTATATACATCCAATGTACAAACAAATATTACAGTATCAACAAAGGTTTTAACAGGACTCCTGGTGGAGTCTGCACATATACTGGGTAGTTAATATTAGACATACAGTACCTACAGATAAATGTTGCAGCAAAGTCCAGTTGCAGGGACCCTGAGGATAATCTTAATTCAGCTTCTGTGTTTGTGTCAAAGACCAGAAAACAAGATCAGCGGTCAGGAGGAGACTGTCCAGCTATTGTTTAACCAGCTTGGAACACAGCTTTTCTCTCCCTAGTAGTTTCTAATCCCACATGCAATAGTACCTCTAACTAACAGATGTGCCTAACCTGGCTCTAGCCTTTGCTGGTTATCGAGCCCTAAGCTAGAACTAGCTAAAGTTTTAGCCCAGAAGGAAAAAGGTTAACTAAAATATCAGGAGCTGCCTATAACTAAAATAACAGAAGCTGCATGTAAACTCTATTGCAATAAACAAATTCACCTAACATATACTGGAATGTGACCAGTACGTACATTAACACAGACCTACATTTCTGTTACTATGCATGTGAGATAATAACAATAGGAAAGAGACTTGTCTGCCAAGAGGATTCAGATCAATAAGTTATGGCCAGCTACAGTAAAACAGCCAGAACTCAGGAATAATTATCCAATAGTTTCTGCTTCTAGTCTGGATAAAATAGAGAATTGCAGCATTACATCTCCTGTATGTGGACATATGATGTCTCCTCGCTCTCTCTCCACTTTCTCTTTCTGGGTTTTTTAAGCCATGTCCTCATAGAGAGAAAGTGCTAATACATAATTATACATAACACTGTGATATTAGCAGCTAACAGTAGATTCCTAAATATCACAGCACAAAATTTCCCTGAATATTACAGCCCTCAAATAAATGTTGTAAACCCTTGATTCATAGCTTCCATCACCAAGACGCAGAATTAGTCTTGGAGATTTTTCATGCCAAACATTTGCTTCGTCTAGCAAAAGAGCACAAAAAAAAGGTTGTATAAATATATAAAACACCATTATTGCGTTTGTGTATTCATTAAAGTGGATGTGAATACACCCATTGAAGTGAATAGCATCCGATTATACACAGGGATTAAACAAATCTCCCTATATACTGTAGGTTTTACTTGTATATCTGCTGTCTTCCCCTTTCTAAACTCTTTGGAAAGTGCTGATCGTGTTAAAACTCTTTTTTCCTCTTTCAGCAGTGGGTGGGGTGTCTGGGCTTACACTGTGTGAGAGCTGATTGGAGGAAAGGCACCCCCCCCCATATAGGCAGAGGAATGAAGGAACTTGCAGAGTAGTCTGAATAGACAAGCTCTCTGTTAATCTCCTCTAAGCTCACTCCCCGACCTCTCCCTCTAAGCTCCCTCCCTGACACAAATTTTCAGCTCATGTGCCGGGGAACTTGTCAGAAGTGACTCATGCTGATAACAGAGGAAAAAAGCACCAGAAAGAAATTAAGCTTAGAGCTTTGGAGAGAGGTACGTAAACACTACAGATATACATGCTTAGGTCAAATTTCATGAATGGGTTTTCAACCACTTTAAAAAAAATGAAATTAGTATGTAAATTTTCACTGATAATAGGCTCCTGCAGTGTAGCTCCATGTAGAGTAGCACTCACATTGGGATAGAGAGATTGGCTAGAAGTCAGTCAGGCTCAGTTGTGTGTATTGACAGGGTTAGAAAATTCTGTACATAGCCCTACAGAACAGACAGTGCACAGTCCACATGGGCTTCGCTGCTTAACTGCAGACAGGAAACATGAATTTTATTATAGAAAAAATGCATAGCGTTTAAACATAGATGTGGCTACAAACTTATAAACACTGGTTGAAGAATATATCTCTACTGAATACTGAAGTACAGTAGTTGTTACACAAAATACAATTCTGTATTCCAACAGACAGTGAATGTACTGACAGGAGGAGAGAGCAGAGTGAGGAGCGAAGATGTTGCTTCTGGTGCTACATCCTAATGATATAGCACCATTTTCTACAGCATTCTCCTATCAGTCCACAGTGGCTTGGTGATGTGCCCCAAAGTGGTGTATCCTTGACACCCTGGGTTCACGCTTGATCCTGAAAGAAGATCCTCAGGTGAGTTTGTGTAGATCATTTCCAGAGAGGAGGCAAGTCAGCATTTTTCAATTTAAACTCTTATAGGGTTAAAATAATTTTAAAAAAGGGTATAAATCCAAATCAGCCACAAGAATTTACTGATTTTATATACATTACCAATGAGTCAGAAAAATTTGTTTATTTCTAGCTGGGGTTTTTGTTTGTAAAAAAAAGGTTACAAACTCAATTGTTATTCTTGACTTTTTACAGTGAATTTTGTGCCCAAGTTGCTTTTTAATAAAACAAATCCAATAACATGCAGCTATCACAGCAGGAATTAACTGCCGATTAAAAACAACTTAATTATAAAAGATCATTAAGATAAAAAAGGATTTTTTTTATTTATTTGGCAAGCCTTGTGCACTTACAGTGATTATTTTTAATGAACTAGAACTATTTATAGCAGGTCGTACAGGCAAAAAGATTTTGTAGAACATTTTAAGATCTTGGAAAATTTGGTAGGCATGTCTTCACTATTGTGTGTGAAGAACACAATACAGCATATGATTAAATGGGCTGTTTAAATGACAAAACCTCTTCTTTGTCCCAAAGGTTAAGTTCACCTTTAAGTAAAAATTAATAAATGTACATATTTTGTAGGTAAAAAAAATGTGCATTTATTATTTTTTACACAGGAGCCTGGCAAGCACTGCACCTACAAACAGTGGATCATGGGTGCAATTTCAAACTCCTGCACACTCTCCCGCCAGCTTTCTGCCTGTACCTCACTGGAGTAAAATTCAGTGAACTATGCGTGTGCTGATTAGTGCACTCATAGTTTATTGAGAAGACTATCTGCTGCAGTGGCAAATAGGACTTGCAGTTTCTTCATTTACAGATCTCTGTAAATGAATGGCACGGGTGTGCTGGTGGAACCAATTTCAAATGTGACAGTGGCTGCAGAGAGGAACCCCTGTCCTCTGTCATAGGGGAAGGTACTTAAGGGGTGGGCAGGTTATGGAACAAGTTAATTTTTACACCCTAAAATTGGGAGTAGCATGGAACTTGTTCTTTAAAGTCATTGAATTTCAGCAAAGCACATATATCTGCAGTGTTTACTTCTTATCTCTATCCAAAGCTCTAAGTGTCGTTTCTCTCTGGTGTTTCGTTCCTCTGTTATCAGCATGAGTCACTTCTGAGAAGTTTTCTCGACACGTAAGATAAATTTGTGTCGGGGGAGAGGAAAGCTCAGAACGGAGCTTGTCTATTCAAAACATAGTTCCTCTGCTGTGTGGATGGGGGTGTGTGCCTTTTCTCTAATCAGCAATCACACACTGTAACTGCAGTCTCTCTGCCCCCTCCTGTGCTGCTGACAAATGAAGAAAGATTTTTTAACACGATCTGCACTTTTGAAAGGGTGTGTAGAGAGGGGAAGACTGTAGATAAACGAATAAAACCTATGTAGGATGATTTGTTTCATCTCTGTCTATCACCTGAGGCTGCTCACTTCACTAGGTATACAGTATGTGAGGGTTTACAACCACTTTATGGTGAACTTATTATTTAACTTGGCCATTACTTCTTATTTATTTTTTATTTTTTCTGGGATGGGTAACTGAGTTGTCTGCTTATTCCATAAACATGCCTGTTTCACTGAAACAATCATGTCAGGTTAGAACATGATCTTTCTGTAGAATAATCACATAGCAAATTGTTTGCTTTTATTGTATCTCAAAGGTTAGCTAGCATGCATTTGAGGTGCCTTATCAGAGCTTATACAAAGTGTAAAATAACTTTTTAAAAAGCATGCATTTATAGATTTATTATTTCTGGCAAGCAAAATTTTGACACAACTACATGACAATCAGCCAATTTATGGAGAGCTATAACAATTAAATGTTGCCTGCTGACAAGTCATATTGAAGAGATGCCACATTATGTCCAATTACATGTATGCAATAGTTATATAGGATATATTAGATTATATAATATTGCAGCGGTTACATCATATGCTAAGCTGTTATTATGGTGCTCATGGAAAGTTTGGCTGTCAATAACTGAAGAGTGAATGTGCTTATTGTGTAAATAAAAGATTTGCAAAGACACTTTTTTTGCAAAATGTAACAACAAGGGCCCCTTTGTATGGGTTCCTTAAAGTATAAATCCAAATAATAAGCCCACTTTGCAAGAATAGGACAATCTACGAGCGAAAAAATAAAAAATAATGTTTCAAATACCCAGTTCACCTTGCTGCCATGCATAATTGGGTGTGCTGTCAGTCAAGAATGTGGAGTGGATCAGATGCTTGGTTGCCAGCGCACTCCGTTCTGCATGGCTGGGGGGAGGACTTGAAGCAAGATTACCAGGACATGTGACATGTTGAGGCTTAGTCCGACCCCCAGCCTAGGATATGATCTGTAGCATAAATTGATAAAAATTTGTCACTTCCATGCTGACACACCACACACTGGGATTCTAAGCCATGGATAAGTAAAAAAAAAAGGCCAGCCTTCCAAATCAAATGCAAATCTCTGCCTCTACCTTTTTATTACATCACCATCTCAGCTGATTAGCGGCCATATACTGCTGATGAGCAGATGTTTACTTAAGGCATTGTAACTTCACGATTCATGTAAGTGCAATTTTTATTACTATTTTCATCAAATTTAAAGTGTTTTATTGTGCAAGATCATTGTGGTTCTTGTTTTTTTTTTACATAGGATATGATCTGTATAGAAGAAATACGGCTTACTTAACTAAGTGACTGGCAGGGTCAATGGGTCATTTCTACAATAGGAAAGCTTAAAGTGATTTTAAAGGCAGAAGGTTTTTTACCTTAATGCATTCTCTGCATTAGGGTAAAAAAACCTTCTGCATGCAGCTCCTCCCCCCTCCACAGCACCCCCCCCCCTTTATTTTCCTGAGTCCAATCTTAATCCAGCACTGTGCACAAGCAGAGGCTCCCTCGGCTCTCTCTCCCTTTTTGGCTCAGACACAGAAGCAGGAGCCATTGGCTCCTGCTGCTCTCAATCTCAGCCAGTGAGGAGGGAATGGGGGGCGAGGCCGTGCCGCATTCTATGTTTCAATGGACACACAGAGCACGGCTCGGGAGTGAGCATGCACAAGTGTCCCCATAGGAAGCAGCTTGCTATGGGAGCAGTCGGCGGGGGAGGAGCCAGGAGCACCAGTGGAGGACTGGAGAAGAATAATACAAGTAGAAAGGCGCAAAGCACAGTTACCTTGAAAGTAAAACCGATTAGTCCAGAAACTGAAAACTGTAAAAATGCATGTGTAAGTTCATGCATATATACTGGGAGTATATACAAGAGGTCAGTCAGGGCGGCCACCAAAGGAACCAAAAGCAGGGTCCAGCAAGCTAAAACAAACAACAAGGAGAGGGGCGCCTCTGAGTATAAATCATAAATACATTTTATTAAAACAACAATATCCACTCACATGGAAGTTGGAGAAGTTGCATTAGGGTCGGTTGGCTGGGCTGGAGAGATGCGGTGGAACTACAGGTCACAGCGGTTCCTGCAGGGCATGCCAGGTCCAAAGAGGATTAGTTCTTGCAGCCAGGTTCAGTCTCTTGCAGCGAACAGTCCAACACAAATCCTGCTGGGTTGGGAGCCAGGTTATGTCCCAGATGCACAGATAGGGGTTCCAGGGAAGGAAGGGAGAGATGTGTAGGACGCCAGAGCATCCGTTCAGCCGTGCTGCTGCTCACTGATAGAATGGTGTGAAGCCTCTAGGAAGGGAAAAAGGCCGGCCGAGCCGAAGATCTCAAACGAGGCTTGGAGAGCAAGTACAGCGTGGCGAATGGCCGCATTCCTTTGTCAAGGATGCTTGACAAAGGAATGCGGCCATTCGTCCACCAATGGCAAGCCTATTCTGAAACGCGTCGCATGCGTGTGACGTCATCACCGGGCACCACGCTGTACTTGCTCTCCAAGCCTCGTTTGAGATCTTCGGCTCGGCTGGCCTTTTTCCCTTCCTAGAGGCTTCACACCATTCTATCAGTGAGCAGCAGCACGGCTGAACGGATGCTCTGGCGTCCTACACATCTCTCCCTTCCTTCCCTGGAACCCCTATCTGTGCATCTGGGACATAACCTGGCTCCCAACCCAGCAGGATTTGTGTTGGACTGTTCGCTGCAAGAGACTGAACCTGGCTGCAAGAACTAATCCTCTTTGGACCTGGCATGCCCTGCAGGAACCGCTGTGACCTGTAGTTCCACCGCATCTCTCCAGCCCAGCCAACCGACCCTAATGCAACTTCTCCAACTTCCATGTGAGTGGATATTGTTGTTTTAATAAAATGTATTTATGATTTATACTCAGAGGCGCCCCTCTCCTTGTTGTTAGGACTGGAGAAGAGGAGGATTGGGGCTGCTCTTTGCAAAACTATTGCACAGAGCAGGTAAGTATGACATGTTTGTTATTTTAAGAAAAAAAGTTTCTTTATTTGTGGGGAGGGGGAATAAACCAAATATACTAGTATCTGTATATTTAATAATGTGTATTTTACATTTTAAGTGATTAACTTAAGGAATTTCTTGTATTTTTACTCTGAAAATTTGATTCACTTTGAACACCCAGATTTGTGCAGACAAATGGCAAGTAAACTTGTGCTCATCCTAACATTACTAAAGTCACTAGTGGGACTGATAAACAGGCACTAATTAACCTTTGCATATCTTCTAGCGTGCCTTAAAATATGGGTCTCCCAATTATGCAAAGTACTTACTGTAGATTGCAAAAGCTATATATAGCACATTATTGATTCAAAAGGATTCATTGTTTTACTATAAGCAAGGATGTTCTTTAAAGTGGTAGTAAACTCTGCATAACACTTGTACCTACAGATAAGCTTATAATAAGGCTTACCTGTACAGTACTGTGAATATCTCCTAAACTTGCACAGTTTAGGTGATATTCAGAGTGCATGCAGCCGATGACATAATTGGAGCATGCTCTCTGAAGGTCCAACGTACAGTGCTGGACCTTCAGAGCCCGTGCCAGAAATAGCAGCTCCTTCCCGCATGTGCGGGAGTGACGTCATTGCGCCCCTGGCCACTCATGTAGCCGAAGGCCGCGAACCCGGAAGAAAAACTGGAGGAAGATGTCAGCCGTGTCAGCGGTGATATTGTCGCGTGGGAGGGCTTCATTCTAAGGTAAGTTTCTCATAATGAGGTATGTGATGCATACTAGCACATTATGATATTGCCTTGCAGGATTTTTTTTAATTAATTTTTTTTAACCACCAGTGGTTTACTACTGCTTTAAAACATAAAAAAAGGCTTCTCTTGACCATGACTTAATGTTTAAAGTAAACACAGATTTGATACTCTAATGCCACGTACACATGGTAGGATTTTCCGACAGGAAATGTTCGATGTGAGCTTGTTGTCGGAAAGTCCGACCGTGTGTATGCTCCATCAAACATTTGCTGTCGTAATTTACGCATACAAATGTTTGAGAGCAGGTTCTTAAATTTGTTGTCGGAAAGTCAAATCGTGTGTACACAAGTCCGCGCACAAAAGTCCACGCATGCTCAGAATCAAGTACGAGATGGAAGCGATCGGTCTTGTAAAACTAGCATTCGTAATGGAGATAGCACATGCTGCAAATTTTGAAATCTTTCAATGCAGCGCATTCTCTTCTTCTTTATAATGCTAGAATAATGAAGTTGCTTTGCTGCTGATATTCACACAGAGTTCTGACAAACGGATTTTTTATTATTTCTTTCTTTTTTTTTTTTTCATAGTGATCTCCATAATATATTTTGTAATTTTGTGTGTCAAGTTACCACAACACCATTATTATCTTGTATTTTGTTACCTCAAAGAGGTTGGTTGGTGTTGGTGTCCCTTGTTAATTTGACATTGTATTTTTGAAATGTGCCTGCCTACTCACAAGTAAAACAGTAAAACACATAGCCAAGTATTTGCCAAAACAAAATCTAAAATGTGTTAGGGGTCATAAAAAAATAAAGAGGAAGGCAACCCTGGAGAAACAGCTGGAATTGGTGATGCCTTTGTACCCCAGGGCAGACATCAATTATTTGACAGGCAAAATTGGTAACCTGAGAAGTCAATTTATTAGGGAGCACAATACGGTCCAGGACTCCAAGAGATCGGGAGCAGCAGCAGATGACATATGTCCCGAGGCTGTGGTCTTACAACAGCCTGCATCTTTTGCCAGACCACACTAAACCCAGGCCATCACTCTCAACACTTCCTTCCATGCTGCTGTCGTGGGTTGGGTGGCTGTGTTGTTGTGGTGTTGCTGGAGGTGGTGGTGCTGTTGCTGGAGGTGGTGAAGGAGTAATATGGTCCAACTCACACAGGTGGCTTTTAGTTGTGAGTTTGCCCCTTGTCCCCTTGTTTAGGGCCTGAAGTATTATCTCCTCACAGATGAGGCGTTGGCCCTCCTTCAATCGTTCCAGTTTATTGGCTGTCAGACAGCCATATTACTCGGGGCCACCAGGTGTTGTTGTGAAGACCGCAGTAGCCTGCCAAATCAAAGCAGTCGCTGACTCCTCCAGGTTCCTTGCCTTGCTGATCCTTTTTGTTGGAAGGTGGAGGGGAGGAACCCGGGATTCGGTCAGGCTGCTTTCCATGGTCACCTCCTGGCTAAGACTTTCCATGGCCTCCTCCTGGCTGAGACTTTCCTGTGTATGAAAATGGACATAGTTTTAGTTTTTTGGTCATCAATCAAACACAATTTTAAGCTCATGGCTGTTGCAAATTGAATGTTGCCATATAGAAAATACTATCATTCTGACTCCAGCATTTTTCATTCTTGTCCCAATCATTTTTGGCTTATATTGTCTATTGATATGTAAACCACTTTGTTAAATCAGAAATTAGTGTTCAATAGTAACATATAGTTAGCATCAATACATTTTTGACAAGAAATATGTTCAACAATGCTATACCTGGCTCAAGCTGGGCTCCTCCACATCTTCCTGGCTGGAAGGCCCAGGTTGGACTTCAGGAGCCTCATCTGATGTGGAAGGAAGTGTGGAAGGAAGTGTAGATAGTGAGGGCCTGGGTTCACTCTGGTCTGACAAAAAACGCAGTCTGTCGTAGTACCACAGCCTGGGTACATATACGTCATCTGCTGCTGCTCCTGATCTCATGGAATCCTGGACCTTCCTGCGCTCCCTGTTATATGTGCTCCTCAGGCCACCAATTTAGGCCTTCAAATAGTTGATGTTTGCTGTGGTAGTTACCGGCTTTACCAATTTCAACAGTTTCTCCAGCGCTGCCTTCCTCTTTAGCTTGTTGGAGTAGTCACTGTTTTTGACTTGTCAGAGACATGGCAGCTCCCTCTACTTGTCTATGAAGTTTGGCAGGAAGTCTGGGTCTGTAAATGTATCCATTTTCTCTGCAAGACACAACACAAGACAAACTATAATGTCAGGCTAAACTCTCCTTATCTTGTCCCAATATAGGCCTCAATCTATAAGCAGTATAGGCCACTAACCACTGCTGCCCCAAGTTAAAATTGTACTTTCGTTTGCACGATCGGCGCTTACGATACTCCGTTCTCCGCTCACAGATTGTACGTACAACGCACGCGTGTTATGCTTTATATACACTGCGCATGCGTGAAACTCCACCCCTGACCTTCTTTCTAGTGTATTCCCCACCCCTTCTTTTTTGGTGCAGTGGGAGAGCACATAGCGGAGAGACAGCAGGTGCATGCAGAGAGCAGCAATGAGGAGGAATGCCCGGACCAAGGCAGTTCCAGATCCAGGAGGAGATTTAAGGCCTCAAATATGTCCTTTGTAGAGATGGTGGAGATGGTGGACATCTTGAAGAAGACCGACTATGATGGGAAGTATGGACCTTACCCAAACCCAAATGTGAGAAAGGCCAAGATTATGATTAAATTTGTGAGAAATCTGCACAGGAATTTTGGGGTACAATGATCCAAGGAGCAATTGAGGAAACGCTGGTCAGACCTGAAATTGAGGGAGCACGATCAGTACAGAAGGATCAAGAAACTGCTTCTAAAAAGTAAGTTTTTGTCATGTGTTCCGATTATTATTATTACTTTAGTGCTGCTCCATGTGCTTTTCTTTACTGTTGTACAGTTTAAAAAAGCAAGTTTGAGGTTCGTGGGCACAGTAATCGTTCTTATTAAACATCGTTCGTTCGACCACTAATACAAAGTTTTTGGCAGATGCAGGTTAACTATATTTGTTCATGCCTATTTGTATGAAAAGAAGTTTAGTACATTGTTGTCTAGATGTGTTTGTAACTAGAATGAAATGCAAACTTTATTCAGTGTAAGAAGGGGACACTCAGCAGCTGTTTACACATCTGGACGCAGGAGCACTAGTGTGGGACACCAGAACACCCTTTTTATGGTGTCCCACACAGGTGCTCTAGTGGATACTAGGCAACTAGGAAAGTATTCAGGCAGGCCCTTGCACTACATGCTTTGGTGAATTCATCCACAAATATCACAAAAGAGGTAGGTATAGTGTGTATGGGTTTGGCAAAGTCAGATAGAGTATTGGTATCGGTTGACTTAGCGGTTTGGGGGAGGGAGAATTCCAAATGAGTTTTGGCCCCCCAAAAAAAGCCTCTTGCACGTTGCATGAATTTAAGGACAAAAATAACAGTTGGACACATTTTAGGGGGTGTTTACGGTAAGCACCACAATGGAGCTGACAAAATACATTGTTAAGCGACTAGGCTAGGTGTGTAAGGGCCCAGGATAGCATGCTGGGGAGGTTAGTGAAGGCAAATATGCATGAAGGACAAAAAAGGAGCATTACAAGCTTACAGCATGCATGAGGACATTCACAGCATAATACAATCATGGTAATTATGGAATGATGAAATAAATACAATATATTAGCAAACATAAAATATATAGAATGTGATGTTAAAGGATACAACTTACCTTAATATAGTCCTTCTGCAGGACCTGTATGATGGTAGATCTTTGGAATAATGATTCCCAGAGCCTGGGGGGAGATTCCAGTCATGAACTCAATATCAACACACACAGAAGAACAGATACGAACCCACAAGCACAAACTGAAAAGCAGAAATTACCATAACTGAAAAGCATGAGGTTGAAAAGCGTGAATCATCTCTCATCAAACTTCTACTAACACAAGATTAGCAGAAGGAGCCCAAAGGGTGGCGAACTGGCTATTGAACTTCCTTTTTATAGTCCCATCGTACGTGTCATATGTCACCGCGTTCTCACGTTCGGAATTTTGGGCCAACATTTGTGTGACCGTGTGTATGCAAGACAAGTTTGAGACAACATCCTTCGGAAAAAAATCATGTTTTTGTTGTCGGAAAATCCGAGCGTGTGTACGCCGCATAAGGGTTAACTCCTATTCCTACAATACTCCCTAAACAATTACATTTTGCTAAATTTTATATAAAATGAACTGGCTACCATTGATTTGTGGTTTTTAAAAGCTGTGACAATTCACAGTATTTTGCAGCATAAAGTCTTTATTACAAACACAATAAGTGAAAGGTATAAATATTTACATTCCCTAATAGGAATCAATTCCATTCCTTGTGTAGACAAAATATAAGACAGCAGATCCAGAGTGCAAAAGAGTGTCTTCTGGATGCCAAGTTTCTAGAAAGCTGACACACTGTTATTGCAGTTGAGCTCTACACTGCTTTATAAGGGTACATAGACATCCTACCTTCCTACACTTCACTTTCCTAAATAGGGCAGTCAGTTGGCATGCAATGCTATTATTTTTATTCTCACTGAGGGCACGGAAAACGGTAAGGGAAAAAATGACATGATCCAGAGTGGGGTCAGAATTTGGTACTACAAAAGCCAGGATGCAGAAGACCACATAAAACGTTACTTATAATATCAAACAAAATATATCATCAGATGACATGAGACTGTATGTAGTCCTTACACGCTAACCATAAATTAACTGAAATTAATAGACACAGACTGATACTTTATTGGTATTTAAATACACAGTTAAATATCATTGCTAATTGTTACATGGCTCAAGCAAACTGCCTGCATTAAAATGCATAAATGTGTGAATATCAATATATACAGTAAATGTAAGTATGTACCTGTGTATATATATATATATATATATATATATATATATATATATATATATATATATATATATATAATATATATATATATATATATATATATATATATACAGTATATTACAAAAGTGAGTACACCCCTCACATTTTTGTAAATATTTAATTTAATTATATCTTTTCATGTGACAACACTGAAGAAGTGACACTTTGCTACAATGTAAAGTAGTGAGTCTACAGCTTGTATAACAGTGTAAATTTTTTTTCCCCTCAAAAAGACTCAACACACAGCCATTAATGTCTAAACCACAGGCAACAAAAGTGAGTACACCCCTAAGTAAAAATGTCCAAATTGAGCCCAATTAGTCATTTTCCCTCCCCGGTGTCATGTGACGTGTTAGTGTTACAATGTCTCAGGTGTGAATGGGGAGCAGGTGTGTTAAATTTGGTGTTATCGCTCTCACTCTCTCATACTGGTCACTGGAAGTTCAACATGGCACCTCATGGCAAAGAACTCTCTGAGGATCTGAAAAAAAGAATTGTTGCTCTACATAAAGATGGCCTAGGCTAAAAGGAGATTTGCCAAGACCCTGAAACTGAGCTGCAGCATGGTGGCCAAGACCATATAGCGGTTTAACAGGACAGGTTCAACTCAGAACAGGCCTTGCCATGGTCGAAAAAAGAAGCTGAGTGCACATGTTCAGTGTCATATCCAGAGGTTGTCTTTGGGAAATAGATGTATGAGTGCTGCCAGCATTGCTGCAGAGGTTGAAAGGGTAAGGGGTCAGCCTGTCAGTGCTCAGACCATACACCGCACACTAAATCACATTGGTTTGCATGGCTGTTGTCCCAGAAGGAAGTGTCTTCTAAAGATGATGCACAAGAAAGCCCGTAGTTTGCTGAAGACAAGCAGACTAATGCCCTGTACACACGATAGGATTTTCCGATGGAAAATGTGTGATAGGACACTGTTGTCGGAAATTCCGACCATGTGTAGGCTCCATCACACATTTTCCATAGGAATTTCCGACACACGAAGTTTGAGAGCTTGCTATTAAATTTTCCGACAACAAAATCCGTTGTCGGAAATTCCGATCGTGTGTACACAAATCCGACGCACAAAGTGCCATGCATGCTCAGAATAAATTAAGAGACGAAAGCTATTGGCTACTGCCCCATTTATAGTCCCGACGTACATGTTTTACGTCACCGCGTTCAGAACGATCGGATTTTCTGCCAACTTTGTGTGACCGTGTGTATGCAAGACAAGTCTGAGACAACATCCGTCGGAAAAAATCCATTGATTTTGTTGCCGGAATGTCTGATCAATGTCTGACCGTGTGTATGGGGCATAAGGACATGGATTACTGTAACCATGTCCTCTGGTCTGATGAGACCAAGATAAACTCATTTGGTTCAGATGGTGTCAAGAGTGTGTGGCAGAAACCAGGTGAGGAGTACAAAAACAAGTGTGTCTTGCCTACAGTCAAGTATGGTGGTGGGAGTGTAATGGTCTGGGGCTGCATGAGTGATTCTGGCACTGGGCAGTTACAGTTCATTGAGGGAACCATGAATGTCATCATGTACTGTGACAAACTGAAGCAGTGCATGATCCTCTCCCTTCGGAGACTGGGCGCAGGGCAGTATTCCAACATGATAATGACCGAAAACACACCTCCAAGATGACCACTGCCTTGCTAAAGAAGCTGAGGGTAAAGGTGATGGACTGGCCAAGCATGTCTCCAGACCTAAACCCTGTTGGGCATTTGTGGGGCATCCTCAAACAGAAGGTGGAGGAGCTCAAGGTCTCTAATATTCCCCAGCTCTGTGATGTCGTCATGGAGGAGTGGAAGAGGACTCCAGTGGCAGCCTGTGAAGCTCTGGTGAACTCCATGCCCAAGAAGGTTAAGGCAGTGCTGGAAAATAATGATGGCCACACAAAATATTGACATTTATGCCCAATTTGGACATTTTCACTTAGGGGTGTACTCACTTTCACTGCCAGTGGTTTAGACATTAATGGCTGTGTGTTGAGTTATTTTGAGGGGACAGCAAATTTACACTGTTATACAAGCTGTACACTCACTACTTTACATTGTAGCAAAGTGTAATTTCTTTAGTGTTGTCACATGAAAAGATATAATAAAATATTTACAAAAATGTGAGGGGTGTACTCACTTTTGTGAGATACTGTATACAGAAGAACCTGCAAGAAGGTAATTTTCAGCTGGAAGGTCTGACTAACCTACCAATATGTAATTTTCAGCATGTGCTAGTGAGGTTTTTGAACAATGGTTGTAGCACTTAACCCCAAAGGGAGCCTCTGTTGCTTGAGTCCCCTGTTTCCGGTACCAATAATCCTCTGGGCAGCACAACACTCTGACACACCAAGGCTGAAGAGGGAATATTTATTTGGGAAAAACACTCAGCAAATCAAACACACAGAATGGCAATAACAATATATTGATGCCCCGGAAGAAGTCAATTTGTGACAAAACTGGTCAAGCGGAGATACACGGACCTGTCATTTTTGATCATACCAGTGTTTGCTCTTTTGGATGTCATTTGCATACATTGTTTGAGAACATGTAAGTACAATATTTTAGTCAAATAAACAATCCGTGAGAGGTTTTACACTATTGGGGCCCCTTTTTCTTTATTGGGTGTAGCGCTGGATTAACCCAGAGGACAGGATACTAGGTTACTAGGAGCTAGGAGTGTGTCTTTACCATCGCATCTGCCTTCCGTGGGCTAATTTCCAGTGGTTGATTTACCAAGGCTTAAGTAACCCTCCATAACTAGAGGTTCCACACTCTGTGTTAAGAGTACATTTTGACCTTTACTTCTGTGGTTTTTCACATGGTAGAGGATTCTTTATAGATTAATTTTTACAAGCACCCCTTTGCTGGTTATAAGTTCTTTTCTTTCGAATTCTCACCTAGCCTGATGTGTTTTTTGGACTTTAAAGACTTTATTAGCTCATTATTTTTGAACAACATTTATATTTATTTGATGTTTTCTTTGTAGCGCAACATACTTATTCAATAACAATATATAACACCATATATAACTGAAGGACCCAATGTTTCTGCATACCCTGGGACTAGGGGAATCCTAATTAAGGGGGTGGTACTAAAAGCTAAAGGTCAGTCAGCCTCTCCAAACCCCTCCCACTGGTTAGTGTGTTTGTAATCATTGGGGCCCCAATGTTTCAGCATTAGTGGGCACAGATTTGAGTGAATCCCACAACACAGGGTTTACATAAGTTGACACAGTCCCATTAAGAACTGGGCAGAAAGTTGTAGCCAGTGGTCTCTTACCACTAACAATCTGAAATTCAGCCTCCTCCCACACTCTAGCATCCTAAACCAGCAATGTTGGCTATGACTCTGAACCTAGCAGTTACAATCTCTCATGGAACTGATGATGTCAGTGGTGACTCAGGACCTGGCAGGTGCATTCTCTCACAGACCCAGCAATATCAGCAGAGTCTCTCCCTGCAGTGAATGCTCTATCAGGCAGCTCTTTGACACAGCAGCCCACTCAGATGGTAGCCTTTCACTGACTCCCATGAGTCTGCCTTGAGCCCAGGCTTATCTCCCTTTTTTTATCTCTCAGCCCTGCTTTTGTAGTTCCATTCAATCCATGCTTGATAGATAACTATCTTTAGGGACTTTATCTCCCACAATTCCAGGCAGTTCCCAGAAGTCTTTGTCCCCTTCCAGGTTGCACAGTAAACAATTATAGTGTTCTCTGCTGTCCTGGGTGGTGGAAGGGGTTCTCCTCTGGCTACAGCACAGCTCTACAAACATCCTGTGTCCTCTCTTCCTCCCTATACAGCCACTCCTCTGGGTTTCTGGCTGGTAGTGTGGTGGTCTGGGCAGCAGCAGTAATAACACTGTGACAGCTCAGTCTGTGCTGCGAGGCGGAGTACCGCTGCAGACCAGGGTTAATCAGTCTTTTCAGAACAAATAGCTAAGGAGCCAAAGGAAAGCATGCTAAAGCTCCACATGCTGGCTTAATAAAAAATACATAACATTAAAATGAACCACTTGACCACTGGGCACTTAAACCTCCTTCCTAACCAGGCCAATTTTCAGCTTTCTGTGCTCTCACACTTTGAATGACAATTACTCCGCCATACAACACTGTACCCATTTGAAATGATTCCCCTTTTTTCACACAAATAGAGCTTTCTTTTGGTGGTATTTAATTACCGCTGGGTTTTTTATTTATGCCCTATAAATTAAAAAAGACTGAAAATTCGGTAAAAAAAAAAATCTTTGTTTCTGTTAAAATTTATTGCAGAGTATTGGCGAGTATTGGCAGAGTATCGCATAGTATTTCAGAGTATTACATAGTATTGCAGAGTATTGCATAGTGTTGCAGAGTATTGCATAGTATGGCAGAGTACTGGCAGAGTATGGGCACTGAGCAGCGCTGTGGGCTGGATCTGTAGTGCCCACAGCACTGCAAACGATCTCTTCCTCTCTCCTCTCACACTGTACCAATCAGTACAGAGAGGGGAGGGAGGAACCGGCGTCATGATATGACTCTGGTTTGATTACAAGTGATGCTCAGTCATTTGCTATCAGCGGCCATTTACCGTGATCCGTGATGGGGACCCGGCGGTAACGCATGTTCCCGGGTGCGCGCCACAGGGGGCTCGCGGTAGCGCGATTCTGTGAGGACGTCCATGGATGCCCACCCAGAATAAGCAGACCACGCTGTAGCCATCTTTCGGCTATGGCCCGGTCGGCATGTGGTTAATATTTTATAATTATCTGAAAAAAAAGCATATCCTTGTATACTTGCCTCAAACCAAAGCACCTGGTGTGATTTCTGCCTGATCTCTCCACCCCTGCTATCTGCTTGAGTCACATCTAATAATTTATGCCCACACCAGCCAATCCTGGGAGATGGTTCTGCCCCCCTCCAGCATAAAGCATGTGATTTGACAGCTTCAGCCATGCATGTTTCCTCATGAGACTGTTATAGGGGTGTCCATTCTCTCCACTCAGGTCTCACATACACACTCAGCTTCCTGCTCTATGCTGTGCTGTGTGTGACATCAGATCCCTGCTACCTGCCTTTTCGAGGAAAGAAGTGATGTCTAAATTCTGTACCTTGAACCACTATGGAGGAGAGCAAGCTACAAGTAAATAGATACAACTTATGTAGAAGGATTTGTTTCATCCCTGCGTATTACGTGAGTAGTCAGTTCAGTGGGTAAATGTAAAGGTTAAATGGATGGAGAAAAACCCAAAATGAGGCCAGATTACCTAAATTTATCATTCAAATTAGGGTGAATATACAAAATAAATATGCACAATTTCTATCTACCTAATCTGTACATACCTAGTGGCCTGTAAAGCATTTACCCAAACACAATTAAATAGATATCTAGTAAGACTAGCCATTTTAGGCCTGGTAAGACTGAACATTAAAACTGGACAATAATAAGAGCTTGGAAAAGCATGTAAGCTAAGTCATGTACGTATTCTTACCCAGTTAACCCATTTTTGAATGATGTATAAAATAATTACTCTTTGTTGAGATACAGTTACATCAGAAATTTGCACAGGCGACTCACCAGTTCAGAAAGAACTCCAAATAAAGTTAGTACTGTTTTGTAACCTTTAGGCCTCATTTCCACGGGCACTAGACACGCTTTTTTAAAGCACTCTGAATGCCAATCAAAGCAGTTCTCACTAAACAAAATGGTTACCTTACAGACCTGTACACACTTTTGAGTTTGCCTTGCTTCAGAAATTTAAATCCATGTTGCTTTCATTGTGCTTGGCTACATCTCAAAGCCCCCATGAAAGTCTATGGCCTCATTTAGGCTTTGCGCGATATCGCCTCCTTTTTTATCTCCTAATTAACAGACATTGTGCGCATTCGTGGGGCAGTGGCAGCTGTTGATGGGCACTTATTCACAGTTAGCTGTGCTTTGTGTTCATGTGCAGGATGTGATGTTCAGTGTCGAGCAGCAGGAAAGTGATCTGGGAACAAAGCAGAGGATCGCCAGATATCACATATGATATACAGGTTGGGAATGACAGAGCAGGAAGGTGAGTGGGAATCGGAGAGGACCATGTGAGAAACTGAGCATCGGAGAATGAGCAGAGCAAAAGATCAGCAGAATAGAGGATCACAAGGAGATCAGCAAAGTGAAGTTTCAGCACAATTGCGGACCAGAAGGAGATCAGCTGAGCAGAGTTTCAGCAGGACAGAGGTTAAGCAGAGTGAGAGGGGTAGTGTGGGCAGGGGGGATTACAGATGAGCGGGAGGGATTACTACTAGTGAAGGGGGGTGTATTACTGAGAGGGAGGTACTACTGATCAGGGGGAGGGATATAAAAATGATCGATAACACTCCTGAGCTACCTACCCTGTGTAATCCAACCAATAAACAGTATATTCAAATTAATTGAGGGTTGCTGCAGTCATTGATTGTGTTCCCACGATCACCAATAAGATGAATAAATAAAAATATGATGCTGCGCTAACCCTTAAATGAAACAACTGTGCAAATAATATACCTGTATAATACTCCTATAACCACTAAAATTTAAAATGCAGACTATAATATCACAGTTGCTTCATATAAGGGTTAGTGCAGCATGGTATTTTTATGTATTCATCAGCATGAGGGTACTACTTAACGAAGGGGGAAGGGGTATGGGGATGTACTACTGAGCAGGGTGTTGTCAGGTATTTATGAATATACTGTACTACATAGTGTGTGTGTTTGTGTGTGTGTGGGGGGGGGGTACTACTGAGCAAGCAGGATACTACTGGACAAAAGATGAGTGGGGGGTTATTGGGAATTTTACTACTGATTTACTACAGACTACTGGGACCTGGGTTTAGGGGTGGGAATGTACTACTGAGCGGGGAGCTGGAGGGTGGTAATGTACTACTGGAGCAGGGGATAGTACTGAGCAGAGGAGAGGTTGGGGTGTATGGGGAGTACTACTGAGTGGGAGGTGGCAGGTGACAGACTTCTCCTGTTGCTCTTCAAGGCTCTGATGAAGAGGGAACCCCTCGAAATGTGTCAGCCACCTTTTAGCACTTGCCCTTGCATGGGCATGCCAAATTTCTAAAATATGAATGTGTATTTTTTGTAACCCTGTTTTTATAAATGCGTAGCTATTTTTTATATGCATTTATTTGTTTCTGTATATCAATAAACTGCATCAATTTGATCAAAGCATCAGACCATGCACCTTCCACCTCTTTCCTTCACCTGGTATTTATGAATATACTACTGAGTGGGGGGGTACTACTGAGCAGGGGGAGTATCAGACTCCTACTTACCAGACCGGTGAGTCCGCTTGGGCAGAGAGTAGGCTCCCTTACGCGTCCGACTCGCGGCCCCTGGTAAGGTAACAGGAAGCACAGGAGTGCGGAGTGGTATGAGAGCCTGTGAACTAGAGTCCAGATGCTGGTGGAATAGCAGTCTATGAACAGCAGGTGCAGGCTGGAACACAGGCGATGAGACTGAGCAGGATGGTCAGGAGACAGGCTGGGTTCGGCAACAGACGGGCAACAAGGTACAATAGGAGCAGGCAGAAGCGGAGTCAAACAGGCCAAGGTCGGGTACAGGCAGCAAGAAGGGGAATCCAAGGGCAATCCGGGTCGTCAGGAGATCAGGTAAACAGGAAGACAAGACAGGAAACAGGAACTACGGCACAGGAAGCTGATGATCAGGCAGCATTGAACAGAGTGCCTGACAAACTTAAATAGGCCGGCTTGCTCACAGGCACTCCCTCTGGTGGCCAATCCCATGACCAGCAAGGTGAGCTCTCTGACACTGCCCCCTCCCCAAGGGCAGCCTCCGGATGCCCAGCCGGGCCAACCTGGAGGCATGAACATTTCTGAAAGTCTGCAAAAGTTCCGGGGCATGCAAATTGTTTTCTGGTTCCCAGGAATTGTCCTCCGGACCATACCCCTTCCATTTGATAAGATACTGTATTTGATTGCGCCTTTTCCTACAGTCCAGGATAGCCTCGATTTCAAACTCCTCCTCGTTATTGATCATAACAGGCTTAGGAGGACTGGTACTACGGTTGGGGAAAGGATCAGGAGCGACCGGTTTCAGTAAGGACAATTGGAAAACCGGGTGTATTTTGAAGGAGTCCGGCAGACTGAGCTCGTACGCTACGTTGTTTATTTTTCTTCTCACCGAGAAGGGTCCCATGAATTTAGGCCCTAGTTTCCTAGAAGGGCAAGCCATTTTTAAGTTAGTTGTGGACAGCCATACTTGATTGCCAGGTTCCAGGATAAGCTCCCCGCGCCTCTTCTTGTCGAACGTCTTTTTATAAGAAGCCTGGGATTGGGCCATTGTTTCCTGCAGAAGTTTGTTGTTGGTAGAGAAGAATTCCAATGTCTCGGTCACTGCAGGGAGAGAACATTCGGGTATTGAGCTGGGTAGAAAGGAGGGATGAAATCCATAATTGGCAAAAAATGGCGTCTGGTTGATGGCTGAGTGCAGGGAGTTATTGTATGAAAACTCCGCAACTGGTAGCAGAGAAACCCAGTCATCCTGGGAAAAGGCAGAGAAACAACAGAGGTATTGCTCCAAGGTTTGGTTGGTTCTCTCCGTCTGGCCGTTTGTCTGAGGGTGATAGGCTGAAGAGAACGCTAACTCAATTTCGAGGGAACCACACAATGCCTTCCAGAACCTGGAGGTGAATTGGACACCCCGGTCCGAGACGATATTAGAGGGAACCCCGTGTAATCTCACAATTTCTTTAATGAAGATCTTCGCCGTTTCCACGGCTGAGGGTGTGCCTTTCATAGGCAAGAAGTGAGCCATTTTTGACAATCTATCAATTATGACAAAGATGGTAGAGAAGCCTTCGGATGGGGGCAGTTCCACAATGAAATCCATCGCGATCATTTTCCAAGGTCTGTCAGGGATGGGCAAGGGTTTCAGTAAGCCCCAGGCCTTCGTCCGAATATTCTTGCTTCGGGCACATGTGTGGCAGGAACTGACCTAATTCCTACAGTCCTCGGCCAACTGTGGCCACCAAAAGGTGCGCTGCACCAGTTCGGTTGTCTTCTGAGCCCCGAAGTGCCCAGCCAACTTGTGGTCATGGCAAAGCTCTAGTACTGGTACCCTAAGGCTCTCAGGAACCATGATCTTCTCCTTATGCCAGAGTAAACCATCTCTTAGGCTGGTCTCAGTGGGTTGGGGTATAGTTGTGGAAGCTTGCCTTATTCTGGAGATTAAATCCCCCTGAAGTAATAAAAAATTTCCTGCAGGCAGGATAGTGTCCGGAGGGACGGTTTCTTTGGAGTCATGGAACATTCGTGAGAGAGCGTCTGGTTTGATGTTTTTGGAGCCGGGTCTGTAGGTAATATGAAATTGAAAGCGAGAGAAGAAGAGCGCCCATCTGGCGCCCATTTTAGTCTCTTGGCAGATCTCAGATATTCCAAGTTCTTGTGCTCCGTGTAGATTAGAATAGGATGTACAGCACCCTCCAAAAGATAGCGCCACTCCTCCAGAGCCGTCTTGATGGCCAGAAGCTCCCGGTCTCCTACATCGTAGTTTCTTTCAGACACCGATAATTTGCGAGAAAAAAAAGCTATTGGAAACAGAAGGGCCTTGGGGCCCTGACGTTGGGAGAGTACAGCTCCTACTGCGACCTCTGAGGCGTCAACCTCCAACACGAATGGCAAGGCAGAGTTAGGGTGTTTGAGGATGGAGGCCGACGTGAATAATCCTTTTAATTTTTCAAAGGCCAATTGAGCCCTAGGGGTCCAGCAGAATCGGGTTCCTTGTCTTGTTAATTCAGTAATGGGGGCGATGATCTTGGAAAAGTCTCTGATGAATTTCCTATAGAAATTGGAAAATCCAACGAAGCGTTGGACCCCCTTCTTGTCCGTAGGTGCGGGCCAGTCCAGTATGGCGGACACCTTTTGAGGGTCCATTTTAATACCTTCCACTGAAATGATGAGCCCCAGGAATTGGATGCATTGGAGTTCAAATTCACATTTATCGAGTTTAGCATACAGCCCGTGTTGCCTGAGCCGGGCGAGGACATTCCGGACGTGCCTGCGATGATCAGTCAGTGATGATGAGAAAATGAGAATGTCATCGAGGTAGACGATGACGTAGAGATCCAAAAATTCCCGGAAGATGTCGTTCACAAAATGTTGGAATGTGGCTGGGGCATTGCATAGACCGAAGGGCATAACGCAATACTCGAAATGCCCAAAACGAGTGCGAAAAGCAGTTTTCCACTCGTCCCCCTCCCGGATACGGATTAAATTATAGGCTCCGCGAAGATCCAGTTTTGTGAAGACGGTTGCCGTTCCTAGCCTCTGGAATAATTCAGGCACCAGGGGTAAGGGGTAGCGATTCTTGATCGTTATCCGATTTAATTCCCGGTAGTCGATACATGGCCGAAGGGAATGATCTTTTTTTTCCACAAAGAATATGCCTGCGCCGGCTGGAGATGTGGACGGGCGGATGAACTTTTTCTTTAAATTCTCATCAAGGTATTGTTTTAGTGTATCCAATTCCTGCTCAGTCAATGGAAAGATCCTACCGAAGGGTACTTCGGTTCCAGGTAGCAGCTCTATAGGGCAATCATAGGGCCTGTGTGGCGGTAGAGTCTCAGCACCTTTCTTGCTGAATACATCAGAGAAATCTCGGTAGGGTTCTGGGATGGCTTGGTGTGAGTTGGTTTCAGGGTGTAGGCCGAGGAGTTGAGGTATCTCATGGGCCATTCTTGGCAGGCAATGTTGTTGGCAATAATCAGACAGAAACTCCACTTTCCCAGAAACCCAGTTGATATGGGGGTTATGGCCCAGCAACCACGGCATGCCCAGGATGACAGGGAACAGAGGAGAGGAAATGACATCTAAACGGAGGAATTCCTGGTGTTGAGAGTTTATAGTAGCTATTATAGGGATAGTCTCTTGAATGACAGGACCGGAACGGAGGGCGGAACCGTCTGCAAGATGAACAGCCAGGCTCTGGGTCTTGAGTCGGAGTGGGATATCATGCTGAGCTGCAAAGGCCTGGTCCACGAAGCAGCTGCATGCTCCGGAATCAACGATGACTGGAACTTGGATAGCCTTTCCGGGAAGCTGCAAAGTGACAGAGATGGTAAGGTGAGTACTAGGTTTTGGCATGATAGTAGCACATATACGAGCAGAAGAACGACACTTACGCGTCTTGTTGGGGCAGACGCTGGCGTAGTGTCCAGGTTCCCCACAGTAGAGGCATAGGTTAAGGTTACGTCTTCGTAACTTCTCTTCGGGAGTCAAGGAAGGACGGAGCAGACCAAGCTGCATAGGCTCTGATGTGTCGAAAACTGGAGAGGTTGGAGGAGCCAAAGGCCTACTAGGAGGATTGGGAACCTGTGGAAGCATCCAAGTGGGTCGATAGGCACTGGTAGACCTTTCGGTGCGTCGTTCTCTCAGACGACGGTCAATTTGGATTGAGAGGTTAATTAATTCTTCCAGGGTCTGAGGTATCCCAACCTGTGCTAACTCATCCTTGAGTGGATCGGACAAACCCATTCTAAAGTGATGACGCAGAGCCGCGTCATTCCATGTCGTATCGGAACTCCAGCGCCTAAATTCAACGGCATAGTCCTCCGCTGCCCTGCGGCCTTGCCGAAGGGAGTGCAGGGAAGCTTCAGCAGAAGCGGTTAGTTGAGGATCCTCATAAAGTTGAGACATCGCCAAGAAGAAGGCGTCCAGACTTTCCAGGGCATCCGACTTTTGTTCCAGAAGGTGATGGGCCCAGGTTTGAGGCTCACCGGACAACAGGGAAATAACAAAGCCCACTTTGGTGGCTTCTAGGGAGAAGGTCCGAGGCTGCAGAGCAAAATAGAGACTACATGCATTCCGGAATGCACGGTATTTACTACGGTCTCCAAAAAATCTCTCCGGTATAGGTACTTTGGGCTCTGGAGGGAGCATGACTACGGAGGGTGCCCCGGTTGCAGACGAAGTCCCCTGAGGATTGGTAGGTGCAGACAGGGCCTGAACACGTTCCTCTAGTCGGGTATAGCCATCCTGTAAACTTTTGACTGCTTGGGTTAATCCTGCCAAGTGTCTGCAAAGTTCGTCCATAGGGGAGGCCCCCTGCCCGGACTCGGTCATGGCTGCCTGATACTATCAGACTCCTACTTACCAGACCGGTGAGTCCGCTTGGGCAGAGAGTAGGCTCCCTTACGCGTCCGACTCGCGGCCCCTGGTAAGGTAACAGGAAGCACAGGAGTGCGGAGTGGTATGAGAGCCTGTGAACTAGAGTCCAGATGCTGGTGGAATAGCAGTCTATGAACAGCAGGTGCAGGCTGGAACACAGGCGATGAGACTGAGCAGGATGGTCAGGAGACAGGCTGGGTTCAGCAACAGACGGGCAACAAGGTACAATAGGAGCAGGCAGAAGCGGAGTCAAACAGGCCAAGGTCGGGTACAGGCAGCAAGAAGGGGAATCCAAGGGCAATCCGGGTCGTCAGGAGATCAGGTAAACAGGAAGACAAGACAGGAAACAGGAACTACGGCACAGGAAGCTGATGATCAGGCAGCATTGAACAGAGTGCCTGACAAACTTAAATAGGCCGGCTTGCTCACAGGCACTCCCTCTGGTGGCCAATCCCATGACCAGCAAGGTGAGCTCTCTGACAGGGAGTAGTGGAGAATGTACTACTGAGCAAGCAGGATACTACTGAGCGGAAGTAGAGTGGAGAATTATTGGAAATGTACTACCGATCGGGGAGCAGGGTGGAGGGACAGGAATGTACTACTGAGCAAAAGGGGAGTGGGGGGTTATTGGGAATGTACTACTGATTGGGGAGCTGGGTGGAGGGACAGGAATGTAATACTGAGGAGGGAGCTGGAGGGTGATAATGTACTACTGAGCAGGGGGTAGTACTGAGCGGAGGAGGGATTGGGGGGTATGGGGAGTACTACTGAGTGGGGGGTGGCAGGCATTTATGAATATACTACTGAGTGGGGGGGTACTACTGAGCAGGGGGAGTAGTGGAGAATGTACTACTGAGCAAGCAAGATACTACTGAGCAAGCAGGATACTACTGAGCGGAAGGAGAGTGGGGAATTATTGGGAATATACTACCGATCAGGGAGCGGGGTGGAGGGACAGGATTGTACTACTGAGTGGGGAGCTGGAGGGTAGTAATGTACTACTGAGCAGGGGGTAGTACTGAGCGGAGGAGGGGTTGGGGGGTATGGGGAGTACTACTGAGCGGATGGGATACTACTGATTAGGGGAATGTATCACTGAGTGGGGGAGTACTACTGATCAGGGGCAGTGGAGAATGTACTACTGAGCAGGTGGGATACTACAGTGGGCCGCATTTGTTGGTGTGTAATGCATTGCTATGTCAATTTTTGTGGTAGGAGCACACATAGAAAGGTGACCACCTAGGAGAAAAATTTAGACATCAAAGCAACCCAGTAACATGCTTCGCACCTGAAATCTAATATTTGCCTTATGGCTTGCCAAAATTCCATTGGGGGGGCTTCACTAGATCTTCTAAACCCCTTACATTAGAGCGATACTAATAAAAAAGATATGTTACAACAGATATGTTACAACAGAGATGTTTTGAATTGTAACCACTTTATGATTCCTATGGCTATAAAATCTATGACCTTAAATGTTCAGAAAACACAATGGTCAATTACTTAGACAACAGTAATTGTGTCTAAACATTTAAATGGAAAGCATTTAATGCATTAAAAACTAGACATACAGCTTTTTATCTGCTAAATCTGTTCCAGATGCCTGGGTCATTTACTTTGTCATAAAGGGACATGACTTGAGGTCAGGTTATTTCCTGTAGCTGTACAGGAGGCAGCCAGTCTTTCCAGGGAAGTCAGCTGCCCTCCTGTTTTCACAGAGGAAAGGACTCCTAATTATTTTCACAGAGAGAAGATGAAAATTGAAAGAATGGTATCAGTACCTGCGATTTTCATTAGCCTGCACTGGAAAAAAGCACAATATAAAAAAAAATCCCTTCCCTGTTTTCCACACCAATATATAACAGCTCAGCTTCTTGAGAAATATATTTAGTATCAATGAAAAAAATGCTTTTTTGAAACTCAAGGCAAGCTTAAAAATAGAGGTGTATTGAAGAAAGGTTGAAAAATTGGCAGAATATTTGAGCTGTAATTTATCCAATCATTGGATCAGATTAAATTACCTACAACATATCAAGTATAGGGGTGTTTTAATAAAGGAGTGAATTTGAACATGGTTTTTGTTTATCACTCTAATTAAAATTCTCTCACTCTACTTTGTAAGATATGCCTTATGCACAATAGTCTATGCCTTCAATTCGCTTTACTTGAACAAAACATTTTCTGTGTGTATATATATATATATATATATATATATATATATATATATATACACAGTATCCACCCCTCACTTTTTTGTTATTTTATTACATCTTTTCATGTGAAAACACTGAAGAAATGACACTTTGCTACAATGTAAAGTAGTGAGTGTACAGCTTGTATAACAGTTGCTGTCCCCTCAAAATAACTCAACACAGACATTAATGTCTAAAATGCTGGCAACAAAAGTGAGTACTCCCCTAAGTGAAAATGTCCAAATTGGGCCCAATTAACCATTTTCACTCCCCGGTGTCATGTGACTCATTAGTGTTACAAGGTCTCAGGTGTGAATGGGGAGCAGGTGTGTTAAATTTGGTATTATCGCTCTCACTTTCTCATACTGGTCACTGGAAGTTCAACATGGCACCTCATGGGAAAGTACTCTCTGAGGATCTGAAAAAAGAATTGTTGCTCTACATAAAGATGGCCTAGGCTATAAGAAGATTGCCAAAACCCTGAAACTAAGCCGCAGCATGGTAGCCAAGACCATACAGCATCTTAACAGGACAGGTTCCACTCAGAACAGGCCTCGCCATGGTCGACCAAAGAAGTTGAGTGCATGTAGTCAGCGTCATGTCCAGAGGTTGTCTTTGGGAAATAGAAATTTATGGATAGCATCTACAATCAAAATTAGTGAATGAGTAAAATCAAATAAGGGTTTTACCATCATCCAGAGATTTAGAAATAAGGGGGTTGGGAGCCTGGTCCCCAGGCAGGTCTCACCAAGGAAGCTAAGGGGCAAATGGACTATCTCGGTACAATACAATAAAGGTGAATTCAAATGTATGAACACTCATGTAAAATAGTACAAAAGTTTAATACATAACATATGACAGAAATGTCAATAGAAAATTAAAAAATAGGTGAAAGTCCATGTATATCACCAAGATAATACTCCCCTGACGGGGAAGATCACAGTGGGATAGTTGGTCACGGACAGCATTTCAACTAGTTTTGTGGACTGAACCGCTTCATCAGGAAGATATCTGCAATTTAATTAGCACATGATCAATGGCAATGTAATTAATCACATACAGCAAAAGAGGCAATATTTACAGCCATATATGAATTAGACAAAATACAACTGTTATATGGGGACAGATGAGGAACCGCTTACCCGAATCCCCGTATACACAAAGCACAAGGTGTCACCAGTAAGGGGGATCTCCCGCGGTGACTGGGGGGGACTAACAATTCGAAGGGCTAGAGTCTGGATGAAATAAGGTACATGGAATGGGTAAACCATGAACTGAAACCAGGTGCAAACGGGAGGGAGAAGGGGAAAAGAAGGGAAAGGGAGGGGAGTGGAGTGGGGTAGTGACAGATGGGGACTAAAGTGAATGGGAAGGGTGAAGGGTATCAAGTGAATGGTTGAGCTTACAGTGACCATGTGGGTAGTGGAGGACAGTGATGGGGAAACTTTGAAAAACAAGTGCAGATCAAACCGTGAAATTTAAAACTAAAAATGTGGAACGCTGTGAAAGGTGGGATTGAAGTTAGAATGGTGAAAAAGAAAAAAACCTCATGAATCAGCAAAGTCAGCAATAAAAAGTGCGTGCATCCCGTAGGAATGAGCCCGCTATTCGAGTTGAATATTTTGACTCGAACATCTGGTGTTTGCCCGTTCGCTGAATACCGAATATTATGGGGCTTTCGCAGGAAATTGAGTGGTGAGACTGTCAATGCACTGCAAGATCACAGTGTATTGACTGCTGCTGATTGACCAAAGCATGCACATGACTTGCATGCTTTGGCCAATCACAGTGCGCTCTGCTGTGAGAGCCATGATTGACCAAAGGCAGGGTGCCTTTGGCCCGTCATGGCTCAGGGTGCTCAGTCCACGCCCCACACTATGTAAGGCTGCTTACATGGCAGCCTTACATAGTTTTTTGAATGAGAGCAGCAAAATGACATTTGTAAAGGAAAACATGTCATTTAAAACTGCTAGTGGCTGTAATGTATTGTCGGGTCCCATCAATATAGAAAAAATAATTGAAAAAAATGGCATGGGTTCCCCCCAGTCCATTACCAGGCCCCAAAAAATTGTGTGGGGGTCCCCCCAAAATCCATACCAGGCCCTTCAGGTCTATTATGGATTTCAAGGGGAATCCTGAGCCAAAATGTAAAAAAAAATGGTGTAGGGGTCCCCCCCAAAATCCATACCAGACCCCTATCCGAGCATGTAACCTGGCAGGCTGCAGGAAAAGGGGGTGAGAGAGTGCGCCCCCTGAACTGTACCAGGCCACATGCCCTCAACATGGGGAGGATGCTTTGAGGTCCCCCCAAAAGACCTTGTCCCCATGTTGATGGGGACAAGGGCCTCATCCCCACAACCCTTGCCCGGTGGTTGTGGGGGTCTGTGGGTGGGGGGCTTATCAGAATCTGATAGCCCCCCCTTAACAAGGGGACCCCCAGATCCCAGCCCCCCCATGTGAATGGGTATCGGGTACATTGTACCCCTACACATTCACCAAAAATTGACAGTAGACATTTTGGGACAAGTCCTTTATTCAAAAAAAGTGTCCTGCGATGCCCATTCATCTTCGATCACAGTGTCCGTGGACCAAAAATAAAAAAGAAAAAACTCTGCCTCCATGGGAGGCTGCCGCTGACTGCATGCTTTCTGCATTGACAGCTGTTGTATAGCTGAGGGTGGGGCCTCCTGGTAACGTCATGCAACGTCAGAGGGGGCAGGGTCACAGATTTACATCACCGGGTGGCCCGCCCTCAGCTATATAACAGTTGTTAATGCAGAAAGCCTGCAGTCAATTTTTTTTTTTTATCGGTCCGTCGGACGCTGTGATTGAAGATCAATGGACATTGTGGGACATTTAAAAAAAAAAAAAATTTAACAAAGAACTTTTCCCAAAATGTCTGTCATTTTTACCATTTTGACACTTTTTTTGGTGAATGTGTAGGGGTACAATATACCCATTCACATGGGGGGCGGGATCTGGGGGTCCCCTTGTTAAAGAGGGTTTCTAGATTCTGATAAGCCCCCCGCCCACAGACCCCCACAACCACCGGGCAAATGTGGGATGAGGCCCTTGTCCCCATCAACATGGGGACAAGGTTGTAAGATGTTTTGGGGGGACCCCAAAGCATCCTCCCCATGTTGAGGGCATGTGGCCTGGTAGAGTTCAGGGGGGCGCTCTTTGTCCCCCCTTTTCCTGCGGTTTGCCAGGTTGTGTGCTCGGATATGGGTCTGGTATGGATTTTGGGGGGACCTCCACACCATTTTTCTTTAAATATTGGCTTGGGGTTCCCCTTGAAATCCATACCAGACCTGAAGGGCCTGGTATGGTATGGATTTTGGGGGGACCCCCACGCCCAAAGGGCCTGGTAATGGACTGGGGGGAACCCATGCCATTTTTTCCAATGATTTTTCTATATTGCCGGGACCTGACAATACATTACAGCCGCAAGCAGTTTTAAATTACATTTTTTCCTTTAGAAATGTCATTTTGCTGTGGTACTGTTCTAAACACAGGAAAGATGGGCTACTTTACAGGCATACTAAGGACACCCCGCAGGCACAATATTTAAAGGATAATTTTATTTTTATTGTTTCACTTTAAGCATTACTAAAATCACTGCTCCTGAAAAAACATCAGTTTTTAGAACTTTTTTTTGCATTGATACATGTCCCCTGGGGCAGGACCTGGGTCCCCAAACACTTTTTATGGCAATAACTTGCATATAAGCCTTTAAGCCTTTAAAATTAGCACTTTTTCATGTTTGTGTCCCATAGACATTACCGGTGTTCGCGTGTTTTTTGCCTGTTCTGGTGCGAACCGAACCGGGGGGGGGGGTGTTCGGCTCATCCCTAATAATAAGCAATAGGTGAAGGTCTCTGTGAAGCAGTTGTAAAGGGACAGTCTTAAGTTCTAACTCTCCAGCCAGCTAGCGTTGGCACCCAGTTGTTCCGTTAGTGCACATGAGAATAGTCCCAGTCAAGCCTGCAGGCAGCAATAAGGCTACTAGATGGGGGCGTGGCCTGACATCGTACCAAGATGGACATGTAGTTCTGGATCTCCCGTTCACGAGGCCCAGCAACATCAGCATCTGGCTAACACACGAACCCACCGCCACTACAAAATGAAGAGAACACCCAGGAGTGCGTCGGCGACTAGACCCAGCTCCGCTCCGGAACTAGACACGCAGCTCAGCCACCAAATACCCGAGATGTTTTGGACGAGGCCTAGAGGCAGGACGCAGCCATCTCAAGACGCCTTCCCTAGTGAGTCCCACTCCCACAGCAGAAGCCCGCGGCGCAGTAGTGAGAGCTCAGAGAACCGTGCATCTCCAGCACTGTGCCTCGACGATCTCCGCAGTGTTGCCTCGGACATAAAGAACACTCTCTATGCCGCTATCTCGGATTTAAGAGCCGACATCCAAGCTATAGCCCTAAGGGTGGAGGAGGTGGAAACAACACAAGCCCGCCATGATGTCTCCCTCTGCCAAGTGCAGCAGCTAACCAAATCACACGCCATACATCTGAGGGAAATCAACCGACACATGGAAGACCTCGACAACAGAGGGAGACGCCGCAACCTTATTGTAAGGGGGATCCCCGAATCCGTAGATCCCAGTCATCTCTCACAAGCTGTCACCAATATCTTCAACGACCTATTAGAAAGATCCCCAGACACACCGATCGCCTTTGAGCGCATACATAGAGCACTCCGCCCGAGGGGGAAAGACACAGACCCTCCCAGGGATGCGATCTGCTGCTTGACGGATTTCCCACTAAAGGAGGAAATTCTCTATAAAGCTAGAGGCAGAAACCAATTGTCCTTCAGGGGATCTAACATTAAAATCTTTCAAGATCTGTCTAACATAACCCTACAGTGCAGAAGGGAACTGAGGCCCCTTCTTGACACACTACAGGCGAGATCAATTGTATACCGCCGGAAGTTTCCATTCTGCCTGTCAGTAACACACCAGGGATGTACAGCAAACCTCAGAGTCCCTGAAGATCTAGAACACTTCTGCTCTGCCCTGAATCTTCCACTGGTAGACCTACCTGATTGGTACAGCGACTTCAGACTCCCTTCAATCAACAGAGCAACATCCATGGACGGAGTAGACGAAGCAGGAGTTTACAGCATAAGACGCCGCTGCTGCCACACTCAGCATCCGGATCCACCACATTCACCTCTGGCAACCTCAGAAGGCCCCAGGAATGGAAGCCCCACAGCTTCTCCAGCTCACCGCAGAGCACGAATGCTCTGATCAGGTAAAACTTTCTTACCTCAACACCTGCATGACACCAGACTTTCAATAGTTCTGTTTGCTCCCTTATACCTGACTGTGATAAGAAGCACTACAATTATACTCGTATATACATACATGCTTTGACACCGCTATGCTTAAGCAACAAAGCTCCCATCGCTTACCTCACATGAAGTAAACCTACCCCCGGTTAAGCGGCCACAGAATCAAGACACACAGTGCCTGCCCCACTCCCACTCAGAGAGAGAATACTGAATCAGACAGCAAGGAATATACCAGAGCCACATTTACATACAATTATAGTGGAATTCAAAGCTCAACTTTAACAAATTGGATATGAAGATTTTCCCCGGATGCACACCAAAGACTTTTGTTATAACTCCCAAATGTACTGCTTACCGCCCGTACACACAAACGAGGAAGTACATCAACTAATTCATACCACGGAACTGAAACATACTGCAGCCTGACAAGCTTCCCTCATCCACCGCCTGAGACACTAACGGAACACCCAATGGAGACCGAAGCACACTTCATCTTACCACAAGGGCACCTATAACCCCACGTGATACACTATGTGCCATGTCCCAGGTGATTCAAGCGGAAAATGGCAATGGCAGGACTGCTCCACCCTAGAGACTTCCCCAGCCTCTCATCGCCATGACCCTCACCTGATCACCCGGAGCACGAATACCTCCATCACCAAACCCCCATATACTTATGGAGACTTGAAGCCCAAAACCCATTAACAATTGTGGACACGCGGACCGACAATCGTCGGATTGTGCATTCCTCTATCATATAACAGCCTCCTGGAACCACCCTCACCATCCGAGAATGTGAAGTCAAGTATGCTCTCACCCTTACCCACCTCTTAACTATACCATCTACTTTGCACACATAACTTACCTCTCCTATTACTCACTTAATGTCTCCCATCTACCACCCTAAACTAACCTACCTTCTTTACTCTACACCTTCTCTTTGATTCCTTACTCTCTCTGATTGTGGACTGGGCTACATTGTATCATATCGTAAGAAGATCTAACAACAGACTTTCATGTTTTTCTAGCGGAGCATGGATCGAGAGGTCCCACTAAAGAACCTTATGCCATTCCTTACCTTATCTCGGTCAATCCGAGATGGAGGTGTCCAGATGAGATTCTCACACTCCCCACAAAACATACGACAAGAAGAGCTCAGGGTCATACATATTGTAGTCAAAATGACATCTTGCCTATAAGATCCACCTCTCTTCCCCATGGTGATTAACCCATAAAACTCAAAACATCGGTTCAATAGCTGGACGCCTCCATCTCGGACCCTGAGACCCCACTTTTGTCAACAGCAGGTATTTCAGTTATAGTTTCCATGATTGTTGATTTCATGTGGTTTTCTTTATGTTAAGTGTCATGTAAAGGTTAAAACTCCAAGTTGCTCAATACTACGTTTCTAAAAAATTATTAAACAAACCCATAACACCAAGAGTACACTCTACATCATACACCTGCTTAAACCTTCACGAGGAGTAGTTTTCACTCCAATATCAAATGAGACCCCCTCTAAACACATTCCAGCCATAACATTCGATCATCATTACCTCTAAGACGTGTCTTCTAACCAGATGACAGTACCTCTAGAGTAAGCCTCACACCACCCCCCCATCCGATACTGACAACCCACACGCACTCCATTACTATTACTAACACTATTCTTAAATGTAGTGGATCGGTCTCAGAAGAGGAAGAGGGTTCGTCCCTCCCCCCACAAACCACAGACATCACTTACAACATGCTGAACACATAGCCCTCTGGCCTCATAGGAACACAGAGCACACACCTCTTGTGCTACCTTATCTACCACCCCCACGCAACAGACTCTGGCAGTTGTCGTTGACCGTACCGGAATCCCACTCCCCTATATAGAGGGCTGACAGGTTCAACCCTTTAACCGGTATTATCCCCTGGTACTCACCCCCCCTTAACCACTCCTCCTCTCCCATCTAAACTTCCCCAACCTCCGCCCCCTCTCTTCCCTTTTTTTTTTTCTCTCCTCCTCTACCCCAGCCCCTCCGACCTTCCCATTCCCTCTCTGACTCCTCTCTCCCAAAGTATTATTATCATGTCCCATCCCCTATCTGCCATTACCATGGATGCACCAAAAACGAGAATCCTTAACGCTAAACTGAAACTCATATCTCTGAACGCAAAAGGTTTGAATACCCCTGAAAAACGCTCACAAATACTAAACAGCATGCGATCCATGAAAGCGGATGTAGTTTTCTTGCAGGAAACTCACTTTTGTACAAAATCAGTTCCCAAACTGACTAATCATTCCTTCCCCCACAGCTTCCACGCAACCTCCCCCACCACAAAATCCAAAGGGGTTTCCATACTTATTTCCAAGAGTACACCTATCCAAATTTCGGACTCCTCTTTCTGAAAGGAACTTTCAAAAATAAACGAATCACGCTAGCAAACATATATAGCCCCAACACATCCCAGGTCCCTTTCACCTGAGACATAGCACGCCGACTAGTACCCTTCCAAGAAGGGACACTGATCTTAGGAGACGATTTGAACGTCCCACTGGACCCCCTCTTGGATACCTCATCTGGCACTTCTCATCTCCCTTTTAGGGCCATCAAACAAATTAGGAAAAGCTTACAAGACCTGTCACTCCATGATACCTGGCGTACCCTTAATCCCAAAGAGAAGGACTTTACCTTCTTCTCCATCCCACATAAAAGATACTCCCGCCTAGATTATCTCTTTATCACGCAACAGGACCTCCAAACTCTAACTAAAGCAACAATAGAACCCATGACATTATCAGACCACCACCCTATCTCGGCCACATTTACCTTCCCAGACAAAATAGCACATACTAACATATGGAGACTGGACTCGACTATCCTGACAGACAAAACTAGAGAAGCAGAGATCCGTAAATGCTTAACGCAATATTTCGCAGAAAATGACACCCCTGATGTATCACAGCTGACGCAATGGGAGGCACACAATTGTGTAGTACGAGGCAGACTAATATCTCTAGCTGCGGCAATCAAAAAAGAGAAATCAGCCAAGCTCTCAGACCTATTCACAAAACTTAAAACACTAGAGGCGAAACATAAGTGCACATTAGCTCAAAACACACATGCAGAACTTACCGAGCTCCGCTCACACATACAAGAAGAACTGGGCCATAACCTAAAAAGAAAATGTATCCTTTCTCAGAAACTCTTCTATGAGTACGGCAACAAATCAGGTCATCTACTAGCACAGGCTCTCCGTTCGAAAAGAGCCAAGAATACCATACATCAGATACACTCTCCAACAGGCAATATACACACGAAGAGCATGGATATCGCGCAGGAATTTGAACAATATTACGCATCACTATATGATCTCAACAAGACCAACAACAACACCCCTCCCTCCCAACACAGACAAAAAGAAATACAAAACTTCTTAAGCGACTTCGGTGCAGGGAAAATCCCAACAGACATAGCCAAAACACTTGAATCACCAATCACCCCAGCTGAATGGTCACAAGCTATAAAGCAATTAAAACCCGGCAAGAGCCCGGGCCCAGACGGACTATCCGCGGCATACTATAAACTATTTGCAGAGACACTTCAGACCCCCTTTCTAAAGGCATTCAACTCAATCTCTCCCTCAAGAACACTTACCCATGGGCTATTAGAAGCACACATAACGGTTATCCCTAAAGAAGGCAAGGACCCCACTAATACAGGTAGTTACAGGCCAATCTCTTTATTGAACGTAGATATCAAGATTTTTTCAAAGATTCTAGAAAATAGACTTCTCTCTTTTCTCCCCTCCCTTATTACTGCAGACCAGGTGGGTTTTGTCCCTGGACGCGAAGCCAGGGACAACACCATAAAGGCCATCAACCTACACTATCTGATGACACACACTGGAAAAAAGGGCTTTTTCCTATCCATAGACGCGGAGAAGGCATTTGACAGAGTGGCATGGGATTACATGGAAGCAGTACTTCATGCCATAGGTTTAGGACCCCGCATGCTAAGCTTTATCTTATCCCTGTACTCCAACCCAACGGCCAAAGTCAGGATCAACAGCACTCTGTCAAACGCCTTCTCCATCTGCAATGGTACAAGACAAGGATGCCCCCTTTCCCCCATCCTTTTCATTCTCACCTTAGAACCCTTCCTACGGAAAATAAGGCTAAATCAGGACATTAAAGGACTCCAAACTCCTCACAAGGAATACAAATACGCCGCCTTCGCGGATGATATATTACTGTTTCTCACAGAACCCCTAACTACCATACCTATCCTACTGTCCGAATTTCAACACTTCCAATCCTTATCCAATCTTAAGATTAAAATCTCCAAATCATATGCCCTTAACATATCACTCCCACAAGAAGTTAAAAAACAATACATGGTCAACTTCCCATTTCATTGGAAAAATGATTCTATTACATATCTAGGCATCCAAATCCCTTCCAATTTATCCAATCTTTACACAACAAATCATTTACCTCTGCTAAATGCGCTTACTAAAGACCTTAAAAACTGGAACAAACCCATATTCTCATGGTTTGGCAGAGCAGCAATCCTAAAAATGAATGCTCTACCAAGAATACTGTACGTATTACAAACAATACCAATCCACGTCCCACAAACCTTTTTTAAGGCACACAAAAGCATGTGTTCCAGATTCCTCTGGGGAGATCGGAAGCCCAGAATCAGCTTCCAGCAACTCACCCGACCGAAAAGATTAGGGGGAATTGGTCTCCCAGACATTCGCAACTACTTCTCAGCCACGCACCTGTCCAGAATAGTCGACTGGAATATTCATTCCCCACACAAAGAGTGGGTTCCCCTGGAAGAATCCCTCATCTCCTTCCCCCTAGCTTCTCTTCCCTGGATGAACCCTAAACATATCCCATCGACAATCCAGCAACACCCACTCATAGGACCAACACTATCGTGCTTCCAAAAACTATGCACCCACATGAATATATCCTCTATACCAGGACCACTAACTTCAGTCAAACTAAATCCTGACTTCCCTCCTGGAATGTCCCACCATTTCCTCGCAGACAACTGGCCACAGGACGAAACTCGAACACATCAATTTTTTAACGCAGGGAAACTCCTGTCGCCCTCTAACTTAGCTGACCAAATGAATAGGCCTCCCATCCTACCCTGGACATATCTATTGATCGCCCATTTCCTCAAATCACTAGACAAAGATCTACAGTGCTCGAGACAACTAACATCTTTTGAAAAACTTTGCTCCCAAAACCCCCCCAACGACACCTAATAGCTCACACACCTCCTTTTTGAGAACATACACCCCAACACGAGCAAAGCTTGTTCACGCTGGGAAGAAGACCTATCCCTTTCACTTACTGACGAACAATGGGAATACATCTTTCTAAACATCCATAAGGGCTCCTTGAACGTCAGCACACAAGAAAACGGCTACAAGATTCAATCCGATGGTACCGTACACCCGCACTGCTAAGTAGACTTTACCCCTCCACACCAGATAAATGCTGGAGATGCCACAAAGACAAAGGAACACTCTTGCACATATGGTGGTCGTGCCCCCTAATACAAACCTTTTGGAAAGAAGTATGTAGAATTACCTCCCAAGTAACCACATATGAACTGACTCTAACTCCAGCTCAGTTTCTCCTTCACCACTCCCCACAACCATACAGGACATACCATAAGTCCCTGACAATGCACATGATCAATGCGGCACGGCAATGTATCCCTATGTACTGGGGTTCCTCCCAAATACCCACAGTCAAAGAGTGGTTCCACAGAATACGTAAAACCGCAGAGATGGAAGAGCTAATTCACATATCATGAGACACACCCTCAAAATTCAGTACAAAATGGGCATGCTGGGTACATTTCCAAACCACACCCGCATACTACAGAGCACTCGAACCACCACCATAAAAGTAACAGGGAACACCTAAATCAACCTAAGTTTACACCATACAAAAAGCTTAGTACAGAGAAAAGTAAAGAGGGGACAACACTGGAAGCAGAGAATGGGGCGGGGGGATTACAACTAAATCTGTGCATGAAATACAATACTCGCCCAGGACTACCCCCAGATACTCCAAAACAAACCCACATGGTAAACAGAAACGGGAACCCCCACTCTCTCAGATAAGTCGGGAAGAGGAGTCAGAGACGGAACCCCCCCCTCCCCTCTCTCCCCCCCCCCCTCTTTTATTTTTTTTCTCTCTCTCCCTCTCCATCCCCTCTTAGGTGCCCCCTTCCCTTCTGCCCCCCTACCCTTACAATGAAAATACCAACCAGACTACTTACAGATTATCTCCTTAACTACATCTCACCACATCTATTCTTCTGTCAAACTCATTCAGTTCCACGACCAGGTCGGGGACACAACATACCAGTTCTCACTAACACCTACAACCCCACTAACCCAGCCCAAAAGTAATTCTCCCAACCACCCTGAATAACCAATTTCTCCGGGCAGTAAGCCCGAGAACCAGAAGATAGGTGAACACTACACAGGTATTATTGTTAGGCCAGGTCTAGTAGAGCAAGTTGTATTACTACATAGAAACTACAAGACCAGACGACAGCAAGAAAAGGCTATTACTGAACTGTTGATATTTGCTCCTGCAATGTAGTATTGCAATACCAACACCTGTATGTGTTTCCACGATGTTTGAGTTTTCTGTACTTGTTTTCTTTCAAAATAAAAATTTTATCACAAAAAAAATAAGGCTACTAGATGGCTGTATGGTCTGTTCCTAAAGGGCTTAGTCTCACTAGCAGCAGATAGTAAATCCCAACAGCAGCAGCTCACCAATGCCAGCATGAATTCACCTCACCATCTGGTCACACACTGTGTGACACATGGTTACAAATGACGTGGGGCTGAGACATACACCAGTCAGCTAGCTTATGCTTCCTGGGGACTCAGCAGTACTCTATGGCTGGGTGGTAGGTCCCGCATTCTTACTTTTAAATCAAAGTTTAGTTTGTTTCTCTGTCCCCGGGTGTCTGAGGCAACCTAGGCCGTCTTGTATTCCCTTTTTTGATTCTTCCTTAAATGGTCTACATAGCCTCCATGGGTTGTAATTGAAGTTTTGTCTGAGGATGTTCCAAATGCTAGGTCAACTGGCAGTTCTGCCCCCCTCCAGATCATGAGCATATAGGGGCAGTACCCCATGGCAACATTCTCTATGCTGTTATAGGCATGTACGCCTGCTGAAATATGCCGGCTCCAATGCTATTTCTTCTTTTCGGGGAGCGATCCAAGCATATCTAACAGAGAATTGAAAAGTTTTGGCTGTAGGTCTCCTTGCAGGTGGAAAGGAATTGTTCTGGACTTCTGAATGCCTAATAGGTCTACCAGTCTCTTATTCAGTCTAGTTTCAAAGTCTTTCTCTAGGTCAGAGTGAATACATTGAAGCAGGCCACAGTGGAAGAAGAACTACTTCACCAGAACTTTGACTATATTAAATGCTTGCTGGTCTTTGGTTGCGAACACCTGGGCATAACAGGTGAGGGGATCGGTCACCATTTCCCTGTGCCTGCGCATCAGGTTCCAAACACAGAATCTCAATGCAAACCAATTCCATTGGTCCTTGACTTTGACGAAGGCCCATTGGGACTGCTTTGCTGAGTAAAGTTTTCCTCTGTATACATCGTACGCAAGAGTGACAGTATCTTTAAATTGCAGCCCACAAGCAGGGCCAATAGAAGGAATCTCTCACTAGTCTGAAAGTTAATTTAGCTCCTAAGTGATCAAGATTATAATGCAGGTCATTCAACACAGTTTTTCTATGCTTTTCTGGCAAAAACAGTTGCAACTTATTTTTGGGACCATCCGAGGGGCACCTTCAGTAGACTATCCCACTGCATGACTGCAGCTGATCCCATTCTTTGTGAACTAAGCGTGCTTCTTTTGAAGAGTCTATCAGCTGCAGATCTGGACATTGACTCTCCAGGGCCTTTAATGTTAAACCACAGAGGGGGTCCTCTATCTCGTCCTATTTAAGTCTTTCTTCGAAAGCTTAAGTAGGCCTTCGTCTCTTACCTGGGAAAGGTCACAGTAGTATTTAGGGACACCTGCAACTGAGACTTCAATGGCTTCAGACCTGTCGCTCGTCTGTACAAAAATTGAAGACTATAGGTCTACAAGGAAGTCACATAGAGAATCAGCCGGTTGAAACTATAAAACCACAGCTTTTATCGAAAATGAAGGATTACCAAACAAAACACCTCCAATAACGTCTCTGGCCCGATGCTCTACTCCTTGACAAAAGGCTTATATCTCCTCCAGGATCAGCTGAGTCCACTCTTTAGAGCAGGGCTCAAAAGTCCTGAGCTACTAGCCAGGCCTCAAGGGTTACTCGCCACCAGTTGCCCCGCCTCTAATTCCACCCCTAAACACGCCCTGATAAAGTATCTCATGAAATGACACTTAAATGTTTTATGCAGAATTAAGTTATAAAAAATAAATATTAACAACAACTTTATTCATGCCCAACAATGCAGCCTGCCCATGTCCACCAATTCAGCCTGCTCGTGTCCACCAATGCAGCTTGCGCCCGCCAATGCAGCCTGTGCCACCAATGCAGCCTGTGCCCGCCAATGCAGCCTGTGCCACCAATGCAGCCTGTGCCCGCCAATGCAGCCTGTGCCACCAATGCAGCCTGTGTCACCAATGCAGCCTGTGCCACCAATGCAGCCTGTGCCCCAATGCAGCCTGTGTCACCAATGCAGCCTATCTGTGCAGGGGAAGAGAGGAGAGCCGCTACCAGGATGATCAGAGCACCGGCAACATAACAGCTTTCATTTCAATAGCTATGTATTCCCCGCCATGAGTCCGTCAAATACAGCCCCTCCCCCTTGTCCGGGGAACTTTGATAGACAGATTACCCGTCCCAGAATTGGATGGGTGATTTGACTATCAAAGTGCCCAGACAAAGTGGAGGGGCTGTATGTGACGGTACGCAGCGGGGAACACACAGCTATTGAAATGAAAGCTGTTATGTTCCTGGCACTCTGATCATCCGGGCGGTGGCTCTCCTTTTTCTTCCCCCCTGATCGCTGGGAGAACGACACCCATACAAACCGTGCTCACCCCCTCCACTCCAAGGCAGCCATCGACTTTTCAACCAGACTGGTCCGACGGAACGAATCCGTCAGACAATCCGACCGCGTGTGGGCTTCATCGGACCTTCAGCGGACATTTTCTGTTGAAAATCAGATGGACTTTAGATTTAGAACATGTTTCAAATCTTTCCGACGGACTCGAGTCCGGTCGAAAAATCCGTTCGTCTGTATATTAGTCCAATGGACAAAAAAATGACGCAAGGGCAGCTATTGGCAACTTCCTTATTCTAGTCCCTTCGTACGTCATCCCGTTCAAACCAACGGAATTTTGAACAGACTTTAGTCCATTCGTGTGTGGGCAAGTCCAGTCGTTCGAAAGTCCGTAGTAACTCAGTCGAAAGTCCGTCGGAAAGACCGTCGGACCTTTGATGCTGAAAAGTCTGTTTATGTGTACGCGACATAAGAGAGACTGCATACATGGCAAAATGTTTCAAGGAGTGTGGTGATAAATAACATTAAATGGAGCTTGTATGCTAAAACTACATATACCGTATGCAGCCCCAACTAAGTTGATGTTTATTTCTTGATAGAAAATTTCCAATGTATAGAAACTCTCTTTTTTGCTATATATAGACATATACTACAAAAAGGAGCAATTGTTAGATCTATTGTATATTTGCAATCCTGAAATATAGATAGATCTTCTCTAAAAAGTATATCAGTAACTATTATATAATACAAAGACATAGTACTTGTAGCTGAATGGGGATGCCCATTAAAAAAGAATCTAACATTCCAAGTGAATTTCACTCAGTTATGATTCAGATTCACTTAAAGGCCAACACCGCCACAACCAAAAATTACCCTTGCAGTAGTTCCCCCCCCCAGCACTGCAAAAGTTAAATGCTTGGTAGTCTAGGGAGTACAGGGAGAGGCTGCATTACTAACCGGACTCCCTGTTCTGGTGCTGTTCTCTTCTCTCTGAAGATCCGGTCTGTGGACAGTTCCCGGGTGTCATCATGTAAAATGCAGGGCTATACCCCATATTGTATGTGTGGGTGCAAACAGCTTACAGAGCTGGCTACGGATGACTAGTCTCACTGCTGGATGGACCCTTCTGGAGTGAGCACAAAAGGTGACCAATGTAGCCTCTTCTGCAACCCCCTGGATCTAATGAGTATTTAACCCTTGCAGTGTTATGGGACACCTATGAAATTGTTTTTGTTGTGTCCGAAGTTGGGCTTTAAAGCTGGATTGATTAAAATTACCAATATATGCTATTATGCTTGGCTTAACAGCAAATAGCCAATAATAGTATTCATAAGTGACCAATGAACAATGCATCCTGCAAATTGGAAATGCAAAAGCATATCAGGATAATCACATCCTACAGTATGTCCAGTGTAAAGCTTTGTACACACTAGTCATTTTTTTTTGTTCAACCCAGCAGGGCAAAACAAAAAAAAACTGACAGCACGGGAGGTGAACTATACGACGCTAATACAGCGATTGGCTGAGATCGCTGTTTGGGAGCTCATCGGCAGACCTTTTTCTGTCAAACCCCTTCGACAGAAGCTGGCCGAACGTCCAGCTACGGTTGGACTGACTGCAACACACATGGGCCTAATGTCGGCTGGTTTCTATTGAACCGGCCAATGTTGCCCGACTTTTGGCCTGTGTGTACTAGGCTTAATTCTCATATGGAAGGTATCAGTGATTACTTCATAGCGCCAACATCCTATACTAAAGATAAGAAAAAATTCCCCTTGGTTTTGGACTTTAAATGCACTTGGATTCATATAACAATCATAATAAAGTAGAAAAAAAAGGTATTACACATAATTAAAAGAGATGACATGGAGTGTACACAACAAAAAACAACTGATAATACACCAACATGTTGCATGGTAATGTTATAGAGAAGTTATCCTTCATCCTACGCATTTCAGAGTCTGTTAAAGTCTCCTTCCTCAGGGCTAGATAGGGAAGATATCAAATCTCTACAATGAAAATGCAGAAATCAATAGTAGTTTAAATATATAATACTGTTCAAATATATGTAGTTCCGCATCTAAAACTTACAGTCACTTCAGTTGTGTATCTGCAGACACTCCATGTAAATTGAAAACAACAATGCCCCAGAGAATTGCTCCTTTCTCCATCCCCATTTGGTGTCCGGTAAGTATAATTGTAGATATGAGTAAAACAAATAGATCAAGGAAACATTAAAGAGATTTCCCTATGCATGGGAAGTCCAGACCCACTGAGGCCTATGGATAGAATCCTGTAATAAAAACATGATAATAAATCATATATGTACTGACAGGGGCACATCTTAGCTATCTATATAAATGTGTAAGAGAATATGTTATAACAATCAATCAGGTAAAGCATTTCTTAATATATAGGACTGGTGGTAAGTGGACTTTGTCCTAGTAGATGGTATACCAGGAAGACACTATAAAATTGAAAGTATATATATATCCATAAGTACAATCACACACATATATATATTTATCAAATAATATTGAATATTGATCACAAGGGATATGTGTATAAAGTGGGTGTACATATTTCATCCTGAACCAATGGCCACAGATGACTAAATGCATCCATTTATATGCATCCAAAGATGTCATAATAAATGCCTAAATTAGGGCTTTACATATGGTCAAATGCATGAATGTAAATATGAAATTGGCAAATCACTGAGAGGTCTAATATAGTGAAAAGAAGCCAGAATGGCTCCTCAAATAAATATATTAAACAGAGAAATTACTAGACCACACATTAAATGTAACCGTCAGCAGATGAAATCAGTGCGGTATTCAAAATTCTAGCCATGATGTCCTCTTGAAAGTAAAAATGGGGGTGCTTGGGACCAGATGGCCCAAAGATGGGTCCATCATCAGAACGTGCCAGTGTTTCCCTACAATCTTTCTAATTAAGCCCTGCTGATTGGAATATTTGGTGATCATCCTCAAAGGATCGTCTTGATTTTTGGTTTTATGTGAATATAGTAAATCATGTCTAGGCTTAATTCTCAAACATCAGCTGGACACATTCAGATAAGATATACATTATCTCACAAAAGTGAGTACACCCCCCACATTTTTGTAAATATTTTATTCTATCTGTTCATGTGACAACACAGAAGAAATGACACTTTGCTACAATGTAAAGTAGTGAGTGTACAGCTTGTATAACAGTATAAATTTGCTGTCCCCTCAAAATAACTCAACACACAGCCATTAATGTCTAAACTGCTGGCACAAAAGTGAGTACACCCCTAAGTGAAAACGTCCAAATTGGGCCCAAAGTGTCAATATTTTGTGTGGCCACCATTATTTTCCAGGAAAAAACTAAAGTAGGAGAGCACCTCTAAGTTAAAGTGTTTTATTCCATATTAAAAAAGAAAAAGTAGGCACTTACATGTCAATATACAACGAAGCTCTACAGGAGTCAATGTATTACAGGGTGATGTGGCTGTAGTCAGCGGCAAGTTCCCAGGAGCGTCACAAATCCATACTGCAAAAGCGGCGGGGAGCCGGGGAGGGAAACAGCTGATTCATGCAGCCGAGAGTGGCGAGCAGCTCGTGGAAACTGAATGTGACGTCAGCTGGTGAAGGGAACACAACGCATTTCAGAGCATGCGCAAAGTCCATGAGGCACATGCGCGCTCCTTTTTCAAGTGTAGATTACACTTGAAAAAGGAGCGCGCATGCGCCTCACGAACTTTGCGCATTCTCTGAAACGCGTTGTGTTCCCTTCACCATCTGATGTCACACGCAGTTTCCACGAGCTGCCCGCCACTCTCTGCTGCAAGAATCAGCTGTTTCCCTCCCCGGCTCCCTGCCGCTATTGCAGTATGGATTTGTGACACTTTTGGGAACTTGCCACTGACTACAGCCACATCACCCTGTTATACATTGACTCCTGTAGAGCCTCGTTGTATATTGACAAGTAAGTGCCTACTATTTCTTTTTTAATATGGAATAAAACACATTAACTTAGAGGCACTCTCCTACTTTTGTTTTTTCCTTGATGATCCCGAGCCGGCTTCACTCCAGAGAAGAGCAGCCCTTTGTGACAGTGCTATATCGCTTTGATTCACCCTTTCAACTTGCTACCTATCTATAACCACCGCTGATTGGATACCTCCCATATACTTAGCATTATGGACTTCCTATTTTTTATTTGGACATTTTATATATATTTATTAACCATTATACAATTTCCTTAGGACTATTAAATTGCCCCTATCATCATATATCAACTGAATGTGTTATACTACAACAGTGCTCTGAGCGCCTGCATTTGTGCTTTTTTTGTACCATTATTTTCCAGCACTGCCTTAACCCTCTTGGGCATGGACAGGCTGACCCCCCAGCCCTTCAACCTCTGCAGCAATGCTGGCAGCACTCATACATCTGTTTCCTAAAGACAACCTCTGGATATGACGCTGAGCACATGCACGCAACTTCTTTGTCCAACCATGGCGAGGCCTGTTCTGAGTGGAATCTGTCCTGTTAAACCGCTGTATGGTCTTGGCCACCATGCTGCAGCTCAGTTTCAGGGTCTTGGTAATCTTCTTATCGCCTAGGCTATCTTTATGTAGAGCAACAATTCTTTTTTTCAGATCCTCAGAGAGTTCTTTGCCATGAGGTGCTATGTTGAGCTTCCAGAAACCAGTATGAGAGAGTGAGAGAGATAACACTAAATTTAACACACCTGCTCCCCATTCACACATGAAACCTTGTAACACTAATGAGTCACATGACACGGGGGAGGGAAAATGGCTAATTGGGCCCAATTTGGACATTTTCTCCTAGGGGTGTACTCACTTTTGTTGCCAGCGGTTTAGACATTAATGGCTGTGTGTTGAGTTATTTTATATAATCTTTATTTTATTTTGTATTTTCAAAAATAACAGACAATAAAAAAAAGATACAGAAAAGAAAAAACAAAAGGGACATACTGTAGAAAACAAAAGGAAGACAAGACAATAAGTGCTTAAGGGGCACAAATGAGGAGAAGGAGGGGGATTGGGACATATGTACATAGAGACCTTTGATACATTCAGGTAGTAGGCCTCATATGACTTCATCAACTGATGTTCCACATCCACGGGGGTGGGGATTTTGTGTTATAACCTTTGCATCAAAACAGGATTGCATTTTCAAGCCCAGAGTGTAGCACCCTAGTGACTGCATTTAATTGAACCCAAAATGAGAAGATAGGGAAAGGGATGAAGGGGAATAGGTATACTCAAAAACCAAGAACAAGTTTGACGGTCATACAGCACGACAGCAATAGGTGTAAATCACATACTGATATAGAAAACCTGGGGATGTATAGTGTGTGGGTCTCAACCACCAGAAATTGAATATGTACCGACATTTTCAAGGTACCTGTCCAGGAGTAGCAGAAGATGGTGACAACGCCGCATTAGACGTATAATGTATCCAAGTTGCCCATGTAGCGTAGAATTTGTCATACCTGTCTCTGCACTTTGCCATCCACTCCTCCGCTGCCATAATTGAATTTAGTAATCGCACCCAATCGTTTCACCCTGGAATGTGGACCGACTTCCAATGTACAGGAATCAGACGTTGGGCTGCATTTAAGAGGTGCGGGAGAATTGATTTGCGGTAATGGCTTAAAGGGGTGGACGGCACATGCAGTAAGAACTCCAATGGAGAGTCTTGTAAATCAACATCCAGGATAACTTTTATCTGGGCCTTAATTTCCTGCCAAAAGGGCCGGAGTCTCGGGCATTCCCACCAAATATGCAGGAAAGTTCCCCGAAGCCCGCAGCCCCTCCAGCATGTGGCAGAAGCTGTCGGATATATCCTGGCCAAAGTCGTTGGGACTCTATACCAGCGAGTCAATAGCTTAAAGCTATTTTCTTGCATTTTAGTGTCCACTGAGCTCTTGTGAGTAAGCTGGTATAAGTGACTCAATTGGGCTTCTGTGAATGTATGCTGTAGGTCTCTCTCCCATTCCCGTATATATATCGGTTTGCCCTGGGACTCTGTGGACTGCAACATTTCTCAGATTTGCATAGTTTTTCAAATGGGGTTAGGGAGGAGGGAGGTTGGACAGGATGAGGCAAACTATTAATAAAGTGTTGCAATTGTCTATAGCGCCATCCATCCATCGGAAAGCTACCAAACTGGGAGCGAAGCCAATCCAGGGAAACTAAACCCTGTTCATGAACAAACCTTCCACAGCAAACTTCCCCGTCCCCTGTCCATGTGCGAAGATAGGAGAGGTGTTCCCCTGGAGTGAACCAGGGAAAGCCCCCAAGAGTGCAAGTGGGGATATCGGCTGTAATAACCGCTCCCAGATATTTAGTGCATCCCATAATTTCAGCACGTGGACAGAGACCGGCGACACAACACGAACACGAAAGGCCTCTGCTTTCCCGAGGGAGCCACGGAGCATGAGACAAATTATGCCCAGCGAGCAATTTCTCAAGAGGAACCCAAGATTTAGTGGTGGTATGGTGTTGCCAATCGAAAATCCTCTGTAGGGCAACCGCCACATAATACCGGCGTATTGAAGGGACTCCCAACCCCCCAGACTCTTAGGACATTGCAGCGTATGGAGGGCAAAACATGGTACATGACCCTGCCATATAAATTTTACAGTCTGTTGAAGGCCGAGAAGAGAGATCTGGGTAAAGCAATAGGTATCATCTGGAGGTAGAAAAGAATTCTAGGCAGTATATTCATTTTCAGAATACTGAATCGTCCCTCCACGAGAAGGTAGTACGGTCCCATCTTGTTAGATCAGCCTTAATAGTTGTGAGTAAGGGGGCAAAGTTACATGTGTATAGTTGTGCAATGGTAGCTGGAAGGTGAATGCCTAAATATTTTAAGGAGGAGCAGCACCACGTGAAGGAAAATCAGGTTTGTAGTTGTGAGTGCAACACAGGAGGGATATTGAGAGGGAGAATCTCCGATTTACTGTAATTAATTTTTAAGTTGGAGAGAGAATGAAATCTTTGTAACTCCGACATAATGTTAGGGAGGGAAATCAGTGGGTCTGTGACATAAAATAAAACGTCATCGGCATCAGCCGATAATTTATGTTCTGTTGTCCCTACCGTGAGCCCCTAATGTTAGGGTTAGACCGTATCATGTTAAGTAGCAGTTCTAGGGTGAGGGCAAATATCAGGGGGGGCAAAGGGCACCCTTGCCTTGTATCGTTTCGTATAGGGAAAGGATTAGAGAGCGTCCCGTTGACTTTAACCCGTGCTTCTGGGGAGCTGTATAAGGAGCCTATCCATCGGAGCATATTATTTCCCAGGCCCAATCTAGATAGCACCGCCTGGAGGTATGCCCAGTCCACCCTGTCCAAAGCTTTTTCAGCGTCCGTAGATAAAAGGAGACAGGGTGCACTGGGCCGCTGCAGGTTCGCCCAGTGGATCAGTTGTATAGCTCGATTGGAATTATCCCTGGCCTCCTTGCCTGTTATAAAGCCTGTTTGGTCTGTGTGAATTACCGTCGGGAGGAACGGGTTTAAGGTGATTGGCCAGTACCTTTGTGAGGATCTTAATGTCAGTATTCAACAGCGAGATCGGCCTATAGCTGCTAGGGGTGGAGGGATCTTTACCCTCTTTTGGAAGGACAGTAATGTGCGCCATCAACGCCTCCCTTGGAAGGGTGGTGCCCGACGCTAGGGCATTATAATATGTGCACATGCGAGCAGACAAAAGGTGAGAAAATTTGCGATAGTAGGCATTGGTAAACCCATCTGGACCAGAACTTTTCCCTTGTGGAAGGTCTTTAATAATAGCTTCAATCTCTGTTACAGCTATAGGCCTGTCAAGCTGCTCACTAATTTGTTTCGATAGCTGTGGAGCTAGTGCTTCTTCTAGATATTGTGTAATACACTCCACCTTCCGCGAGGGCATATGACCGACGAGTGTGGCAGGGAGTTTATAAAGTTGGGCATAATATTCCCGAAAGGTGATTTTGGAAGATAGTACAGTTTGGGAGCCTAAGGTCGTTTGGAGCCTATGGACATGGCCGGATGCGCGTTGTCGTTTGAGGGCCCTAGCTAGTAATCTACCACATTTATTTCCAAACTCGTAGAATTTATGAGAAACATATCGCAGTCTATCCCGAGTTTGCGTTTCTAACATGTCGGAAAGCTTTTCTCTGAAGGCTCTCAGCTCCTCATGGAGGAGTGGCGTCATTTGGCGTTTGTGTTTGAGCTCTGCCATGCGCAGTTGGGTCAGCAGGGATTGCAGTTCCCCACAGCGTGCCTTTTTGAGTCTAGATCCCTGTTAAACAAATTTGCCCCGTGTCACGGCCTTATGTTCTTCCCATACATATGCCACCCCCGTCTCTCCCATCATATTCTCTTTAAAAAACAGAGAGATAGTATCTGATATCTGCTTTTGAGCCACAGCATCATCCAGTAGGTTTTCATTCAACCGCCATGTCCAATGATGGATCTCTGGAGATAGAGGAGCTAGGGAGATGGAGATGGGTGCATGGTCGGAGATTGTCAATGATCCAATCGACGAGCCGGAGAGCGACTCCAAAAAACATTGGTCCACCAATAGGAGATCTATCCCCGTATATACTTTATGTGTGGCAGAGTAGTAGCTAAAGTCTTTTACAGTGGGGTGAGTCACTCTCCAGCAGTCGACCAGACGATTAGCATCTAAGGTTTTATGGAAGCATTTAAGAAAAGCGAACGAATGTGTAGAGCGGCCAGAGGAGGTATCCAACTGCGGGTCGGGGCAGACAATAAAGTCCCCTCCCACAACCAGACGCCCCTCTCGGAAAGTGGAAAGAGTGTCCAAAACTCTATCCAAAAATTCTAACTGCTTAGAATTGGGAGCGTACAGCGCAACGAGTGTAAGCTTATGGTCGAATAGAGTGCCTTTCAAAAAGACAAATCTGCCGTCAGGGTCCGCATAGTGATCTAGAGGAATAAAAGGGCAATTCTTATGTATTGCAACCACAACTCCACCAGATTTAGGTCTGGGTGAGTTGCTGAGGAACCATTGATTGTATATATGTATGGGGAGGCAGGGAACCGAGTCAGTCCTGAAATGAGTTTCCTGCAAGAGTAAGATATGTGCACCCAGTCTCTTTGTCTCAAGCTACAACTTACTGCGTTTGGATGGAGAGCCTAGACCACGGACATTGTACGATACAATCTTCAGATCAGCCATAGTTGGTTACCAGTAACATCGCCCCGAGGGCGTAAGGAGGATGAGAAGAGACCCACAGCGAATCGACCCATTAAACCTGAGGTGCTGAAAAGAGAAACATATGAGTACAACCCATGTAGTGAAATAACAAAAAAAACCTATAAGTAACATATAACAGGGAAAAAAAAAATAAAGGAATGGGGAAAAAAGGGAAAACAGAACATAATACCCAGTGGGCAAGTAAGCAACACTAATTTCGACGGTGCAGGGGTTACCCTCTGGCCAGCCAGCTCCAAAAGGTTTGGGCAACCCATGCACCGTGGACATTCTCGACCGAGGAGTGTAACTCCCAGGAGTTCAGCTATGGGGGGTGAGTGGGGAGACATCAAGCAGGAGCCCCATCAGGGGACCCGCTCCTTTACATGAGCACACCTGAAAATCAGAAGTGCGTGCAAATTTTCTGCAACAGCAAAAAGTATGAAAAACAAAAACAAAACAGAAACAAGGACAAAACACCAGTCCTGCGAATAGAAAATGAAGTCCTCCGGTGTTGTGTCCTGCCATCAACGTGCAGTCGGGGAAGAAGAGGGACCTTCCTCAACGGCAACAGCATTACTTTCACGGGGTTTGTTGCGGCGTCTGTGGCGAGCCTGCCACCAGGGTTCTGTACGGGCTGAAGCGGAGACATCAGGGGGTGTACGCCAATCAGAAATGTCCACTGCAGGTAAGCCGAGGCGGGAAAGAAAGTGAGGTAAGTCCGACTTGTTCCGCAAAGTGACTTGCTGGCCTCCCTTGGTGACCGAGAGGCTAAAGGGGAATCCCCAGCGGTATACTAGGTGGGCGTCCTGCAGGACTGTCAACAGTAGCTTAAGGGCCCTGCATTGCATCAACGTGTGTCTGGATAAGTCTGGGAATAAGGACAGTTGGGCTCCGTCAAAGTCCACGTGGCGGGTTCCTCTGACATGGTACATGATACGATATTTCACGGTATATTTATGCAATTTGCAAATAATGGCCCGGGGTTTGTTAGGATCCTCAGCAGGCATGTACTGGTCATCGGGACTACCAGGAGTTTCCCGGTGGGCCGATGGCTCAGTGGGCTGGTTTCAGTAACAGCCAGTGGTGGCGCTAGGGTTTTTTTTATGGCTATAGCCCCAAATCTGGGGCCCATAGCCCTGATTCCCAGGGGTCCCCAACCACAGGGCTGCAGCCCACTACTGGGCCGTTGCCTCTCTGCAGCCATGCGGCAGGCAGCACGGGAGAGCCGGGACATCATCTCTCACCACCCGCCCTGCATCACCGCTGTTCCGCCCTCACTGTGCAGTCACAGGCAGCAGAGAGATTACATCATCTCTCACTGCCTGCCCCCTCTCTGGTGACCCTGATGTAAGAAGGGGCTCTCTGGGGACCCTGATGTAAGGAGGGGCTCTCTGGGGACTCTGATGTAAGGGGGGTTCTCTGGGGACCCTGATGTAAGGGGGGTTCTCTGGTGAACCTAATGTAAGGAGGGACTCTCTGGGGACCCTGATGTAAGTTGGGGGCTCTCTGGGGACCCTGAAACAAAAAATCAGTTTATACTTACAGTGGAATATTTTTACTTTTTTTTTTTGCACAATTGTGTATAGTTTATATACTGTTTTTGTGCGTGTTTGCAAAATTAAAGTGGGCCGGTATGGATGAAGTCCAGGGCCAAATTTTTGTCCCAGTCCAGCCCTGATCCTCGGAGGGGGGTCTGAGGGCCTGATGCGCTTGATCAATCTCTATGTGATCAGGAGCCTCCTTACCCAGAATCTGTGTGAATAATCTCTGAAGGGAAGGAATGATGTCCCTGGGGCCCGTGGCCTCAGGTACGCCACGTATACGGATATTAACCCTTCGGCTCCTGTTCTCCGCGTCATCAAGTTGATCAAGCAAAGAGTCAATCTGTTGGTCTTGCATCCTGCAGCGTGTCTGTAGAGCTTGCAGGGAAGGGCTAATGTCCTCCACTGTCGCCTGTAGGGCCTCCACTCTGCCCCCTATGTGAGCTGTGTCTGCCTGTAGATCTTCAATATCTTTTCTGAAGGCTTTCTCCATAGGTCATAAAACCCTCCAGGTCGGCCCATGTGGGGAGGGCAAGAATGTGTGACCGTAGGTCTCCATCTTCCGGGGCCATCTGCGAGCCCCTGCGTCCAGGGACCATGTGGTGAGGGATCCGGGGGCTAGAGGAGGGGGAAACAGCAGGGTTGGCCCGATAGGTGTGCGGCAATCTGCGTAGGGTATGGCTGCGGTTCCTCCCTGCACCCTGCTGGCTCGGACTGCTGAAGGGGCTCCCTCGGGAATCTGGAGAGGAGGGAAGAAGAGGGGATGCAGGTGGATGGCGCAGTGACAGGATCTGGGATTCCCTCGTGTGCGGCCTGTGAGGACGCCATCTTGGATTCTGTTCCTTGCTGCCTGCTTCCTCCGGTAAAAAAAGCCTCCAGAGAGCTGGAACAGAGTCGTGGGGTTCTCCGGGGTAGCGGGGATTGCTTCCTCTCTTTGGATCATTGCCTGGGTATTGGATGCTGCTGCAGAAAGCGATGTGTGGAGTGGGTTAGACAGAGCTCAGCTCACACACGTCTGCTCCGTTCCATGCCGCAGCCACGCCCCGTGTTGAGTTATTTTGAGGGGACAGCACATTTACACTGTTATACAAGTGGTACACACACTAAATTACATTGTAGCAAAGTGTAATTTCTTCAGTGTTATCGTATGAAAAGATAAAATAAAATGTTTACAAAAATGTGAGGGGTGTACTCACTTTTGTGAGATACTGTCCAAAAACAGAACTTTTGTAAAAAGCAGGGGTGTGCACTGTCTGGATAATAGCTACATAGCATAAACACGTCCCACATCCAGGCATAGGAAGTACAGAGAAAGCTGTATTGGGTCAATCTTACCTGAAAACAGCAACTGAAGTTTTGCATTATAATAAGCATCCATAATGGTCCCAACTTATATTACTAGTGACAAAGGGGACTCACCAACAAAGACATTCAAGACACTAAGGGAGATTTGCCTTTGGTTCCTATTCAATAAATAGGAATCCTATTGATGCATTTCACTCAAAGGCTTCATTGGAGCAGCCCCTATACCAGGGGTGGGCAATTCATTTCCCTAAGGGGCTACATGAGAAACTGGGAATGTTATGAAGGGCCGAACTTAAACATAAACATACAGAAAACAAACACCTCACGCTAGGACTAATAGGTACAAATAGGTCAAACTGTAAAATAACAGGCTGTTCACATGCTGCAGTTACAGCATTTTTAACTTGGGGTACAAAGTTTGACAAGCAATAGGACCACGTTGCAACCATATGTAATGAACATGATTGCAGTGCAGCAGTGTAGCATTATAGGGTTAAATCAGTCAGTGAGGAGTTGATATAACACCCCATCAAATGCCCCCTGAAAAGTATGGTGACTGGAAGAAGAAAGCCTGAGATCAGTAAAGGTGCACTGCTCCTAACATAGGAAGGTGATAACACAGGAAGAATTTGGTCAGGTAGCAGAGTGGTGGTAGAGCTCTGGAATTTCTCCTGAGATATCTCTCTCCCAACAAAACTGAGTCTCACCACTTTCGCAATCAGCTCCCCAGGCTTTATCCTTCCAGTTCTTGAAGCTCTCTACTCTGTTATCCAGCCACGCTGAGCCTGTCAGCGTCCTCACTGAGAGAAGCATGCTGGCAATGGAAGCATCAAGAGATGGATAAAGGCAGCCAAAGGGCTGAATGTGGCCCTATGGTCCTTTGGCCTCAATTAGCCCAGGTCTGCCCTATACTGCACTTATAAATACATGCAGTATTTTGCAAACTTAACATTTTGAATGTATTTAAAAATGAGGTATAGACTATGGAATAAAAATGAAGTGAGAGGATTTTTCTTGGCACCAACAAGGACATTATAACACAATTAAAAACATGTAATCTTTATAACAAATTTCAAATATGGCAAAAATCGTATTATATCAAAAAGATATTAATACAAATTAATACAATATTAAAACAAATTGTCTTAATTGTTTAATTATACTATAACCAGAAAGATGATGCCAATTTGCATCAAAGTGATGTTAACACAGGATGAAATAAGTTGACATATAGTTAGCCAGTTCTCTACATGTTTTGCAGATTGCCTGATTCTTCAGGAGTACAATGAGAAAATAAAAATCTGTAAGAAAAAAACAAAAAACACAACATGAAAATAATAGCAACCAGTAAGTTTGCGTACAAAGTTAAGAAAAAACAGGTTATATATATTTGATGGAAACGGTGATCATTTAGGCACTCACCCCCAGGTGCCGGATGGAATCAATTGGACAAAAGCCACACAGAGGCGCCAGACCAATCCTCAACAGGCGAGTATGAGAGCAGATATATGAGCCATGTAATATCTGTGCAAATGTAATGATATTGGAATAACAAAGCACCCGCACATTTCCGCAAAGATTAAAAAAAAAAAACTCGAAAGGAGGCCTTACATACCAAGCAGTTTTTAATTCCAGATTTGGAAAAAGGCAGGTGGGGGCGTTAATGGGCATCAATAGGTGAACACCTCATGTAACTGTTCCAACGCTATGTCAAGTAGAGGCCAGATTGTTGCAGAAAACATTTCCAAAAATTGGCAGTAAAACAGATCACAATATGACCATGTTCACAGTTACATATATTTATATATACACTATATTGTCAAAAGTATTTGGACGCCTGCCTTTACACGCACATGAACTTTAATGGCATCCCAGTCTTCAATACTGCGCTAGCCCACCCTTTGCAGCTATAACAGCTTCAACTCTTCTGGGAAGGCTGTCCACAAGGTTTAGGAGTGTGTCTATAGGAATGTTTGACCATTCTTCCAGAAACAAATTTGTGAAGTCAGGCACTGATGTTGGACGAGAAGGCCTGGCTCGCAGTCTCTGCTCCAATTCATCCCAAAGGTGTTCTATCGGGTTGAGGTCAGCACCCAAACTCTCTTATTCAAGTCTATATGGATCTTGCTTAGTGCACTGGTGCGCAGTCATGTTGGAACAGGAAGGGACCATTCCCAAATGGTTCCCACAAAGTTGGGAGTATGAAATTGTCCAAAATGTCTTGGTAGGCTGAAGAGTTCCCTTCACTGGAACTAAGGAGCCAAGCCCAACCACTGAAAATCAATGCCACACCATAACCACCCCCTCCACCAAATGATTTGGACCAGTGCACAGGTCCATAAAGACATGCCCTAGACACACTCCTAAACCTTGTGGACAGCCTTGCCAGAAGAGTTGAAGCTGTTATAGCTGCAAAGGGTGGGCCAACTCAATAATGAACCCTACTGACTAATACTGGGATGCCATTAAAGTTCATGTGCATGTAAAGGCAGGCATCCCAATACTTTTCACCAGTGGCGGCCCGTCAATAGGGGGCCCCACCCAAAGCCAGTCACAAAAAATAAAAAATAAAAAGGCCCTTTAGGGAAAAAAAAAAAAAAAAAGTTCCTTTAAGTGCACTGTGGCTCAGGCGCAGGAAGCGTGACGCCAATGCAATCCCCTGATTGTGGGCGAGACGCTTCATTTGCAGGGCTTTCTGATGCCTTGTGGCACACTGCAGGGCGCCACTGCACTCTCATTGGGTCATTCTTCTTTATGTCTGCAGCGCCATAGGAAATGGACGGTGCTTTCCCTGGGCAGCAGCGTCACTTCCAATTTTGGCTCTGTGCATGGAGAAGCCAGGTAATGTGTTCTAACACCCTGTAATTGTCTGTCCACCCCACCCATATACAGCAGTACCTTGTGCTGTATGCAGGGGCGTTGCTAGGTGGCAAAAAGACCAGGGGCTACAGCCCGAGGTCAGAGCCTGGCACCGGGGGGGATAGGGGGGATTATGGGGCGGCGGGGTTGTATGGAGGGGGGTGTTACCTACCTGGCACACACTGACCCACCTGGCTGACATACACTGACCTACCTGACACCCATATAACTGCTGATCTAATGGGTCACCAGTAGTCAGCACCTACTCTACAATAGCTCAGAGTCCCCTTACATCAGCACCCCCCTTAGAGATCTCTATTAGATCAGTGACCCCCCCCCCATCAGTGTCCCCTGCCCCTAAAGACCCCCATTAGACTGCCTTACCGAGAGCCATTTAGAGTCAGGAAGTGTGGGAGCCGGAGTTTGGGGGCGGAGCGAAGCTGCTCTTCTGTAGTGCCATTTTTCTTCCTCCCTTCCATTGTATGGGGGGGATTGGGGAGAAGGCAAAGTAAAGGCAGTTGCTGCATCGCTGTGCCCACTGTGTTGGCAAGACACATTTGAACTGGTACACTCAATTACAGGGCCGCTGTTGGGAATCATGGGGCCTCCACCCCCTGGGGGGGGAAAGAGGTGGGGGGAGGGAGGTGAGAAAGGGGCGGTGAGAGAGGAGGAGGTAAGGGGGGAGAGTGAAAGGGGGGAGGAGGCAGGAAAGAGAGGGGGTGGCTGACACAGAGGGGGGGTGCTGACAGAGAGGGGGGTGCTGACAGAGGGGGGTGTTGACAGAGGGGGGGTGCACTGCTGACACAGAGGGGGTGCTGCCAGAGGGGGTGGGCTGACAGAGGGGGGTGCTGACAGAGGGGGGGTGTTGACAGAGGGAGGTGGGCTGACAGAGAGGGTGTGGGCTGACAGAGAGGTTGTGTGCTGACAGGGTTGTGCTGGCAGAGAGGGGGATGCTGACACAGAGGGTGGGTGCTGACAGAGGGGGGGTGCTGACAGAGGGGGGTGGGCTGACAGAGGAGGGGTGCTGACAGAGGAGAGTGGGCTGACAGAGGGGGGTGGTGCTGACACAGAGGGGGGGTGCTGACACAGAGGGCGGGTGCTGACAGAGGGGGGGTGCTGACAGAGGGGGCCGGCTGACAGAGGAGGGGTGCTGACAGAGAAGAGTGGGCTGTCAGAGGGGGGTGGGCTGAGAGAGGAGGGGTGGTGACAGAAAGGAGTGGGCTTACAGAAAGGGGCGGGATGACAGAGGAGTGGGCTTACAGAGAGTGGCACACTGACAGACAGGCTGGTGGAAGGGCAGATAACAGAGACCTCAGTCAGGAGGAGACACAGCGCGCGCCAGGCAGGGAGGCGGGGCTCCGGGCGGCCACGATCACCCACAGTCCAGCCCCTCCCCACCTCCACATGTGACCAGTCAGCAGCTCCACCGGGCCAATCACAGACCCTTATGTCTGCCGCCTGCACAGCCATTGACAGAGCGCCCGCTGCCCAGCACTCGTACAGGCTGTATATGATATAACACTGATGGCGGCGGGCACGGGAATCAGAATGCGCTGCTCTAGAGCTTGCAGCTGGGGCCACTGATCACAGGATGGGTTTCAGCCGGCTTGAAAACCGGGCACATTTGTTCAAACCGGACAGGTGGCAACCCTACTGCAGGACCCAGTGCTTAGACACTCTGGGCTATTGGCCCCACATTCGGGGCTCAAGCCTCAATAGCCCCACCTTAAGGACGCCTATGGCTGTATGTATTCTTCTCAGCCTGTGAACGGACTGATCTATCTATCTATCTATCTATCTATCTATCTATCTATCTATCTATCTATCTATCTATCTATCTATCTATCTATCTATCTATCTATCTATCTATCTATCTATCTATCTATCTATCTATCTATCATCTATCAACATATTCTGTCTATCTATCTGTATATCTATGTATCTGTATATATCTCGGTCTTCTGCATATATATCTGTATATCTATCTGTATCTGTCCTGTCTCTCGCTATCTCTCTATCTATCTGTCTATTTATCTTTCTATTTCTATCTATTATCTATTTATTTATATATCTGTCTGGCTGTCTGCATATCTATCTATCTATCTGTATATCTATCTATCTGGGTATCTGTATATCTATCTATCTGTATATCTATCTGTATATCTGATTGTATATCTATTTATCTGTCTGTCTGCATATATATCTGTATATCATAGGCGTACCCACGGGGTGTGCCTGTTGTGCCCTGGCACACCCTAATCATTGTGCTCTCATTGGTTGTGACTGGTGTCAGCAGTTGTGACTACTACTGCTCATGTCACCACTGCCTGGCCTGGGTTGGTCCTGCAAGAAAAAGCATCTTTTTGCAGCACAGCCTGCACTGCAGGGACTAGGGAGTCCCCAGGACCACAGGAACGGCGGAGTGGTCCGGCCGCATTTCCCGATGGGTCCTGTATAGTTCCGGCGGTGCAGGTACCGCAGGCAGCGGCAGAGTGATATGCATCTGCACTCCGCCCCCCTCCGGCCTCCTCTCTCTCCCTTCCCTCGGAAGAAGCAGCGGACTCAGCGGAGCCTCAGCCTGGACTCGGATAGCGTGAGACAGCACTGAGCAGGGAAGGGCAGTCACACGATGGACGAAAAATAAAAAAAGCAAAAAGGCAACTCGATATGAACCCTGTCCCTGCCAGCAAAAAAGTAAGTGTGAATATATATATATATATATATATATATATATATATATATATTCACATATATATATATACACTAACTTCTTTGCTGACAAGCCAGGCAGGGTTCATATTGATTTAAATTGTATATGTGATGTACATACAAAAAAAATTATATATATATATATATATTTTGTGCGTTACATATACAATCAAATCAAATCAATATGAACCCTGCCTGGCTTGTCAGCAAAAAAGTAAGTGTATATATATATGTGTATATATATATATATATATATATATATATATATACATATACACTTACTTTTTTGCTGACAAGCCAGGCAGGGTTCATATTGATTTGATTTGATTGTATATGTAAGGCACAAAATATATGTATATATATATATATATATATATATATATATATATATATATATATATATATATATATATATATATATTTGCTCATACATACATTAAGTCAATTTTTACATGTCATTTTTTTAAAATTGTTCTCACGTGTTACAATAATGCTTAGATAATGTTATTTTAAAAAATAACAATTTAAAAAAATGACATTTAAAAATCAACTTAACCACGACCTTTGGAAGATTTTCCCCCTTCAGGACCAGGCCATTTTTTGCTATTTAAGGCCCATTTCACACAAATGGACTGTTAAGGTCCGCTTGTCAGTTTTGACAGCGGACATAAACGGGCGCTCCATGTTAGCCTATGGAGCGACGGATGTCAGCGGTGACATGTCCGCTGACATCCGACCCCGTCCGATCCGCTAAAATCAGACGGATGCCTCTACGTTCGGATCCGTCGCTGGCGGATCGGATCGGGTGAGATCTGATGAAAATGCTGTCCGTTTTCGTCCAATCTCTCTATAGGCAGCAGCGGCGGTCGACAAGCCCCTCCCCGCTCAGTGAGCAGAGAGGGACCTGTCATCCGCCGGCAATTGCGCAGCCATGCAATACTTTACCCAAATAATTTTATATAATTTTTTTTTCATGCAAATAGAGCTGTGTGTGTGTATATGTATATATACACGCATATGCTGTATATCTATCTACAGTCATGGCCAAATATATTGACATCCCTGCATTTCTATCAGATAATGCACCACTTCACCCAAAAAATTGTTGCAATTACAAATGTTTGAGCATTCTCATGTTTATTTCTTTTGTTTGTATTGGTATGACACAAAAAAGTGAGAAACAAAAAGCCACATCTGACACATTCCACGCAAGACTCCAAAAATGGACCGGACAAAATTATTGGCACCCTCAACTTAATAGTTGGTAGCACACGCCCTGGAAAAAAAAAACTGAAATCAATTGCTTCCTGTAAACATCAATGAGTTTCTTACACCTCTTTACTGAAATTTTGGACCACTTTTCTTTAGCCGGGTTCACACCTATGCGAATTAGATGTGCGTGTCCCTGCATCTAATTCGCATAGTAGGAGAATGTGACTGGCTCCCTATGGAGCCGGTTCACATATCTCCGGGGCGGCTGCAGAGCGCACTGCACAAAAACGCTGTGCGTCTTTGGCTCCGTTTCAGGGCCGAATTCAGGCATAGAATTGGCCCTGATTCGCCCCTGAAATGGGGAACAGGGACGCACAGCGCTCCTGTGCGATCCGCATCCCGGTATAGTGTGAACCCGGGCTTAACCAACTGCTCCAGGTCTCTCAGATTGGAAGGGTTCCTTCTCCCAACTGCTGTTTTGAGGTCTTTCAACAGGTGCTCTATGAGATTTAGATCTGGCCTGATTGCTGGCCAGTTCAGTACTCTCCAGCACTTTGTCTTAAACCATTTCTGGGTGCTTTTTGACATGTGCTTTGGGTCATTGTCCTGCTGTAAGACTCATGACCTCTGACAGAGACCCAACTTTCTGACACTGGGCCCTACACTGCACCCCAGAATTCTTTGGTAGTCTTCAGATTTCATAATGCCATGCACATGGTCAAGACATTCAGAGCCTGCAGCAGCAAAGCAACCCCAAAACATCAGTGAACCTCTACCATTTTTCACTGTAGGGACTGTATTCTTTTCTTTGAAGGCCTCATTTTTTCTGAAAACACTAGACTGACAGCTTTACCAAAAAGCTGTAAATTTTGTTTAATCTGTCGACAGCACATACTCCCAAAAGTATTTTATCTTCCTCAGTTAAGTTTTGGCAAACTCTAAATCTGGCTTTTTTATGTTTCCGTGTAGCAGTGGGGTCTTCCTGGGTCTCCTACTACACTTTCCCTTTTCATTCAGATGGAGATGTATAGTGCGAGCTGACACAGTTGTACCCTGTGACTTAAGGTCAGCTTGAATTTGTCTGGAAAGTGGTCAAGGTTCTTTATCCACCATTCGAACAATCCTTTGTTGCAATCTTTGATCAATTTTTCTCTTTTGTCCACGTCCAGGGAGATTAGCTACAGTGCCATGGGCTTTTCACAATGGTGCGCCCAGTGGACACAGGAACACAGGATCTCTGCAGATGGACTTTTTACCTTGAGCTTGTCCATGCTTTTCCACATTTTTTGATCTCAAATCCTCAAGACAATTCTTTGCTGCCTATTCTCTTCTCCATTCTTTGTTTGGCACACAGAGACACACAACAGAAAGGTTGAGTTAATTTTTCACCATTTTAACTGGTTGTCAGTGTAATTTCTATATTGTCAGCGCATGTTACCGGATACAGGTGACTTTGATTACAAATTACTGGAGCATTACAAACTTGGAATGCAATTATTTCTTACAACTTTGAGAAGGTGCCAATAATTTTGTCCAGTCCATTTTGGAGTTTTGCCTGAAATGTGTCAGATTTGGCTTTTTGCTTTTCCACTTTTTTTTGTCATACCAATACAAACAAAAGAAATAAACATGAGAATGCCTAAACTTTTGTAATTGCAACAATTTTCTGGGCAAAGTGGTGCATTATCTGACAGAAATGCAGGGGTGCCAATATTTTTGTCCATGACTGTATATATATATTTATATATATATATATATATATATATATATATATATATATATATATATATATACAATGGGGACGGAAAGTATTCAGACCCTCTTAAATTGTTCACTCTTTGTTATATTGCAGCCATTTGCTAAAATAATTTAAGTTCATTTTTTTTCCTCATTAATGTACACACAGCACCCTATATTGACAGAAAAACACAGAATTGTTGACATTTTTGCAGATTTATTAAAAAACAAGAACTGAAATATCACATGGTCCTAAGTATTCAGACCCTTTGCTGTGACACTCATGTGCTGCGTTTGATTATACTGACTGGACTTGATTAGGAAAGCCACACACCTGTCTATATAAGACCTTACAGCTCACAGTGCATGTCAGAGCAAATGATAATCATGAGGTCAAAGGAACTGCCTGAAGAGCTAAATGACAGAATTGTGGCAAGACACAGATCCGGCCAAGGTTACAAAAAAATTCTGCTGCACTTAAGGTTCCTAAGAGTACAGTGGCCTCCATAATCCTTAAATGGAAGATGTTTGGGACGACGAGAACCCTTCCTAGATCTGGCCGTCCCTGCAAACTGAGCTATCGGGGGAGAAGAGCCTTGGTGAGAGAGGTAAAGAAGAACCCAAAGATCACTGTGGCTGAGGTCCAGAGATGCAGTCGGGAGTTGGGAGAAAGTTGTAGAAAATCAACCATCACTGCAGCCCTCCACCACGGCTTTATGGCAGAGTGGCCCGACAGAAGCCTCTCCTCAGTGCAAGACACATGAAAGCCTGCATGGAGTTTGCTAAAAAAACACCTGAAGGACTCCAAAATGGTGAGAAATAAGATTCTCTTGGCTGATGAGACCAAGATAGAACTTTTTGACCTCAATTCTAAGCGGTATGTGTGGAGAAAACCAGGCACTGCTCATCACCTGTCCAATACAGTCCCAACAGTGAAGCATGGTGGTGGCAGCATCATGCTGTGGGGGTGTTTTTCAGCTGTAGGGACAGGATGACTGGTTGCAATCGAGGGAAAGATGAATGTGGCCAAGTACAGGGATATCCTGGACGAAAACCTTCTCCTGAGTGCTCAGGACCTCAGACTGGGCCAAAGGTTTACCTTCCAACAAGACAATGACCCTAAGCACACAGCTAAAATAACGAAGGGGTGGCTTCACAACAACTCTATGACTGTTCTTGAATGGCCCAGCCAGAGCCCTGACTTAAACCCAATTGAGCATCTCTGGAGAGACCTAAAAATGGCTGTTCACAAACGTTTACCATCCAACCTGACAGAACTGAAGAGGATCTGCAAGGAGGAATGGCAGAGGATCCCCAAATCCAGGTGTGAAAAACTTGTTGCATCTTTCCCAAAAAGACTCATGGCTGTATTAGATCAAAAGGGTGCTTCTACTAAATACTGAGCAAAGGGACTGAATACTTAGGACCATGTGAAATTTAAGTTTTTCTTTTTTTAATAAATCTGCAAAAATGTCAACAATTCTGTGTTTTTCTGTCAATATGGGGTGTTGTGTGTACATTAATGAGGAAAAAAATGAACTTAAATGATTTTAGCAAATGGCTGCAATATAACAAATAGTGAAAAATGTAAGGGGGTCTGAATACTTTCTGTCCCCACTGTATATATACAGTGTATCTGTATCAAACCTTTTTTCATTAAAAAAAAAAAACTGATGCAAATTAAATGTAATAATCTTGTGTGGCTACCAGCACACTTTTTCCATGTAAGAGGTATTTTAGAAAGTAAGATGGAAACTCTCAAAAAGCCATCTATGGCAACTTAGCAATGCTAGCTACATTTAAAATCTAGACCGGCTACCCTGTGTTAAAACCAAATTCATCACACTAATTTCTGTTTACATTCATGAATAATGTTTTTGGCTGCACTTAACAGACTTTGCTACTGAAAGCCGGAAAAACATAATTATTCACCGAAACTATGTAACCCCCCAAAAAAAAAAAAATAGTCCAGGGTTCCTATAGACCTACAGGGAATTAGAGAATGCGTCATATAAAACTGTTTACAGCGTACAAATATGTAAGAAATATAGCTAGTTTAGAAAAAAATTGGATTAAAGGGTGCTTGCAATCCATACAATTTTATTTTAATTCTTTACCAGTTGGCTGCCAAGCCCTAACTATCCCCCCACCCGCCCACCCAGAGGCCACACTGTTTTTGTTTTTTGCTATTTTTTTTACTGTTTTTGCTATTTTCATGTTTCATGATAAGTGCGCAAATGTTGATCAAAAAGCACAAAAATCCTAACATAAAAATATAATTAGTGCACACAAACATAACATAACTTCAGAAATTCCTACTAATTATAAAAGATAAAACTGTATTAAAGTGTTATTAAACCCAGGACCCTGCATTCACTATATCTGTTCTCCAGCATTACACAGAACATGGAAATGCAATTATTTTAGTAAATATAAACTGCTAAATACAATTAAAAAAGGCTGCGCTGAAATAAGTGATATAAACCAAATACAATAGTGAAAGTATCCTGAAAAATACAGTGTAAATTGCTATACGTGGGTTATAACAGTGGTATCATGACCCACACACTCAAAATTAAAAGAATTGCTGATAGATAACGTAAAGTCCAAATATAAAGTGCATAAGGGTGTACAGTTCATAAAGGTGCAAAAATTATTTGCCAGGGAAAAAAAAGTGATGAACATCCGAATGGTGTATGACATATGGTTAGATCACCCAGGATTCAGTGATAATAGGAAAAATCTTCAACCGATGTAAAAAAATGCCCCCTTACCGACTCTTTGGATCTCTTTTCAGGAGATCAAGCAGGCATGTGGCTGTGTACCCCCAGCCTCGGGTATGGACTGAGGAAGTGACACTCATGGACCTCTATGTTGGAAATCCTCAGTGTAGCAAATGGTCACTCGTTTTACATGTAAAGATAACAGAAGCTCCCATAGCGTAACAAGTTTAAAACACTTTATTTATAAAAAGTTAAAAGAATCACACTCACAGTGCAGTTGAAAAAGAATCGCGTAAACAATAGCCGGCCGGCTGCACACTGCTGCCCGTATCTTCCGGGATCAGCGAGGATCGTGGTGACGTCAGCACGTCGCTCCTCCCTACGCCCCTCATGGGAACGCCCCTCATGGTCTCCATATCTTGAGACACGCATGACAGGATCAGTGGCAATTAGATGAAATCTTTTTTATATATATAAATAAACCACAGACCCATTCGCGCTGGGGAAGGGCGTTTTGCCCTCTTAGAAAATGGCGATCACAATCGCGGGACACTTTGAGCTCAGATGGGGGCGTTCCCATTTGATTGTTAGGATACTTATAGGTGGTGAGTCAGCACGCCGCCCGTGCCCCTGGAAGACGTCACCTCTGACGAAACGGCGTAGGGAGGAGCGACGTGCTGACGTCACCACGATCCTCACTGATCCCGGAAGATACGGGCAGCAGTGTGCAGCCAGCCGGCTATTGTTTACGCGATTCTTTTTCAACTGCACTGTGAGTGTGATTCTTTTAACTTTTTATAAATAAAGTGTTTTAAACTTGTTACGCTATGGGAGCTTCTGCTATCTTTACATGCAAAACGAGTGACCATTTGCTACACTGAGGATTTCCAACATAGAGGTCCATGAGTGTCACTTCCTCGGTCCATACCCGAGGCTGGGGGTACACAGCCACATGCCTGCTTGATCTCCTGAAAAGAGATCCAAAGAGTCGGTAAGGGGCCATTTTTTTACATCGGTGGAAGATTTTTCCTATTATCACTGAATCCTGGGTGATCTAACCATATGTCATACACCATTCGGATGTTCATCACTTTTTTTCCCTGGCAAATAATTTTTGCACCTTTATGAACTGTACACCCTTATGCACTTTATATTTGGACTTTACGTTATCTATCAGCAATTGTTTTAATTTTGAGTGTGTGGGTCATGATACCACTGTTATAACCCACGTATAGCAATCTACACTGTATTTTTCAGGATACTTTCACTATTGTATTTGGTTTATGTCACTTATTTCAGCGCAGCCTTTTTTAATTGTGTTTTGTATAACAAATGGATGTGTCTCACATTGTGTGGTTGCAGCATGTTCACTTCTAATTTTTTCATTTGGGGATAGCGCAGTATTTTTTTCAGTTTACCATAAACTGCTAAATACCTTTGTCCAGCCCAGCACTGCTTAAAGTTTGTAGGAGGAGTTTTCATTCTCCTTTGACTGTCCTATGAGGCTGCATGACTCCTGACTTTCTGTCTGGACAGCGCTAATTGGTCCTGTGCGGATCACATGCACCCTCCCTCTCCCAAGAAAAAAAAAAAACTCTCTAGCAATACACACCAGACTGAGCATGTGCAGAGTGCTCCTAAGGCTCTGTTCTATCAAGATATGGATTGGGGATTGTGGAAGAAGGGGAGGATCAAAGAAGGCAGAATCAAACAGCCTTTGTACATAATGCGCAGGATTAACCCCTTATATTCTACAGTGAGTATAACAAGCATGCTTTACTGCATATACACACTGATTTTACTGTTGTGGGTTTAGTAACACTTTAAGTTAATAAGTAACAGATATATTTTGATTGTAAACTGTGATTTTTGCAGCTGGTGATTCTGTTCACCGTAAGAACAATCATAGCAGCTCAGTCACTTGACGTCCCGCCCCTCCCGCCACCCTCCGATGCTTCTCCCGGGTCGCCCCTGCGATCGGCGAGCTGGAGAATGAATCGGTCACCACCGGAAGTTGAGCATAGAGATTTCCGGTGACTTGTAGACCCCACATCTCTCCATGAAGTGTACCTGTCATGCACTATTCCTATTACAAGCGATGTTTATATTGCTTGTAAAAATAATAAAAGTGATTAAAAAAAAAATTTAACGAGAAAGTGTAAAAATTAGAAAATAAAAGTAAAATAAAGAGTAAAAAAAAAAATAAAAAATTGAAAGCACCCTGTCTCTGAGGCGCTCGCGCACAGAAAAGAATGCATAGGTTAGTCGCGCCCACATATGTAAACAGCGTTAAAATCACACATGTTAGGTACCGCCATGTTCATTAGAGCAAAAGCAACAATTTTGGCCCAAGACCTCCTCTGTAACTCTAAACAGGTAACCTGTAAAACATTTTAAAGCATCGCCTATGGAGATTTTTAAATACCAAAGTTTGGCGCCATTCCATGTGTGCCTTTTTAAAGTGTGATATGTTAGGTATCTATTTACTCGGCGTAACATCATCTTTCACATTATACAAAATATATGGGCTAACCTACCTGTTTTTTTTTTTTTTTTAATTTATGAAACTATTTTATTTTTCAAACAAAAGTGTTGAATAATCGCTGTTCAAATACCGTGTGACATAAAAAGTAGCAATGACCTCCATTTTATTCTCTAGGGTCTCTGCTAAAAAAATATATAATATTTGGCGGTTCTAAGTAATTTTCTAGAAAAAAAATGATGATTTTTACATGTAGGAGCTAATTGGCCCGGATGGGAAGTGGTTAAAGTGGTTGTAAAACCCTTCTTACATACCCACTGAAATGACTAGCCTCAAGTGATACACAGAGATAAAATAAATCCCTCTTCATAAGCTGTACCTGTTTATCTGCAGCCCTCTCTTCCCCAAATTTGTTTAAATGTTTGGAATCTGATGTCAAACACACTGCAAAGCTAGAGCACAGAGCCTCAGTAAAAACAGAAACCTAAGTGAAGGGGATGGACACACCCATCTCTGCACACTGCCATAGAGAAACATAAACAGTTTTTGCCATCAGTAATCTCCTGTGTGCTGGAGGGATGGGGTAGCCATCACCAGGGATGCTGTTGTGTCAACATAGTTAACTCTATCTCTCTGCAGATAGCAAAGGGAAGAGAGAAATGACAGTGCTTTGGATTTCGGCTAGTACACATTATAGAAGGATATGCTTTGTTCATTTTTCATGTTAGAGGTTTACAAACACTTTAATGCAGTGCATGTTATTGTACAAAGTTGATTACATTAAAGATACGGTGTCACTCCACCCACTGATATTTACCTTTCCTGTGATCCCTTGCTAGTCGCCACCTTAGTCACAGACACCACCTTAAAACAAAGATAGGGCACAGTGTTTACTCATTTGCTGTACCAGATGGCACCAGTATTTGGGACAGAAAGTAAAAACAAATTGCCCTTATTTAGATCTCCCAGTCAATAAGTGACCAAGCTGAAAGCAAACTGAAGTGCTTCCATTCCGTAATTTTCAATAAACATCTGTTTTCAGTATCCATGGACCTGTAATTTTGAGTATGAGCACTGATTTTCCACTACCTCCAGAGATTGTTGTAAGGCCATAGGTATGTAGTGCAACCTCCTAATGAGCCGCTGATTGATTGATGATGATAATAACACCAATAATGATCAGGGTTCTTTCCCACTAGCGCAGAGGCTGCCAGCACACCAGAGCACCACACTGACACAAGAAAGCAGTCTAGGAGAATGTTTTTTTCATGATTTATTGCTCATAACTTGAACAATGGGATAGGGAACAGGGTATGGGATAATCCAGGCTATAAGAGTCTAAAGCAAATAGATACTCTACTAAACTTCTCTGGGACAATTTCTTTGCTGAGCTTCAATATACGGTTCCCCCCAATGACAGTTAGTACTCATATTGCCATAGACCAGATGCACAATCTTAGCTTTCTCCTGGTGCCTTTCAGTGAGATTGTTCAGACCAGACCTGTGAGGTGAAATCTTGGCGTGTCAGAGATGATTCAGGTGTAGGCCCTCCAGCTCTGCCACAGCTGGAACTTCAATGACTGTCAGCTTGAATCAGTAGATGGGGGCTCCATGGGCTCCGGCCTATGCCTGTCTTCATTTGGGGTGTTGGGAAGATTAGGTAGTGTACCTTGGCCACGTTTGCTTATGGCTAAGGTACATAGATGATGTCTTGATAGTCTGGAGAGGTTCCATAGACTGACTAGTTGGAGAAGTTCATGGAGGAACTTGGGAATAATATCTGTAATATTAAACAGTCCTACTGTGTGGACCCCCAGGCAAATCTCTTTCCTGGACTTATCTATCTGTATTGAAAATAATAGAATAACCACCATAACTTTTCATAAAAAAAGTTGGCCAATACCCTCCTGCATGCCAGTAGCCACCATCTGAGGCCCAATGTTAGGGGCATTCCAGTTGGACAATTCCTTAGGATTCGTAGAAACTGCTCAACTGATGTTGACTACAGGCATGAAGCAGATGAAATTTCTAAGAGATTCAGGGAGAGAGGATATCCCCACCTTACTCTTAGGAGAGCTAGAAAAATGGCAATGAGTGAGATCTGACCTCCTTAAGCCTAAAATGACTCAAACCAACAACACTGATGTCCCAGTGAGGATTATACCGCAGTATGGGGCCCATTGGGAGAAGGTGGGCCAGATTCTGAAACGACACTGGTATATATTTACTTTTTTAAGGATCTTGAAGCCATTGTTGGCCAAAGACCAATGATGGTGACAAAAAGAGCAAGTAATTTAAACTATATGCTGGTCCAGTCGGGGTTTGTAGGGACACCGAGTAGGAACTGGCTCACAGATCACCCTGAAGTAAAGGACATGTATCCGTACGGTCACTGCGGAATATGCAAATGTATTGATCGCTCTGATTTAATCACGGACTCTGAGGATACTAAAAATGATCAAATTAGACAGTTTATTAACTGCACACCAACCAGGGTGCTCTATATTATGGAGTGTCCTTGTAAAAAAATGTATGGGGAAAACTAAACCACAGCTCCGTGGGGAAAGCTAAACGACAGCTCTGCATCAGATACGGTGAACACAGTAAGAGCATTAAACAGAATGAAGATATGCCTATTGCACAATATTTGGCTGAATAACATGTGGGACAACCCAATGGGCTAAAGATCAAGATCAATCCCTGCAACAGAAAGACCCAGCTCTAATTATTAGCTTGAGGGGAGGTGCAGCATGGTGCGTCAGCAGTATACACTCCAAAACCAGATGTAACAACAGAACTATAGTACAACAGTTAAAATGGTGTGTGAAAGGGACATATCATAATGGCTAATACAGCTAAACACTTAGAGGTCATCAACCAGGTAAAATGTAGTTAAAATAGAAAAATAAGGAATAATGGGTGTTTAGAGATGGCCCTTTAGTATATAATGAATCGAAGAAGTCTGGATGGCCGCACTTCTGTGAAAAAGCACCTTTATTGTAGTAAAATATTGCAGGTCACATCAAGGTGGATACATAGGACAAAAGACAGCTAACGCGTTTCACATTAATGGATGCTTACTCATAGCTTTAGTATATCTTTTACCATCAAATACAAAATGTGTTCTAAAAAATTCATATCTTTATTAAAAAGCATTAAACATTACTATATATAAGGTGGCTATTTTGTCAATATACGTCCCTACTATATATACAACATTCAATGGATGAAGTTTGGACTGCGTGTTTATCTTTGTGTGGTTATGTGTTTTTCTAGTATATCCAGGGCCATCTTTAATGTAGGGCAAATGGGGAATCTGCCCAGGGCCCTGCCATTGTTGAGGGCCCAAAGCAGCTGCTTCTGGAGCCTGTGCTGCCCGTTGGCTTTTTTTCAGAAGAGTTCCTCCACCTCTGGGATCTGGCGCTGACTGACATGCACTCCGATGTTATTTAGGTGGTCGGAATGCTCGGTATTGAAAGGGGGAGAAAGGAGGATTGATGCCAGAGGAATGTTGTATATTGATGGAGGGTGAGCTCAAACTTGAATTGGGGGGGGGGAGCTCTGTACTTGGTAAGGCGGGTACACAGCTCCCCCCTAAACCCTGTACTCCATACACAGCTCACCCCTAAACCCTGCACTCCATACATAGCTCACTCCCAAATCCTGTACTCCACACACAGCTCACCTCTAAACCCTGTACTCTGTACATAGCTCACCCCTAAAACCCTGCACTCTGCACACAGCTCACCCCTAAACCCTGCACTCCGTACATAGCTCACCCCTAAACCTTGCACTCTGTTCATAGCTCACCCCTAAACCCAGCACTCTGTACACAGCTCACCTCTAAACCCTGCACTCCATACATAGCTTACCCCTCAATTCTGCACTCCATTCATCGCTCACCCCTCAATCCTGCACTCCATACATAGCTCACCCTTCAATCCTGAACTCCGTACATAGCTCACCCCTCAATCCTGCACTCTGCACATAGCTCACCCCTCAATCCTGCAATCTGTACATAGCACGCCTCTTAACCCTGCACTCTGTACGTAGCTCACCCCTCCACATTGCTCTACTGCAGGCGGCATGACTATTTATTTCTGGCAGGCTGTCCTCAGGGGCTCTGTTGCTAGCTGCATTCCGTTAACTTTCATAGCTGTGTGTGCTCTGCTCATTGCTAATAGCAAGTTCTAGGAGTTTTCTGTCAATTGGTGGGTCCCCTTACCTCCCCAGTCCATGGTGTGCAGGCAGTGATGATGTGTTGTAACCTCCAGCAACCAACCAGTGAGCTGTATTGATGTGCTGTGACCTCTAGCAACCAATCACTGAGCGGTAATAATGTGCAGTAACCTCTTGCAACCAATCAGTGAGCGGTAAGCATGTAATCTCTAGCAACCAATCAGCAAGCTGTAAACATGTACCCTCTAGCAACCAATCAGTGAGTGGTAAGCATGTAACCTCTAGCAACCAATCAGCAAGCTGTAAACATGTACCCTCTAGCAACCAATCAGTGAGTGGTAAGCATGTAACCTCTAGCAACCAATGAGTGAGCTGGAAGCATGTAACCTCTAACAACCAATCAGTGAGCAGTAAGAATGTGCAGTAACCTCTAGCAACCAATCGGTTAGCAGAAATGATGTGCTGTAGCCTCTAGCAGCTAATCGATGAGTTGTAATGTGTGCTGTAACCTCTAGCAACCAGACAATGAGCAGTAATGATATGCTGTATTCTCTGGCAACCAATCACAATTGCTGCCTGACCTGATTTTGAGTCTAGCTGCTACTTATTGTATGTCTCAGAGTGGAGGGGGGTCTGGGGTAAGCTGGGGGGCCCAAAGGATATGTTTGTCCAGGGTCCAATTAATATTAAACACAGCCCTGAGTATATCACACGTGTTGCTTGGAGGTTTTTCTCAGCTTGGTCTATCCCCACAGGTTTTTATCCTCAGTTTGGGTTCCACTATATGTGTCTCCCTGAGCAGACATACTCACTAGGTATATTGTGCACTAGTTTTGTGTGTTTTTTTTTCCCTCTCTTTTCCCGCCCCCTTTTTCCATGGGATAGAGGGTTTTGAGCTTATTCATAAACATGTATGCATTTATGTATGTGTATAATGTGTTTGGACTTATTATATCGATTTGACTGTTAATATTAGGCACTTTGTCAGATGAAGAGATGTTGAAGCTCTGAAGAAGCGGCTGCGACAGCAAAACATGTAGGGAACTCTTCCACCAGTCTGACTGCTGCCATTTTTGGTTTTTTATATGATGGGATGGGATTTTTTTGCCCACTGTATCTATATTTATTTTAAATGCTTTGTAATAAAGATATGATATTTTTAAAAGACATTTTGTATTTGGTGATATAAGATATACTAAGGGACCATCTATTAACACCTATTATTCCTTATTGTATTCCTTATTTTCCTATTTTTGACAACAACAGAACCATATAGTAGTAAAGTCCAAGCAAACCCCATTACCCGGCGGGGAGACAACCTGACCGGGTGCACTCGCTGGACGTTGCAGAGAACAGGGTAGCAGCAGGTCTCGGATGCTCCGACAGCATCTGTCTCTATGGATGGAATTGGCCTGGCCCATCTGCGCCCAGATGGGGGAGGCTGCCAGGATAGATAGCATGCCCCTGCTCTTTCCCTACTCATCAGGAACTTCTCCCTACCACTATTACTGTCCCTGTCAGAAGGGAGACCTATCCTTACACTACCCACACATGGAATGTGCACCAAGCTTAGGAGCCAATGTCTTAAATAGGCTCTGCCTGACCCAAGTTGGCTGCCTGAGACACATGGGGTGGCAGCATCCAATTGGATAGCTTCATCGGTGACTCAGGAAACCATAAAGGAGCCTTTGCTGTTGAGCGGCACCTACTGGCTTCTCCAGCCATCTGCTGGGCATGTTACACACACCTTGTTGTGTTAAATGACCCCCACATGCGATAATTATTGCTTGACATCCAGCCTGTGCATTACACTAGGCATACGGACGTTTTGTGTTTATATGTATAAGTGTTGTTACATTACATGTTTGTTCGTGTCTGTTGTCCTTGATGAAGCACCTTATCTAGGTACTGTTTTTATGAAGGTGACACTGTGAAGTTGTAACTTACAGCAGAGTGTAGCACATTGTTGCTTTTACTGTTTGCTAATAAAATACTTCTTGTTTAGATATCACTCTAGTACTGCCCTTTTGTTACCAATAGTAACCGCTATGCTTTCCCAATGACGCTTATTGAGATATCCTCTTTTTTTGTCTACAGTTTTTGGTTACGGTGACAACACTTCAGATGATGAATGGCAGGAGAATATCTGATAAATGTAGTGGACAATTGTTATACCCGTTATCCTTTTGTTTAGTTTTTCATCTACTGGGCATACCTCCCAGGGATTGACTGGAGTTCAATAAATATTCTAGCTACCTTTTTGACTCTCTCCACCCAATGTTCTGGAAACATCCAGAAAGCAGGAGGGGCAATAAAATCTGCAGCCTGTGAACTCTATAACAGCCCAAAGCAATTGAAGGCCAGTTCACTGATTACAGTGAGACCAGAAAAAAACTAAATTTACCTACCGTTTAGTAGCCTATCTACAATGGTGCTACCGGAATATGTGCCAATATATAGTTCTCGCTCATTCACACCAGATGAGTTGGGTTACAGTGGGCAGTGTTACCCAATACAGTGCCAACAGAAGAAAAGAGTGATTTGCCTGATGACCTATGGTTTCAGTTTTAAAACAAAAACAATTAAAAAAAGAAATGTAAAAATCGGGTATGTTACACTTTTGCACAGCACAGTGTGTTTCAATGCACTGTAACATATCACAATAGGCTGCTGTGCATACAATTACATAGCAGTTAAAAAAAAAAAGAAAGAATTGGAACAATCATTGCAATATGTTACAACACATTGCAGCACATGTTCACATTGCACACTATCACTATGTTATGTGCTGTGTGGTGTTTACAGGTTCTTTGTTCATTGTGTAAGTTCCCTAGGATGAACACTGCAGCAATATATGTTGCCACTTTAAGATACAGTGCAGTATTGACGATAATAATGTTATTATGCTGTATAAAATTCTTAAAAACTTGTTCTTGTGAGCAACTCCAATAAAATGATTTTTAAAGACATTTCTTTTTGTTTACTGTGTGAAATAGAATAACCTATTACTTAAAGGGGTTGTAAACCCTTGTGTTTTTTCTCCTTAATGCATCCTATGCTGTCAATCAAATCCAATAACATGGGCTCTGGAGGGGCAGGGCCGAGTCATACATTCGGCGGCTATGGATGCCGAATGATGGACTCGGGAGTGCGCCCGCAAGGTAACCCCCAGGGAGAGCGCTTCTCCTAGGGCTAGGGGGTTATCTGATGTGGGGAGGCCGCCAGGGGACCCCAGAAGATCAGGTTCAGGGCCTGTGCAATGAGCTGCACAGTGGAGGTAAGTATAATATGTTTGTTATAAAAAAAAAAAAAAAACGAACCCTTACAATCACTTTAAAATATTATGACTTTTGTATAAAACATAAATGACTCATTGTCTAGCCAGATTTGTAGATCGACATAGACATCCGGTGTGTAATCACTGAATTAACTGAAGGCAGACAAAGACCATCCATTTCAGCAACTGATTCAAATATGTTTGCCATTAATTTCATGAGCTGACTAATGCCAAAAAAGCATTATTGCTGAGTCTGGCCACTTGTATATTACTCAGCTCTTCCAAGATGTACATCATAGGACCTTTGCCAAAACACCAGTTGCTGTGTTTAACACTTGCCTGCGGGAAGTAAAGAAGAATAAGTTCTACTTTCACATTTAATTAAGGATAAAGTTTATTAATTCAAGCTGCTCTACTCCAAAGGGAAATCTGAAAACATTGTCAGTAAAGCAATAATAATTTTATAAATGATCTAATGTTGAAAGCTTTCTATATTTGTTCATGTGAAGCACAGCAGAGCCTTCTTAAAACAGAATGTATCTGCATGTCTGACTTCCTCCACAAAGGAATTATTTGAATAGCTCTGGCCACTATCCTAAAATGAGGATGTAACAAGCCACATACTTAGTGAAATAGGCAAGGGTTTTTAGGTGATTTTAGTATAAACACATGTGTATCTGGAAGTTTCGACTTCTGATGAGTCAGTATCAAGACATTACTTACTTTGAAGACAAAAGCAGAACTGAAACAAATCTGTAAAAAGGCAAATAAAAAGCAAAATTCAGGACAGATACAAGACAATTTCCAAGACATTGACTATCCCTCAAGATAAAATAAATTGACCAAAAAGGTCTACTTGCAATGAGAAGAGAGTAAATACCTCTTCTAGTGTCCACACCATCAAAAACATTGCTCTGTTAATGAGAAATCTTCCTTTGAAGTCTGAGAGAAAAAAAAAGAGAAAAAAAAGACATTTCCAAAAGTGTTGATCTCCTTGGTCCCGCATGTTGTTTCTGTATCCTGTTCTGATGTAGGGGTTGGTGGAAGAAAACACTGCGTGCAGAAGGGGGCACCAGAAATAAACATTTTGGGAATTGTCCATTTCTCAGAAAACTTCAGAGGTAGACTTCTGTTGAATGGAGCAGCATACAACAACTGGTTGTACACCATTGCAGCTTTATTTGAGAGTGGCATAAAATATAGCTACTGTTTACTAAAATGCACATGACATCTAACATACAGTTTTCCAGAAGGCAATGTCTCTAATGTCAGCTCAAAAAAGTTTCTATGACCTGGTGAAATCAAAAACTGTACTGCATCATAAATGCACCAGCTACACTGTTAAGCATTGTGATAAAAGTATCATGCTGTAGGGATCTTTCCAAAAAGAAGGCCCTGGATAGCTTAGCTTGTGAGGGTAGAGAATAGGATGTATGACAGCAAAACTCAATTCCAAAGGAAATCTAATGTAGTCTAAGGTGTAGTCTAATGTAGTCTAAGAGACTGAGGCTTGGGAGAAAATGTTCCACCAAGACCCAAACATAAACCCAAAATTACACGAACGCGGCTTAAAAATAACAATGTCCTGGAATGGCCAAGTCATTGTCCAAATCTCAATCCAAACGAGAATTTGTGGCTGGACTTGAAAAACGTAGTTCACGACTTACAGAGATACCCATTCTAAGGCTTCAAAGAGAACTAAAAAGAATAATAAACTGACGAGCGGGACAACCTTGTGGACCATACCTCTGCCTTTCTACCCTTTTTCTTCTTTCTCTTTCCTTTCCTCCACCTTACGATTAAAGCTCATTATCAGAATTTGTTTGACCTATATACACTCTACCTGTAAACAATATGTATAGTAGGTATAAATCATTTAAATACCTACAAAAGTAACTAAGGAAATGATATATATCTTTAATTTAGGTTTACGTGAACCCAATGTTTAATATTTGAAATTTCATGATATTTACCTATATAAACCCTACTGTAAAACAATGAGCTTACTTTATAGATCCTTGTAAACTTACTTTATGTATCTTAATAATATTGTATACTCAATAAACTTCTTTTGACAAGGAAAAACGTAGTTCACTCACAATTTCTTTATAATCTAACAAAGCTGGAGCAGATGTAATGAGAAATGGGGAAAAGTGCAATGTCCAGGTGTGCAAAGCCTTTAGAGACCTATTTATACAAACATGAGGCTGTAATTACTACCAAAAGGCGCATCTACTAAATGCTGACTTGAAGGGTGTGTTAAGAAAAATGAATCACGATGCAATGCTCTATAAAAAACATGAAAAATGTTAAGGGGTGAATACTCCTTTTTTATAAGCAATGCATCTTCTGTTTTAACCACTTCAGTACTGTGCCCTTTCACCCCCTTCCTGCCCAGGCCAGTTTTTAGCTTCCAGAGCTGTCACACTTTGAATGACAACTGCGCTGTCATGCAACCTTGTACCCAAATGAAATTTTTTTAAAAATCCGACAGAGCTTTCTTTTGGTGGTATTTAATCAACCACCACTGGTTTTTTTTTTTTTTTGGTTTTTTTTGCTAAACAAATTAAAAAATACTGAACATTTTGAAAAAAAAAAAGTTTTTCTTAGTTTTTGTTATACAATTTTGCAAATAGGTATTTTTTTTTACTGATGTGCACTGGTGATGCTGCACTGGTGGGCACTGATGAGGCTGCACTGGTGGGCACTGGTGAGGCTGCACTGATGGGCACTGGTGAGGCAGCACTGATGGGCACTGAGGCTGCATTGATAGGCGGCACTGATGAGCACTGATAGGCAGCACTGATGGGCACTTATAAGCTGCACTGATGGGCATGATTGCTACTGATGGGGCTGCAATGATAATCAGGGCACTGATGATTACTTTCCTGATTATCAGTGTAAATGTGCCCTGTCAGCCTTGCCGCTAATCAGCTCTACTTTCCTCAAACAGTGACAGTGCATCAGGAAAGGAATGAGGATAACCGGCAAGTTTGTTTACATCTGATCATTTGTGATTGGACACAGCTGATCACAAGGTAAAGGGACGCTGTGATTGCCTCTTTACCTCATTCTGTAATCTGCTGTGACCAAAGGATCACAGAGCGTGGCCGTAATGAAACTATACTGGACATCTGAATGTGTCTTAAGTATTTTTTGACTGCAAAATGTTTTTCTTGACAGTCCTTTACTGATTGATGCATTGGAATTGCTTTACTAATGGCAAACAAGCTTTTCCTTTTGCAAAGAAATCTTCCCAAGAGCTTAGTGAATGTGGTGAAATTGCATTTTCCAAGAATATCCAATCATGTGCAAAGAAAAAAATATATATTTTTTACTTGCACATGATTGGGTCATAGATGTCTGCAGAGATTCACCTCCTTCATTAAGCTCTGTAGAAAATACCCTTGCAAAGAAAACAGTCTGTTTGCCTTTCGCAAATCACCTCCAATATATCAGGAGTATATCAGGCATATTAGGAAAGTAGATCCCAAATTCTTCCTTATACATAAGTGCCTTATGAAAAGTATTCATACGCCTTGAAATTTTCCACATTTTGTCATGTTACAACCAAAAACGTAAATGTATTTTATTGGGATTTTATGATAGATAGACCAACACAAAGTGGCACATAAATGTGAAGTAGAAGGAAAATGATAAATGGTTTTCAACATTTTTAACAAATAAACATCTGAAAAGTGTGGAGTGCATTTGTATTCATCCCCCTGAGTCAATATTTTGTAGAACCAAGTCTTTTTGGAGATGTCTATATCAGCTTTGCATATCTAGAGTGACATTTTTGCCCATTCTTCTTTGCAAAATAGCTCGAGGTCTGTCAGATGAGATGGAGAGCATCTGTGAACAGCGATTTTTAAGCCTTGCCACAGATTCTCAATTGAATTTAGGTCTGGACTTTGACTGGGCCATTCTAACACATGAATACGCTTTGATCTAAACCATTCCATTGTATCTCTGGCTGTATGTTTAGGGTTGTTGTCCTGCTGGAAGGTGAACCTCCGCCCCAGCCTCAAGTCTTTTGCAGACTCCAACAGGTTTTCTTCTAAGATTGTCCTGTATTTGGCTCCATCCATCTTCCCATCAACTCTGACCAGCTTTCTTGTCTTGTCTTGCTGAAGAAAAGCATCCCCACAACTTGATGCTGCCACCACCATGTTTCATGGTGTGTTCAGGGTGATGTGCAGTGTTAGTTTTCCACCACACATAGAGTTTTGCTTTTAGGCCAAAAAGTTCAATTTTGGTCTCATCTGACCAGAGCACCTTCTTCTACATGTTTGCTGTATTACCCACATGGCTTCTCGCAAACTGCAAATGGCACTTCCTATGGCTTTCTTTCAAAAATGGATTTCTTCTTGCTACTCTTCCATACAGACGATATTTTTGGAGTGCACAACTAAAAGTTGTTCTGTGGACAGATTCTCCCACCTGGGCTGTGGATCTCTGCAGCTCCTCCAGAGTTACCATGGGTCTCTTGGCTGCTTCCCTGATTAATGCTCTTCTTGCCTGGGCTGTCAGTTTAGGTGGATGGCCATGTCTTTGTAGGTTTGCAGTTGTGCCATACTCTTTCCATTTTCGGATGATGGATTGAACAGTGCTCCATGAGATGTTCAAAGCTTGGGATATTATTTTATAACTTAACCCTGCTTTAAACTTCTACACAACTTTATCCCTGACCTGTCTGGTGTGTTCTTTGGCCTTCATGAGGCTCTTTGTTTACTAAGGTTCTGGAAAAAACCTCTGAGCGCTTAACAGAACAGCTGAATTTATACTGAGATAAAATTATACACAGCTGGTATTTACTAATTTGGTGACTTCTGAAGGCAATTGGTTCAAACAGATTTTAGTTAGGGGTATTGGAGTAAAGGGGGCTGAATACAAATGCACACCACACTTTTCAGATATCAATTTGTAAAAAATGCAGAAAACCATTTATCATTTTCCTTCCACTTCACAACTGCCACTTTGTGTTGGTCTATCACATTAAATACCAGTAAATTACTTTTACGTTTTTGGTTGTAACAACAAAATATGGAACATTTCAAGGGGTATGAATACTTTTTCAAGGCACTGTACTTAGTTTTTAAAGTGTTATTAAACCTTCATTTTTTTAAATTAAAATAGCAAACATGTCTATACTTACCTGCTCTGTGCAATGCTTTTGCACATAGCAGCCCCGATCCTCTTCTTTTGGGTTCCCCCGCTGGTGCTCTTGGCCCCTTCTCTTCGGCTGCTACTCCCATGGAAATCTGCTTTCCATGGGGTCACCTGTGTGTGTTCGCTCCCAAGCTGCCTTGTCTCGTCTATTGAAATAGAGTGGGTGACTCAGTCCTGCCCTCCGCTCCCATGTCACAGCATTTGATTGACAGCACCAGAATCCAATGGCTCCCACTGCTATCAAACTGCCCAATGAGGAGGGAGACAGCAGCGAGAGCCACTGCTCTCGTGCACGTCGCTGAATTAGATTGGACTTGGGTAAGAAAAAGGGGAGGGGGGTGAGCTGCAGCACAGAAGGTTTTTCATCTAAATGCATTGAATGCATTAGGGTGGGAGAACCTTACGGATTTAGAACCAGTTTAATATAACAGACATCCAGTGTTTTATCATCTACAGACTTCTTTCTTTTTCAGGAACGTTTTAAATTGATAGAAGCCAGAACGAATTCAGATAAAACAGTTGCACATGCAATATATTTATTAAAGTAGTTCTGCCATACCTGCTAAAATAAAAAAAGAACATGAAAGATGAACTGCAGCTTTGTTGATTTATTCAAAAATAGGTAGATCTGAAAAAAAAAACAGCTCTGGCTACAATACTCACTGCATCTGTCACCCACAGATTCTCTAGCTCAGTCACCCAGTGCTTGTTTTACAGGCTAAATGATGCCTAGTGTTATTCAACCTACTTTTCATGGTGCATCATGGAAGCATACATATGGGTTGTGACTCCACCCCCACAACCTGATAGGACTTGTTAACTATAAATCAAAGACAGACCCGGCTCACAACATTCTCCTTTTTTTCCCCACCTGATCAGGACTGAAATCGCGAGGTATCCCTTACCGTTTGTTGCCCCAGCCAGGTTCAGCCTTTCCTGGGCGGAAGTCCTTCCTCTACAGTCTCTAAAGGAGCTATATGGTTGGAGCCCCATTCTGGTGGTGCAGGCTCCTCAAAGAAAGCTTTAAACAAGCTTTGACGTAAGTGACAACGTTTCCTTTTGCTTTCTATATGCTTTTTACTACTTTTCTCTGTGTTATGGGCGTTTGCCATTCCCAAGATGGCTGCAGCAGTGCAAGTACACTCTGAGCATGAGAGGCAGGAAGTGATACGGCCTCTGTGTTTCCTGGCTAGAGCTTTTCCAGGATGGTGATCTGTACATGCTCAGGCACTGATATCATCACTAATGGCAAATGTAAGTTCTAAATGGTTTTATGGCATTTTTGGGCAACAAATGGTGGAGCTCTCTACTCATGCATGCTGGATGCTTATGTGGTCAGTGTTTGCAGGAATGTTTTCCCTTTTTATGGCATTCACCTGCGTTTTTCCTATCTCCTTCTCAGTGTTGCTCTAGGATCATTGTGCTCCTTATGGCATTCACCTGGGCTCTTCCTATCCCCTTTTCAATGCTTGCTCTGGGATCACTGTGTTGGGCTCAGTTTCCACTAGTGCGACTTGTCACTGCAAAGTCACATGACAAGCCGTACCCCATGATTTCCAATGAGTACCGTTCATATGTGTGTCCATAGACCTCAAGAATACACAGGCATTGCTTCAAATCGCATCAAATTTGCGGCAAAATCATGTGACTTTCAGGTCGCAATAGTGGAGACCTAGCATTATGCTGTTTTTTTCATTTCAGTCTGCTGCTTTACTCTGTTTCTATGGGAAATGCAGTCCAGTTAGACCACCCATTGCCTTTAAGTTATAGGAATTAGGTAAGAAGGGAAGCGAGCCAATATCTATAGTCCTGTAAGGACTACAAGATGGAGGGAGCCTTCTGACGGTCAAGACAAGTCACCATCTAAGAACAGACATCCAGGCGATGTTGATTAAGCTCATCATCTCACCCCTCATTATCATTACTCCCCGTTTACAAACATCACAAGTTACCAGCCCTAATAGTCGCTGCATTTCTTGTGGAAAGTCATTGCCTGCCAAAATCTGCCTGAAACAAGCACTATACAGCCCTGCAAGGACCTCAAGGTGAAGAGAGCCTGCTAAAAGCCAGAACAGTCACCGTTCAAGCGCAGACATACAGGCAACATTGATCAATGTCATCATCTCGCCTCTCATTTTGTTTGCTCTCTGTTTACAAACACCACAGATTACCAGCACTAATGGTTGCTGCATTCATGGTGGAAAGTCATTGCTTGACAAGCTACAGTGCATAAATTGCCTAGCACTTCCAACCAGAGCCAGTAGGTTGTGTCCAAATAGGAAAGCTTGCCATGAGAATAAAGCGTTAAATGGGGCCACAAGCTTTGAAGATTGCCCAATAGAGACTTTTTTGCAAGGGCAGCTAAGGACGCAATCGCCTGGGTTGAAGTAGAGGAAACTCTCCACAAGGTTAGAAAGTACTAATTTCCTTCACTGAACAACTGGAAGAGTTAATCCATCAAGAATTGAAGAGGTCAGAAAAAAAATGACCTTACAAACAGGCAGTCAAAACTGTATACCCTGAAAAAGCTAAAGGTCAACCTGCTGCAGTCTCCTCTGATGATGGATGCATCATGAATGTAGCTGGAAAAACATGTCACATTCAAGGAGGCTCTAGTCCAAAAATTAGATCTAGATCTGAAGTGCTCCTACATACTGTAGCATCTGCAGGTATTGGCACACCAGTAATAACCAGCCCATGTGCCGAGTGAGTCTAATGGGAGTGGTTGCATAATTATCAACCAGCTGCTGCACCTGCAGGACTCTGAGGAAAGTGGCAGGGTCTGCATCCCTTTAGACAAGATACTCCCAATAGGGAATCACATCAAAAATGAAATTTTTATTGCAGTGGATACCAAAAAATCTGACTTTTATCCTTGTGCAGACTTCTGGGAAAATCAGTGAACCAGTCATACAAGCAGGACGTCAATTTTGTTTGGGAGCCACGTTGCACGACTGCGCAAGTATCAGTTAAAGCGACGCAGTGCCAAATCGCAAAAAGTGCTCTGGTCTTTGGCCAGCTAAATGGTCCGGAGCTTAAGTGGTTAAATAACCCTGTCTGGAAGAGGTGAAGAGACAAGGTGGTAACAGCTTTGTAAGAGCTGAAATTGGCGGCATACTCTGTGGTGAATGTGTCAGACGTCAATTGATGTTTTTCAAGAGCAGTGTTCCCCGCGGTCACGGCAAGGAGTGCATTATGGCTGGATCCCGCCAAAAAAAAAAAAAAGGTGCAGGACACATCACACACATCCAATCTATTTGGGAGTAGACAGTATACAGCCATCTCAAGGGTGACCATTAGCAGGTCAGGGCGAATATCATCTGACAAAAAACTGAAAATTCCAGAAGGTCCAGCATACAGGTGGCGACTCCCAAGTAGATACCAAAAGGCAAAATCCTACGGACCGGGGAAAAGATTAGTAAACAAACTGGAGAAGTACCCAGTCTTCATTATTGAAGCCTTAACGATCCAAGGCTCCTGTCTTAGGAGAACAGCGGAAGTCATTTTTAAGGGTGCACTAATCCAGGGGGTGCCTGTGCGAAGCTTTACGCACACACCAGCATGGAAAACCTTCAGGATCAGTAGGCCATATCAGCTATATTGGCGTGACATTGGTGGAAGTTTAACCTCCCTGGCGGTATGATTATTTCGGATTTTAGGTGCTGAAAGCGGTACAATTATTTTGCATGGAAATTTGTATTTTGTAGTTTTATATTGTAGGTCTGTAAATCTTAACAATAACACACTTAAATCTGTCCAAACCAGAGTTTAGTAGATATCCCGGGTATGATAAAGTTTGAAACACAAAAACATAAATTATAATATAATAAATAAAAATAAATAATTAAAAAAAATAAAAATAAATAGTAATAAAATAAATTTCCCCACGATTTACTATCGCTCAATTCTGCAAGTGTTCTAATTTACTATCGCTGTTTTCTAGCTGGTCTAAAGCCACTTTTGACGTAAAGGGACACTTTTTGGTTGCTATGGACAATCTCCTGTTTCCAGGCAGAAAGAACAGTGTATATCATGTAAAACTGCATGCAGGGCATGGGCCAAAGCACTGGGGACAAAGGGGATGTGAAATCATTTCATACAGTACTGTAATCTGTAAGATTACAGTACTGTATGTGTTATGATTTTTACTTTTTTTTTAATTTGCCGCCAGGCTCCGCCCCTGTGCGTCGCAACGCTCGCAGGAAACGGAGCCTGGCAAGGAGAGGCGTCGGAGAAGGACGGAGCCCTCGGACACTGCGGGGGACATCGCAGGATCCCGGGGACAAGGTAAGTAAGGAGGCACCAGGATCCTGCGATGTAATCCCGAGTGTGGCTCGGGGTTACCGCTAATGGTCCTGAATTTTAACCCCGAGCCACACTTGGGAAAACCGCCAGGGAGGCTACGAGAGGTTCGCCTTTCTGGTACAATAATTTTTATTGAAATAGTATAACATCATGACAAACTCACCCATGCAGGGGCATAATTCAATCAGCATAACGATCATATAACATTGAGGGGTGGGAAGTTCACCTTTCAATCTCTTACAGTCAGCCAGGCTACCAGAGTTGATGAGAAAGTAAAAAAATTCTGGTCCAGTTTGTAGCTGGATTAAAAAAAAAAGAAAAAAAAAAAAAGAACAATCGTGAAGGTTCTGGTTACCCAAAGGAGAGGAGGGTTCGGTTCACCTCTGTTCCTAGCAAAAAAAAAATTGATAAATAAAAAATAACCAGGTAATCTGTGCCCAGTGCTAGAGTTTAAAAAAAAAAAAAGATTTTGACAAGCAGCACAGGAAGTTAGAGCTGTGCAAGATGGAAAATCAATTATATTATTCATATATTTGGGAGACTGGATTCTCCTGTAGGTTTATCAGACACCTACTTCGCCATTCATCCTGAATTCCTCTACCAGTTTGAGTCCTTCCCCCTTCAGTCTGTACATCTCCCCCAGGGCATTCACAAAGGTCTTATGCCGCGTACACATGATCGGACTTTACGGCATACTTGGTCCGGCGTACCGGATTTCGTCAGACAGTTCGATTGTGTGTGGGCTCCAGCGGACTTTGTTTTCTCAAAAGTTTGACGAGCGTACAAACCGTTCGTCTGTGTGCTAGTCCGACGGACCCAAACTGGCGCATGCTCTGAAGCAAGTACAAGACGGAAGCGCTCGGTCTGGTAAAACTAGCCTTCGTATTGAAGCTAGCACATTCTTTTTTTCTTTATAATGCGAGAAGAAGAAAGTTGTTTTGCTGCTTATATTCACACAGAGTTCTCACAAACTACTTTCTTTATGATTTATCTTTATGCCATGACTAATATGATATTTTTTAAAAGCCAGATCTCCAGAACTATAAAGAGCTTGCCCTCAGATTTACAGCGACTGCACTTCCAACAAGTGCACTTGCAGTACAATTTATAAGTGCACTTTGCAATAGCACTTTGCACTTGAATTGCAAAATGATTTAGCCTTTTGTAAATAACCCACATATAGTCTTTTTGACCTGTACCTGCCTACTCACAAATCAAATGTCCTTTTTGAATCAAAACACATAGTCAATAATGTAAGGTAACAAAAATATCCATTTATTTTCGTCAAAACAGAAATGAGGAAGGCAACACTGGAGACACTTTTGGAATGTGTGAAGCCTTTTGTCCCCCAGGACACACATCAAGTTAGAAGACAATAAAATTGGTATCTTGCGACTAGGGAGCACAGGGAGCACAGTCAGAAGTCAGACCAGACAGAAGCCAGACAATCACTTTCGACTCTTCCGTGGAGCCCTCCCTGCATGCTCCACGCTTCGCTGCAGCCTTCCTTGGAGGCTGTGCCTCTGGTGGTGTACTTGGGGTAGGAGGAGGAGGAGGAGTAGCAGGAGGAGTGGCTTCATCTGCTATATATGTTTTTGCAGTAAGCTCCCCTCTCAAGCCCTTCTGATACGCTTGAAAAATCAGACCTTCACAGAAGAGGCGTTGCCCCTTTTCTAGTTCCAGCAATCTGGTGGCCATATAGGTTCCATACGCCTCTTCCACATTGGGTGGTGTGCTGAGGATTTGGCTGGCTTTGCGAATGAGGGCTAGTGATTCCTTCTCTGTTCGGGTTATCTTTCTGGGCCTTTTGGTGGTAATGCGGAGGGGAGGCACCTGACACTCCGTGAGGCTTCTACAGGGCCCAGCCACGGCCTCCTCCTCTCTCCCACTGGGCAAGGCCTCCTCCTCTATACCTCTGGGCACAGCCTCCTCCTGGCTGAGCTCATCCTGGGTAAAAAAAAGGGACATACCGGTAGTTTAAATTTTTGCTTACGCAATCACACACAATTTTCAGCTCATGACTTGCAAATATAATTCTAAACCAATAGTAAAGGCTATCTTTTTGACCCCACCATTATTCTAGCTGCTCACCAATATTTGAAGTATATTTTTGGCCACTACTGTCTAGTGATATGTCTACATATTAATAATTGTGATGAAGTCATTTTTGGTGAAGCACTTCAAAAATGTTTAGGTTTACATCATTAATATTTACACAATCCCAAATTCACCAAAAAAGTATACAAAAGTATACAAAAGTGCAGCGCTAAAACAAAACTGAAATCGTGTATGAAACAAAAGTAGATCTGTGGGTTTAAAGCAACTATAGATAATGTGAATCAACACAATAAAAAACCTGTGAAGTATATATGAATGTCTATAATGCAATATGCTATGCTCTGCAACCAGAGTCCATAAATATAAATAGGAAAAGTCTTCTCAAACAGAGGGGGTGCTTGAACACAGGATGTTGACTGAAGACTGGAATATACAGCAAACACAGGAAACACGTCATAGACATGTTAGGTACTCTTACCGGATCTTGTAGGACATATCTGCCATATAGCAGTATGTCTGTCAGAGCTTATGGAGGTGGTCTCCCGTGAAATCCACCCAGGTGTTATCCCTTAGGTCACGATCTCCGATAGGCAGGGTTGTCACTTGGGTCACGGTCACCGATAGCCAGGATTGTCACAGGTGGGGGTCGTCAGCCTTGCCCCAGTTGAAGGCTTTTTTAATCAAAACGCGTAGGGTGTTTTAGCTTCCCACATTGCCACCATTTTAACTTAGTGATCACTTTTTACTTTGTAAGGTTTTTTATCCAATAAAATCCCTTTATTTTTTGACCTACGCCATGTGGAGCCTCTTCTCTCTTTTTTCTCCATGACTTCATCCGCTATTGATTTCTTTTGACCTTTTAATCCTGGAACCGGAGAGTGTGCGAGTGTGCTTTTTGTCCTTTCCACTGATGCTTTATCACCAATCCTTGTTTCAAAAAAAACTCCAAATTTTCAAAAAACATTTGTCATTGGGACAAAAAGTGAGATGAAATCTTCTAAAGAGGAGCACAGACAGCAAAACAAATGTCACAGGGGTGATAACCCTTCCCTATGTTTTCCAAAAAGCTTAAAAAAGATTTTTTTTGGCTGGAGCTAAACACGTTAAAAATGTACCCGTTCAAAATTACAAACAGATTCTACTTATCAACAAACCTACAGTCCCTGTCTTGTTTACACCGCCTGTATACTGCTGTTCAGAGTATATAGGGCTTGGTGGACCCACATCTTTCCTTTTTTTAATTTGGGTGCGGGGTTCCCCTTAATATCCATATAATACCCAAAGGGCCTGGTAATGGACTGGGGGTACCCATGCTGCTTGCCTCACTGATTTTCATCTATATTGCCAGGACCCGACATTACATTAAACCCGCAAGCAGTTTTAAATGACATTTTTTCCTTTAACTGCTTCCTGACCGGCGCACGCCGATGTACGTCGGCAGAGTGGCACGGCTGGGCAAATGGGCGTACCTGTACGTCCATTTGAATTTCCCGCCGTGCCAGTGCGTGCGCGCCGGCCGGGAGCTCCGTGAGTCGGGTCGCGGGTCCCGCGGACTCAATCGCCGCGGGGATACCCGCAATCGCCTCACGGAGCGGATGAACGGGGAGATGCTGTTTACAAGTGTCACTCGATCTCTGCTCCCTGTCATCGGAGCAGAGATCAGTGACGTCACCCACACAGCCCATCCCCCTACAGTTAGTAATCACTCCCTAGGACACACTTAACCCCTCCCCGCCCCCTAGTGGTTAACCCCTTCACTGCCAGTGTCATTTACACAGTAATCAGTGCATTTTTAATCGCACTGATCGCTGTATAAATGACAATGGTCCCAAAAATGTGTCAAAAATGTCCGACATGTCCGCCATAACGCCGCAGTCACAATAAAAATCGCTGATCGTCGCCATTACTAGTAAAAAAAAAAATTATTAATAAAAATGCCATAAAACTATCCCCTATTTAGTAAACACTATAACGTTTGCACAAACCAATTAATAAACGCGCAATTGTCAGTTAAAGCGACGCAGTGCCGAATCGCAAAAAAAAAGTTCTGGTCAGGAAGGGGGTAAATCCTTCCGGGGCTGAAGTGGTTAAAAATGACATTTTGTGCAGGGAGTGTTCTAAGCACGGGAAACAGGCGCCACTTTACAGGCATACTATAGACACCCCCCAGGTACGATATTTAAAGGAATATTTCACTTTTATTTTTTTTACTTTAAGCATCATTAAAATCACTGCTCCCGAAAAAACGGCCGTTTTTAAAAGTTTTTTTTGCATTGATACATGTCCCCTGGGGCAGGACCCGGGTCCCCAAACTCTTTTTAGGACAATACCATGCAAGTTAGCCTTTAAAATGAGCACTTTTGATTTTGAACGTTTGAGTCCCATAGAGGTCAATGGGGTTCTAATGTTCGTGCAAATTTTCGGTCCGTTCGCAGGTTCTGGTGCGGACCGAACCGGGGGGTGTTAGGCTCATCCCTACTGGAGACGCTGGCACAGCTCGGTCTGTGCAAAGACTCCTCCGTCAGACATCTGGCCTTTCTTTCCCACGTCCACGAACATAAATTCCAATTGTGCCAAGACCACCGCCATCAAAACTACACTATGGAATCCCTTATAGTTATAGAAATAAGACCCCGAATGGGGTGGTGGCACAATGCGGACATGCTTCCCATCGATCGCCCCGATACAGTTGGGAAAGTCCCAACGGTCAGCGAACTGTGAGGCCACAGTCTGCCATTCCTGTGTGTTTGAAGGAAACTGTGGAGTCAAACAAGAAAAAAAAATATAAGTACTTTTAAACATAACTTGGATATCAGATTACACAAAAACATTCTTGAACAACAGCAGTTAAACATTATTAAGATGTGTTATTTTTAGAAAAAAAAAAAAAAGGCCCACTTATAAGATTACTCACACTCTCTGATGGACCATTGATACAATTTGTACGTGGGGGGAGGGGTACTTATTGGGGCCAAGAACACACCTGACAGTTGCAAACATTTGAGGGGGTGGGGGAGGGGTACTAATTGGGGCCAAGAACACACCTGACAGTTGAAAACATTTGAGGGGGTGGGGGAGGGGTACTAATTGGGGCCAAGAACACACCTGACAGATGCAAACATTTGAGGGGGTGGGGGAGGGTAAAACAGTACAATGGAGCTGACAATATACATTGTTCAAAGGACTATAGGCTGGAGGTATAAATGGACCCAGGATTGCATGGTTGCGAGGTTATTGAAGGGAAATATGCATGTAGGCCCAAAAATTATTAAGGTAAAAAAACAGGCATGCATGAAGATAAAGGGGACATTCCCAGCATATTCAAAGCATGGTAATTAGGTAACGAGGACATTTAGACAATATATTAGCGAACATTAAATACATATCATGTAATGTTAAAGGAAAAAACTTACCTTCATATAGTCCTTCTGCAGGACCTGAATAATAGCAGAACAGGTCTCTGGGATAATGATCCCCAGAGCCTGGGGGAGATGCCTGTCGAGAACTTCAAGTCCTGAAGACTTCTCCCAGTCGCCAAGTAATGTAAAGTGGCAACTAGCCTCTGCTCCGGAGTGATGGCTTGCCTCATGCAGGTATCCTGCCTGCTGATATAGGGGGTCAGCATAGCCAGCAGACGTTCAAAAACGGGGTCCGTCATCCTGAGAAAATTCCTGAAATCCTCAGGATTATTCTCACGGATCTCACGGAGCAAAGGCATGTGTGAGAATTGGTCACGCTGGCGCAACCAATTCTTCATTCATGAACTCCTCCTCGCCCTGTTCATGGACTGGACTCGGTCAAAGTATTAACCCCAACACCAAGTCCCCACGAAGCACGAACTTGATAACAAGTACGTCCACGCAACATGGCTTCAAAATGGTCGGCTGGTCAAACAAACAAACTTATAACAAACGCACTGAAGAACAGCAAGGCCTATGAAGAGCGACCTTAAAATCAGGAACGACCGAACCAGAACGGCCTGCTAGGCAGGTTACGAACTGACCAACACGCACTGAAAAGCAGATACAAACCTCACAAGCACAAACTGAACCGCAGAAAACAATCGAAATAAGCTGAAGTGTGAAAAGCGCGAATCGTCTCTAACCAAACTTCTACTAACACGAGATAAACACGAGATTAGCAGAAGGAGCCCAAAGGGGGGCGTAGTGGGGCTTGAACTTCCTTTTTCTAGTCCCGTTGTATGTGCTGTACGTCACCGCGTTCAAAACCATCAGACTTTTGGAGTGATCGTGTGTGTCCAAGTTCATCCGTTTTTAAGCGCACCTAGCGTACAAAGTCTGTCGAAAAGATCGCCGGACCAAGTATGCCATAAAGTCCGATGGTGTGTACGCGGCATTACTGTCTGCAATAGCGATGGGAAAAATACAGTAGAACTTCCACAAAGGGATTTTCCGTCCTCTGATAGAGAAAGCCAAAGGTGCTTTGGGCGTGAAGTCTCTTCCAGCAGAACAGTGCTGGAGTATCCTTGGTTCTTCGTAACTGACCAATTGTTTTCAGATGGAACATTATCACATTAGACCCCAGCTAGAAAGGTTGGGGACGCATTTCAAAGAGCAGGTTGTTCAAAGTCATGGGATGTTAAGCTTATGAGGAATAGTATTGAATTTTCTTGAACCGAGTAGTGTTCAAAGCACTTCTGTTATTCACTCCTTTTAGCAAGAGGAGCAAGATTTGTACTGTGCCTAGACAGCAGTGGAAGGGTAGAATTCTTAGGCTGTCAGTGGAGCTTCCTGTATCAATAATTTCAAATATACCATTTTGGCTTAGGAGGCTCTAGTGTCTCTCTCTCCTACTCTTAAGCATTAAATCACCACTGCTACTTCCAGTGATGACGGATTCGCTCTCTCATGGACAGTTTTGCCATCCAGTTCCAAGAGACTACTTTTGATGGCATGGAAGTTGAGAGGCAGTGGCTACCAAGTCAAGCATGCTCATTGCAGGTAGTGCCTACCTTGTGTCAAGCCAGAGAGGTCTTCATGAATAAGATTTACCAAAGAATATGGGAAAATTATGCAGATCTCACACAGCAAAAGCCTGGAGTCCTTTATTACCTAAACCAGCCAAGGTTCTACAGTTCTTACAACTGGGGCTGAACAGGGGCCTAGGTTCAAATATGTTTAAAGCTCAAAGTTCAGCCTTGTCTGCACTTGCAAGGGTTTAAGGAGTCCTTAACCCTTTAGTGATGCGATTCTTAAAAAGATTGCATAAAGTTATAGACCTCCCAGGAAACTATTGTTCCCTATGTGGAACTTGCTTATGGTTCTCATTTCTGTCAAAGTCCATTTTTCCACTCTCTTGGGTGTAGTTTCAAACTCATTTCTATCAAGGCCTCATTTCAATCCTACAGAATTGACTACACTCTGCAAAACCTAAAGACCGTATTTCTGGTTGCTACAACCTCTGCAGGCTTTGTACTCAAGGAGCATCACTTAATGTTCTACCCGGACAGAATAGTCCTAAAACTCCAGACTGCTTTTATCCATGGGGTGTCTTTCTCTTTCCAATTTAACCAGGAAGTCAATTTTCCGTCTTTCTTGGTTGCGTGAGAGAACCACATGCCCCCTGGCTGTTGAGCTAACGCTGGTGACCTGCTTGGCAGCTACCTTTTCACTCAGGAAAGCTGAAATATGTTCTTGGTTACAGCGTGGCTTAAGGCAGGGTCAGTCAGCATCAACACGTTCAGTCACCTCCTAGATTAAGACAAAAAGAGCCTACTCTTCAAGGCCGTCCTGTTTGGAGGTCTTAAGAGCACATTTAACTAGGGCAGTGCCAGCTCTGTGGACAGCTCAGAGTGTCTCCTAAGGTTTTTTGCAAGTCAGCAATATGGTCCTCCCAGGACACCTACATTACACTTTAATAGGTGAACCCAGCTCGCGACAGTAACATTTGGAAAATTCATGGTGCATACTTGCGCTACTGATGATTACAACATTTTTCTGGCACCCTCCCATATGGCGAGTTAGTCCCCATATGTATGCTGCCATGATGCACCAGGAGAACGGAAAATTGTATACTCACCTTTCCGTAATTTTCCTTTCCTGGTGCATCTTCATGGCAGCATACAGATGCCCACCCAAATGGTGAGAGTTAGAGAATTCTGTGAGCCGGGTCTGTCTTCGATTTATAGTTAACCAGTCCTATCAGGCGGAGTCACAACCCATATGTATGCTGCCATGAAGATGCACCAGGAAAGGAAAATTACGGAAAGGTGAGTATACAATTTTCCGTTTTCTGTGAGTCCAGAACCTTGAGGGCACCTAATTAGGCCACCTTGAAAAAAGAAAAGTTCTGTAAGAAACAGCTCCATGGTATAAGCACTATTTCCAGCTAAACTCAGACTGCCTTCACATCAATGTTGCAATCAGTGGTGGCTGGTGCTCAACATTTTTTGGGGAGTGTAAGCAAGCTGAAAAATTCAGAAAAAAAACATAAATTGCCGCCTCACTGTGCCCATTAATTGCAGGTCACAGTGGCTGCATTTGATGGGGCACAGTTTGATAGGCACAGTGGCCGCCTTTGATGGAACAGTGGCTGCAATTGATGGACACAGATGGGCCATCAAATGCAGCCACTGTGCCCATCACATGCAGCTACTGTGCCCATCACATGCAGCCACTGTGCCATCAAATGCAGCCACTGTGCCCCATCAAATGCAGCCACTGTGCCCCATCAAATGCAGCCACTGTGCCCCATCAAATGCAGCCACTGTGCCCATCATATGCAGCCACTGTGCCCACCATATGCAGTCACTGTGCCATCAAATGCAGCCACTGTGTTATCAATTGCTGCCACTGTACCTCATCAAATGCAGCCACTGTGCCCATCAAATGCAGCCACTGTGCCCATCAAATGCAGCCACTGTGCCCATCAAATGCAGCCACTGTGCCTCATCAAATACTGCCATTGTGCCCATCAAATGCCGCCACTGTGCCTATTAAATGCCACCATTGTGCCCCATCAAATGTAGCCACTGTGACGTGACCCCCCGCACGCTGTTTGACCTGCACTTACCCCATTTTGGTGGCGGGTCAGGCAGCAGCGAGCTGTGTCCTCCATGCTTCCTCCGTGTGTCTCTTCTTGCTTTCTGCTAGGCGCTGAATAGCAGTGCCTGTCCTTTCAGCCAATCAGGTGATGGGTATCAGACCCGTGCTATCTGATTGGCGGAGAGGCAGTTGAGTGTTAGAAAAGCAAATATTAATTTCTTCGAGTCCACCTTTTTTGAAGCTTATCAGAGCCTATGGCTCTAATCAGCTGCTTTCAAAAAATGACCCAGCCGCTGTAATTCAGGCGCCCAGTGTCCTAAAAGGGTCCGGATGCCAAATTAGGGGGTGGCGGCCATTCTACATAGAGGGGGTGGCTGGAGAGAGGGGGCAGCGCTCTTGCACCCTTAATGGACGGGCCGCCCCTGGTTGCAATGCATAGGGGGTTATTTACTAAAGGAAAATCCACTTTGCGCTGCAAGTGCACTTGGAAGTAAAGTCACTGTAGATCCGAGGAAGACATGCAAGGAAGATAAAAAAACAGCATGATAAAATCAGCAGAGCTTCCACTCATTTAAGATCTACCCCTTAGATTTAGAGCGACTGCACTTCCAAGTGCACTTTCAGTGCACTTGCAGTGCAAAGTGGATTTTTTTGCCTTTCGTAAAAAAACCTCCATTGTGTCACTCATTAATATGTGTTGTGTTTAAGCAGCCTATTTTATTATGAATGGGCTGTGAATACTCCACAAACAACCAAAAAATATACCTAACCCTTTTTGTCAATATAGTGCACCAAAACACATGGAATGTGTTGTCATGTGCTACAATGGCTTTGCGCAGACCTTGCACTGTTAATGTACTAAGATGCATGTTTTTTCTGTGCTATACTGCAGCGCTCACGTCTGAATGGGCCCTCAGAACTCACTCATCACAAAGGACAGAAAATGAGGAAGAGGACCTCTGACATCTAGGAACCAGATATGAAAACTTAAAGAAAAGTTAATACACACTTTTTAGTATACTGTAAATAAAGTGTGTGGAGTGTTCCTAAGAGGAAAGGGGAGCAAATGTGTAGTTGGATTTAAGGATGCCAACATGCAATGTACTACACCTCTTTCCCAGATGTACAACTACAGCAACTTTTTCTACCTTTATTATAGAATTATATGTAAGGGTTTATGTAGTATATTTATATCCTTAAAAATGTCAGTTGCGGATTTAGTAATGTTTTGTAGAAATCGTGCAATATGATTTCATAACCACATAAAAGTAACCTAAGGGAATCCCTTCTTCTACTGATATTTTTTCCATACTGCATGACCTAAAATTGCCTGGATTAGTCTACATAGGACATTTCCAGCATTACAAAGCATGTCTCTGTTTTAAAGTAAAATGCAAGGTCTGCTTACACTATCTGACTGCCTCCCTCTTCATAAATCAAATACTATTAGTAGGTGTAAACGTACCTGTAAAGAATAGGTTAGGAATTATTCCTACATCAAGCCTTTGTTTCTCCCAAGGTGCTTAGGTGAGTAGAACATTTCACTTCTCCCTAGATCCTTGGGAATACATAGTCAAAACCACAGGAGAGGATGCTCTTGTAATGGACTGAAGTAATAAACAGTAAATCATACGCGCTATATATGGTAATTAGTGATAAACTTGCTGTTGATGTTCATGACAAGTCAAAAAAGTGAAAGAAAATGGGAATACCACAGCACAAACAAGCTTAATTGGGTAATAATAAAGTGCTAGTGCTAATATAGACTAAATGTGCAAAAAATGCAATAAATTTGTGACATTTCATAAACAAGCATGTAGCCAGTGAAAATTCAAAATGTGCAAAAATGCATATATACAACTCCAATTATGAAATTGCTTTACCAACAGCTAGGCTTGAACGAAATGTGCCAAAAAAATATTAAAAAAATTAGATTCATAAACAAGCAGGTATCCAGTGAAAGTTCAAAAAAATGTGCAAAAAAATATATACAATTCCAATTGCATAATTTATTTTGCAAGTGATGTGCTTAAACTAAATGTGTAAAAGAAACAAGTGAAAATTCATAAACCAACATGTAGCCAGTGAACGTTCAAATAAATGTGCGAAAATGCATATATAAAGTTCCAATTGCAAAATTTCTTTCCCAAGTGTTGCTGTGCTGACAATTCATAAAGTGCTGAAATGATTAATATCCACACAGGTGACAACGTGCTCCACACCCCCTCCCCCCTTTGTGGTTAGACTCACCAGATCCAATGGACCCCTCAAGCAATACTGTGTTGTGGGTCAGACAGGCTTAGTCTGGTGAGCAGGGTGATGAGACACCAACTCCAGGATACAATCCTTCTGGTGATGTTTCAAATTTGGACATAAGAAGAAAGAGCCTACATAGTATAGATCGTCTATTCAGTAGAAATCAAGTTCCATAGTAAAAAACAAGGATGTAGAATCAAAAGACAGTCTGCTAGTTCCAGGAAACAGCACGTTCTCTCACAACCTCATCTGCATTCCAACATAGGACGTGATGTCACTGCGGCACCGCAGTGACATCACGTCCCATGTTGGAATGCAGATATGGTTGTGAGAGAACCTGCTATTTCCTGGAACTAACAGACTGTCTTTTGATGCTACATCCTTACTTTTTTTTTTTGTTGTAAAGAAAAAGACATACATTCAAATTGTGAAGTATAGTCACATACATAACAATTGTAATCTGTTAAGGGATAATCTGGTGATATTCACATTACCAAAGGTAAATGATTACAAGTGGCATGAATAACATTAACTAAAACCTGTGACTGTCCTATCCGGTTTCCGGAACTATCATTATTGTATTAGGGAAAAATCAAAAGGGCATAACATAAATAAAATCATAAGGAGGGAAAAAAAAGGGGTGGGGGGCACTGACATATTACCATGCATAAGTAAATCAACACACCTTGGACCTTAAAGATCATAGGATGACCAGGGGGCCCGCTTTCTTTCAAATACCGGCATAGTGTCCATCAAAGTGTGGTGGACTCTCTCCATAAGACGGATCTCTTCCATACGTCATAGTACTTGGTCCCAGGGAACTGCAGGCGATCTCCAGTGCAGGTCTATTGCCCACTGTACTGCACTGAAGAGCTTGTGGGTGAGTTTCTGAGCTGGGGGGTAGCCTCTGGGAGGTCAACAAAAAGAAGGCCCATCTGATAGGTCAGGGTATAGTGAATTCCAGTGATTTGGGCTACTTTAGTACCTATTTTTAGCCATAGGGGTTGAAGAACCTTGCAGCTCCAAAATACTGTATGTGAAGGTGTGTGCCTCTATCTGGGCAACCTCGGAAGCAGTTCCCCGGGACCAAGGGGCTAAATCTATTTAATCTTGAGGGGGTATAATACCATCTGGTGTGGAGTTTTACCACTGTTTCCCTTACCACCATAGATTTTGTACATTTTTGCATATTTAACACCATATCAATCCAATTCTCTGGGGCTATTTCTAGGCCTGTTTCTGCTTCCCAACTAAGCATTGCTTGTGATTTTGAGGGAAGGTCACGTTCATTCAGGTATTAATACATAGTGGAGATAGTACCCTTATTTCTGGAGGAGACCCTACATAAGTGTTCAAATGTATTGGATGTATTAGACCCCTCCCTTTGGTAGTGAGTGGAACAGAAATGCCTGATCTGTAAATATTTGTAAAACTCCGTTCTAAGTAGTTCATGTCACTCCTGCAGGAAGGCGAAAGAGCTAAAGGGGGGTTCTTGGGTCAGGGCCTTAAGGGTGATTAAGCCTTTCTGTGTCCAGTGGGAAAAATTTTTAGGTGTGTGGTATGCTGCCGGGAATCTGGAATCGCCTAAGAATGAAGCAAAGCAAGGCCTGTGGGGGGCCAGAGCAAATGAAGTTTTATATAAAGACCACAACTGTAATGATTGGCTCACTACTCCATTTAATGCTTTCAGGTCTTTGGGCCTAACTCTGTCTAACCAAAGAAGACCCGGGAGATAATATGGGTCCACTGAGGTCCACTCAAACTGAAGCCATGGGACGCTTCCTGGGGGGGGGGGACGTGCTACTTGTACCAGTCTGTAGAAAATAAATAAGTGCAGCGCTATGATTGCAAAAAAAAGGGTAAAATTGTATGTGATTCAAACATATATGTGACAAAATGACACAAACTCTAAAATAATAGATGTGAATGGATATTAAGCAATGTGCTAATATAGTGACTGCACTACACACAAATGTCCAAGTTGAACGAAATGATGAAATACAGTCCAATTAGGTTTGTGATCCAATACACATGTGAGAAGTTCCTGGCATTCCTGGGAACCTTGGAGTGAAAAAATGGAAGCAAACACCACCACCATGAAAGAGGGAGGAGGCTTACCAGATAATATTGACTTGGCGGGACATATACCACCCAAGTCAACAAGGCTTGTTGGGTTCAAACCACCCAATGGGGGACAGCAGATCCTGGAACTTCGTCAGTCGATCAGCCTTAGACGGTCATGGGATATTAGCTGAAGGCTCCAGGAGTCTCGGGGAGCATGGAAACTTATTGTCACAGGAAGGGTATCATGTAATAGAAAAAGGGGGCTGACATAGCGTGATACCATTTAAAAAGGAGGTGCTTTATTAAAAATATGAATTCAACACTCACATTTGGAAGAAATTGATACAGCATGTAAAAGCATGTTAGGCGATGTTAGCGGAAGGTCCACCCAATGAGTTTCCTCATTATTCACTTGTCCACCCAACGCGTTTTTTCATTATTCACTTGTACCAGTCTGGCAGAAGCGTAATAAAGCCATAAATGCGGTAGCCCCAGACCTCCCAGGGTCGTTGGTCGGTAGAGTAGTTTTTTATTCAACCAGGGTTTTTCGACTTTCCAGACAAAGGCATTCACTTCATTTTGAATAAGCTCTATGGTCTGGCGGGAAACATATAGAGGTAGGGATCTAAAATAGAATAGAAGCTTAGGAAGCATAGACATCTTAATGGTCTGAATCCTACCCAAGAATGATATATGGTAAGCAGACCACAGGCATAGCAATTTCTTAATGCGATCAAATACCGTGGGGTAATTTCCAAAGTATAGTTTGCGGAGGGATGTGGCCAGTTCAATTCCCAGGTATGGTAGTGTTTCCCCACATAGTGTAAAACCAAACCTAGACTGGATTCCTAAAAATGTATGTTGTAGAATATTGATTGGAAGCGCAGCACATTTTGATAAGTTGACCCCCAGGCCCGACAAGTTATGGAAGGTGTTTAAGGTGGGGATCAAATTTGGCAAAGAGACCACAGGGTCATATAAGAAAAGGAGGATATCGTCAGCGTACATAATTAATTTGAATTCTTGTTCACCTTTCCTATAGCCCTTAATGTTGGGATTCAGGCAAATTGAGCAGGCTAGAGGCTCAATCACTAAAGCGAAAAGGATAGGGGACATCCCTGCCTGGTCCCGCGACCCAGTGTGAAATACTGTGAGGTACAGCCCGGGAGTTTAATGCGGGTGCGAGGGTGCGAGGGAAACCATGCACAAACTCTCCCTGAAACCCAAATTTGGACAGGATGGATTTTAAGTAAGGATAGGTCACGCTATCAAATACCTTATGTACTTCTAGGCTTAACAGAAGGACTTTTTTTTGAGAACATGTCTGCATCTTGTATTATATTAGAGGCCAAACGAATATTATCCGTGATTTGCCTAGTGGGGATAAAGCTTGTCTGGTCTGGGGAGATCAGAATGGGGATTATGGCTGAAAGTCTATCGGCTAGGAGACGGCCAAAAAGTTTCAAATCATTGTTTATGACCGAAATGGGATGGTAATTTTGGGGAGGGAGTGATCTTTGTTCGGTTTGGCTCTTAGGGACATGTTCCCCAGCCACATCAGGTGTGACCTTCCAGTATGTGGTTAAAGAGCTTTTCTAGATTTGGGATCAACTGACCTGAAAATGTTTTATAATATGTAGAAGAAAATGCATCCAGCCCTGGGGCTTTGGAGGGTTTCAGGGAGCCAATGATTGCCGGAAATCCTCAGCGCTGCAGGAGGCATTCAGGGCATTGGTTTGCTCCTCAGTTAGGGATGGGAGGGTCAGTCCATCCAACCATGTTTTGGTTGAGGGGCCAGGCATGGAGGAAGGTGTTGCTAGTAGGTCCTGGTAAAATTTGGAGAAGATCTTGAGTACCTCTGAGGGATGGGTGGCCATATCCCCCTATAATTTCTAAGTTTATAAGAGTATGGAGGGTGGATGGTGGAATTTAGTTTTCTAGCGAACATTGCTGAAGCCGAGTTGCTGGACAATAAGAACGTAGCTTTCGACCATCTCAGTGTCTTTTCCGTTTGCTCAGAGAGGATCGTGTCTAACTCGATTCTTTTGATGTTAATCTGCCTGAGAGTGTCGGGGGAGTGGGACTGGTTGTGTATATGATACAGTCTGGTCAATTCTCGGGAGAGTCTGGTGATATCTGCTAGTTTACATTTTTTTGTAGCCGCGGCTAGTTCTATCAGATATCCCTGAATAACCGCCTTATGGGCAGCGCATAGCATAGTGGGGGGAGTGTCCCGTGTGTTGTTAATGTGGAAGTATTCCTCTAAGTGGTCCGTGACTTTAGCAACTAGTACAGGGTCTGAAAGGAGGGAGTCGTTAAGGCGCTAAGCAGCATTTGTGGGTGAAATGCCAATATGAGAAATGGCTAACAGTACCATGTGGTGGTCAGACCATGGGCAAAGATGTGTTTTCTGCTTTTGAGTTGGCTAGTAGGACTGGAGTACTGAAAATATAGTCCAGCCTAGAATAGCTGTCATGGGGGTGCGAGTAGAAGGTGAAGTCTCGAACGCCTAAATGATTCATTGCTACTTTGTATATCCTAATATCATTTTTGTCGACCACAAAAAGGAATGGCGCTAATGTCCCAATATAGCAGGTACCATAACTATGGGGAGGTATCCACTTGTAAGCCTTTTGACCACAGATAAGGTAGTAAGGGTCTATTAGTACATATGGTGTAAAAAGTCTATGACCAGGGCAGCGTACATACTCATGGGTCTGATATTTGTAACATTTGGCTGCAGAAACATTTCCCACCCTAGGATAGTGCCACATTCCTGCATGCATTAGATAAAACAGATTCTGATCAAACAGGGGGAAAATGATCCACTTCAGGTTGCGTATAACCCCATGAGGATGCAATAGGAGTTATAGGGACAACCTGGGATCTGTAGTTTTTGGGTGTATGTGTTATTCCTGTGCAGTCCCTAGAGGCTAAAAACCATTCTAATCCCTTAATGAATTTACCATCTCTATACAGGATGTAATCTGGGTTTGTCATATTTTCTATTCTGATGCCACATTGTATACCTTTTGCCTGTGCTGAGCAAGGGGATATTCTCAAAGGCCTTCGGTTATATTTAAAATAAGGCAGTTTTTCAGAAAAGTAAAACATTTGAGGGGGGCGTGGCTTGGAGCCGGAGCTGAATGGCCGCCTAGATCCCGAGCTCCCGTCCGCCGAGGCTAAAAGAATCAGCACTCCGGAGCCATCCTAGCACAATCATGGGGAAAACATCCAGGGAACCATCCCCAGCCAGGTCCCGCTCCCCCAGGGGGTCCGGTACGCAAATCGGCCGCAATATACCGGATATCTTCCGGACCCAGGCACGCGAGGCCCCGGCTTCAAATCGGGCCTACCCGAACGCTGCGCGCTCATCCAGCCTCAGCCCCTCAGGGAGAAGCCACACACAAATTCAGCCTCCAGCTGAAGCAGCATCTACCCCACAGCCCCTCTCCATGCAAGACCTGCGATCTGTGGCAGAAGATATTAAAGCCACACTCTCTGCAGCCATCACGGATCTCAGGAGAGATGTCCAGGTAATGACAATACGCCTGGATGATCTGGAGGAAGCAACCAACCGCCATGACACCTCCATTCAACACTTACAGACCTCTTCCCAGGCACAATCTTCACAGCTCAGAGACATTCAGAGGCATATGGAAGATTTAGACAACCGCGGCCGCCGCCATAACATACGGGTAAGAGGTATCCCTGAATCAGTTGAAAATGCGCAAATTACGAAAGCTACTATCGCCATATTTAACGATCTCCTGGGCAGACCTCCTGAAACACCCATTGAGTTTGAACGATTGCATAGAGCCCTGAGGCCCAGAGGCAGAGAATCTGATCCTCCCAGAGACGTGATTTGTTGTCTCATTAACTTTCAACCGAAGGAGGAAATTCTTCATAGGGCCAGGGATCGTCACTCCTTACTCTACCAAGGAGCTGATATAAAGCTGTTCCAAGACCTCTCGCCCATTACCCTTCAAAATAGGAGAGACTTGCGCCCCCTTCTTGACCTACTGCGCACCAAAGGCATTCAATATCGGTGGAAATTTCCCTTCTGCCTCTCTGCCTCATTCCAAGGTCGCACTGCAAACCTACGCCTACCAGAAGACTTGCCAGGTTTTTGTGAAGCACTAAATCTTCCACGCATCGACATCCCGGATTGGTACACCACTCTTCGCCCACAGCACATGAGAAGGTCAGCCTCTACTGACGCCATTCCAGTCCGTGATGACTTCCACATAAGACGTCGCAGACACACCCCATCGAGGGAGCCTTCCATGCCAGATACCCGGAACGCGCCACCCAACAGCCCTACGGCCTCCCCGGCCCACAGAAGGGCCCGCCATGACAGATCCAACTGAACAACCTCAACCCTTTCGTCCTGTATCTCTCAAGACTGAATATGATTCCTCAAGATAGGAACTTGCCCGCAACACCCATCAACAACAGGACAGCAAGCGCTTCCCAAAAACGGTTTCCTCACAGGTGACCTTTCTTTTTCCCTTTAAGTAACAATTATCCTACATTGCTTCCGAGAACCCACCGTGCAAACTGGTCCCCGAGCAAGTGGAATTATCCCCAGCAAAACTGTGAGTCGGACCTTCCCCTTGGGAAACCCTTGCACAATGTATGACCCCTCTAGAAACACTGACGGTATCTATGCTTTACATATGGAACTTCCATTTAAAATACTGTTCAGCTCCTCTCCCCAAGCCCTTCCCTCACCCTCACATACCCCTTTCCCTGCCCAACTCCCCCCCCTTTTTCCTCGCCACCCTCCCCCAATCTCATCTGCCCTAGAAGGTATGCTACAGGTGAGCCTCATAGTCCGCTCGGCTTGTAATAATTTCTGATGCCAAAGCTCAATAATTTTTATGAATGTAGTTTCTTACACTCTGGTCGGGTGACTTGTGGGGGGTGACGCCACACAGATGCCAACCCCCCTTCCAGGTCCAGCAACGGACCTATTCCGCTTTGCTAACTCTCACCCCTCCTATAATGAGGTGAATTTAAACTTTCAATCACCCCTAGAGTACTCGACAGCATTAGTCACTCTAATAAACCTCCGAATTGCGGCGTCTGTGGAGGCCTCACCCTTCCCCCTGGCGCCTCGCATGGGTAAAAAGTTAAGGTTATATGTTTGTTCATGTTTAGAAATTACAGTATGTTAGAAAGTCCATGCTCCTCACTCAGGCAATATCCTCAAATCCTAGATATCTAACCAAAGGGATTGTCTCCAATATGATTCAAACATGTTCTGATTACTTATCTATCACCATCGCAGAGGGAGCGGGTTGCTCACCTGCTTCCTCTGAGATGGTTAATTCATATTTGGGTTGGAGGGGTCAACTTCCCAGCTCAACTTAAAGTGTACTCTGTTGAAATACCGACCATAATCTGTAGACTGCCCGAACACACACACAAATGAGAAGGGCTATTTTCAGATAATGAGTCAGTGGTAACCCGATGGTGTAGAATACTTCGGAAGAATATAATTATCAGGGCTGTTATGTTTAACTGCTAGAGTCCCTCCTCATCCCCATTCCCTTGATGACACAATGGGGCTCACTGTTACGTTTAAGTTTAGAGGACCCCTGTTAAGGTCCTGGCTTTAGCACCACCCTACGTGATATACAATGTAGTGCAAATTCTGTTTATACAATGTTGATTCAATATATCTGTTAAATGACCTGTCTAGTTTGTCGTATGTTTGACCCCCATGAGATTAGACCCAAGGGTATCTCATTTAACTCTTAAAACTCTGTTGGCTCCCGCCTATACTCACAGGCACGAGCCTCGGTGGACGGGTGATACTAAATCTCGACAGTCTCGATCCGGCACTTTCCACCCCCTCACAAGACAGGAAAGTAAGTATTCCTGTCAAAACAAACCGGACACTTTTCGATCTGTAGGGTAGGTTTTACATAACCTCCCTCACTCCGGAATATCATCCATCTTATTTTTTTCTAAATCCCAGTTAACTTCTCCCTCTCTCTTCCCATCTCTCTCCCGCGCTCCCTCTCGCTCTCTCTCTCTCTCGCTTCCTCCCTTTCCTTCCCCTCTTCCTCTACTCGTCTCCTCCCCACCTCCTCCCCCCCCCCTTTTTTTTTTTTTTTTTTCTTCTCTTCTCCTCCTTCCTCTTTCTCCTTTCTCCCTCCTTTTCCTTCCTTGCAGTCTCCGCCACCTCCACATCCCGACTAAAGCAAAACTTGCAAACAGACCTTTCCTCCGAACCTTTCTAAATTCCCACGGGAAGGTTGAGCTATTACCTGTTTCTCGCTCACTCGCTAGCATTCTAACTGAACGACTACCCACTATGGCACACATACACTCCACAACAAAACCTTCTTTACTCAAAATAGTTTCGCTAAATGCAAAGGGATTAAACATCCCGGAGAAGCGTAGTCAAGTTCTTGATATGATATCTAAACTTAAAGCTAATATAGTGTTCCTACAAGAGACACACTTTCACACAAACAAAATACCCAAACTCTTGAACCGCATGTTCCCAACAGTTTACCATGCCACCAATTCTCTTGCAAAGTCCAAAGGGGTCTCAATTCTCTTATCCAAAAACCTAGACTGGCAACTCGAGGACTCACTCATAGATACCGAAGGCAGATACCTCTTTTTGAAAGGACGACTCCAGGGACGACCAGTGACCCTGGCCAACATATATAGCCCCAATTCTGCACAAGTAAGTTTCTTTAGATCAATCTCGCGACTACTCTCAGATTTCCATGCCGGACTGACCATTCTAGGGGGAGACTTCAATATCGCTCTTTCCCCAAGCTTAGACACCTCCACAGGCACGACATCTCTACCATACAAAGCTATCCGACAAATTAAATTACAAATCCAAGACCTTCTTTTACATGATACGTGGCGTGCCTTTCACCCCGATGAGAAAGACTTTACTTTTTTCTCGGCCCCACACAACAAATATTCGAGGATCGACTATCTGTTCCTGTCCCAGAAAGATATTCCCTTTCTCTCGACCGCCACCATTGAACCAATGGTGCTGTCAGACCACCATCCAATCACAATGGCCCTGACGTTCCCTGACAATCACGTCCCCAAACAAAAAATTTGGCGCCTAGATGCGTCTCTGCTTACTTCGGAAGAAACTACCAATGATATCAATAATTGCATACACACCTTCTTCTTAGAAAACGACACGCCAGACACTGCCCCTCTCTCACAATGGGAAGCCCACAAGTGCGTAGTCAGAGGCAAACTCATTGCTCTTAAAGCTTCACGTCAAAAGGCCCAACAACAGGAAATCACAGAACTCCTTGACAAGATTAAAAGGCTTGAACTTGCCCACAAACAATCACAAGTACAGCAAACTTATCACGAACTCACCCAAATTAGGAAGATGCTACGAGATAAACTAAACCGTAAGACGCAACGTAAATTTCTGTTACATCAAAAGATTTTCTATGAATATGGCAATAAAGGTGGTAAATACCTTGCTAAAGCCCTCCAGACCAGGAAAGCACAGGCAACCATTCATACTATTAAAGATCACCAGGGTAAATCGCACATCACCTCAACAGACATAGCAGCCCAATTTGAGACTTACTACTCTAAATTATACAATCTACCAAAACAAGATACAAGCCAGTATGGATCTGAGAACAGACGTAAGGTAATCAAGTCGTTTCTCAGCAAATTTGCCCCCAAACCCATAGATAAAGAAGATGCAGCTCACCTTGAAAATCCTATATCAGAAGAAGAGCTAAAAGCAGCTATTAAACAACTTAAAAATGGGAAAAGTCCAGGCCCAGACGGGTTTACAGCCACTTACTTCAAAACCTTCACAGATACACTGGCCCCACATTTAATTAGGACCTTCAACTCCTTAACATCATCCACTCTCCCCTTCCATAGATTCCTTGAAGCACACATAACAGTGATCCCGAAAGATGAAAAAGATCCCACCTCAGTAAGTAACTATAGGCCGATATCCTTATTAAACGTTGACGTAAAACTTTATGCCAAGATTCTGGCTTCCCGTCTCTTGCCTCTCCTGCCTTCCCTGATAGGGAGGGACCAGGTGGGGTTCATCCCTGGAAGAGAGGCCAGAGACAACACAATCAAAGCGCTGAATATACATCACTGGATCACGAACCAAAAACACAAGGGATTCTTCCTGTCCCTGGATGCAGAGAAGGCGTTCGACAGGTTGGCATGGGACTACCTTGGAGCAATTCTGAGACGCATTGGTCTCCAAGATCGGATGTTTAACGCTATCATGTCCCTCTATACCACTCCAACCGCTAGGGTGCGTGTCAACGGCCACCTGTCGAACGCCTTCTCTATTAATAATGGAACAAGACAGGGATGTCCACTTTCCCCAATTTTATTTGTCTTAACCCTAGAACCCTTTCTCCAATGTCTCAGATCCAACGACAACATCAAAGGTTTCTGCATTGCCGACCGCACCTACAAGATCGCTGCATTCGCTGACGACATATTACTATTCCTGAGAGAACCACACATATCGATCCCAAGCCTCTTAAAAGAAGCAAATACCTTTCACACCATTTCCAATTTTAAGATCAACTTCACAAAATCCCAGGCCCTAAATATCTCCCTCCCACAGGAACAGGTAACACAATGCAAAAGCAATTTTCCCTTCCATTGGAGGCATGACCAAATTAAATACCTTGGGATACAACTAACGTCAAAGCTTTCAGACCTATACTCCAAAAACTATCAACCCATCCTCAAAACCATTACGAACGACTTAAGCAAATGGAACAATCCCCATTTTTCCTGGTTTGGTAGGGCAGCAATACTAAAGATGAATATCCTTCCCCGTATCCTCTATATCTTACAAACTATACCTATTAAACTCCCCCCAACTTTCTTCCAACTCTACAAACGACTATGCACTAAATTTCTATGGAGACAGAAAAGACCTAGAATAGCCTACGACCAACTAACGCACCCTAAGACAAAAGGGGGCATCGGCCTCCCGGATCTTAAGAAATATTATTGGGCGTGTCACCTCTCTAGAATTATAGACTGGTCAGTACATGACAAATGCAAAGACTGGGTCACCCTTGAACATACATTCTCCCCATTACCACTACGATCCTTGCCTTGGACTTTATCCAAACACACCCCGAAAATACTAAATAGTCATCCTCTCATCGCCCCGACACTCCAATGCTTTAAGGAAGCCTGTCGGAAGCTACACATTTCCTCCAATCCGGGACCCCTCACTCCGGTAAAACATAACCCAGCATTCCCTCCCGGCATGTTCACTAACTTCCTGACGGGTACTTGGCAACACTCAAGGGTTCTAGCCCATCACTTCTTTCGCTCGGGCACTCTTCTAGAGCGCTCCTCCCTACCGATTAATGCAAATAGTACTCCCCTCCCACTCTGGACATACTTCCAGATCAGACATTTTTAAAAAGAAATGGACAGTAGCTCCTCGGTCTCCCGTCCCACTCACGACTTTTGAGCAACTATGTGCTCACTCTACACCCCAGCAACATATGATCTCAAACGTTTACAACCTGCTCTCCGCAGGAGGCTCAATGAAAACTATCAAAGCGTGCGTAAACTGGGAAAGAGACCTACAAACAGAATTAACTGAGGCACAATGGGAACACATTTCTATGATAGCACATAAAGGCTCCCTTAATGTCTCGATTCAAGAGAATGATTATAAAATTTTAATGCGTTGGTACAGAACCCCCGCAACTATCCACAAATACTATCCTACCCTATCTGATAAATGCTGGAGATGCGCCAATGAAGTAGGTACACTAGAACATATATGGTGGTCCTGTCCCCTAATCCAGCCCTTTTGGACCCAAGTCAGGGAACTGACCTCACAAATATCCACGTATACTCTAGAACACACCTCAGCACAATGCCTCCTTCATCACTCGGACATTCCGGTACATCAATATCGCAAAACGCTAATACCACCCTTACTAAATGCAGCCAAGTTGTGTATCCCTCTCCACTGGGGAACAACAAATGCGCCCACTATCCCGGAATGGCTCAAACGAGTAGAAAAAATTGCGGAAATGGAGGAATTGATCGCCATAGCCAAAGACTGCCCAACCAAATTCTCATTCACATGGGCATGCTGGTCCCACTTTTGTACCACTGATCAATATAAACAGTTGACCAACCAAACTCACACAAATCGCGATCCCTAAAAAGCTGGCAACCATTATTAACTTCTTTATATCATTCAGAAGCTAAATCTAAGAAGGTTTGTGGTGGCCGACCTCCCCCACCTAAACAAGGGTTGAATGGGGGAGGTCGCCTGGCGCATTTTTCACGTACCCACCTAAAGACCTGTCAGTTGGGCAGTCCTCCCTGCGAGATTACAAACCCTTAAATATGGTGGCGGAGACTGCAAGATACTACTGACCCTATCCTCTCCCCCCCACTCCCTTCGCCCTCCCCCCCTCCACTCTCTGTCTTCTCTTCCTCCCTCGCTCCCTACCCCTCTTTATCTCTCTTTTCCTATAAATCTAGGTCTACACCATAAGCTAGATTTCCTGCAGACAGAATCTCTTCTTTGTATACACTGATGTTCAATCATCCTTAGCTGATCAAATATTGAACGGAAATAGACTCTTACCATTAAACACTGTATGAAAACACAATTTCAATTTTATTAAAGAAATACACCCAAACATCCGTAAACACCAGACAGAATTAATAGCAGTGGAACATATGCATTTATATAAGTGACCTTTCACAACTATATTTCATTGTTTTTCATAAGGGTACACCTCACCAAAGTCAGCGGAAGAAAGGTCCCCTTCTCGTTTGTTTCTATTTTTATTATAAGAGTTATTGTCTGTTAACTTTGAATGTCAGTGTTGCCGAATATTCTGTTATGACTCAATTTCTGTAACCAAAGGCAATGTAAACCTTATTTTTATTCTACCAATAAAAGATTATGGAATAAAAAAAAAAAAAAAACATTTGAGGCATTTCTAGACATACTGGTATGTGGGCAGTCTTGTATTGTTTAAAATCAGTGTGAAGGTAAATGGGTTTAACGTACGGGGCCTGGCTAAGGCCAATTCCTGGCTTGGCCAATAAGGATATAGTTTTTCAGGTGGTTAAATTTATGGGAATAGGTATACCTTTAGAACTGTCTGGCCTATGTGAACAGATCTAGCAATTACTCAAGTTACCCCTTATGCCCGCCATCATGTGTAATTTGTACAGCTGATTTTCCTCTATAGCCTTGACCGTCAATATCATGCAAAGGCATAACAGTAGTTTACTCACTTTTTGAAACTGGCTGTACTTTCTTGCAATGGCTGGCATGTATCCACGTCTGCTTTCCTTCTAGCTTTACAGCTGTGGCAGTTGTCAGGAGTACTTGGTAGGTTCCTTCAAATTTTGGTCCCAAGGGCACCTTGATGTGTTCTTTCACTAGGACCCAATCACCTGGCTGTAAATCATGTGTTCCAGTTACTTAATCTGAATCTGGAATTGAATCAAAAACAAGCTTGTGAGTAACAGTTAGTTGTTTATGTAAAGCAATTACATAAGAAGCAAGATCATTATACATTACAGCAGTCTGGTGTGGAAAATACAACCCTGTCCTTGGTGGGCCCCGAAACAAAATTTCATAAGGGCTCAAGTTCTCTGACTTCCAAGTAGGTGTAGTCCTGATGCTGTAAAGAACCAGAGGCAACAGTTCTGGCCACTGTTTCTTTCCTGACCCTTCCTGCATAAGTTTATCTAGCCTATTTTTAATAACTCCATTGTATCTTTATACCTTTCCTGAACTCTAAGGATGATAGGGGGTATGGAAGGCCTGCTCAATTCCAAAGTCCTTACATATTATGTATGATCTGTCCAGTGAAATGTGTTCCTCGATCACTCTCAATGGTTTCAGGGACTCCAAAACGACATATTATTTTGGAAAGGAGTTTCTTTGCAGTTGTCTTTGCATTTGCTTTGGCCACCGGCCAGGCTTCTATCCAGTTTGAAAACATGTCTACGCACACCAAAACATATTGCTATTGGCCTGATTTGGGCAATTGGATGTAATCAATCTGAAGTCTTTGGAAAGGGAATATTGGCTTGGCCAAATGTCTTTGTGTTACTCTGGTTGGTTTTCCTGGGTTATTTTTAGCACAGATTATGCATCCCTTAACAAAGTCTTGACATGCATTTCTGGAGTATTGTATAAACCATCCAGCCTTTTCAATGTTTCTTTCCAATGCCTTAGAGCCTACATGACTTGGGCCATGTGCTAGTTGCATGATCATATTCTCTGTTTGAGGTGGGACACGTATTCCATTCTCCTGATACAAGAGCCCATCTTTGCCCTTCTTTGCTCCGTCCTTTTCCATGATTTCATACCAATCATCGGGTGCAGATTCTTGCAATTTCTTAATCAGTTCTTTTGCTTTATGTATTTGTTCTCTTCTCTCCTTCAATCTTTTACAGGCTTCTTCTTCTTCTTTGCAAAATAAGTGACAAGGGTCGTGATTGCTTCCATTGGTGTTTCAAGTATATAAAAGAGCTTAATTGCTGACGTGGTTGCAATTTTACTACTATAGGAACCAAATGGTTAATATCAGATGACCAAATAATATAGCTGCAACTAAGTGAGTAATGAGATCAATAAATAGTAAAAATGGTCAGTTGCGCTCATATTATCCTCATATTCCCATAAGAAATGAAGGGTAAAAATATGCTTCTAATAGTAACACTAAATTCCCATAAGAATGGTAAAAATAAGAGGTAAAATTCCACGTCTAATAATAACAGTGAATATTCATTAATAAATTAAATTCAACTAAACTAATCCCACCATAATACATAAATGTGCTCATAAAAAACGCACAGTAATAAACCTTGCTGTGTATGCGCTTTAAAACAGCTATAAGCTCCTTACAATAAATATATTAAGTGAATTCTAATTAAATAAAACAAGTAAGATCTGATTATATACATCGTGCTTCCAAGAGATTTCTCCAAAAATATAAATACAAATGTGCAAAAATTATATATACAAAAATCCTCCTTTTCCTACAAATCCTTCATGTGAAATGTGGATAATTCATCAAATGTTATATAATTAAACAAAACAGTGTCAATTAACTCGTGACAATGTTGAAACAAAAGTTGAAATGAAAGTGAAAAAAGTGTCAAGAATAAAATGTTACTTTTTACTCCTTGCGCTTCTTCTTCAGTATTAATCACTGCTCCACTCAGATTCCAGACATATGGGGAGAAAAATTAAATATCCATTGCGCAGAGATTAAAAGATTAATTGGATACTATAATTAAAATACGGTTGTTACACTCACAGACTCTTTCTGGATGGGATCGCTTTTTATATTGATCAGGCTGCAAACAAGAGCCCAGCGGCACAGCTCTACCTCCACCGCCGCCAACTCACACACTGCAGATGCTGGACGTCACAGGCTCCTCCTACATGTTACGTCACTGCCACGTGACTTTTTCAAGCATTGGTCCAGGTCCATTGGTCTTCATGATATTCTCTCTCTCTCTCTCTCTCTCTCTCTCTCTCTCTCTCTCTCTCTCTCTCTCTCTCTCTCTCTCTATATATATATATATATATATATATATATATATATATATATATATATATATATCAACATTATTAGACCCCTAAAATGCTACTCAATGTCAAGTGGAGAGATATGGTCAATAATTAGTAAGTCCCCCCTGGGAAGCAGGAAACCCAAAGGTGCATATTGATATTGGCATACTGTAGGTTTCCTCTCCCACATAATCAGCATAATTACTTTCCCGCAATCATAACCTTACATGCCAGAACAAAATAAAAAAGGGGAAAAATAAGGGGTAAGGTAAACTGTAAAAAAAAAAGGAGACAAACGTGAAAACTATTTTTGAAAGGCGTCGGGGGGGTAACAAGTAAAAACATTTCTTCCCTGCCGACAAACAGAAAAAACCTTTGTGGAGGACTATATAGTCCAATGCTCTAGTATTCCAAATGAACCCTTAGAATTCAGTGCAGGCAATCTCAACAGGGCCTGAGGTCTGGATGTCCAATCTCTTGTAGGTTACTGAAGACCCGCAGACCAGGCCTGTGAAAATGTAGAGCAGGGGTCTATCAAACGGGCGCAATGAGACTTGGAGGCCATTTTGCGACACATTTTGTTGCATAGTAAAAAAGGTGAGGGATGGGAAAGTCAGCAGCATACTGTAGTCACTATAATGGATGCTCCTTTCTGGACGAGAAGTCGGATAGGGAGTCAGATGTTAGCCTCAGTGTTGTAGCTCTCAAAGCTCCTGGCGTTGTTGTCTACGATCTCATTGGGGAGAAGAAGTGGCCCAGATCGGTGAGGGACAAGGTGTAGAAGGCTGTCTGGGCAGGTGCTCTGGTGCTAAAAGTCCCAATTTAACCAGCAACTTTTCGAAATTTTGTAACGTGGTGACCGTATAGGTAGTACCATTGTGGGGGACTTGTAACTTAAAGGGGAAGCCCCATCGATAACGAATTCTGGCTGACTGTAGTACTGTGGTGACTTCTTTCAGGTTCCTGCATTTCTCCAATGTGGCGGGAGAGAGATCAGGATAGATATGGACCCTGGTCCCGTCCAGTTGTATATTGGGGGTGTTGCGGGATGCTCTTAGGATATCCTCTTTAATGAGATAATGTTTGAGACAAGGCACGCTGTTCCTCGGTGGTTTGTTGTCTGGAGGCTTGGGGCACAAGTTGTCTGCGTTGATGAGTCCCTGATTAAGTTTTCTAGCCGCTTGTCTATCAAACAGTATCTTCCCAGCAAGCGTGCCAGATATGGGGTCAAGATGTATAAAGTCTGTGACAGGGCAACAGGCTATACATATAGTTTATATGGTTTACGGGGGAAAAGATCACGTAGAGCTGGAGAACTGCTCGGACTACATAGGGAGCGCTGGTAAGATTATGTGGGACTTGGTGTCCCCCTTATTCGGAAAGGGGTACCACTTGTACGTGGACAATTTTTACACGAGCGTACCACTTTTTAGTCACTTATTTGATTATGGAATTGCCGCATGTGGCACCGTGCGATCTATTTGCCGGCGTTTCCCCCAATGGCTTGTAGGGGGAGAGAGCCTGCTTGAGGTGTAATAATTTGTTAGCTGTGAAGTGGAGGGATTCACGGAATGTTTTTGTTCTGTCCTCCCCTCACGCAGATACTACAGTCCAAATTTCTACGGCAACTGGGGTTGTGGAGAAACCCCTCTGTGTCCATGAATACAACCTTAATATGAGAGGGGTGGACCTCAATGACCAGTTGTTGGCGCTGTACCTAATTGCCCATAAGGCCAGATGCTGGTACAAAAAAGTGTCTGTATATTTATTTCAATTGGCTCTGCTGAACGCTTTTGTACTATACAAAGCTTCAGGACAGACTGGATCCTTCCTTAAATTCCAGGAAGAGATCGTCAAAGCCCTTCTGTTTCCAGACAGTGCATTGGCCCACCTTCCAAACGCAAATGCAGTGAGCCGGCTGCATGAGAGGCATTTTCCGTATGTCATCCCTGGTACCCCTACCCAAAGAACACCCCAAAGAAGATGTCGTGCCTGCAGAAAATGCAAATTTAGACATGACACGCGCTTTTATTGTCCCTCCTGTCCTGACCAACCTGGTCTCTGCATCGGTGACTGTTTCAAACGCTACCACACATTAGTATTAGCGTAGGGTACAGCACTACACAGTCCTAGGGCACACTAACACAGGCTCTCGAAAGATGTGATGGCCATCACATTTTGAGAGACCCTAATCTGCAACATTCAGTTTACAGTTTTTATAAAAGTGAAAAAAACACACACACACACAAAAACACAAAAAATATGAAATAAAAAAGCCAAAAATAGTTGTGGTTTTATTTTTCTTCTCTCTCTCTATTGTTCTCTCTCTTATGTTCTCCCATGATACGTAAAGCCGTGACTCCGGCGCTGTCAACTGTGGTGATTTCACCACCACAGTTAAAAAAAAGAGCATATGGTATCTCACAAAAGTGAGTACACCCCTCACATTTTTGTAAATATTTAATTATATCTTTTCATGTGACAACACTGAAGAAATGACACTTTGCTACAATGTAAAGTAGTGAGTGTACAGCTTGTATAACAGTGTAAATTTGCTGTCCCCTCCAAAAAACTGCCTATCATAGTTTCGGAGGCCATGAAATGCCCAGATAGCACCAACCACCCCAAATTACCCCATTTTGGAGAGTAGACACCCCTAGCTATTTGCTGAGAGGTATGTTGAGTATTTTGCAGATCTCACTCATTCTTCATTTTCAAAAACAAATGAGAGCTGCAAAATACTCACCATGCCTCTTAGCAAATACCTTGGGTTGTCTACTTTCCAAAATGGGGTCATTGGGGGGGGGGGGGGTTGTGCTATCTGGACATTTCAGGACCTCCGTAACTGTGATAGGTAGTGAGGAGTAAAATCATCATTTTACTCCCTTAGAAAGCCTGAAGGTGGTGATTGGTTTTCGGGGTCCTGCACACAGCTAGGCTCCCAAAAAGTCTCACACATGTGGTATCTCCATACTCAGGAGAAGCAGTAGAATGTATTTTGGGGTGTAATTCCACATATGCCCATGGCATGTTTGAGCAATATATCATTTAGTGACAACTTTGTGCAAAAAAAAAAAAAAAAGTTTATTTCCCGCAGCTTGTGCCAAAATATAAAATATTCCATTGACTCAACATGCCTCTCAGCAAATAGTTTCGGTGTCTACTTTCCAAAATGGGGTCATTTGGGGGAGTTTTGTGCTATCTGGGCATTTTATGGCCTTCGAAACTGTGATAGGTAATGAGGAGTGAAATCAAAAATGTACGCCCTTGGAAATCCTGAAGGTGATGATTGGTTTTCGGGGTCCTGTACGCGGCTAGGCTCCCAAAAAGTCTCACACATGAGGTATTCTCATAGGAGATGCAGCATAATGTATTTTGGGGTGCAATTCCACATATAACCATGATATGTGTGAGCAATATATCATTTAGTGACAACTTTGTGTAATTTTTTTTTGTGTAATTTTTCAATCACTCCTGACAAAAAATAAAATATTCAATGGACTCAATATGCCTCTCAGCAATTTCCTTGGGGTGTCTACTTTCCAAAATGGGGTCGTTTGGGGGGGGACTTGTACTGCCCTGCCATTTTAGCATCTCAAGAAATGAGATAGTCATGAGGCAGTCATAAACTGCCTAAATCCAGAAAATTTAACCTAGTTTGTAGACGCTATAACTTTTGCGCAAACCAATAAATGTACACTTATTGACATTTTTTTACCAAAAACATGTGGCTGAATACATTTTGGCCTAAATGTATGACTAAAATTGAGTTTATTGGATTTTTCTTCTAACATAAAATAGAAAATATAATTTTTTTTCAAAATTTTCTGTCTTTTTCCATTTATACCGCAAAAAATAAAAATCGCAGAGGTAATCAAATACCATCAAAATAAATCTCTATTTGTGGGGGAAAAATAGACGCAAATTTCGTTTGGGTACAACATTGCATGACCGCAAAATTACCAGTTAAAGCAGCGCAGTGCCAAATTGTAAAATGTGCTCTGGTCATTGAGCAGCCTAATCTTCCGGGGCTGATGTGGTTAAAAAAAAAAAAACATGAGAGTTTGGTAACCTTTTAAAAGAGGTAAATAGCACACGCTTGTAGAAACTAAAAATACATGCTTGAATCAAAGAAATATTTAGGGTTGGAAAAAGTCTCCTAGGTGAAAGCCATTTTCACATAATGATATTAATATATTGCTTGTATGCTCCACCTACCCAGTGATTTATTAACTACATCATGGCTGGCCTTACCTTATACACCCAGTGACAGGTGCAACAACATAATATATAATAAATGCATAAATATTCTCATGAGCACAATTGTACACAGTATAAAGCAGATGAGGTTTTGAAATAACATTCACTCACCAATCTCCTTCTGCAGTGAACAAATCCACAGTGGCTCAGTCCTCAACCCTTCTAGGTCAATATTTTAGTGCCCAGTGACAGGAGCGATATTTTAGCCTGTGGAATATCAAAAGGCATTTAATATCTACCTAGACAATTGGTTTCTCAATAAAGGGGACCTGAAGTGATTCTAAAGATGTATTTGTTTTTTAATAACAAACATGTCATACTTACCTGCTCTCAAAGCAGCCCTAATCCTCTTCTTCTCAGGTTCCCTGCCAGTGCTCCTGGCTCTCCCTCTTGACCAATTGCCCCAATAGCAAGCCGCTTGCTATGAGGGCGCTGGTGCGTGCTAGCCCTGTAGCCCGCTGTATGCATCCATAAGACACATAAATCTGCGGCTCGACCCTGCCCCATCCCCCGCTCTCTCCTCATTGACTCACTGGCTGTGATTGACCTGTGTCTCAGGCAATGAGGAGAGAGAGACCTGGGACATCCAAGGCTCCTGTGCACATCACTGGATTGAGAGCGGACTCAGGTGAGTAGTAAGGGGGCTGTAGGGGGGAGCAGCACACGGAAGTTTTTTACCTTAATTCATAGAATAAACCTTCAGCCATCACAACCATTTTAACCATGGGGTGGAGAAGAAGCTAAGGTAAAGAGGTAAAGCTGCAACATAAGTGGCAGTGCCCTTTTAATAGTATTGGGCTGGGTTCACACTGGAACACGCAGTGGCTCAAAGCAGAAGTCCAGTGCATCTCCATTCACCATTTCAGGTCCGATTTCAGCCAGAATTTTGGGCTGCATTTGGACCTGAAACAGACCAAAAGACCCAAAGGACTCCTGTGCAATTTGCACCTGAGCCACTGCGGAGATGTGTGAATTGGCTCCATAGAGAGGTTAGTATGTACAGGAGAGGAGTGCAGAGTGTATGGCGGTGGGTAGTATGTACAGGAGAGAAGAGCGGAGTGTATGGCGGTGGGTAGTATGTACAGGATAGGAGAGCAGGGTGTATGGCGGTGGGTAGTATGTAGAGGAGAGGAGTGCGGAGTGTATGGCGGTGGGTAGTATCTACAGGAGAGGAATGCGGAGTGTATGGCGGTGGGTAGTATGTACATGAGAGAAGTTAGTGCAGGGAGAGGAGTGCAATACCACCTCCTGATAGTCTGTCAGCCACTGCAATACCACCTTGGTGGTGGGGCACTCCGAAGGATGTAAGGGGGCACTCTGGAGGAAGTAAAGGGGCACTCAGATAGTACCTCCAGAAGGCCCCCTGCAGAGAGTCCTGAGGAATGATAGCCATTATGCTGTGATCAGCTGTGATTGGACACAGCTGATCACATGATAAAGAGCCTATATCAGAGGCTCTTTAGGCCGCTTTCACACTGGGGCGGTAGGGGGCGTCGGCGGTAAAACAGCGCTATTTTTAGCGCTGTTTTACCGCGGTATTTGGCCGCTAGCGGTGCGGTTTTAACCCCCCGCTGGCGGCCGAAAAAGGGTTAAAACTACTCGTACAGCGCAGCTATAGCCGCGGTATTGCCGCGGTATAGCCGCGCTGTCCCATTGATTTCAATGGGCAGGAGCGGTTTAGGAGCGGTGAATACACCGCTCCTTCACCGCTCCAAAGATGCGGCTCGCAGGAGATTTTTTCTTCTCCTGCCAGCGCACCGCTTCAGTGTGAAAGTCCTCGGGCTTTCACACTGAACAAACAGCGGAGGCTGTTTAGGGGCGGTTTGCAGGCGGTATTTTTAGCGCAATAACGCCTGCAAACCGCCCCAGTGTGAAAGGGGCCTTACTGAGAACGGTGATGCGGTGTGTCAGTCTGACACACCACACCAACAATCGCTGCACTGTGCTTCCCCGTGGGCAGGCGATCGTGGCTTATCCTGCTGGACGTCATATGACGTCCAGTCAGATGCAGTGCTGCATAGAACCCAATCAACTTCCAGTTTGTTTTTTGCTCCATAAAGGATTTATTAAGAACAGAAAAAGGTCAAAGATTCTTCAATATAGTAATTTTACAAATGAATGGTGAAACATAGGAGAGGCTGAACATTTAGAACACAAGAGTAGGAGGCCATATAAGAAATGAACAAAAATAAATAAATAAATAAAATAAAAACTCAACAAGCTTGCCGTTTTTTTCTCAAAGCTTAAATGAACAGGCTGAAGGTAGAAGCTGATTGGCTACCATACACAGCTGCAGCAGATTTTGCACTCTCCAGTTTTAGTAGATCAACACTACTGCATACAAAAAACACACACTTCAGGATTTCCCTCACTTTTGCAAGGTCAACATTGTTTTTAAAAGGACACCGGCTGCAGTGTGGAAGAGCAGTTATGCTAAAACAAAGAGGGACGTGTTCTTTGGAGCTGTGATAACTCCCCATGTGATCTAGAAGTGAAGACTCTTCCCTGAAGAGGACAGACACATTCTTCCTGGTCATGAGGGAAGGAGATGATGCTATGAATAATTATTTTGCAATGTGTACACTAATTACCGACTCCCAAAGACCAATGAGGGATTGATGTTACAACCTTGTTTTACTTCATTCAAGCATGTGCTTAAAGGGGTTGTAAATACTAGTATTTTTTCACCTTAATGCATCCTATGCATTAAGGTGAAAAAACTTCTGACAGTGACCGGCCCCCCAGCCTCCCCATTTTACTCACCTGAGCTATTCATTCCCTCAGCGGAGACGCACTTTTCCCCTCTGCCCGGGGTTCTTGTCTCTTGATTACATAGATTGATAGCAGCGCAGCTATTGGCTCCTGCTGCTGTCAATCAAATCCAATGACGCAGGCTCTGGGGGGCGGGGCCGAGTCATACATTCTGCGGCTATGGACTCTGAATGGTGGACTCGGGAGCGCGCCCGCAAGGTAACCCCCGGGAGAGTGCTTCTCCCAGGGGGTTTATTGATGTGAGGAGGAGCTGCCAGAGCCACCGGGGGACCCCAGAAGACGATGACCGGGGGGGCCACTTTGTGCCAAACTAACTGCACAGTGGAGGTAAGTATGATATATTTGTTATTTAAAAAGAAGAAAAAAAAAAAAAAAAAAACGAGGGTTTACAAACCCTTTAAAATCTGGATGTTATTTAAAGAAATATATTTCTAGTCACAGTAAAGTTGGGATGAATCACTATAATGAGTCATAACTCTAATTCACTTGTTTAGACAACTGTAAACAACAGGCTTTACATCACTGCGGCAAACAGAGTCTGAAAATGTAAACATGGGCCTAATGCTCCATTTGCTAACTTGCAAAAGGAATGTTAAATTAGAAATAGCATTATTTACCTGATAAAAAAATATAAATTTCTTATTTTAAAGTATATCAAAAGCCCAAAAAATTGGATAGAGTATGGCAGGGTTAAAGCCATCATTGGAGAAATCTTCCTTTTTCCTGCATGCTAAGGAAAGGGGCTCTTGACTGACTAGAAGCATGGCATTTTCTAGTGTGGGATCCCCATTTAGGCTTTACTGTGAGCAGGAGCATGTTCTCTTTGGACTTATGGCTCCAGTAATCCAGCAATAGAGGCTTCCACCCTCTCATATGTGTTAACCACTTGCCTACTGGGCACTTTTTCATAGCATGTTATAAAATACATTTTTCTCCTTCACTGATGTGCACTGATAGGCTGCACTGATGGACACTAATGAGGCAGCATTGATGGGCACTGATAGGCTGCACTGATGGGCACTGATGAGGTGGCACTGGTGGGAACTTATGAGGCAGCACTAATGGGCAATGATGGGTGGAACTGGTGGGCACTGATAGGCAGCACTGATAGGCGGCACAGATTGGCAGCTCTGTCATCTCTGTCTCTGCCGTGATGCCAAATCCGACATGTTTCACCAGGGACTCTGGTTTTTTCAAGGATGAAAAAACCAGAGTCCCTGGTGAAACATGTCGGATTTGGCATCATGGCAGAGACGCTCTATGCGTCATGAATGACGTATTTCATCACGCCTGTGCATGTGCAGTTGATTGCCTGAAGCCAGCGGTGACTACTTTGGCTGATACAAGCGGATTGTGGCCTAGAGGACTTGACACTTATATAGTGCTGACAGCAAACTGCTCACTGGAGCCCCACGGACCCCGCTCAACAAACGGAGCATACAGGACGGCACATACAGCCCCCCGGACCGGAGAAAGATAGTACAGGACTGTGGCTTATATAGTGCTGACAGCAAACTGCTCACTGGAGCCCCATGGACCCCGCTCAACAAATGGAGCATACAGGACGGCACATACAGCCCCCCGGACTGGAGAAAGATAGTACAGGACTGTGATTATATCGCTCCATAAATGGTCGGGTGAGCGCACCATAGGTCCTTTAACTGCCTCCTTTTACTTTGCATCCTGCTTTTTGTTACTTCTCAGCCAGTATTACCCAACTTCATAAACAACGTCATTGAGCTATTGTTTTTCCAAAAGTTAGACCCTGTGAATACATGCAATTCCATTCTGGGAAACTGTATTTCTGTGTCTTTGGACTGGATACTAACTGTGGACTATAATCATCTCTCCACACTGACAGCTATGTCTTGTTACAACTCTAATTAAGGCTGTCTCTGTGGGACTAGCAACTTGACTCAATCAACTACCCTCTAAACAGGGGGTCTTTTGTTAAAAGGGTTTCTATTTAAATACAGTAACTGGACGGACTTTGTTATGTATGGTGCATGTCACTGAAATCATTAGTCTGATCCACAAATATTTCTTAATCCCATTAACAGAAGCCTTGTTACAGGTGTGTGCATGCATGTATGAAGCGTGATGCAGCTGCTCTTAAACAGACAACGTTGTCTATTTTTAATATGATCTTGGTGTTGGTGGTGGGTACCTGGTCTTGGCCCCTTTTGTATTAAATATATTTTTCTAATAAAATTCATCCCTTATTAAGCAGCATGGTCCGCCTGTGTCTCTTCTCAGTGGGACCCTTTCCCCTGAAATTTTTTTTTTCCTCTATAGTATTTTAGGCACAGAGACTGCACTTATTATTATTGGTGAGCCTGCAAATTTTGGGACATCACACAGGTATATTGAACACCCAGTGTTATTTTTACTAATAGTGAGTATTGATCTCCAACCAATTTTTTTATATCAGTTGTATTGCTGCCTAGGTCTCTGCTGGCAAGATACACTCTCTTTATTTGTTCTTGTGGCCATTGTCATTGGAACTAAAAGTGAGATTCAAAATTTTGAGATGTCAGCAGAACAGCAATAGAGGGGAAATCTTTTAATGTGGACGTTTTTCCACTGGTGACATCTAGAAGGGATTTTCCTCAGTTTGGAAAATCACTATCTGACTTCCTATTTTGTCTATAGGTCAGGAAAGTAAAAAAAAAATAAACTGAGTATGTATCAGGGTAAAAACTGTGATTTTCAGTTTGGATTTTGTAAAAGTACTGTAACTTCTAGGTAAGCTGTAGAATCATTACCTATAAGAACGTACAAGCAAATGAATGTTCTGAAGATATGGTAGGATTTCTAGTGCAATGATTAGATTTTTAAGTTCTTACATGAGCATAACTTTTTTTTTAAAAATGCCTTTCTTTAGTTGAATGGAAAAATCAGGGCAAAACAAATATTAGAAACCATAAGCTACTTCAACTGAAAAAGTGTTCCATGGGATGAAGAAACTGAGAAGGCAAGAACTCATTCAAGAAGCCAAAAGAGTGGGTGTCAGGTGACCAAAATTATGACATCAGAATTCTAGCGAAGCCAAGTGATGAATCAGTGTCCTGAAACCAATAATAAAATGCCGATCCCAGGTGAACTAAATAAAATGTTTCAGTAGTGAAATCAAAATTATCAGGAGACATCATTTATTACATACGGTATTTATAGAAGATATGATGTAACTGCTTGATGGTTTAAAACAAAGGATGGGAAAATGGTAAAAGCCTAATTTGTGAGTGTTGTCAGCCCCAGACATTTATAGAACTGGTCTCTATCTGATTTAGGTAACTAGTGCACTTTTTAGCCCTAAGCCAAATTATTTCTGGAAAATGCCAGAAAATGAAAAGGAGTCAAGACTATGCAGAACAATGAATTGGTTGAGTAGTTTTTGTTAGAAATGTCAATCTTACCAGTGGTGGGACCACCACATAGACTGTGGTAATTATCATAGATTTTTTTATATATATATATTTAAAAAATAAAGCCGCACAAAAACACTAGAAGTCAAAAAGCATGGACACAACAAAATACCACAAATTAAAATACATAATGGAGAAAATTGCTATGGCATACATGGCAGGTCAACAGTATGATACTGGGACTGGAACATTCTGGCACCAGCTATGATGGCACTATGGGAAAACATCTAAACTTTGTTTTAACATTACGACTGCAGGACTGCAGTGACACCTCAGCTACACTTGGGTAAACGTGTTTCAAGCAGCAAAGTGAGCACATTTTTAATGTTTTGATTATTTCGCCTTTACAAACTGAAAAAACAGTGTTCATTTATGCTTTTCTAGAAAGTTAGTACTGTATGTCATTCTATCTTAGTATTATCTGGTGGGCTATGAATAGTATACCAAATACGCCACCGTAGTTGATGGCACATCTGGTGAATAAGGAGCACAAAGGGAAGGCACACTGGGTTCCATTCACAAAAACAGATTGTATGCGGTATTTAGGTATTTTCCCAAATAATGTAATCCGACCCTGAAAATGTCAATTCGATATTGCTTTGTGCGGTATTTAATGCATAAAGCAAAAATGCTCGGTAAATACCGTATAAAACAGGAGGTAAAGTCAATTTACAAAGGAAATAAATAAATGCGTTAGGTAAGTAGTGGCCCCCGCATGCGATAGTTAAGGAACTGGCAGCCGATAGCGTCCTTAACAACAAGTAAACTACATGGTTTTTAAAGAGCAGGCAGTCGTTGTGTCCTTAACAACCAATAAGTCATCAGCTGTCAGCAGGGTTCCACGTTGACAGCTAAATGTAAATAAAATAATTGCTGCTAACAACTAACCACCGTGCCCAATTTTTTTTTTAAATGGCGTGGGGTCCCCCCCAAAATGCATTCCAGACCCTTATCTGAGCATGCAGCTGGTCAGGCAAAGTTGCCTGAACCATAACAAGCCACATGCCCCAAAGCACCTTGTCCACAGGTTGATGAGGACAAGAGTGTCTTCCCCACAACCCTGGCTGATAGCTGTGGAAATTTTTGACAAGTCCTATTAAAAAACAAAATAATTGCTGCCATTTAAAAATTGCTGAAAAAAAGGCATGGGGTCCACCCGCCAGAATTTAAAGCTAACCCTGTGCCAAAATGTTTTTTAAAATGGCGTAGGGTCCCCCCCAAAATCCATTCCAGACCCTTATCTGAGAATGCAGCTGGTCAGGAAAAGGGGCCTGAACCATAACAGGCCACATGCCCCAAAGCACCTTGTCCACAGGTTGATTAGGACAAGGGTGTCTTCCCCACAACCCTGGCTGATAGTTGTGGAAATTTTTGACAAGTCCTATTAAAAAACAATAAAAAAAAAAAATTGTCCCCCGGTGTAAATCCAGCGTTAATCACTATGAATACTGGCCTCTTCCCCGAAGAAAAAAAAAGGTCCTCACCCGAAAAAGGCTTCCGCCGACTGACTCTCCCCATTAAATAAGCTAAGGGACAGGGCCACCCGGTGATGTAACTGGGTGACCCCGCATCCTTGGGACTCCATCTACCCAGCATGCCTTGGAATAGAATTAGGCATGAAATGACAGGAATAGAACTAGGCATATAAGTGCTCACAGCCACTGCTGGATCAGAACATTCATCAATGGTTTACCACACACATTGTCCCTTGCGTAGCTCCTACTTTAAATTCATAGAAAGCCTTGTCTCAGCTCAGTCATTAAGCATAAAGGTGTGATACATATAAAACATTGCAGCTATGAGTTCAATCATGTTTGTGATTGGAGCAAACTCTGACTATTCTGCCTTCCTTATTTTGAGGTACTCAGGGAAAAAGCCTTAGCCAAACAGCTGGTTCTGGGATGGCTACCTAAATTCTACGTACAGAAGCATGACCTCAAGACCAGGGCCAGACTTACCATAGGGCTTGACTGGGCTCAAACCCATGGGCTCCGCCCAATAGGGGGCCCCGCGGGCCCCAGCCGAATGTACTCGGCTAGTTCCACTCACAGTCACGCCTAGTCCCTCCCTATGATGGACATAACACAGGGACTGGGTGTGACTGTGAGCGGAGCTGGCCGAGTAGACTCGGCTAGCTCCAGCGGCGGCGCTCGGCTCCGCTACCAGTCACACTCAGTCCCGCCATTGGACCTGTGTTATGTCCATCATAGGGCGGGACTGGGCGGGACAGCGAGAGGAGCCGAGAAAAGCTGACAGGAGCCGAGATACATAGGACCGGCTCTGTGCATCTCGGCGGCGCCATATTTAAACTGCAGCCTGGGCAAGGATGCAAATGACATGGACAAGGCTGCAGATGGACACTGATAAGGCTGCAGATGGAGGCTGCAAGGCTGCAAATGACACTGACAAGGGTGCAAGGCTGCAAATGACACTGACAAGGCTGCAATGTCACTGGGCAAGGCTGCAAATGACACTGACAAGGCTGCAATGTCACTGGGCAAGGCTGCAAATGACACTGACAAGGCTGCAAATGACACTGGACAAGCATGCAGATGGATGCTGTGCAAAGTTGCATTGATGAGCATTTAAATGTAAGTTTTTTTCCTTAAATAGTTTTTTTCCTTAAAATTCCTTAAACTCTTATCTTGAGGTTTGCTGATTGGTTATTGGCAGTTACGTAGTGCCTCGTTTACTGCCATTGAGAAAACCTGTCTGCATTAGACAGTGATGTAATGGCGGACAAACGGTATCAGAGTGGCACGCTTAAAAGAAAATTAAAGGTTTAAAGTAATGTATAGAAGGTAGGGCCTGAAAGTGACTCAAGCCCAGGGGCCCCCACCACCCTAAGTCCTGCCCTGCTCAAGACCCTTGCGTGGATAAAGGATTTGTTTTATCAGTCATGCAGATCAGCTCACTGGTTTACACAATGCCTTGTGACTTTTTTTTGTATGTAACAACTTTATAGAAGTTGTTGTAATTTACCTTTAAAATCTTATAATGTGGTATGTTGGACCACATAACAAGCATTTTCTTTTTTTGCTGTGTTCATTGTTTAATTGTTGATTAGTGCCATAATTGCACTTAGTTTTTACTACAAAAACAGCCGCAAACCCTAGTTTATCTGTTTCTCTCTGTTCTCTATTAATGTTCCCTAGCCTCTAGACATCCGCGCTATGGCCAAATGATGGCCACAGCGCGGACCTACATTCCCGGGAGGCCGTCATATGATGGCCTCCCCTGTGCACGCTCCCTGCGCGCGCCCTGGAGGGCGTGCGCCGGGCGCGTTGTGATCACCGAGTCACTGAGACTCGGCTGATCACCGATCTGTGTAAGGGGCTGGTCCCGGCCCCTTACCATGTGATCAGCTGTCAGCCAATGACAGCTGATCACATGATGTAAACAAAAGATCAGTAATCTGATTTTTTTTTACTCACGCTGACAGCGCGAGTAGAAAAAAAAGCCGATCACCGAATCGGATGTGAGGGACATCGGTCCCCAAGTGAAAGAGGCACATCTGCCTCATCAGTGCCCACTAAAAGTGCCACCTAATAGTGCCCACAGTGCCACCTAACAGTGCCCACAGTGCCACCTAACAGTGCCCACAAATGCCACCTATCAATGCCCACCTGTAGTGCCAATCAGTGCCACCTGCCAGTGCTGCCCATCACTGCCACCCATCAGTGCCCATCACTGCCACCCATCAGTGCCCATCACTGCCGCCTATCAGTGCCCATCACTGCCGCCTCATCAGCGTACATCAATGAAGGAGAAAAATTACCCGTTTAAAATTTTTTATAACAAAATATAAAAAAATAAACATTTTTTTTTTTTAAATTCAGTTTTTTACATTTTTTTAATAAAAAGTAAAAACCGCAGAGGTGATCAAATACCACCAAAAGAAAGCTCTATTTGTGGTAAAAAAATGATAAAAATGTCATTTGGGTACAGTGTTGTATGACCGCGAAATTGTCATTCAAAGTGCGTCAGCGCTGAAAATTGGTCTGGATAGGAGGGGGGTTTAAGTGCTCTGTAAGCAAGTGGCTAGAGAGACAACTTTTTCAGTGGAATGCTCTCCTTAGGCCCTTCTAGGTTTTGTTAGTGCAAAGTTGTGTACTGTACTGGGGGATGCATTATGTTCAAACGTTAATGTTAAACTCCAGGCAAACAGTTAATTACACAGCTGTAATACACATAAAGGAGCAGTTTTAACAGTTTTTTTTACGTTCTGTCTATCCAGTTTTGAGAGTTATACAGGTTTACCATACAGTACAGCCCTGTCTAGTAGAGCAGAAGACCTAATTTTTCTTCTACAGTTTACTAACACTAACATGTCTTCTCCCCACAGAGCTGTATTAATTTGTGTATTTTTTTTAGATACCTGGAGTTCAGCTATATGGAAATTATATTTTAATTTATGATGAGGAATTGGCATTTTATTAAGATTTTTTTAATTCTATTTAGGTGAGACCCACCCCTCTTATTTTAACAAAGAGACCACTTTGTTAGGTTCATAAAGTAGCTGATTGTTAGGAATATATTATTCGCAATCCCCTTTTTAGCATGTACACTTGAAAAGGTATTCCAAATAAACCACACCCTTTAACCCTTTAAGCCAACTATCGTTAGTGTAAAAGGTGCCAGTTGGTTGTGAACAAAATTGTGATGTAGAAACATACTTTCGCAAACACTCTCTAAAAAGTACACAATAATGTGCATTGTTCTTTTCTTTTTTGCACTATATTAAGTATTCCAAAAAATATGGAAACACATACTATAACAAGCCTACTCTTGATAATAATAATAATAAAAAAAAAGTTGACCACCTCAAAACACTGTATCCATTAAAACCCAGCAATCCAGTAATATGCAATGCAGATGTTTGTTGTACAATGCATTTTTTGTTTTATTTTCATTTGAAACACATATTGTTCATTCAGATAGCATCCCCAGTTGGCCACCTTTAGCACTTCACCATCAGATGAGATCACTTCCAGTAAATGCCTAAAGTAATAGGAAAAACATCTGCCTGTGCTGTATTTAAATGCATCATCGGCCTGGAGGTCTTTTGCACACACACAATTAAAGGAGGAACGGTGTGGATATCATTCCATTCCTTCAGAGGACGGGCCTGGGTATGATGGTTTGTCAGTGGAAATATTTTAATAAAAATAGATGTACTATTTAATCATCATGTGCAGGTTTTGTAGGCATAAAAACTGATCTTTGCATGTACAGTGAACACATTTTTTTTAAAAAGACTGACCAATCCAATAACTACAAAGCATCCACAGTTTGTACTGCTGTTTCGCAGCCCTGTGTTACAAACCTGGCTTAAATTTTCTCTCTGAACCTACGTATGGATTTTGTATCATCTTGCTTCATTTTGGTTACCTACATAATTTAAAAAATACTGGTAGATCAATTTGGCTTATACCCAAATATGTTTTATGATTATTGTAGGAATAATAAAACCACTCCAAGGCAGCAACTACTGTGAAGTATCTATGCCATCTGATAAATGCTGCAAAATAATTGGCCCATATTCAAATGAGGAAAGTCAGATGTGGGTGTGGCGGTATTCTGGTTTCAGGCAAGGTACCATACCTCTATGCTTATCACCTGCTAATAGACCAATGTGAGGTTTTTGGGGTGACTTGAATTCCCGAAACATTTTATCCCGAAAAAACAAAACCATAAATAATATTAATAAAAAATATATGAAAATATTACTTAAATGATTTCCTTCAGATAGTGGCTGACTAATCCTGCTCACCATCTACCAAGTGGTACTACTAGCAAAGTGTATTGTGGTATCAGGCAAGGTACCATACCTCTGTGCTTATCAACTGCTAATAGACCAGTGAGAGGTTTTTGGGATGACTTGAGTTCCCAAAACACTTTATCCTGAAAAAACAAAAACATAAATAATATTAATAAAATATATGAAAATATTGCGTGAATTATTTCCTTCAGATAGTGGCTGACTAATCCTGCTCACCATCTACCAAGTGGTACTACTAGCAAGGTGTACAATTGTTACATACATTCATCAAAATGTCCATGAGGGAGGGGGAGGGGGAGGGGGGGTGGAGGAAAAATGGAGGGGAAGGGAGAAGAAGGAATATGAGATCCAGGCAGTGATAAAGTGACTTGTGCTCAGAAACAGGTGGTGATCCAAAAAACAAAAAAAAACTAATATTGTTTTAAATAGTCCAAATTTGAAAGGCCCAGGTTATGCTGTGCCTGCAAACTTTTTCCTCTTGGTAAAACAATATTGTGAAAAACAATCTTCTTATTCCAGTGTGCCGTTGAGCCATCTCTGGATTCATCTATCATTGAAATGTTATGATTTTCTTCAATGTAGTTCTCATCAGTTTGCCATTTATAGACTTGCTGGTTCTTGTAGTCCAACACGTCTCTTTTAAATTTCTTCTGTATTTTTTTTTTTTTTTCGTTGTATTTCCTTATCATATTTCTTTACTGCTTCTTGTAAATTGATTTCTTTATCTTTGTATTCTCTTGATTCTAGGTATGGTATTAGCTGGTCCCTTATCTGTAAAATTTCTGATTCTATATTCTTCAATTTATGTTGTCTTCGTACCACTATTTTTCGCAGTAATGCGGTCTCACTTTCATTAAAGACTTGTGTCATCTCCTAAACAGATTGTACTTAGGATTTTTGACGGTTCAAATTCAGATCTTTCATGCTATATTGACATTTTCATAATGTGAGTACCATTCTATTTATCTTTGAATAAACACGATCCGGCAAGCCAGAGACTGCTGCACAGTGGCACAAACTGTGACCGCGCAATACCCCTGCAGGGGTGACAGTATCCGGTGAGTGTTTGCACAGTAGGAGCACGTTTTAAAGGCACAGTCACGAAAGCACACTGGAATAAGAAGATTGTTTTTCACAATATTGTTTTACCAAGAGGAAAAAGTTTGCAGGCACAGCATAACCCGGGCCTTTCGAATTTGGACTATTTTGGATCACCACCTGTTTCTGAGCACAAGTCACTTTATCACTGCCTGGATCTCATATTCCTTCTCCCTTCCCCTCCATTTTTCCTCCACCCCCCCCCCCCCCCAACCTCATGGACATTTTGATGAATGTATGTAACAATTGTACACTATGCTAAGTAGTACCACTTGGTAGATGGTGAGCAGGATTAGTCAGCCACTATCTGAAGGAAATCATTCATGCAATATTTTCATGTATTTTATTAATATTATTTATGGTTTTGTTTTTTCGGGATAAAGTGTTTTGGGAATTCCAGTCATCCCAAAAACCTCACACTGGTCTATTAGCAGGTGATAAGCACAAAAGGTATGGTACCTTGCCTGATACCAGAATACACTTTGCTAGTAGTACCACTTGGTAGATGGTGAGCAGGATTAGTCAGCCACTATCTGAAGGAAATCATTCAAGAAATATTTTCATATATTTTTTATTAATATTATTTATGGTTTTGTTTTTTCGGGATAAAGTGTTTCGGAAATTCAAGTCATCCCAAAAACCTCACATTGGTCTATTAGCAGGTGATAAGCATAGAGGTATGGTACCTTGTCTGACACCAGAATAGCGCCACACCCACATCTGACTTTCTTCCAGCACAGCTTTTTCCACCTAGGTGGCAATTGCATCTGTGGAGGCAGCAATTCTGAGCTATAGTTGCATTTATCCCCACTGCGCGGATTCACCATTACTCTTCTATCCAATATTCAAATGAAAAGAGTAATAGTGACTAAATAAATGCAATTATTAATTAATTAATTATTGATTTTTATAATATTTTTCTATGAGTGTCTACTACTAAATAATTACTTCTTTTATGTTTTATGTCCTTTTTTTATATGTTCGAAATTAACTAAAACTAATTAACTAAATAAAAAGCATAAATATTTATAATATAGGGGCCATGGGTGATAAGTTCCTAGTGATAATGACACTTCAGGCATCACTATACTGTTGGACATATCAAAGCTGAGGAAAAAGATGTGTCGTTGGGTGGCAAACGCAGCAGGGTAAATAACAGTGACAATAATGGCAAAAATTACTAAATAGTAATTGCAATAAGAACAGTTCTCAAACAAGATAACCTGGCTAAAAGGGGCAAACACCACATCTCCAAGGCCCTGACTTATGGGGAAGCCCTAACTACAGTATATTTACAGTATATATATTTAACCTGTTGTCAACCGGGCCATAGCCGAATGATGGCTACAGGGCGGTCGGATAAATCAGGGAGGCTGTCATATTACATCCTCCCAGAATCGCACCCCATGGGGCGCGCACACGAGATTGCCCGTGCTCGTTGGGTTCCCGGGACCTGACGTGTCACGGACCGCAGTAAAGGGCCAATGGCAGTGGCCCTTTACCATGTGATTACTCCGTCCAATGACAGAGCGATCACAATGTTAACATGTCGGGGTCATACAGAGGTTCGATACATTGTGTATGGAGAGGACAGTGATCGTGTGCCAACTGTAAGTTTTTTTTGGTTATATATGTGCCCATCTGTGCCCAGCAGTTTCACTATAGTGCCACTACAGTGCCAAATAAGTGCAACTATAGTGCCAAATCAGTGCCACCTGTGCCACAACAGTGCCACCAGTGCCATATCAGTACCACAAGTGCCACATCAGTGCCATCAGTGCCACATCAGTGCCATCAGTGACACACCAGTGCCATCAGTGCCACACCAGTGACACTACAGTGCCCATCAGTGCCTGTCAGTGCCACCTGTGCCCATCAGTGCTACTACAGTGCCCATCTGTGCCATCAGTGCCACTACAGTGCCACATCAGTGCCATTGGTGCCTCTACAGTGCCACATCAGTGCCACTACAGTTCTCATCTGTGCCATCAGTACCACTACAGTGCCCATCAGTACCACCTGTGCCACATCAGTGCCACTACAGAGTTCATCTGTGCCCTACAGTGCCACCTGTGCCACTACAGTGCCCATCAGTGCCCATCAGTGCTACATTAGTGCAACTACAGTGCTCATCTGTGCCATACAGTGCTCATCAGTGTCCCCCTATCAGTGGATCCTCATCAGCGCCCGTCAGTGCCGCCTCATCAGTGCACATTAGTGGCAGCTAATCAGTGCAGTTGCAGTGAATTATTGCACATCAGTGCAACCTCATCAGTGCATATAAGTGCACCCTCATCAGCACCCATCAGTGCACCCTCATCAGCACCCATAAGTGCAGCCTCATCAGCACACATCAGTGCACCCTCATCAGTGCACATCAGTGGCAGCTAATCAATGCAGCCATAAGTGCATTAGTGCACATCAGTGCAACTTCATCAGTGCACATAAGTGCACCCTCATCAGCACCCATCAGTGCACCCTCATTAGCACCCATAAGTGCAGCCTGTTTAGCACCCAGCTGTGCAGCTCATCAGCACCCGGCAGTGCACCCTCATCAGCATCCATTAGTGCACCCTCATCAGCACCCATATCAGCACCCATCAATGCAGCCTCTTCAGCACCCAGCAGTGCAGCCTCATCAGCACCCAGCTGTGCACGCTCATCAGTACCCAGCAGTGCACCCTCATCAGCACCCATCAGTGCACCCTCATCAGCACCCATATCAGCACCCTTCAATGAAGCCTCTTCAGCACCCAGCAGTGCACCCTCATCAGTACCCAGCAGTGCAGCCTATTCAGCACCCAGCAGTGCACCCTCATCAGCACCCATCAGTGCACCCTCATCAGCACTCATCGGTGCAGCCTCATTAGAACAGCCTCATTAGCAACCATCAGTGCAGTCACATCTGTCCTAGTGTCCCTATCTCCCCACAGCCCACAGTCACCAGTATGGCGAAAAAATATTTTTCCACCGAGGAGGCATACCAGCTTCTTAGCCTGAGTGACAAGAGCAGTGGGAGCTTTCTGAGTCTGCGTCCAATTCTGATTCGGCATATGAACTCGTTTTAAGCAGTGGGTCTGCTACAGAATCGGAAGAAGGGGAACGTATGCCAAGAAAAGAAGGTGTTCTGCTGAGGCACAGCAGCCTACTTCAAGTAGAGAGGTGGCATCCACCTCAAGCGCAGTGCCATCTACCTTGAGTGTAGTGCCATCCACGAGAAATGGAGTACCACTGCAACAAAGGACAAGCACTAGTGTGGTGTCATCTCAGTCCCAAAGGTTTGGGACCCATGCCAGCCTTCCCTATGGCCTTCAAAACCCTCTGTGGCTTCTCTTCAATTTAGGAGCAGCAAACATCTCCCCTTTCACTGCCCAGCCAGGTGTCCAGATGAACACCGAAAATGTTGCCCTTATAGATTTTTTTGATTACATTTTTACTGAAGACCTACTATCTTCCATCATGGCCCAGTGCAATCTCTATGCACAACAGTTCATAGCAAGCAATCCTGGTTCTAGTTACACCCGACCCTATGAGTGGAGAGAACTTACCGTGGCGGAATTAAAAAAAAAAATTAGGCCTAACTTTCAACATTGGACTCACAAAAAAATGAATTATGCACCTATTGGTCCACCAACCCCATCCACCACATGCCAATCTTTTCATCCATTATGCCAAGGTCAAGATAACTTATGATTATGCGGTTCCTCCGCTATAATGACAACACCCAGTGCCCTCCCCGAAATGACCCATCTTATGACAAATTATTTAAAATTCGGCCACTTCTAAATTTTTTGTCTGAAAAATTCCCCCGGTTATATACCCCTGACCGAAATATCTCCGTGGATGAGTCCCTAGTTAAATTCACAGGCAGGCTGGGCTTCAAACAGTGTATCCCCAGCAAAAGGGCCCGATATGGGGTTAAGCTCTATAAACTTTGTGACTGAGGTACATCTATGCCTTCCTGGAGTTCAAAGGGAAGGACACTCAACTGCATCCCCTGAATGACCAGAGTACATTGGAGCTGGCGGAAAAGTTGTCTGTGGCCTTGTCTATCCACTTCTTGGAAAGGGATACCATTTATATGTGGATAATTTTTTTAGGAGCTTGCCCCTCATCCGCAATCGTCACCAGAGGGACACTCCAGCATGTGGCACAGTGAGAGCCAATAGAAAGAACGTCCCACAAAAACTCGTCAATGAAAGGCTAGGATGTGGGGAGATGGCATCTATGCGCAACCAGGAGCTATTGGCAGTCAAGTGGAGAGACACAATCGAAATGTCCACATACTCACATCGATCCATAATGACACCTATGTGGAAATCCCCAGAAGAAACAGCCTAATCCGGAAACCAGCTTGTGTCCATGATTATAATTTGTTTATGAGGGGCGTGTACTTCAATGATCAGATGATCGAACCCTACCTTCCCCCAAGAAAATCCTGCCATTGGTACAAAAAAGTCTGCATTTATTTTTTCACTTTGGCCATGTATAACACTTATGTTATTTACCAAAAATCTACTGCGACCCCCGTATCCTATCTTCATTACCAAGAAGAAATTTTCAATCATCGGCCTATTGTACCCTGAAAGCCCACCAGAAAGCATTTGCTCCAATTCAGTGAGCAGACTCCAGGAACACCATTTTCCAGAGAGAATCCCCCCCCCCCCCCCCCAAACAGGCCAAAGACGTCAATATAAATGCCAGGTGTGCTCCAGAGGAGGAATTAGAAGAGACACTGTATATTATTGTCCCCAATGTCCTTCCCAACCAGGCCTCTGTATAGGTGACAGTTTCCACTGTTACCATACTTCTCTACATTATTAGGGAAGTATGACAAAGGTTAGTCTGGTTATATGGACAATATTCCTGCCTGCTGCCTGGACAGTTCCATTCACTGTCACTGACTACATCCTGGTCTGCTGACTGGATCAGGGCTCTCCTCCTGTGGACAACTGAGCTACTAAAACCACAAGTAATCTTTTGTTTACCCTTTGCTCAGCAGAATGTATTTTGGGGTATAAATGTTGGTTTGTACAAGCTATGTGTTAGAAATATGAAGGGCCTTCAAAAATGTGATAGGTTGTCAGGAAATTAGATGCGTAATTTATGTCCCAAAACACCTGATGGTGCTCCTTGGGTGTTGGGCCAATGTATTTGGCCAGACTGTGTAAAAGTATCCTACATGTGTTATCGTCATACTCAGGAGGAGTAGCAGAATGTATTTTGGGGTGTAATTTTTGCTGTGCACATGCTATGTGTTGGAAATATCTTATAAATGGACAACTTTGGGTAAAAAAAATGCGTTTTCATTTTTTTCCCCACATTTTCCAAAAACTTCTGGAAAAAAATGAACCTTTCAAAAGACTTATTATGCCTCATAGATTATATTTTGCGGTGTTTGCTTTCCAAAATAGAGTCATTTTGTGGGCATTTCCATTGTCCTGGTGCTCCAGGGCCTTTAAAAGTGTAATAGGTGGTTGAGAAATGAGATGTGTAATTTAGGCTCCTAGAATGCCTGAGGGTGCTACTTCAATGTTGAGCCTCTCTATGTGGCCAGGCTGTGTAAAAGTCTCACACATGTGGTATCGCCATACTCAGGAGGAGTATTAGAATGTATTTTGGGGTGTCATTTTTGCTATGTACATGCTATGTGTTGGAAATACCGTACTTATAGGCGTATAACACGCACCCCAAGTTTAGGAGGGAATTTTAAGGAAAAAAACTTTTAGGAGTAAAGTTTAAGGAAGAAAAACTTACATTAAAATGCCCATCAATGCAGCGTTATCGGTGTCCATCTGCAGCCTTGTCAGTGTCAGTGCAGCCTTGCCCCAGTGTCCATTGCAGCCTTTTCAGTGCAGCTTTGCCCCAGTGCAGCCTTTTCAGTGCAGCTTTGCCCCAGTGCAGCCTTTTCAATGCAGTTTTGCCCCAGTGCAGCTTTGCCCCAGTGCAGCCTTTTCAGTGCAGCTTTGCCCCAGTGCAGCCTTGTCAGTGCAGCCTTGTCAGTGCAGGCATGTCAGTGCAGCCTTGCCCCAGTGCAGCCTTGCCCCAGTGCAGCCTTACCCCAGTGTTTGCCGCAATCCCTGCCGACATACACAGCCGTGTGTAAATTCAAATATGGCGCCGAGACTGCAGGGACTCGGCGGAGCAGAGATACACATACCCGAGAGTCCTCGGCTTTTTTCGGCGCCGCTTACAGTCACGCCCAGTCCCGCCCTATGATGGACATAACACAGGTCCAATGGCGGGACTGGGCGGGACTGTGAGCGGCGCAGAGAAAAGCAGAGGACTCTCGGGTATGTGTATCTCCGCTCCGCCGAGTCCCTGCAGTCTCTGCGCCATATTTGAACTTACGCACGGCTGTGTATATCGGCGGCGATCGTGGCAAAAGCCGCGATTGTTCCGATCCGAACAAAAAGTGACGGGGATCGGCCTATAACACGCACCCACGATTTTCCCCTGATTTTCAGGGGAAAAAAGTGCGTGTTATATGCCGATAAATACGGTATCTAATAAATAGACAACTTTGTGTAAAGAAAATGCCTTTTAATTTTTTTTCAAAAATAACTGTTCAAAGAACTCATTATGCCTCATAGATTATACATTAGGGTGTTTGCTTTCCAAAATGGGGTCATTCTGTGGGAATTTCCATTGTCCTGGTGATCCAGGGCCTTCAAAAGTGTAATAGGTGGTTGAGAAATGAGATGTGTAATTTATACTCCTAGAAAGCTACTTCAATGTTTGGCCTCTGTATGTTCTCATGGGTCGCTTGGATATTCATGTATAAACGTCGTAGATTCATGGCTGTGTTCTTCCCAGGCATGAATCCCGTTTGGTCAGGGTGGATAATGGAGAGAATAATTTAAATAAGTCGAATGGCCAAAACTTTTGCTAGAATTTTGATGTCTGCTTGCAGCAGTGATATTGGGCGATATGATTCCGGATATTGGGGATTGAAAGTTCCACTTTTTAGTGATGTTTCACTTTAAAATAAATTCTAGCAAGCTATACTCAAAGCAAGGTCACAATATTATCTCATGCAAATGGCAATCATGGAGATTGAAGAGTCAAAACTGCATATAATGCAATAGGATACAGCTACTCCTCACCAAAAACATGTCATCCACAGGTAGGCCTAATCTATCAGTGTTTCTTGGTCAAAAGCATATTGAAAATATCCCAAAGTCATCACATAGCCGTTGGTAGATGCTGTAAATGATCAGCAAAGATAACATGTGAAGATGCAGACTACTGTCCGGATGAAAGGTCAAATGTGTCTTTTAAAGGTGTACTCCTTATAATAGGCAAAGACAACGCATTAAAACTTCTTAAATAGTAGTTTATTATTAGTGATAAATGAGACATCTGTGGCTAACAGAGTTCAAAGCGGTATACAGGACATACTTGATGTAAAGTTCAAGTCCTCAGTCAGTGAGATTCACAGCCCCTGTATGTTGCACACAAAGCTGAATCATCATTCAAGAAGATCAAAGATGTGGGCCAAGCAAGCACTGCTATTGTATGAGTATGAGTACCACAGGCAGTGTGCATGCCCTAACTAGGAATGGGCCGAACAGACCCGTTTGGTTCGTACCAGAACTTTAGAAAACCACGAAAGTTCGGACCCAAATAACGAATCAAATTAAAGTCAATGGGACCCAAATGTCAAAAATCAAAAGTGCCCATTTTGAAGGCTTATATGCAAGTAATTGGACATACAATGGTTATAGGGGTCTGGGTCCTGCCCTGGGGGACATGTATCAATAAAAAAAAGTTTGTGAAAAACCTAATTTTTAAATGAGCAGTGATTGTTTGTCTTTTAAAGTGAAAGCATAAAAATGAAAAATGCCTTTCATTATCATGCCGGGGGGGGGGGGGGGGGGGAATTGGGTCCCCTTAGTCTACCTTTAAAGTGGTAGATCTGTACCATGTCTAGAATCTGCTGCAGAAATAATTGCACTTATAAAGCCAAAATAAATTACATTTTCCCTGCAAGCTGCCTTTATTTTGCTCAGAAACAGCTGGGGAGCCAGTGTGTGTGATGAGGCCACAATGTAGTGCACTGGAAACAAGATTAGAGATTTTTTGGATACATTCTGGTGTCACTTTGGATAGAAGTAAAGTGCGCAAAAATTTGGTCTTTGGGTGTCCGTGGTGCCTTCCCACCGTAACCTTGTAGAGGTAATCTTGATGAAAGCAAGAATTGGCCTTGCTGTAAAAAATTGCAATGATATGCACCTGTCATACAGGTGCAGAAAAATTGGTCTTTGAGTGTCGGTGGCACTTTCCCACCGTAACCCTATAGAGGTACTCTTGATGAAAGCAAGAATTGGCCTTGCTGTAAAAAATTGCATCATCATTACCACTGGAGACAACTTGGCGATACGTGTGGCTGGGGGTACATGAATGCCAATTTGTCTACCAGTGTTCCTCCCTCTCTCTAGGCTCATATTCCTGTCATCCTCAACCTCTGAACCAACATCTGAATCCAGCAATGGCTGGGCATCATCAAGGAGCAAGTGGCTGATGCTGTGGTCAAATAACTCAGCTGACTCCTCCATGGCTGATGTTGGGGCTATGGCAGGAATAGATGTGGACAAGGAGGCAGGTTTATCCACTCTGGCAACTGCAGGGAACTGCACACTTGTCTCTGCTTGTGACAGAGGATGAGGATGAAGAAGGTTTAGTAAGTCAGTCCACTACCTCCTCTGCATGCTGTGGCTGGATAGCACGGGCAAACTCACTAAACAGAGGAAATGATGCCCTGCCTGAGGACTGACCACCATGTCCACCTTTGCCTGTGGAAACATTTGTTGCTGGCCCCCTTACAGTGCCAAGGGAACGTTTGTCTCTCCTTGTTGTCCTCGCAGACATTATTGGGAGGGAGGGGGCGGTGCTTATAAGCAAATGTAAATAAGAAACGGAAATCTGTACGTAGATGCACTTTAATCAATGTAAAGTGGTGTTTGGTGCACTTTAATTTGAGTACTTACACTACACAGACACTCCACGAATACACTATAATATACTGCAATATAATGCGCTAAATGTACAGTAACACACAAAGCGACATGGCATTAAACTGGCAGTAATGCACACAGAATTATATGGCGTTAAACTGGCAGTAACGCACAAAACTATATAGCGTTAAACTTGCAGTAACGCACACAGAAGTAAATGGTGTTAAACTAGCAGTAACGCAGTCAAATAGATGGTGTTCAACCATCACTACACTGACGCTATCTGAACTGTTCCTACTCTAGCTAAACATTAATGTCAAGAATACTGACACGGTCTCACTACACTACACTGAAACTATCTGAGCTGTCCCTACTCTAGCTGCACACTATGCAAAGTTGAATGATGGTCCTCCTCACTACACTCACACTTTCACTAGACTAACACTAAACTAATATTTTACACTGACAATTGAAGCAAAATAGCACAGCATAGCATACTAACTAACTAATAGCACTGAACAGAGCCCTGGTCTATCTCTCTCCACGCCAAAGTCACACTGAAAATGGCTGCCATTGAAAGAATACTTTTATACTGTGGGGCAGGAATGAGCCATGATTGGATAAAGTCATGATGACAGTGTCCAATCAATGACCCATTTGTTCGGCTGTTAGACGAACATACGAACAACAAAAGTTGAACCGTTCGCCCATCCCTACCAATAACATGTAGAATTCCTCATATTGTTTTAATCCATGAAAGCCAAAGTGAATGCATACATTCTGTCTTCTATGAGCAAGCCCTTAGGAGTAAAACGTGTCTGATGAGTGTGGTATGTTAGATGGAGACAAAATGTATGCATTTACTTTGGCCTTCATGGAAAAAAACAATATGAAGAATTTAAGATGGAGTGCAACTCCCAACTTTTTCTACATTTCCGTGCAAGTTGACAAGATAGGCTAAAGGGGAACACAATAACAGCTCTTAATTGATGAGTGTAGGTGATTTGAAATGGTGTTGCAGATTTGGACAAATGCCCTAACATGTTTCGCCAGCGGGTCTACTTTCTCAGGGAAACCTGAAGACTGGTTGAACAAAACTACAAATCCTTTGGTAAAAATATACTGCATATGTATGTAATGATTTGCCTGGAGTTTTTCTTTCACTGCTTTAAATCCAAAGCCCTAATTTTTCCCAAAGGACCAGAACACTCGATTTTCCTTTAGCTAGAAGATGTTTCAGATTTGCATCTCATCAACTTATGAGGCTAGTTTGTAAGGCAGGAAGGTAATACTAATCATAGCATGTGACACATGTTCAGAATCTTTAATAAAGCAAAGTATTCTGCATAGCAGTGGCTCGTGTTAACATAGCTTCTTGATTAATAAATCAATATCATCTAGTAGAGGCTTGGTCATATACACTAAAGAAAAATAATGAAAGACCAATATAGTTCTATTTAATTATCTTTAGCCTATTTATGTTGCACCTAAAGAAAATAATGAGGGACCAGTATGGTAGGAAAATCTATTAACAAAAAAAATCTTGTTTAACCCTCTTGCAACAGAGTAAAGTATATATGCTGCAGCACAGTAGGTGAGCCTTAATGCCCTGCCATCGCATATACAGCATGCATTGCTGTGTTGCTTTGGGGCATGCTCAGTCAGTCCCCCTCAGAATTGTGACTGACCAAGCTGTCAACAGCTCACTGTCAAGTCCTAAAGATTGGGAGCTATTAGGACAATTAGTCAATCACAGTGAACAAATGAAAGGAAGTCCCTCTTACTGGCCTCCAGGAACATTTCTCCCGCGGCCGGCAAGGGATTAATATGACACCCAGAACTTCCCTTTCCTGAATTATTGTGGTAGGATCTGCACCAAATTTTAAATACATAAATCAGTCACCTAATTGTCTTAGTTCAGAGGTTTTAATCTAACTATTTAATCTACGGACTCAAATAAGAAATTGGTAACTGTGCTTTGACCTAAGAAGAGAATTTTTTACCAAACTATCAGCAAAAGACAATTAACAGTGGCTTTAAAACAGGAGCATGCACTCTTTACCTTCTTTGTTATATTTTCTTTTTGACATTTTTAACTAGCACTGGAGTCTCCCCACCTCACAAGCTTGTCATTGTAATTGCATCCATCACTAGCTTTGCTAATGCTGTAATCTCTATACGGGTCTGTAATGTCAATCATATTAAATTAATTGTTTTGCAGGATTTGATATGGGCGGTGTTATGTGTCTTTTGGAACAATAAGTACAAAGCAAACAAGACAACTAGGGCTGGTCCAAATAATAGTGATTGGTTTCCAAGAATGCATAAAAGTCATACAAAATGGAGATATAATTTGCTGTTTATAGTGATCATCAGATAATTATATAGGTATATATGGACCTTAATTTACAGGTATTCAAACTAGAATTGAGGATCTAGTATGTGTGAACTAAAATAAGAAGGGTAGGGTAATCTGCTCTCTTATGTCATCTCTATTTTTGAATGTTACTTTGACTGTATATGACTTGGGCATTGATATATTGACACTTTGCCCCTGTATCTACTACATTAAATGAGTACATATTGTATAAGTGTGCTAATCCTATGCTCATTTTTGATCATTGTTTATGAGATTGATAGGATTGAATCCTTATTAGGGACATTAGCAATTGTTTTTGTTTTTTTTTATCCTTAGTCCTGTTATTAAAGAAGAACTTTACTCTTGCTTAACCGCTTCAGCCCCGGATGATTTTACCCCCTTCCTGACCAGAGCATTTTTTGCGATTCAGCACTGTGTCGATTTAACTGACAGTTGCAACGTTGCACCCAAACAAAATTGACTTCCTTTTTTCCCCACAAATAGAGCTTTCTTTTGGTGGTATTTGATCACCTCTGCGGTTTTTATTTCTTGTGCTATAAACAAAAAAAGTGACAATTTTGAAAAAAACGCATTATTTTTTACTTTTTGCTATAATAAATATACCCCCAAAAATATTTTAAAAAACTATTTTTTTCCCCAGTTTAGGCCGATATGTATTCTTCTACATATTTTTGGTAATAAAAAAAATCGCTACAAGTGTATCTTGATTGGTTTGCGTAAAAGTTATAGCGTCTACAACATAGGGGATAGTTTTATGGCATTTTTATTATTAATTTTTTTTTTTACTGGTAATGGCGGCGATCTGTGATCTTTATTGGGACTGCGACATTACGGCGGACATGTCGGACAATTTTGACACATTTTTGGGACCATTGACATTTATACAGCGATCAGTGCTATAAAAATGCATTGATTACTGTAAAAATGTCACTGGCAGGGAAGGGGTTAACACTAGGAGGCGATCAAGGGGTTAATGTGTTCCCTAGTATGTGTTCTAACTGGAGGGGGAGTAGACTCTGTAGGGGAAGAGATAGATCACTGTTCATACTCTGTATGAACAGATGATCTGTCACTTCTGCCCTCAGAGAACCAGAAACTGTGTGTTTACACACACAGATCCCGGTTCTCCATGTGCCCCGAGCGATCCTGGGAGCCCAGCGGTGATCGCGACCACTGGGCACTCACATTGGCTCTGTGGGAGAACTCCGCGCGCCCCTAGTGGACAAGTATACGAGTATAACTGCGGACCTGGTCGGCAAGCAGTTAAAAAAATAAAAGTCCAGGATCCCCTAATGTTTTAGTGCGGCTGGAGGGACAAGTGCAGCGTCCAGCCCCACTGCCTGTAGCTTGTCAAAATATATGGCAAGCTGTAGCTGGATGAGGATGAATGCTGTACTGAGTGGTACTTGCATTTAGGGCCCTATGCATTCAGGAAAGGAATGTCAGAAGGAATGCATGGCAGCTTGACTTCCCTGTGTGCAAGGGGCTTAATAGGAGTAAGCAAGTAATAATTTAAATGCAATGTGGAAATTAATGTGGGATTTCAAATTTTGACTATATATACGCTTTAGGTATTCGGGTAGAGAAAAGGTTAATTGTTAAGAGTGCTTTATTGATAGGGGACACTTAGCTTACGAAAAGTTATCATTTGTTTCCAGTTCCGAAACCTAACATTGCATTTAGATGAGACTAAGTTGAGTTTGTGCACACTGGAATTAGTTAAAAGATCTAAATGATTTAATGCATGCTTGCATGTTTGACAATCATAGAATAAATGCAAAGACCTTCCAGACTGTTAGCTGGGACCAGGGGGCTCATGGGGAAATTATTTTTTTACTTGCATATTTTTATTATGTATTAGCTTTATTTTACATTATTTGTTCTTTCTTCAATTCTCCATTGTTCTTGTTGCAGGACTGGAAGCCTAGGAGCTCATCGGTTCATCTCCTGGGCTACACTCTGCGGACGTAAAAAAAAACACCTGGGATTCAAATGACTGACTTCCTGTTCTTAAAAAACACACCTTTACTGTGGCAATAATGTTCAACAGCACAAAACTAGATCAGAGAATGTTTTAAATCACCTACTGGTTAAAGTCAGAGAGCTTGCGAGCTGCCTAGTGAAAGGTCCCCTGGGGCATACTAACAAAATGACTAGATTAAATTAATTTGCCGGCAATATGTCATGAACTAATTTGCAACAAGTTACAGAAATCTTCATGTGAATTTTTCTTTATTTGTTTTATATACATATCAAAAACAGCTGCAGTCCTCATATAGCTGTTTTAAAATATCCCTTCATTACATTGCATTAATAAAGACAGACGTTGTTCCTTCCTTTTTTTCATTCAATAGTTTTTATTGATGATTTTCACATATAACAGAAGCAATCAAAAACTGTTGTTTGTTGCAAGGTGGTAGAACAACATCATGTAATGAGTACAAATAAGGTAACAGAGTAATATCAACATTGGGTAAAGTTATTGTTATATAAGCTACCTAATACTTGTTATACAGTGGAGGTATGGGTTGACTACTGTCCTGGACACCCCTTCGGGTTCAAGACTGTGTCCAGACCAATGTCTTGTAGAGTGAGCGAATTATCATTTTATCTCTGGAGTTAATCCCCTTTTTAATTCATGCCAATATTCTGTTTGCTTTGTTAGCAGCAGCTTGGCATTGCATGCCATTGCTGAGCATGTCATCTACTAGGACCCCCAGGTCCTTTTGAATACTAGATTCCCCAGCGGTTCTCCCCCTAGTGAGTAGATTGCATTTTTGCCACCCAAATGCATTATTTTACATTTTTCCAGATTAAACCTCATTTGCCATGTAGTTGCCCACCCCATTAATTTGTTCAGATCTTCTTGCAAGGTTTCCACATCCTGCGGAGAAGTTATTGCCCTGCTTAGCTTAGTATTGTCCACAAATACAGAGATAAAACTGTTTATGCTATCCTCCAGGTCTTTTATGAACAAATTAAATAGGATTGGTCCCAGCACAGAACCCTGTGGGACCCTAGTTTCCACCCCTGACCATGGGGAACTGTGTCAAATGCTGAGTCAGATTGCAGCCCACCTCCTAATAGAAAGTTAATAGATTGGTTTGGCGAGAATGATTCTTCATGAATCCATGCTGATTACTGCTAATGATAAAAAAAGTGTGGTGGTCCCATCCCTGGATAGATAGAAAATAAGAAAATACGCCGATTGGGGCTTTGAAAGGCCACCAACACTATGTTTTATAGTAAAGATTTTATTCAATGGTTACAGATTAAACAGGTGATCAAGTATAAAAAGACATGTGGCGTCTAAAAAATATGTACATACAACAAACATAACAAAACACAAAAAACAAAATTGTAGCATTTGATACTAATACTCTCCGATGGGTGATGTACCCTGATACCTGACACGTTTCCAGTTTTTTACACCTTCGTCAGGGGTAGAGAGTGGAGTATAGTCAAATATATTTTAGCTCTAAAATAAAAAGAGACATATCAGGTAGGACGGCAGATAAAACATGAACAGAGTGCAACATCAATAAAAATAACATATGTCAGCAAAATGATTACCGTATATACTCGAGTATAAGTCGAATTTTTCAGCACATTTTTTTGTGCTGAAAGTGCCCCCCTCGACTTATACTCGAGTCAAGCACTTTTCTGCAGCAAAAAATTTCATTTTCTGAACCGATTTTGAGGCCCCGTATCTCAAATTTGGTGTGCAAACCCAGTGGAACTGGTCCCACAACATATCCAAAGCTGAAGTTCCTAGCACTAAGTGGCCCCGAGATACGGGGCCCCAAAATCGGTTTGGAAAATGTAATTCTCTGCTGCAGAAAAGTGCTTGACATTTTCTGAACCGATTTTGGGGCCCCATATCTCAGGGCCACTTGGTGCTAGGAACCCCAAATTTGGTGTGCAAACCTAGTGAAACTGGTACCATAACATATCCAAAGCTGAAGTTCCTAGCTCCAAGTGGCTCTGAGATACAGGGCCCCAAATCTGGTTTGGAAAATGTCATTCTCTGCTGCAGAAAAGTGCTTGACATTTTCTGAACTGATTTTTGGGGCCCTGTATCTCGGAACCACTTAGTGCTAGAAACCCCAGCTTTGGAAATGTTATGATGCTAGTTCCACTGGGTTTGTACACCAAATTTGGGGTTCCTAGCACTAGGTGGACCAGAGATACGGGGCCCCAAATTCGGTCAACTGTGTCCATCTGCAGCAATGTCATCTCGGGACCCTTTGGGTTCAGAGACCCCAGATTTTGGCTGCAGCTAGGGGGCATCTAGGAACCCTTAACTATCGAGTTTGAAGTTCAGGGGACCTATGGCTGCAAATGGGCACAGTGAGGCATGCAAATGGGCACAGTGATGCTGCAAATGGGCATTGTTGACCCTCTTTTCCACTTACAGTAGCTGTGCATTTCTCACCCTCGTCTTATACTCGGGTCAATAAGTTTTTCCCAATTTTTTTGTGGTAAATTAGGGCCTCAACTTATACTCGGAACGACTTATACTCGAGTATATACGGTATATGCCCTACATACCAATTGGAGTGATTCCATATCAAGAGCATGAAGAGATAACTGTCAGGAAGGGGAGTGGACGCCAACCCAAAGTACACTGTATGCTTGAAAGGAAATAAGTTCCGACATCAGCATAATAACAGGTGGTGTGACAGTGACTGGATTTCGGCTGTGGGCTAGCAACAAAGAAAGGGGGGGACAGATAATGAATACCGTATAAACATATAGGCCCCCCAACTAATAATGAAATGAACCACTGTGGAGCCACATACAGGAAAAGCAGAACCAGAAGTAGCAGCAAACAAATAGACACATGAGGAATAAATGTCTAAGTAGGAAAAAATACCTAACTAATATATTTACCAGTATGTGCTTTAAAGGGCAGTAGGCACAGGGGCTAGCCAGAGCTCGAAATGGAGCTACCGAGTTTGCAGGTAACACCCAATGATCCCTGACTCCATGTGCACTATGACAAAAAAGTAAGAAAATCAATGCCTCATTGTTACCAACAGGAAATCAGTGATATCCATAAATAAAAAATATTTACTTCCCTGTGAAAGCGGTGTCCGTATGTGAAGCATCACCCCTGTATATCTGTGCCTGCATCTGTGATAATCACAGTGTCTGTTTATATATGGCGCTGAACGCCAGTGCTTGCGCCGTGGGATACAGCATGGTGCGCATGCGCGATGAAAAGGATGCCACTAGCGTTGGTGTAAGTGGAACGCAGCGTGTGCATCATGCTGAAAATCAACAACACAGGAGGGGAGCGGAAGTAAAAACAACGCTGACCCATCCCCTCTTAAGAGCGTAGGATATGGGTTAGCAGGGTGTCAGTCAGTAAACTAAACCGACTCGATGTCCACATATCCAGGGGTCAGCCACTGTTGGTAAAAATATAGATGGGATACGCTGTGTCAGACTACCCGTCCATATAGCGCCATCTAGTAGACAAAAAACAAAAAGATATCAAATTGCATCAAATTGCAATGGAATCATTTCAAGGACATGTGTGCCAACTCCAATGAGGACACTATAAAAACTAAAAGATGTACAGATGTTGGTACCCACATAACATGATATATATTCAAACAGTACACAAAATATATTGTGTACAACATATCGGACAACATATCGGATAATGAAAGAAAGGCACTGGAGCTACTTAGTGACCAACACCAACTCACAATAAAACCCTCTGATAAAGGTGGGGATATTGTGAATATGAACAACTCCCAATATCAGTCAATGTGTAAAAAAAACCTCTCTAACAAAGAATGGTACCAACCAATATCGAAAGTTACGATAGAGAAAGATAAGGAGTTCTTCATACTGGTGGATCAGGCCTATCTTGATAATACCATCACCCAGCAAACATGGGAGTTTATACACATAAGCCATTAGAAAATCCCAACATTTTACAGTCTCCCGAAAGTTCACAAAGATCTGAACAACCCTCCGGGCAGACCAATCGTCTCCGGAAGAGGCAGTATAAGTGAAAACCTTAGTAAATACATTGACGAACAACTACGCCCGCTAGTTATCAATCTACCCTTGTATATTAGGGACACGGCCCATTTATTACAAAATCTTGAAGAACTATGTGTTCCACCGAATTTCGATCTTGGTAACTGTGGACATGGAGGCGCTCTATTGCTCCATTCCACACAAAAAAGGAGTGGAAGTCATAGGGCGCTTCATCTCCCAGTCACACAAAGACTGCACCAATTTATTTTGCGTGCCTTGGACTTTATCCTGCTGCACAACGCCTTTGCCTTCGATGGCTCCCATTTACTTCAGATGCAGTGGGTGGCTATGGGAATTTGTACCCCATCCTACCAACCTGTATCTGGGGGAGTGGGAGAACATGTTTCTATCAACAGACGACTCTTTCACCGACCAGATATTAGTCTGGTACAGATTCATTGATGACATCTTCCTTGTATGGAATGGGTCAATTGACAGCTTGAACCGATGTATGACATCTATGGGTCAAAACGACCTCAATCTCAAATTTACGATGGTATGTGACACCCAAAAAATTACATTTCTTGATGTTACCATTTTCAAGAACCTAGATGGCCACTTGTCCAGTGTACTATACCGTAAAGAAACGGCTTGTAATACCATCTTGCATGCAACCAGTTTCCACCTGGCTGTCAGGTCTCCCACTTACCAGACCGGTGAGTCCGCTTGGGCAGAGGGTAGGCTCCCTTACGTATCCGACTCGGGGCCCCTGATAGAGCAGACAGGAAGCCCACGAGTGCGGAGTGGTATGAGGGCCTGGTGTAAGGATCCGGAAGAGAGGTGGTCTTCCAAGCAGCAGGTAGTACTCAGGAACACTGGGAACTGACGCTGAGCAGGAGCTGTTCACACACAGGCAGAGGTCGGCAACGGGCTGGCAGCAGAAGTTCAAGAGGAGCAGGCAAAAGCGGGGTCAAACAAGCTGGGGTCAGGTTTAGGCAGCAGTCAAGGAGGTCCAATAGGCAAGCCGGGTCATAACAGATCAGAACTTCGGGAACACAGGAACACAGAGAGGATCACAGAACTTGGCACAAGAGCTGTTGATCAGGCAGCACTGATCAGAGATTGCAGCAAATCTAAATAGGCTGATTGGCGCCAAACGCCGCGCTCGTGCGTGCGCCGATACGCACAGACGCCCGCGCACCCACATGCGCCCGAGCTCGCCTCCGGACACCGGTGCGCACACCAGCACCACCAGGCACACGTATAGCAATGCCCGTAGGCAGACGCTCGCCAAAGCGTACGCGCGCACGCCCAGGCACCCCCACACGTACGCACGCGCCCGGGCACCACCACGCACACCATGGCCAGCCGGATCAGACACGCCAGTGCCCCCAGAAGCACACGCCCCAGCACGCACAGGAACGCGCGCACCGACGCCCAACCAGGTAACCTCTCTGACAGTGCCCCCTCCTCAAGGGCAGACTCCGGATGCCCAGCTGGGCCAACTTTGAGGCATGAGAAACTTTGAATGACTGCAAGAGCTCTCTGGCTTGCAAGTTGCTTTCTGGCTCCCATGAGTTGTCTTCAGGCCCATAGCCCTTCCACTTTACGAGGTATTGGGTTTGGTTGCGTCTTCTTCTGCAATCTAAAATTGCCTCCACTTCAAACTCCTCTTCCCCGTTAACTAGGATAGGCTTGGGTGGACCGATACAACGGCCAACAAAGGAATTGGGAGTAACCGGTTTCAAAAGAGATACGTGGAAGACTGGATGTATCTTCAGGGAGTTAGGCAGGTCAAGTTCATAGGCCACGTTGTTAATCTTCCTCTTTACCAAGAAAGGACCCAAATACTTAGGGTCTAGTTTTCTGGATGGACAGACCAACTTCTGGTTAGCGGTGGATAAGTATACTGGGTTGCCAGGTTTCAAGACAAGCTCTCCACGCCTCTTAATGTCGAACATCCTCTTGTAGTATTCCTGAGCTTTGGCCATGGTATCCTGTAGTAGTTTATTGTTTGTTGAAAAGAAATCCAAAGTTTCGGATACTGCAGGAACGGAGCACTCGGGTATTGACCCAGGCAAAAATGACGGATGGAAGCCATAATTGGCATAGAATGGTATTTGATTGGTAGCTGAGTGCAATGAGTTGTTGTAAGAGAACTCTGCAATAGGGAGCAGGGAGGCCCAATTGTCCTGGGAAAATGCAGAAAAACAGCGGAGATATTGCTCCAAAGTCTGATTCGTCCTTTCAGTTTGCCCATTTGACTGGGGATGATAGGCCGAGGAGAATGCTAATTCAATTTCCAAGGAGCCGCAGAGGGCTTTCCAGAATCTGGAGGTGAACTGGACACCCCGGTCAGAAACTATGTTCGTTGGCACTCCGTGTAATCTAATAATTTCTCTGATAAAGATAGTAGCTGTTTCCATAGGCGAGGGGGTACCCTTCATGGGAAGGAAATAGGCCATCTTAGACAGCCTATCTACCACAACAAAGATGGAAGAAAAACCTTCTGATGGGGGGAGTTCAACGATGAAGTCCATTGAAATCATGGTCCACGGCCTCTCTGGGACCGATAAAGGTTTCAATAGACCCCACGCCCTCGCCCGGCTATTCTTGCTTCTGGCACAGGTATTACAAGAATCAACATACTCCTTGCAATCTTTAACAAGATGAGGCCACCAGAAGGTACGTTGTACTAGGTTGATTGTTTTTCGTGAGCCAAAGTGTCCGGCCAACTTATGGTCATGGCAAAGTTCTAACACCTGTACTTTTAGCTCCTCAGGGACCACAATTTTGTTTTCATACCAAAACAGCCCGTCTTTGGCACAAGCCTCAGCAGGTGGTGTCATTCCCATATAGGCCCGTCTAATTTGAGAGACAAGATCTTCTTGAAGCAGCAGGAAATTCCCAGAAGGGAGGATGGTGTCTGGAGGTAGGGCTTTTTCTGAGTGGATCATGCGAGAGAGTGCGTCAGACTTGACATTCTTGGATCCGGGTCTGTAGGTAATATGGAATTGGAATCGGGAAAAAAAAGTGCCCATCTGGCCTGCCGAGGTTTTAGTCTCTTAGCCATTCTCAGGTATTCTAAATTTTTATGGTCTGTGTAGACCAAAATGGGGTGAGCAGCACCCTCCAGAAGATAACGCCATTCTTCTAAAGCTGCTTTAATGGCTAGAAGTTCCCGATCTCCCACGTCGTAATTCCTTTCTGAAGATGAAAGTTTATGTGAGAAAAACCCCACAGGGTACAGGAGGGCTTTGGCGCCTTGTCTTTGCAAGAGCACAGCTCCTACCGCAATTTCAGATGCATCAACTTCCAATACGAAAGGTAGGGCTGGATTGGGATGTTTAAGAATGGTGGCTGAGGTAAACAAAGCCTTGAGTTCTTCAAAGGCCAGCTGCACCTTAGGAGTCCAGCAAAACGGGGTCCCTTGTCTGATGAGTTCAGTGATGGGGGTTATTATCGAAGAAAATCCTTTGATGAACTTCCTATAGAAATTGGCGAAGCCAATAAAGCGCTGTACTCCTTTCTTATCTACAGGTGCAGGCCAATCCAGGATAGCGGATACTTTTTGAGGGTCCATCTTGATACCCTCGGGAGAGATGACCAGTCCCAGAAACTGAATAGATTGGAGCTCAAACTCACATTTTTCGAGTTTGGCATAGAGCCCATGTTGCCTAAGTCGGGTAAGTACGTTTCGTACATGTCTGCGGTGGTCGATCAGGGAAGCGGAAAAAAACAGAATATCATCCAGATAGACTATGACGTACAGGTCCAGAAAGTCACGGAAGACATCATTAACAAAGTGCTGGAAGGTGGCTGGCGAGTTACACAGGCCAAAGGGCATGACGAGGTACTCGAAGTGCCCGAATCGAGTACGAAAAGCCATCTTCCATTCGTCCCCCTCTCTTATGCGGATCGAATTGTAAGCTCCACGGAGATCCAACTTGGTGAAAACTGTAGCGGTCCCCAATCTTTGAAACAGTTCAGGTACTAAGGGTAGCGGATATCTGTTTTTTATGGTAATTTTATTTAATTCCCGGTAGTCGATGCAGGGACGTAGGGAGAGATCCTTCTTCTCAACGAAGAAGATGCCCGCACCTGCTGGAGATGTGGAGGGGCGAATTAATCCCTTCTTTTGGTTTTCATCAATATAGGTCTTCAGGGTGCCCAGCTCCTGCTCAGTTAAAGGAAAAATCCTTCCAAAGGGAACTTCAGTTCCAAGTAAGAGTTCTATTGGGCAGTCGTAGGGTCTGTGTACCGGGAGAGTCTCTGCCCCTTCTTGCTGAACACATCCAGGAAATCCCGGTAGGGCTCGGGAAGGGATTGGTAAAGCTTGGTATCAGAGTCTAAGCAAAGACACTGAGATGGTGTTATGGGTGTTCCAAGTAGACAGTGTTGTTTGCAGTAATTGGAGAGAAACTAAATCTTTCCTGTGGACCAGTTGATGTTGGGATTGTGAGCTTGCAGCCAAGGCATTCCTAGGATGATTGGAAAGAGGGGAGAGGAGATGACATCCAGGCATAAGAGTTCCTGATGTTCCAGGCCAATAGTGGCCAGTAAGGAAACGGTCTCCTGGGTAACTGGTCCGGAGCTGAGGGTGGAACCGTCTGCTAAGAATACTGCAAGTCCCTGGGCCTTGGGTTGGAGAGGAATACTATGGTTATCAACGAAGGTCCGGTCAATGAAGCCGCTGCATGCTCCTGAATCAATAATGACCGGTACCGGGATGTTCCTTCCAGGAAGCTGTAACATAACAGAAAGTGTCAAATGGTTACCAGATCTGGGTAAGACAGGTGCACATAAAGAAGAGGACGGCAGGCACTTACGTCTCTTGTTGGGGCAGGCTCTCATAAAATGTCCTTGTTCTCCGCAGTACAGACACAAATTGAGAGTACGTCTGCGCAACTTTTCTTCCGGGGTCAGGGATGGACGGAGCAGACCAAGCTGCATGGGTTCTGGAGCTTCTGTGGCCGGAGCAGAGGAGGCGGGAGGAAATTGATTCGGAGCACTAGGAACCCTGGGCAACATCCAAGTGGGACGTGGGTGGCTAACGGACCTCTCTGAACGTCTCTCTCTCAATCTGGATTGACAAGTTTATGAGCTCATCCAGCGTCTGAGGTATCCCAACACGTGCCAGTTCATCTTTGAGGGGATCGGATAACCCCATCCGATATTGGTGACTCAAGGCAGCGTCATTCCACTCTGAATCAGAGCTCCAACATCTGAACTCTACGGCATAGTCTTTGACCGCTCTGCGACCTTGCTGCAGGGAGTGCAAGGCGGCTTCAGCAGTAGCCGTTAGTTGGGGGTCCTCGTATAGCTGAGACATCGCTAGGAAGAGGTCATCCAAGGAATCCAGGGATCTGGATTTTTGCTCCAGTAGACGGTGAGCCCGTTTGAGGCTCGCCGGTCAGTAGTGATATGACGAACCCCACCTTTGTGGCCTCCAGAAAAAACGTGCGGGGTTGTAAGGCAATATAAAGCTCACATGCATTGCGGAATGCCCGGTACTTGCAACGTTCTCCAGAGAACTTTTCGGGTGTGAGTACCCTGGGCTCTGGAGGGAGCATTACTACAGAGGGTGCTGCGAAAGGGCCCGGCAGACGCTGCTCCTTGAGGAGATGCTGAGAGAGCCTGGACCTGTCCCTCTAATCTGGTATAGCCTTCTTGTAGGCTTTTGACTGCCTGGGTGAGGCCCGCTAGGTGCCTATAGAGTTCATCCATGGGGGAGGCCACCTACCCGGACTCGGTCATGGCTGGCTGATACTGTCAGTTCTCCCACTTACCAGACTGGTGAGTCCGCTTGGGCAGAGGGTAGGCTCCCTTACGTATCCAACTCGGGGCCCCTAATAGAGCAGACAGGAAGCCCACGAGTGCGGAGTGGTATAAGGGCCTGGTGTAAGGATCCGGAAGAGAGGTGGTCTTCCAAGCAGCAGGTAGTACTCAGGAACACTGGGAACTGACGCTGAGCAGGAGCTGTTAGGCTGGTCACACACAGGCAGAGGTCGGCAACGGGCTGGCAGCAGAAGTACAAGAGGAGCAGGCAAAAGCGGGGTCAAACAAGCCGGGGTCAGGTTCAGGCAGCAGTCATGGAGGTCCAGTAGGCAAGCCGGGTCGTAACAGATCAGAACTTCGGGAACACAGGAACACAGAGAGGATCACGGAACGTGGCACAAGAGCTGTTGATCAGGCAGCACTGATCAGAGATTGCAGCAAACCTAAATAGGCTGATTGGCGCCAAACACCACGCTCATGCACGCGCCGATACGCACAGATGCCCGCGCACCCGCATGCACCCGAGCGCGCCCCCGGACACCGGCGTGCACACCAGCACTACCAGGCACACGTATAGCAATGCCCGTAGGTGGACACGCGCCTGCACGCACGCGCCCGGGCACCACCATGCACACCATGGCCAGCCGGATCAGACACGCCAGTGCCCCCAGGAGCATGCGCCCCAGCACGCACAGGAACGCGCGCACCGACGCCCAACCAGGTAACCTCTCTGACACCGGCACCACTCATCAAGTCCATTCTGTACACACAATATCTCCGCATTCGCAGGAATTGCTCCGATGAGAATTTGTTTCTTATTGAAGCCAAAAAACTACAAGCAAGATTGCTCCAATAGAGATATTCCCCTACGGGTCTCAAGAAGGCTTTTACTGTAAAAGGGCAAAAGAGAAGACCAGACACAGTTTACTGTTCGATAATTTTAAAAAAGGTCTTAATGCTACCGAATAACATACACAAACAAGGATTATTACCACCTTTAGCAAGCAACATAAAGCCTTTAGAAAAATCCTGCAAAGACACTGGCATATCCTTCAGATTGATCCGATATTGAATCAATTCATATCGAATGACACTTTAATCACATACAAAGGCACAAGGTCTCTAAAGGATAAACTAGTCACCAGTGGATCCCTGTAAACGCTGGGGCACCCTGTAAATGCGGGGGATGCCCTCAGTGCCAATTTATGAACACTGACAAGAATGTGATATTACCGAATGGACTGAGATTTAAACCTTCCCACTTTGCAAACTGCGGCACATATGGGGTAGTCTATCTTTTGACATACCGCTGCAGTTTTTTTTATATGTGGGAAAAACTAAATTGGAATTGCACAAAAGGATGAGTAGACATGTACACAGCATGCGTACATGTAACCCAGGCTTACCATTGGGTAGACATGCCCGGGATACACACCGGGGTAACTTCGCTAAAAGCAGATTCCTTGTACTGGACCAGGTACTACTCAATCCCGGGTGGGGGTGACTGGGACAAAACTTTGCTGCAAAGAGAGACCAGGTGGATAGTGGCCTTACAAGCCACCTTACCACCTGGTCTCAATGACTGTATCAGTTAACTTTCCTAGAAGGTTTCACTTCTGGCACATGGGAAGGAGTGGGCTAAACTAATATCTGGTTATATGTCACACCCAGTTAACCTATTTGAATAATGGGTCTGGTTGTGATTCCAAAGATTATATGCAGACTTTGACATACACACTGCCCATCTTTCTCACCTGTTTTCCTTTCCCCCTCCTCTTCCCTCCTTGTTCCTGATCCCCCTTTTTTCCCCTGTATCCATCTTACCTGTAACTTTTTCCTGTGTTCCATTTTGTCAGCAATACTTGTAATCAGGCTCTTCACATTATAGGTAACTTTGACAAGTACACCGTGAAACATATTTGTTCTGCATATATATTGTGTACTGTTTGAATATATATCATGTTATGTGGTTACCAACATCTGTACATCTTTTAGTTTTTAAAGTGTCCTCATTGGAGATGGCGCACATGTCCTTGAAGTGATTCCATATGAGATGCAACTCCACTAGATGGCGCTATACGGAAGGGTAGTCTGACACAGCGTATCCCATCAATATTTTTACCAACAGTGGCCGCTCCCTGGATGTGTGGACATTGAGCCGGCTTAGTTTACTGATCGACACCCTGCTAACCCATATCCTACGCTCTTAAGAGGGGATGGGTCAGCGGTGTTTACTTCCGCTCCCCTCCTGTCTTGTTGGTTTTCAGCATGATACACATGCTGCGTTCCACTTACACCAACGCTAGTGGCATCCTTTTAATTCCCCCGTTTTACTGCTACTTCTGGTTCTGCTTTTCCTGTATATGGTTCCACAGTGGTTTGTTTCATTATTAGTTGAGGGACATATATGTTTATACTGTATTTATCATCTGTCCCCCCCTTTCTTTGTTGCTAGCCCACAGCCGAAATCCAGTCACTGTCACACACCTGTTATTATACCGATGTGGGAACTTATTTCCTTTCAAGCATACAGTGTACTTTGGGTTGGTGTCCACTCCCCTTCCTGACAGTTATCTCTTCGTGCTCTTGATATGGAATCACTCCAATTGGTATGTAGGGCATATAATCATTTTGCTGACATATGGTATTTTTATTGATGTTGCACTCTGTTTATGTTTTATCTGCCGTCCTCCCTGAAATGTCTCTTTTTATTTTAGAGCTAAAATATATTTGACTATACTCCACTCTCTACCCCTGATGAAGGTGTAAAAAACTGGAAACGTGTCAGGTATCAGGGTACATCACCCATCGGAGAGTATTAGTGTAATTTAATATCAAATGCTACAATTTTGGTTTTTGTGTTTTGTTATGTTTGTTGTATGTACATATTTTTTAGACACCACACGTCTTTTTATACTTGTTCACCTGTTTAATCTGTAACCATTGAATAAAATCTTTTCTATAAAACATAGTGTTGGTGGCCTTTCAAAGTCCTAATTAGGGGGTATTTTCTTATGTTCTATTAATGTTAAGTTTTCCAAGTCTATCTCTAATTCTGTCCTCTGTTACCCATGAGGGTGCTTCCTGTGATGTGTCATGAGGATAAACACTGCAGTTTTGGTTACTGAAACCCGATTCCTTTGTGAAGACTGATGAGACAAATACATTTAATGCCTTCGCCATCTCCCCAACCTTTGTAACCAGATTTCCTTCCTCATTCTATATGGGGCCAATATGGTCTGTCCTCCCTTTTTTACTGTTTATATACTTAAAGAATTTCTTCTTACATTGAAGAGAATCATATTATGAGCATTAGTAATCAAGATAATTTTTAAGCTTGGGAATTAGATACATAACCTTGGCAATCATTCCTAGGTAAACTTAGCATTAGAGAATAGCCACCTTTCCAGGGTAAGTCTTGTTGAGTGCATACAGTAATATTTTCTGAGGCTTGGTTAGATTGGAAAGTAGTTCTAAGAATAGGTATTCAAGATAAAGTTTATTGAGTTCTCAAAACAAGCATACAGAAATAACAGCATCGCATGTGATTTACGTTGGCAAATAAGCAAATAACATGTGGTTAAATATAATAAATTAGCTCAAACATAAGCCATTGATACATTCAATACAGAAAGGAAAAAAGTACTGTGGTATGTTACAATTTAATAAGGAAAAATGTCCTTAGGACAACTTGTTCTGCATGAAACGTATTTGAAATCAGTATATCTAAGATTTGTTACCCTTAAAAGTAAGGCACAGTTCCAATATTTTTATTCTGATTAATAGGGTAGGAATACATGAGCTGTGAGCTATCTTTTTATCATTGGTGGGTATCCCATGTATAGGAGTCAGGATATATTAGTGTTCTCGATTATCCTCTCAGGGGAAGATGCATTCGGATTTGTTCATGTGACATATATTTTAACTTTTCCGTATCTGATAAAATGTACGTAGTAGGTGAGCGCAAACCTTTGCAGTCCTATATGTGTATGGAGGTCTGGGATGTATCCTTCAAAGCCCTGGCACTTCCTTGAGATAACTGGAGTGCACCTATTAGTGGGTCCATAGATGTGGGCCTTTTGGTATGGGAAGTTTAGTAGAGCCCTTACTTGCGGGTTAATGGATTTTGGTCTCATCTCTGTCTATGTACGCTCATTATTAAGGGGCGAGGGGGGGGGGGTGTATAGTACATCCATGACATTTTTCTATGCTTCAGTATATGATGGCGCAAGAACCTGGTCTCTGTCATAGACCATAGTCGATGTTTGAGGGGAACCTTGAGTATTGCAGAGGAATAGCAGATAGGTGGTGTGTAGCCAGAAGGAATGGACAGGGGGGGCTACAAGAATAGAGTCATACTAGCACATCTCTGTCTCTTCCCTTTTCCCTCTCCCAGTGTTTTAACCTGGTGTGCTAATTTATCTAATATAGAAGTTTGGTGTATTCGGGCGTTGTTTGAAAATGTTGCCAGCAAGCCCATGTTTACCTAAATGTGGTGGAGGAGTCATGGGCTTGGTGGACAAGGTCCTCCATTGTGGCTATCTTGTTTACTCTCTTAATCCATTCTGCTATTGTAGGCAGGTGGGGAGATTTCCAATGGACTGGGATACATAATTTCACGGCATTAAGGAGATGTAGGGCTAAAGACCGATGGTATGTTTTCATAGGTAATGTGGAATGGTGGAGAAGCACTTGAGCTAGAGAGAAGTCTATTTGGAGTGTTGTCATTTGGGCCATGACGCGGTGGATATCTGTCCAGAATTTTAGGATCGAGGGACATTCTCACCAGATGTGAAGAAGCGATCCTTCCTTGGCATGGCATCTCCAACAAGTGAGTGGAATCGCCGGGTTCAGTTTGTGTAATTTGAGGGGAGTTTTGTACCATCTGGTGAATAGTTTAAAACCATTTTCTTGGGCCGACACATTGATCGAGCCTTTGTGTATGTTAGCATATATTTTTCCCCACTCTACGTCTGAAAGGTTGATGGAGAGGTCTCTTTCCCATTGTGCACTCGCTATGTTTGACTTAGTATTAAGGTCATCAAAGAAGATGGTGTAGATGATGGAAATCAAATGATGTTGAGGTGCAGAGTTGGTGCAGAGTGATTCAAATTGAGATTGTTGTCTTGAAAATGCTGGGCGTACCCGGGAGTCAGTGAGGAAATGTCTACGTTGCATGTAAGACCAGAAAGAGACATGTTGGTCTGGTGTTTGTGCTGCAAGTGTGGATAACGGTAGAAATGTCTCGCCAGAGAAGAAGTCTCCTGCTCTCGGGTCAGTGTGTGGCCATAATACTGAAAGAAAGGAGTCATCATTACCCGGAGGGAAATCCGGGTTTTGTCGTATCGGCGTGAGCGGTCCTGGGGAGGAAGAGATTTTAAATTGGTGACACATTTTATTGAAAATTTGCAACGTGTTGCCGATTAAAGGGTGTTGTTTGCATTGTTGTGGAATGTGTCTTGTGTCAAACCAGGGTAGGTGTTGGATCGGTAAATGTGAGAAAGCATATTCTATGGTAATCCAAGCTTTGGTGCTTGCGTGTATATTCCAGTCTACTATTCTGGTCAGTTGGCAAGCCCAATAATATTTACAAAGGGCTGGTAATCCTAGACCTCCTTTCAGTTTGGGTAGAGTTAATCTGTCAAAGCTCAATCTGGCTCGAGCCTGACCCCAAATGAATTCCGTACAGGATTTGCGAAAGGAAGCAAAAAATGTTTGTGGTAATTTTATAGGGACCGTTTGTAGCAGATAAAGTAATTTTGGTAGAATGGTCATTTTAATATTAGAAGTTCTACCAAACCATGAAAATAATCCTGTTGACCAAGCTTTCAGATCTTTCTAAATATGTTGGAGGATTGGGATATAGTTCTTGCTATATAAGTCCGATAAAAGAGCCGGTATTTGGATTCCAAGATACTTAATTGAATTTGGTTGCCATTTGAATGGGAAATTTGTTTGACATTGCATTTGGAACTCTTTTGTCAAAGATATATTTAGTGCTTCTGATTTAGCGAAGTTGATTTTTAGGTTGGCCAAGGTGTCAAATAGGGTTAGGTCTTTGAGAAGATTGGGTAGCGTAATGTGTGGGTCTTTTAGGAATAAGAGGATGTCATCTGCAAACGCTGCTAGCTTGTAAGTGGATTTTGCAATTGAGATTCCTTTAATGTCCTGGTTTTCTTTTATGCGTGTGAGAAAAGGTTCTAGAGTTAGAACAAATATTAGCGGGGAAAGTGGGCATCCCTGACGTGTCCCGTTGGAGATGGAGAAGGCATCCGACAGGTGTCCCTTGACCCGAACCTTAGCTGTCGGATTTGAATACAGCGCTAGTATGAATTGAAACATTCGATCTTGTATGTCGATCTGTTTGAGCACTTCTGCCAAATAGTCCCAGGCAACCCTGTCGAATGCCTTCTCCACGTCCAATGAAAGAAAAAAATCTGAGTTGGTGTGTTGAAGTCAGCCAAATTTGTATGTTAATTGCTTTCAGGGTGTTGTCTCTTGCCTCTATCCCTGGTATAAACCCTACTTGGTCTAGGGGAATAAGGTTGGGTAGGAGAGGCAAGAGTCTGTTAGCTAGAATTTTTGCATGTATTTTGAGATGTACATTCAATAATGAAATTGGCCTATAATTGGAAAGTGTCGTTGGGTCTTTGTTGGGTTTTGGAATTACAGTGATATGTGCTGTGAGGAGATCTCGGAGAGTGGGGTTGTCTGAGGAAATGGTATTGAAAGCAATCAATAAGTGTGGGTGAAGCATGTCTATAAATGCCTTGTAGTACCCTACCATTAGGCTGTCTGGACCTGGGCTCTTGCCTGGTTTTAATTGTCTGAGTACAACTTCTAGTTCTGCCTTTGACAGAGGTTGTTCCAAATCTGAGGCTTCTGTGTCTGAGAGGGGCTTGAGGCCGTGTTGGGAGAGAAAGTCTTTAATCAACTGAAGTCTATTTTCTTTGTCTGTCTGGGGAGGCTGAGCCTTAATATTATAAAGTTGTGTATAGTATTGGAAAAATTGGTTCGCCATTTGGTCATTGGTCATTAGCTTCTTCCCTTCCGAGTTGTTAATAGAATGAATTGTTGAATTATGAATTCATAGAATGAATTGTTTTTTGATTTTTTCGCCAGAGTGCTCTGGCAAGCAATTTACCGGCCTTATTACCATATTCGTAGAACAATTTTTGTGACAGTATATAGTTGCGTTTCGTTCTCTTGTTTAGTTCCTCTACCAGTTTGGTTCTGGTTTGAGTGGGTTCTTGAAGAGTGGAGATTGCTAGGGTCTTTTTGTGTGCTTTTTCTAGTTCATGAATGCGATTTGAGAGGTTGGATATGTGAGCTTGTCTCTCACGCCTTCTTTTGGTGGCAATTGCAATTAGTTCCCCTCGTATAGTACATTTGTGAGCCTCCCATTTTAGCATAGGGGAGATTTCTGGTGTATCATTATCATGGAAATATTGTGTGAGTTGATTGTGAATGGTAGAAGTTATCAGGGTGTCCGTAAGTAGTGACGGGTCTAAGAGCCATATTGGGGAATGAGACTGAACTGACGAGAATTCAATGGACATGGTGACGGGGTGATGATCCAATATGAACATTGGCTCAATGGTGGCTTTGAGGAGCATAGGGAGGTCTCTTTGCGATAGAAAAAGATAATCAAGTCTGGAATATCTGTCATGAGGGTTAGAGTAAAGTGTATAATCTTTAGTCTTAGGTTTTAATGTGCGCCAGGAGTCGTGTAATGTTAATTCTTGGAGATATTTTTTAATTGCACGTAGCGCTTTAAAGGGTAATTTAGACGATCCAGGTGTGTCACGGAGGGGATTCAAAGGGACATTAAAGTCTCCACCTACTATCAATATACCCTCTTGAAATGATGCGAGCCTCTGTGAGTTGCGTCGAAAAAAAGCAACTTGTTTGACATTGGGTGCATAAATGTTAGCTAGGGTTGACTCTTACCAAACAATGTCCCCCTAATGAACAGGAAACGTCCCTCTTCATCTAGGAGTGAGTCAGCAATTTGGAATGGGCAATTTTTCGAAAGAAGGATAGAGACCCCTTTTGCTTTGGATTCCCTTTTAGTAGCGTGTAATGTTGCTGGATAATGAAGGTTTGATAGTTTGGGTACACTGTTTCGAAATGTGTTTCTTTGGTGAACACGATGTCTGCCTTAATTTTGCACATACTGTAGATAGGAGGACTTACAAACGTTTTTCGGGGGTGTTGAGGCCCCTGGCATTTAGGGATGCTATCTTAGTAACATTTTTGTGGCTAACGTTTGGCTGTTTAACCTTCTTGTTAGTTGTCATTATATGGTCTGGACAGTACCTCTTCGGTCACTTACCAGTCTAAATACTTTCGGTATTGCAGTAATAAGATTTTGAAATTTATGTTGGAGTTTTAAAAAGGGGAGTGCAGCAGTAATAGAATCCCTATAAGGAATATCAAATAAGAGAGTAACTGTGAGGGATAAGGGATGGGAGATAGGAAAATATAAGAGACTGTACACTAAACAGAGATGAGGTTTGGTCACGCTGGTACCTGGTATGTGGGAACTTTGGAATCTGGGGAGGGCAGTAGTGTTTCCGGTGACTCGCGAGGCCTAGTTGCAAGTCCGAAGTCGATTTGCACCTGCAGACAGGTGTAGCCTGATCGGGTCAGTGGTGCTTGAAGTAATTCAGAGTATGTGATTCTGGGAAAAAATTGTTATCACTGTGTGGGAGGATAGGTTGACTCAGGTGTAAAGGATAACCGTTCAAAATGGGTCGTGTCCCGCATAATGAGCCGTATCGATTGGGAGTTCACTTTCGATTTACATTCCAAGTGAGTGTACTGTGTGGTTTAAAGTGTTTATGCATGTGTATATCTATTGTGAAGCCTGGAAGTGAGTGGATTTATGGAGTGGAGTGCTTAGGTCAAGTACCCTACAACCTCCAGATTGATGTAAGTGCAACTTGTTCTGAGTATTGGTCTAAGTATTATCTAGAAGAAGTTGTGAGATACGACCTTGGTTAAAGGCAAACATGGTAAGGGGAGGACCTCTAAGAGCAAAGGAGACTGATTTGAACATCTAGGATCATTATAACAAAGAACATAAAACCTGTTAATTATAAAACTTTTGAAATTTAAAGATTCAAAAAGCATTTCCACTGAATGTGTATAATTTGAGACACACCCATGTTGACTGCAAGGCTCGATTAAACATCATGTGGTACGTATAATGTGTGTATCCACTAAATGTTTACTTGTAAACTAGACTATTTCTTGGGGAAAGCAGGGAGATGGTAGGCAAGTCATACTGGGCATTTGTCACCTCGTGTTTGTGGGGCTAAAACCCAAGTAACTCGTCGGTGGTAAATGATCTCTGCCTTTGGCGACCCTATGCTTCTGAGGTGGTTGTGGTACTTGGTACTTCCAAGGCAGCAGGGATCCTTTCTGGTCAAAAAGAGCTCGGTATAGAAAAGGGCATTCCTCTCCTCCCTGTTAAATGTACAATAGTTGGTAAGCGTAGATATAAATGGTTCTCGGGAGTGAGTCATCTAGGAGCTAATATAATGGCTTTCTGACATAGCAGTGTATATGATGCCTGTAATTATGGGCACGTTCCAGTCTATATGGAGCTGTTAACTGTCAGTTAGGGTCTACAATATATGTTCGGACCATGCTGAATGGGTTATTGCAGAGGAAGCTTATTGTGTCACTGTACTTCCTATCTAGATTAGAGAGCGGTAGCCTTATTCCTGGTGATAAAAGTGTCATGGGTGCATCTTATCATCCCAATAGAGACGGCTGGATTCATTGCCGCTTGAGCTCTACATGTGCATGGTGTATCAGATGCTTCAATCAGGGCTAAATTGATGCATAGGTCTACCACAACGTTTGCGTACCACCACATCACCACATTCTACCCCCTGGGTTTATTATGCTTGATGGCTGGGTGGTCCTCCAAGCTCCTCCCCCGTATTGTAGGGGGGACATAGGAGGGGATTTTAGTTTTATTTGACATAGAGAGTAACCAGGTAGATAGTTCACTTCCTGGAATAGTGGAGGCTTCCATTTGACCCCAAATTGTGGATGGGGAGGGTAGAAACCACTCTTTTAGTTGTGTAAGTACTGAAGCCATGTAGTAATCCTGAAAGTCCACATAGCCAGTAAAACCGGCTGTGCAATGTTTAATCAGTTTGGTATGTGCACATCTGGCTTTTTTACCTCGCCATGTAAAACTAGAGAGCATAGTTTGTAGTGATTTAAAGTAACTAGCTGGAATGTTAAGAAGAGGAAAAGCTGCTTTAAAAGCCGGTATTCATGAGATTTAAAAAGACGCCAGCCTGTTAAGGTCCACCTGAAGTTTGGTGCGAAATGGTAAATAGTTGTGGTGGAATAGCGTTTTAGTGTTTTTGGTTAGCTGGACACCAAGGTAGGTTATACTTTGTTCTGCCCAGGTATAGGGGAACCGTTGTTGAAGGATGCTAGTTGTGGTATCAACACCTAGGTTCAGAATATAAGATTTAGTGTTGTTGACTTTGTAGTAAGAGATTTTGCTAAACCAGGCTAGCGTCTTCTGAACTTCTGGGAGGGAGGTAATTGGGTCGGTGATCACAAGTATTACATCATCAGCAAATAAGCTGATTTTGTGTTCTTGTTCTGCTATGGGAACACCTGAGATTTGTTTATTAGTGCGGATGTGCTACGCCAGCGGTTCCATTATGAGGTTTAAAATTAGGGTGGAGCGAGGGCACTCCTGCCTAGTCCCATTAGAGATTTGGAATGGTAACGATAGGGTGTCTGCTGAGTACACTTGAGCAGAAGGGTCAGAATATAGGGCTATTATGGCATTATATATTTGTCCTTGGAGCCCAAATTTGGTTAGTACTGAGGAGAGATATCCCCAATGTACCCTATCGAACACCTTTTCAGTGTCTAGAGACAGGAGCACAGAGGGGATACCAGAATTTTCCACATGATGCATAATATCCATTACCCTTCTTGTGGCGTCTGAGGATTGGCGGCCTTTTGTGAAGCCTGATTGGTCTTTATGGATGAGGGCCGGGAGTATATCAATTAGTCTATTGGCTATTAGTTTTGCATATAATTTTTGGTCTATGTTGAGCAGAGATATAGGTCAGAAGTTCTTGGGTGAGGTTGGTTCTTTTCCCAGTTTCTGGAGGATCACTACTGGTGTGTTTAACATTTCAGAAGGAAATGTAGAAGAGAGAGGAGGCAGCAGAGTTGTAGATCTTGCACAACATGGGGGCTAAGAGTTGTTGGAACTTTTTGTAACATTCCCCATGCAGTGAACCCATCTGGATCTGGGGATTTAGAGTTTGGGAGATTGTTAATTGCTTGTATAATTTTGGGGGTGGTGAAGGTAGTATTGAGGGAAGATAGTTGTTTTGGCGAAACAGAAGGGAGGTCGACTTGTGGGAGAAAATCTAAGATTTCCTCTTGGGAGGGTTGAAAGGTGTTTTTATCCTCTCTGATATTGTAAAGATCTTTGTAATATGCACCGAATGCATTAGCAATGTCGTTTGAGTAGTTTCTCATTTGTATGAGGATGGTGTAGGTATGGAATTGTGGATTTGGTTCTTTGTCCTTTCATTTGTAACACCATCAATTTACCTGCTTTATTACCTGTAGTATAGGTATTTGCCCTAACTTTGCTATATGCTTTTTCGAATTACTCTAGGAGTAGTGAGCGTAATTCGTGGCGTAGTGAAAATATTTTTGATTGGAGTAGGGGGGAAGGGTTGGTTTTGTTTTGGGATTTAGTAGATTCATTGTTAGCTGTAAGTTCATCTAACTATTGCATCCTCTTTTTCTTTGCCCTAGCCCCTAGTTGGATAAATACTCCTCTAATAATGGCTTTCCACACTACCATTGGGTCAGATACTGATTCTGAGTTGATAGAAAATAATTCCTGTAAATGCGGTTTGAGGGAGGCTGAGTAGCAAGAGATTTGGAGAAGGAAATTATTAGTTCTCCATAAGCATGATTTAGGCTGAGAGGATTTGGCAGCTATGGTGATACTGATGGGGGCATGATCTGACCAGGTAGTAGTGTGAATCACTGAGGCCGACACATTTTGAAGCAATCATTTGTCAGAAAGGAAGAAGTCAATTCGCGAGTAGGTGTTGTGACGTGGTGATAAATAAGTGTATTCGCATTCACTCACGTGACAACATCTCCATACGTCAAATAAATCATTGGAGTTTATGAATTTGTTTAATGGGGATTCATGTCATATCAGCAGGTGGCCCTGTCTTTTGCTGTGTTTAGAGTTCTTTTTAAAAAACGACATTTGATATTGATTCGGAGCATTGAGGGAGACCAAAGTTAACTGAGTGTTATTTATTATGCAGAGCAAGATAATATAGCGACCTTTGGGATCATTAATGCACTTTTGGAGATGGAAGGAAACAGTGTTTCATATGGCAATTAACACTCCCCTTTGTTTACGTGAATAGCATGACTTGAATACATGGGGGAAAAGTTTATGTTGGCACTGAGGGCACGAATCTTGAGCAACATGTCTTGAGGACATGTTGGTGTATGGTGATGCCTTGTCTGGGAAGAAATTACTTACGGTTGGAAGGAGTTGTTCAAAGGTTCCTGGTGCTGACTGCCGCGGGAGGAATTCTTCTCTTGAAGGCTCCGAGTGTGACAGAGAAGGTGTTAGGTTGTCAAGGCATCTATTAAACGATGGATGGCATGTGAAGTTTTGAGGCTTAACGTTCAACAGATAAAAAGGAGAAAAGTAAAATAAAACAAACAAACAAGTCAGCAAAATGTAACTTTAGCGAGGTGCTGACTAAACTTGGGGGAAAGTTCAAAATCTGTACTTGGTTGAGCTGAAAGCTGGACCGGACTTTGTGTTATAGCATATCGTGTAAAGGGCAAGGTCGCGCATTTGAATTTTGATTTGTGGTTCCCACGGTTACTCCCCTGTTGAGAGGAGTTGGGTTTTCTTGTGGTGTCAGGCTCATTACGTGGGAGTTCCCGGGATTATGCCCCATGAATAGTGGAGGTAATCCATTGTAAGTGACCAATAGAGTGGCTGGGTGATGCCATTTATAGGTCAGCTTATGATTGGCTAGGGCTTTTTTCACTGTTTTCAATTGCCTTCTCATTTGTAATGTAAATTGTGAGAGATCAGCAAATAGCTGGATATCTGCATATGGCACTGGCAGTGTGGTTATTGCTCTTGCTCTGGATAAGATTTGTTCCTTGGCCTGGTAGAAGTGGATCCGCAGGAGTACATCTTGGGGGATAGTTTCTTCCAGGTGGTGTGGTTTTGGAATCCTGGGTATATGGTCAATAGTAAGCTCAATAGGGGACAGCTCAGGTAGTAGCGTGGAGAACATAGTGCTAGCATATTTGTGCAGCTGTGCGGGGGGATGGATTCAGGTATGCCACATATTTTATTGTTATTGTGGCGAGAGCATTCCTCGAGATCTGCCAACTTTACCTTGATCCACACAGTATCATCTTTTTGTACCATATATGCATCCACCAAGTCATTCACAGTGTCAGTGCATTCCTCCATTTTATTTTCCATATACTGCACTCTTTCTCCCATATGCCTCATATCTGTAGAGAATTTGTAAATCAGGGAGGATAGATTAGTCATGAGAGAGGATGGTAATGACAGGATCATGTCCTTCATTGTAGTATCAAGTACAGGCTGTCCTGAGGTAGGAGCGGCAGCTATGGAGGATTGCAGGAAGGATATTGCATGTTCATTATGCAGATCATTACTCACTGTGGTCTTGGCCTGGTGTGAAGGATTCATCCGCATCTGGGAAACCGGGAAAAGCTGAGGAGTGTTGTTGGAGAAAGATGATGCTAATCCCCTCTCTATTTCTCCTGGATTGTCGACTGGAAGGTCATTGTAGGCTGATGGTGGTCACGCCGCGGCTCCGGCTGCTCCATTTTGTCTCCTTCCCTGCAGATAAGCGGGCTGGAAGAAGAAGGCCATAAGCTTCTGCGGGCACCTCTCGTCCTTTCTTTTGTGGGACATCTGGTCGATGGGGTCCACGGGAGTGTGAGAGCTGCTGTAGAGTCTCGATGGGGCTTAATTCTTGCCCTTTTGCGGTGGTTGTCTGGCCGGCTGATGAGAGCTCCAGGCTTAGGCTGCCATCTCATGTGCACGCAAGCCACGCCCCTGTTCCTTCTTTTTTGATGACTTCCAATAACATAGACCCAAGTGTATCTCTTTGAGACACAAAAGCATGGTTCACATTATTTGTTAATTAAATATTTTTTTTCATATAATCTTTATTTTGAAAAATTTTCAGACATGTAATTAAGTAGACATGTAACCAGACATAGAAGTAGTAGAGGATATGACATGACAGGTTATAAAATGATGGGTCCCATATCAGGTGTAGGCCGACCACATGAAAATAACCCAAAGATGGACACCATTTAGGGAATCATCCTGGGGGAATTGTTATCAACATTTTATAATTATGATATGAACTCTAACATCAATGGATCACCCCTATCATCCCTATCCGGTACATTGCTATAAAGGATGCGTATCTCTAATGAGAGGTAAACCTGAGACCGCACATTTAGACCCTGGGCCCATCACCACATGGAACAAAGTGGGGTAAGGGAAACACATTTAAGTAAGAGAGAAAAAACAAAAATAAAATAAAAATAAAATAAGATAGTACTGTGTCCTTAATCTGAAAAGAACCAAAAAACATCTGTCAGCGTGGTAGGCTAAGGTAATCTGTGACAAATCTGCCAGAGTTCTACTGTCTCTGAGCCTGTTTGGCTCTCTGGTGCCCCGCACTCTCCCCAACCCAGCTCCATCAAACAGAGGGAGCCGCGGCCGTTGAGGGCCCCTGAGCAGATAGCCCAGGTGGGTTTGCATAATTTATCCAGGTAGCCCACATGGAGTAAAACTTCTCGTATCTATCTTTATACTGTGCCATCCACTCCTCTGTGGCCTTAATTTGATTAACTAAAGCCACCCATTCAGCTCAAGTAGGTATACAGGGCGTTTTCCAATGGATTGGGATTAAGCGCCGAGCCGCATTAAGCAGATGGGGTAGTACGGATTTGCGGTATTGGGCAAGAGGAATGGTGAGAACGTGCAGCAAGGATTCCAACGGGGAATCTGGGAGCTCCAGGTCCAGAATAATCTTGATCTGAGCATGGATATCCAACCAAAAGGGCCGTAATTTAGGGCATTCCCACCAGATGTGAAGGAATGAGCCTCTGAGGCCACATTCTCTCCAGCAGGCATCTGAAAGGGAAGGATATATCTTCGTGAGCTTGGAGGGTACTCTATACCACCTAGTCAAAATTTTATAACTATTCTCCTGCATTTTCGTATCCACCGTGCTCGAGTGGGTCAGTTTATATATATGTTCCAGCCGAGGCTCTGTGAAGATGTGCTGAAGGTCTCCCTCCAATTCTCTAATGAACCCCGGCTTCACCCCAGTATGCATGTTCAACAATAGGTCATATAGTACTGAAATGGCATGGGGAATAGCCGAGTCTGCCACACATAAACGCTCCAATGGTGAGGTTGAAGTAGGTGACTAGACTCCCTGTGGAAGACTGTTGATAAAGTGCCTAAGCTGTCTGTAACGCCATTCATCCATAGGGAAAGAGCCATGCTGTTCCCTTAACACGGTCAGTGTCAACAGGCCATGGTCCTGAACAAATCTGCCACATCTGGACTCTCCATCAGCCGCCCAGGACCTAAAGAAGGATGGATGTTCCCCAGGAGCGAACCAGGGGAAGCCGCTTAGGGGCGCCAAGGGGGAGATCGGTAGTGCGAGCTTTCCTTCCCTGTTCAGGGCATCCCAGGTCGCCAAGGCGTGGGCAGCCAGTGGAGAAACCAGCATCGAGAGACCTCTATGTTCCCGGGGGACCCAGGGGGCATGCAATAAGTTTCGACCTGCTAGAAACTTGTCCAGGGGCACGCATAGTTTATAAGGGTATTATGATACCAATATTAAAATACGTTGTAGAGCTACGGCTTTATAGTAATTGCAAACTACGGGTACCCCTAAACCTCCCCTTGTTTTGGGCCGCTGTAACGTACGGAGAGCTAGCCGAGGACATTTCCCACCCCATATATATTTAATTTTAATAACAGTCTATTTTAATTAATAAATAGACTGTTGAGGGTTGAGAAGAAAGTCCTAGGAAGAGCAATCGGCACCATCTGCAGGAAAAACAATATACGAGGTAACACGTTCATTTTGAGAACACTGACTCGGCCCATCCACGAAAATGCTGCCCTATCCCATCTTTTTATGATCTATTTTAATAGTAGCAAGAAGCGGTGTATAGTTGCATTCATAAAGCCGGGAACAACTCGTGGGCAAGTATACCCCCAAGTATTTCAGGGCAGTTGGGCACCACGTAAATGAGAAAGCAGATTGTGTGCAGCTGTGTACACAATCCCGGGGGAATATTTAGTGACAGAATTTCAGACTTGTTATAGTTTATCTTGAAATTAGATAATAAGTTAAATGCTTTCAGCTCTGCCATAATGTTAGGTAACGATATCAGGGGATCAGAGACATAAAACAGGATGTCGTCTGCGTAGGCGGATAACTTATGTTCCGTCGGACCTACCCTAAAGCCCCTGATATCGCTATTGAGGCGGATCCTATTGAGCAGCAGTTCGAGGGTTAGAGCAAATATGAGGGAGGATACCGGGCACCCCTGGCGTGTCCCATTACTAATCGGAAAGGTATCGGACAGTAGCCCATTAATCTTCACCCTGGCAGTCGGAAAGCTATACAGAGAGAATATCCAAGCCATAAAATTGGTCAGCACCGTTTTCATGTAGGTCCAGTCCACCCTATCAAACGCTTTCTCAGCGTCAGTGGAAAGCAAGAGACAGGGGGAGGTCGTCCCCTGAGATTCAACAAAAGGTATCAATTGGAGAGCCCTATTTGAGTTATGCCTAGCCTCTCTGCCTGTAATAAATCCTGTCCGGTCAGGGTGGATCACCGTCGGGAGGATCGGCTTGAGTCTATTGGCCAATTTTTTGGCCAAGATCTTAATATCGGTGTTCAAAAGTGATATAGGTCTATCATTTCCTGGCAAAGTGTGGTCTTTCCCCTCTTTTGGGAGAACTGTAATGTGCGCCATTAGTGCTTCTGAGGGCATTACCATACCAGAGGCCAAGGCCGTGAAATAGGCACACATGGGATTAGAGAGCACCTCAGAATTTTTCTTGTAGTAGGTGTTAGAATAGCCGTCTGGGCCTGGGCTTCTCCCATTAGGGAGGTCTTTCACTACCGCCTTGATCTCCGATACATAAATGGGGGTATCTAATTGTTTGCCAATGGTGGCCTCTAGTTGTGGGGAGTTGGCCTCTGTGAGATATTGAAGAATACGTTCGACCCGTTGGGGTTCCGAAGAACCGGGCAAGGCTCCTGGGAGATGGTACAACTGTATATAATATTCCCTAAATGCGTTTGCTATTTTTGAGGAGTGGACAACTGAGGCACCCGTCGTGGAGGTGAGTTTATGTATGTGTCCAGTGGCCCGTTGTTGCTTAAGGGCTCTTGCCAGCAACCTCCCACATTTATTACCAAATTCATAGAATTTGTGCGCCAAATGTTGTATACGTGCCTTAATTTTGGTGTCTAGTAGAGTAGCTAATTCCTGTCTAAGGGCAGATAACACTGACGCCATACTAGGGGTAACATTTTTCTTATGTATGAGTTCCGCTGAACGTATTTTGGCTAAGAGGGTCTGTAATTCCCCTTCCCTGGCTTTTTTCAGTCTTGTCCCCTGGGAAATCACTGCCTTATGACCCCCCCAAATGGATCCCATGCCCACCTTGCCTGGTTTATTCTCTGCAAAGTACAGATAGATGGTGTCTGAGACTTGTTTCAAAGCAACTGCATCATCCAATATGTTGTCGTTCAAACGCCAGCTCCATGTCCGAGCCTCCGCTGATAAGGGATGCAAGGAGATGGAAACCGGCACATGGTCAGAGATGGTAATAGAACCTATGGAAGCTCCAGCTAAGGAGTCAAGAGAGTACTGGTCCATCATCAAAAGATCTATGCGGGTATAAGTATTATGAGTAGCTGAAAAATAGCTATAATCCCTGTCAGCTAGGTGGAGTAATCTCCAGCAGTCTACTAAATGGTGTGTCAGAAGGGACTTCCTAAAATGCTTCAGAAAGGCAAATGAATGAGTGGAGCGGCCCGACGACGTATCAATAAGTGGATCAGGGCTAACATTAAAGTCTCCCCCCAAAATGAGCTGACCCTCCCGGAAGGCAGACAGGGACTCCAGAGTAGAGTCTAGGAAGGTAAGCTGTTTGTTGTTCGGGGCGTACACAGCTGCAAAAGTAAATTTACGGTTAAAAATGGTGCCTTTAACCAACACAAATCGACCCTCTGGATGAAGCAATTGATCCGTCATGACGAATGGACAATTTTTGTGGATCACTATAGCAACCCCCCCTGATTTAGGGCGGGAGGAATTGCTGAGATACCACGATGCATATAGATGGGTAGGGAGGCGGGGGACCGAGTCAGTGCAGAAGTGTGTTTCCTGCAAGAAAATGACATGCGCCCCCATACGTTTCAACTCAAGCCACAACTTACTGCGCTTTGACGGGAATCCTAGGCCACGTACGTTGTAGGATACGACTTTCAGGACAGCCATGGTGAGAATTCACACAACAGGATCACTAGGCCAGTGGTAGGAGGGAGATGAGACCGACAGCACATCACGGCCGACAGCAAGAAACGCAGTAGGCACATAGAGCATAAGTATGAACCTAAAAGGTAAAGCACAGTTATAGCAGGTGTAAACTTAGCGTAAAAAGAATACAGAAAACAAAAACCGAAACATAAAAAAAAACAAAAAACAGAACGCCCAAAGGGCATAACATAGTGCAACTTCGCCACTGGTCGGGAGCCCCCCCCCCCCCATAGTGAGGAGACGGTGAAGGCCAGCGAGCAGAGGCAATCCCCAAAAAGTGAGCATAATTCCAGAGAGTTGTCCTATTGGGGGAAAGTGGTAAGGCACCAAGAGCAAGTCCACTGGGAGGACCGCAGCCAGTATAAGATACTTAATCTATCCCTAAAACATGGGAAGAAAAATAGTGAGGTTAGTGATACGGCAGCTAAGGGGGGTCAGGTAATGACTGTAAGCAGTTCAGAAGCCATTGGTAGAGAAAACCTCCATTCAAGTCTCTTCCTGTGGAGGATGAGATGTCGGCGTATCTCCAGGGGGGCCTCTACTAGATCCGTGTCGACGTCTGCGGCGGCTTGGTTGCCACGGTTCGGGGCGTGTGGGGAGAGGTATATCTGGAGATGTCCTTCAATCCGGGATATCCACCTGAGGCAGTCCAAGCGACTCCAAGAAGCGGGGTAGGTCAGCTTTACTTCACAAAGTAGATTGTTTTCCATCTTTAGTTGCAGAAAGACTGAACGGGAAACTCCATCTGTAGGGCAGTTGAGCATCTTGTAAGGCCGCCAATAGTGGTTTAAGAGCACGGCGCTGCATCAATGTGCGTCTGGAAAGGTCTGGGAAGAAGGATAATTGGGCGCCATCAAAGTCCACATGTCTAACTTGGTTCATAATGCGTTCCTTGAGTGAGTACTTATGCAACTTGCAAATAATGTCCCTGGGCTTGTCCGGGTCTTCAGAGGGAGGTCGCAGGGCTCTGTGAGCCCAGTCTATTTCAATGTGCTCGGGCGCCTGGCGGCCTAGTATCTGTTTAAAGATCCCTTGCAGAGTGGGTATAATGTCCCTCGGGCCCGTTGCTTCAGGGAGGCCTCTGATGCAAATATTAACCCTGCGGCTCCTGTTCTCAAAATCATCCATTTGATCCAGCAGAGCCTCAAGTCTGCGATCCTGCATTTTACAATGCTCAGTAAGGGCCTGCAGAGTGGGGGTAGTTTTTTCCCATTGTGTCTCCAGGGCCTCTACTCTACCCCCCAAATGTGCTGTGTCTGCCTGCAGATCCTCTATATCCTGTCTCAGGGCCTTCTCCACTCTATTAGCAAACTGCTCTAAGTCAGCCTTGGTGGGGAGAGATAGAATGTGGGATCTAATGTCCCTATCCTCCCAGGGATCACCTCCATTTGTGTGTCTTTCAGCGCTGTCTGAGCTTGAGGGAGAGGAGGGGGGAGGCAGGGTCAGCACAGGCATGTGTGGAGAGCTGATGGGGGATGCATCCCTGGCCGCATGGGAGCTGGGCGCCATCTTGGTTGTACTTGCCGGATCTCTGCAGGCTCCAAAAAAGTTGTCCAGCGATTCGGACCAGTTCCGCGGTGTCCGCTGAGGTTGCGGGGATATCCTGCGCTTCGGTGGCATCCTTTGGGCTGTGTTTCCCCCCCGGGAAAGCTGCCATTCAGGCTAGGTTTGGTGCGGGTCTCACGGAGCTCTGAGAAGGCACGTCCTCACTGCAATTACAGTTGCAAGTCTATTTGGGTACTGTATGTCTGTAGCAGCTTCGCACATCTAGAGAGTGACATTTTTGCCCATTCTTTGCAAAATAGCTCAAGCTCCGTCAGAATGGATGGAGAGCATCTGTGAACAGCAATTTTCAAGTCTTACAAGAAAAAAAGAAAAAAACTGCGCTGTACCCTAAATGATGAGTGCATAAAAATCAATTAACACATATCAAAGTAAATAAATAACAGAGTGAATAAATATCAAATCCAAAGAATATCGTGATAAGTAAGTACTTACTTGTAAGTAATATCGTGATAAGTAAGTAAGCAGCTGCAGGTCCAGGTTACACATTATCAACAGAGGGACCCTTGCTGTACCCATACCAAATCAAGCATATTGGCATAAAAGAAAGGGTTTGGATTCCCTACCTCTTGCTGCTCCTTGTGGATCCTTCTGGCCTATTCCGCCCATTATTCTTCCTCCCCATGCAATGGCTTGTTAGCCACTACTGTAAGGTCCTTCGGAGCCTCCAATCTGTAGTCACCATCTACATATAACCGGGTTGGCGGATCCTCAAACAGAAAACAATTCTCTCACTATTTCTGCCTGGAGACTTCAATTGTGGAGTGCTACCTGTCAAACTAAAGGGCCTTTATTCGTGTGTGATACACCTGTAATGCATATGAACATTCTTTAATATTTGGGTTGGCGTACCGTCCATTGCATGTCCGCAGTCATTATCCATTACATGCTTGCAGTCACTCTGCACAAAGAGAAGCCTCGCTACCAGCTGGACACCTCGATCTGGGTTCTATACAGGCTTAATTTGCTTGCTCTCTGGTAAGCTTGATATTCATGCGGTGGTGGATCACTGTGAGCGGTGTTTAATTTCTGCCTTTTCACATTTACCTTCACTGAGAAGTAATTTGGAGACTTTCTCCTTACTTTCATAAGAAGAATTACTGGATTTTTCACCTCATGAACTTGGCGATGCATTATTCACCTGTGCACTCATGATCTTATATACTTACTTATTACAATATTCTTTGGATTTGGGTATTAGGGTACAGCGCAGTTTTTTTTCTTTTTTTCTTGTATGGTTGTGTGTATCCCACAGTTGAACTGCTGCTTTTGTTTGGGGAATTTTCAAGTCTTGCCACAGATTTTCAATTGGATTTAGGTTTGGACTTTGACCGGGCCATTCTAACACATGAATATGCTTTGATCTCAACCATTCCATTGTAGCTCTGGCTGTATGTTTAGGGGCGTTTTCCTGCTGGAAGGTGAACCTCCATCTCATTCTCAAGTCTTTTGCAGACTCGTAACAAGTTTTCTTCTAAGATTGTCCTGTATTTGGCTCCATCCATCTTCCCATCAACTCTGACTAGCTTTCCTGTCCCTGCTGAAGAAAAGCATCCCCACAACATGATGCTGCCACCACCACCATGTTTTTAATGGTAGGGATGGGGTGTGCAGGGTTAGTTTTTTGCCACACATAGCATTTTGCTTTTAGTCCACAAAGTTCAATTTTTGTCTCATCTGACCAGAGCTTTCTTTTTGACACTCTTCCATAAAGGCCAGATTTGTGGAGTGCACGAATAATAGTTGTCATATGGACAGATTCTTCCACCTGAGCTGTGGATCTCTGCAGTTACCATGGGCCTCTTTGCTGCTTCTCTGAATAATGCTCTCCTTGCCTGGCCTGTTAGTTTAGGTGAACAGCCATGTCTTGCAGCTGTGCTACACTCTTTCCATTTTCAGATGATGGATTTAACAGTGCTCTGTGAATTGTTCAAAGCTTGGGATATTATTTTATAACCTAACCATGCTTTCAACTTCTCTACAACTTTTTCCCTGACCTGTCTGGTGTGTTCCTTGGGCTTTGATGAGGTTTGTTCACTAAGGTTCTCTAACAAACCTCTGTGGGCTTCACAGAACAGTTGTATTTAGACTGTTATGGAAATTTGTAAGTTCTGTATATAATTGTATTCTATTTTGTATGTATTGCACACTGCCCTCACTGTGCACACAGCACTAATAATGTTTTCAGTACATGTTTGCATTCTTTCGAGTCCTGATTAGAATTAGCCTGCCAATGTAATGCCCCTTGTTACCATAAACGTACAATTGTAATATTAATGTGATACCTACGTAATCATATGTATAAAAACCTTCAATTGCGTTATAATAAAGCAGAACAGTTATTTGGAAAGATGCTGAGCGTATCTTTTGTGTCTGTTCCGTACTGCAGTAGTTATTATTAATTTGGAACCACTAATCAATATGAGGATAGGAGTTGCCTATCTATAAAATGTCCAGCTCAGGTAGCGAGCTTTGCCTAGGAGAGGATTTACAGGTGACCCTGAGTATCTGAAACGAGGAGCTTGAGACGATCCGGGAATTTCTGATAATCAGCAGGCTGAGGTAAGCCTTTTGCTTACATTTGAGTTATCAGACTTCCTTGATCTTTAAGGTATTTTCGGGACAAAGGGTATCTATTATTTCTCCCCTTAATCGAACTGTATTGATTGGTGGTTATATGTTATGTTGTCACTGTCTACTGTCCATCGGAGTGTTATAGCTAAGAAAGGGAAGAATAGTGCTGTTCACAGGTATATGTAGTACACATCTGCTAGATAAAGTAGTTTAGAGGCAAGGAGGGTATAGGCACAGATAGAGAAGACTGGCTAGTCATTATGGGCATTAAATTAAGTAAGGGAATGAAGGGTAAGAGACCCTCAAAAATGCTCAGCACAAGAGGTGAGCTATATATGAACCCAAGGTGCGGTTCCGCCTATACTGAGCCTCTAGATTAATGGTTAAAATGGACAGGGATCCACAATGGGTAACTGGGTTACCACCAAAGTCCACAGGGACTAAGAATCATGCAGAGTAAACAGCTAGAGAAACAGCTATCTATGTGAGTAGGATGGATCAAGGGTGACAATTAACACTAGACAAAAAGGGACATTTTCATGTTAAGTTGTGGGATGAATTTGGGGTCAGTAGGGATGAGCTTCGAGTTCGATTTGAACTCATGTTCAACTCGAACATCGGCTGTTTGCCAGTTCACCGAACAGCGAACAATTTGGGGTGTTCGCGGCAAATTCGAAAGCCACGGAACACCCTTTAAAAGTCTATGGGAGAAATAAAAAGTGCTCATTTTAAATGGCTTATATGCATGGTATTGTCATAAAAAGTGTTTGGGGACCTGGGTCCTGCCCCAGGGGACATGTATCAATGCAAAAATAAGTTTTAAAAACGGCCATTTTTTTGGGAGCAGTGATTTTAATAATGCTTAAAGTGAAACAATAAAAGTGTAATATTCCTTTAAATTTCGTACCTGGGGGGTGTCTATAGTATGCCTGTAAAGGGGCACATGTTTCCCGTGTTTAGAACAGTCTGACAGCAAAATGACATTTCAAAGGAAAAAAAGTCATTTAAAACTACTCGCGGCTATTAATGAATTGTCGGTTCGACAATACACATAAAAGTTCATTGATAAAAACGGCATAGGACTTCCCCACAGGGGAACCCTGAACCAAAATTTAAAAAAAAAATGGCATAGGGGTCCCCATAAATTCCATACCAGGTCCTTCAGGTCTGGTATGGATATTAAGGGGAACCCCGTGCCAAAATTTTAAAAAAATGGCGTGGGGGTCCCCCTCAAAATCCATACCAGACCCTTATCCAAGCACACAACCAGGCAGGCTGCTGAAAAAGAGGAGGGGATGAGAGAGTGCCCCCTCCCTCCTGAACCGTACCAAGCCACATGCCCTCAACATTGGGAGGGTGCTTTGAGGTAGCCCCGAAAGCACCTTGACCCCATGTTGATGAGGACAAGGGCCTCATCCCCACAACCCTTGGCCGCTGGTTGCGGGGGTCTGCGGGCGGGGGGCTTATCAGAATCTGGAAGCCCCCTTTAACAAGGGGACCCCCAGATCCCGCCCCCCTGTGTGAAATGGTAATGGAGTACAAAAGTACCCCTACCATTTTACAAAAAAGTGTTAAAAATGACAAGAGACAGTTTTTGACAATTTCTTTATTTAAAGTCTTCTTCTTTCCATCTTCTTCGGGTCCTTTTTCATCTTCCTTCGGTTTCTTCCTCAATCTTCTTCTTCCTCTGGTCCTTCCTCCGATCCTCTGCTTCTTGCTCCGGTGTTCTTGTCCGGCATCTTTCTCCGCAGCGTCTTCTTCCTCGCTTCGTTCTTGGGCCGCTCCGCATCCATGGGAGGCTCCCGCTGTGTGATGCTTCTCTTCTTCTGACATTTCTTATATAACGGAGGGCGGGGCCACCCGGTGACCCCGCCCCCTCTGATGCACAGGGACTTGATGGGGACTTCCCTATGGCTTTCCCCGTGATGTCAGAGGGGGCGGGGTCATCCAGTTACGTAAGACCTGAAGAAGATGGAAAGACTTTAAATAAAGGAATTGTCAAAAACTGTCTCTTGTCATTTTTAACATTTTTGACACTTTTTTTGTGAAATGGTAGGGGTACTTTTGTACCCCATTACCATTTCACACAGGGGAGGTGGGATCTGGGGGTTCCCTTGTTAAAACCCCCCGCCCGCAGACCCCCACAACCACCAGCCAAGGGTTGTGGGGATGAGGCCCTTGTCCTCATCAACATGGGGACACTGTGCTTTGGGGGCTACCTCAAAGCACTCTCCCAATGTTGAGTGCATGTGGCCTGGTACGGTTCAGGAGGGGGGGCGCTCTCTCGTCCCCCCCTCTTTTCCTGCAGCCTGTCAGGTTGAGTGCTCGGATAAGGGTCTGGTATGTATTTTTGGGGGAACCCCACGCCATTTTTTTAAAAAAATTTGGTGCGGGGCTCCCCTTAAAATCCATACCAGACCTGAAGGGCCTGGTATGAAATTTAGGGGGACCCCCACGCCATTTTTTTTAAAATTTTGGTTCGGGGTTCCCCTGTGGGGAAATCCCATGCCGTTTTTATCAATGAACATTTATGTGTATTGTCGGACCGACAATTCATTAATAGCAGCGAGGAGTTTTAAATGACTTTTTTTCCTTTGAAATGTCATTTTCCTGTCACACTGTTCTAAACATGGGAAACATGCGCCCCTTTACAGGCATACTATAGACACCCCCCAGGTATGAAATTTAAAGGAATATTACACTTTTATTGTTTCACTTTAAGCATTATTAAAATCACGGCTCCTGAAAAAACGTCCGTATTTAAAACTTTTTTTTGCATTTATACATGTCCCCTGGGGCAGGACCCAGGTCCCCAAACACTTTTTACGACAATAACTTGTATATACTGTACTATAAGCCTTTAAAATTAGCACTTTTGATTATTCATGTTCGAGTCCCATAGACTTTAACGGTGTTCGAACAAATTTTTTGCCTGTTCGCATGTTTTGGTACGAACCAAACAGGGGGGTGTTTGGCTCATCCCTAGGGGTCAGGCGCTACAGCTAGTAAAGTCAAAAAACAGAGAAATTAGAGTTAAAACAGAATACTTTATATGTTGTCAGATGGGAAGTTGGGATAAGCAATATGGCTGCCCATCTGATCATAGAATCATAGAAGCTAGAGTATGTGAAATATGGGATTACAATACATGACATGCAAAGGATATCAGAACAAAATAAGGAAAGCAGAAGTTAAGCAAGGAAATATTAAAGAGTTAAAAGAAAGTGAGAGAATGATATGCATGTATTGCGTACAAATGGGAAAAATGCAAGCAATTTTAGAGAGATATTCATGTATGTGTGTGAATGCTGGAACCTTTAGTTCTATCTCTTGTGTGTGTCATGTATGCAGATGTGACCCCCTCCTTTGCACTCTCCTGAAAGAATGTGGCTGGGATGAGAGGTCAGTGGTAAGCTGGAAGGATAACATGCCAATTTCAGTTTTTTAGACAAAACATTTATAACAAAATGTGTCGGGTTAACGAATCTAAAGATAAACAATGTGATCACAATTATTTTTTAATCTGTTTTCCAAACATGGTAAAATAAAGGTTACATTTAACCGTGTATTACACAAATTGAATATCCTTTGATAATGGAAACAGTGCATTTAAAAAAGGGAAATTAAGTAAAATTAAGTAATATGTCCCCCTTTAAGGAAATTTATCTGTGTATATATATTGGTGTGTGATAGTGAAATTATCATTTGAGTATTCATTTCTAATATGAGTTTAACAATTTTATTAATAATATAAATATATTGAAACTGGTTTAGACAACCTTTGGTTGGAAATTAAATCTTAAGGTCTGATAATAATTTGATGTGCGGTCCATGATGTGAGAGTAATAATAAATAAAATTTAAATATAAACAGACCCATCACATCAAGTCCACACACCCTGTTAGAATAGATGCCACCTGCAGCCAGTTGTTTTATAGTTTTTGATGTGGCTGAGAGCTTTCTGGTCCATCAGATTGTTGGTCCTTTTGTTTTTATTTATTTTTATTTTTGAAATCCAAAGAAGACTGTGTGGATTGTGAAATGATGTGCCCCTTTTCCTTGTAAGTGCCGTAGTATAAGCAGAAGAATATTTTGGATTTATGGACATCTCTGCACAGCCGCAGGGTATTGTTATAATTTATTATAATATTGCCAGGAAAAAGTTGTCTTTTTGAAACACGGAACTGGAGTTCTTACACAAACAGCATGATAGAAAACAAGCCATTGTAATATATTTATGCAAGCTGGACCTAGTAATGAAGGGTTCACCCCCATATATCAGAGCTGTAGCTTTTATGCAAAGGTGCTATTAGACAAAGTTAGATACTATTTTGGTCAAATATTTAATTTTTAACGGTCCCACATTCTGCGCAGCAAATATACAGCAAGCTAAGTGTTTGTCTAATGAAAGGTTCGAAATATGAATTTGTTTTGTTTATGCACAAATCTAACAATGAAAAATGCATACATTTGAATTCAGCCACCTTATGGCCTCTATTGGAGGAGGCTGGAGGCAAAGGAAAACCACATGTTTTAAATTGATGATGTAGGAATCAGCTGCTGTGAGCCCAGTGCAGGACACACTCCCTGAAGACCCAGATATTTAATTTTTTGTAGATTTGATCCCAGTTTTATACTAAGGATGGCAATACCCATACTGAGTATGCAGTTTATCAACCAGAAGTATACTCTGTATTTAGAGTCATTGGATCCCCAGCTCAAGAAGCAGAGATCCATGTTTTAGCAAAGCCTGTGAGCCATAAAAAAGTATATATTTATATAGATAGTCCCGGACACTTGCTGGTTCTGTGCAACTCACAGATTCCACCCTAGTTATGGCCCAGTATAGCTGGGATTAATAATTCAACTTTAAGGACCCCAGAACGAGAAGAACAAGTGGTCCACAGGGGGCAAGTTCTTATGAAACAGGACTTTGGAAAAGGTGATCATTTATGTCTGCCAGCCACTCTTTTCCCTCCAGCTTGACACATGGACCATGTCATCAGTCACAAGCAGTTATGGCTGCCTTAGTAAATGAGCATGGGATAGAGCCAGGGTTCACCACATTTGTTTTTATAACATACCACTCCTTGTTTTACCTGTTACCAAAGGTGTTACCAAAAGCTGAACATCCCTTCCAGAGATTACAAAAATATATATCCAGATGCCCAAGTCAGGATCTTACGAGTATGCATTTTGTCTGTATGGAAATGTTTTCTGGATGTCCAGTGGCAAATGCTACTGCAAAGGCCACAGTAAAAGGTGTTATCAGAAGTAGTTTGAAAGTACAGAGTGCCAGAATCTACAGAGAGTAACAGATGAAATCATTTTTATAGGAGAGTCCTTACTAGAAGTTTTGATGTCTTATTCTTACATTCCCTACTGTCTACAAAGTGAAAAAGTAGAGTAAGAAACTAGAAAACTTTTGCCTGAATGTTTTCTTATATTTTATCAAGCCCCTAAGGGGGATGTTGGACTCTCTCCCTATGGGATTTGGTTTGGGAGAGTGTTACTCATTTGCTTATATTTTCTTTCAGCAGCTGCATCCAATTCCATTTGGATCTCACATAGAATGTTGCTGATCTTTTAAGGTTTTTGACAAACTCATTTATGTGTTTTCTCCCCAATTCCAGATCCTAAAAGTTTGGAAGGATCTAAAACTAAAGCCAGTTGACTTGTGGATTGTTAAGAGACATTTATATATAAAGAAATGTTTGGAGACTCAATACAGCATCTATTTTATGTACAGTTGTGCAAAACTTAAAGGAAAAGTCACCTGGATCCACACCAGACACTGCAAACATGACTAAATTAAAGAATTCTCTGTGTTTGATTTGTTTCCCTCTTTGAATCACAGTCTAGGGTACTTTTTGATTCAATTACTTTAATTGTAAGGGATATATATACATATATATATATAATGTGATTTGAAAAGTAGTTTAGCCATGTTGAAGTCATATTTGTCTTTTGTACATCTTCCATTCTAGGTAGAATTGTATGTGTTTACATGTGCTGATAAGTCAGCATGCCAACAATTTAGCCAGAAGACCGTTCTGGCCACAGGAGTGTACAGCCAGTACTCTGTAAATATGTCTTATCAATCATTTGTTTTTCACAATGAAAAGTCATTTTGTAATGAAAAAGCCGCTCAGCTATTTTTTTTTCCACAATGGAGTTTTTGCCTCTTTGACCAGGACTACCTCCACCAGTGGAGAATCCAGGTTAAAGGTGATAGCAGGTATGGTTAGTGATCAAAACAGAGGAGATTGTTAAGGAAATTTGTAAGTTCTGTATATAATTTTATTCTATTTTGTATGTATTGCACACTGCCCTCACTGTGCACGTGGCACTAATAATGTTTTCAGTACATATTTGCATTCTTTCGAGTCCTGATTAGAATTAGCCTACCTATGTAATGCCCTTTGTTACCATAAACATACAATTGTAATATTAATGTGATACCTACGTAATCATGTGTATAAAAACCTTCAATTGTGTCATAATAAAGCAGAACAGTTATTTGGAAAGAAGCTGAGCATATCTTTTGTGTCTGTTCCGTACTGCAGTAGTTATTATTAATTTGGAACCACTAATCAATATGAGGATAGGAGTTGCCGATCTATAAAATGAGATTAAGTTACACACAGGTGGACTTTATTTACTAATTAGGTGACTTCTGAAGGCAATTGGTTCCACTAGATTTTAGTTAGGGGTATCAGAGTAAAGGGGGCTGAATACAAATGCACGTCACACTTTTCACAAATTTATTTGTAAAAAATATTGAAAACCAGTTATCATTTTCCTTCCACTTCACTATGAGTGTTATATCATTATATCATATCATATAATGGTATATCACATAAAATCCCAATAAAATACATTTATGTTTTTGGCTGTAACATGACAAAATATGGAAAATTTAAAGGGGTATGAATACTTTTTCAAGGCACTTTAGACTTATATTAAACCTGAATTGCATGGATAAAAAAATCTTTAATTAAGATGTACCTACCCTTTTCCTTGGTAGCAGGTGTTTTCCTCTCTGTCTCACACTCCTGGGTTACATTGTACAGGAGAGCTCTAACCTTCCCCTACTTTACTATAGAAAAGCATTTTTCTTTCTGTCCTTGCAGTTGGAGATGTACTATCACATCCTGCCTGGTGAAACCATTGTAATCAGAACAGTGGGGAAATCTTTCTAAAGGAGTTCTAGATAGCTGTAAAACCTGACAGAAGGTCCACCCCTTCACCTCTTAATTTGAAAATAAGTTTTAGATGGACATATACTGTCAACAAATCAGTGCTGTGTCACTGTAGTGACACTGTACTGATCTGGGGGGAAGGGGGGATGATCAGGATTTTTTTCAGGATTTTTTCAGGATTTTTATTACATTCTCTCACCAAAGAAAGTGCAGTGTCACTATGATGACAAGATTGAATATCATTGCCACCAACCATTGTCTCTGTTTACCGCCACAGCAGTACAATGTCACATGACCATATTCCATATAGTCCATGTTTCGAATTCCAAATTCCGTGTTCCAAATTTGAAATTCCATATTCCATGTTCTGAATGTCAAATTCCGTGTTCCAAATTCAGAACTCCAAATTCCGTGTTCCGTATTCCAAATTCCAGATTCCAGATTCAATGTTCCAAATTCCAAGTTCCAAATTTAAAGACTTGTTTTCCATATTCCGTGTTCCATGTTTTTAATTCCAAATTCTGTGTTCAATGTTCCAAATTCCGTGTTCCAAATTCCAATTTCCGTGTTCCAAATTCCGTATTCTGAATTCCAAATATATTGTACTGGTGTGACAGTGATCATGTACAATGACTGGCTGCTCTGATATCATTGAATATCAGTGCCACCAACCATTGTCTCAGTTTATCGCCACAGCTGTACAATATCACCTGACCATATTCCATATATTCCATATTCCAAATTCCATATTCCATATTCCAAATTGCGTGCTCCGAATGCCAAATTCCATATTTCAAATTCCGTGTTTCGAATTCCAAATTCCGTATTCTGAATTTCATATTCCCTATTCCGAATTCCAAATTCAGTATATCGTAATCGATGTTCCATGTTTCGAATTTCAACTTCCATATTCTGTGTTCCATGTTCCGAATTTCAACTTCCATATTCCGTGTTCCATGTTCCAAATTTCAAATTCCGTGTTCCATGTTCCGAATTCCAAATTCTGTATTCTGAATTCCAAATTCCGCTTTCCAAATTCTGTATTAAAAATTCCATTTTCCAAATTCCATATTCCGTATTCCATATTTCGTGTTCCATGTTCCGATTTTCAAATTCCATGTTCCAAATTTCAAATTCCATATTCTGTGTTCCGAATTCCAAATTCCAAATTCCGTATTCCATATTCCGTGTTCCATGTTCCGAATTTTAAATTCCATATTCTGTGTACCAAATTCCAAACTCCAAATTCCAAATTCCGTATTCTGTATTCCAAATTCCAAATTCTGTATTCTGTGTTCTGAATTTCAAATTTCGTATTCCGTGTTCCAAATTCCATGTTCCAAATTCCATGTTCCAAATTCCATATTCAAAATTCAATTTTCCATGTTCCGAATTCCAAATTCCGTATTCCGTGTTCCATGTTCTGAATTCCAAATTCTGTATTTCGAATTCCAAATTCTGTATTCCGAATTCCAAATTCTGTATCCTGAATTCCAAATGCCGCGTTCTATATTCAAAATTCCGTATTCAAAATTCCATTTTCCATGTTCCGTATTCTGTGTTCCATGTTCCTAATTCCAAATTCCGTGTTCCATGTTCCGAATTCCAAATTCCAAATTCCAAATTCTGTATTCCGAATTCCATATTCTGTGTTCCATGTTCCGAATTCCAAATTCCAAATTCTGTATTCCATGTTCCGAATTCCAAATTCTGTGTTCCATGTTCCAAATTCCTTATTTAAAATTCAATTTTCCATGTTCAGAATTCCAAATTCCGTATTCCATGTTCTGAATTCAAAATTCTGTATTCAAAATTCCATTTTCCATGTTCCGAATTCCAAATTCCGTGTTCCAGGTTCCAAATTCCAAATTACGTGTTCCATGTTCCGAATTCCAAATTATGTATTCCGAACTCCAAATTCCAAATTCTGTATTCTGAATTCCAAATTCTGTATTCCAAATTCCAAATTCCACGTTCCATGTTCCAAATTCCGTATTCAAAATTCCATTTTCCATGTTCCGAATTCCAAATTCCGTATTCCATGTTCCAAATTCCAAATTCCGTGTTCCATGTACCGAATTCCAAATTCTGTATTCTGAATTCCAAATTCTGTATTCCAAATTCCAAATTCCACGTTCCATGTTCCAAATTCCGTATTTAAAATTCCATTTTCCATGTTCCGAATTCCAAATTCCGTATTCCATGTTCCAAATTCCAAATTCCGTGTTCCATGTACCGAATTCCAAATTCTGTATTCTGAATTCCAAATTCCATATTCCAAATTCAGTATTCCGAAATCCAAATTCCGTGTTCTATGTTCCCTATCCAAATTCCGTGTTCCATGTTCCAAATTCCATATTCCAAAATCCAAATTTTGTGCTCCAAATTCTGTGTACTGTGTTCTGAATTCCATGTTCCATGTTCCGAATTCCAAATTCTGTGTCCCATGTTCCGTGTTCCAAATTTCACGTTCCTTGTTCCAAATTTCAAATTCAGAATTCCATGTTCCAAATTCAAAATTTCATATTCTGTGTTCCGTGTTCCAAATTCCATATTCCAAATAGCAAGTTCCATGTTCCGAATTCCAAAATCCATGTTCCGTGTTTCAAATTCCAAAATCCATGTTCCGTATTCCAAATTCCATGTTCCATGTTCCGAATTCCAAATTCTGTGTTCCGTATTCCATTTTCCGTATTCCAAATTCCGTATTCCAAGTTCCGTGTTCCATGTTCCGAATTCCAAATTCCATGTTCCAAATGCTGTGTTCCAAATGCTGTGTTCCACATTCCGTATTCTGAATTCCGTGTTCCAAATTCCAAATTCTGTGTTCCAAATTCCGCATTCTGAATTTCAAAAAAGTGTGTTCTGTGTTCCATGTTCCAAATTCCAAATTCCAAGCTATGTGTTCCGTGTTTCAAATTCTGAATTCCGGGTTCCGAATTCCAAATTCTGTATTTCAAATTTCGTATTCCAAATCCCAAGTTCCAAATTCCAAGATCTGTGTTCCATGTTCCAAATTCCAAATTCTGTTTTCCAAGTTCCAAACTACAAGTTTCTAATTACAAGTTCCGAATTCCAAATTCCGTGTCCCAAATTCCGTGTTCCGAATTACAAATTCCGTGTTCTGATTTACAAATTCCAAATTCTGTGTTGCGTATTCCAAATTCCATGTTCTGCATTCCATGCTTCAAATTCCGTATTCCGTCTTCCAAATTTCGTGTTCAAAATTCCAAATTCTGTGTTCCGAATTCCAAATTCCGTATTCCAAGTTCCAATTTCCGTGTTCCAAATTCCAAGTTCCGTATTCCAAATTCCATGTTCTAAATTGCAAATTCCGTGTTCTGAATTACATATTCTAAATTCCGAATTACAAATTACATGTTCCTTGTTCCAAATTTTGTATTCCAAGCTCCAAATTACAAGTTCCGAATTTCAAATTCCATGTTCCAAATTCCGTGTTCCAAATTCCATGTTCCGAATTCCAAATTCCAAATTCTGTGTTCCGAATTCCAAATTCCGGGTCCCAATTTTCAAATTTCATATTCCGTGTTCCAAAATCCAAATTTTGTGCTCCAAATTCCGTGTACTGTGTTCTGAATTCCGTGTTCCATGTTCCAAATTCCTTGTTCCATGTTCCAAATTCCAATTTCTGCGTCCCATGTTCCGTGTTCCAAATTCCAAATTCTATATTCCATATTCCGTATGCCAAATTCCAAGTTCTGTGTTCCAAATTCCAAGTTCCGTGTTCCAAATTCCAAATTCAGAATTCCGTGTTCCAAATTTAAAATTCCATATTCTGTGTTCCGTGTTCCAAATTCCAAGATCCGTGTTCCAAATTCTGTATTCCGAATTGCAAGTTCCGTGTTCTGTGTTTCAAATTCCAAATCCCAAAACCCATGTTCCGTATTCCAAATTCCATGTTCTATGTTCCAAATTCCAAATTCTGTGTTCCGTATTCCAAATTCCATATTACGAATTTCAAGTTCCGTGTTCCATGTTCCGAATACCAAATGCCAAATTCCAAGTTCTGAATTCCAAATTCCATGTTCCAAAGTCCATATTCCGTGTTCCAAATTCTGTATTCTGAATTCCAGAATGTTTCATGTTCCATGTTCCGAAATCCAAATTCCAAATTCCAAGCTTTGTGTTCCGGGTTTCAAATTCCGGATTCCAAGTTCCAAATTCCGTATTCCAAGTTCCGTATTCCAAATTCTGTATTCCAAATTTTAAGTTCCAAATTCCAAGATCCGAGTTCCAAGTTCCAAATTACAAGTTCCAAATTACAAGTTCCAAATTCCATGTTCCAAATTCCAAATTCCGTGTTGCGTATTCCAAATTCCGTGTTGCATGTTCCAAATTCCATGTTCCACATTCCATGTTCCAAATTCTGTATTCCGTGTTCCAAGTTCCAAATTCCGTTTTCCTTGTTCCGAATTCCAAATTCTGTATTCCAAGTTCCAAATTACAAGTTCCAAATTCCGTGCTCCAAATTCTGCGTTCCGAATTCCAAGTTCCAAATTACAAATTACAAATTCTGTGTTGCGTGTTCCATGTTCCGCATTCTAAATCCCAAATTCCATGTTCCAAATTCCATGTTCTGCGTTTCATGTTCCAAATTCTGTGGTCCGTGTTCCAAATTCCAAATTTCATGTTCAAAATTCCGAACTCTGTGTTCCGTGTTCCGAATTCTGTGTTCTGTGTTCAGAATTAAAAAAAATCTGTGTTCTGTCTTCCAAATTCCGTATTCCGAATTCCAAATTCTGTGTTCCAGGTTCCAAGTTCCATATTCCAAAAGTTCCAGGTTTCATATTCCAAATTCTGTGTTCCAAATTCCAGATTCCATGTTCCGTATTTCAAATTCCATATTCCAAATTCCAAAGTTCCATGTTCCATATTCCAAATTCTGTGTTCCAAATTCCCAATTCCATTCTCCATGTTCCAAATTCACTGTTCCGAATTCCAAATTCTGTGTTCCAAATTCCATGTTCCAAATTTCAAATTACATGTTCCAAACTTGAAATTCCGTATTCCGTGTTCTGAATTTCAAATTCCTTGTTCCAAATTCAGAATTCCAAATTCCGTGTTCCATATTCCAAATTCCATATACCAAATTCCAAGTTCCAAAATCCAAGTTCCAAATTTAAAGATCCATTTTCCAGATTCATTGTTCCATGTTTTCAATTGCAAATTCCGTGTTCTATGTTCCAAATTCCGTGTTCTGAATTCCGTGTTCCGAATTCCGTGTTCCAAAATTCCGTATTCTGAATTCCAAAAAAATTGTGTTTCATGTTCCTTGTTCCGAATTCCAAATTCCATGTTCCATGTTCTGAATTTTAAATTCCGTATTCCAGGTTTCAAATTCCGTATTCCAAATTCTGTATTGCAAATTCCGTGTTCTGTGTTCCAAATTCCAAGTTCCGTGTTAAAAATTCCAAATTCTGTGTTCCGTGTTCCATAGTCCGTATTCCAAATTCCATGTTCTAAATTCCAAATTCCATGTTCCGAATTCCAAATTCCGTATTCCAAATTCCGTGTTCTGTATTCCAAATTCCATATTCCAAATTCCATATTCTGTATTCCAAATTCCAAGATTTGTGTTTCACGTTCCGTTTTCCATGTTTTGAATTCCAAATCCCGTATTCCGTTTTCCAAGTTCCAAGTTCCGTGTTCAAGATTCCAAATTCTGTGTTCTGTGTGCCAAAGTCCGTATTACAAGTTCCGTGTTCCATGTTCCAAATTCCAAATTCTGTGTTCCATGTTCCAAATTCCTAATTCCGTGTTTCAAATTCCGTATTCCGAATTCCAAAGTTCCATATTCCAAATTCTGTGTTCCGAAATCCAAATTCCGTATTCCGAATTCCAAATTCCGTATTCCAAATTCCATTCTCCATGTTCCAAATTTACTATTCCGAATTCCAAATTCCTTATTCCGAATTCCAAATTCCATTCTCCATGTTCCAAATTCACTGTTCCGAATTCCAAATTCCGTGTTCCAAATTCCATGTTCCGTGTTCCAAATTCCAAATTCTGTGTTCCAAATTTGAAATTCCGTATTCCAAATTCCATGTTCTAAATTACAAGTTCCAAATTTAAAGATCAATTTTCCAGATTTGTTGATCCATGTTTTCAATTCCAAATTCCATGTTCCAAATTCCGTGTTCTGAATTCCGTGTTCCAAATTCCAATTTCCGTGTCCCGTGTTCCAAAATTCCGTATTCTGAATTCCAAAAAAATTGTGTTTCGTGTTCCATGTTCCAAATTCCATGTTCCAAATTTCAAATTCCGTATTCCAAGTTCCAAATTCTGTATTACAAATTCTGTATTAAAAATTCCGTATTCTGCATTCCAAATTCCAAGATCCGTGTTCCAGATTCCATGTTCCGAATTCCAAATCCCATATCCCGTTTTCCAAATTCCAAGTTCCCTGTTCAAAATTCCAAATTCTGTGTTCCTTGTTCTGTAGTCCATATTCCAAATTTCGTGTTCTAAATTCCGCATTCCGTGTTCGCTGTTCCGAATTCCAAATTCCGTATTCCATGTTCCAAATTCACTGTTCAGTGTTTCAAATTCCAAATTCCGTGTTCTGTGTTTCAAATTCCATGTTCCAAATTTGAAATTCTGTATTCCGTGTTCCAAATTCAGAATTCCATATTCCATATTCCTTATTCCAAATTCCAAGTTCCAAAATTCCAAGTACCGTGTTCCAAATTCCAAGATCCATGTTCCGAATTCCAAATTCAGTGTTGCGTGTTCCATGTTCCGTATTCCAAATCCCAAATTCCATGTTCCATGTTCCAAATTCCATGTTCCAGATTCCGTATTCCATGTTCCAAATTTTGTGTTCAAAATTCTGAATTCTGTGTTCTGTTTTCCAAATTCCATGTTTCGTGTTCCGAATTCTGTGTTCCATATTCTGAATTCCAAAAAATTTGTGTTCCGTGTTCCATGCTCCGAACTTCAAATTCCGTATTCCGAATTGCAAGTTTCATGTTCCGAAGTCCAAATTCTGTGTTCCGTGTTTCAAATTCCAAAATTTATGTTCCATATTCCAAATTCCGTGTTCCATGTTCCGAATTCCAAATTCTGTGTTCCGTATTCCATTTTCCGTATTCCAAATTCCGTATTACGAATTTCAAGTTCCGTGTTCCATGTTCCGAATTCCAAATGCCAAGTTCGATGTTCTGAATTCCAAATTCCGTGTTCCAAATTCCATATTCCAAATACTAAGTTCCAAAATTCCAAGTACCGTGTTCCAAATTCCAAATTCCGTGTTCCATGTTCCGTGTTCCAAATTCCATGTTCATGCTCCAAATTCTGTGTTCCGCGTTCCAAATTCTGAATTCCATGTTCCAAATTCCGTGTTCCAAATTCTGTATTCTGAATTCCAAAAAAGTGTTTCATGTTCCATGTTCCGAATTCCAAATTCCAAGCTTCGTGTTCCGTGTTTCAAATTCCGAATTCCGTGTTCCGAATTACAAATTCCATATTCCAAAGTTCCAAATTCCATATTCCAAGATCCATGTTCCATGTTCCGAATTCCAAATTCTTTATTCCAAGTTCCAAATTACAAGTTCCAAATCACAAGTTCCAAATTATATATTCCGTGTTCCAAATTCCAAATTCCGTGTATTGAATTCCAAATTCCGCGTTCGATGTTCCGAATTCCAAATTCCATATTCCATTTTCCAAATTCACTGTTCCGTGTTTCTAATTTCAAATTCTGTGTTTTGTGTTGCAAATTCCAAATTCCGTGTTCCAAATTTGAAATTCCGTATTCCGTGTTCCAAATTCAGAATTCCAAATTCCGTGTTCCGTATTGCGAATTCCAAATTCCGTATTCCGTGTTCCAAATTCCATATTTCAAATTCTGTGTTTCATGTTCCATGTTCCGAATTCCAAATTCTGTGTTCCAAATTCCAAATTCCATATTACATATTCTAAATTCCAAGTTCCAAATTCCAAGTTCCAAAATTCCAAGTTCCGTGTTCCAAATTCCAAGTTCTATGTTCTGAATTCCAAATTCCGTGTACCGAATTCCAAATTCCATGTTGCGTGTTCCATGTTCCGCCTTCCAAATTCCAAATCCCAAATTCCGTGTTCCATGTTCCAAATTCCATGTTCCGCATTCCACGTCCCAAATTCCGTATTCCAAATTCCATATTCCGCATTTCACGTCCCAATTTCCATATTCCGTGTTCCAAATTCCATATTTCGTGTTCAAAATTCCAAATTATGTGTTCCGTGTTCCAAATTCCTTGTTCCTAATTCTGTGTTCCGAATTCTGTGTTCCGAATTCTGTATTCCAAAAAATTTGTGTTCCGTGTTCCATGTTCCAAATTCCAAATTCTGTATTCCGAATTGCAATTTCTCGGGGTGTGTGGCTTTTCTTTGTATTCTTGATTCACTCCCCTAGATTTTCAAGATCAAATCTATTTTTAATAAAAGGCTACATGCATGGTTCCTTAGTCTGGCTCTCCCGTAGGGATTGTGTTGTGCGCAATTTGCTTTGCACCATTTATTATGCTCTTGTTTTGTATAATCATATTCATTTTGTAAATATGTTTTATTTATTTATTATGGTTTTATTGTATATAAGTTGTTGTTTGTAAGATTTTTCAATAAACAAAATTAACCCCTTATGGAACGGCCGCTTCTGCATAGCTTGTAGGCTTTATAACTATTACACAGACTAAATAATATACACTGATTTGAGTTTTTTTTTAACCAAAGAATTACAGAACAATAATTTAGAAAAAAAAAATCTGAATTTTTGGTCTTTATATAGCAAACAATAAAAGACCCAGGGGTGATTAAATATCACCAAAAGAAAGCTCTATCTCATAAAATGGGTATAAAATTCATTTTGGTACAGTGTTGCATGACTGAGTAATTGTTATTCACAGTGTGACAATGAAAAATTAGAAAATAGCCTGGGCAGGAAGGGGGTGAAACAGTCTTGAAGTCGTCAATTATCACATAATATATGAAAAAAAAAAAAAATCACAAAAACATGAACAGTCCCAAACTTTGCACAATGCACTCTTTTGATACAAATAGTTGTGCTCCACAAGAAAGTATATATGTATGCTCTAATTCATCCCAAAGATGTTCTATCAGGTCAGGACTCTGTGCAGGCCAGTCAAGTTCCTCCACCCCAAACTCGCTCATCCATGTCTTTATGGACCTTGCTTTGTGCACTGGTGCTCAGTCATGTTGGAACAGGAAGGGGCCATCCCCAAACTGTTCCCACAAAGTTGGGAACATGAAATTGTCCATAATGTATTGGTATGCAGACGCCTTAAGAGTTCCCTTCACTGGAACTAAGGGGCCAAGCCCAACCCCTGAAAAACAACTCCTCCACCAAATGATTTGGACCAGTGTCCCACTTTTTTGGGATCGGGGGTGTATATACAATTGAATATAATGGATCTATGTCTAATTGATATTGAATACTCCCAGTGGAGCATATTTAAAGCCCCAGTTTTGTATGGCCCTATAAATGAATGAACACCCACACTTAATAAAATATGGGAATAAAACTTTAAAGCAGGGATATGCAATTAGCGGACCTCCAGCTGTTGCAGAACTACAAGTCCCATGAGGCATAGCAAGACTCTGACAGCCACAAGCATGACACCCAGAGGCAGAGGCATGACGGGACTTTTGTAGTAGGTAGGTAGTTTTGCAACAGCTGGAGGTCCGCTAATTGCATATCCCCGCTTTAAAGCTAAAAAGTGTTAAAGTGATTGTTTTCACAAAATACAGGTTTTTTATATTCATAGATCTATGTAATTTAGGTTTTTTAAAATTTTTAGTATGGCGGAGGGGATAGATTACGGTATATATATATCTATATATATACAGATATCTATCTATCTATCTATCTATCTATCTATCTATCTATCTATCTATCTATCTATCTATCTATCTATATCTATATCTATATCTATACACACATACACACACACACACTTACTTTTATTGCAACAGCTAGTTACTATTACATAAGTTTAGGAAGCACATACTAAACATTGTTTTTTGAAGGGCCATGCCGTGAATTATAGTTTTAAAAAAAAAAGGTTCTCCCCTGTGAATCAGCATATAAATTCGCCAGGACTGCAAATCTCAAATTTACAAATGTTTGCTCTTGATAGCAGCAAACTTAAACCTCATGCATACTATGCAGTTTACTTTGGTTACAGTAATAATTGTACCATCCAGCTTATTTTAGAAATGTAGTTATATCATTTTAGTATCTATTTTATGTAATTAAATCTTACTAAATGTGTACTATATTATATGTTTATTTCATCATTCTACGCATTGAGATAAAGCATAAACATTCATATCTTCAAATATAGGATTTCAAATTAAACTTATGGTGGTATGAGTGTGCCCTCTACTGGATGTTTACATATATTGCGCCCAAAGCTCAGTCAGCTCTTAATATTTTAAAGTAATAAATAGTCACCAAAAGGCACATTCCCATTGAGTTCATCCATTAATCATATATGAGCTAGCTAGCAGCAGTGATTTGTGGGAAAAGATACACATTTTATATAATTTGTGTGACTGGGATCTAAATAATTTTTAAAGCAGTTATTTTTCCTGATTTAGGTGACATTTGTTTTTAAATGGTAAACATCCTTCTTAGAAGCTGTTACTCATTCTATGTTACCACTTCACAAAGCATATTTTTATACACGTTTTATTCTGCCCAGATTGCATTGCATAGAATGAATATCTGTATATTACTAGGCAAGTGCAAACTGGAGGAAATAATCATTTTAACTTCTTGGCTTTATACTTCATTTACTGATAGGATATTAAATAAATATCATTTTAAATTGTGTTTAATTATTCACAACAAAAAATTGCCCAGTTGCAACTCTTAGCATATTCTTCTGTTTGAACTGATCATAGCGATGCCAAATATGTACAGTACATATCAATAACTTTTATAACCTGTACCCTAATCCTAACTTCATTATTAAATGTTAGTGTATGTAAAAGATTTTTTTCAGTTTTGGATAAAGTTGGAAAGGGTAGACCTTTTTATCAAGATTTCAACTTGCCTGTGTCCCTATTGGGAACAACCACTCTCTCTATTTATTCTAGTAACCATTGTCTCTGAGTCAGAAAGTAATGAGAATTAAAACATTTTGAGTAATCACTAGAGAATAAAGGTGAGGAAAAACCCTGGCAGGTTGCTTAAACCTTCTCCACTATATCAAAAGAAAACAAAAAAAATACACTTTAATGTGTCTGTGTGTAATATATACTATATATTTACAGTGGGTATAGAAAAGAATCACCCCCCTTTAAGATAAGCAAATATTCCTGCTTTGCAGCCTGAAATAAAGACAGTATGTCAGGGCTGGCTCAGCCCTTCCTTCTCTGAGCTGGCCGCTCAGCTGTCAGCTAATTGCCAGCTCTCATCTCTCTCCACAGTTAACCAGCTGTTGTGATCTGCTCGTCAGTCCCGCCTACTTAAAGATCTCCAGCTCACTTCATTCCTGCCTTCGCCTTGGTCACATCACAAGAAACCATCTCCTGCGTTTAAAGACTGGCTTTGTTGACATCCCTTCTGGCTCCTTATCCTGCTTGCTGTTCCTCTACTTGGATCTCTGACTTCTGGCCTGGCTGATTACCCAATCTGGTTACTGAACTCTGGCTTGGCTGACTACCCGATCTGGTTATTGGACTCTGGCTATGCTTTGACTATGCTTACTTTATTTACCTTTTTATTTTTATTAATAAACAAGTGTGATTTTACTGTACTTCTGTCTCCGTCTGGTTCATGGTTTCTAATACAGACACTGTTTTTGTTTTATCCAGCTGTATTTACTCAGTGCAACTTATAAAATCAAAGTGAAAGATATAACACCAACATGTCAGAAAAAAAAAACAAAAAAAACTCAAAAGCAGATTCACTGAGTTGGAAAAAAGGATCACCCCTCCTAAAAATGACGTCAACTCAATCAGGTGTAGCTAATCACCTTGGCAGACAAAGTCATTTGACTTTCAACTGTGATCAGTTGTAGTAATTTTGATTAGTTCAGCATGAAAATACCTTTCCTGGAGCATTTCATTTCTTGTTAGTGCAACTTAAGCAAACAATCAACTAGGGTGGCAAGGCATTTTCAAAAGATCTCCGGTATAAAAGTTGTGGACAGGCACAAGTCAGGAGATGGATACAAAAAATGTCAAAGGCTTTATCAATGCCTAGAAGCACAGTTAAGTATATGGTACAACACAGACCCTCCCTGGATCAGGACGTTGCTCCAAACTGGATGAAAGAACCAGGAGATACTTGGCCAAAGAGGCTACCAACAGGCCTACAGCAACTCTGAAGCAGTTGCAGGAATTTATGACAGAGTGGTCATTGTGTGTATGTGACAACAATATCATAAATTCTCCACAAATGTGGCTTGTATGGAAGGGTGGCAAGAAAAAAAGCCACTCTTCAAGAAAGGCCTCATGCAGTCATGAGTGAGCTTTGCCAAATGAACCTTGAAGATTCTGAGGCCACGTGGAAAAATGTGTTATGGTTAGAGGAGACTAAAATTGAATTATTGGCCTTAACACGAAACAATATGTCTGGTGGAAATTCAATACAGCTCACCATTAATAGTTACATAATTATATAGTTATATAGTTGGTAATTTTGAATAAAGACAACAGGCTCTCTGGGGACCCTGATGTAAGGAGGGGCTCTCTGAGGACACTGATGTAAGGGGAGCTCTCTGGGGACCCTGATGTAAGGAGGGGCTTTCTGGGGACCATGATATAAGGGGAGGCTGTCTGGGGACCCTGATGTAAGGGGAGGCTCTCTGGGGACCTTAATGTAGTGGGAGGCTCTCTGGGGACCCTGATGTAGGGGGAGACTGAGGACACCGATTTAAGGGGGGCTCTCTGGGGACCCTGATGTAAGGGGAGGCTCTTTGGGGATCCTGATGTAAGGGGAGGCTCTCTGGGCACCCTAATGTAGCGGGAGGCTCTCTAGGGACCCTGATGTAAGGGGAGGCTCTCTGGGGAGCCTGTTGTAAGGGGAGACTCTCTGGGGACCCTGATGTAAGTAGGAAGGCTCTCTGGGGACCTATGCTCATGGCATCATGGGTCAGGTAGAGGGCCCCTTAGCAGAATTTTGCTTAGGGCCCCAGGGAGGTCAGGATCGGCACTGAGTACACCCCTAAGGGAAAATGTCCAAATTGGGCCCAAAGTTTTAATATTTTGTGTGGCCACAATTATTTTCAAACACTGCCTTAACCCTCTTGGGCATGGAGTTCACCAGAGCTTCACAGATTGCCACTGGAGTCCTCTTCCACTCCTCCATGGTGACATTGTATGGTGGATGTTAAAGACCTTGCGCTCCTCCGCCTTCTGTTTGAGGATGCCCCACAGATGCTCAATAGGGTTTAGGTCTGGAGACATGCTTTGCCAGTCCATCACCTTTTCCCTCAGCTTCATTAGCAAGGCAGTGGTCATCTCGGAGGTGTGTTTGGGGTCATTATCATGTTGGAATACTGCCCTGCGGCCCAGTCTCTGGAGGGGATCATGTATATTTCAGTATGTCACAGTACATGTTGGCATTCACTCCCACAAACTATGCTTGATTGTAGGCAAAACACACTCGTCTTTGTACTTCTCACCTGGTTGCTGCCACACACATTTCACACTATCTGAACCAAATAAGTTTATCTTGGTCTCATCAGACCACAGGACATGGTTCCAGTAATCCATGTCCTTTGTCTGCTTGTCTTCAGCAAATTGTTTGCGGGCTTTCTTTTGCATCATCTTTAGAAGAAGCTTCCTTCTGGGACGACAGCCATGCAGACCAATTTGGTGCAGGGTGCGGCGTATGGTCTGAGCACTGACAGACTGACCCCCCACCCTTTCAACCTCTGCAGCAATGCTGGCAGCACCAATAAGTCTCTTTCCCAAAGACAACCTCTGTATATGATGCTGAGCACGTGCACTCAACTTCTTTGGTCGACCATGGCGAGGCCTGCTCTGAGTGGAACCTGTCCTGTTAAACCACGGTATGGTCTTGGCTACTGTGCTGCAGCTCAGTTTCAGAGTCTTGGCAATCTTTTTATAGCCTAGACCATCTTTATGTAGATCAAGAATTCTTTTTTTTTCCGATCCTCAGAGAGTTCTTTGCCATGAGGTGCCATGTTGAACTTCCTGTGACCAGTATCAGAGTTTAAGAGCAATAAAAGCAAATTTAACACACCTGCTCCCCATTCACACCGGAGACCTTGTGACACTAATGAGTCACATGACACCGGGGAGGGAAAATTGCTAATTGGGCCCAGTTTGGACATTTTCACTTTTGTTGCCAGCGGTTTAGACATTAATGGCTGTGTGTGTTGAGTAATTTTGAGGGGACGGGAAATTTACACTGTTATACAAGCTGTACACTCACTACTTTACATTGTAGCAAAGTGTAATTTCTTCAGTGTTGTCACATGAAAAGATATAATAAAATATTTACAAAAATATGATTGGCGTACTCACTTTTGTGTGATACTGTGTGTATATATTTTTTTTATAGTTTATTGATTTGACTGCAGACTCCAGCCAGGTAAACTAAGGAACTAAGAATAGTTAAAATAAAATAAAAAAAAACACACGTATAGGAACAAATTTATACCAAGCCCTAATTTTAAAGGGGTGCCTCATGTGAATGACGTCAATCTGCGTTGCTTGGCAGTGGATTTACATCATGGGACTTTTTTTATTAAAGGTCAAAAACAGTGTATCAATGTTTATTTTTACTTGACTTTGTTTTTTTGTGTATGAGTAGGGGTACTATGTACACCTTACTTATTCACATGGGTGATGCTGGTATCTGGGTGCCCCCTTATTGATAAAGGGGGCTTCCAGATTCCAAGAAGCCCCACTGCCCACAGATCCCACAACCACTGGCCAGGGCTATAGGGAAGAGGCCCTTGTCTCAGCAATAAGGGGACACGTGTGGGGGTCCCCCATTACCATCTAAGATAAGTGTCTGGTATAGATATAGGATGTCCCTGATTGTTCTGACCATCGGGCTTCTATTCAGTATACTTATGTTTATGTGCTTAAAAAAACATGATGATGACAGGCACATGCGAGGCAGTTCCAAAGATGGCCGCCGGCTATTAGAGTTCCGTCACACCGCGGCCCTGTAAAAACCACCTGAGCGCACTGAGCATCACCCGCACCGCACAGCCGGGACACAATAGCGGGGGAGACCCCCAGGCATCGCCCGACCATAACGGCGCATGTCCGGAGGAGCCTGGAGGGACAGATGAGGGCGGCCGGCATCCCGGCCAGTTATGCCAAGATGGCGGCGGTCCCATGAGGCATGCTCAGCACAGACAGCTCAGAACCTTCCATAGCTGACCAGGACAATCAGCCTCCTCTGTCCCCAGGTATGGATTTCCCACCCCTGCCTCTGGCCACATCTCCTTTATCTACCGAATCCCTTTTAGGCAGGATGTGTCTGGGCCTCCAATCCACCCCTATGACAGATCCCCATACAGGGCTTCTATTAACTGTATCAGAGACAGCTGCGGCCATCCCTACTCCCACAGACGTTCCCTCAATGATGGAGGCCTTCTCCCAACTACTCTCCAAAAGTTTAGCCCTTAATGCAACTCAAATCACAGCATCCATACATGCAGATCTGCAACAAATAGGGCAAAGAATAGACATTATTGAAAAGAAAGTGGATCAGGCAGTGTCACGCATAAATCAAAATTCAGCAAGGATTCAGGATATGCAGGAACAACTGGAAACAGCGTTTGCGAAAATCGATGACCTCGAGAATAGATCGAGACGCTATAACTTTCGCATCCGTGGGCTCCCCGAATCTGAAAAAGAGGTCCACATTTGTGTGAAAACCCTGCTGCGGAACCTCATTCCGGATATTACAGAACACTGCCTGGAACTCGACAGAGCTCACAGGGCACTGCAACCCCCCCGCCCGGATGGTCTCCCCAGGGACATTATCGTTAAGCCCCATTTCTACTCTGTGAAGGAGGAAGTAATGAGGAGATCAAGGGGCGCAGACAACCTTAGTTTGCTGGGACATAAGATCCAGATCTTCGCGGACTTATCACCATACACGATTCAAATACGACGCTCCCTTAAACCATTGTCACAACTTCTGATGGAAAAGGAAATATCGTACCGATGGTCCTTCCCTCTACGTCTAAATTTCTCCTACAGAAACAAAAATTATGGCTTCTCCTCCTTCGCAGAGGGAGAACACCTGCTTCATCGTTTGGGCCTGATCCCCCTGGAACCTTCAACCTCCCAGAACAGCAGGAGCTCCACTTCGTCCACGAAACGACCCCCGCCTGCAAGCCCGTTACAACCTAATTGGCTGAAGCAAAGCTCGAAGCGTTCAAAAGAAAATCTTCCCCCTTGATGTTCTGCAATATCCAAGAATCAGGGCCCTGATCCGGACATCTCTTTTTCTCATTCTCGGAACTGCAGAGTCTTTCCTGGCTCTCTATTGACCCCACTTTGGAGTTCTCCCGCATTGAGGGTTTGACTGTTTTGGTTTTAGTTAAAGTTTACACCTTTAGTCATGTTTACCCAGGTCAGAAATACCCAGCTCCCACATCTGCGTAGGTTTGGGTCAGATACAAGGGGGTTATGTTGCCTAAGTACCTCCGGGGTTTGGTGGAAGGGGTTGTTTTGTTACGCTTCTCTGGGAACTTTAAAGCTCTCCATATATGATCTCACCAGCGCCTATACTATGTGGACAACTTTTAATTTTTTTTTTTTGATATTCTGATTAGTCTTAAGAAAGGGCTAGGTTTATTATCCCAGCTCACGATTTACACTGGGCCGCCCGGCAGGCCCAGGGCCCAGGCGACGCAGTGTAACCTCCCACTTTTTCATCAAGGCTGGCAGACTTTATAACTCTTCAGTTTAAGCTCACCCTGAAGATAAGTGTTTATAGGTCCTCCTGGGCCCCAGGGGGGGCACTAGGAAGTGAGTGGAATTTAGTGGGCATAGCCCAACTATAGGCATTCTGCCATGCCCCTTTCTTTTTTGTTTCTATTGGGAATGCTCGGTTCTTCTATGCAATGTTAGACTATTTTACAGTCTTTAATTGAGTTACTCTTTAGGTGGTGGGGCCGCGGTGTTACAAATGCACCTCAAGTAGAAACCTAGTGCACGGCTAGTGCATTCGGTTTCTTGATCGGCAGTCCTACTGATTGGACTCTGAACCTCTCAGGTTTAGGGTACGGTATGGCAAAACCAGCCTGCCCTGGGGTATGGGGGGGATCTGGGCATCCCCGGGTTATTTTCTTACGGTTATCTTACATGCAGAAATGTTTATGGTTTCAGTCTAATGTGATCAATGTTCTCTCTTCTTTTCTCCCTTTCATCCTTTTTTCATACCTCTCTCCTTTTCCCCTCATGGGTAGGTCCGGCTGCGGCTTCCGCCTCAGGCCTTCACTCCCAGGCCATGCGTTCTTGGCACTCTCCAGTCTCAAGAACCTTCGAGTATCTTCATCTCACTGGCCAGGTAAGGTCACTCACATAAATAGATTATCACCCTACTTAAGGTATGCCTGAACAACTTACAATTTCCCCCACACTGAAAATTATATTGCATAACACACAGGGTCTGAATTCCCCCATTAAAAGAAGAAAATTATTCCAACTCTATCAGTCTATGCATGCGGATATTCTCCTCTTGCAAGAGACTCACTTCCCCATTTCCTACAAGACCAACTTCCTTCACCGACGTTTCCCCCAATTTTTTTTATCCTCAGCACCCAATAAAACAAAAGGGGCTGCAATTTGTTTTGCTAAACATATTAATCTATCGCAACCAGTGACGGTGGTAGACGGCCATTTTTTATTGGTCTCTGGGAATATAGATAGGGAACTTTATACCTTTGTATCCTATTATACACCTAACAAGGGGCAGAGGTTTTTTTTTTTTAAACACTACTCCACAAACTTGGGCCACACCTAAAGGGCACAATTTTTGTGGGAGGGGATTCTAACATAACCTTCGACTTTTCCCTGGACAAAGCCGGATCAGGTGCGTCGAAACCTAAACGCCCTTCCAAACAAAGTCTCCGAATCGCGAAGCTTATTCAGGGATTGATAGACATCTGGGAGGGAATTGAACCCTCGGGCTAGAGACTTCACTCACTTCTCAGCTCCCCATGGAACTTATGCCAGGATAGACCACATCTTCACGCGTGCCAATGTAGTCCCCTTAATTGTAAAATCCCGGATAGTAGATACTCCTTTATCTGATCACTCTATGGTTTCTTTGACTGCTCGGAGACCTTCGGGTCACAGTGACCGGCCACGCTGGCGCCTAGAGGGATCAATCCTTAGTGACCCCATACTAGCCTCTATCATAGAGGATGCCATTAAGGATTACTTCAATCTAAACACTATGCCGGATGTTTCCCCCTCAACGGTTTGGGCGGCACATAAGTCTGTGATACGGGGTAAACTAATTCAATTGTCAGCTCAACTCAAGGCAGAACACAGAGCAGATACGATAAAGTTAACAGCAGAATTTCAATCCCTCTCAAAAGCTTACAAACTTCATCCCACTCCTGTTTCACTAGCCAATCTAGACAAAGCTAGAGCTATGCTCAATTTGTCATTAATCACAGCAGCAGAAAAACACCTCAGGTGGACTGGAGCGCGGTTTTACTCTCAGAAAAACAGGATGGGGTCAAAATTGGCGGTCAACCTTAATCCTAAATCTCGCCCTCTAGCATTCCCCAAAATTAAGTTACAATCGGGAGACCTATCTCAGAACCCCACAAAAATTATGGAGGAGTTTCATCGATTCTACTTGGATCTTTACCAACCACTTAGCCCCTCATCTGGGGAATCAAAAAACAGTTTCCTTGATACATTGGCTTTACCTGCAGTATCTACAGAACATAAGGACTTGTTGGACAGCCCGTTCTCACCTTCTGAGGTACTAGACACGATCAAATCTTTGAAATCTGGCTCCTCTCCTGGTCCAGACGGGTTCTCTACTGGATATTATAAAAAATTTGGTGCTACATTGGCACCTCATCTCTCTAAGCTTTTTAACTTTCTCAGGAAAGGTGCCCCACTGGGAACAGATTTAAACACAGCATATATCTTGGTGATCCCCAAACCGGGAAAAGATACGAGCGAAGTAGGGAACTATTGGCCTATCTCATTAATCAATAACGATATCAAAATTATGACCAAGATTTTAGCAAATAGGCTAGCAAGTTTCATACCCTCCTATATTAATAGAGATCAGGTGGGATTCATACCAGGGAGACAGGGTCCCAACCAGATTAGACAGTCCATTGATGTAATTTCCCTCCTCAAATCCCCTTGGGATGGGAACCCCCCACAAAAAGGTTTCTTACTGTCGATTGACCTACACAAGGCTTTTGACTCCATAGACTGGGGTTACTTGTCTGAGATTTTGAGAAGATGGGGCTTGGGCCCTCACTTTATGAACTTAATTCACTCCATGTACTCCAAACCTATGGCTCAGGTGAGATTAATGGGTAGATACTCAGAGCCATTTACAATAGGTAGGGGAAAAAGACAGGGGTATCCCCTTTCCCCACTCCTCTTTGCCATAGCCATTGAAACCCTGGCGATCGCGATTAGATCTAACCCAGATATTTAAGGGGTCACCTGCGGAGACAGGGAACACAAGTGCGCCCTGTACGCAGATGACCTACTGCTCTACATAACCTCCCCGTTAATTTCAATACCAATCATACTTAGAGTTCTCAACTCTTTCAGTAGTTTGTCGGGATTGAAGGTCAATATGTCAAAATCCACGGCCCTAAACGTCTCTTTACCACACGAATCACTTTCACAGCTCTCAAATAACTTCACATTCTCCTGAGCCCAGAAGGCTATCCCCTACTTGGGGATTCACTTGACCCCGGATGTTAAAGGCCTATTTAAAGCCAACTATCCCCCGTTGTTTACAAAGTGTAAGGGAGATCTTCAACATTGGTCAAGATGTGGTCTATCCTGGCTAGGAAGGGTGCATGCCGTAAAGATGACTCTCCTACCTCGCCTCCTATGTTTATTTCGTTCGCTGCCAATCCCCCTCCTGAAGAGCTTCTTGGGGAAATTCCAATCTGAGATATTCCGCTTTGTCTGGGGAAACAAGGGGTATAGGTGTCCATCCAAAATACTTTTACGCCTGAAAACACAAGGTGGCCTGGGACTGCCGGACCTCTGGGGATACTATCAGGCAGCACAGCTATCCCAGATATCGATAGCTTTCTCTAAAGGCCCGAAACCGGAATGGCTCTCAATGGAACGGTGGGCGACTCCCCTCAACACTACTGATTTTGTGATCCCAAACAAAGGCCAGCTATAATGGTTTCTACCCTCTCACACGCTATATCCTTAAGCACTATGTTATTCAAACACTCCTCTCTTATATCTCCACTAAAACCATTATCACACATTTTCCATAACCCTAAATTCCTCCCAGGATTAAATATCCAGGCCTTCCGTTGGTGGACAGACAAACGTCTCTACCGGATAGGCCACTTCTTCTCTCAATCTGGTCCCCTTACATTATCCCACTGTATACACAAGCTTGAAATGCCCAAATCGGAACTCTTTAGATACACACAAATCTCTCACTTCCTAAATACCATTTGGAACACTAGACCAGAACCTCCCTCATTTACCTCTTATGAGTATTGGGTCTTCAACCTTTCGGAAATAAAGGGAGGCATCTCCCTAATATACAAGGCATTACAGACAAGATTGGACAAGCCGAGCTACGCGAAGGCCTGGGAGGAAGACTCGGGTGGATTGTGGCCACCAGCAGTATGTTTCAGGTCCTGGACACGCTCCTTTAAAAGGTATTTGCAACATCTCCCTTATCGAGGCTAATATAAAGGTTATCTCCAGATGGTACTATGTTCCCTCTAAATTGGCTTTGATCTATCCTGGAACTTCTCCTTTGTGCTTTAGGGGTTGTGGGCTAGAGGGGTCCATGTTTCATATTTGGTGGACCTGCCCCCGCATTAGAACTTTCTGGCGGAAAATCTTCCAAATAATTAGCAAATTAACAAAGTCGCCAGTCGGACCTAGCCCCTACATAGCCTTATTCAACCACACCATCCCCGAAATAACTAAACATCAACAGGACCTCGCTTTCTTTGTGCGGTTAGGAGCAAAAATCACTATAGCTAAGGCTTGGAAGAAAACCACGGTGGCTCTTCAGCCTTGTAAAAAGGAAGGTGTCTTGGATAATGGCCCAGGAACAAATAGTTGCTAAGCTAAATGACAACATGGAAAAGTTCTATGCAATATGGAATCCTTGGGCCACTCTCTGTAATATAGCTTTAATACTGGGGACGGGACCCGCTGCTGGACCCGCCCATACTCTAAACTGACCAACTCTCTACTCTTCTTTTTCTCTATCATCCCCTCTCCTACGTTCTTTCTGTCCTCTCTCTGGTTATTCTTAGCCTCTCAGGCTCCTTTTTTTTTTTTAAGAACTTAGCTCCCTCAATCCCATTAGAGGGGGAGATCTGGGATAAGGCTGGATGGGATGTCGGGGGGACTCCACCACCGCTAGTTAATTTGAATTTTTCTTACTTATCGGCCTGGAGGTAGAAGGCACCACCATTTTATCCTTCCTCTTGGACCCTCCATTTTTGGAGATAGCGAGGACTGCTGGGAGGACCCTTTTCACACCTACAGGAAGATCCCATAGGGGTAGTGTGTGTGGGCCCCAGCGGGTCCTGGCGAGGTCTCCTTAAAAACAAACATATATTCCTACATGGTACTCTTCTGGGGCGGTGGGGGGTCCCATCCGACTACCCTGATCTGATTACTAGGTCCAGATATATGATCCCTAGGATTACGATCCAGTAACGTTCTAAATAACTTCCTCAGTATTTATTATGGTTTATTAATACCCTTATATAGTCTTTATTTTTCCTTCTCTTTTACAGAATCTCTAGCTTTATCCTTTTTGAATTTGATCGACTAATGTTTTGTTAGCAACTGCATGTACCCACTTCAGGAATTTATTGTACTCTAAATTAAGCTACTGTTTGTGTTTCTGTGAAACATTTCAATAAAATAATTAAAATTAAAAAAAAAACATGATGAATTTTCTTCATTTACACCAAGCTAGTTATATGCAGAGCGCAGGCACCACCTACTGTTCCTTTTCTGGTATAGCTTTGCTGTTTGTAGAAGTTACATATTGTATTCTCTTAGAATGTGTTAATAAAGTTCTTAGGAACCAGTGCATTCTGGGAGAATTCTCTAGAGGAAGTGACTCAGCTTTCATTTTAAGAATCTACAGCAAGACAGTAAGACATGTTTTCTTTAATCTCTCGGCATCACCCCTCAGCGAGCTTAAAGAGAGTTCTTGTTATCCCATTCTGTGTTATAGGGCATTGTTTCTCTATTATATGCAAATTTGTACAGATTGATGTTTATTTTATTAATTTGTAGTTTCACCTGGCTTTTTCCAATAAATTTAAGATCAAATAAATATGGTATCTGGAGTTTATGGAGTAGGTAGGTTTATCTCCCTGTCCTAGAGACAGAACAGTGAAATTTTTGCTAACCTCTGAGGTGAAGAAAAGCTGACTTTGGAAGACTGTACAACCCAGGGCTATGCAGCGTCCATAGAGTCAGATACCTTAGATGAAACAGGCCTTCAGCAGGTGAAGCAAGCAGCCAGGCTACTCAGGCGCGCTCTGTCACAAAGCATCCCCGCACTCGACACTACAGCAGTCTCTACATAGCAGGACAGCTTCCCCATCGCAGCTATGTCTCACAGTCAAGCACCTTCTTACAAAACACAATCGCAAGCAAGCTCATTCAAGTCATCTCTCTCAAATGCAGCAGAGCACCCATTCGAAAGCCAAAGCAGCGAGGGCCAGAGCCGCATTCGCAGACCAAGAGTTGCAGAAGAGAACAGAAAAGGCACACCTTGATGCAGAGAAGATGAGGCAGAAGCAGGAAAAAATACACCTGGAGGCTGAACTAGCTCAGCAAGAGGCATCTCTGAAAATGCAGCAGGCTATCCTAGAAGATAACATGCAGAGGCTGGTAGTGGACTGAGACACTGCTGCCGCCAATGCAGAAGCAGAAGCATTAGAAGCAGCTGCCTAGGGTGGGTCAAGAGTAGGTAGCAGCGTACTGGGTCAAGAGGAGGACCACCAAGATTCCATGCAGCGCACTTCAGATTAGGTCTACCAGCACTCTTATGCCCTGTACACACGATCGGACATTGATCGGGCATTCCGACAACAAAATCCATGTATTTTTTCTGACGGATGTTGGCTCAAACTTGTCTTGCATACACACGGTCGCACAACGTTGTTGGAAAATCCAATCGTTCTGAACACGGTGACATAAAACGCGTTTGTCGGGACTATAAACGGGGCAGTAGCCAATAGCTTTCGTCTCTTAATTTATTCTGAGCATGCGTGGCACTTTGTGCGTCGGATTTGTGTACACACGATCGGAATTTAACCGATCGGATTTTGCTGTCAGAAAATTTTATATCCTGCTCTCAAACTTTGTGTGTCGGAAATTCCGACAGAAAAAGTCTGATGGAGCTCACACACGATCGGAATTTACAACACAATCCGATCGCACTTTTTCCATCTGAAAATCCGACCGTGTACAGGGCATAACCCTACCTAGCAGTAATCAACAGCAGGAAATCAAATATGATGTGAGTCACATCAAGCAAAGCAGGAGGCCGACCTTAAACCCCAGTGCTACAAGCAAGAAAAATCTGACAGAGATCCAGGTTATCCAGCTCCAACCAAACCTTCTACCCAGCAAGATACTCAGCCTTCATACAAGCATCGAACACCTGCTTTCACTCCAAGGGAGTATGAAACAAGCTGGCACAAGCCACCAACCTTATGCAAGTATGACCCCAGCCCACCTAAAGAAGAAACTTCTACCAGGTATACCTATACACCACACCACGATACACCAGCAGCCTACCCCAATGCTAATCAGGCTACGGTAGACCTTGCCAAGTTCCTTGCAAAATGTGAGTTAGTTACCCAAGGACTTCATTGAACGCCCCCAGAATTACAGAGCATGGCGATCTTCCTTCACCATCAGAGGTCTAGATCTATCCTGCAGGGAACAGATGGATCTCCTTGTAAAGTGGCTTGGTAATGATTCTGCTGAGCATGCCAAAAGAATCAGACATTGATATAAACCACCCTGAAATGGGCCATACGAAGTCTGGAACAGACTGGATAGATGTTATGGCTCACCAGAGGCTATAGAAAGCATACGATTTAAAACGATAGAGGACTTCCCAAAAATACCTGGCAGGGCTTACCAGAGACTCAGAGAATTCAGTGACCTGTGTATGGAGTTACAAGTTGCTAAAGCAGAAGGAGACTTACCTGGCCTTTCTTTTCTTGACTCAGCTAGAGGTATTAACTCCGTAGCACAAAAACTTCCTTATGAGTTGCACGAAAGATTGATCACTCATGGTTGTAACTACGAACGAAAACACAATGTACTTTTTCCACCCTTTAGAGAGTTTGTGGACTTTGTAGACATACAAGCAGGAATGAAAGATGATCCCAGCTTCATTTTTCCAGCATCTTATGTCACTTCTTCTGGCACTAAGCAACACAGGGCTACAGTAGCAGTGCACAAAACTAACATTTCTTCCCACAGATCTGCAGAGTCTCAGCCAGAGGATCAAGACAGTGACCCTGCTAAGTCCTGCTCTCTGCATAAGATGCCACACCCTTTCTGAAATGCAGAACCTTCAAAGCAAAGACCTTGTGGGATCGCAGGGCCTTGCTCAAAGAGAACAACATCTGTTACAAGTGCTGCTCTTCATCAACACACTTCACCAAGGACTGTAAGGTCAGCATTAAGTGTACAGAGTGTGGCAGCACAGATCATAACACAGCTCTGCATTCAGGGCCAGCTCCAAGAACCTTCTAGCCTGCCCAGAGTGACAAGGAGCATGGCGGGGAGGCCAAGGACTTTAGTACAGACATGACATCAATCACTTCACAGTGCACTGAAGTCTGCAAAGGAATTAGAGGTGACAGATCCTGTTCCAAAATCTGTCTAGTAAGAGTTTACCCAAAAGGACGCAGAGACGGAGCAGTGAAGCTCTATAAAATCTTGGATGATCAGAGTAATAAGTCACTAGCTAGATCTGTGTTTTTTGACACTCTAAACATTAATGGCCCCAGCAGTCCTTACTGCCTTAGAACCTGTGCAGGTACAGTGGAGACGGCAGGGAGAAGGGTTGACGGCCTACAAAAAGAATCTATGGATGGTAAGACATGTCTATCCTTACTAACCATAATAGAGTGCAATAAGATCCCTGACAACAGATCTGAAATCCCCACACCAGATGCAACAGTTCACCAGACTCACCTGAATCACATAGCACCTCGTGTCATACCAAAACTAGATGATCAGGCTCAGATAATATTGCTCCTAGGGAGAGATATCTTGCAAGCCCACAAAGTAAGGAAGCAGATCAATGTCTCTCACAATGCTCTATATGTCCAAAAACTGGATCTTGGGTGGGTCATTATAGGTAATGTTTGCCTGGGGGGAGCACACAAACCTACACCTGTCAATAACTTGCCCACTAGGCTCTTCCTGGAAGTTATGAAAAAAAGCAGAGAGAAAGACGAGTCTAATAGCTGGGTTGCACTTCTTCCCTTTAGGATACAAAGACGACATTTGCCTAACAACAGGGGGCAAGTATATAAATGCTTCACTTCACTAAGACACAATCTTCAAAGAAAGCCAGAGATGTGAGAACACTTATTTTTCTTCATGGAGAAAATATTTAAGAATGGTCATGCAGAGGTAGCCTCAAACCTCAAAGTTCCACGCCTGTATGCCCCCGTGTCATCTACAAAAGTTCAGATGCAAAAGACTTTGTATGTTTTCTGATGCTTCCATTAAGGCAATTGCTGCTGTAGCCTACCTCAAGACCATAGACACTAAAGGGCAATGCCATATCGGGTTTGTAATGGGTAAAGCAAAACTTGCACCACTCCCTGAACACCGGGGGCAGACTGACCATTGAGCCACTCGGGCACTGCTCGAGGGCCCTGGGCCACTAGGGGGCCGCATCAGGGTTGCCAGCCTCAGTAAAACCAAGGACAGTATGTAAAAATCTGTGTTTTTCTTACATCAGTCTCTGAAATGTCCCTTACCGACATCCTTTTGGTCTAAAAATCCCGAGATTATAGCTGCCCCACCTCTCTAGTACCTTCTCAGCCAATAGAAACATGTCTGTGTATACTGTGTGTACATGTATGTGTATACTGTGTGATTGTATACTGTGTGGCCCCATAATCTCCGATTGCCCTGGGGCCCCATAATCTCCTATTGCCTGGGGGCACCATAATCTCCTATTGCCTGGGGACCCCATGAGTTGTCAGTCCGCCCCTGCTGAACACACCATACCATGTTTGGAACTTTGCACTGCAATATTGGCTGTAGAGCTAGCTTAACTAATTGCAACAGAGACAAACATACAGATTCAAGAAGCTGAGTTTTACACAGTCAGTAAAGTAGTTCAAGGTTACATGTACAATAAACTAGACGTTTCTATGTCTATGTCAATAACAGAGTGTTGAGGATAAGGAGGTCCACCCACCCAGAACAATGGCATTTTGTGCCTACAGACTACAATCCTGCAGACTTAGCAACGAGATCTGTTGCAGCCAGTCGCCTTGAAAGTAGTTCACAAGTCCCACCTTTCTGCACAGTCCAGACTGCAACATCAATGCCACATTTGATTCAATAGATGTAGACAAGGATCAGGAAATCTGCCCTCGGGTTTCTACCTCAGTTACAACAACTTTTCTAAACCGGTTTAAATCTCACTGTTTTAGTAGGTTCTCCACCTGGAAATCACTTGTTCGAGCCATCACTTGCCCAATCCACATAGCTCAGTCCTACAAAAATGATCCACTAACTCATGACAACTGCAGAGGTTGGTACCACTGTAAAAAGGTCGAGACAGTAGCTGATCTAGAAAAATCTAAAAACAGGAAAATATCTGCTGTACAGAGAGAAGTCTTTGCCAAAGAAATTAACTGCATTGCCAACCAGAAACATGTTCCTAAAGACAGTGTTTTAAGGAAGCTTAATCCAATCCTTGATGTAAAATGCCTGTTGAGAGTAGGAGGCTGTTTAAAAGAAGGCAATTTAGAGTTTTCAGAGAAACATCCTTTAGTGATTCCAGGTCATCATCATGTTTCCCACTTACTCATTCAACACTACCATGACCAAACAAAACACCAGGGCCGACTGTTTACTGAAGGAGCTTTACGAGCTGCTGGACTGTGGATGGAGTTAAGAGATGTGTGAGCAGGTTTCTTTTCAAGTGTTTTATCTGCCGTAAACTTTGTGGAATGTTACAGACACAAAAGATGGCCAATTTTCCATCTTAGCATGGATCCGCCTTTCACTAATGTTGGACTTGTTGAATGTTTTTTGTCCCTGGTCTGTCACCACTCGGTACACCAAAGGGGGACATTCAAACAGTAAACGCTGGGCAGTCATATTCACCTGCAGGTCTATTTGAGCTGTCCACATTGAAGTGATTGAATCAATAGACACTTCAAGTTTTATTATTGCTCTTAGACGTTTCATTGCAATCAGAGGCCCAGTGAAACTCATTTGCTCAGACAGAGGTTTTAACTTTGTAGAAGCAGCTAAGGAACTGCAAATTCCTTTCAACTTGGACACTCTCAGTGTAGAAAGATACTTGAGTAAGCAAGGCTGCACAGGGACTTTCAACCCACCTCACTCTTCTCACATGGAAGGTGTTTGGGAAAGGATGATAGGCATAGCCCACAAAATTCTGGACTCCATCTTTTTGCAAGTAGGAACTGCAAGGCTTACCCATGAATGTCTAGTGACCTTTATGGCAGAGGTCACAGCCATCATTATTGCCAGACCTTTGAGATCAATTTCAAGTGACTCTGAAGATCCAGTGATTCTCACACCTGTTATGTTACTCACTCAAAAGACTGGCCTTGTTGGTGCTTCAGCTGGAGAGTTTTGTGAAAAGGACCTTTACAAATGTCAGTGGCGACAAGTACAAACCCTTGCTTATACCTTTTGGAGTCGGTGGAGGAAATAATATATATCTCCACTCTTCAACCAAGGAGAAAGTGGCACATTGAAAAACCTAATCTTAAAACCATGATGCTTTTGAGAGATTGCCAGACATGAAGGAATGAGTGGCCTTTAGGTCTGGTCACCAGAGTACTGCCAAGAGAGGACAAGCATGTCCGTAAAAGTTGAAGTCAAGATCTTCCAGCAGAATGTAAATGATACAAGGTCGGGTGTCACCCCAACATGACCTCCATCCCTAATTCAGTACATATATACATGGGGTTTGCCCTGGGACTTTGAGTGAGGTGAATATGGTTAGTCAAAAAACATGTCATGGAAGTAAAAAATGTAGATTTAATACAATTGTTGCACATCTGAAACACAACAGCAATAAATGCAGGCCGATAAAATATGCATACAATGTGAACATGAAACAATCCACATACATGGTAAAACAGTGTATACCAATATACAAACATCAGAGAAATGTGCAAGCATGAGTAGTACCTGACCACGTTTCGCGAGACCGCGTTCGCTCTTCAGGGGTAAATGCTTTTCTAAAATCTGTAATACAAGTAGTAAATCAAATGAATGAGTGTATGTTGCATCAAATAGGCAGGAAGGTGAGTAATCATCGGGGTCAGGCTGTGGGACCACATACTCACCAATGGGCTGGGCCAGGCCATCAGTCACTGAGTCCACCGGCGGCGACAGCAACAAGCACGGGAGCTGAGGAGGAGGAAAAAAACGACGGGGGGAACAACTGGAGCACCCACATGGCTTTGGTAGTGCAAATGTCCCTAGAGGTCTCCCCTTGTCCATGATCATGAACTGTAAAGATGGTAAAAAAGTATATGTATATATCAGAAAGACCTTGCGGATATAGGTAAACTTCCTGCAGCGTTGGGTATGCATATTGCAAAAATAGTAAAAGAGTATATATATATATATATATATATATATATATATATAGATATATATATATAGATATAGATATAGATATAGATATAGATATAGAGAGAGAGAGAGAGAGAGAGAGAGAGAGAGAGAGAGAGAGAGAGAGAGAGAGAGAGAGAGAGAGAGAGAGAGAGATACAGCTTACCAGTGAGCTGAGTCTACGCCAGATATGCAGTTTAAGGTCTTTTTTGGCCCATGTTTATTTAAGTAAAAAAAAAACAGTCCATCCAGGATTCCCACGCAGGGGTTTCTTCCACAAAGCAATAATGAAATAAATGGAAAATACTGAGCCACCTGGCTCTCTGGTCAGCACTGCTGTTCTGGCGTTGACCTCGGTCCTCTTGACCCTGTAACTGTGTCCCTGTTTGGTACCGACACTGTACCTTTGGTGACACTCTCTCTTACAGCTTCTTGGCTTACGTTATTGCCACACGGCTGCTTCAAGCCCGTAGCCTAGTCCTTAGGTTTGCTCCTTAGAACAAAAGGATTTCCTTGAGTTAAGCTCTCTCCTAGCTTACTCCTGATCAGCGCCATGCTGCTCTGTCACAAAGTACATCTGCCTCCTGCAGAGGAATGGGAGTCCACCTGACTCCCATGCACAGACTTCCTGTCTGTCGGGTGGGGCCCTGAGCAATAGCCAGGTCACACCTAAATAGCCCAGCACACAGCTGTGCAATCAGCGTGCCTTTCTCTCCAAAATCTGGTGTAAACCAGCAATATTCCAGGTAGCACAGGGTCCCAATGCCACATGTCCTCCCCTCTTGTTTTGAACCTGAGGGAGGAACACATAAACCCGTCACTATGAATAGGACACCTCTGTGCCAGCCATTAGCTGCGTAGGCCCATTTCTTTTTCCAGGTATGTTTCCACCAGCACTTCACCTTGGCACCTCTGTGCCAACTATCAGCAGCAGGAGTCCTAATCTGCCCAACCTTTTTTCTAAAGGGGCACTCCACCCACATCTTCTTCCGGGTGTGCTTCCGCCAGTACTTCTTCCTTAACCGTGGGCTCCCACTAACCTCTCTATCCCTTCTACTTTCTGGCCACAGGATCCTCCCTTTCTTTTTTTTTTCCACAGACCTACTCTCCTGGGACTGTTGGGGACCCACTTCCATGAAACCTGTCAGGGACTGACCCCTCTCACTACCTGACGCAACACTGACCAACAACATCCATTTCCCAGGTTCACTAACCCCTGTGTAGTTACTCTTGTCAACCAAACCATCTGAGATCAACACCACATCCTTCTGTTTAACCTCAATAGCAATGTTCCACAAGGGGTTATTCAACTCAATATTATCATTGACATCAGGACTTCTTGTCACCTTGTTTGCTAGGACAGTGTCTATGGTGGGACCATCTACAGGCAGGCAGTTATTCCCTATGGGACATTCTCACCGTACATTTTTCACCACATTTTTCCACACCAATCTCTTTAACCATTTCTGTGTCCATTGGTACCTCAACCTGCACCTCCCTGTGAGTGATGGATTGAATTCCCACTACTGCTGCGTCTGTTCCGGGCCCTTTCTTTACATGAGGTCCAGCGGGTGAGACAGCACACGCGCCATGTACCAACCACTGCTCAGCTGCACCTCGGACCACACCAGCAGGAATGCACCTCATCACACCAGCATATGGAGAGACTTCCACTATGTCTATCATTTCTGATTCCTCTAGCAGTTCCCCTGAGCGCCTTCCACACACAACTGCCGCTGGAATCACTCTTGCAGAGAACTGTGACACCACTTTCCACAAAATTAACCAACATTACAGTAACCAATTTTTATCAACATTGCTTAACATTGCCTGTACCACCTGTCTCCTCTGATTGGTACTACGCAGTACCAGGTCGCCCATCTGCAGTGGATACATGCAGGTGTACAGCGGAAAGATTTTCACCAATTACAACAACATCTCAGTTATTTCTAGACATGCCACATCTAAACACAGAACTCTAGGGACTTTTCCCTTACTAATGACGTGGAGGGGCTCATTTGCTAAGGCTTGAGAAGCAGAAACACTCAAAGAGACCTTCACCTCAGAGGCAACTGACAAAACTTGTGGCTCCCCTTGAGCACTGCAAAACACATGTGTCACTCATCCTCTCATTTTCAGTAACACTGAGCCCTTCGAAGTCTTTATCCATTATCCCACCATCCTGACACTCAACATTACTCATCTCTTTTGCTGTGGACAAAAGTGTATGCGCCCTTTTGAGATTTTTCCAACTGGAGAGGGTTAACTTCTGTAAAAGCCAACGCACCTGTGTCTACTGGCCCTGCAGCCTCTCCATTTGTCACAGCAGCAATAGTGTCCACCTTACTATTACCTTCAGAAATTTCTTTTCACCACTCTAATGCCATGTACACACGGTCAGATTTTCTGACAGAAAATGTGCGATCGGAGCTCGTTGTCGGAAATTCTGACCGTGTGTGGGCTTCATCTGACTTTTTCCATCAGATTTTCTGACACACAAAGTTTGAGAGCAGGCTATAAAATTTTCCAACAACAAAATCCGATCACGTCAATTCCGACCATGTGTGGACAATTCCGACGCACAAAGTGTCACGCATGCTCAGAATAAATTCCGAGACGGAACTGCTTGGTCTGGTAAAATTAGCATTCGGAATGGATATAGCACTTTCGTCACGCTGCAATGTTTTAAATTGTTTAATGCAGCACACTCTTATTTACAATGCTAGAAGAATGAAGTAGTTTTGCTGCTCATATTCACACAGACTTCTCACAAACTTCTTTCTTTATTATTTCTCGTGATTTCATCAATATAATATTTTTATTTGTCACATCTCCCGAAAAAATAATATTTTTGGGATGTTTTTAGATTAAATAATTTTTTGGGGGATTTTTTTAAAGCCTTGTGTTTTATTTATCTTTTGTTTTTTACTCCAGAATATTTTTGGGTGTGTTTTGTGTGTCAAGTTACCATAACACCATTATTATCTTGTATTATTTAGTAATCTTGGTCTGGTGTTGGTGTCTCTTTTTAATTTCACATTGTATTTTTGAAATGTACCTGCTCCTCACAAACAAACTGTCCTTTTTGAAGGAAAACACACATAGGCAAGTATAATTGAAAAAAAAATTCCTTTCTTTAAGGGCTCATAACCAAACAAAGAGGGAGGCAACGCTGGATAAACTGCAGAAATTGGCGAATCATTTGGCCCCTAAGGCACACATCAATTATTTTACTGCAAAATTGGTGGCCTGAGGAGTCCATATAATAAGGGAGTACAATCTGGTCCAGAAGTCCAAGAGATCATGAACAGCAGCAGATGACATGTATGTCCCCAGGCTGTGGTCATACAAGAGCCTGCATCTTTTGCCATACCAGACTGAACCCAGGCCATCACTCTCTGGTCTTTCTTACACACTTCCTTCCCAGGTGTGGCTCTGGTGTTGGAGGTGTGTCAGGAGGAGGAGTAGGACCTGGAGGAGGAGGAGGAGGACCATGGGTGAGCTCACATATGTGGCTTTGGCATGTGAGTTTGCCCCTCAACCCCTTATTTAGTGCTTCTAAAATGAGAAACTCACATAAGAGGCGTTGGCCCTCCTCCATTTGCAGCATTTTGCATGCTGTTGTTAGGTCAGCAAAATCTTCTTCAACACTGTGGGTAAGGATGAGCCGAACACCCCCCTGTTCGATTCACACCAGAACTTGTGAACAGGCAAAAATTTGTTCGAACACGCAAACACCGTTAAAGTCTATGGGACACGAACATGAATAATCAAAAGTGCTAATTTTAAAGGCTTATATGCAAGTTATTGTCAAAAAAAGTGTTTGGGGACCTGGGTCCTGTCCCAGGGGACATGGATCAATGTAAAAAAAAGTTTTAAAAACGTCCGTTTTTTTCGGGAGCAGTGATTTTAATAATGATTAAAGTAAAACAATAAAAGTATAATATCCCTTTAAATTTCGTACCTGGGGGGTGTGTATAGTATGCCTGTAAAGGGGCGCATGTTTCCCGTGTTTAGAACAGTCTGACAGGAAAATTACATTTCAAAGGAAAAAAGTCATTTAAAACTACTCGCGGCTATTAATGTATTGCTGGTCCGACAATACACATAAAAGTTAATTGATAACAACTGCATGAGAATTCCCCACAGGGATAACCCGAACCAAAATTAAAAAAAAAAAAAAAAAAGACGTGGGGGGTCCCCCTAAATTCCATACCAGACCCTTCAGGTCTGGTATGGATATTAAGTGGAACCCCGGCCAAAATTAAAAAAAAAAAAAAAAAACGGCGTGGGGACCCCTCAAAAATCCATACCAGGCCCTTATCCAAGCACACAACCTGGCAGGCCTGCTATCCCTAGCAGGATAAGAGGGGGGGACCAGAGAGCGGCCCCTCCCTCCTGAACCATACCAGGCCACATGCCCTCAACATTGGGAGGGTGCTTTGGGATAGCCCCCAAAACACCTTGTCCCCGTGTTGATGGGGACAAGGGCCTCATACCCACAACCCTTGCCCAGTGGTTGTGGGGGTCTGCGGGCAGGGGTCTTATCAGAATCTGGAAGGCCCCTTTAACAAGGGGACCCCCAGATCCTGGCTCTCCCCCCTGTATGAAATGGTAAGGGGGTACAAAAGTACCCCTACCATTTCACAAAAAAAGCTGTCAAAAATGTTAAAAATGATAAGAGACAGTTTTTGACAATTCCTTTATTTAAATGCTTCTTCTTTCTTCTATCTTCTATCTTCTATCCTCCTTCGATTTCTTCCTCCATCTTCTTCTTCTGATTCTTCTGGTTCTTCCTCCGGTGTTCTCGTCTGGCATCTTCCTCCACAGCGTCTTCTTATCTTCTTCTCCTCGGGCCACTCTGCATCCATGATGGCATGGAGGGAGGCTCCCGCTGTGTGACGCTTCTCCTCTTCTGACGGTTCTTAAATAACGGGGGCGGGGCCACCTGATGACCCCACCCCCTCTGACGCACGGGGACTTCCTTGTGGCATTCCCCGTGATGTCAGAAGGGGGCAGGATTATGCAACGGGTGACCCCGCCCCCCTCTGACGTCACGGGGAATGCCACAGGGAAGTCCCCGTCAAGTCCCCGTGCGTCAGAGGGGGGCGGGGTAACCAGGTGGCCCCGCCCCCCGTTATTTAAGAACTGTCAGAAGAGGAGAAGCGTCATACAGCGGGAGCCTCCCTCCATGCCATCATGGATGCGGAGCGGCCCAAAAAGAAGATGAAGACAAGAAGATGAAGAGAAAAAGATGAAGAGAAACAGATGAAGAGAGAAGCATCACACAGCGGGAGCCTCCCTCCATGCCATCATGGATGCGGAGCGGCCCGAGGGGAAGAAGATAAGAAGACGCCGCGGAGGAAGATGCTGGACGAGAACACCGGAGGAAGAACCAGAAGAAGATGGGAGGAATAAACCGAAGGAAGATAGAAGGATAGAAGATAGAAGATAGAAGAAAGAAGAAGCATTTAAATAAAGGAATTGTCAAAAACTGTCTCTTGTCATTTTTAACATTTTTGACAGCTTTTTTGTGAAAAGGTAGGGGTACTTTTGTACCCCCTTACTATTTCACACAGGGGGAGGGCCGGGATCTGGGGATCCAGATTCCGATAAGCCCTCTGCCCGCAGACTCACACAACCACCGGGCAAGGGTTGTGGGGATGAGGCACTTCTCCCCATCAACATGGGGACAAGGTGCTTTTGGGGTCTACCCCAAAGCACCCTCCCAATGTTGAGGGCATGTGGCCTGGTATGGTTCAGGAGGGGGGGCGCTCTCTTGTCCCCCTCTTTTCCTGTGGCCTGCCAGGCTGCTTGCTCGGATAAGGGTCTGGTATGGATTTTTGGGGGGACCCCACGCCTTTTTTTTTTAAATTTTGGCGCGGGGTTCCCCTTAAAATCCATACCAGACCTGAAGGGTCTGGTATGAAATTTAGGGGGACCCCACGTCATTTTTTTTTTTTTTTCAATTTTGGTTCGGGGTATCCCTGTGGGGAATTCCCATGCCATTTTTATCAATGAACTTTTAATTCATTAATAGCCGCAAGTAGTTTTAAATGACTTTTTTTCCTTTGAAATGTCATTTTGCTGTTAGACTGTTCTAAACACGGCAAACATGCGCCCCTTTACAGGCATACTATAGACACCCCCCAGGTACCAAATTTAAAGGGATATTACACTTTTATTGTTTCACTTTAAGCATTATTAAAATCACGGCTCCCGAAAAAACGGACGTTTTTAAAACTTTTTTTGCATTGATCCTTGTCCCCTGGGGCAGGACCCAGGTCCCCAAACACTTTTTATGACAATACCATGCATATAAGCCTTTAAAATTAGCACTTTTGATTTCTCCCATAGATTTTTAAAGGGCGTTCCGTGGCATTCGCAATTGTACCCCACTTCCAAGCAATGTTTCATATTCCTATTTCTGCCAAATATCTGTGTGCTAAGTATACCTATTTTTTTTAAATAGGGAAGAAAAGACTCGGAGGACACCACTCATCAGAGGAGACCACAGACCCCCCACCTCAGGAAGAAGGGGAAATCCCACAAAGCCAAGCAGAGGAGGAAGAGGGAGACATGGTGGAAATAGTCACCAAAACAGGTGAGTGTCTGCAACCACAGGCTCAGGTAACAGATGGATGCCGGCATATTTATAATATATGAGGTGTTTTTGTTTCTATATTTTAGGTGATTGTGATGTTGTGGAAGAAAGTCATTTCACCAATGAAAGTGTCCAGATCCTGATCGGGAAGATCATGGGGTGTAATAAGGACTTGGAAAACAAAAAGCAAAACATCAATGATGTTCAAAACAAAATGAAGAACATCATTGATGTTTTAGGGAGAATTTAAAACCCCTCGAAATCCCGAATATTTCAGTTTTTTTTGTCAGGAAAATGTTCTCGAAAAGCCAATTTTTGAAGATGCACACAGTGTGTCAACATGTGCTATCTGCCATCACGGGAGATCAATGTATGCGTTTTGGGGGTGCAACCCCTTCCTCAATAATAAAGTAGCTGAGAGGAAGGGGTTGCACCCACAAAACACGTTCCTTGATCCCCTATGATGGCAGCTAGCACATGTTGATATTCGGCAATTTATGTGCATCTTCAAAATTTAGCTTTTCCAGGGGTGACATCACCCCATCTGAACGCAATATCATACACAGTTTGTAAATACTCATGTCTGATATTGCCTTCCATTTGTATAAAAGTTGAACTTTGTAAGTTCCAGATTTGTGTATTTCTTGTTGGTTTTAAACATGCCTGTTTTACCTTAAAAGGATATTTCTACTTTTATTAATGTGACCTAAAAATTTCTTATACAACAAACATGTTGGTTTGTTTTAAAGACCTTTTATAAATGCACATGTGATTGTGCTTGTATTAAAAAGATTGATAATCAACAATGTGTGGCTTCTTCTTTCAATGCTCAAAAGCATTTTTTGTGGTAAAATTGGTGTTTTCAGTGACAATGGAGGTTATTTCCTAAGGGCAAATCTACTTTGCACTAGAATTGCAGTTTCTGTGCACTCTCAAGTGCACTTGTAGTGCAAAGTGTCTTTGCCTTTAGGAAATAACATCCAACAGTGCTTTCTAATTTTACACAATCACGCCATTTTCAGGACTCCCCAATTTTCTGTCATGGTCAGCTAAAAGAAACACAAGCAGTAAATGTAAGCAAATATTTGTTCAGTTTAAAAAATTATTTTATTTAAAAAATGTCTCAGACATTGTCTGGCATATTGATGGCCCCCCTACCCGCAAAGTATTCCAAGTATCGTATACGGACCTCGCGGGCACTCAGGGGGGCAAGCCAGGACGGCCAGCTTCAAGCGCCATCAGGGTTGGTTCATTGAGATTAATTCCGGCTTCAGGCCCAACTGAGCCAGCATAGTTCACAGAATTTCTCCTTAAAATGTTGTGGAGAACACAGCAAGCCAGGATGATGTGATTGAGTTTATACTCTGCCATGTGTATCGGTGTAAGAAATAGGCGGAACCGGCTGGCCATTATTCCAAATGTATTCTCCACCACTCTTCTGGCTCTGGCCAGCCGGTAATTAAAAATCCTCTGGTCCGGGGTGACGGTCCTCATAGGGAATGGCCGCATAAGATGGTCCCCCAGTGCAAACGCTTCATCCGCAACAAAGACAAATGGGAGTCATTTCGCATTGTCTTCTGGAGTTGGCAAGTCCAAGCTGCCATTCTGGAGATGCCTGTAGAACTCCGTGTGGGCGATGACTCCACCATCTGACATCCGTCCATTCTTCCCCACGTTCACATACAGGAACTCGTAAGTAGCCGACACCACCGCCAACATCACAATACTATTGAACCTCTTGTAGTTGTAATAGTATGACCCCGAGTTGGGTGGTGGGACGATGTGGATGTGTTTCCCATCAATTGCCCCTCCGCAGTTAGGAAAGTCCCACCGCTGGGCAAAGTGGGAGGCCACAGTCTGCCATTCCTGTGGCTTGGAAGGAAACTGTGGAGTCAAAACAAGAAAAAAAAATTAATCATTTTGCACATAAACATGGAAAGCAGATTAGACACAAACATTCTTGGCCAACATCAGTATTACATTTTTTTAGGGAGTATTTAAAGACAAAAAGGTAGAAGGTCCACCTCTCAGATTCCTCTCCCCCTCTCATGGGCCATTTAAATAAATTTATGGGGGGGGGGATGTTTTGGACAGGTAACCCTCTCCACTTCATTGAGAGATGAATGCCTAAATAATGTGTATTACTTTGGCCAGCCCCTCCTTACACTATTGGCAGCCCACTGGACAGGTAAGAAGTGTCATAATACAAAGAGAGCAGATAGAGGATTGGTATCAGCTGAGTTAGCAGTTGGGGGGAGGGAGGGTTCCAAATGGTTTTGGGACCCCAAAAAAAGCCTCTGGCACTCTGCCAGAACTTCAAGCACACATCACAATTTTCAACATTTTAGGGGGTATTTAGGGTAAAGCACTACTATGGAGCTGACAAAATACATTGTTAAGTGACTAAATGAGGTGAATATAGGCCCAGGAGAGCATGCTGGGGAGGTTAGTGAAGGCAAATATGTATGAAGGACAAAAAAAATAAAAAATTACATAAAAATCCAGCATGCATGAGGACAAAGAGGACATTCACAGCATATTAACAATCATGGTAATTAGAGAATGAGGAAATAAATATAATATACAGTATTATCAAACATTAAATTCAATAAAATGTCATGTTAAAGGATAAAAATCTTACCTTCATATACTCCTTCTGCAGGACCTGGATGATGGCAGAACAGGTCTCCGGGATAATGATCCCCAAAGCCTGGGGGGAGATGCCTGTCGAGAACTTAAGGTCCTGCAGGCTTCTCACCGTTGCCAAGTACCGCAGGGTGGCGACTAGCCTCTGCTCCGGAGTGATGGCTTGCCTCATACAGGTATCCTGCCTGCTGATATAGAGGGTCAGCAAAGCCAACAAACGGTGAAATACGGGGTCTGTCATCCGGAGAAAGTTCCTGAAATCGTCGGGATTATTCTCACGGATCTCACGGAGCAAAGGCATGTGACAGAACTGGTCACGCTGGAGCAACCAATTCTTGGTCCATGAACTCGTTCCCACCCTGTTCATGGACTGGGCTTGTGTCAAAGTAAGGACCCCAACACCAAGCCCCCACACATCACGAACTCTACGATGAGTACGTATACGCAACATGGCTAGAAAATGGTCGGCTGGTCAGAACGAAGTAACAGAACGCACTGAAGAACAGCATGGCCTCTGAAGAGCGACCTGAAAATCAGTAATGAACAAAAACACAATGAAAAATCAATGGTAACTTGCTGCACGCCCTGAAGACCAGATACAAACCCACAAGCACATCCGTCGGAAAAAATCCATGGATTTTGTTGACGGAATGTCCAATCAATATCCGACCGTGTGTACAGGGCATAACACCTTTATGGTGAGACTATCCCAGTCTATCCTGTCTGTGCTCCAGTCACCAGCACTCCGTAGTACTGCTCCCTCTGCCCATGAAGACACAGGTGGACAGAGTGGTTTAGCAGCAGGCATCCTGCACCAGTCACTGTCAACCACATCAGATAATTAATGCTCCATCATTTGAGCTATTTTCCCATTGTGTTCCACCTGAGCAGTATCAGAGCTGTCCTGGAGCCCCGCCGGCTCCAACACAGGGAGCCCTCGTGAGATTTCCAGGGACAACACTGCGGCATTGCCTGTGGTTGCCATGGGAAAACCTTCATCATCAACATTTTCAGAAATACATTCCTCATTATCATTCCTGACTCTCATAGGCTATCCCAGCTCATTCCCAGCTTGAGCCTGTAGGATATTTATTATATCACTTTTTGCTTTAGAAGACACTCTCTCACCCGCCTGGGTGGCTACACAATCATCCTGGGAGACCTCAAGCTCAGACACCATGAGCTAATGGGAGGTCTCCAGGGACAACCCTGTAGCACCTGTCATGGTTGCTAGGGGAAATGGCACATATCTCTCAGTGGTCACCCCTGACATATATACTTTAGCACTCTGCTGAATCAGTCCTGTCTTTTGCACAGAACTGTTTTCCCTTTTAAACACCAACATAGAGGGAAATGTATCACCATTTACAGAATTGTTAGTACACACCACATCATTAGGTTTAGCTTTAACCCTTGTCTCTCTGCTACAAAGGGCATTGCACGGAGACAATTCCTTAACAGTCCTCAAGCTTGCTGCAGGTTCAGCTTAAAAAAGTGCTTTGCTACTAGACAGGGTATTCATTTGCATCAAGTCTCTGAAAGCAAATTTTCTCACTTACTCCCACTGCACAGGGAATAGTCCCATGACCAGTCTCTCACATTTGCAACAGTCTTATTATTCCAGTTGACAGGTGTGGAAAGCTTCAATTGAGGGCGGTGTCCCTTCTTTGCTGTGCTCTCATAAGCTAATGCCCCAACATGGACATGGAGCAACATTGCATCCTTCTTGGATTTTCCAACATCCCCTGCAGGCCGAACAGGTTTCCTGTTGCCAGGGGTAACAGCAGACCCACACACATGGTCATACCCCTTGCAGGATGCTGGATACTGTGCCTTCTTCTCTGGGCTGAGCACTTCACATAAGCAGCCATAACTTGAAACCACTGGTTTCTTGTGCTCTCCATCACCCCTTGCAGGCTGAACAAAATTTCCTTCACAGTTGCCAGGGGTGACAACAGACACTTTTGTACAAACCTCTTCACTTAGGATTTGAGCCACATCTCGGCTGTAGCTCCTCCTTTCTGCAAACAGACTTTCTCCGGTTGCTATGGGAGACCACATCCTCCCTTCTGAATTTTTCCAGCGCTCTCTAGATTGGATTGCTCCCAGGAAATTGTCCTAGTCATCTCGGTTACAACACATCCCGCGGTACACCTCTTGGTACGCTTGCATCAGAAAAGGTTGCACCAATTTAGCCCAGCAGATTCTGGGCCACCCTTGGGAGGAAGCATTGATCGCAAATTCAGCCAAAAAATCTTTAATATGATTAGAAGGCAACATAGGCTGTATGAAGTCAGCTGTACGGATTTCTGCTTTGTTGCCATGGGCAACCGCACCCATCTTCTCACTCTCTGCACTAAGTGATGGCTTGCTTTCCTTTTCCCTTTGCTACAGTGTGACCAAGTACATTCTATTGGTAACAACCCCTCCAGCCACAGGGTTCTGTCTCTCATTTCAGCAAACATTGCTTCCTTTTTGCGTTTTGACCGCCCTCTCTCTGCAGTCAGGCCCACAAAGTTTTTTAACACAGTTCCTTTTAACACAGGAAAAATTAGCGTACTGTCTCTTTAAGACTTGCAAGCAGCACATTTTCATATGCAGACTCCACTGGTTCACATTCGCTGATCCTCACAGCATTGCTGCAAAACACACAGTTTCTTGCTACTCACTGTTTTTGGTATGCGAGGATCTGGAACTCTTCCGTCATGCCCGCATTCGAACACCACTTGTGGTATTGGGGGGTTATTTAGCTTCAGTGTAGAGCTTACCAGTGAGCCGATTCTACGCCAGATATGCAGTTTAAGGGCTTTTTTGGCCCATGTTTATTGAAGTAAAAGAAAAACAGTCCATCCAGGATTCCCACGCAGGGGTTTCTTCCACAAAGCAATAATGAAATAAATGGAAAATACTGAGCCACCTGGCTCTCTGGTCAGCACTGCTGTTCAGGCGTTGACCTCGATCCTCTTGACCCTGTAACTGTGTCCCGGTTTGGTACCCACACTGTACCTCTGGTGACACTCTCTTTTACAGCTTCCTTGCTTACGTTATTAAGCTCTCTCCTAGCTTACTCCTGATCAGCCCCGTGCTGCTCTGTCACAAAGTACATCTGCCTCCTGCAGACATGCCTGCTCCAGCTGCACCCATGCAGTCTCTGACTCCTGCAGAGGAATGGGAGTCCACCTGACTCCCATGCACAGACTTCCTGTCTGTCAGGTGGGGCCCTGAGCCATAGCCAGGTCCCAACTAAATAGCCCAGCACACAGCTGTGCAATCAGCGTGCCTTTCTCTCCAAAATCTGGTGTAAACCAGCAATATTCCAGGTAGCACAGGGTCCCAATACCACAATATATATGTAAGTATCAGAAGGACCCTGCAGATGCAGGTGAGCTTCCTGCAATGTTTTATATACCAGTAAATGTATAGGGACCGGCATGAAGTAAGTGCTGGTATATGTTGGGAGACTAGAAGGGCACAAATAAAGGACATTACAGAGTAAGAAAATGTTGGGCCAGTGAGTGTACAAGTGCACATAGAGTGGGGGTTAAAGGGAATAGCAAACAAATGTGCTGAAATATCAATTAAGCTAAAAAGCAAAACAAATTACCTGGGTGTAATGTGAGTCCATCCCCTTGTGGAAGTGCAGCTGATGTGTGTAAACACATGATGTGAGTGAGAATGATACACCCAAGGGGAGGTAAATGCTCCGCCCCCAATGTCATGTGCGAACAGGGTGGCGTATGAGCACTAAAAACACCCGTCGCCGCTGGGGTCGCAGATGCAGGCTATCCCCCATTGTTTGGGATGTAAAAACTAGCCCAAGGGTGACAATGCCAAGATTGGCGCCCCCCCGATGGGCATTGAAAACATGACGTTGATATGTGGGTGCCCCCCCCAAGCCACAAGGGTGGGAGGGGACAGCAGGAGGTCTATGAAGACCCCCTTTGACACACATCGCAGAACTGGATGGAGAAAACTGCCACCGACAGGGAACAAGAAGGCACAGGGCCAGCCCAAAGATCAACTGCCCATCTGCATATGGCCAGTAGTAGATGTATACTGGCATAATTGCTAGTAGTGACAACAGACCAGGTTGTGGGCTAAATGGGTGTCTTCCACCCAAATTATATAGAAACAAATGATACAAGGTCTGGTGTCACTCCGACATCACCTCCATCCCTAAATCAATACATATATACATGGCGTACGCCCTGAGACTTTGAGTGAGGTGAATATGGTTAGTCAAAAAACATGTAATGGAAGTAAAAAAATGTAGATTTAATACAATTTTTGCATATCTGAAACACAACAGCAATAAATGCAGGCCGATAAAATATGCATACAATGTGAACATGCAACAATCCACATACATGGTAAAACAGTGAGTGTATACCAATATAGAAACATCAGAGAAATGTGCAAGCATGAGTAGTACCCGACGATGTTTCACGAGACCAAGCTTGCTCTTCAGGGGTAAATGCTTTGCTAAAATCTATAATACAAGTAGTAAATCAAATGAATTAGTGTATGTTGCATCAAATAGGCAGGAAGGTGAGTAATCATCGGCGGTCAGGCTGTGGGACCCCATACTCACCAATGGGCTGGCCAGGCCATCAGTCGCTGATTTCACCGGCGACGGCAGCAACAAACATTCCAGCAGAATGAGGCAAAAGCATTCCTAAGACCACTGGGCGAATTTGTTCTGTTGCTTTCTGCAGAAGACTCGGTTAGTGACGTCACATGATGTTACACAGGGATTGTTCTGCCCTCCAGGCTTCTATTCAGTTTATTTTTGTTTATGTGCTTAAAATAACATGTTGAGTTTTCTTCACTTTCACCAAGCTAGTTATATGCAGAGCGCAGGCGCCACCTACTGTTCCCTTTCTGGTATAGTTTTGCTGTTTGTAGAAGTTACATATTGTATTCTTTTAGAATGTGTTAATAAAGTTGTTAGGAACCAGTACATTCTGGGATAAGTGACTCAGCTTCCATTTTAAGAATCTACAGCAAGACAGTAAGGCATGTTTTCTTTAATCTCTCGCCATCACCCCTCAGCAAGCTTAAAAAGTGAGTTCTTGTTATCCCATTCTGTGTTCTAGAGCATTGATTCTATATTATATGCAAATTTTTACTGATTGATATTTATTTTATCAATTTGTAGTTTCAACTGGCTTTTTCCAATAGATTTAGGATCAAAGAAATATTGTATCTGGAGTTTATGGAGCAGTCAGGTTTAGCTCTCTGCCCTAGAGACAGAATGCTGGTTGTTTACAAACCGAATAAAGTGGCTGGGTGCTATCCTTTTGCTGGCAACACACTTTATACTGTGTAATGTGAGTTTTGCTGTAGCATATTATATATACACTATATTATATAGACTTTCCTCCATTCTGGGCACAGTTTTCATAGTTCAATTCTTTTTTAGCCACTTGAGTCCTAGACCCTCTTCTCCCTGAATCCCATAGTGTTTTTCAGAGATACCTCAGTTTTGAATGTTACAGGTAGGGGCCACAACATGGGGAAACCATGCTAATTGTCCACAACCCCACTTCAACAATGACATGGGTCTGTTCCTACCCATCCTGCAGGGACATGCGGTGAGGTCAGTGACTGGTGAGGCACTGGCTAGTATCAGAGCCAGATACACACAGGTTACATACACCGCAAAATTTACTACGCTATTTACTCAATGTAACATCATCTTTCACAGTATACAAAAAAGTAAGCGTTTGAAAAATTGCTGTGCAAATACCATGCAACATAAAAAGTTGCAACGGCCACCATGTTATCATGTTATTCCCTAGGGTGTCTGATTATATATTATATATATATATATATATATATATATATATATATATATATATATATATATATATATATATATATATATATATATATATATATCCATTAAGATCAGTGCCTCCGACAAAAAGTGAGAGACACTGTGAGCTCATTCTCTCTGCTGCAAACAGAGTGTGCTAGCTTGTCTTTAAACTGGCCGCTCTGTATAAACAGAAGGATAGCCTACCAAGGTCACTTCAGTGGCATACCACGGTTGAATAAAAATATTTTATTATAGAAAAATGCACCATACATATCACAAAGTAGCAAAAATTCAGTGAATGCCCATCCAACAATACTAAAAAGACAACGTTGTCATGGTAAGGAAATCGCAGCTGCCCACGCACCCATTCATTCAGTCAGGCACACTAATAATTGGTCTGATTATGTAGGATTGGAAAGGACTTGCTTGTCATAGAAAAATTACATAACAGAAAAGAGCAAAACAGTCCAGACATTACTAGAGACCAAAAAGAGGGAGTGTGTATGCTGTATTCCTATATTGTTGTGGGTACTAGCTTGCAGGTTAAAAGTTCATTACAGCAGCTCAAATAGAGAATTTTCTATCACAGTCAGTCTATTGATTCCCAGCTGTAATGGGCAGAACGCTCGCTGAGACCAGGTGGATAGCTGGCTGATACAGACTCAGTGTGTCTGAAATCAGCCTGGGGGTGACAAGGGTAGGAACGTGATCCTGTTAAGTGAGTCTTTCTATGAGACAGAAACTTTGACACAACTGAATGATAGATCAACGTATAAAAAGCTCACTTGGTACACAAACCTTGTCAACACTTTGAAAGAAAAGCTAAAGATAGGCTTGGAGGTGGCACTGATCTCCAAAAAAAGAGCATGACTACCTTAAAGTAGAGGAGTATAATGTCCCAAATTTTATACAATCCTTAAACTACACTAGTCTCTGCGATAAAAGGACCCTTGGAGAAAGTGGGAAAGCATGTGGATTCCCTTATTAAGGATATGGTAAATCATCTTCCTTCATTTGTTAAGGATACAAGGGATGTTCTTCTTAAAGTATCATATCTGTCTCTGCCAGAGGGGGTACTTCTGGTAGGAATAGATGTGGAAACCCTATATACATTGATCCCACATCCCTGGGGTATAAAAGGGGTAACCCATTTCCTTGAGAAGGAATGCCCCTTGTTAGGAGCACACAACGGATATGTAGTTGAACTTCTTGAATTCATGCTCAGCAATAATTATTTCCAGTTCTAGGGAGCTAACTATCATCAACAAAGAGGCACCTGCATGGGAGCTAACTGGGCCCCGGCATACGCTTGTCTCCATCTGGGCCTTTGGAAAGAAGAGTGGGTGTATAAATCCTTGATGTACCTCAGTCACTGTCTTCTGTGGCTGAGGTACATTGATGATGTCCTCATGGTGTTTAATGGGACAGTATAATAACTAACGATATTTTTGTTGCATCTCAATATGAATGACAGAAATATTAAACTCACCTATTCCCACCATGAGGTATCACTACCCTTCCTGGACCTATTAATCACTATAGAGGGAAACAAAATTATAACTCAAACGGTTTCGTAAAGAAACAGCTGTGAATACACTGGTACTGGCACAAAGTAATCACCCTAAATACCTGATCCATGGAATACCATCAGGACAATTTCTTATGCCGCGTACAAACGATCGGAATTTCTGTCAGAAAAATCTTGGATGAATTTTCCGATGGAATTCTGCTCAAGCTTACCTTGCATACACATGGTCACACCAAATTCCGACTGTCAAGAATGAGGTGACATACAACACGTATGATGGGACTAGAAAACGGAAGTTCAATACCCAGAGCGCCACCCTTTGGGCTCCTTCTGCTCATGTTTATATCGTGTTAGTAGAAGTTTGGTGAGAGACGATTCACGCTTTTCAGCTTTGTGCTTTTCAGTCCGTTACTGCTCTTCAGTTTGTGTTTGTGGGTTTGTATCTGGTTTTCAGTGCGTGTAGTCAGTTCGTATTTGTTTTCCAGTGCGTTCTTGTCCGCTCGTTTCTGATTTTCAGCCTGCTCTTCACAGGCCTTTCTGTTCTTCAGTGCATTCTATTAGTTCGTTGTGACCAGCCAACCGTTTTGAAGCCATGTTGCAGGTATGTACTCATCCTAGAGTTCGTGCTATGCGGGGGCTTGGTGTTGGGGTTCTTGTTTTGACCCAAGTCCAGTCCATGAACAGGGTGGGGAGGAGTTCATGGACCAAGAATTGGTTGCTCCAGCATGAGCAATTCTCTCATATGCCTTTGCTGCGTGAGATCCAGGAGAATAACCCTGATGATTTCAGGAATTTTTTTTCTGGATGACGGACCCCCTATTTCACCATCAGTTGGCTTTGCCTTATATTATGAAGCAGGACACCTGCATGCGGCAAGCCATCACTCCGGAGCAGAGGCTCCTCGCCATGTTGCGGTACTTGGTGATGGGGAGAACTCTACAGGACCTCAAGTTCTCTACAGGCATCTCCGCCCCCAGGCTCTGGGGATCATTATTCCAGAGACCTGTTCTGCCATCATGCAGGTCCTGCAGAAGGACTGTATTAGGGTTTTTTTTTTTAAAAAAAAGCTTTTAAAGCTTTTTTTAAAGTTTTCTTCTTCAACATCACATTCAATGTATTTAATGTATGCTAATGTTTTGCATTTCTTTCATCATTCCCTAATTACCATGATTGTAATATGCTGTGAATGTCCCCTTTGTCCTCATGCATGCTGTAAGCTTTTAATGCTCCTTGTTTGTCCTTCATGCATATTTGTCTTCACTAACCTCCCCAGCATGCTATCCTGGGCCCATATACACCTAGCCTAGTCACTTAATGTATTTTGTCAGCTCCATTGTAGTGCTTTACCCTAAACACCCCCTTAAATGTGTCCAAATGTTATTTTTGTCCTTAAATTCAGGCAGAGTGCCAGAGGCTTTTTTTGGGGGTTCAAAACTCATTTATAACCCTCCCCCCAAAATGTTTCCAATGGGACATCAGAGGGGGTGAGGAAACTGATAAGTGGACCTTATATTTTTGTCTTTAAATAAATGTTATGCCGCGTACACACGGTCGGACTTTTCATCTACAAAAGTCCGACAGCCGGTCCGACAGACTTTCGGCGGACTTTCGGCGGACTTGTTGCAGACTTTCTAACGAACGGACTTGCCTACACACGACCACACAAAAGTCCGACGGATTCGTACGTGATGACGTACACCGAACTAAAATAAGGAAGTTGATAGCCAGTAGCCAATAGCTGCCCTAGCGTGGCTTTTTGTCCGTCGGACTAGCACACAGACGAGCGGATTTCGGGGTCCGTCGTAGTTACGACGTAAAGATTTGAAGCATGTTTCAAATCTAAAGTACGTCGGATTTGAGGCTAAAAAAGTACGTTGAAAGTCCGGAGAAGCCCACACACGATCGGATTACCAGCCAGCTTTAGTCCGTCAGCGTCCGTTGGACTTTTGTAGCTGAAAAGTCCGACCGTGTGTACGCGGCATTATACTGATGTTGGCCAAGAATGTTTGTGTCTAATCTGCTTGCAATGTTATGTGCAAAAGTACTAATAATTTTTTTTCTTTTTTGACTCCAAAGTTTCCTTCAACGCCACAGGAATGGCAGACTGTGGCTTCCCAATTTGCTCATCATTGGGACTTTCCCAACTGCGGAGGGGCAATCGATGGGAAGCACGTCCACATCGTCCCACCACCCCACTCGGGGTCATACTATTTTAACTATAAGGGGTTTCATAGTATTGTGTTGATGGCGGTGGTGTCGGTAACATACGAGTTTCTCTATGTGGACATGGGGAAGAATGGATGGATGTCGGATGGTTGTGTCTTTGCCCAGACCGAGTTCTACCGACATCTCCAGAGTGGTGGCTTGGGATTGCCACCTGCGGAAGAGAACGTGGAAGGACTCCCATTTGTTTTTATCGCTGATGAAGTATTTGGTGGGGGTGATCACCTGATGAAGCCATTCCCCTAGAGGACCCTCACCTCAGAGAAGAGGGTTTTTAATTACTGGCTGGCCAGAGCCAGAAGAGTCGTGGAGAATGTCTTTGGGATAATGGCCAGCCAGTTCCTCCTATTCCTTACGGCCACAAAAAATGGCAGAGTACAAACTTAACTACATAGTTCTAGCCTGCTGCATACTTCACAACTTTTTGAAGAGAAATGCTTCGAATTATGTTGCCTCAGTTGGGCCTAAGGCCGGACTTCCAGAAAATACACCGACGGCCCTGGAAACTTGCCGTCCTGGCTTGCCCCCCCAAATTGCCCATGAAGTGCGTCAAAAATATGTTGATTATTTTATGGGTAGGGGGGCCATTGCTATGTCAGCAAATTTGTAATAAATTTTAGATATTAAAAAAAAAATTTTGATCAAATCTTGATTTTGATTTACTGCTTGTGTTTCTTTTAGCTGTCTCCTAGGTTCTCCTAGTGCACTTGTAGTGCCAAGTGGTTTTTCCATTATTAAATAACACCCATTGTCAGTGTAAACACCAACTTTATACAAAAAAAATGGTATTGAGCATTGAAAGAAGAAGCCACACATTGTTCAGTATAAAACATTTTACTCCGTGCACATTCACGTGCGTAAAACGTTTTTTTTTTTTTTTTAAACATCTTTTTTTTTAAAGTTTTACCTTGAAACTATTTTTTTAGTACATAAACAGGCATGTTTCAAAACATAACATACACAACTCAGGAACTTACAAAGTTCAACATTGAAAAACTGAAGGCAATATCAGACATTATAGTGTCAAAAATGTGTTGATCTTGCCTTCATCAGATGAGGTGATGTCCCCCTGTAAAAGCCAAATTTTGAAGATGCACACAAATTGGGAGTCAAACTAGAGATTTCCCTCCTGATCCCATGCCTAATATCAACATGTGCTATGTCCCATCAATGGACGTGTTTTGGGGGTGCAACCACTTCCTTTGAGCTACTTGAGTTACGAGGAAGGGGTTGCACCCACAAAACGCATACATTGATATCCCCAGATGGCAGATAGCACATGTTGACACACTGTGTGCATCTTCCAAATTTGGCCTTTAAAATGCGTGAAAAATTTGTAAAAAATGGTCCCCAAAAATAGAAAATGGTGTCATTTTGTTGTTCTTTAGATTCTTCCTAGTACATCAATCATGTTCTTCAGTTTTTGTTCTATGTCATTTGTTTTTTGCTTGATGAGGTCTAAATCCTGACTACAAAACATTATGTCCTGGATTAGCCTTTGCGCACTGTCACTCGTGAAATGAGAAGATTGTTCTTCCACAACATGCACATCACCTAAAAGAAAAAATACACACCATGTATTATAAATATGAAGGCATACATCTATTACCTGAATCTGTGGTGTCAGACACACACCTGTTGTGGTGACAATCTCAACCACCTCTCCTTCCTCCACATCCTCAGGTTGTGGTGTCCACTGTTCCTTCTTCAGGAGATAGGGGTTTCCTGGTGTCCTCAGACGTCCGGAGTCTTTTCTCCCCTATGAGAATGAAACAAAAAGGTATACTTAGCATACAGATATTTGAGGCCAGAAATAGGAATATGAAACATTGCTTGGAAGTGGGGTACAATTGTCTGTTTTGGCAGAGTTCAAGCTGAAGGCATGATTTTTTTCACTTACCAAAGCTGGAATACTTACCTTTTTTGGACAAGTTTCACACATGGAGACACCCCAAGTATCCACTGGAGTACCTGTGTGGGACACCCTAAAAAGTTTGTTCTTGTGTCCCACACTAGTGCTCCTGAGTCCAGATGTGTAAACAGCTGCTGAGTGTCCTCTCCTTACATTACACTGAATCAAGTTTGCAATTCTTTCTAGTTTCAAACACATCTAGACAACAATGTCCTAAACTTCTTTTAATACAAATTAGCATGACCAATTGTAGTTAACCCTGTATCTGCCCAAAACATCGTATTTAGTTGGCAAACGACCGATTACTGTGCCCATGAACATGAAAGTAGCCATTTTAAACTGTACAACAGTAAAGAAAAGCACATGGAGCAGCATGCAAGTAATTCTAATAATAGGAACAAACAAGTGCTTACTTTTTAGAAGCACTTTCTTGATCCTTCTGTACTGATCCTGCTCCCTCAATTTCAGGTCTGACCAGTGTTTTCTCAATTGCTCCTTGGATCGTCGTACCCCAAAATTCCTGTGCAGACTCTTCACAACTTTAGTTGTGATCTTGGCCTTTCTCACATTTGGGTTTAGGTACGGTCCATACTTCCCATCATAGTCAGCCCTCTTCAAGATGTCCACCATCTCTATAAAGGCCATATTTGATTCCTTAAATCTCCTGCGGGAGTGGGACGTTTCGGGCTCCTGGCTTTCCTCCTTATTACTGCTATTACGCACTGGCTGTGTCTCCGCCATGTTCCTCTCCCACTGCGATGAAAGAGAAGGGGCAGGGAATATTTGAGAAAGAACGTCAGGGGCGGGCGACACGGGCGGAGTTTCACACATGCTCAGTGTATAACTAGGGACATCAGTGGCCTATACTGATTCGAGATTGAGGCCTATATTTGGATAAGATTAGGAGAGTTTAGCCTGACATTAGTGTTTTTGTCTTGTGTTTTGTCTTGCAGCAAATATGAAACAATTCAAAGATCCGGAATTCATGGGCCAGTTCATAGACAGATACAGGGATATGAGAAATTTGTGGGAGGTTAAAAACCCTTATATTGGGGGGGCGGAGCTAGCCGGAGACCAAGATGGAAGCGCAGTAGCGGATCTCCGGTACCAGCGGGAATTCGACGGCTAATATCTACCCACCTGGACCATCAAATCTGCCCTAAACAAGGCAATCCAGCTCCTGATCACCTGGGGAGCAAAGCATAGCAATGCCGCAGAGGAAGAAGGCAGGTAACAGGCCTAAACGCCTGACGGAGTTCTATCCCCTCGAGCTCCAGAAAAATGGCGCAAGCTCCTCATCCACGCCAGCAGCTGCAGCCCAGCCCTGTAACCTACAACAGGGAAAAACACAAAAAAGAGGCAGCCCTCCTAAGGGACCACATTCCCCACCATCCACACCATCATCAGGGAGTCCTGAAAAGGCACGATTCAAGGTTGATGCCACGGATTCCAGCAATGAGGTGAGCTATCTCACAGACTCAGGGGATGATACCAGGGAATTACCAGACTCCATTTACGCTTTCCCCACTAATGGTCAGCCTGTCATGGATACAATGCTAAAGGAGATGCTGGTTTCATTGAGGGGCTCACTTCATGCAGATATGATTTCTTGCATGCACAAGTTTAGCACTGAACTCCGGTCTGTATCAGACAAAATGTCTCATGTGGAACACAAGATGGGGGAGTTTGCCACCACAATCAATGACCTGGTTGATGCTATGATGATAGAGATGATGACATAGAAGGCATAAAAGCTAAAATGGCAGATATTGAGGATAGATTCAGGAGGAATAATGTGAAGATAAGGGGGGTCCCAGAATCTGTCAAGCAGAATGACCTGAGGAACTATGTGACCTAGCTCTGCTCCACAATTTTACCTGATTTGTCAGCACTGGATTTCACATTGGACAGGATACACAGGCTATCCAAACCCACCTTTCTATCAGATAATGTGCCTTGTGATGGCATCCTGAGACTACATTTCTATCAAACGAAAGAGAGACTTATGTCAGCCGCAAGGCAAAAGGATCAGATCCCTTCACCTTATTCCAATCTGCAATTCTATGCTGATTTATCCCAGTACACCTTGCAAAAGCGTAGAAACCTGAACACAATAGTGAAATCCCTCAGAAATCACAAGCTCGGGTACAAATGGGGTTTCCCAACCAAATTGATCGTCACAAGGGAGGATAAAGAATATGTGATAGACTCTGTCGCAAAAGGAAGGGCGTTGCTGAATACATGGGGGATAATTCCAGAACCCCAAACACAGCCACATCATGGGAACTCCATTACAAGATCTGAGCCTGAATGGCGCACTGTCGATCGTAAAAACGCCCGCACTCACAATTGACCCTACAGTGGGCAAAATGTTCATCAACTAACCGGCTGGGGAGGGAAAAACCTCAGATCCGTATAAGTCTAAAGACTTCCTATCCCCGAGTTACAACATGAGTGACTATCAGTCACACCCAACCTTTTTTCATGTTAGTTGGCGTTTAGCCACAGTTCTGTTGATTTTATGTTCTTGCGCAATTTCTTTTTTGCCTTTTCAGTCAGCAAAACCACTTCAATACCAGAGAAATCGGAAAAAACTTACGAACCAAGTCCAGAACTTCTGAGAACTCTTGAAGACACATCTCTACATGGTCTATTTGACAGGACTTCATCAAATGTAAGTGTCCTAAACTGTACACGAAACCACATATCAATTACCACCTTTACATATGGCAGTGAAATTCTTAACCATAATTCTAAAGGACTTTATCACCAGGCTAAATGCAGGTCTTTATGGAAGGAAGCATTACAATGCAACTGCTACATTCTATGTACCCAAGAGACACATTTTCAATCTACAGCACCGCCAAAATGCACCCACCCAAAATTTCCATTTGTTTACTACGCCAACGCGGAAACAAAGACAAAGGGAGTGATGATAGCAATTAGGGACACAGTTGCCTTCCAGTTGCATAAAAGCATCATAGACCCTCAAGGTCGCTTCATTATATTGGTGTGTGACATCAACACTACTACGTTCACGATGGTAAACTTATACACACCCAATGTCAGGCAAACCAAATTTTTTCATAAACTAATGAAGAAGATACACCTTAAAAAGGCTCATTAGTAATTTGTGGGGACTTCAATCTCACCCCCGACCCATCTCTAGAGCACCGATCACCGATCACTCTCCAGCCCAGCAGACACCAGAGCTCTCCCCAGACTATCACACAAGATCTTCATTCGATCCATGGGAGCTGCTAGTAAGTGGATATCCAGTGGGGACCTTTAATACATCAAGGGACAGGAAGTCCCCACCTCCTTGTGTGTAAACAGCTGCCTTTGGGATTGGGACGCGTGGAAGGAAGCTGGCACCCACAGGACTGGAGTGACAGGACCAACATCACACGCTCGTACCCCTGCAGGGGTGGAGTGCTCCGGTGAGTGCAACCACATTGGGGGGGACTACCAGTTGTTACAGCACAACACTCTATTCCCCCCCCTTTTTCCTTTTTTCTCCTTTCTTCTTTTCTCCCCTCCTCCCTTCTCTTGCTCTCGCTCTCTCTCCCTTTTCTTCTCTCTCCCTCTCTCTCTTTCCCCTTCCCCCCTCCCCCCTGTTCCCTTCCTCTTTCCTTCTTCCCTTGGTTTCTGTTCACACATCACAATTTTCTTTTTTTTTTTTAGTTTGTCCTCGATTGCTGTGGCCGCCCCTGGTACCGCCCCTCCCCAGTCCTCGGGACCTTCCACCTCAGCTCCCGGTTGGAGTTGTTTGTCCGGATTGCTCGTGCGGCCCTACCACAATATAGACACTACATCAAACTTCAGTAAGTAAGCCTTGGTTGGAGGGGGTGATACCCCACCCCTAACCTTGTCTTTCTCCCTAACGTCATAATTTTTTTTTACATTATCCCTACAGATATCACACGTGCTTGCTCCTGACGAGTGGCATAAGCCACGAAACGTGTAGAGCTATCGTTTGCCGTGTTCTTACCAATTTTATCAAGATTCCTCAAGCTATTATGTATATATCTTCTCAGGTCTAGTGAGACCATAGGTCCCGCAAGTAATGCCATATGAATTATTGCCTATACCCATCTGTCTTGTGATGAACTAAGGAAATTGATGCTTTATAATATGTGAGATTACCATCATTGTCTACATGCTGTCCAGTATATATTGCTGTTACCTTAATATATTTCTACATGAGATTTTCAATGGCTCAACCAGTGTGTATATATATATGTTACTTTATCGTTATCAGAACAATTTATATGTAATTCCTATCCAGCTCTTCAATAAAATTCCCCTTTTTTCATCTAATTATTTATTTGCTGTCCGGTACTTCATTCAAAGTCCCACCCTCCGTGTTTTTACACGTTCCTTTCCAAATGTATATGGGATGGATATGCATGACCTTACCAGATCATGATATCAATTAAAGTCCCTAGGGATGGAAACACATGACCCTACCATGTCATGTATTCCTAAAAGTCCCTACTCCCCCAAACCTTTTTGAACATCTACAACCCTAACTGACCAAATTACTAAATTACGCACAGAACTCAGATTACTGCTCCTGGAGGATTTTGAAAAAGCCTCCAGGAAATTAAAACTGTCATACTACACTTGTGGCAATAGAGCAGGCAAATTACTAGCCCAACAATTACGAGGACACAGATACAAAACCCACATCCAGCATATAATACATCCAAAGACGCAAATAAAACACCAACACCCTCAAGACATAGCTGGCGCCTTCAGCCATTATTATAGTTCTTTGTATAATCTTAAAGATGACACTACCATTCCTCAACCAACACCTGACACTATAGAAACATTTAAAAAAACAGTTAATCTACCAAAATTGACAGAAGATCAACTTCATATACTAAATTCCCCAATCACGGAAACGGAAGTAAGGCAAATCATACACTCTGTGCCACTCAATAAGTCTCCAGGCCCAGATGGCTTTACTGGGGAATATTACAAAACCTTTATAGAAATCCTAACCCCGCATTTGGTAGATACATTTGGTTCTGCTGCTGCCTCCTCATCCTTCCCCCCTGAGATGCTAAAAGCAACTATTATTGCATTACCCAAGCCAGCTAGCTACTAGACTGATAGATATCGTACCTACCTTAATAGACATGGACCAGCCAGGATTTACCAAGGGGAGACAGACGTCGGATGCTACCAGACGCCTGGTAAACGTGATACATATGGCTAATAAACACAAAACGCCTTCTCTGCTCGTTGCGTTGGATGCAGAGAAGGCGTTTGACAGAATACACTGGCAATTTCTGGCACAAGTTCTGCAGAAATTTGGTTTTGAGGGCCCCATATACTTGGCCATTAAGGCTCTCTACCCCCAGCCCTCAGCTCAAGTTTACATCTCAGGTGCACTTTCTACTCCATTCACAATTAGCAACGGGACTAGGCAGGGGTGTCCTTTATCCCCTTTGATAGTCAACCTTTTAATGGAACCACTGGCCTCCCATTTACGATCAAACCAACATATCACTGGTATGCACATAGGTTCAAGACAACATATAATTAGTCTGTTTGCAGATGACATAATTCTGATGCTCACGAAAGCTGACACCTCATGGAACATGGTTCACAAGGCACTACAAACATTTAATAGAGTGTCGTACTACAAAGTGAACGAGACCAAATCATATATTCTAAAATTTAGGAATCCCAGAACAAACCAAACAAAACTTAGAACAACAATTCCCTTACATATGGAAGGCAGATGGGATCAAATACTTAGGTATCATACTAACCCCTAAAACAGAAGACCTTCTAGCTGCCAATTACATCCCATTTCTGAAATCCCTAGAAGATAAACTAAAAAGGCATTAACCAGAAATGAACCTTCAAGATGCAAATATTACCACAATTACTATATCTCTTTAGAACCCTTCCAATCTCATACTTTAATACCCTACAACCTATACTGAACAGGTATTTATGGCAAGGGAAAAAGCCAGGTGTGCTTTCAGCAAATTAATCAAACACAGAAAAGCAGGAGGGATGGGTCACGTTCACCTACAGGACTATTACTTTGCAACGGTACTGGCACAAATTCAACATTGGCTAGTCCCAGACTCTCAGACACTATGGACAGAAATAGAGCAAACACAAATGCCAAAGGGCTCTTTAAGAGACTAATGACAGCACACCTTAACACATCTTTAGATAGAAAACTAGCCCCCTGTCAGGAGACGCAGGTCGCCTCCGTCCGCCAGGCTTCGGACCGCATGCGCAGCGGGCTGGCGCTGAGAAGTACACCTGTTCGCGGCCCGATGGTGTGGCGCGCGCAGGTGCACAGCGGTCCCCGTGTGCGCGCCGTCGCCCGTGCGGGTGCCCGATAGCGCATCACGCTGACGCACTCGCCGGGAGGCTACTTCAGATGACTCCAGCCCCCAGTCGGGTTGCTGGTTTGTCGTCAGCTCTCCTTGTTCCCCTGAGCCCTTTGCTAAAGTTCTTGTTCCTGTCTGCCTGCCTGATACCCTGACCTCTGCCTGTCTAAAGGAATACGTTGTCTGCCTGATACCCTGACCTCTGCCTGTCTAACGGATTACTCTGACCGCCTGTGACCTCTGACCTAAGCCTGTTTAAAAAGGAATACTCCACCTGCTTATACCCCTGACCGCTGCTTGCTAAAAGACTTTGATCTGCCTGATATCCCGGTTCTGACCTTGCTTGCCTTACGGACTTCCTGTTCCTCAGTTCCCCGGTCCTGTACTACACCTGCCGGTACTCTCCAACTACCCACCAGGACTTCTAGCCGGCCTTCCTGTGATCCTGCAACTTCCGGAAGCCTGTGCCTCCGCGTGCCACCGACTCCCTGTATCACTTCCAGGGGTTCGGGTGCGCGTGGTTGTAAGGGCGAGCCGCTCGGCATCTTGGCCACGGTGAGTATTAGTCGTGACACCCCCACTATACTAGCCTCCATAAGAAAAAATAGTGTAGCGCTGGACTAAAAATACGCATATAATGATGTATGCGAGTGGACGGAGCCCATAAATGTGTAAAAAAAGTGACTAATAGATAAAGACCATATATTATTTAGTCTAAAATAATCAAGTACATGTATAGTGACATTTTGAAATTAATCAAGTGCACCTGCATTATATTTAAAGATCAAAAAATGATATGAGAGTGAGTGTGAAAAAATGGCAGACTTAAAGTGAATGAAGATGAACCAATGTGACAGCAAAATGAATAAAAAATATTATATCAACATAAATCATCTAATCACTAATAATGCTGATTACTTAGTGATCGCAAATGAAAAAGAAATTAAAATAAATAAATAAACAGTCCCAAAAAAAATTAAAAAACAGGTCCCAAAGCGTAGTGACACTCCAACACAGAATCTGGTTCAGTATTCCACCGCAGCTGTTCCCACCACCAAGGGATAATAGTTGGAGGCTTACCGGACAGCCTGCGACCACCCTTATTCAGGGGGGTCAAAACAGGCTCAGTAGAAATATGTGAGTCCAGATGATATCCTCACCAATGATCTCCAGGTGTTCTCCAGATATCTTCTATGGCAAGCCAAGAGGGGCTTGCAAACGGGGTGCAGCTAGGACTTGACCATAGGATGCAGCAAAGAATTGGCCATAAATAACCCCAGAAAAAGAAAAAGATACTCCAATAGTGCAGAGCGATCTGGTCAGTTTATTAAAAGTTCATACAAACAGATTTAAAAAGCGAAGTTCTGACGGGGAGAAATGAAAGACAAGCTCCACCGCCGTTTAAAATCCAATCGCGCATGCGCGACCCGTGCTCACGTTGTGACCCTACGGCCGTTTCGTCACAACTGACGTCATCAGGGGTACGTGGCCACGCTCGCGCATGCGCTTTAAATACAAAAAGCGACAAAGCGCCCTAGCTCATTCATTGGCTGAGGGGGAACGGGGGCGGGTGATGATGCTGTATTACTCATCAACCTAATGAAAACCACCCATACATAAATCTTTCCTTATTGTGAACCTGGAAAAGTTAGATAATGAAAAGCAGAGCTATATGCCGTGCAACGCCATCTAGTGGCTACAAAAAAGGAGTGCAGAGCACACTCCAAAATTTCTTTGAACGTGTGGAAACATGAAACAGCTTCCACAACTCAGAGGTGTGTATTCCACACTGCCATCTAGTGGCGGAAATAAGATAATTCACCAGTATATAAAATATGATAAAATGCATAGGATTAATCTGCATAAAGACCAGAATAAATATGGGTGGGTTTAAGTTCCCCATCAGCCATAACTCCAATAAAAAATGTATACATAGACATGATTACATTATATTTAAGACATCCTCATGTGTATATCGAAAAGAAGGGGGACACTTAATTGTCCAAAAATATCTAGGAGCGCATGATAGGTATAACTATGTTAATAAATTGTCAATAAAAATACATATCGAAAAAAGGAAAGAAAACAGGAGGGGGAATCATCTGTAGAAATTTAATTTCAACTATTATGAATCAACCATAGAAAGATTCCTTTCAACTATTGTTAATGAAGCAATTGATATCCCACTCTATGTTCAACCCATTCGGGGCATGGGAACCCAATCTGTAGATCCAGCTGGTTTCGGATCTAGAGATGGTTCTTTTTCCATTACTTCCCCGCCAATGGGGAACGTACTTCTCAATACCGATAAACACAGTTCCCTTAGGGTTCCTATCGTGTACTGCATCGTAATGCCTAGAGACACTGTGTTTATCGAAGCCCTGCTTAATGTTGGTAATGTGTTCCGCCAACCTCACATTAAGTTTCCTAACAGTGCGGCCAACATACTCCAACCCACATGGACACCTCAGTAAATATACTACGCATTTGGTTGTGCACGTGATAAGTGATTTGATGGAGTATGTGGCACCTGTACCACTAGAGGTGAATTCCGTTATTCTTCTGTCTCGTAATGAGTTGATACTGCAAACATTTCATCTCCTACAAGGGGAGAATCCTTTTAAGTCCCCAAAGAAAGTGGGGCGTTTAGGTGGGACAGGGATATTTGGTGCCAACAAATGTCTAAAACTGGTGGCCCCCCTGAATAAAACTCTCGGTTTATCAGACAAAACGGGTCCCAAGACTCAATCATTTTTAATAACGGACCAATGTTTTCTTATGATTCTTTTAATGGCCCAGTGTTGGCTTGAATAGGTTGTGATGAATGCTAACCCAAAATCCTCCCTGTCTTCTACCTGAGGGGGTTTGTCACGCAGTAATTCCTCACGCTCCCTGTTCCCTATATCCACAATTAGGGAGTCCAGCACAACAGCATCATAACCTTTGGTCAGAAACCTCGATTTCAAATTCAAGGCCTCCCTATGGAACTCATTAACATCAGAGCAATTTCGTCTCAAACGCAGGAACTGGCCCTTAGGCACGGCAGATAGCCAGGATTGATGATGACAGGAGTCAAGTGGTATAAAGCTATTCCTATCCGTTGTTTTGAAATAGGTCGAGGTAGTAATGGTGTCATTAACAATAGTGATGGCTAAGTCCAAAAAATGTATTTGAGTGGAGCTAGCCTCATGGGTAAGTGATATACCTCTATCGTTATTGTTAAGTGCAGATAAAAAGGTGGTCACAGAATTGATGTCACCGTCCCAAATGAATAGGACATCATCAATAAATCTCCTCCACATGACCAGCTGGGGAGGACTGTCCTTCAATACCACATCCTCCTCCCACTTGGCCATGAAGAGGTTGGCCATACTGGGAGCAAATTTAGCTCCCATGGCCACTCCCTTCGTTTGTAGATAATGTGTGCCACCATACCAAAAATGGTTGTGCTCCATCGAGAAGTTCAGTAGCTCCATCACGAAATTACATTGCGTGATGGAGATACTGGAGTCTCGATAGAGGAAATGACGCACAGCCTCGTGTCCTAGACTATGGGATATAGAGGTGTACAATGATGCGACATCAGCTGTCACCAGCATATATGTAGCTTTCCACTCCACTTGTCTTAATATATTAAGGACATGTTTAGTGTCCCTGAGATAGGTGGGAGTGCCCACCACCAGTGGTTGTAGGAAGAAATATATATATATATATATATATATATATATATATATATATATATATATATATATATATATATATATATATATATATATATATATATATATATATATATATATATATATATATATATATATATATATATATATACTTCCCAATACGCGAGGTTACCGAATCAATACCACTGATGATGGGCCTCCCTGGTGGATTGGTCAAGGTCTTATGAATTTTCGGTAATATATATCTTACCGGTAGTCGGGGGGCTAAAGGGACCAAATACTCCCTCTCCTTTTTATCAAGGATCCCCAAGTCATAGCCTTTCTCAATCAGAACCCTGAGTTCCCGCTTGAAACCAGAGGTTGGATCGGCAGGTAAAGAAGAATATGTATTCGTATCCGAAAGGATTCTCAGAATTTCATTGTTATAGGAATCATGATCCATGATCACTATTGCTCCGCCTTTATCGGCGGGGCGTATTACAATATCCTTTCTATTCATCAAGGCCTCCAAACCAGCTTTAATGTTATGTTGCGTCTGCACTGGCCTAATATTTAAATTGGCCAGATCATTTAGCACCAAATCCCGAAAAACGGTCACATTCGGTGCCCCAGTGCTAGGAGAGTTAAAAAGTGATGCATTTTTTAATCCTGAGTGTGTAACCACAGAAGCTTCCCTACTTAGCTGCCTGGCAGGGTTACTTAAAACGTATCTTTTTTGTTTAATTTCCGTGTGTATTTTTGCACATCTATGAACGTTTGGAATTTGTTGAGATTCCGTGGTGGTACGAACTTTAAACCCTTACCAAGGGTAGAGAGTTCTTCCTTAGAGATTTCCTTGGTGCTTAAATTTATAATGCCACTTATATCCTCCTCCTTTTTGGGGTGAAGCTTCCTCCCCCCTCTGCACCCTCTCTTGCATCTCCGTTTCTTTTGTTCCTTCCCCTCCCGGCCGACTGAAAATCCCGATAAGGACGGTTGTCTCCAGTGTGCCGGTTATGGGAAGAGTCTAAGGGATTATGATCCCTATTAAGATTTGATGCGTTATCGTTCATGCCATCATATAAAGGAGAAAATCTGTTCGCAACATTGACTCCATATTGATCACATGCCTCATCATTGTTACGTTGGTTTCCTCGGGGTCTTTGGCCCTGAGAGTCGGGACGTCGTTGGTTACTACCAAAGTCGTGATGTACTTCCCGTTCATTCAGACGTCTCCAAGGTAAGGGGGACCGACGTCGTGATTGAGAGGAGGAATTCCTCCTACCCCCCCTACCTCTCATGTAGTGAGGGTGTCCCCGGGGTCTAGCACCTCCCCATGAGTGAGGGGAGGGAAGGTAACCCTGAGGTGTCTCCAACCCAGTGTTCCTATGAATGCCTTGGGACCCGGGCTCAACTTGGGCCCTTGGAATGTTGCTAGAAGCAATAGTGGTGGGGGGGTCAGTAGGGGCGGGGACTTGCCACTTGAACACCAGGTTATCCCTGTAGTCCTTGGCATCCCTATTGTACTTCTTCCTTTTCTTCAATTTTTGTTCTGACTCCTCCTTGATCAGGAGAGTCTTCAAGGATTCTGATTTGCGGGTATATTCCTGGTTCTCTTTATATGGTGTAAGTTTAGCCTTAATGGTGTTGATCTCTATGTCCATAGACTTAGACTTAGCCATCACTATTGTTAATGACACCATTACTACCTCGACCTATTTCAAAACAACGGATAGGAATAGCTTTATACCACTTGACTCCTGTCATCATCAATCCTGGCTATCTGCCGTGCCTAAGGGCCAGTTCCTGCGTTTGAGACGAAATTGCTCTGATGTTAATGAGTTCCATAGGGAGGCCTTGAATTTGAAATCGAGGTTTCTGACCAAAGGTTATGATGCTGTTGTGCTGGACTCCCTAATTGTGGATATAGGGAACAGGGAGCGTGAGGAATTACTGCGTGACAAACCCCCTCAGGTAGAAGACAGGGAGGATTTTGGGTTAGCATTCATCACAACCTATTCAAGCCAACACTGGGCCATTAAAAGAATCATAAGAAAACATTGGTCCGTTATTAAAAATGATTGAGTCTTGGGACCCGTTTTGTCTGATAAACCGAGAGTTTTATTCAGGGGGGCCACCAGTTTTAGACATTTGTTGGCACCAAATATCCCTGTCCCACCTAAACGCCCCACTTTCTTTGGGGACTTAAAAGGATTCTCCCCTTGTAGGAGATGAAATGTTTGCAGTATCAACTCATTACGAGACAGAAGAATAACAAAATTCACCTCTAGTGGTACAGGTGCCACATACTCCATCAAATCACTTATCACGTGCACAACCAAATGCGTAGTATATTTACTGAGGTGTCCATGTGGGTTGGAGTATGTTGGCCGCACTGTTAGGAAACTTAATGTGAGGTTGGCGGAACACATTACCAACATTAAGCAGGGCTTCGATAAACATAGTGTCTCCAGGCATTACGATGCAGTACACGATAGGAACCCTAAGGGAACTGTGTTTATCGGTATTGAGAAGTACGTTCCCCATTGGCGGGGAAGTAATGGAAAAAGAACCATCTCTAGATCCGAAACCAGCTGGATCTACAGATTGGGTTCCCATGCCCCGAATGGGTTGAACATAGAGTGGGATATCAATTGCTTCATTAACAATAGTTGAAAGGAATCTTTCTATGGTTGATTCATAATAGTTGAAATTAAATTTCTACAGATGATTCCCCCTCCTGTTTTCTTTCCTTTTTTCGATATGTATTTTTATTGACAATTTATTAACATAGTTATACCTATCATGCGCTCCTAGATATTTTTGGACAATTAAGTGTCCCCCTTCTTTTTGATATACACATGAGGATATCTTTAATATAATGTAATCATGTCTATGTATACATTTTTTATTGGAGTTATGGCTGATGGGGAACTTAAACCCACCCATATTTATTCTGGTCTTTATGCAGATTAATCCTATGCATTTTATCATATTTTATATACTGGTGAATTATCTTATTTCCGCCACTAGATGGCAGTGTGGAATACACACCTCTGAGTTGTGGAAGCTGTTTCATGTTTCCACACGTTCAAAGAAATTTTGGAGTGTGTTCTGCACTCCTTTTTTGTAGCCACTAGATGGCGTTGCACGGCATATAGCTCTGCTTTTCATTATCTAACTTTTCCAGGTTCACAATAAGGAAAGATTTATGTATGGGTGGTTTTCATTAGGTTGATGAGTAATACAGCATCATCACCCGCCCCCGTTCCCCCTCAGCCAATGAATGAGCTAGGGCGCTTTGCCGCTTTTGTATTTAAAGCGCATGCGCGAGCGTGGCCACGTACCCCTGATGACGTCAGTTGTGACGAAACGGCCGTAGGGTCACAACGTGAGCACGGGTCGCGCATGCGCGATTGGATTTTAAACGGCGGTGGAGCTTGTCTTTCATTTCTCCCCGTCAGAACTTCGCTTTTTAAATCTGTTTGTATGAACTTTTAATAAACTGGCCAGATCGCTCTGCACTATTGGAGTATCTTTTTCTTTTTCTGGGGTTATTTATGGCCAATTCTTTGCTGCATCCTATGGTCAAGTCCTAGCTGCACCCCGTTTGCAAGCCCCTCTTGGCTTGCCATAGAAGATATCTGGAGAACACCTGGAGATCATTGGTGAGGATATCATCTGGACTCACATATTTCTACTGAGCCTGTTTTGACCCCCCTGAATAAGGGTGGTCGCAGGCTGTCCGGTAAGCCTCCAACTATTATCCCTTGGTGGTGGGAACAGCTGCGGTGGAATACTGAACCAGATTCTGTGTTGGAGTGTCACTACGCTTTGGGACCTGTTTTTTAATTTTTTTGGGACTGTTTATTTATTTATTTTAATTTCTTTTTCATTTGCGATCACTAAGTAATCAGCATTATTAGTGATTAGATGATTTATGTTGATATAATATTTTTTATTCATTTTGCTGTCACATTGGTTCATCTTCATTCACTTTAAGTCTGCCATTTTTTCACACTCACTCTCATATCATTTTTTGATCTTTAAATATAATGCAGGTGCACTTGATTAATTTCAAAATGTCACTATACATGTACTTGATTATTTTAGACTAAATAATATATGGTCTTTATCTATTAGTCACTTTTTTTACACATTTATGGGCTCCGTCCACTCGCATACATCATTATATGCGTATTTTTAGTCCAGCGCTACACTATTTTTTCTATTGTTCATTTTGTGTGCCCTTGTATTGGGGTTATTGTGTTTTAGCTGCAGGACTCACTTCACGTTTTTTAGTTGTTTTTTTTGAACACCGAGCGCAATTTCTCCCCCCCCCCCCCCCTTAGCCTCCATAAGAGCCTGGGTCCACCTTAGAAACTACCCACATTGGTCCAGCACGACACTACCCCTAAAACTTCCCATCTCAGCTCTCAGCCAGTTAATTCCAGACATCAGTTTAATAACATGGCAAGATAAAGGAATCCATTATCTAGAAGACATAATAGATACTACCTCCATTAAAACATTTCATACATTAAAGTCTGAGTTCCAACTCCCAACAACAGAACACTACAAACACATACAAATCTCACAACTTCTTAAGAAAAATCCTCATATACTCACCATTCTACCCAAACAAATAACCAATTACTACCTACAAACCCCGAAAACACACAAAAGGAATATCAATTATATACTCAGGGCTCCAAGAGAAGAACATATGTGTAAAGTCAAATTATTTGACAGCATGGGAAAAAGAACTGGGAGTGGAATACTCAATAGAACAATGGGGGAAATCATTTAAACTTACCTACCTTTCTACCAAAAGCACAAATCTGTGGGAAATGCAACAAAAAATTCTCCTTAGATGGTACTTAACCCCAAGAACTTCCAAAACGCCTCACCGACTTGCTGCAGGTTGTGTGGGGGGACTGGTATGTTGATACATATGTTATGGAGTTGCACCAAGCTTATAAAATTGTGGTCCCAAGCCGGAAACATAAGCAATATTTTACAGATGAGCTACACACTTACACCAGGAATGGCCATACTATCACTAGAATTAGAGTTCATACCACCCCCTCACAGAACTATAATATCCCACATTATGCTAGCTACCAGACTGACAATTCTCAGACACTAGAAAGACACGGAGATTCCAACAATATGGGAGGTAATAGCAACTGTCCATACACATGGTACATATGAAGTCTTACACTCTTCAGCAATGGGGAAATATGACATGGTGTCTAATTTATGGGCACCATGGCATAAATGGTACTCCAAAGGCAAAGTGGAATAACAAGAAGATTCTATTGCAGTATTACAAGGATTTGTAACATGCGCTGACTGATTTATATTTTATTTTCATTTTTTTAATTTCATTTTCATTTCAGTTTGTTTATCCTATAAAAGTTATTATTAAAGTTATTATAGATTAGAACGATTACTTTAATACATACACAAACCTCAGCAATCCTTTAGAAACATTTGAATGGACACAGGATCGAAAGGAATATTTGTATGACAATATTTAACGGGTTCGTTGAGGCGACCATAGAGAAGAGTTTTAAACAGGGGAATTGGCGCTGTCCAGCTATATGTGCATAGACAGTGATTCGTACAAGTGCAAAAAAGATTTGTAAATACGTGTACCAAATATTAAGATTGTGCGTGTAACGAAGGTGTTTGCAGAGGTATCTCAAGTGTAAACAATACACCTAATAGGTGTAATGTGATAAAGTGCAACGTGCTCCTAAGATATATGCAAAAATACCATTATACCAAAAAATTATATGTGTATAGAGAATTATGCCTATGGCTAGAAAAATAGCAGAAAAAAACAGAATCCAATATATAAATAATTATGGCAATCAAACCAATATTACAATCCAAGCAAACAATTATTGGAAAATAAAAATAATAAATAATAAAAATAGAAATCCCCAGCATATGTGCATAAAAAGTCCAAAAAAAGGTAAAAAAAATTTTTGTGTATAGAAAACAAGGACTTATAAAAAGTGAGTGTCCAAAATCAAAAGTCCTAAAAGTGTGTCCTTCTGGTGAAGAAAAGCGTAATCTCAGCATTAACTGATAGTGTCCCGTCCTTCACTGCACCCCCACTTGTGCTTGCACTCACCGGACTGCCTAACCCCTGCAGGGGTAAAAGGCATATGTAGACAATCCTGCGATGGCGGAACCGGGAAGCGATCCTCCGTCCGGGGGTATTTTATCCTGCTCGATCTCCTCCCGGTGTCCGCTCTTCTCTGTTTCCGGTGATCTTCACAACTTCGAGCAAAACTCACTTCACCGAGGAGCCCTGCCCTACGGCGACCAATCAGCATCAGAGAGGCAGACAGCCCGACCAATTAGAAGCCATAGAGAAGGATCGCGTAAGACCGTTGAAAGACCTAATTAACGTATACAAACTGTATATTCCTTATGCTATATAGTTCGATAATTTAGATAATTGCAAATATATAACATGAGTGATACTTATACAATGACAAAATAAATGTGTATAAATGTTAAACCTTTTTGTAAATCCTTTGTTATCTCAATAAAAAAAGATTGAAAGAAAACCCTTATATTGAAATTACCCAGCTAGAAAGGCTTCGCTGGAGAAACTGCTGCAATTTATGAAGACGCAGGTCCCCGACACAGACATCAAGTTTGTGGATAAGAAAATTGGTAGCTTGAGAAGCACCTATACGAAGGAGCTTAATAAGGACTAGGCTTCCATGAAATCAGGAGCAGCAGCAAAGGATGTGTATGTACCCAGTCCGTGGTACTACAACAGGATGCAGTTTCTCGAAGACCAGATTGAAGCCAGGGAATCACTTTCTACACTTCCATCCACCCTTCCCTCAACCCCAGCTGAGGCTTCTGGAGGACCAACCTGGGCTTTCCATCCTGGAAGAAGTTAAGGAGCCCAGCTGGAGCCAGGTATAGTATTTTTGAACATATTTATTGCCCGAAAATTATTGTTGTTAACTAGATGTTATTATTGATAATAAATGAATGATTGAACAATTGTGTGTGATTGATGAACCAAAAACTAAAACTACGTCCCTTTTTCATACAAAAGGAAGACATCAGCCAGGACAAGGCTCTGGAATGTGGCAGCCAGGAGGAGGCGGGGGTAAGTGTCAGCCAGGAGGTGGCCAGGCCCAGTAGCCTCACCCAATCCCAGGTGCCCCCCCCTCCGCCTTACAACAAAAAGGCCAGGAAGGGGAGTAACGTGGAGGAGGCAGCACTGGGCCTCATTAAGGATGCTAATGCGGCCCTGAAAACACCCCCCGACGCTGAAGAGGCCTATGGCTGCTATGTAGCTGCAAAATTGCAGCAAATTTGGGAGGGCCAATGCTTCATGTGTGAGAATCCTATTTTTCAGACCCTTCAGAAGGGGTTGAGGGGCCAAATTAGTGAGAACATGCACTTATGTGCGCTCGCCCATCCTCCTCCTGCCACAAGTCCACCTCCAGAGCCACAGCCTCCAAGAAAGGCTGCGGGGAAGGCTGCAGGGAAGCGTGGAGGGAAGGCTGCAGAGAAGACAAGAAAGTGATGGCCCTGGGGTCAGTCTGGGCTAACAAAAGATGAAGGCTGTAGTAGTACCACAGCCTGGGGGCATATATGTCATCTGCTGCTGTTCATAATCTCTGGGAGTCCTGGACCAGATTGTGCTCCCTATTATATGGACTTCTCAGGCTACCAATTTTTAGTTACAAAGAGTTGATGTGTGCCCTGGGGTACAAAGGCTTTGCAAATTCAAGCAGTTTCTCCAGCATTGCCTTCCTCTTTATTTTGTTATCAGCTAGAATCAATGTAGATTTTTTTTATATGAAAATACTTGCCTATGTGTTTTTCTTTAAAAAGGACAGTTTGTGAGTAGGCAGGTACATTACAAAAATACAATGTCAAAATAACAAGGGACAACAACCAACCTCCTTGAGCTTTAAAAATACAAGATAATAATGTTGTGAAGATCACTAGAAAATAATTTAAAAATAAATAAAAAAAAACAGGAGATCTTGATAAAAAAAAAAAAAAAAAAGACTGAAAAAATAATTTAGACCGGGAGCTCCACGCCACTCCAGCCTAAGGACCCACACCACCGCTTTCTGAGCCCTCGTTCCGGCCCGGCGATAACACCAGCCGACCGGGGACACTCCCAGCTACCGCCCGATGTCCACAGGCACTGCCCAGGGGAACTTAGCCCGCGAATTTGAGACAGCAGCGGTGCAGCCCGGCCACTCCAAAATGGCGGCCGCATCACCACAAGGCAGTTAGTGCTGAGGAATCCATTGCAGACCAAGATCATGCCAATCTCCCTGCCTCTCATCCACTGACAGACACAGTGAGTACTCCACAGCATGTGGCCTCCTCCCCTGCATCAACTGAATCCCTGTTAGGGAGAACACTGAAAAGATTAGCCCACACCCCACTGCAGCAGCTGCCACACAGCCCGGACCCATGGGAGCAGGAGACCTGGAATACCTCTCTCACCCCCACAGACTTCCCCTCCATGATGGCTGCATTCTTTAAAATGCTGACCAGAGGCCTGTCACATAATGCAGCCCAGATCACAGCCTCTATCCATGCTGATCTGCAGCAAATAGGCTCAAGAATAGAGGTGATTGAACAGAAATCTGATCAAGCAGCCCTGAGAATCAACCAGAATACTGCCAGAATCCAGGACCCACTAGAGGTAGTGACTTCCAAAAAAGTGATGACCTTGAGAACAGGTCAAGACGCTACAATTTCAGAATCAGAGGACTCCATGAATCTGTTAAGGACGTTCGTCCTTCAGGAATTCATCAAAATTCTAATACCTGACATCCCGGCGCACCGCCTGGAGCTTGACAGAGCCCACAGAGCGCTTCAACCTCCACGTTCTGATGGCCTACCAAGGGACATTATAGTGAAACGCACTTCTACGTGGTCAAAGAAGAAGTGATGAAGCTAGCCCGCTCGGTGGAGAAACTGGAGATAATGGGTCACCAGATCCAAATCTTCGCGGATCTTTCCCCATACACCGAACAAAAGCAATGAGCGCTGAAACCATTGTTTCAAGTTCTAGCTAGCAAAGCCATCAGTTACAGATAGGCTTTCCCACTTCGCTTGAACATCTCGTACTGCAACAAACCGTATAACTTCTCCTTTCCTGAAGGTGAACGACTCCTACTACATCTAGGGCTGATTACCCAGGAACTGCTGCCACTCCATATCAACAGAGGAGCACAATCTTCTAAATGACCGTCGCCTACTAGCCCACTGTCCCAAGTGTGGCAGAAACAGCACCCTAAATGTTCACGAGAGTCCTTCCCGCCGTGAGCTAGCTTACCTACTACCAATACCTCTTCAATCTCCTGCTTCCCTTTGGAACTGTGATGGCGGCCGACCTACCGTCATTGGAATGGCATCATGTTTCTGTTAAGCAAACCTCGGGATTGGCCCCAAGTTCCTCAAGGGAAGTTTGTTCCAGGTGACTGGTTTTTCCTGCAACCCCCCGGTTACTCGTGTTTCCTGGTTTCTTTTACATACAAGTTTTTTGTACTTTTCTAATGGTTTTCTTCCTGTGATTTTATCTATTTTACTCAGCACTTTTACGTCCCCGTCCCTGACTCTACACTGATGTCGCAACATGTCTGCGGAACTCAAGACTATGCAGAGCCTTAGTGATCGGGGTGTCTCTCTTGGGAGGGCCCCCAACTGGGATGTTCTTTTTCTTTCTTTTAACTCCCCAGATGATCAGCCATATGGACACATGTGGCTGTCTCGTCCTCCCCCATGGCCAGTAGCAGGCGTCATTACAACATCTACCATCCATATCCACTACGCTCAGGGGTGACGCGTGTTGCCGAGTGGGGGAGTGGGAGATAGAGCGTATTCTGATGTAATTGGTCTAATTGTGTGTCAACAGGGCTCAGACTTTAAGTTTCTTACAATGTTATAATTAACTCTTATGGGGGGGTGACTGGAGTGGTTACAGTGCACTTCCGTCTGACGTTGATAGGTGAACTTCTCTTTCTTCCCCTGTCGGAGTCAGATTCCCACGTCCTTCCTAGGACGTATTGGGTTTATGCTCTAATGCATCTTCTCTCTCTTTTTCCATTACTTGCTACTCTCTCCCCTCCCTCTCCTTCCTTCCCCACCTCTCCTATCCTTCATCAGTTACAAGGTCTTGCTGGACTTCCGATCCCGAGCACGGAGAGGTAGGACTGCAATAATGCCTGGGAGGACTCTCACCTGCCGGGGAAAGCGTCAATGACTGGTAAGTTTACCTTACACCAGAGGCCTAAGTAGAACCTTCAGGGCCCCAGCGCAAGAAACCATGATGGGCCCCCCTTCCATCCGAGCCCCGGGCTTCCAATTTTGGGAGGGTGTCCATGGACATCCTCCCAAAACCGTGCTTTCTGCATGACCCCTGGGACATGCATCCAGCGCAATCACATCGGCTCTTTACCATGTGATCAGCTGATCACATGTAAACAGACTTGCCGGTTATCCACAGTCCTTTCCTCACACGCTGTGCCACCTATCAGTACTCTTCAATTATGCCCATCAAAGCCCATCAATACTGCCTGAGTTCTGCCTATCAGTGTTCCTCAGTGCCCATCAGTACCACCTATCAGTGCCCATCAATGCCACCTATCAGTGCAGCCTATCAGTGCACATTAGTGCCTCCTATCAGTGTTCATCAATATGGCCTATCAGTGCCTCCTATCAGTGCCCATCAGTGCCTCCTATCAGTGCCCATCAGTGCCGTCTATCAGTGCTCATCAGTGCCTTCTATCAGTGCTCATCAGTGCCTTCTATCAGTGCTCATCAGTGCCTCTAGCAGTGCTCATCAGTGCCCATCAGTGTCTTCTAGCAGTGCTCATCAGTGCCTTCTATTAGTGCTCATCAGTGCCTTCTATTAGTGCTCATCAGTGCCTGCTATTAATTTCCATCAGTGCCGTCTGCCTTATAAGGACAGCACGGCTCTGAGCGGAGATCGTGTATCATAGAACAATAGCACAGAGACACCGGCGGCATTAATGTTCTACTTGCCCGTCCATCCTCTCTGGCAGGGGATGAGAGAGGACACACACAGCTGATCTCACTGCTCCCCCTTCTCCCCCCTCCCGTGTGCTCCGCGGGAAATGTGAGCTCCTTAGCTTCACACTTGACTGCCCGTGGAGCACACAGGAGAGGGAGGGGGGAGAAGGGGGAGCAGTGAGATCAGCTGTGTGTGTCCTCTCTCATCCCCTGCCAGAGAGGACGGACGGGCAAGTAGAACATTAATGCCACCGGTGTCTCTGTGCTATTGTTCTATGACACACGATCTCCGCTCAGAGCCGTGTGTGAAGAGCAACCCCGCTGGCCCCCCCCATAGTGGCGGAATGCCGGGCCCCGTCGCAAGTGCGACTGTTGTGACCCTGGTACTTCTGCCACTGCCTTACACATAGCACCCTACTCCCGACTACGCCATGACTGACATCCCACCAACAAACCCGAAACTCCGGATCTTTTCCCACAACGTGCAGGGACTCAACTCCCCAGTAAAAAGACGCAAAATAATGCAACAGCTTCATACACTGCAAGCAAATGTAGCGCTGCTTCAAGAGATACATTTCCCGGCTACCTATAATCCCTCATTTCTTCACAAAAATTTCACCTAGCAAATGCGGCCAACAAGACGAGAGATGTGGCAGTAAGTTTTTCGAACAAGATTCAATTTCTTTCACACCAAAATAATTAAAGATCCTGATGACCGTTACGTTATAGTTACTGGCACAATCAAAGGGGGGACATACACATTCATATCCTACTACGCCCCTAACACACACCAAGACAAATTTTTTGAAGCAGTTCTTCAGACCCTGCAGTCTCACTTCCTTGGCACAGTAATTCTGGGAGGTGACTCTAACACTCCTTTTGATCTCTCCTCAGACAAGTCCACCCCCCAGATCCCAAAAGCCAAGAGACCTCCCAGACGTACCCTGCGGGTAGCGCAGACCATACAGTCACATGGCTTGGTTGGCATATGGAGGGAAATGAACCCCCAGACCAAGGACTACATGCACTATTCCATCCCAAACAAAACACACTCCAGGATAGACCACATCTTTGTTTTATCACATAAAATCCCAAGGGTGGAGGCCTCCAAAATATACAATACATCTTTATCTGATCACTCCATAATGACTCTTACCCTCAGGGGTGGAGTCGGAGAGAGGGGGCCCTTCAAACGGCGCCTCAATGAAGCTGTGTTGAGCAATCCCGCACATTGCACAATACTGGACACAGCATTATCGGAGTACTTTTTGGAAAACGACACTGATTCGGTCTCACCAGGCACATAAAGTGGTGATGAGAGGTATACTCATCCAGCTTTAATCCCAAAATAGTAGGGAAAGAAGGGCAGAAATACAGCAGTTAACAGAAACAGCTGTTTTGCTCGCTCAGTAAACACCACAAAAGCAATCCCACCCCGGACAGCCTGGCTAGGCTTGACTCGGCTCGAGTCAGGTTAAATCTCTCCTTCACTACCTCTGCCGAGAAACATTTAAGGTGGACAGGGGCTCGCTTTTACTACCAAAAAGACAGGATAGGCTCTAAACTGGCAGCTAAACCAAGTCCAAAGATGCGCGTCCTGGCCTACCCCAAAATTTGCACCAAGACGGGAAATTTAACCCAAAATCCAGTGGGAATCATGGACTCCTTCCATGACTTCTACTCGCACTTATATAAAGCCCTACCTCATACGCACCCCAAGACAAGAGAAACGTTTCTCCAAGATCTCACATCAGGAAGGCTACCTGTTATCGTTAGACCTGCAGAAGGGCTTTGACTCCGTGTCCTGGCCCTACCTCTTTGATATCTTGTAACACTGGGGGTTTGGAGTCAAATTCCTTAGACTAATACACACCCTTTACTCTAACCCATCAGCCCAGGTGTGTTTAATGGGGCATTACTCTGAGTCCTTTTATATTAACAGAGGAACGAGGCAGGGATGCCCTCTATCTCCCTTGATCTTCGCAATAGCGATTGAACCACTGGCCATAGCCATCAGAACAAATACTGATATAAAAAAGGAGTTAAATGCGGCCAAGAGGAACAGAAGTGTGCCCTCTTTGCTGACGACATGCTATTGTCCGCTAATCTCTACCCCCAATGTGTTCCGACTAATTAAGGAGTTTGGGAATATTTCAGGTCTACACGTAAATGTATCCAAAATCGATAGCCCTAAACATATCCGTCCAACCACAATTAATTGACAAACTCAAACACTTTTCCTTCTCTTGGGCAGGAGAAGTGATTCCCTATCTAGGAATCAAACTGACCAAAAGTATTGTCAGTCTCTACACTGCCAACTGTCCCCACATGTTCCGCTCTCTTGAAGCGGACCTAAAAAGGTGGTCGAAGGGAGGACTATGCTGGTTCGGCAGGCTAAATGCCGTGAAGATAACATTACTATCCCGTCTACTATACCTCTTTCGCTCCCTTCCCATCCCCATTAAAAAATCCACTCTGACAAACCTTCAATCCAAGATTGTCAGCTTCGTCTGAGGAAACCAGGGTCACCAGTTTGCGAAAGACTCCGACTTAAAACCCAAGGCGGACTCGGACTCCCAAACCTTTACTACCAAGCAGCTCAACTTGCCCAGTTTTCCAGCATATATTCTAGGGGGCAAAAACCTGACTGGGTCTCCATAGAAAGGCAGGCAGTCCCCCACCATACGCTCAACTTTTTAATCTGGAGACCGGCAAAACACAGACCAGTTATCCTAGCTCCAACGCTATCTCACTCCCTGGCACTATGTGATACGATACATAAACACACACAACTGATATCTCCCCTGACTGAACAAGGGGCTTTTCAGGATAGGACATTTCTTTACACCAAACAGCCCCATAACATTAGGGCACTGTCGGAGCAAACTGGGACATGCGAACCTTCAAACTTTCAGAGATCAGGCACTTCCTCCACACGCTTTGGACTGACAAGTCGGGCCCTCCCAAAGCAACTATGTATGAACAATGGTGTTCCAGCATTGGAGCTCAAAATGGCGGCATCTCCATTATATACGCTTCTCTGGCAGATAGGGCAGACTCCCTGGCATACGCTTGATCCTGGGAAGCAGATCTGGACATCCAACTGGAACCTGACATGTGGTTTCAAGCCTTCCGCAGATCATCAAAAAGGTATCTTAAACATCTCACTGATTGAAGCTAACATTACAGTATTAAAGAATAAAGGGGTAGGGACTTTTTTAGGCATAATAACACAAAATTAATTACAAAAATATTTATTGAAAAAACATAAAAAATACATTTGTTTAAAAAACCACAAACCATCTAGATACATAGATACTCCATGTAGTTACTGCTGTACGAAACCATACATCTATAGAAAAACTCGGAAATGTGGACGTCAATCCAAGGTAAACGGTAATTCGAGAATATGGCTGGACAGCAGAGAGACGGTATAGTAAAGTGATCTAGCAACAGGAAAAAAAAAAAAAAAAAAAAAAAAAAAAATCGACACAGCTATATAACCTGTGATAATCAGACCCAGACGGTGCAAGATAGGCGGATAAGGGAAACAATTTATAGTCACTACGGTGGCGTACAGAACATTGTCATAAAATATAGAGTGAACTAGTTGCTATATAGGAAGAATGGCCAAATATGTGTCCAACAGTAGTGACAATATATATAAAACTCTAACCAGATTAATTGGTCAGTAATTGTAAGTCCAAATCAAATTTGATAAGAGGGAGGTAATACTCACTGTAAATTAGGGTACAAAATTTTTTTATAAAAACAAGGTTCTTAGGACAAGGACAGTCTAAAAGGCGCTGGCTAATGGAAAAGGTATATAGAGCACGAGGTCCAATGTCGGCATTAGTTTAATCACTGCCTATAAGGAAATATAAAAGATTTAATTTAGATAATAAGAAATGGTAATGGCCCAAATATTTGATAGGGTAGATAGATTGCAAAAAGACTCACCAATTAGAAGGGAAAATTAAAAAAAAAAAAAATGCTGTAAAGGCAGGAGATGGTGAGGGAAGGTAACGCCAGAAGACCCATAGAGGGTCATATTGAATAGCAGAAGTCCATTGTATAATAATCCAGCGATGTGCTAGCATGTGCACATATAGGGACTGAGCCCCATAGAGGGTCAACAAGGAGAAAGCAGGAGGGGAGGGGGGAAAGGGGAAGGTTCTAGGATATCCTACAAAGCTTGCTTTGTAGGTTATCCTAAAAGCTCCCCCTGTCCTCCTCCCTCCCCTTTCCCCCCTTCCCTCCTGCTTTCTACTTGTTGACCCTCTATGGGGCTCAGTCCCTATATGTGCACATGCTAGCACATCGCTGGATTATTATACAATGGGCTTCTGCTATTCAATATGACCCTCTATGGGGTGAGATCGGATGGGAGCCGTGCTGTGGGCTGGATGTGTAGTGCCCACAAAGCTGCTCAGTGACATGTGCAGTCACATCCATCCAGCCCTCCATGCTCAGCCAACCCCCCATACTCTACAATTCCCTGTGCAATACTCTGCAATACCCTGTGCAATGCCCCCCAATACTCTGCAATGCCCCGCAATAGTCTACAATGCCCCGCAATAGTCTACAATGCCCCGCAATAGTCTACAATGCCCCGCAATACACTGCAATACTCTGCAATTTCCCGCAATTCCCTGCAATACCCTGCAATACCCCGCAATACCCCGCAATACCCCGCAATACCCCGCAATACCCTGCAATGCCCTGCAATGCCCCGCAATAGTCTGCAATGCCCCGCAATACTCTGCAATGCCCCGCAATACTCTGCAATGCCCCACCATACCCTGCAATGCCCCGCCATACCCTGCAATACTCGGTGATACCCAGCCATACTTTGCCATGCTCAGCCATACCCAGCCATACTCGGCCTCTGTATGTGGCCAGGCTGTGGAAGTCTCACACATGTGGTATCGCCGTACTCAGGAGGAGTAGGAGAATCTATTTTGGGGTGTCATTTTCGGTATGTACATGCTATGTGTTAGAAACATTGTATAAATGGACAGCTTTGTGTTAAGAAAAAAAAAGTGTTTTAACCACTTCCCGTCCGCCGTCATACGACGTCCTTGATTTTGTGCGGGGATATCTGAATGATGGGTGCAGCTACAGGCATCATTCAGATATCAGCTTTTTCAGCCGGCGATTCCCTACACCATGAAAATGATCATAGTGGCTGTTCCGCTGCTTGATTGTTCTTACGGGAGGCGAGAGGGGACATCCCCCCTCTCGCCGCCCTCAGGTGCTTCTACCGACTCACCGCTGTGATCGAAGCCAGGATCATTTTCTTTTTTTTTTTTTTTTTTTTTATTTCAGGCTTCCCAGCCTAGCGGTGAGATGTGGGGTCTTATTGACCCCATATCTCACTGTAAAGAGGACCTGTCATGCCATATTCCTATTACATGGGATGTTTGCATTCCTTGTAATAGAAATAAAAGTGATAAAAAAAAATGTATTTTTTGGAAAAAAGCCTCAAACTAAAATAAATAAAGTAAAATTAACAAAAAAAAAAAAAAAAAAAATTTTCCCCATGTCCCCCGTGTGCTCGCATGCAGAAGCGAACGCATACGTAAGTTGCGCCCACCTGTGAGGTATCGCTGCGATCGGTAGCACAAGAGCAATAATTTTGGCCCTAGACCTCCTCTGTAACTCACAACATGTAACCAGTAAAAAAATTTAAAAGCGTCTCCTATGGGGATTTTTAAGTAGCGAAGTTTGGCACCATTCCACGAGCTTGTACAATTTTGAAGGGTGACATGTTAGGTATCTATTTACTCGGCATAACTTCATCTTTCACATTATGCAAAAACATTGGGCTAACTTTACGGTTTGGTTTTTTTTTTAAGCACAAAACTTTTTTTTTTTTTTAAAACGCATTCGAAAAATTGCTGCGCAAATACTGTGCGAGATAAAAAGTTGCAACGACCGCCATTGTATTCTCTAGGGCCTTTGTTAAAAAAATATATATAATGTTTTGGGGTTCTATGTAATTTTCTAGCAAATAAATTATGATTTTTACATGTAGGAGAGAAATGTCAGAATTGGCCTGAGTTCTCCTTGAATGCCTGATGGTGCTCCCTGCATGTTGGGCCTCTGTATGTGGCCATGCTGTGTAAAAGACTCACACATGTGGCATCACCGTACTCGGGAGTAATAGTAGAATGTGTTTTGGGGTTTAATTTGTGGTATGCATATGCTGTGTGTGAGAAATAACCTGCTAATATGACAATTTTGTGAAAAAAAAAATCTTGATTTTGCAAAGAATTGTGGGAAAAAAAATGACAACTTCAAAAAACTCATCATGCATCTTTCTCAATACCTTGGAATGTCTTCTTTCCAAAAAGGGATCATTTGGGGGTTTTTTGTACTTTTCTGGCATGTTAGGGTCTCAAGAAATGAGATAGGCCCTCAGTACTTCAGGTGTGATCAATTTTCAGAGATTGGCACCATAGCTTGTGGACTCTATAACTTTCACAAAGACCAAATAATATACACCGATTTGGGTTATTTTTACCAAATATATGTAGCGGTATAAATTTTGGCCAAAATATATGAAGAAAAAATTACTAATTTGCAAAATTTTATAACAGAAACGAAGAAAAATGCTTTTTTTTTTTTTTTTTTTTTTTTTTTTTTTTTTTTTACAGAATTTTCGGTCTTTTTCCTTTTATAGCGCAAAAAATAAAGAACCCAGCAGTGATTAAATACCATCAAAAGAAAGCTCTATTTGTGTGAAAAAAAAGGACAAAAATTTAATTTGGGTACAGTGTTGCATGACTGAGTAATTGTCATACAAAGTGTGAGAGCACCGAAAGCTGAAAATTGGTCTGGTTATTAAGGGGGTTTAAGTGCCCAGTGGTCAAGTGGTTATGGAGACCTGGCTTTAAAAACAAAAAAGATTATTAAGGAGATCACGAGATATAATAAAGAAAATATGTTTGTGAGAACTTTGTGTGACCATCAGCAGCAAAACAACTTCATTCTTCTAGCATTATAAATAGCAAAAGAATGCGCTGCATTAAAAGATCCAAAAATTTACAGCGTGACGTATGTGCTATCTCCATTACGAATGCTCATTTTACCAGAACGAGCGTTTCCATCTCGCACTTGATTCTGATCATGCGTGATTTTTTGCGCGTCCGAATTGCATACAGACGATCGCATTTTCAAATAGGAACTTTTCCCGACCGAAAAGAGAACATGCTCTCAATCTTTTGCTGGCTGGAATTCTGCCAGCAAAAGACCAATGGAGCATACACAAGGTCGCATTTTCCGACAAAAAGCTCTCATCGGAGTTTTGCTGGTGGCATTTCCGATTGTGTGTATGCGGCATTAGGATCAAAAGAAATTTATCTGAAGATTCTCATTTTAAAGAGGAAGCAAACAAAATGTATAAAATATTTAGGGAGAGAGAGGGTATCCCTATAACCCTCTAAGAAAAGCAAAAAATAAAGTGGCAAGATGCAAACGTGAAACACTGCTAGTAAACTCCAAAGAAGGAACTCATCAAACAAAGGAATATCCAAAAATAATCACTAAATATGGTTCTTAGTGGAATCAAATTAAAAATGTCCTTGAAAAACATTGGCATGTGCTGAGCTCCACCCCCTTTATGTCAGATATAGTCAGCCCTAGACCCTTAATGATAGTTAGAAGGGCACAGAATCTGAATGATACGCTAGTCCACTCTGAATATCAGAGAACCCAGACTAAAAACCGGTTAACTATCCTTACGCCTATCTATGGCATGCATGCTTGTGGACACTGTAATATCTGTAAATATGTCCAAAGAAAAACGATGTGTTCACCAATTTTGACGATACAAAGAAGTTCACAATTAAGCAATTTATCAATTATTATACAACGAGATATATAGATAGATAGATATTATATATATATATATATATATATATATATATATATATATGCGCGCTCTGTTGTCCATGTAAGAAAATATTCAGGAAAATTGTTGTCCATGCTTACCGTAATTTTCCTTTCCTGGATCCTCCCCATGTCAGCCTACTATGGGTCAGCTCTGCCACCTCTGACGCCTCCAGGACCACCTCTTTTCTAGCCCATAAAGGGCAGCTGGCTGCCCACACCAGTGTCCAAAAAAAAAAAAAAAAAAAAACGCGCCTCGCGACGGAAAAACTGGGTGGGAATCCTCCGGCTGACATGGGGAGGATTCAGGAAAATTACGGTGAATATGGACAACAAATTTTCCTTATTTCTGGACCTCCCCGTGTCAGCCTACTATGGGATGTACCAAGCAATATTAAGAAGGGAGGGAAGACAAAAAATAAGCCAAACCCTCAATGCAAAGCTATTCAAAATTTTTAATGGGCAACAGCCGCCGTAATACTGTAGAGCCAAATGTTTCCTCAAGCGGACAAGCCATATTAAGCTTGTAATGCCTAATAAAAAAGGTGTTGGGCACGCTGCTCCGCAAACTACCTCAGGGGCTACCTTCGCATATGCCCAGGATGCTGCCATACCCCTCGTCGAATGTGCTTTGATCTCTGAAGGAGAAGGAAGGCCCAGCGTTTTGTATGCAATATGCATGGTCTTGACAAACCAGGAAGACCCAACTCTGGATGTTGCTGGCATACCCTTTTTAGGCACCATTGGGAAACCTACAGCTGATCTTGTTTGCCAAAGCTTTTAGTCCATTTCAGGTAGGTTGAAATTGCAGAGACCAGGTCTAACCTACTCCACTCATCATCAGCTGTATCCGCCGGAAAGGCTGGGAGAAAGACTCCTAGTTCATACGAAATGATGTGGCCACCTTAGGTAGAAAGCTCGGTATCGGCCTAAGGACTACCTTGTCTGGGAGCACCAAACAAAATGGTTCTTTAGATGAGAAGGCGCACAACTCGGAGTCTCTTCTGGCCGAGGCCACAGCTAGTAAAAAACAAAACTGTTGTTAAAAGAAATAATGAACAAGAGAAAGCTTGATCAAACGGAGGAACCACCAATGTTCCCAAGACTAGTGTTAAGTCCTCTTTTGGAAAAAACGATTTCAATGGAGGTCTGATTTCTATGGCTGCACCTAAAAGATCAGATCACCAACGGATGTAGAGCATATCTTGTACACGACATAGCCGACAATGCAGGGATTTGACCCTTTAGGGAATTATAAGCTAACCCTTGGAGACTACTCTGCAGAAACTCCAAAATGTTAGATACTGAAGGAGATCCAAGGTCCCAACCCCTTTCCATAGTATTCCAGATTCGGTAATCGGCAGAACAAATGTAACCTATCCTGTAATAATGTCATCAACTTTATCCTCCTGCAGTTCGGGTGTCAGGCCCCACTCTGCAGAAGGAGATTTTGACAAAGAGGCAGAGGTGAGCCCAACTTTATCCTCCAAGCCAGAGGGAACCACAGTAAGGTAGGACTACTATTGCTATGAACCTTTCTCGCTAAATCTTCAGCAGGATTTTGAGAGCCAATGGAAGCGGTGGGAACACATACACCAAGGGGAAGTCCCAAGACCTAGACAGAGCACCCTGACCCAATGCCTGTGGATGCTAGGTCCAGGTGAAGAAGCAAAGCAGTTGACAATTCTCCAATGCCATAAGATCTATCGAAGGCGTCCCCCAGATCCTGAAGATCTTGCGTAGGTACTTGGGGTTGAGGCCCCATCTGTTGTGATCCCCAAAGCCTCGACTCAAACGGTCTGCTAAAACATTGCCAGGCCCTTGGAGTTAAGATGCTGTAAGAGAGCCGAGATTCTTCTCTGTGCAGAGGAAGATTGACATGCCACCTGAAGGCGAGGGTGACTTCCTGTGCCCCCTTGATGAGACACATAAGCCACCGTAGTTTTGTTGTCCAAAAGACTCTTGACAGCTCGACCTCGCAACATAGGTTGGAACACTAAGAGCGCGTCTGACAGCATCCAATCCCAGGAAATTTAAACTCTTCGCCCCACAAAAGGTACCATTGGCCTTGAACCTGCTGTCCCAGGCAGTGTGCCCTGCAGCCTGCCAGACTGGCATTGGTTGACACCACTATTGGTTCTGAGGTCTTCAACGGAACTCCGCTGGAAAAATTGCGAGCTACTGACCACCAACCAGGGACCAGATTATCGGAATTGGCAGATGATCCCACTGAAGAAGAAAGTTGCTCCTTCTGCGCCATCTGATCCACAGGACTACTGGATCTGTGGCCGATAAAACCCCCAGATACTGTATGGATTCCTTCAACATCATAGAAGGCCTGGCCATCACTGCTGTGTCTGAGACTGGATCCCCTGGACCTTCCTCTGAGGAAGAGAAACACGACCCCGATCCGTGTTGAATTGTACTCTCAAATACCTCAACATTTGGGTCAGATACATCTGGCTCTTCCGAAAGTTGATCAACCAACCGAAACGAGTTAGTGTTTTGCAGGTGAATTCACATGAACTAGAAGGAGCTCATTTGACAGACCCAGAAGTAGCATATCATCTAGATAATGAAATATTTGCACTCCCTTGACCCTGAGAGTCGCAACGACAGCAGACAGTAGCTTTAAAAATCGTTCTCGGAGTCGTGCAGAAACCGAATGGGAGAGATTAAAAATGAAAATGAAAGCCTTCCACGGAAGGCCTGAGAAAGCGATGGTGAGATGCGTCTATAGAGATATGAAGATACGCATCCGCCAGATCAATGGAAACCATCCAGTCTCCTGACTCCACAACCGAAACGATCGTTTCCAATGACTCCATTTTGAATGGTGGAACCTTCATGTAAGAATTCAGGACTTTGAGGTCAAAAACTGGTCCGAAACCGCCTGAAGCCTCTGGGACCAAAAACAGAGGGGGAACAAACTCTGACCCAATTCGTGCCTTGGAACCGGAAGGATGGCCCTTGCTGCCAACAGCTCCCCTATACTGTATATCCTTGCAAACATTGCCTCCTTTCCAAATCCATAGGAAGTCCAGTTTCTATGAACAAGGTCTGAGGGGGCCTTGTTCTGAACTCGAGACGATAACGTGATCGAAATGACGGCTACAATCCAGGCATCATGTCATTTGTCCACCCAAACCCCCCCTGAATTGGGCTAGTCTTGCTCCTACTTGAGAGGGTTAAGCGGAGACAGCTTCAGAAGGACTTATTTGAAGCCTTAGGCTCTGTCCCCACTACTACGATTTGTTGTGCGACCTGACACAAGCGAAGTCGCATGACAAGTCAAAACCCAAGTATTTCAATGGTCCCCATTCTAATTGGTGCGACTTAGGTCGCAGCGACTCCAAAAAAAGGTTTTTTGCACTACTTTGTTCCCACATCTGTGCGACTTGTTCTAACATGGTTTTCACGGGTCAAATGATATCGCATCACAAATCGCACAGCAAAGTCGCAGTGTAAATCGTGCGACTCTGGGGATGCAGCAGTGGAAACACAGCCCCAGGAGCTTTGTTGGCCCTGGGCTTGAAAGGTTGAACCAGCTCCTCTCCACTGTCGGAAAAACTGCTGCCACAGGAGTGAGTGCTACTGCCGGTATGCAGGCTGCTGTCCAAACTATACGACCTTTTAGGTCTACGTTTATTTTGCGATCCATAGGATTCCTAAAAGAGACCAAATACTCCAGCGGAAGCGTAATGTGGCAGGCGAATATACGTAATGAAGCATCCACCTTAGGCGTAGTGTCCCAAGGAGTACAGCTTCGATACACCATTATGCACATTGAGCTTCTTCTCAGGCCCCCCCACTCATCGTCAATTACTTTTTTAATTTCAGAAATGAAATGGGAAGGAGGGTAACGATTTCCTTAAATCTTTGCTTTTTTTTTGGAAGCAAAAATTATTTCCTTAACAGCCTCCAGTGAACCAGTGCAAAAATCGAACGTATGTGATTCTGAGACCATAACAGCCTCAGATGGATCCGAATCGCTATCGACTTCAGAGTTAAAACGCACTGAAAACACACGATCTGAATCTTCAGATGGTGAAGATACAGCAGGATGAGCAGGATTCCTTGAAACACTCTTTAACCCTTCCTTGACTGCGTGCTTAATGTAGGATTTAACCTTGCGTGCTTTCGCATCATTGTCCTGAGCCGTCTGATGTCTTGACCTCTCTTGGCTCGGGTCCGAGCGACTAAAAGGGAGGTAAGAGCGAGGGAGATCTGGAATGCTGTGACAACAGGCATCTATCCAGCTGCATGCGACTCTGTGATTTCTCATGTCTAGTCCCTTCTTTACTCTTTTGAGGCCGGAATGCTGATTTGGAACCTCTTTGCGGGAGTTTATCTCACAGTGGGCCCTTCTCTCTGTAAAACACAGAGGATGTGCTCTCTTTTTTAAAAAATAAATAAATATAAATAAAATAAATAACTACAGTTAAAATAAACTGCTCCATCCAAATCTTCAGTGCTTAAGGCAGCTAGGCAAAATTCCCCAGTCCTAGAAAGTACAGGATAATAAAAAATTTACAAAAATACAGCAGAAAGTACCTGGAAGGAAGCTTACCAGAGCAGAGAAGCAGATTGACCAGCTGGAGGCTGAGATTAGCCTAGGAGGACAGAATCAGCAATCAGCAGTGAGCATTCTGGTGTTTGCTAGACAACCCAAAGAGGAAGCTACCTCTGACCTCACTTGCACAACTCTGAGCTTCCTGAAAGGAGTACATGTGGAGGAGGTGAACTACAAGACCCAGCGAACCAAACCATGAACACACAAAAACATGGAAGGAGAGAGTGCCAGCACCTGCCTAACGAAGGTATTTACAGTCATTTATACTGCCAGTGACCTTTGCCAGTAATACACAGTCATTTTTACTGTACCATACAATCCCAGCACCATGGGAACCCACCTCCTCAGGAGATTTGCAGCCTATATGGGGGGGGGTCTTCTGAACCGGGAGAGGCTGAACCCGACAGGATGGATGGATGGATGGAGAAGAGAAAAAAATAACTAAATAAAAATAAACTTTAAAAGGCGTCCGGAGTGAGGACGAAAAAAGAACACTGGTGTGGGCAGCCAGCCGCCTTTTATGGGCTAGAAAAGAGGTGGTCCTGGAGGGGTCAGAGGGGGCGGAGCTGACCCATAGTAGGCTGACATGGGGAGGTCCAAGAAACATAGATAAGACTAAAAGACAACTTTGTATAAGAATTGGTAAACACGTTGCAAGTATAAACAAGAAGGATGATGATTGCCCTCTGGCATTACACTTTACTCAGTTTCATCCAGGTAATCCAAAGGGGTTAACGGTGAAGGGTATTTATGTTCTGAACCAGCCTTTGAGAAGGGGTACTTTTGATACCATCTTGTTACAGAAGGAGAAAATGTGGATTTATAACCTGGGTTCTTTAATTCCACAAGGCTTAAACAATGAATGCAATTTGCAACCATTTCTGGAGGCGTGGTAAATTCCATTCATTAAACTGCTTTATGAGCGTTAGCAATATTTTAAGACATTTTGTCTGTTCAAATGTCTTAATATAATTATTATTTACTAACACTTAGTAAAGACACTTATTTACTAATGAGTTTATTCAAACATCTTCCTTATTTTTTATTTTTTGCTATCATTTTTACCTTATTCAAACATTTTCTCTCTTTTCTACTTTTCCATTATAAAGTAGGGGAGGGTAAAGGTTTGGCTAAATGGGATTACCTCCCCTTTCCCTGCATTGGAGAGAAATAGACAGCGGCCAGGTGCACTCAATGATATTTTTAATGTATTGCTTTCAGTGAGCTAAATGATCTAGGAAGGAGAATGACTGTGAGACCCCCAGTGGTTAGGAAGGGATATTGCACTTCAGCCATGGATATTTAAGTCATTCACAACTGACTCCTCCTTGCTCTGAAGAAGTTAGCAGCAGTGGCGGTGCATCCATAAGGGTGCACAGGCGCTGCCCCCTCTCTCCAGCCACCCCTCTATGCCCAATGGATAGATTCATGCATTGCATGAATCTATCAATGGCAGCCGCTGCCACCCCCTAGTCAGGCGTCGGGTGCCTGATTTACAGCGGGGTATTTTTTTTTTTTGAAGCACCCGATTAGAGCCATAGGCTCTAATAGGCATCAAAAAAGGTAAACAGCGAGCGCCATGCTTGGCGCTCGCAGTTCACCCAGCTGTGTTAGAAAAGCTAATGAATATCTGCTTTCCTAACACTGAACCGCCTCTCTGCCAATCAGGTGTTCGGGTCTGTTAACTGTCAACTGATTGGTTGAAAAGACAGGCGCCGCTATTGAACACCTATCAGGAGCAGAGGACGGGAGATGAGGACAGCATGAAGGACCCCGCTCGTCGCCGTCACCCGCTGCCCCACCAAGACAGGGTAACTGCCGGGCAGACGACGAGCCAGGGTCACACTGCCGGGGCACACTGACAGTATTTGATGGGCACACTGGTAGCATTTAATGGGCGCACTGGCAGCATATGATGGGCACACTGGCAGCGTTTGATGGCACAGTGGCTGCAATTGATTTTTTTTTTTCAAAAATTTTTTGTGCCCCCCCCAAAAATTGTGAGCACCAGCTGCCACTGGTTAGCAGTGAATGGCTAACAAAACACATCAGCGTGACGTCAGCACGCACGTGACGTCAGTGGGTTTGCAGCCTCTTTCTCCCCTGCTTTCAACTCTCCGTCTCCACCTTTTTCCTCCTTTACGGATGAACTTTATTCCAGGAATTTAGCCTCAAGTTGGCGACTCCCCCCAGATTTATTTCATACATAATGAGTCTGTATCACCCAGCTATCCACCTTGTCTCTGAGCATTCTGCCCATTACAGCTGGGAATCAATAGACTGACTGTGATTGAAAATTATCTAATGAACTTTTAACCTGCAAACCAGCACCCACAACAATATAGGAGTACAGCAAACACACTCCCCCTTTTTGGTCTCTAGTAATATTTGGACTGTTATGCTCTTTTCTGTCATTTTTCTTTGACAATGAAGTCCTTTCCAATCCTAGATAATCAGACCAATTACTAGTGCGCCTGACTCAATGAATGGGTGCGTGCGCAGCTGCGATTTCCTTACCATGACAACGTTGGCTTTTTAATATTGTTGGATGGGCATTCACTGAATTTTTGCTACTTTGTGATATTGATGGTGCATTTTTCTATAACAAAATATTTTTATTCAACCGTGGTGTGCCACTGAGGTGACCTTCTTGGTAGGCCATCCTCCTTTTGTTAATGCATAGTTTGGTCGCGTGGACTGCACCATATATGCAATGCCTATGTGGTGCTTGGTTAAGATAATTTATTACATGAACATATACTATTTGACAGTTCAAGCAGTAGATACAGGCTACGCAATTGGAATTTTTCAAAGGTGGTCGCTCTGTATGTAGCTTCTGACAGGCTGCACACAAGAGGCCCAGTATCTCCAGAACTATGGGTGGCAGGAGCCTGAAATGTTGACCAGTGGTGGGGTAGGACTTCGGCTACCTAACACCCCCCCCCCCCCCCAGCTCAATCATTTTTTTATATATATGTTGATGGCAGGTGAGGCTCTGTCTCACCTGCCTCCCCTGCCTGCAATTCCTTCCCATCCTTGTATCAGAAATACAGAGCATTTTGATGTTTTACAGTACATAACTAAAAGCAGAACTTCACCCTAAATATAAAGACCTGCTTTTAAGAATCCCCCTCCTTTAACATTATTGGCACTTTTTTGTTGGGGGGGCAGGTAGGGTTTCCATCTTTCCTTCAAGCCTATTGGATTACAATGTTTATGTATGTAGCACTAACTCTCGGTGGAGCTGCTGGTTTAAAGCGGGCTGTTACCTTCACTCTCGATACCTCTGTTTCACCGGCACCGGGTCTAGGGTCCCATTGAGTTTACCTCTGGACGATGTAGACACCAAACACTTGAGTATATTTTCCAACAAGTAATAATGGAAGTAGCAGGAAAGAGGCAGAAGGAAAGTTGCAGGGGAGCTCAAATACCTTTCCTTAGTATTCTTTAGAACATTCTTTGGAATTGAACACTTGTAGTTGAATGCACTCCCCTTGTGGAATTCAATCTTTGCCCGCCTGGATAGGCCTCTCTCACTTGCCTAGCAGCCAGTACGTAGCACCAACAAAAGTCTCTGCCACAGACTTGTTTGAAATATAACCCGTACGATCCTCTGCCACAGGATGTATTGGTTTGCGATGAATGTCAGACACAGTACTTGAACCTTTAAGCCAACCCGGCAGTACTATGCAGTAAGATTACTTCAGGATACGTCCTCCAACCGAGTCACCAGGCCCCTCTCCAGACCAGCACTCTGCATGATCCTTCCATGACGGGTCCTCCCCTGAGATCTCCTCGGTTGTCCAGCTTCTTCACTCAGGATAGACAGCTCAGGACCATTCCTCTGCTGCTGTGGTAGGCCCCAGGCAGGCTTCTGGGCCCACCCACACGCCGCAGCTACGTGGGCCTCCGGAACGGAGGACCACGAGGTGGTAATCTTAACGCATACCTGTCGGCCAGGAGGGCCAGCAGGTGGCTGAAAACGAATCCCTAAACATGGCGTCTGTCCCATAAATACCCTCTCCCCGAATGCAACTCGGAGGACCACCTCCACCGATTTGCCCCCGGACAGAGGAGCACTCATACGCTTTAACACGTTGACTTTCCAACACCAGCCCATGGTGACAACGACACCCACCGGCACAGTGTGGAACTACACGCAACTCAGCCAAGCTGGAATAGAGGCAAATCTAACTTCACCTAATAAGTAACCCACAAGATTTACCTATCAGCAGTAGATTGAAAATCTACCAGCGCTACATGTATTTATGTACAACAACTATATCAGTAAAGTATTCAGTAGAGATATATTCTTCAGCCAGTAGATGGCAGTGTTTATACGTTTGTAACTGCATGTATGGTATGCTCTATGTCTTTTCCCTGAATACTATTTCCTGTCTGCAATTAAGCAGCAAGGCGCATGTGGACTGTGCACCGTTTGTTCTGTAGGTCTATATACAGATTTTCTAACAGGTCCATGCCCTGTTCGGAAGGGGAGGTGTTTACCATCCCCCAGTTTTTACCATCCCCCACATCTATTGTTGGAAACCATCAACCCACTTATTTACCTTTCCTGGTTTTTAGATATAACCGCCAATCCTACCTTTATCATTCAAAAACCCCATCAATATAGGAGCATCCTTCCTTGCCAGGGGGAAGAGAAGTCAGCCCTTATGGGCTCCCCAGGCTTCACTCCCATTAAGCCGGTCATTGACGCTTTATAGGTGCAGTTTTAGATATTTAATTATAGTTTTTCTTTTCCTTGGGGTTTTTTTTTTTCTTTGTATATATTTCAAATTTAGGAACTAGTTACATTATAGAATATATGGGCACTTTGTTATAGGTGCTCTTCCTGTTCCTCTCTCTCTTTCTTTCCCACAATGTGCCATAGTGCATGTAACAAGCTGTATTGGAATATATTTTGTAGATTTATCAATTGATCATTAAAAGTGATGTAAATTAGATGTGATATAATTTATTAATAATGTTGACATATACAATGAACGTAAATATTTTTCTTGTTATGCGTTTTCTACATGAATTTTTGTGTTAATAAGATGTTTATATATCATTACAGTATATAGATAATCTGTGTTAAAATCTAAGGCCCTGATGAAGCGAGTTATCCCTCAAAACGCGTAGGCCATATACCCAGATTTTTCCAGTTGGCATAACAACATCCTGGACAACCTTACTGTAACTATTTTTAACTAGTTCTTTTAGAACCTTTTTATAATAAATTACGTGTATGTATAGAATAAAGATAGGTTTGTTTTTACATAAATCTCTATGATCTGTGTTTTCATTAGACCTTGCAAGGTACATGAAAAAGTCCCACCCTACTTTGTTCTAATATGGTATATGTCTAATTTGGGATGGTACCTTAGTAAGGTCATAATTGTCTTACACTCGTCCCCCGTACCGCTTAACTACCTGTTTTAACAGCACCTCCCGGCGATCACGTGACTCCCGACTCTCTCATCTCCCCGCCTGACAGCTCCTGCGGGCGGGGCCGAGATTCCCCCGCTGAGGTCAGCTGGGGATATGGGGAGGAGAGGAAGTGAGAGGCAGGAATCATGTGATCGCCAGGAGGCGCTGTAAAACTGGTAGAAATTGGCTTTTTTTAATAAAGCACAGGCACTATGACACAGGTTATTATCTAACAGAGGGGATGATATAAAGATCAGATAGTTTATAGCCAGGCAGGTATTTCAGGTGATACAGGGGGCCAAACAACACAGCACAAGCACTGTGCTGTATAACATGCTTTAAAGAGGAAGTAAACTCAGGTTTTTTTTCCTTCCCTGCAAAGTAAAGGCAAAATGTGCTAGTATGCATCACATACTAGCACATTATGTGACACTTACCTGCAAACGAAACCCTCATTGTCACCGCTGCAGGCCGCATCTATCTTCACCCATCTTCCTTCCGGGGCTGCGGACTCCAGCTGTGCGAGTGGCCGGAGCCGTGTGACATCACTCCTGCACATGAGCACGGCACACGCTCCTGAAGAAATGTCACGGGCGGCCGTTCCTTCAGAGAGCATGTGCCGATGACATCAACTGCATATACAGTAAATATCGGCTTACCTATAGGTACTGTAAATATCTCCTAAATGTGCACCGTTAAGGAGATATTTACAGTACCTATAGGTAAGCCTTATTATAGGCTCACCTACAGGTACAAATCATACAGGAGGGTATACAACTTCTTTTTTTTTTTCCTTTTAAGTTAAACACTTGTAAAAACAAAAATGTATTTACATGGGAGTTTCTTAAATAATTTGTAGTGTTGAATTGTCTAAATGTAAAAACGTTGGTGTGTAACTTTTTTTTTTTTTCTTCTTATGTAGCAGTTTATCTGGAGGGGTTGAGTTACACAGAGTTTGGAGTTAATATATGAATTTGTTTACTGGCATTGTTTGTGAATTAGGGCTCATGCACACAGGACGTTTTTACAGCTGTTGTTAGGGGCATCTGACTTTTTTTTAACTGCCTCTAAACGCCCCTTCATGATAGCCTATGTGCCCATGCACACATAAACTGTCAGAGGCGTTTGGAGGCATAAGCGTTTAGGGGCAGCAAAAAAAAAAAAACTACAGCCGGTGCGTCCAGGAGCAGAGGCTGTTGAGCTATAAAAAAAAGAAACATGCCCAAAAACTACGTGTAGCGCTGACAATTTTTTGCCTGTTTCCTTCATGTACTGTAAAAGTATGGACAATGCATTCTTTGGTATTTGGCGCCATCTAGTGGCTAAAATGTGAAATGGACTTTTTTTTACATTCTGTTTCAAGTGCATTTAGGAATGTTACAGAAAGTGACTGTTTGTTTACATTTTACAAAGAATTGAACTACCCACAATGCCAAGTGACCTCTCATGGACACTCAGCACTGAACTGCATGCTGGGTAGGCTATAAAAGGCTCCACGTGGCCATTTACTTTCTCTTGTTCCTGGGGCGCATGGCCTGCCAGCAGGGCTCTGTGGGTGGGTGTGTGTGTGTCCCACAGAGTTGCGGCTTACCTCGTGCGGAGCGGAACAGCCAGCGATCCTGCCTTACATCACAGCATGCTAGAGCAGCAGTTTGATCGTTCCAGAGACCCTTGAAGGAGGTAACCGAGGACTCCCGGTCATCTGTGAGCAGCCCTTTGATCCTGCCTTACATCTCAGCATGCTGGAGCAGCAGTGTGATCATTCCAGAGAACCTTAAAGCAGGTAACCGAGGACTCCTGGTCGTCTGAGACGGAACAGCGTGACGCCGTGGCCGCAGCGAACAAACTGAGATACTGTGGAGTGGAGGCATCCATCTGTCTGGACCTAGATTGGTGCGAGGGCTGATGCCCAGAATGTTTGTACCACACCTTTTCACACTAAGACTGTAAACACGGCGTTGCTGGGACCTGTAGTCCCACACAGAGGAGATCTTAGCAAAAGGACAGGCCTCAAGCCTATCCTTCACTGTACTACTGACACTGTGATACTAAAAGCCAAACTGCACTGGAGGCAGCTGCAGGTGTACTGCACTACAAGAATAGTTCTAGCATTCGTTTTCCTTTGACCTTTGTTCAACTGTCGGATTACAATTGGTACCACACAAATAGCTAGCAGAAGACAGAAGCCCGAAAAGACTGCGTCTCTAATTGCAAGGCCTTGCATCCTATTCAAGATAAGAGAGACTGCATTATAAAAGTAGGGGGAGCTCCCTAGGAATTGTGTTGTGCTTTTTTTGAATAACATTGTCTTCTTGTGGTTACCAGAGCATGCTGGAAGTGGGAAGGTGCCCAGAGTTAAGGCATTTGTACTTTGAGCATTAGTCCCACTTGGAGATGCACTTCCAGGGGTCATCTAGGACAACCCTATGTGTACAGATTGTTGTGAATACCTATTGGGCTGTTGCATTACGTTTGTGTGACAGTGCAAATACTGTAATTACTATTTTATACCAATTCCAGTAAAAATACGTTCCTGGTTAAGTACAATTGGTGTGGAGTGTTCTTATTTTCAGCAGGTGAAGCAGCGGATACTCTGGTAATAACAAAGGTATACTTTTGTTATATTGCACATTGTGGGGTTATCTTTTACTATTAGCTTCACACTAATGCCCCGTACACACGGTCGGACATTGATCGGACATTCCGACAACAAAATCCTAGGATTTTTTCCAACGGATGTTGGCTCAAACTTGTCTTGCATACACACGGTCACACAAAGTTGTCGGAAAATTCGATCGTTCTAAACGCGGTCACGTAAAACACGTACGTCGGACTATAAACGGGGCAGTAGCCAATAGCTTTCATCTCTTTATTTATTCTGAGCATGCGTGGCACTTTGTGCATCGGAATTGCTTACACACGATCGGAAATTCCGACAACGGATTTTGTTGTCGGAAAATTTTATAGCCTGCTCTCAAACTTTGTGTGCTGGAAAATCCGATGGAAAATGTGTGATGGAGCCTACACAGGGTCGGAATTTCTGACAACGAGGTCCTATCACACATTTTCCGTCGGAAAATCCAACCGTGTGTACGGGGCATAAGACTGCACCACAGCCAGGTCAAGGTGACTGAGACAAGTTATAGGGGGTGTAAAGCAGAGTACAGGCCCAATCAAAATACCACCAGCTCCTTTGGGGGTCAGTGCTACATACACTAAACACTGTAACAAGCTATTAGCCACATTTAGCCGCTTTTGGAGGTTTTAGGCGTTTTTACATTATAGAAAGTGTTTTTACTGAAAAAAAAAACGACCGCGAAAAAAACGCCCATAAATGCTATTTAAAAACACGGCTAACAGTGTGTTTTTAACACTGCTTTTTCCCAGCAGCATATTTAAAGAGTAATAGTAGAACAAAAAAAATTATATTCGTATGTGCAGTTATTGACATTATTAAATTAGCACTTGTTACTTAAATAGTGAAGCGATATTTTACTCCATTATTGGTCAAATGAATTCTCCACCCCCTGACAAGAGAGGAATTACATCTGCAGAAGTAGGAATGTCTATAACTGTTATTAGTTAATTAAAAGCAAGGCTTAAATTTGGCTAGCTGCTACTTAGCTAAACAACAAGCTGTCATTGTCTGATTGAAATAATCATGAGCTTGAATTAAACAGCCGCCCTGTACAAAGGGCAGCTGGTGTTTCCTCATTCCATGTGCTCACTGCTGAAAAGACAAAGACTGAAGCAGAGATCTGCAGCTTCCCCAGCCGCCTTCTCACTGCTATATTCTTAGTACACTGCCACAAAATGCCTGAAATATTGATGGAAATAGAGGAGGTAAGGCACTGCCTTGAGGGATTTTGCTGGGGGTGAAAATCAATGTATCATGGATAACAGTTGTTAGCATTTTGCCTTGTAGTTACAGAGCTATGGCTGAACTTAAGGGCGTCTTTGAAAAGGGACTTCCTATTTCCTATGAACCTGCCAGTGCCTGTGTTTTTATTTCTTACTAGACGCTGTTGGATAAACTTTTAGTGTAAACCATGTAAAATAAGCCCCCTCTGCACTACACGTATTGCTACATACAAAAGTTAATGTGTATGGCTTATCGTCAAGTCTTGGGGGGGGGGGTTGCTATTTTAATCGAATGCTTTAAACATCTCTGCAGTAATACACACAAACCTCTGTTTACAAGCAGTGGGGTATAGTGAAGTTTGCCATACCTTGGTGGTGGATTTTTGTACGAATGATTGTATGAAAAATGTTGTCAGTATATTTGATAATGCCGTCAGACTTGATGAATGTTATTCAAGAGAACATGAAAAAATTAACTATTTCACATTTGATTTTTGACATGAATGGAATTTCCCAAAATAGAATTCCAAAATACTGTATTATAACTTTTATTTATTTTTGTCTTCATTGCATTTAAATATAATCACTGATTTGACCTGCATCAACTATTAGAAAATCAAACAAATGTTGCAAGAATTAGATAGATAATATTTTTTTTTTCAAATGATTTACTACCCATGCAAGGCCATCTTTACTTGCTATGTTTTAAATGTCTTTACACATGCACTGTTATGCATAAATATCTGTTTACAGTGCAATCTTATTAAGTGTGTGTGTGTGTGTGTGTGTGTGTGTTTTGTGTGGGGTTTTTTTTGTTTTTTTTCCTTGGTATAAAAGACTTGAGCAGATGGACTTTGGAGCAGTTGTACATGGCAACCAATTGGATTCAAGAATTGTTTAAAGTGATATTAAAGGCAGTAAAAAAAAATATATACTTATACTTACCTGCTCTGTGTAATGGTTTTGCACAGAAAAGCCCGATCCTCCTCTTCTCAGGTCTCCTGCCGAGTGCCCACATAGCAAGCAGCTTGCTCCTGAGCCACTGCTCTGTGTGTCAATTCACACAGGTTTGACACTGCTCTCTCCTCATTGGCTGTGATTGACAGTAGCAGGAGCCAATGGCTCCCACTACTGTCTCAGACAATAAGAGGGGAGAGCCAAGGCTCCTGTGCACAGCGCTGGAGGAAGATTGGGCTCAGGTAAGTATTAGGGAGTACTGCTGCACACAGAAGGTTTTTTTACCTTAATGCATAGAATGCATGAAAGTTAAAATGCCTTGAGCCTTTACAACCACTCCAATATAACAAGCTGAACTAATAGCTGATTGGTTACTATGCATACACAGTTGCTCCAGTTGTAGTTTAATTTTTATTGGTAATTACAATGCACATACAAGGTTTTAAAGTGTACACTAAAGGTAAAACTTTGTTTTAATTTTTGGTAGAGTAAGTTATAACCCCATCGTGTTTTATTTATTTATTTTTTTAACTTTTGCCATCTGTGTTCCATTATAGAGATTCTCTTCACTCCCTGTTCCATAGCCAAAACAAGAAGTGAGTAAATTGCTCCAAAGTGAGGGAATTCCAGTGTGTCACCAGAACTATTGTTCCCATTGGAAGATCTCTCCTCTATAGGACCCCTTTCACACTGGGGACACGGGCGTGTCGGCGCTAAAGCACCGCTCATTTTAACTGCGCTTTTTGGCCGCTAGCAGGGTGCTTTTAACCCCAAAGAAGGGGTTAAAAGTGCCTGTGTTGTGGGACTTCCGAAGCGCTTTTAAGGCGTTTTGGAAGCGCTGTCCGTTCATTTCAATGGGCAGGGCATTTTGGGAGCACTAAATACAGCGCTGCCAAACTGCCCCAAAGATGCTGCTTGCAGGACTTTTCCTAACGTCCCGCAAGCGCACCAACCCAGTGTGAAAAGTCATACTGAAATGAATGGGAGGCGCTATTTCTAGAGCTAAAACGCCTAAAAACCATCTCAGTGTGAAAGGGGTGTTACTGTTCTGATGTCAAACCAAATTTTGGGATTTTCTTTTACTTTCACATTCGATGATAAATGTAAACAGGACAAATCGAGTGAATTTCCCTAATGGGGGCACAAACCCCAATAAAAACTGACAGGGGTTCTAATCCCTCTCCCCATCCAAAATTAACCCAAAAACTTTGCCTTTAGTGACCATTTAAAATCATAGTGGTGGTAAGCACTCCCGTCTTGTACATAGCTGTGTTCATTTACACTTGCAAGTGATCAGATATGTAGGAAATGTGTTTACAAGTCAGTTCCTGGGTTGAGCACAGTAACAAATTATCCTCCCTGTAGAGAAGATCATCCATAAAATGCACAGGCAACAGCATGAGATCGCAAAACATTTTCTAGGCACCATAAATCCATATTATTTAAGGTCGCTCGTCTATCTTAAGCTGAAATTACAATCATGTAACCATGTTTGTGCTAGTAAAAATGGCCATAGAATTCGTTTTCAAATAACTGACTTTATCTGCAAAAACAATTTTTCGCATAAGAAATGGTAAACTCAAAATCACGCCGCCTTTTTTTTTTTTTTTTTTTTTTTTTTTTTTCCCCCAGACTAGTGTGACCTTGGTGGTTTTCTGTTTTATCCAATTAGTTAGTTTGAAGTGATATGAAACCCTCATTTCTTTCAGCAGCTGATTTAAATTGGAGATCTAGGCTCTAACTAAAGCTGCCCATACATTGGTCACATTTGAGGTGGATGGGGGAATCCTCGTGCTGAGTTATTTTAGGTGATGACCAGCTGTCACTCATAAGCTTACTATGGGTCATTCGTTGTCGGCTGTACCTCCATTACCCTGAAGCTGCCTTTGGGAGTGGATCACGTGACCAGACTGGACCGGAGCACCCTAAAAATAGCTGGATATAAACATCTTCCTTCTACAGGGTGGTTCGTACAGTGGGGCAAAAAAGTATTTAGTCAGCCACCAATTGTGGAAGTTCTCCCACTTAAAAAGATGAGAGAGGCCTGTAATTGTCATCATAGGTATACCTCAACTATGAGAGACAAAATCTGGAAACAAATCCAGACAATCACAATGTCTGATTTGTTAAAGAATTTTATTTGCAAATTAATTATGGAAAATAAGTACCGTATTTATCGGCGTATAACACGCGCTGGAGTATAACACGCACACCAAGTTTAGGAGGGAATGTTAAGGAAAAAAAACATGCATTAAAATGCCCATCAATGCAGCGTTATCAGTATCATTGCGGCCATTTCAGTGTCAGTGCAGCCTTGACCCAGTGTCCATTGCAGCTTTGTCAGTGCAGCCTTGCCCCAGTGGTCAGTGCAGCCTTGTCATTTCAGCCTTGCCCCCAGTGTCCCTTACAGATTTAAATATGGCACCGCGGAGTTCGCAGGGACTCAGCGGAGCTGAACGAGCGCCGCCGAGATCAGTGACTGGCCGGTGCAGAAATACACATAGCCGAGTGTACTCGGCTCTTCTCGGCGCCGCTCAGTCACGCCCAGTCCCGCCATTGGACCTGTGTTATGTCCATCATAGGGCGGGACTGGGCGTGACTGTGAGCGGCGCAGAGAAGAGCCGAGTACAATCGGCTATGTGTATCTCTGCACCGCCCAGTCACTGTGATCTCGGCGGTGCTCGCTCCGCCGAGCCCCTGCGAACTCCGCGGTGCCATTTTTAAATCTACACACTATGTGTATGTCGGCGGTGATCGATCAAAATTAGCGGGGATCGGCGTATAACACGCACCCACGATTTTCCCCTGATTTTAAGGGGAAAAAAGTGCTTGTTACGCCGATAAATACGGTATTTGGTCAATATCAAAAGTTCATCTCAATACTTTGTTATATATCCTTTGTTGGCAATGACAGAGGTCAAACGTTTTCTGTAAGTCTTCACAAGGTTGTCACACACTTTTGCTGGTATGTTGGCCCATTCCTCCATGCAGATCTCCTCCTAGAGCAGTGATGTTTTGGGGCTGTCGCTGGGCAACACGGACTTTCAACTCCCTCCAAAGGTTTTCTATGGGGTTGAGATCTGGAGACTGGCTAGGCCACTTCAGGACCTTGAAATGCTTCTTACGAAGCCACTCCTTCGTTGCCCGGGCGGTGTGTTTGGGGTCATTGTCATGCAGAAAAACCCAGCCATGTTTCATCTTTAATGCCCTTGCTGATGGGAGGAGGTTTGCACTCAAAGTCTCACGATACATGGCCCCATTTATTCTTTCATGTACATGGATCAGTCGTCCTGTTCTCTTTGCAGAGAAACAGCCCCAAAGCATGATATTGCCACCCCATGCTTCACAGTAGGTATGGAGCTCTTTGGTTGCAACTCAGCATTCTCTCTCCTCCAAACACGACGAGTTGTGTTTCTACCAAACAGTTCTACTTTGGTTTAATCTGACTATATGACATTCTCCCAATCCTCTTCTGGATCATCCAAATGCTCTCTAGCAAACCTCAGACGGGCCCGGACATGTACTGGCTTAAGCAGGGGGACACGTCTGGCACTACAGGATCTGAGTCCCTGGCAGCGTAGTGTGTTACTGATGGTAGCCTTTGTTACGTTGGTCCCAGCCCTCTGCAGGTCATTCAACATTCTTGTGATCATTTTGACCCCACGGGGTAAGATCTTGCGTGGAGCCCCTAGATCGAGGGAGATTATAAGTGGTCTTGTCTGTCTTCCATTTTCTAATTATTGCTCCCACAGTTGATTTCTTCACACCAAGCTGCTTGCCTATTGCAGATTCAGTCTTCCCAGCCTAGTGCAAGTCTACAATTTTTTGTTTCTGGTGTCCTTCGACAGCTCTTTGGTCTTCACCATAGTGGAGTTTGGAGTGTGACTGTTTGAGGTTGTGGACAGGTGTCTTTTATACTAACAAGTTCAAACAGGTGCTATTAATACAAGTAATGAGTGGAGGACAGAGGAGCCTCTTAAAGAAGAAGATACGGGTCTGGGAGAGCCAGAAATCTTGTTTGTAGGTGACCAAATACGTTTGGTTGTAATGTGATTGTCTGTCTGGATTTGTTTCCACATTTGGTCTCTCATAGTTGAGGTGTACCTATGATGACAATTACAGGCCTCTCATCTTTTTAAGTGGGAGGACTTGCACAATTGGCGGCTGACTAAATACTTTTTTGCCCCACTGCATAGGAGTTAGGAGAGGGGTGGGTGTAGTTTTAAGCTTAGTTAGAGCATGGACTTCTATTTAAATCCATTACTGAGTATTCAACTTCCTCATATTTTAATCCTTGCCCATGTCCCAGTTGAAGCTGGTGCCATGATCTCTGCTCCAGGTATCCTGGTTACTCCTATCTCTTGCAACATCCTATGGAGCCACCCTAATGTAGCACTACCCCCATAGGGGTAGCTGAAATCTTGGATTGTCTGCCACCGTGCCCAGTCTGGCATTCACCTTTCAGACACTCAGAGGTGTGTGTGGTGTGTTTTTTTTTTTTTTTTTTTTTTTTTGAGGGGATTGAACTTGGATGGGGTAAGGGAAATATGGGATGCCCAGTAGAATGGGTAGCACTTGCTTTGGAGATATATATATTTATATTTTCGAGTATAAGTCGAATTTTTCAGCCCTTTTTTTTGGGCTGAAAGTTTCCCTTCGACTTATACTCGAGTCCGCGCCGTCTGTCTGCATGATCAGCGTGTCATGCAGGCAGACGGCGGCCGGCGTGTGATGATAATGCACGGAGGCTTTTCCAGCTTTCAAAAGCCACGCCTCCTGCTCTTCTGTGATAGGCTGAACAGCTGTCAGTGTACAGCCTATCACGGACATTCTCTCATCCACGTCCGTGGTATGAGAATGAGAGAATGTCCGTGATAGGCAGTCAGCGGTCAGCCTATCACAGACGAGGAGGAGGTGCGGCTTTTGAACTGTGGAATGGCCGCCGAACAGTATCATCACACGGCTGCTGTCTGAGGATGGAGATCGCCACAGGAAGGCTGCACATGCACACAGGTAGGCTGCACATGCACACAGGTAGGCTGCACATGCACACAGGACACACATGTACAGGACACAGGTAGGCTGCACAGGACACAGGGAGGCATGCAGCTGCAGATGGACATTATTAACCCTCTGCATTTCTCACCCTCGACTTATACTCGGGTCAATACGTTTTTCCCAGTTTTTTGTGGTAAATTAGGGGTCTCGACTTATACTCGGGACGACTTATACTCAAGTATATAATATTTTTATTTTACGCTTCCTTTCTCCTCCTGCACAATGCTTCCTTTCTAATCTTCTTCAGGCACAGCTAGCATGAAGTGGTTAGGCCTGAGACTGGCTCAGCCAGGCCTTAGCAATTGCCATTTGCAGGCCCCTAAAGGGTAGCAAAATAGAAATATATAGGATAGGCTGCGCTGCTATTAATTAAATGCGATCATGGTTAATTGATATGACCGCACCAATAACATCCTTGTGTAGTGAACCACAATAAAGAAAAATTTAGCAAAAATAATATTTGCTGACAAACAATAAAAACTTTGATCTCACAGACTAAACCATTACAGTCAAATTTTTTTTGGGTATTGAGAATCAGAAACCAAGAGATATTTCTAAGTCCATACAGTCAAAAAAAAGTCCTTGTTGGAAAAACTTTCATAATAGAGGGAGAAACACTTGGCCGTCGAAGAGGGAGAAGAGGTGACGGTGAGCCGGAGAAGAGAACAGCCCGGCGGACTGACTGACGTCTACAGGCGAGTGCAGAGCGATTGGGGCACTCTAAAGGCAGGAGGAGCCAAAAGCATCGGTGAGGGACTCCAGATGAGGAGGATCATCCAGGCTGTTCTGTACAAAACCATTGCACAGAGCAGGGATCTGAGTGGTAATACTTCAATTCAGTGGATCTTCCAAGCGGTGACCTGTGAGACACATTCCCAACAGAGACCCAGTGGCTGGGGGACACAGCCACTTGCTCGCATGATCTCTGTGACAGGAGATCTGGTGATCCGGTAAGGGGCAGATTTGTTTGAGGTGGAGGAATTCTCTTTAACATCACGCTCCCCAGGGAGACATCCTTTGAATGCCTCACACCGTTTGAAGATTGGTGTTTCTCCCTCTATTATGAAAGTTTTTCCAACAAGGACTTTTTTTTGACTGTATGGACTTAGAAATATCTCTTGGTTTCTGATTCTCAATACCCCAAAAAATTTGACTGTAATGGTTTAGTCTGTGAGATCAAAGTTTTTATTGTTTGTCAGCAAATATTATTTTTGCTAAATTTTTCTTTATTGTTGTTCACTACACAAGGATGTTGTTGGTGTGGTCATATCAATTAACCACGATCGCATTTACTTAATAGCAGCGCAGTATATATATATATATATAATATTATAGCTATTGAGGTGGGGGTTGTCTCACATTTATGTTTGCAGCAGCACTAATACTTTTGTTTTTCATAGACGCACTTTTGAATGTTTATTTGATTTGAGAGACAGCGTAGTATTTATTTATTTATTTTTTTTTTTCTTGATTTAGCAAAATAGAAAGTCTCTGGTGCTAGCTGTCCTACATATGGCTACTAAGCCCAGTAACCCATCTTCAGGCCCTGCGAGCCCTCGCAGCTGCCTCTCTCCACTGCCCCTTTCACCACAGTCCACACTTCTGGTTCTGTACCCATCTCAGACTGCAAGCTCCCAGTCCTCCTGACTGTACCTCACTCGCCACCCCTCCTAGCTGCGACCAGTTGTCCTCCCTGGAGCCTATTAGCAGTGCTCTCTCCTGCTGTCCTCTTTGCTCTCTTGTGTCTCCGGGCCATGACCTATTCGTGCGTTCCTGAAGGTGGTCCCGACTGCACCCGAGCCCATGCCCAAGGTCACAGCCTCCGCACCCTCTCACTCCAGCTCTTCCACCCGACAACTCCTCCCCAGCTGGGCTCACCCTGGGTATTTAAGGAGGCCTGCCCTCTGCCAATCCAGGTTTGGGATTGGTCTGGGTTCCCCAAAACACCCCAGGCAGCTCCACCTCTCCTTCTCTATTTCTAGAACATTCCAGCAAACTAGAAAGAAGGGAGGTCTCAGTGAGGCTGCCTGTGAGTCACCAGCTGCTACCCTGAGCCACTCCCAGCCCAGATCAGATCAAAACAAACAGGCCTAAATTTTTTTTAACATTCAAAGTTTATTGAACATCAACATTGCACAGAATTGTTACATGTATCTCCAATGTGAATATGTATTTATCTTTAGTTATTTTTGATAATTCAACTAGCGATTAACATTGTGGTAATCATTGATGGTTGAATCTTTTAATACTGTGCAACCTATCATCGCTATAAATCTTTTTGTTACTCGTATCTGTATGTTAGTTCCAACTATGTCAAATCAGTTTATAACATCGTCTACATTATGAACTTGTGTTTTGACTATCCTTCATAAACTTTAGGTAAACCTATACCAATGAAGATATTCAATCATAATAACAGAAGTTAGAGAAAAGGGAAAGAAGTATATTGAGGAGTAGAATTAAGAGGGGGAACAGTAAAGGGGTATACCATTAGAGTCTAGTAGCAGATAAACTATCTATCTATTCCTCATGTGTTTGAAAACTGCATTATCAAGTTTTACATAGTACTTTGTATGCGTCAGAATAACGAAATTCTATCCAGGGATACCATGTTTTGTGAAATTTTGTCAACTGCATCGGAAGCTTGAGCCAAGGTATCTTCCATTTCGTAAATCATTGAGATCTTTGCTAGCCATTGCGAGATAGTGGGTGCTTGCGCGGTCTTCCAGAGGGTTGGGATTAGCGTCTTTGCTGCGTTCAGCATATGTTTAGTTAGAGAGGTCTTGTACTTTTTCAAAGGTCGTGGAGAGATGTGTAGGAGACAACAGGCAGCATCTAGCTTTACCGTATTTATCGGCGTATAACACGCACTTTTTTCCCCTTAAAATCAGGGGAAAGTTGCAGGTGCGTGTTATACGCCGATCCCTGCCGATCCGGAGCTGTCACTTCTTCAAAATCGCGGACCGCGATTTGAATATGGCGCCGCCGGCGCCGAAGTACACAGAGCCGGTCCTCGGCTCTTTCCGGCGGCTCTCGTTTACTTTCGGCTCCACTCGTAGTCCCGAGCGGAGCTATCCGAACCTACTCGGATAGCTCCGCTCGGGACTACGAGTGGAGCCGAAAGTAAACGAGAGCCGCCGGAAAGAGCCGAGGACCGGCTCTGTGTACTTCGGCGCCGGCGGCGCCATTTTCAAATCGCGGTCCGCGATTTTGAAGATGTGACAGCAGGGACAGGGGATCCCAGGCTGCACGGGGGGAAGGCTGCACGGGGGAAGGCTGCACTGACAAGGCTGCACTGGGGAAGGCTGCACTGGGGAAGGCTGCACTGGGGAAGGCTGCACTGGGGAAGGCTGCACTGACAAGGCTGCACTGACAAGGCTGCACTGACAAGGCTGCAATGAAGGGCATTTAAATGTAAGTTTTTTTTCCCTTCAACTTCCCTCCTAAAAGTTTTTTTTCCTTAAAATTCCCTCCTAAATTGGGGTGCGTGTTATACGCCGATAAATACGGTAATTTTGTTTCAGTTATCGACTTTATCAGTTCTCTGACTTTACACCAGTATGTGGTCAATTTAGGGCAGTGCCACCAAATGTGTAAAAGCGTGCTTGTATCCCCCCACATCTCCAACAAGTATTTGGGGTATGAGCACACCATGAGTGTAGTTTAGCAGGAGTAACATACCAATCTGTGAGCAGTTTATATGATGTTTCCTGCATTTTGGTACTTATTGAACATTTATGTGCCAGAATACAGGCTTTTGTCCATTGTTTGTCAGTGAAAGTTTGGTTGAGTGCCGTAGACCAGTGTTTTCGGAATCTGTCTGTTTTTTTCAAGGGAGTGGTTTTGTAGCCATTTATATGTTATTGACGTGGCTTTTTGGAGTTGCTCACCTTGAGAGCAGACTGTTTCAAGGTCTGTTAAAGGTCTAGAGAAATGGTCTTTTCTATTTGCGCTGTTCACGTAGCTGCGAATCTGGAAATATGTCCAGATGGGCAAATGGTGTAACTCGCTAGTTCTTTTTAGTTCTATGTGGTCTAATAGTCTACCTTTTTTGGAAGCAGTCACCTGCTAGTACGGTTTTGTGAGTGTGGGGTCGACGTAGTAACCTGTTGCCCATTCCCGGGCTAAATTCTGAGTTGTCTGATAATGGGGTAAGAGGGCTTAATGGTGTGGTCTGTGTGGATCCAGCAGACGCTTTTGTGCAAATATTCAATGTATGTTCTAATAAAGGTTGTTGTTTCAATGTGTTATTATTTTTCAGTCCTGGATTCCATGAGGAAATGGGCTTAAGCTTTCTTCTAATACTACCCAGTCCTTAGTTCCTCTATGGCACTGCCATAATCACCCTTGTAAGGTGTGCCGCTTGACAGTATTTCTGGAAGTCTGGGATGCCCATCCCTCCCTGTTCCTTCGGCCTAGTCAGGAGTGTAAAATTTAATCCTGACTTTTTTGTGTGCCCAGAGAAAAGCCAGTAGGGCGGATTGTAGTTTTTTTGAAAAATATCTGGGGTATTCTGACCGGCAGGGCCCTGAGGAGATATAGAAGTCTGGGCAACATCACCATCTTTAAGATTGCTGCCCTTCCAAAGCACGAAAAGTAGCCCGAATTCCAGAGTTTTAAATCCTTCTATCTGCTGGAGTAAGGGGGGAAGTTTGCTTCATATATCTGTGATATTTTAGGGGTCAGCCAGATCCCCAAATATTTCAAAGCTGTCCTTTCTCATTTAAAAGGGCAGTTGGCTTGTGTTTTATCTAGGTCTGTAGGGGGTAAACTAATATTCATGGCTTCAGATTTTGTTAGGTTTATTTTAAGGTTAGAAAGGTAACCATAGTGGGCAAAGGCTTTCATAAGGTTAGGGACAGTAATATGTGCATTTGTCACAAAGAATAATAGGTCATCGGCATATGCTGCCATTTTGTATACCTTGTCTTTAATGGAAATGCCTTTGATTGCATTATCTTTATTAATCATACGGATGAATGGTTCCAGGGATAGTATAAATAATAATGGGGATAAGGGGCAGCCCTGTCTGGTACCATTCGTTATTTCTATGGTTTCTGATAAAGATCCGTTGATCCTTATCCTAGCTGAAGGTTGCTGGTAAAGGGATTTGATCCATGCCATCATGCGTGTGGGTATCCCTATGTGTGCGCAAGTCGTAAACATAAAGTCCCAAGCTACCCTATCAAAAGCCTTCTCCGCGTCCGTGGACAGGAGAAGGCTCTCGATATTCAGGGTATGTGATGCTTGTGTAAGTAATAATGCCTTAATTATATTGTCTTTGGCCTCACGTCCCGGCATAAAGCCTACTTGTTCAGGTCCTATTATGGATGTCAGAAATGGTCTGAGTCTATTCGCTAGTATTTTGGCCAGTATTTTCATGTCTAAGTTCAGTAAGGAAATAGGTCTGTAGCTGGAGCAGTCTGTAACGTCCTTATGTGGTTTGGGTATAACTGTTATGTGGGCGGTAAGTAAGTCCGGTGGTATGGTTCCTGTTCCTGTCAAGGAGTTAAATGTTTTTTTGAGTGGTTCTGTCAGTATATCCGTAAAAGTTTTGTAATATATGGAAGTGAACCCATCTGGTCCTGGGCTCTTTCCAGGTTTTAAGGCTTTGCTAGTTTATTGTATTTCTGCTGAGGTGATTTGTTCTTCTAGTATGGCAGCGTCTTCCTTTTCTAGTTGTGGTAGCCCACTCTTTAAGTAGTCGTGAATAGCCTTTGTTCTGTCTCCTAAGATGTCCGACGGTCTGTATTGTGCTGGTAAATTATATAGCTTGGAGTAGTACGTATGGAAGTGTTGCGCTATTTCTTCCGTTTTAACATCTAGGGTACCATTTTACCCTTTGATGCCCGTTATATGGTTAGAAGTGTTGGGTTCTCATAGAGCTCTAGCCAACAACCTACCAGACTTGTCGCCTGCTTCGTAGTATACTTTCTTTTTGAAAAATAGGAGACGTTTCGTTTTAGTCTCTAAGATTTGTTGCAAATTTTTCCGCGCCTCTAGTAAAGTAACAGCCGAGGATTCTGATAGGGACTGTTTATGAGTGGTCTCTAATTGTGTGATTAATTTTGTCAGTTTCACAATCTCAGCCTCCTGTTTCCTTTTGCGATGAGTCCCCATTCTTATCAGATCTCCTCTGATAGTACATTTATGTGCTCCCCAAATCATTAGGGGATTCGCATCTGGGGTCTCATTTTGTTGAAAAAATTCTTTGAGCTTAGTTGTGATTTTGGGTAGTAATTCAATGTCCGTCAGAAGTGACGCATTTAGTCTCCAGGAGGCTGTATTGGAAAGGGGTGCATTTCCTATTATTGTCATGGACGTGGGGGCGTGGTCCGAACTGGACTGGATTCCAATTTTTGCTTCAGTTATTCTACTTAAATCTCTTTGAGAGATATAAATGTGATCTATGCGTGAATAACGGTTATGTGGGATCGAATGGTGTGTGTAATCCCTGCTTGTCGGATTTAGGAATCGCCAGGTGTCAATTAATTGTAGAGATTGCAATTGCAGTTTGATATTTTTTTTTTTTTAATATCTTATATGTGATACAAGATTTTCCTGTGGATGTGTCTACTAGTGGGTTGAGTGGGATGTTAAAATCTCCACCTAGGATTAGGCATCCTGATGTGAAACCTGTCAGGGCATATATCATTCTTTGGCCAAAGTTTACATGTGCCGAGTTGGGGAAGTAGACATTTGCGAGGGTAATGGGTGACCCTTCATATGTGCCTTTTAGGAAGACATATCTTCCTTCTGGGTCTATTAATTTGTCTGTTAGGTTAAAAGGTGCATTTTTGCTGATCAGGGTTGTAACTCCCTTTGTTTTGGCATTGTTGTTAGTGGAGTGTATAGCTTCTGTGAAATATGGGCTGGTCAGGTTTGGAAGTGTGTCTCCTGTAGAAAGACAAAATGAGGCCTACCTTTCTTGAGTTCCCTCAAGAGTGTGGATCTCTTTTCTGGTATGTTCAGCCCCCTTACATTGTGTGATATGATAGTGGGATTTCGTCCCAAGGATGAATAAGCCATCTGGAAGACCAACAAGCACCCCTCGCTTCAGTATGTCTGTGGACGAGACTTCCAATTGGTTAAAGAACAACAATCAATACAACAATGGTATAATATTAGATGAGGAGAGAGGTAGGTAATTAGATAAGGATGTGGGGTAGGAAATGGAAAAGGGGATCAGGTGATAGAAAAAAGATGGTAGAGAATACGGAGAAATAGTAATACCCTTCAGAGTATGTTCACCTACTCTGAAGTAATTAGTTAGTGGACTTAGGAACAAGAGATTGTATCTCGTTCTGCAAATGCCACTCTGTGGTAGCGTGTTTAGGACTGCTCTCTGACGATTGGAAAAAATGAGAGATAAAAAAAAAAAAAAAAAATTGGTTATCTGTATCTGTCGTCTAGAGAGAAAAGAGGAACCCGGCCTATAAAATCAAAGTGGTCCAGCCTGTGTACAGTATCTGCACCCAGGTTAGAGTGTCGACATTATAACCCTGCAACTTAAATTAAATTTGGAAGAAAAAATAGAAAAAAAAAAAAAAAAAGTTTATTGGACATTATCCATATTGGTGTCCTATGTAACCCTTCGGCGTTTTATGGTTAATGGGATATAGTAACTGAAATACATTTCTACTATATAAATCAACACTCAGCTTTCTGCATTGTAGTGAAGCATAATCTAGCAGAGTGTCCAGCTAGTTTACAACTATAACTCTAAGCAAATACGTTCAAGATGATGTGCAGAATATGAGCCCAGATTTCTTTCAAGCTTCTCTTGTGGTTTCCGTTATTCGGATCTGATTAAACAGTTTTTGCCTCCTGTAAGAATAGTGAGTGTGACCCCAACAGTGGTCCGTAGACAACAATTAAGCAGGGGGGGTAAATGTTTCTTCTCACTAGTAACCTTCTGTCAGAAAGGCATTATCAGATCTTTAAGTCAGAGTGTTCGAGATCAATTTCAGTGACTGATTTCTAGATGCCGGGGTTATTTTTAGGTTTTTGTGGTTATATGTAGTCAGTTACCAGGTTTGTAATTCTCCTTGATCCTCATCTGATGTTCTGGAGGTGGATTGCTTGGCTTTGGGTGTTCCTCCCTGAGGAGTAGGGCCTCGGTTGTGCTTCATTTTTTTGGACGATCTTTTATCCGGAGAGGTAAATGGGGATCTCTGTGTCCCTCCTTCTACTCGTGGGAGAAGGAATTCTTGATACCACTCTGGTAGGGCAATAGGATCCATTTGCAGTGAATCAAAAAATGCCGGCAAATCTGTAGGAGTGCGGAGCACGTGTTGTTTCCCTGCATGTGTCACACTGAGGGCCAAAGGGAAGCGCCATGTTTACTTTAAGTCCTGTGCCCTTAATTTATCCAGAAGGGGTCGCAGAGCCCTGCGATTTTTTTTTTTTTTTTTTTTTTTTTTGGTAATTTGTGAGAGATCATGGAACAGCATGATCGTCTCACCGTTTAAACACAATGCTGTCATTTCTCCTGGCTTTGTTCATTATTGCTTCCTTAAGAGGGAAGTTTTGCAGGCAGCAGATTATGTCCCTGGGTGGAGCGGTGTCAGGGCCCTTAGGCCTCAAGGCTCTATGAGCTCGTACAAAGTCAATTGCTGTGTCCTCTTGCCTTTCTAGGAGGCTATTAAATACCCTCTGTAAAGCTGGTATTTGTATTGTGTCTACCGACTCAGGGATCCCTCTCACCCTAATATTACACCTTCTGCCCCTGTTGTCCAGGTCTTCCAGGTGTCTATTTATTTCAATCAGGTGAGATGAGTGTGTCAGCGCCACGTTTTCAAGGATATGCAGGCAGCCTTTTGTCTCTGTGTTTCTCATTTGTTTCTACAGCAGAAAGTTTTTCAGTCAGTACTAGCAGATTCGATTTTAAGATCTGTTATGGCTGCTGAAAAAGTGGATTTTATATCTGCAGCAAAGCCTGAGATGTCCGCATAGGTTAGGGGCTGGTTTGTGTGGGAATATCCCCTACCTGTGCCTCTTGTCGCGGATAAAGAATCTTCGCTGGAGTCCTCTTCCTCCTGTTGTGACCGCGCCATTTTGTTCCCCGCCATGCTGCCTCTGGAGATTGCTTGATTTTTGAAGAGATCTGTTATATTCCTGGCCGATGTGGTAATGGTGGATCTTTTTGATCGGGTCTGTGGGGTCTGGAGAAGCTTTTTGCCCATAGCTGGAAGCAGGGTATCTCCCTTCAGGCCGGGATCCCTCACGGAGCTCTGCTAATGTGCGTCCGTCGCCATCGAGCTCCAAGCCACGCCCCCAAACAGGCCTAAATTTACCTATCTCTAGCACCTACCTACCTAGAGGGTGCTACGCTTGCATGAGAGAACTAGAGTTATGTCTCTTTTCACTATGTGAATCCCTTAAAACCCATAACCTAGTAGCCTAGGTCAGCAAGGCACTCAACTGCTTCTCCCTCCACCTGCCCCTCTATTCTCCAAGCTAACAGACTTAGACTGTACCGTCCACTCTTAACTCTTTCCTGTGAAGACCAGAAGTTCAGGGAAGCAGCACTGAGAGAGCAGGATCCGGCGGCTTTGACAGTTGTAAAATGAAAGTGCTGGGGTAAGAATTTTAACAAATAGTTTACTGGGGAATGTCTATTTTATTGTGTGCAATACGGGGAACTAACTAAGCTTAATTAGAGAGGTTCAAGAATTGTATTTGTCCCAGTGTGTTAAACTGAAAAACACTGAGGGTTTAATTCTACTTTTGCTTAAAATGGAATTCCTATTTACACCTAATTAGCCTTAAACTGGTCCCCTCCCAACACCAATGCTAACTAACCTGTGTAAGAAGAAACATCAGTATTTTCCGGCCATGTAGTCTGGTCACATGATTTCCCCTATATCAGCCAGCAGCAGCTGCAGGAGGGAGTAGAGAACGCTCCAACAACAGCTAGTAATGCCTGGAGTTGGTGATGTCACCCATAAGCTTCATTGGCCCATTGATTGTCTGCACTGCCTCTTCTCCCCTGCAGCTGGCTGACACATGAGAGCCAGATCATGTGACTAGCCTGAAAAAGTTAAGTATATACATCTTTCTTAAACAGGTTAGTTGGCATAGGAGTTAGGAGGGGTTGGGGGCAGTTTTAAGGCTAGTTAGGAGTAAGTTGGGATTCCATTTTATCCTCTTCACTCCACCTACTTGCAGCCATTTTTATATTATTATTATTATTATTATTCAGGATTTATATAGCACTGACAGTTTACGCAGCGCTTTACAACATTAGGGAAGACAGTACAATTACAATACAGGAGGAATCGGAGAGCCCTGCATGTTAGAGCTTACAATCTAGGAGGGAGGGTCAGGTTATACAAAAGGGTAATAGCTGTAGGGGGTAAGCTAATAGAGAAAATAGTGCAGTTGTTAGATGGAGGCAGGATAGGCTTCTCTGAAGAGGAAAGTTTTCAGGGATCGCCTAAAAGTGGATACGTTTGGGGACAGTCTGACAGATTGCGGTAGGGAATTCCAGAGGATGAGCGAGGTTCGGAAGAAGTCCTGGAGGTGGATATGGGAGGAGGTGATGAGGGAGCTAGAGAGCAGGAGGTCTTGGGAGGAACGAAGAGGGCGATTTAGGTTGTTATTTTGAGACTAGGCTAGTGATGTAGGTGGGGGCAGAGTTGTGGATGGCTTTTATATAGGTTCTAATGCAGGGAGGTGGAGTAGTGTCCAGATCACGTGACTTCTTCCCAGACCCATGTAATGTTAAGGAGTCAGGAAGATGTTGGCAGTCCAGCCTCAATGGCAACCTTAGCTCACCCCATAGATACAGTGGAGTGAGTAAGCATAGTCACCATATGAGTGTATCATTTCTCAGGATTGCCAAGTAAAAGGAATCTAGTGTAGTCACTTAATCTAAGATCTAAACAAGGCCAAGGATAAATCCAAGGAAAAAATCCAAGCTTGCTTACTGACCAGCCCGCGAACAACCGAATTAACCTGTAACAGTATGCGTTTAAAAACAGGGGTTTAGTCTGCACCCATTTGAAAATGCATGCTTAAGCTACAGAGCCTCGCCAAGGCACCCTGGTATCTGTAATTCCTATCACTAACTGATGAGTGACACCACAGTGGAAGCACATGCATTCTGATGGATAGGTGGAGGGCAGATGAACTGAAGGGAGACCACTCCTTCTTAAAGGTACAGGAGCACACTGAGCACCCAGCACATATCACAATGGCTGCAAAGGTGTCAGTGCGTTGCCTGACCAATAAAATAGTGTTACAAAAAGGGGTCCTCTGCCCTCACCTATAACTGGCCATTGCAGCATTGGAAGGCAGGGGTTTAGTCTGCACACATTTGTAAATGCATGCGTAAGCTACAGAGCCTCGACAAGGCACCCTGGTATCTGTAATGTGTGCAGACTAAATCCCTGTTTTTAATGCATACTGTTAGACAGGTCGATTCGGTTGTCCGCGGGCTAGTCAGTAAGTAAGCTTGGTATTTTTCCTTGGATTTATCCCTGGCCTTGTTTATATCACTTAATCTAAGGACTGGAAAATTTCAACATAACGTTTTGGTTTTGATGTGTTTTAACAAAATGGTTCATGTTGGATCTGTCCCACACTCCCAAGCAAATCTAGAGTTGGAAGGTTACATCGGCACATCTGAAAATGTAAAGTGGAAATCAAGGCAAATGGTTTTCATCAGTTGCAGTCCTTAATCCTAATCAATGTGTCTTGCCCTTTATATTATTGCTCAGCATTTTTAATAAATCTTGGGCCCAATGTGAGAAACAACCGTTATTGGCTATAGTGATGCACCACAATATCATAGTTATTTTGGCACTTCCGCTCCAACAACTGTTCAGAGGGGTAACCCTCCAGTGACATTAGAGCCCCAGTGCCCAGCCTGTGGCCCTTTTGGTATATGTGTAGTGTAACGACACCCCGAGTATGAAAGGGGTTAAAGTCGTTTAGGACATTTCATACCCAAACACAAAGGCAGCTACCGAACACTCCAATCAGCCGAACAAGGAACCCATACAAATAATCCACCCCAAAAACGAGACACGGCTCTGTCTTCAGGTTCCAAGCAGGAATGAATCTTTATTCAAAAAACACATGTTATACAGTTTCCACTTCAAAGCATTTCCCCCCCCCACCCTTGGAAAACAGGGCAGGTTAAACTGTCCAATAACAATGGACACACAGGTCAGGTGTGCTTAACTTCTCATCAGTCTTAACAGGGGGGCTGCTGGAGGAATCCCCCCTCCCTCTTTCCTCACAGCAATACACATCCTGTGATTCAAGGCAGACAAACACAATAGAACATTGGAATACAGCCCCACCCCAAAGTAGCACAGCAAACAGTACACATTCTATATACACATATATACAGCATTGAGTCTCTGACTAGCACAGATCATAGTGGGGTTCTCATTCACGTTGTGCCCTATTAGTGACTCCCATCACAATGGCATATCCAAGGTCCCCAGAGTCTGTGTGTCTTGGGGGGACATGGACCTGAATCTAAAGTAACGCCACCTCCAGGGTCCCCAGGCATACAGCTCACAAAGAGCACCGTCCCCCCAAATGCCAGGGACTATAATCGGTTTGCAGGAGGCTGGCATTCAGTCCCCTCCAAAAGCCTCTTTTCCGGCAAGGTCTGTCACATTTCTCCCCTTTCGGCAGGAGACTAACACAGGAGGAGACCCCAGACGGGTTGACTCCGAAGTTAGTCAGTAGTTCCAGTCCTCTAATGCTGGTATCCACACCGTACCCCAAACAAATTGTTCCAAACAGATCATTACTTACCCAGCCAACCTCTGCCTCTCTCGGAGAACACGCCCGCCGCTGGGGAGAGGCCTGGACTGGCCCTTCTCCCTGTAGTCTTTTCAGCTGCTGGAGAGAAGACGGGGTGACTGGGCTCACGCCATCATGCTGTTGGGGATCTGGGCACGGGTAGTCACTCGGTTGGCTTCAGCGGGGCCTATCGGGGCATAAGCAGAAATGAGGGGGGCCAAATCATTCCCCAGTAGTACATCCGCTGGCAAATCCTTCATCACCCCCACATTCACGTGTCCCGAACCAACCCCCCAATCCAGGTGAACACGGGCAACGGGTAGCCGGAAAATGGTGCCTCCCGCTACCCTTACGACTACAGTGTCCCCTGTGTGTTGGCTCTCTGGGATGAGGTTCTTCCGTAGTAGGGTCATAGTGGCACCAGTATTACGTAGGCCATTGGCTACCTTTCCATCAACCCGGACGGTCTGCCTGTGTTGCTGCCGGTTGTCCTGGTTAGCTGCTTGTACTAGATCAGCCTCATGCAGGACGCCCCAACGTTCTTCCTCCTCAATGCAGTGAGCCGCAGGCATGGATGGGCGGGGATTCCCCCCTGCTGGCTTTCTCCACGAGTGGGACTGCCTGGCTGGATTCAACGGACAGTCTAGCTTTTTGTGCCCTAGCTGTTTACACCCGAAACACCTGAGGGGTTGTGAGTAGTCTTGGGAGTTGAACCTGGGCTGCTGAGAATAAGTGGCCACTGGAGGTGGTGCTGTAGGGCGGTACAACTGTGGTTTGTAGGCACCAGCTGGAGGGGGTGCCGTTGATTGATAATCCACCCGAGCTGTTGTCTTGACCACATGGTTATCCAGTTTGCGGGCGTCTGTGTATTCGTCCGCCAGGCGAGCTGCTTCAGACAAGGTGCAAGGTTTTCGGTCCCGAACCCACTCTCTGACTTCTGGGAACAGCTTGTCAAAGAAGTGCTCCAGCAGGAACAGCTGCAGCACCTCTTCCCCAGATTCTGCTTGGCATCCAGCGACCCAGTGGGATGCCGTGTGGTGTAGGCGGCATGCCCACTCGGTATAAATCTCCAGTTTGCTTGCTCGTCTCTCGAAACCGCCTCCGGTGTGACGGCATACTTGCCCAACAGTGCTTCTTTTACCAGCCCATAGTTCATAATATCCTTGTCTGGGATGGCCCTGAACGCTTCACTGGCCCGGCCGGACAATTTCCCAGACAAAATGGTAACCCATTCCTCTGTGGGCACCCGGTGTAGGGCACATTGCTGTTCAAAATCGGCAAGGTACCCATCAATCTCCCCTTCTGCTTCAATTAAATTTTTAAAAGCAGCAAAATGTACCTTTCTCCTTTTCAGTTGGTGCTGTTGCGACTCCCGCTGCTGCAGCATGTCTTAGCTGTAGCCAATTTGCATCCACAGCCTCTATAACTCGGTCTATGATCTCCTCTGTAGGGTTAGGGCCATAATGTGCCAGTCTTATTTTAACAGCCCGATCAAAACTTGCCTCTTCGGGTGTCCTGTCTGTTACACTGGGCCTTTCGGTTATGCTGGGTCTTTCGGCTCTATCCATTTCGACTAGTTCTTCGATAATGTCCCTCTTCTTACTGTTGTTGGCCTGTCTCCGGTTGTAGCTGTCCTTCTGGGCTGTGGGAATGATCCCGCTGCTTGCCACCAGTGTAACGACACCCCGAGTATGAAAGGGGTTAAAGTCGTTTTAGGACATTTCATACCCAAACACAAAGGCAGCTACCGAACACTCCAATCAGCCGAACAAGGAACCCATACAAATCATCCACCCCAAAAACGAGACACGGCTCTGTCTTCAGGTTCCAAGCAGGAATGAATCTTTATTCAAAAAACACATGTTATACAGATCCCACTTCAAAGCATTTCCCCCCCCCACTGTTGGAAAACAGGGCGGGTTAAACTGTCCAATAACAATGGACACACAGGTCAGGTGTGCTTAACTTCTCATCAGTCTTAACAGGGGGGCTGCTGGAGGAATCCCCCCTCCCTCTTTCCTCACAGCAATACACATCCTGTGATCCAAGGCAGACAAACACAATAGAACATTGGAATACAGCCCCACCCCAAAGTAGCACAGCAAACAGTACACATTCTATATACACATATACAGCATTGAGTCTCTGACTAGCACAGATCATAGTGGGGTTCTCATTCACGTTGTGCCCTATTAGTGACTCCCATCACAATGGCATATCCAAGGTCCCCAGAGTCTGTGTGTCTTGGGGGGGGACATGGACCTGAATCTAAAGTAACGCCACCTCCCAGGGTCCCCAGGCATACAGCTCACAAAGAGCACCGTCCCCCCAAATGCCAGGGACTATAATTGGTTTGCAGGAGGCTGGCATTCAGAGTAGTAGTAGTAGTAGTAGTAGTAGTAGTAGTACACCCCCCTAATGGGAGACAGTAGGGGGGGTCACTGACGGGAAGACGGTGCTCACCCCTCCGGCAATCGGAGGCCTCCTTATCTTAGGAGACAGATGACAGGTCCCTGGAATGACACTCTGATCCTCCCTCCACTCTCTGAGGCGGTGGGGGAGTACTGGATGTGGGTGAGCTGTCCCTGGAAGAGGGAGGAGAGGACCGCTGGCTGAGCTGCTCCCTGACTCTTCCAAGCTTTGGGGCTGTTGCTTCTCCTCATGGCCGTGCAGGAAGTGGGTCCTAAGACTCCTTGGTCTCAGGTCCTGCTTCCTGATTGGCGAGGAGGAGAATCAAGAAGACAATAGCGAATACTAATTTGGTATTGTCACACAACTGGGTGGGCTTGGGGCGCAGTGCTCTGCTCCCCGAGCCCACCCTTTTTTTTTTTTTTTTTAAGCTAATTAGAGCTTCAAGCTCAAATCATGTGCTTCAAAAAAAAAAAAAAACCATTGGAAACCATGCTTTCGGCACCCTGCATGTAGATTAGGGGCCGGGCGCATGGATTAATTGTGTGGTGCCCCTGGCCTGTCCATAGAGCCTGTTAGAGCCTCTTTACCTTGTACCCTTAACCACTTGCCGAATGACGGCTGCAGTGCGGTCGGATAACTCTGGGAGGGTGTACTATGACGTCCTCCCAGAATCCCGCTCTCGCGCGCCCCCTGGGGACAATTCACATAAGGGGGCCAGGATCTGAGGGTTCCCTTGTTCCCCTTCCAGATTCCGATAAGCTCCCCTGCCGCAGACCCCCGCAACCACCGGGCAAGGGTTGTGGGGATGAGGCCCTTGTCCCCATCAACACCCTCATGTGGGCTGGTACGGTTCAGGAGGTGGGGGTGCTCTCTCGTCTCCCCTCCCCAAAAGGACTTTGCAACCCGCCACCACCACTCAAACCTGACACCTTTTTAGGTTTAAGCTGACCTTCACACCCTCGGGCCCCTCTGTATACACTCCGCCAAACGTCGCTCCCAACGGCTATCAAATGAACGCCGTCCCCGCATAACTATCTCCAAGGTTCAACCTCCAGCTCATGGTGTCGCACCGCCAAACCCCCATTGCGCATCATAAATCTGCCCACCGCCTGATTTACCTTTTAACCTTTGCCTTAATGCCTGCCACTGACCTAGCCCAACTCCATTGCGTACGGGCTACCATATCCGACCATACTATTATCAAGTCCAGATAATCTATTCAAAGCAGTCACACCCCCCCCCCCCTCCCCAGCATTCTCCACTAACACATCAGGGGATCTGTGGACATAAGAGTGACCCAATATCCAGATCAAGCAGGAGCCAGTCTCTGAAAAGAAAAAAACACACACAGAAGAAAAAACACCAAGCCAACCTCCTCCCCCCAAACCCCCCCCCCCCGAATAATACAGAGGGGACATACAGAACACATGCGCAAACCTCCGTTGCAGCCCCAATACAAAAGAAACTAGAAGCAAAATCTGACAGACAAAATCCCAACACCTCCGAAACACTGCCATGAATTGATACCAAGACAAAGCCAAACCATCCGCATGCAGTAGCTGGGGTCCACCCTGACTGGGCGTGACTCCAGGAAACGTGAAACTAGCACCAGACAAGTCGGCGACCCGGTAACACCAAACAATTCCACTCGAACCTCCCCGCCCGGATTGGTTGGTCTTAGATTTTCGTATCCAAAAAACAACCAAATGGCCGCCAAAGGAGAAATCACCAAATTATCCAGCAGTGAATCGAACGGACCCGCCATGCGACCCAGCTCAACCTTTCGCCAATTTTTCGGACACTACCTCCGGGCGAACCAACGCTGACTTGAATTTGTCTGCAGGTTGGGGGGGGGGGGATGGGTAAGCCTACATGGAATACGAAATCCCTCGGTGAATCCCGAAGCTAGCAGTTACGCCGCCTCCCACCATGGATGCCTACCTAGAAATGGACGCATCCTTGCTATGCTCACCGGAGTCCTCCCTTTTTCTCATGGGAGCCCCCACAACCGGAGCACTCGTGTTTGAATTTGCACGTTGTTCCAAACTTAAAATTCCCTTTGTTAAAAAACCAACAACACCCCTTTCATTTGTTGGCCAACTGTCCAGAGGAAGAAGAGCCGCCAGCTCCTGACTGAAAAAACTATATCCCAGCCAGCGCCGAGGTCATAAGCCACATCCAAAGACTAATGTCTAATAAATTGGCGTACTGCTTTGCGCTGATGGAACTGCTCATCGTCCCTGAGCCAGCCCAGACCCCCATAAACTCTAAGCTTCCCCGATCGCGTCCAGATAGCAAAAGAGAATGGAGCACTCCTCCTCCCTCCTCCCCTTTGAAACAAACGTACACCTCGCATTTTGCTGAATCTGCCAAACAAACCCGGTCCACCTCCTTATCTAACGCATTATCCTCAATTGCTACTGGCACGTGTGCCACCCCCGCGGCAGCTGGAGCTGCTTGCGGTGGACGTGACTCCCAGTCCCTGCAGTTAACGTGCCACCGTCAGAGGCCCTGTTACACTGGTACCCGCGTCACGATGGGGAACCCAAGCTGCCGTTGGTGGCCCAGCCGTCCCAGAACGTCCATTCAAACCCACCAATATCTGCGCCTGACCCCTGGCCGCACTGACACCGCGTGTGACCAGCTTTTGTGTGCAGGGGCCGGAGGGTCCCTGGAGGCAGCCTCTGTGGGGCTGCTAAGGCAGTGCTGGACCCTGGGGGATACCTCTGGGCTGAGGCACTCCGGAGGCCTAGACCTCTGAGCCCATGTGACAGCGGGGGGGTGCAGGGACAGCACACCCACTCCCGGATCCTGCAAGGATTCCCCTGACCTGGGCATGAAGCCAGTTGGTGCCGTGCACCGCCGTCGCCCGTAAATGGGCCATGAGAGCCTCTACGTCCCCCATGCTAATAACAAAACCGAGCAGAGCCAGGCAGTAAGCTGTTTACCCTCTCCTCCCTCGTGGCAAATGAGCCCTCCCCTTCCTATTAGGCTCACTTCCTCGCACCACCCCACAATAACTCCCACTGCACAGACCTGCCTCCTAGCCTTCCCCCTTCACGTCACACTCTCTGTGCCAAGTCCTGTTATCCCTGTCATGCCGGCCCTCCGTTACTACCTCAGGTAATGCTCCATTCCTCCACCCCCTTTTTTTTTTTTTTTTTTTTTTTAATTCTCCTTTTTAAGGGGGCTTGGCAGAGAGTATGTCCTATGCCTACATACCTTTTGCAAAGGTACCCTTAATGGAAAGGCCCACCCCTGCTTTCTGGCTTTATTTGGATAACCAAACTAATAAGAGGCATGGAGGAGCTCAGCTATGAGGAAAGATTAGAGGAACTGAATCTATTCCCTCTTGAGAAGAGGAGATTAAGGGGGGTTATTATCAACATGTAGTGAAATTTTGGTGTTGAGTTATTCACTTTAAGGTCATCACAGAGGAAAAGGGGGCACTCTTTACGTCTAGAGGAAGAAACATTTCATCTCCAAATATGGAAAGGTTTCTTCACAGTAAGAGCTATGAAAATGTGGAGTTGACTCCCTCCAGAAGTGGTTCTGGCCAACTCCGGTAGATTGCTTTAAAAAAGGCCTGGATTATTCCCTAAATGTACATAATATAAATGGGTACTAACCTTTTTTTATAGGTAAAGTTGATCCAGAGAAGATCCGATTACCTCATAGTTAATCAGGGAAAAAAAAAAAAAAATGATATAGAACGCCTTCCTGATCTCCTGAGAGGCAAAGTGCTGCATAAACTGTCGGCACTATATACATCCTGTATTATTATAATAGTGCTGCACTTCTAGCTATAATATAAATGATTGCTTAAATCATAAGTCAGTATCCCATACAAATACTATTAATCAACTGTGTACTAGGTGTCCATCACTATTGACTAAATAATAAATATGTGTCTTAAATGAACAGTCTCAGTCTCCCCACACCAGATGACGTGCTTCTATGACCCCTTCCACGAGGCGGCTCTGCTCAGCAGATCGCTCAATTGATCTCTGCTGAGCTGGCGGATGACAGGTCCGTCTCTACTCACTGAGCAGGGAGGGGCCTGTCAGTGCACCACTGATTCCTATAGAGAGATCGCATGAAAACAGACAGAATGTCCGTTTTCATCAGATCTCGTCCGATCTGATGCTCCAAGACGGATGGCGAACGTATTGCCATATGTCTCGCTTGAGCGGATCAGATGGCAGACGGGTGTCAGCGGACACATCTCCGCCGACATCTGTCTCCCCATAGGAGTCAATGGATGGCCCGCTCTGATACACCTGAAAAATGGACAGGCAGATCCGAGCAGGCTTGTCGTGTGAAAGGGGCCTATGAATACACAGTGCTCTCTAGACTCTCGCCTTCAAAATGCTAATCACTCACGTTATTAAACCATCAGGGTTATTCTGCTCTCTGCTTTGAACACTTCCACGCCTCCTGTCCACTGGGATCCCCCTTGGTGGGATCAGTAATGGTTCCAGGTAGTAGAGGGCGATGTCCTTCTCCCCCCCCCCCCCTTCTTTTCTTTTTTCCCCAACAAATATACAAATTCAGTGAATGAAAGAAGCACAATATTGCAGAAGAGAAGGATGCAGGCTAACACTACAATGAAGAAGATCTCCATAATTTACAAAGGGGATGTAAAAATGATTCTCAGGTAGCAATAGAATACTTTTTGCATGGTATTATAGGAAAAAAGGCTAGGCAAGCCGTAAGGCTTTGTGTCCTGGAAAATCAATTTCACAATATGTTTCTTTAAAACTTAATTTTCATATCAGGCAGAAGTTCCCGTTTCCAATCCTCTTTCCTGATTTGTGTGTTGTCACAACCACTCTGCTTTTAACATTTTGATGAGATTATCTATTTGTTTACTGCATATTACTGCAGGGCAACCTCAGAGCTCTTTCGGTGCCCATCTTGATAATAAGACATGAGCTACTTTATCTACAGGGCAGCCCATCCTTTCAACTAATGGAAATGGAGCTGTGCAATTTTTCTTAGTATCGCCAGCACAATGCCTTGCGCCAGTAACCAAGAGAGCGTAATGTAATTTGATCTTGCATCCTCTATATAATTCAAGTGTTTTCATCTGGCCCGGATTACTTTTTCTTTATTGCGAACCTGTTATGATGCCTGGCATGCTGATATTATGTGGTCTATGTACAAGGATTCACAGCCCCACCCAAGAGGTATGTCTTTTTTTTTTTTTTTAACCAATATAATTCTAAGATTTTCTGATTACTTACATGCTCCTCCTTAGCTTTTTTTTTTTTTTTTTTTTTTTTTATTAAACAAAGGGATTTGGCAGCATATGTTGTATATTCAAGATTCTTAAAAGAAAAGTCTTCATTCATATTTATTTGAAAACTGAAATTTTGTGCTTCCAGGTCTTTTATGTCAAAGCTTAAAGGGGTTGTAAACCTTTGTGTTTTTTCACCCTAATGCATCCTATGTATTAAGGTGAAAAAAAAAAAACACCTGGCACTTTTTTTTTTTTTTTTTTTTTTTTTTTTTCTTACCTGAGCCCTGTAATTTCACCTGGTGGAGATGCGCTCTTCCTTTGCCCGGGGTTCTCGGCTCTTGATTGGATAGATTGATAGCAGTGCAGCCATTGGCTCCCACTGATGTCAATCAAATTCAATGACGCTGCGCCAAGTCCGGCATTCGTGTCTATGGATGCAAATGCTGGACTTGGGAGCACGCCCGCAAGGTAACCCCCCCCCCCCCCCCCTAGGCTTCTCCTAGGGGGGGTTATCTGATAAGAGGATGCCGAGGGACCCCAGAAGTCTGTGTTCGGGGCCATTGTGTGCAAAAGTAACTGCACAGTGGAGGCAAGTATTTTTGTTAATTAAAAAAAAAAAAAAAAAAAAAACACAAACCTTTTACAATCACTTTGAATAAACAGACTGAAGTTAGCAGCTGATAGGCTACCATGTACAGATGCACCAAATTTTGCAGTGTCCAGTTTTAGTAAATCAAACCCCTAAGAACTAATAGTTTTCTGGTTGGCACAATGCTGTGATCACTGTTAGAGCTGCAACTAAACATCTAGCAGATGTATTATTTTTCTGCCTGATTTATTATAATTGTCTAGTGTATGCTCAGATTTCTGAGTGTATACATGTTCACTGTAACAGGTAAATGCTTTGCAAAGTTGTGTGTGTAATATAGCATCAAATGGATGTAAACCCTATCTGAATAATGTGCACTATTTATTTATGTATGTATTTTATTTATTTTTAAATGAAATGCTTCTTTTCATCATTCGTCAGCCTTGCTTTGTCTACATATGTAAATTTTTGACAAAAGCTGGCTGCATGGTGTTTCTAGGGCTGGTTTCCTGGTACTGACAACAATGGACCATGCTTTTTTGTAATTTGCATACCTCCCAACAGTTCAGAATTCCGCAGAACTGGCCTGTCTTGTGATGCAAATCCACAGTTCAGTGGACCCGAGCATTGTCTGTTCAACAATCCACTGCCTGGTATTGCTATTGTAATTCCAAGTTGTAACTCTTCTTCTTCCTTTTTTTTTTTTTTTTTTTTTAGAATTTCTGGAACTGTGGCAGGATTTTTTTTTTTTTTTCCCTTGACCCTTTTAGGTTTATGTAAGTGAGACGGTCATTCACAGCACAGTAATTAGAGTGTGTTGTAGGCACATACTGTCCCTGATTTGGAACAATTTCTCTCTTTTCTTCCTCGTTTGTCACTCATTTTGCTCTGATCTATATAGTTGTATATAAAATGCACTTTTTATCTTTCAAAACATGTTTCCCAGTGCTAAGCCTTTCATACAATTTTTCAGAATTTTGTATATTTCAAAACCAATATAATTTTTATTTTTTATTTTTGCATAATTCTCCCTTCAAGGGGGCATGTGGGGTGTGTCCTATGTCTACATACTTTTTGCTAAAAGGTCTCCCAATTCCCATCTCAGAAAGTTGGGAGGGATGTCTGTGTATACTTTATGAAGGTTTAGACTCTTATTTAACCAGTTGCCGACCACCGCACGCCAATATACGTCAGCACAATGGCAGCGGTGGGCAAATTGGCGGACCTGTACGTCCGCTTTAAGAGTCGGGGATAGCAGGCGCGCACGAACAGTGCGACCGTGCCCACGGGACTGGCGGACGTTATGTCCATCGGTCTCCCGGCGATCGTGTCACGGAGCCTCAGAATGGGGAGTTGCCTATGTAAACAAGGCATTTCCCTGTTCTGGCTTGTGTCATGACAGAGATCACTGCTCCTTGTGATCGCTGTCATGTGACTTGAAGCCCATCCCCCCCACAGTTAGAATCACTCCCTAGGACACTCTTAACGTCTTTTATTGCCCCCTAGTGGTTAACACCTTCACTGCCAGTGTCATTTACACAGTAATCCGGTGCATTTCTATAGCACTGATCGCTGTATAAATGACAATGGTGTCAAAATTGTTCGATGTGTCCACCATAATGTCACAGTCCTAATAAAGATCGCCACCATTACTAATAAAAAAAAAAAAAATTAAAATGCCATAAAACTACTCCCTATTTTGTAGACACTAACTTTTGCGCAAACCAATCAATATACGCCTATTGCAAATTATTTATTTTTACCAAAAATATATAGGAGAATACATATCGGTCTAAACTGAGAATTTTTTTTTTTTTTTTTTAATACATATTTTTGGGGGATATTTTATTATAGTAAAAAAAAAAAACTTTTTTTTTTTGTTTGTTTTGTTTTATAGTGTAAAAAATGAAAACCTCAGAAGTGATCAAATACCACCAAAAGAAAGCTCTATTTGTGGGAAAAAAGGACATCAATTTTGTTTTCGGAGCAACGTTGCATGACTGCGCAATTGTCAGTTAAAGCAACGTAGTGCCAAATCGCAAAATGTGCTCTGGTCAGAAAGTGGCTGAAGCGGTTAACATGCTCTTCTAGACCAAGACCTATATTCCATGTTACGTAGTTGGGTTGAAAAGTCCATCTCGTTCAACAAAAAAAAATAACAATAATAAAAAACAATCCTTCACCCACAGGTGATCCAGAGGAAAGCAAAACCCCCCAGCAAAGCGTGCTCCAATTTGCTACAGCAGGAGGAAAACTTCCTTCCTGATTTTCTATCTCTATCTCTATCAATTGGATTTTCCCTGGATCAACTTTTTTACCTATAAATGTTAGTACCCAGTTAATTATGTGCATGGCCATGTCCATTTTCACTGCTGCCTAATCTGCTTTCATTCATTCATATTAAACCTTTATCCTAAAATGGGGAGAAAAGTTTTTTTTCTGTAACTGTGATAATGACGAGCTTTCCCTACACTTTTTTTTTTTTTTTTTTTTCCAGGATATGGGAGCAGGCATCCATCCACTATTCCAGGAGTGCTTGAATTTAAGGTGTAAGACGTCACATGAGACCGAACCCCGTGCTCAGGGAATATGTTACATTTTAGTGGCCTTTAACATGCCTCCCAAATTTCTGAGATGGGTGACCCCTATTAGCAAAAGTGTGTAGGCATAAGACCTACCCCCTGCCATGCCCCCCCCCAAAAAACTGTACAAAAAAAAAATAAACAATTGGTTAACCCGCTAAGTGCTTTTTTTTTTTTTTTTTTTTTTTACTACTACTACCTTTTTTATATTGGCTGGAATTTATAAATGCACCAATTTAGAAGTTGGATAAAAATTTAGCACTATAAAACGCTTAAATAATTTTATATAGATGAGACCAAAATGAGGGACAAATAAGGAGGACAGAGGGACTTTGTTCCAAATCGGGGACAGTCCCTTGAAATGAGGGACAGTTGGGAGCTATGCTTAAGGGCTCTTTCACATGGGGTGGATCCGTGATGATCCGCCCCATGAACACCCGCTTGCTCAGCGGGGATCGCTCCGCTGAGCAGGAAGATGACAGGTCTGTCGTTGCACACTGTGCAGCGACGGACCTGTCAGAGCGCCGCTCTCCCCTATAGGGGATCGGATGATGACGGACCATAGAGTCCGTCGTCACCCGATCCGATCCGAAAACGGATGGAAAAGTAGGGTTCTCCTCCGTTACACTTTTTCGGATCGGAGCGGGTCGGATGTCAGCGGACGTTCATCCGCTGACATCCGCTATTCCATAGGGATACATGTGTGTCCGTTTTTTTCATCCGAAAACGGAAGGATGAAAAACGGACATACGGATCGTCCGTGTGAAGGAGCCCTTAGTGTTAGATTTAGTAGCCTCAGCCAGTGCTGTTCCGGCCATGCCCCCTAACAGCACTGGCCACTAAATCTAACCTATTCTATGAGCACCAGGTTCAGTCTTAAGTGGCGGCTTACACTTAGTTTTCTGTAACTGCTTATAAAGTGTTAGCTGGAGTTCAACTGCAATCTGTTAATTATCTAAGCCCTCGTTCATATCGGTGCAATTTGTCATGCGATTTGACAGGTCAAATTGCATGACAAGTCGCAGCCTATTGGCAGCAATGGCACTGTTCCAATTGGTGCTACACCCACTTTGCGGCACTGCACCAATTTGCAAAAGTAGTTTCTGCACTACTTTTGCCAATTTCGGGTGCGACTTCAATAGACATCTGTGCTTAAAGCCGCAAAGATGTCTTTCAAGTAGCACCTTTTTAAATTGTGCTGAGCTGTTACTTTGAAATCGCACTTTAAGTGAAGTAGCATGATTTCAAAGTAGCATCAATGTGAACCAGGGCTAAATCTGCTAGTCTAAAGCTGGCTACACATTTTTTCATTTTTATTGTTAAATTTTCTTTAGATTCAACTTCAACTACATAGTGCAAAGACCTGCCTGATTATTTCCAATTTGAAAGTGTTTAGGTTTATATGGCCCCTTTCACACGGGGGTCATGGAGGCGTTAGCGGGGCACTTTTAACTCCAAAGAAGGGGTTAAAAATGCCCCTGTTTTGGCGCTTCCGAATCGCTTTTCAGGCGCTTTGGAAGTGCTGCCTATTCATTTCAATGGGCAGGGCATTTTGAGAGCGTTGTATACAGCGCTCCCAAACCACCCCAAAGATGCTGCTTGCAGGACTTTTCCTAATGTCCCGCAAGCGCCCCGCCCCATTGTGAAAAGACACACTGAAATGAATGGGAGGTGGTTTTCAGGCGCTATTTAGAGGCTATTTCTAGTGCTAAACTGCCTTAATGTGAAAGGGGTCTTGAGAAAGTGTACCAGAAAATTGTATAATGTGTAGCCAGCTTAAAAACACTACCCTCCCCTAGACTGAAAATGCTGCTGGCCAAAGGTGTCTGCTTTACCACTTCATCCAAAGTACTAGTACTAATGCTGGCCATACACTATATGGAAAAATTGTCCGAAAGTTGGTCATTTGAACAGTTTGTTTGTTTTTCGGCCAGTTAATGGGCACAAATCCTGTAATCGGTTGGGACATTTTTGAGCCAAAAAAATGAAGGACAAGTGAATGAAAGGTTAATGTGTTTCCATTTCAAACTGCTTGCACTAGGTATATGTGAAAAAACAAACAAAAAATTGATTCATTTATGTCCATTGAATGATTTATCGGTTGTTACATGATGGCACTATTGTTTGCTCTCACGACCGAGTGTTCGTTTTTTTTTTTTTTTTTTGTTTTTGTTTTTTTTTAAATGGGTTTGAACTATTTTTCGTGTAGTGTGTGGCCAGCATAATATGGAGTGTTACTGGCTGGATTAGTAGGGGAAATGAAGGAAAAAAGAAAAGTAGTGCAGCCATAACACCCAAGGATCAACAAGCTATGCATATATTGCATTTTTGATTTTGGGTTTAATACCACTTTAACACGTAAATTAAATTTTGAGAAAAAAACTTTTCCCCTGAGTAATCTACATAGCAGGGATTTTAACAAATGTAATTGTAGAAAACTACCTTTTTGTTATTCTGAAGAAATGGCTGTTTGTCTGTGTCCATGTGCAAAGTGTATGTGAATGGGAGTGACTTTATTTTTTTAATTGGTGATCAGCTGCTGCACTTGCAGGGTTCTAATGAGAAAAGTGGCAGGGTCTAAATCCCTTTTAGATATGGTTAACCCTTTGGAAGTATCTCACCAAAACTGAAGTATTTGTTGCAGGAGATGCCCAAAATCTGACTTGTATCTTAGTACAGACTTCTTGGAAAATCAGCAAGCTAATCACAAAAGCAGGAAATAAAATTTCTGGGGGGGGGGGGAGGGCGTTTCATACAGAACTCCTCCAGGTTGTCATATTGCATTTGAGTGAAAATTACAGCACTGCAATATTTTTTTTTTCTATGGAAGTGGAGTGACCCTTAAGTTTTTAGTTAGGAGTTATGAATTTGTGTTAAATGAACTAGTACCTACAGAGCTTCACCTGTAAGTCCCACATCAGAAGGGAGAAGTGTGCTCCCCCCCCCCCCCCCCCCCTTTCCTCTTCTCCTGAGCTCTGCTACGATCTCCACAACTGCTCATGTCCCAGGTGGCTGGATGTACAGTAGGTGGCTGCGATGGCCGAGGCTCGCCATGCTTTCCTCTGTCTCTTTAGAAGAGGCGGAGGAGAGCCAATCCGTCCATTGTCCCACTCGTAAAGATGTCGGTGCAGGCTATTTAGAGCCCCGGCATCTCCCCGACCATGGGAGGGCAATCTGTCACTATCGCATCTCATTCGCTGCATCCGTGCGCACCGTCTTCATGGGGCTCCCTACTGGCCCGGGCCCTCGGACAATGCTGAATGGTCAGCATGTCCCTGCTGTGTCCAATTTCTGACAATTCCCCCGCGCAGTCGGTGGGTGAGTAGAGGAGGGGAGCCAGCTGCGGGGTATGAGGGGGGGTGGAGGACGACCGGAGGGGCAGAGAACTGGGGGGGGAGAGAAAGGGCTGGGAGAGGAGCACACAGGAAACAGCTGGGAATGATCATGCGGACAGCTGTGAACATCTCCCTGTATCCTTCTTTTTTTTTTTTTTTTTTTTTTTTTAGGTGACAGCCGTGGGTGGGAGAAAAGGAGAAGCGGCTGTCAGCTAAAAATCTATACAAAGGAGATCGGTGTTCCCAGCTGATCCCCCGCCGCAACGATCATTCTCGGTAAATCGGGAGGCGCTTGCCGGTGTGCGGGAGCCACCGCAGAATTGCAGGAGACTTAAGATTTCTGCAAAAAGCACTAAAAATGCATAGGTGTGAATCGGGCCTTAAAGTGAACCAAGCCTTTATTCCAAATGTGATTTATGAGCAGTTTACTCCATATACTGTGCAGTGCTTTTTTTGATGCAGGGAAAAAAAAATCGTGTTTTCTGCACGCACATTTTTAGAGTGTTTTGATGCGTTTAATGCATTCCAGTACAGTTGTGTGCAGAAAAAAAGCATGTTGTGGTGTGTGTTTTTTTTTTTTTTTTTTCTAGCTATGCTGCGCTGGTGTGACTCATGCCATTGGAAACCATATAACCAACTTTCCATGCTGTTGTTTTTTTGTTTTTTTTTTGGTGCAAAAGGAAAGCACTGCACGTGGAGTGAATGGGCTCTTAAAGGGCAATAACTTCAGCATTTAGTGGTCAGAGTTGTGTGTAACTTGAATTCACCAGAAAGTGGTGCCTGGTGTCCTCCGTGTTTACTCTTTTCCTATACGCTAAGCTCTGACAGGCGCAGGCAGTGTACATGGTATATAGCGGGGGTGACGTCACGTGTTTATCGGTCCCCATACCGAGCCGGGGTCAGGGAGTGCAGCTGAATAACAACATACGTTTCGCAACTCGAGCTCTGATAGGTCAGTGTGGAGCTGTATATTTATCCTCCGCCAATAGGACGTGCAGCCACGCCCATCCGCAGTCTGTGCAGTTGTGCTCGTCAAGGTCCGGGTCGTGGTCGCTGCAGGACAGAAGAAGAGAGATCCATGGAGGGCCGATACCTTGATCTGAGGATCCGATTCCGACCGGGTCATGTGCAAGTGGTGCAGGTGAGGGACGGGGTACGAGCGGGGCCGCCTGGATAGGGGAGCGGGCATGGCACTACACCTAGGCCGCACTGCTTCATACAGGAGGACCGATCGCTGTGTATGGGGCACAGACTGTGAGATGGACAGGCACCTGACCTCAGCTTCTTCACATACCTGTGTGTGTGTGACAGATTGTGTGCTGTAGAATGGTTGGTCGGTGTGTGAGATTGGGGTGCAGAATGGTGAGTTGGGGGGTGTGGTCCCCCATCAGATCCTCTCTCCTGGGCTAGAAGCAAGCAGTGATATAGGTCAGTCTGGGTTCACACTGGTGTGATCAGATATTGCATGTGATTCGCATTGCTGTGCACTTCACATGCGATGTCTGTGCAATGCAAATTCAACCATTCAAACTGTATGGCTGAAATTGCATTCACACCTAAATGGTACAGGACTTTTTTTTTTTTTTTTGGTACGCACTGTAATCAGATCACATGGGTGTTCACACCTAGTGTGATCTAATTCCTGTACTATTTAACAGTTCAGACGGCGATCTGCGAACCAATCTGGGGGGTGTCAATAACTTTACATTGACACCTGCAGCGGTTCACAGAGTGACATGCGATCCGGCAATCTGCACAGGAATTGCGCTGGTGCCCACATCACATATGTATGAACCCAGCCCTAACCCTTTCATACCTAAGCCTTTTTCTGGCACTTGTTGCTTACAAGTTTAAAATTCTACTTTTTTTTTTTTTTTTTTTTTCCCTAAACACATTCTTCTCAAGTCCATTTTTATTTTTCCACAGATTCATACTTGTCTACCTAGGTGGATGCAGCATGGGTCCGATGCTGAGTCTGTCCCCAGCGTTTGCACTGAAAACCAATCGATCAAACGTTGCCAATGGTTCAGGTCTCTTGGCTCCTGAGCAGAGAGCCTGAGATGGGTGTCAGTCCAGGTGCCTGGCGGATCCAGACTTTAGTGTCGGGATAATGTAGTGCCTGGACTGACTCTGTGACGTCAGCAGAAAGCGGATTCCAGCCCGCTCTCTGCTGAAAATGGGTCACAGGAGTGCAAAACAAATTTTACTTCTGTGACACATAAGAGATGCCCAGCCAGATGAGCTCAGGCTGGAGTTCTCCTTTAGAACCCACAAACATTCATTTAAAATTATATGTATTTTGTGGGGATCACCTTTTTTCTGAATGACAGTCAGCAAACAGGCACTTTCTTCAAAATCTGGCGGATGCCAAGTTTATTTGCAGGAGGTTTACAAAATAAAACATTTTTTAAATTAAATCCTTGCCGTCCGGCGCTAACTAAACAAATACTCTCCTCTCTATACAGTGCGGGGCTGGTCCCCGTCACCCACAAAACATGTGGAAAAGCAAAACTTTTTAGGCTTCTCTCACACCCTTTTAGCAGATAATGCCATTTTTAAAGGAGCATCACAGGAGCACCACCAGTATCCTTCACAAGAAACTTTTTATTGGAGACTACTCAGACAGAACATGGTTTTGCCATGGTCAGGAGTCGCCCCTCGCCCACATCAGATTGCACCACCCTTACATTGGGCTACTGCTAGGAAGGAGCTGAAGGTGGAGCTGGGAAGCAGAAAGTACAGGGTCTGGAGGAGGTCCAAAAGAGGGCTGGAGTTAGAGAGGAGGGGATACTGTAGCTGCACAGAGAGGTGTAGGAGGAGTCTCGCTCTGTCGCTTCTGGTTTACATTGGTGCCCTATAGGTAGGGCCAGAGCCGCCTCTGTTTAAGGGAGCTGAGGTCATTTAACATCTGCTGGATGATGCTGAAGATGTTTTATGAGCCTGCAGTGGCCAGTGCTCTCCTTTTTTATAAGGTTGCATGCCGGGGAAGCAGACTTAGGGTAGTCGACACTAACAGACTCAATAAACTGATTCATAAGGCCAGTGATGTTGTTGGATTGGAGTCCAAAAAACCAAAACAACCCAACAAAAAGAAAAATGGATTCTGCTTCTTTTTAAAGTGCTACTAAAGGATCGTTTTTTTAAAATTTTTTTTAAAATGACAAACGTGTCATACTTGCCTCCCACTATGCAGCTCATTTTGCACAGAGTGGCCCTGAACATCCATTTCTGAGGTCCCTCGGGGGCTCTTGCGACTCCTCCCCGCATTAGATAACCCCCTTGGAGAAGCGCTCTCCCGAGGGGGTTACCATGCAGGTGCGCTCCGGCACCCGCGTCATTGGATTTGATTGACAGCAGCGGGAGCCAATGGCTGCGCTCCTATCAATCTATCCAATCAAGAGCCGGGAACCCGTGGAGAGCGGGACGGCGGGGACAAGCCGACTTAAATTCGCAGCTCATGTAAGTAAAATGGGGGGCCGGTGACTGCAAGGTGTTTTTTTCATAGGTCCTTCCTACACTGTGTCACTGTCATTGTAAACCGAGGCCTACAAATACCTCATTAGCTGCATTCTTTCCGGCTTGTCACATGATCATGAGACGAGCGGCCAGAAAGAACGGGGAGCATGAGGTATTTGCAGGCTTCGGTTTACTGTCCCAGAGCCAGGAGAGTTAGGTGGCCGACATGACACCCACCCCCCCCCAGTAAAAAAATTAGATATCGGCATATAACAGTTTGTCCACTGTTTTCAGGGGAAAAAAGTACATGTTCTACGCCGATAAATACAATAATTTTCTCCACAGCACATGTCTTCCCTTTTTATTTATTTATTTTTTTTTTGTGGGGGATGCTGTGGCTTGCTATGCACTAGGGACTCCTGGAAAACGTGTAGTTTATGGACTATATACATTTTTATATTTTTGTTGCAACATGACAAAATTTGGAAAATTTCAAGGGTTATGAATACTTTTTCAAGGCACTGTACATAGTTAATCAAATGCCGTAGACCTATCATTTAGCTAACCTATCGCATTTAGCTGACACACCTCTGCTGATATATGTAGCTTTATGTAGAGGTCTATTTGATTCCCTTTGGTCTGTTAAATATGCCATTGACATAGTTTTGTTTTGGCTGTTCTATGAGTGCATATTATACTTATTGATCCTTCTGAAAATCCCATCGGCTGATAACTCTCTGTACAGCGCTCTTAGTTAGCATAGTTTCCAGCTAATTCTGGAGTATATAAACCCTACCCCTATGTCATAAAGAGGTGTTCTTTAGACCAGTTCTAGATTGACAATGCTGCTTCTCTACAGATACAGTATAGTGAGTGACAAGACATGTTACTGGCAGGATCGCCAGGGGAGAAGTAAAGTGAACTTTTTCATTAAAAAAAAAAAAAATGAATGCAGCCACCACCTCTGCAGACAGTTGAGTTGCAAATGTGTGTTCTTGGGTGTAAATACCCATTAGTAGGCACATCTAGGAACACACACACACTGTCTTGTACGAAACCTTTAGACCCATAAAAAGTATTACAGCCAGGTGTTTTGGTTGGTGGAGCTGGGGCAGCCCATTCTTGTTGGATGCACCTTACTATTCATAAGTCAGTGGGGTTTATTTAAAGCTGGGAAGTGCAAACTCGGGCTCACTTCTGCAGAGCAACCAATTGGCTTCTAGGTTTTATTGCCAAAGCTTAAAGGGGTTGTAAAGGCAGAAGGTGTGTGTGTTTTTTTTTTTTTTTTTTCTTTTTTTTTTTTTTTTTATCTTATTGCATTTAAGATAAAGAACCTTTACTGCGCAGCAGCCCTCGTCGGCTCCCTTAATACTTACCTGAGCCCCATCTCGATCCAGCGATGTTGCACGAGTGACTCGACTGTCCAGGACACTCCCTCCTCATTGGCTGAGACAGCAGAAAAGCACCATTCGCTCCCACTGCTTTCAATCAGGCAGTGAGCCAATGAGGGGAGAGAGTGGGCAGGGCCGTGTCTGACTGGACACAGGGAGCTGTGACTCGGCTCAGGTGCCCCCATAGCAAGCTGCTTGCTGTAGGGGCACTCAACAGGAGGGAGGGGCCAGGAGCACAGAAGAGGGACCTGAGAAGCAGAGGATCTGGGCTGCTCTGTGCAAAACCATTACACAGAGCAGGTAAGTATAATATGTTTGCCATTTTTAGCAAAAAAATAAATAAGCAAAACTTTAAAAGCGGTTTTATTCTGATAATTTTTCTTTAATATTAGCAGGCAATAGTATATTTTGCCCTCCTCCTTTTTTTTTTTTTTTTTTTTTTTTTTTTTTTTTTTTTAAATTTACCCCCTTCCTTTCCGAGTAATTGTTTCTCTTTTAAATAACGTCACCTGCGCATGCGCCGTTCACCCTAATTTTCTGTCAAGCTTACGCTGCCGGAAAAATGCTGGGTCTATGACGGGGCTGCGTCATTTCCTACTGTCGGCATCCCCTTCTGGAGTAAGGCAGCAACAGGATCGGCTCTTATTCGCTGCACAAGGTTTCTGTAGTATCCAGAAACGAAAACAAGGCTTGGATGCGGGGAATAATGCGCATGCATGGGATTATGGCCAGGGAAACATATGGGTGGAAATAAAGCACTGCACAAAAACGGAAGACCATAATTGTGATGAAAGAACAAGCTGGCGCGATCACAAATCTCTTTATTTCTAACAGAACACTTTTGGAGCATACTATAGCGGCTTTTTATTGGAAACAACTACTTTTGAGTAATCTATTGCTTAAATGTAGTATTACTGTCAGAGTTTACTACTGACAGTACAAGCTGAGGTTAGAGGCTGATGGGTTTCTATGCAGAATGGGAGTCTGCTTTTCCTTTAGTAAATAAACCCGTGTCTGGCCACTGGTAAGGTATATCCGATGTTGAGGGGGAGGACCAGCACCACGGATCATAAAGCTTGCCTAGTTACTTTCAATATGGAACCCAGATTCTAGGTTTTAGGGGTCCCAGGGTATTGAAGTGCAGATCCAAGGCAGAATGGGGGCAACTTGAGGTGTTGCTAAGTGATCTGCTTATTTTTCTATCCCTTCCACGCCAGGTTGTCCTTTTTCCGTTTGCTTTGTGACAGGTTCTCATGATCCAGTAAGCATTTTCTGCTTTATGTAAGTTAAGCTGTCATCTGATGCACATAAACACAACTGCAGAGGGTGCTTACAGTGTTTTTTTGGAACCACAATTGTTTTTCAAGCAGCATTTGGATTTCCAGGAAACGCTGCAAGTCACAATATTTATTTATTTTTTTTTTTTTTGATTTGTGCTTGCATTGTATTGTGGAATATGATGGGAGTGTTTTTTGTTTTGTTGTGCCAAGTTTCAATTTCTGCAAAGTCAAAACTTTGTTAGAAGCTTACTTCAAGCGTTCCTAAGCCCTCTTTCATACTGAGGTGGTTTTAGCGCTAGAAATGGCGCCTGAAATCTGCCTCCTATTCTTTGCAATGGGTGCATTCACACGTGGGCGGTGCGCTTGCAGGACTTTTGGAAAAGCATTATCTTTGGGAAAACACTCCTGCCCATTGCAATGAATGGGCAGCATTTCCAAAGTGCCTGAAAAACACTTCATAAGCGCCGCAACACCGGAGTTTTTAACCCCTTCTTTGGGGTTAAAAGCGCCCCGCTAGCGGCCGAAAAACGGCGCAAAAGCACAGATTAAACAGCGGTAAAGTGCCGCTAATACGCTTGCTGCTTTACTACTAACAGCCGGCGCTTTCAGCGTGAAAGAAGCATAATTGAAAAAAACGGTATTGTGCTTTTCAGGTGGGGCTGATATCTGCCATGAACATGTGTTTGGATACCAGTTGCACAGAGTATGTAGAATTGCAAGTAACGGAAGGATTGTGTTGAGTATCAGGGGTAGGTGTGAGTGGACACAAACTCACAGCAGCCCAGATGCACAAGCCATTGAGAATGAAGTGAACAGGATATTTGCATAGCCTTACATAAATTATTAAAATTTGCTATAGGAAAGCTTATCACCATTGCATAACCCGAGAACAGAGATTATAAGTGACGTCATCGCGGCTCTGGCCAATCGCCTAACCGGAACGTGTGAACCTGGAAGAAAGACTGGGGGAAGATGTCGGCCCTCTCAGCGGTGACAGTGACAGTGTGCCACTGGAAGGCTTCGTTCCAAGGTAAGTATTTCATAATGTGCTAGTATGTGAGTCAGTGAAAATAAGCCTTTAAAAAAAATAAAACCCCTTAAGCATAAAAGCACAAATTAATGCACAAAAAAAATGTGTGGGATTGCAGGCCAATGAAGATGCATTTTATGTGTTATGTGAAAAGGTCCCTAACCCTTTGGCGGTGGCTGTGTGCGAATAAGCGCCCTCAGAATCTGGTCCTGTGCTGAGGGCGCGCGCACTGTGCGCTCCGCCACAGTTATCGTCACTTTACTGAAAAGATCCTCATCACTCCTTTGCGATTGGGAGTTTTCGAACCACGTGATTGCCACGACAGTCAATCACAGCGGTCACAATCTTAAGCCGCCTCCCAGGGTCAAAAACTCTTAAAGGGCCAGGAGGTGCCGGCGCCAAGACATTAATGTGGATGTATGTTAAAGAATGGTCAGAAAGGCAGAGAAGGTTCCACATCACATAACCTGTTGCTGAAAATTTCTTCAGATCTGTTGCTGATGGCTGCCCAGGATTAGGCCCCATTCACAACCATATTGGTTAGATACAAAATGTCAACAGGAAGCACATATTTTAACTACTTGACCTCAGGAAGGTTTTACCCTTTTCGTGACCAGAACGTTTTTGCTATTCAGCCCTGTGCCACTTTAACTGGCAATTGCGTAGTCTTGCAACACTTTTTTTTTTTTATAAAAAAAAAAAAAAAACCCAGTGTTTTTTAAATGCCACCAAAAGAAAGCTCTATCTGTTTAAAAAAATAATTGATAAAAAATGTAATTTGGATACAGGATTGCATGACCGCGCAATTGTCATTCAAAGTGTGACAGCGCTAAAAACTGAAAATTGGCTTGGACAGGAAGGGGGTGAAAGTGCCCAGTATCTGTGGTGAAATTAATTCAGTTCTTTTCAATAGTAAACATTTAAAGGAGAAGTCCAGCCAAAGCTTGTTTGGCTAGACTTCTCCAATAGATCACAGGAGTGTCGCTCATTTTGCACTCGTGTGACCTGTTTTCAGCAGAGAGCAGACTGAAGGCCGCTCTCTGCTGACGTTGCAGAAGTCGGTCCAGGCACCACCTCATTGTGACAATAGAGTATGGATCTGCCAGGTGTCTGGACCGACACCTGTCTCAGACTCTCATTGAGCCGATGAGGGGCTGAGACAGCCTCCCCCCGCCCCCTCCTCAGCCCCGTGCTCCAATGAGCGAGGAGGGAGATAAGCAGAGGGCTGTGACTAAGTCTACAGCTTTCTGCTCGGGAAGCTCTGAAAACCAAGCGATCTGCGGTGTTCGATTGCTCGGTTCTTATTGCAGAGGCGTCTGGGGACAGATGCAGCATCAGAACAATGCTGCATCCCTCTAGGCAAGTATGAATCTGAAAAAAACCTTTTACTTCTCTTTTAATGGACAGAGGATCTATCCATTGCTCTGTTGTTGTATCTCCAAAAATGTTTATACTGCGCTATCCCAACAAAATTATTATATAAGATTCAACTTAAAAAAATGAACAAGCTGCAACTAATAAATGCAAGACACACGCATTCAAAACTACACACCAAATATTAAGCTGCGCTATAAATTAATATGGAATTCCCTACCCAAACCTTTGCAAGTTTATAGGTATACAGTTGTGCATATATGGAATATCATTCACTAACACCAGTGATAAGTGCACAAACAAAAAATGAAAAAATTATACCAAAAAATTGACGTCGGCATGCCGCTCCTCCCTACGCCGTTTCGTCACAGATGACGTCTTCCAGGGGTACTGTTGTAGTATCTGCTTGTCTCTTATATTTTTGTGATCTCATGGGTTTTGCAGGTTTCTTCACCTAGTCCTCTCTTCGTTCCCTGAAGTAACATCACTTTACTGTAGTCTGGTAACCTGGCAGATGCAAACGTGATTAGATTTTATTTGCAGCCTTCTTGTAAGGGAAAGTAAAGTGAAATCCTAAATAGTAGAGTTGTCATGAAAACAAGAGCTGAGGGGACATACAGTATCTCACAAAAGTGAGTACACCCCTCACATTTTTGTAAATATTTTATTATATCTTTTCATGTGACAACACTGAAGAAATTACACTTTGCTACAATGCAGTGAGTGTACAGCTTGTATAACAATGTAAATTTGCTGTCCCCTCAAACTCAACACACAGCCATTAATGTCTAAACCGCTGGCAACAAAAGTGAGTACACCCCATAAGTGAAAATGTCCAAGTTGGGCCCAGTGTCAATATTTTGTGTGGTCACCATTATTTTCCAGCACTGCCTTAACCCTCTTGGGCATGGAGTTCACCAGAGCTTCACAGGTTGCCACTGGAGTCCTCTTCCACTCCTCCATGATGACATCACGGAGCTGGTGGATGTTGGAGAACTTGCGCTCCTCCACCTTCCGTTTTGAGGATGCCCCACAGATGCTCATTACGGTTTAGGTCTGGAGACATGCTTGGCCAGTCCATCGTTTTTACCCTCAGCTTCTTTAACAAGGCAATGGTTGTTTTGCAGGTGTGTTTGAGGTCGTTATGTTGGAATACTGCCCTGCGGCCCAGTCTCTGAAGGGAGGGGATTATGTTCTGCTTCAGTATGTCAGTTCATGCCATTCATAGTTCCTTCAATGGACTGTAGCTCCCCAGTGCCGGCAGCACTCATGCAGTCCCAGACCATGGCACTCCCACCACCATGCTTGACTGTAGGCAAGACACACTTGTCTTTGTAATCCTCACCTGGTTGCCACCACACACGCTTGACACCATCTGAACCAAATAAGTTTATCTTGGTCTCATCAGACCACAGCACATGATTCCAGTAATCCATGTCCTTAGTCTGCTTGTCTTCAGAAAACTGTTTGCAGGCTTTCTTGTGCATCATCTTTAGAAGAAGCTTCCTTCTGGGATGACAGCCTTGCAGACCAATTTGATACAGTGTGCGGTTTATGGTCTGAGCACTGACAGGCTGAACCCTCACCCCTTCAATCTCTGCAGCAATGCTGGCAGCATTCATGCGTCTATTTCCCAAAGACAACGTCTGGTTATGGCACTGGGCACGTGCACTCAACTTCTTTGGTCGACCATGGCGAGGCCTGTTCTGAGTGGAACCTGTGCTGTTAAACTGCTGTATGGTCTTGGCCACTGTGCTGCAGCTCAGTTTCACATTCTTGGCAATCTTCTTATAGCCTAGGTCATTGATGGCGAAACTTGGCACCCCAGATGTTTTGGAATTACATTTCCCATGATGCTTATGCACTCTGCAGTGTAGTTGAGCATCGTGGGAAATGTAGTTCCAAAACATCTGGGGTGCCAAGGTTCGCCAAGGTTCGCCATCACTGGCCTAGGCCATCTTTAGAGCAACAATTTTTTTTTTTTTTCTTTAGATCCTCAGAGTTCTTTGCCATGAGGTGCCATGTTGAACTTCCGGTGACCAGTATGAGAGGGTGAAGGTGATCGCACCAAATTTGACACCTGCTCCCCATTCACACTTGAGACCTTTTAACACTAACAAGTCACATAACACCAGGGAGGGAAAATGGCTAATTGAGCCCAATTTGGAAATTTTCACTTAGGGGTGTACTCACTTTTTTGTTGCCAGCGGTTTAGACATTAATAGATGTGTGCTATTTTGAGGGGACAGCAACTTTACACGGTTATACAAGTTGTAAATTCACTACTTTACATTGTAGCAAAGTGTCATGTCTTCAGTGCTTTCACATGAAAAGATATAATAAAATATTTACAAAAAATGTGAGGGGGTGTACTCAATTCTGAGATACTGTATACCATAGTTTGCAGATGCTATAACCTTTGCACAAACCAATTAATATATGCTTATTGGGATTTTTTTACCAATATGTAGCGGAATACATATTGGCCTTAATTTATTGAAGCAATTTTTAGATTTCAAATAAATTTTATTGGATATGTTTTATAGCAGAAAATAATTTTTAAAATATTTAAAAAAATTTTTTTTTTTTTTTTTTTTTCTTCATGTATATCGCAAAAAAAACGCAAAGGTGATTAAATGCCACCAAAATAAAAGCTATATTTGTGTGGAAATTTTTTTTATAAATTTACTTTGGGTACAGTGTTGCATGACCATGCAATTGTCAAAGTAACCCAACAAAACAAACATTTGCCCTTGCAGGGGTTCCCACCATCACCACTACATATAAAAATAAACAACTTTAGCCTCCTGGATTTGTTCTGCTGAAAGTGTGAACTGTTGGCAATGTCAGTTGAAAAGATTGAATGCTAGCAAAGGAAGTGTTAATGGTTTTGGTCATTTTTTATTATTCAGCTATGTGTAATCTGATTTCCTGCTATTTGGGTGTCTATTTACAGCATAGCAGTAGATCACTGCAAAAATCCTGGTTTATAACCTTGAACACTTCACCACCTGCTGAATACCAATGGTAAATATGACATTTGTATACAGTATTTCACATTAACCTAAATAAATCCTTTTTAATGTAATCCTTTATTAAAAAAAAAACTACATGTAAAATGTTTTTCTTTAAAAAGACCAGAATTGTACAATAAAAAGGACGCAACCCTTTATGCCATACAGATTAAATTTTATATGGTGGTGTTTTTATTCTAGAATTTGTTTGGATTTAATATTAAAGTTCATTATTCAGTGTATGGTGTTCTGTTTTGTTTGGCACGCTGTCCATTTCATACTTTCCTGAATCATGGTGTGATTTGTGTTTTGTGTTCTAGGCAAATGTTCTTTTCCCTAATCGAAGGGCACTGATAACTGGAGCAACTGGTCTATTGGGCCGTGCTGTGTACAGAGAATTCAAGGACAACAACTGGCATGTTGTGGGATGTGGATATAGTCGGGCGCGGCCTCGCTTTGAGTATCTTAATTTACTGGATACATCTGCTGTGAAAGAGTTTATCTGCGAATTCAAGGTAAAATGCCATCGTACTCCTCCTCCTTTTTTTTTTTTTTTTTTTTTTTTTCCTTTTTTATTTTTTTTTTAAGCATGTTTTTTAAAACAAGTTTTGAAGCATATTTAGAAAAAAAGGCAAACCTATTATACAGAAGTATGTCACCCCTGCTCTATAAACTTTCAGATAATGCAGCAATACAAATGCAGAAATATTATACGCTATATTATACAGTAAAACTGAACATTTTTTCCTTAGAAAGGTAAAAACAGAAAATAAGCATGGCTCAGTAGCTGCTGTTTGGGAAGAAACCTACAAGTGTGTCTATAGTCCCGCTAGAGAGGGTGAAAGATACTGTATTATGTAACACCTTCCTGCCTGCACTATAGCCAAATGATGGTTACAGCGCAGGCTTTCTTTGCCTGGAGGGCTTCTATGAATGTCCTCCCTTGAACCCGCGTGCCCTTTGCACTCGGCTGATCACAGATCAGGGTAAAGGGCCAATGACAGCGTCCATTGGCCTTTTGCAAAAAAAATAAATAAATAAATAAAAATTTAAAAAAAAGTGTGCAAGTTGCATTTTTTTCAGTACACATTAAAATGGCCAGTTTAAGCCTGAAATTTACTTTAACACCCCATTTTATTACATCACTTTTTTTTTTTTTTTTTGAACATTTTTTTCTTGGGTGAATTAGAACACTAAGAGGTTAAGGTATAACTAAAACAAATACTGTAAGGGCAACTTCAACCTTGTTTTAAAAATCAATATTGAAACTAGCCTAGCACGCTTATCAAATTGGCAGTATAAATGCTATAACTTCCTTCTCTTGTCCATTGAGGGACACAGGAAATATTTCACCTTGCATTATACTGCTGCCTTCAGAAGAATTGGACATTGGTAAAAAAGAATTGTAGGCCAGCCAAGAATAAACCCTGTACGCACCATGGTACTTTAGGCTGCGGTCTACTGAGGCTAGCTATTGTGCCCGCTACTTTTGTCTAGGGCGGTGCCCCTTTTTTCTTGGTGAGCACTTTCAGGCCTGCACTTGTACACAGCATGTGGGCGGATCTGACAACGCCCATGTTAAGAATGGACGGGAATGGCATGATGACGTTCAATCTGGAGCCTTCACTATTCTGGAATGCTGTACAGGCTTCCTGGTTGCAATGGAGAGGATCCATATATGCACGTGTGGCTAATGATGATGCTTCTTCTGGGCTATTGTTACCGCTGGTTGTGGTAACTGCATTGGTATTCCTTGCTGGCTCCCTTACACACTCCCCTGTTTGTTTTTTTTTTTTTTTTTTTTTTGGTTTTTTTAGGGGGCTGGATGCTTTCTTCTGGGATCAGGAGGGTCTCCCTGTTTTGGGTACCAACAATCTGCAGGATTTTCTCTTGCTCTGATGCCCCTTTCCCCTCGCTGTTCTCTGGCTTGTATTACTGTGGTTATTCATGCAGTATGGGCTGTGCTTTGACTGTTTGGCTGTATACCACGGTGGCACTTCACTTCCCTCTATGGTGGTCATATTTGTCCTACCTGCTGTTCCACCAGCTTTGGTCTGTGGGCGGCTCGGCTGTCCTGTACAGGCATTGTGAGGTTACCTTGCTCACAGTTGTGTGGAGTGTTTGGTGTGTGTGTTTGTGTGTGTTTTTCTTTTTTGGTGATGTTTGTTTTTTGCCATGTTAATTTTTTTTTTTTGGTGAAAACTTGGACTTGGGGGTGGATAGTGGTTAGTATTAATCCCCCATCTATCTTGTGGTGGTGCTTTTGGCATGCATACAGACTGTTGTGGTCGTCTTTGGACCGTGAAACGGGCAGGCACAAACTTTTACATTTTGTTCTGTTTTTCTGGGTTTCCACCTCCTGCGGCTGCATTAAACATCCTCTCTTGACTGTCTCTAAGGGGGAAAGTGATCGCTTGTTTCAGCCCTGAGGTAGTGCAGGGTGCCGTTTGGTATTTTCATCCCTTAACTTCCCTAGGCTAAACCTGAGCAGGCTTTGTTCAATAGATTATACATCCTGAGCCTCCATTTTGTGGGCGACTGGTCTTAACGGGCTTTGCCTGACAGTTAGTGTGGTTTTATGCCTGCGCTGTTGGGGCTGGATGAGCGATTTCATGGAGATGTCTTCCCAACCAAGTTCCCTTTGGTGTGGTTTGTAACTATCTTATGTGGCTGTACTGGGCTAAGGAACCAGCTTGCTAGCATACCCTTCCAGGTACTTCCTTTCTTGAGCTCCTCTGGAGGGGGGTAGGGGTAGGCATACCTAATTTTTTCCAGCTGAGGAAGTTTTTGAGGCTCTGTTATGTCTCATCCCTTTTCGAGGGTGATCCGAGTTGCAGGGTTCTCTAGACCTCGATCTCCTAAGCCACGTCCTGGCCTGGCCCGGCCCTCCTTTCCCCCCTCTGTGCTTGGTCTTCAGGTTCCCCAAGCCTCCTACTGGTTCCAGCATAGGGTACCTGTGCCTCACAAAAGTATAATGGGTGTGATGGTGCCACCTGAATGTTGGGCCTCTGTATGTGGCCAGGCTGTGTAAAAGTCTCACATATGATATTGCCATACTCGGGAGGAGTAGCAGAATGTATTTTGGAGTGTAATTTTTGCTATGTACATGCTATGTGTTAGAAATATCTTTTATAAATGGACACTTTATGTAAAAAAAACAAAAATGAGTTTTATTTTCTTTCCACGTTATGACAATTTTATAAATTAAAAAAAAATCTTCATGTTGTGGGAAAAAAAAATTACAACTTCAAAAAACTCACCAAGCCTCTTACCAAATACCTTGGAATGGCTACTTTCCAAAAAGGGCGTCATTTGGTGGGTATTTGTACTTTCCTGGCTTGTTAGTGTCTCAAGAAATAGGCCGTCGGTACATCAGGTGTGATCAATTTTCAGTGATTGCCACTATAGCTTGTAGACTCTCTAACTTTCACAAAGACCAAATCTATACTTAAACAAAAATTTCATATTGGTAAAGTGTTACATGACTAGTTTTCATTCAAAATGTGAAAGTGCTGAAAGCTGAAAAAATTTGAAAAATTATCCTGGTTAGGAAGGGATAGAAGTGCTCAGTAAACTAATGGTTAAAGCAAAGCTCCACCCAAAAGGGGAAGTTTTGCTTGTTCTGTGCCCCCTCCCCGCCTTCTGGGAGACACGCAGGTCCCAGAAGACAGCAGGACCATTCAGAAACCACAAGACTCACACATGCGCAGTAGGAAATGGGCTGTGAAGCCACAAGGCTTCACTTCCTGTTTCCCTTAGTGAAGATGCCGGTGCCTGCACCCAAAGCCGATTGAAGAATCAGGTCAGGTGCTGACATCGTGGGATACCTGGACAGGTAAGTGTCCTTTTGTATTAAAAGTCAACAGCTACAGTATTTTTGTAGCTACTGACTTTTAATTTTACAGGCTGGTACTCCGCTTTAAGGTCCAGCTTACAAATGATAATGTGAACGTAAAAGAAAAAGGGACCCCAATCAGAGGAGGAAAGAGAAAAGTGGAATCGTACATCGCCTTGTTCTTAAAGGGGAAGGCATATTCTTTACCCATTTTATAAATTATAGGTCAAACAAAGGAGGTGAGCAACTGGTGTTTAAGGTAGTGGTACAAGTGGGTTACAGTGCATTCGGAAAGTATTCACAGCTGTTCACTTTTTCCACGTTTTGTTATGTTACATCCTTATTCCAAAATGTATTGAATTCATTATTTTCCTCAAAATTCTACAAACCATGCCCCACAATGACCATGCAAAAGAAGTTTGTTTTGAAGTCTTTGCAAATGTATCAAAATTGAGCTCAGGTGCATCCTGTTTCCACTGACCATCCTTGATGTTTCTACAACTTGATTGGCGTCCACCTGTGGTAAATTCAGTTGACTTAACATTTATTTGGAAAGGCACACACCTGTCTATATAAGATCCCACAGTAAACAGTGCATATCAGAGCAGAAACCAAGCCATGAAGTCCAAGGAGTTGTCTATAGACCTCCGAGACAGGAATGTATCAAGGCAAAGATCTGGGGAAGGTTACAGAAACTTTTCTTCAGCATTGAAGGTCCCAATGAGCACAGTGGCCTCCATCAGCCGTAAATAGAAGACGTTTGGAACCACCAGGACCCTTCCTAGAGCGGGCCACCTGGCCAAACTGAGCGATCAGCTTGATGGTCACTCTGACAGAGCTCCAGTGTTTCTCTGTGGAGAGAGGAGAACCTTCCAGAAGAACAACCATCTCTGCAGCACTACATCAGGCCTGTATGGTAGAGTGGCCAGACAGAAGCCACTCCTCAGTAAAGCGCACATTACAGCCCACCTGGGGTTTGACAAAGGGCACTGGAAGGACTCTTGGATCATGAGAAAAAAAATTCTCTGGTCTGATGAAACAAAGATTGAACTCTTTGGCCTGAATGGCAAGCATCATGTCTGGAGGAAACCAGGCACCGCTCATCACCTGGCCAATACCATCCCTACAGTGAAGCATGTGGCAGCATCATGCTGTGGGCATGTTTTTTAGCAGCAGGAACTGGGAGACTAGTCCGAATCAAGGAAAAGATGAATGAATGCAGCAACGTAGAGAGACATCCTTGATGAAAACCTGCTCCACAGCGCTCTGGACCTCAGACTGGGGTGAAGGTTCATCTTCCAACAGGACAACGGCCCCAAGTTCACAGCCAAGATAACAAAGGAGTGGCTACAAGACAACTCTGTGAATGCCCTTGAGTGGCCCAGCCTGAGCCTGATTGAACATCTCCGTAGAGATCTGAAAATGGCTGTCCATCCAACCTGATGGAGCTTGAGTAGTCCTGCAAAGAAAAACGGGAGAAACTGCCCAAAAAATAGGTGTGCCTAGCTTGTAGCATCATACTCAAAAAGACTTGCGTCTGTAATTGGTGCCAAACGAGTATTGAGCAAAGGCTGTGAATACTTATGAACGTGTGTGTGTGTATTGTTGGGTTTTTTTTTTTTTTTTAAATTTGCAGAGATTTTAAACAAACTTTTTTTTCACGTTGTCATTATGGAGTATTGTTTGTAAAATCTTGGTGAAAATAATGAATTTAATCCATTTTGGAATAAGGCTGTAATGTAACAAAATGTGTAAAAAGTGAAGCGCTGTGAATACTTTCCGGATGCACTGTATATCCTTTGGAGTGGATAGATTCACTAAAGATTTGCATGATTTACACACAGATAATACACAGGACTGTTTTGTTATGTTGATTTTCATGCTTAATAACCTATATATTATCACATGAGAGACTGTGGTTATGTTTGTCAGATTGTATCACATTACAAGAAATAAATGTATGTTGCGTATTGATGGAGTAGAGATTTTCCAGAGCGCGGGTAATTTTTTCACTTTGTTTTATTTGTTCATTGAGCAACATTACACTATATAGTGTAAACCACATTTGAGAGGGTATGTGGAAGACTTTTAGTGTTGGCAGCAGCTGAATAAATAACACAGTATTTATATAGTTTTTGATTGCACAAGACTATTTTTGTATATTATACCTACAGTTCCCAGCCTCCTGTGTTGGAATTATTTTTCTGCACATATTCTTCCTTTCTGGGTATACCCAGATATGGCTGAAGATGGGATTCTTTTGTCTACTGAAGGATTTTTTTTAACTCTCCACTATTGTACTTCTGACAGCTGTTCAGCCGCCCTTCTGTGATCTCTAAGACCAGGTTGTTCCTGGCCTAGTGACTCAAACCCCGTGGGGGTTCCTTCTCCCTGTGTCTTGTTGATCCTCAGGTTGGATTTTCAGCCTGTTACCCTGATGTGGAGTGTTGGTGACCTTCTCAGTGCAAGTGTTTTTGGTTGAGGGGCTTTGCCCACCCACGTGCCTTCTCGGGGTTCTTGCGTCATTATCTGTTCTTACACCTCTGGACATAACATGATGGTTCTCTGCCTTAGATTTCTCTTCATGCATTTGGGCTCATTATCTTATCGTGGATTATCTTGGGTGCACAAACAGCAGTATCCTTTCCTGCTATGCTTCGTTAGCGGTATCTGGTCTGATTCCTTTGTGCGTTCAGTTCTACAGCAGCGTTTTTTGCCCTGTGTCATCATGGTATTGGATGCTGGTGATCTCTGTCCACCTGTTCCCCTTCTATGCTGGCTCTTGTACAGGCCACCTCACCTGTAACCCCTTCTGTGCTGCTTCCTTTTTCTATTGTCTGTCAGGCACGTTTTGCTTGGCTTTATGATCCTGCAGTACCCAACTTCTTAATATGTGGGGCTGGGTCCTGCATAGTTTTCCCCACCTTTTCTGTATTTGCTTTTTTTTACTTACCATAAAATCCTGTTCTCTGATTTATTTGATTTCATCATTACCTGACCAACAAATCTCCTCCTGTGGAGAAATCCACTCAGAAAATACCTTCTCATGCTCTACAAGTCTCACTATTTAGTGCACCCGAGGAAACTCGCTCCTTCTGTATCACTCTTGTTTGGTGGATATGCAGAGAAGATTTAGCAGCAATCTTACACTCACCTTTCTATCTCAGCAGGACTGAACAGAAGAGCGATACACCCAACTCTTATACACTTGGGCGAAGCTGTTCTAATTTCAGCCAGTCAGCTCCCCTTCTGTTCACCCCTCTCACCTGCTGATTGGTTGGCGTTTTTCTCAGGTAAATTGATTGCTGGGCCTTGTAGAGCATGGGATAGTACTCGAGGGCGGCCCGTCCATTACGGGCGCCGCCCCCTCTCTCTAGGCACCCCCTCTGACTAATGGATAGATTCAGGCATGGCCTGATTCTATCCATGGCCGCCACTGCCACCCCCTATTCAGGCGTCGGGCGCCTGAATTCCAGTGGCAGGGGTGTATTTTTGAAGCACCTGATTAGAGCCTTAGGTGGACTTGGATGTGTTAGAAAAGCAAATGCATATTTCTAACATTGAACCGCCTCTCCGCCAATCGGGTAGCGTGGGTTTAATACCCGTCACCTGATTGGCTGAAGCCACAGGCACCCCGATTGGACACCTAGCAGACCGAAGAAGAGGGGAGGGGGGAAAGCATGGAGGACACAGGAGCCGTCCCAAAGCTCACAGCCATCACCCGCTGCCTGACCCGCCACTAAGATGGGGTAAGTGCCAGGCAGACGGTGGGCAGGGGTCACAGTGGCAGCATTTGATGGGGCACAAGTGGCGACAAATGATGGGGCACAATGGCTGCATTTGATGGGCACAGTGAGGTTGCAATTGATGGGGGTTTTTATTTCTTTTTTTAGTATTTTTCAGTTTGCGCACCCACCCCTCAAATTGTGAGTACCAGCCTCCACTGATGGTACTATTCTTTGTTCTAAAGTCATAGTGCTCACGGTGTACTTGTAGCCTGGATGGTCAGTAAGTGATGATGTAAGCAGCCACCATTTAATTTGTTTTTCTGGTAACTGTTAAGTTAGGCAGGCTATGACAAAATCTTATATTTATTTTTTTTATTTGTTTTCCCCCAAATAAACTATGTTGCTGATTTAATAAGTATGCAAGTGTCATTACAATATTGATTTTTGGGAGAAGCTGTTCTTTACAGCACAACCAAAGTTTCTTATTAAATTAATCGGATAAGTTTTATGTGCCGCAAATGGCAAATATCTTACTGTGTTTTTTTTTTTTTTTTATTCTAATTGATGTCTGCTAAGTGACCACAGTGCTCTTCCCCAGGCTGTGGGCTTCTGTGTGTGCGTGGGCAGCAGTCTTTCTTCAGGCCCCTTGCTGAGTCAGAGCACTCCAGTTAGTAAGGTAATACTGCGTAATACTGAATGGAAAGCTCTAGCTCTGTACCTAATGAGCTGTAGCATTGGGGTGTGTGTTTGTTTGTGGTTTCCACTAAACCTAGTACTCAAAGTCTATGCAAGTTTGCCTCGCTTCCCTTTTTAAGTAGTTGTGAATATACAATGTTTTATAGGCACTTTCTAATACAGACACAGGTATGCAAGCATCACAACTGCTTTTGCTTAGTTTCAGAAATTCTTTCTTTTATACAAGGTTACAAAACACTGTCATTTGACCATGCATCTCTTCTTCCTGATAGTGGGGAGCAGGGTTGCAGGACACTAAGGCCTGGTTCACACTGATACGACATACGCTTCTACTTTGGGAGCACATGTATCTATCCGGCTATCCCCTACTCTTGCTACCTTCAGGCGATCCCTGAAAACTCATCTCTTCAGGAAAGCCTATCACGTCTCCAACTAATCTCCTACCACTTCCACCAGCTCATTCCCCACAGTTACAACCTTTTGTACCACCTGCCCCACCCTATTAGATTGTAAGCTCTTCTGAGCAGGGCCCTCTTAATCCTCTTGTATTTTATTGTACTATAACTGTATTGTCTCCCTTTTATATTGTAAAGCGCTGCGTAAACTGTTGGCGCTATATAAATCCTGAATAATAATAATAATGTCACATGATGAGTATAAATCAGTGGTTCCCTATGAGAGCCGTCTTAACTGGTCTGACACAAGTCGGTCCAACTTTGAAAAAGATTCCTGCACGACTTCGGTCCTACTTCAGGCCATTGAACATCATTGAAGTCGGATCATCTTAACTTAACCGACTTTGGCATGTGACTTGTGCTCTGAGAATCTTGAAGGGGTACCCCACACCAAAATTTTTTAAAAAAAGGCGCAGGGTTCCCCCCCCCCCCCCCAATTTCATACCAGGCCCTTCAGTCTGGTATAGAACTGTGTGTGGTTTCCCCCCCCAAAATGCATACCAGACCCTTATCCGAGCATGCAAGTCGGGAAAGGGGGGGTTAGGGCGAGCAAGCGAGCGGACCCCCATTCCTCCTGGACCATACCAAGTAGGGGTGCAACGGATCATCACCGATCCGTGATCCGAACGGTTCAACCTGTTCGGATCGGCACACATGCGCTCCGCCGCCTCGGCCTTAGGAAAGGCCGCGGCTTTGGCCTAGCTCTGGAGCGGCGGCCATCTTGGTACACCCGGCGGCTGTTTACCACGCGATCACTTGTAAACAAACCGGCGTCATGTCATAACGCCGGTTCCTCTCTCCCCTCTGTGTACTGATCTGTACAGTGGAGGGGAGAGATCAGATGGCAGCAGTGCCAATACATACCCTGCCAATACTCTGCAATATCTTGCAATGCCCTGCCAATACTCTGCAATATCCTGCTAATATTCTGCTAGTACCCTGCTAATATTCTGCCAATACCTTGATAATATATTCTTACAGTGGGGGAGGTTGCGAATCAAAAGGAGCGGTGTCTGTTAATGAACTCCGAGAAATGGAAAAGGATAGTAATGGTGGTCTCTGCTGCGGATTCACCATGAGATCACCGTACGCGGCGGGAGAGGGGCTTACCGGAGCCTTTGGCGGAGGCAATCGGGACCTGTCCGTGGCTGGGTATGGAGATGAGTGAGGGGGAAGATGGCCCCCACCCGTCTCCATACTATAGCAGGGCAACGTCAAAACGTCCCTTCCGCCCATACGTCTTAAAGGGCCATTTTTCTGTTGTCATTTATTCAAATGACAAAATTTATTTTATTTTTTTATTGCATTTAAGTCCAAATATGAGATTTGAGGACTTTTTGACTCCAGATCTCATTTAAGAGGACCTGTCATGCTTTTTTTCTATTACAAGGGATGTTTACATTCCTTGTAATAGGAATAAAAGTGACACAGTTTTTAAAAACCGTGAAAAAATAAATAAAAACAAGCTCGCGCTCAGAAGCGAACGCATACGTGAGTAGCGCCCGCATATGAAAACGGTGGTCAAACCACACGTGAGGTATCGTCGCAATTGTTAGAGCGAGAGCAATAATTCTAGCCCTAGACCTCCTCTGTAACTCAAAACATGCAACCTGTAGAATTTTTTTTTAAACGCCGCCTATGGAGATTTTTAAGGGTAAAAGTTTGACGCCATTCCACGAGCGGGCGCAATTTTGAAGCGTGACATGTTGTGTATCGATTTACTCGGCGTAACCTTATCTAATAATTTTTTTTCTTTTTTTTTTTTTTTATTCAAAAAAGTGCTCTTGTAAGACCGCTACGCAAATATGGTGTGACAAAGTATAGCAACGACTGCCATTTTATTCTCTAGGGTGTTAGAATCCCCAAACATACATTTTTTTTTTTTTTTCTAAGTAAGTTTTCTAGCAAAAAAAACAGTTTTTAACTTGTAAACAGCAAATCTCAGAAAGAGGCTCGGTCCTTAAGTGGTTAACCTCTTCAGCCCCCGAAGATCATACCCCCTTCCTGACCAGAGCACTTTTTGCGATTCGGCACTGCATCACTTCAACTGACAATTGCGCGGTCGTGTAATGTTGCACCCAAACAAAATTGACGTGTTTTTTTTTTTTGACGTTTTTGTTTCCCCCCCCCACAAATAGAGCTTTCTTTTGGTGGTATCACCTGCGGTTTTTATTTTTTGCGCTATAAACAAAAAAGAGCGACAATTTTGAAAAAAAGCAATATTTTTTGCTATAATATCCCCCAAAAATATATAAAAAAAAAACTTTTTTTCCTCAGTTTAGGCCAATATGTATTCTACATGTTTTTGTTAGTCGCTATACGCGTATATTGATTGGTTTGCGCAAAAGTTATAGCGTCTACAAAATGGGGGATAGTTTTGTGGCATTATTATTATTATTATTATTATTATTATTATTAATAATAATAATAATAATAAATTTTTTTTTTTTTTTTTTGTTACGGGACCACAACATTTATGGCACATGCATCGGCATCTTTTAACACTATTTTGGGACCATTGTCATTTATACAGCGATCAGTGCTATAAAAATGCACTGATTACTATGTAAATGACACTGGCAGGGAAGGGGTTAAGTGTGTCCTAGGGAGTGATTCTAACTGTGGGGGGGGGGGGGGCTTCAAGTCACATGACGGCAATTACCGCTCACAATGACAGGAAGCAATGATCTCTGTCATGACACAAGGCAGAACGGGGAAATGCCTTGTTTACCATATTCCTTTCCTTAGTATCAATATAATGATACCATTGAACCAGGGAAGATCAATGTTGATTGATCTATCGCAAGGGAGTATACCTTTTTCGCCTTGGATTAAGGAAGGAAGTGTTAAGATGGCACAGTCCCCTTGGAGCTTACCATAAGTATATGAAGTATATGTTTTGGGAGTAATAATTATCAACCTGTGAATTCCTTGACTTATAACAGGGTGTGAACATAGAGCTATTGTCTCCCCCCCCCCCTCCCTTTATGGCACACTGGCACTTCATTGGACCTCTTGGTGGGCCCTGAGGACTATTTGGAACCTTGATCGCTTTTGGTTGACGAAGAAGCCACGATTGTGGTGAAACATGTAGAGGCAACAGACTTTTGTATTGTGACCGCATGACTTTCCGTGCTCCAGTTTTTTTAAATATTGATTCTCTTTTTAACCATGTTTGATATTACACATTTCATAATTTTATTTAAACAATTTGATTTTTTTGCACCTCCCAAAACTCCCAATTTTGTTTATTGGTACGTTTTGAATATATTTAGGGGAGGTGGTGTCTGTAGAGAATGCTCTGGCCACAGGTTATTTTGTTTTTAAAGCGGGGGTCCACCTATCCTCTTTTTTTTTTTTTTTTTTTTGGAGTTCATTCACAAACGTTTCTATTCATGATTATCTACTCACATGTTCTGTGTAATAAGTCCACCTGTGTCCGATTTCGTTGTAAAGAATAACTTATAAAATTCACTGAAGGCGGTTTCCATCTTCATTGTGGGCATTTGAAGCCCACAAGCATGTATTTCCTGGATTTTTCCTGGAGATGTTGTGATGACGCTGTTGCACAATGCATGCTGGGAAGCCTGAGACTAGCTCCCAGGGGACCGTGGGAGGTCTGGGAGAGGCTAGAAACACACCTACTCCCATGGGAGGAAAACCAGGAAGTGCTAAGAAGATTAGAAAAAAAAAAGTAATTACGGCAATTTAAATTTTTTTTTTACACAGCATGTCAGCATCTAGGCAAGGAAGAGAATGCATAGAGATAATGTTCAAAATTTGTGTGGAACCCCGCTTTAATGCACTTTGGAGCTAAACATTTGAATACAAGTTACTCGCTAGGGGGAGAACCTCTTGCGGAATTGAGGCCTAGTAGACCACAGGCTCAGCAATAGCATGCAAAGCTAGCAGTCTATTTACTCAAGAGATAAAACTATATAACCCTACCACTCTACAACTCTGGTTTGGCATCTTTAGTATGCTGTCCAGTTCTGGTCTCCAGTACTTAGAAGGGATGTGCTAGAACTGGAGAGAGAGTCCAGAGAAGGGCAACACAACTAAGGGGGTGGGAGGACCTCCATTATGAGGAACAATTAGGAACAATAAATGTATTCCTCCTGTGGAAGAGACTCTTAAAAAGGTATCGCAAAATACAAATCTTTGAATGGTGACTCCAGAATTGGGAGTAAATTATTTAACCCACGGTCTCAAAGAAGACATGCGGCCACACAATGAAGTTGAACGAGAAGCAGTCCAGTCTTAAACTGCGTAAGGGGTTCTTTACTGTAAAAGCAGAAAGGATGTGGCATTCCTTTCCACAGTTGGTGGTGTCTTCAAAGTTACCAACCATGTAGCTCTAATTGGAATAATACCAGGTAATCCTGTCATGAAGGTCATTGTTCAGGTACTTCCTGACCTGTTGGTGACAGTGCTCAGTCCTGTCGCAGTTTCTCACCTGTTATCGCATGCACTTCCAGTGGAGACTATAGACAACTGTGCTAACGATGTTTGCACAGGCTTGTCAGTGGCATATCTATTATGAATTGTACATGATTGAAGATGCCTTGGTTCTTTTGAAACTTGTAACAACTCTTGAATTTACTGTAAGTTGTGTGGAAATCTAGTCTCTAATATATTCTTGTACATGTATTTTATTTACAGCCACATGTGATTGTTCATTGTGCAGCTGAAAGAAGACCAGATATTGTTGAGAATCAACCTGAGTCTGCCACCAGGCTGAATGTGGAGGCATCTGCAAATCTTGCCAAAGTAGCAGGTATTTACCTTTTTGTCCTTCTTAGTTTAAACATGTAACAAACCTACGCAGTTCAAACTTTTCCAAACCTTTTGTGCCTTCATGTTGGTTAGTAAGGTTGCCTGTTTATTTAAGCATCAAAAGTGAGGTAAAGAAATAGGAGCTGTAGGACCCAGCAACACTTTTACAGGAAAGTTAATTTGTGGCAAGCACAGTTCTTTATTTTTTAACAAGGCCTGAGATGAAATGTTATATTTACTTTTTTCTTTTTCCTCTTTAAAGGAAAAGTCCAGCCTGAGCTTTTTAGGCTGGGCTTCTCCTAAGGGTCACAGGAGTGCAATTCGTTTTTTGTTTTGCTCTCCGCTGATGTCACTACCATCAGTCGAGGCAGCGCATCATCCGGACTTCTGAAGTCGTGTTGTGTCTGTGGGTTGAGGATCACTCTATACTAACTTATGGAGGGGTCTTAGTTGGTTTAATTATAGAGATGTTCTGTTTAATGAACAACTCTGTGGTCGTTTGTGCCCTTTTAAAGGGCTGTCACTCGTGGAGACACCATTACTAATATTATTGAAATCCATAAGCTGAATTCATCAGTACTTAAAGTAATTGTGAAGTCGCTGGGTTTTTTTTTTAGGTAAAAATAACAAACCTGTTATACTTGCCTGCAGTGGATTTGCACAGAGCAGCCCCTATCCTCCTCCTCTTCTTGGGTCCTTCTTCGGTGCTCCTGGCCAATCACTCCTGTTGAGTGCCCCCACAGCAAGCAGCTTGCTGTGGGGGCACCCGTGCCGAGTCACTGCTCTGTGTATCCATTTAGGCACAGAGCTGCGGCCTGGCCCCACCCCCTTTCTCTTCTCATTGGCTGACTGGCTCCCGCTGCTGTCAAAGTCAATGGCGCAGCGCTGCTGTCAGCCAATGAGGGGAGTCTTAGGCAGCTGAGACATTCCTACAACATCATTGTATCGAGATGGGACACAGGTAAGTATTAGGGGGGCTGAGGGGGGGGGGGGACTGCTGCACACAGAAGGCTTTTTATCTGCATTAAGATAAAAAAACTTCTGCCTCTAAAACCAGTTTAAAACATTCAATTTATGTAAATATATTGTCTATTTCTGTTCCAAAGCTGCATCTGGAGCATTCCTGATCTACATTAGTTCAGACTATGTCTTTGATGGATCAAATCCCCCTTACAGAGAGGATTCTGTGCCAAATCCCCTGAACCTGTACGGTAAAACCAAACTAGAAGGAGAGCGAGTAATCCTGCAGAACAGCGATAGTAAGTACCAGTCAGTCTTCATCTTAAAAAAATTTTTCAGCATAGTATTTCTGTAATGTCATTAATTGCTATGCAATACCTATAGTCTATAGTTATTGCATACTTATGCTTTCTGGAAGTCTTTTTAAAGTGGTTGATCATTTTTCCTTGCCTTGTTCAATAGATGCTGCTGTGCTCAGAGTTCCTGTGTTATATGGGGATGTGGAGAAATTAGAGGAAAGTGCAGTTACAATTATGTTTGACAAGGTACAGTTCAGCAACAAATCTGCTAATATGGACCACTGGCAACAGAGATTTCCCACCTATGTCAAGGACGTAGCCAGTGTCTGCTTCCAAATAGCTGAGAAAAAAATGCAGGTAAGAATTGATATTAAGTGTCTATGCTCCATTACAAATACACTCGGGCACACTTGTAAAACAACAAATGTGGATCTTTTTGTGTTCACTCTTTCTTTCTTTCTTTCTTTCTTTCTTTCTTTCTTTCTTTCTTTCTTTCTTTCTTTCTTTCTTTCTTTCTTTCTTTCTTTCTTTCTTTCTTTCTTTCTTTCTTTCTTTCTTTCTTTCTTTCTTTCTTTCTTTCTTTCTTTCTTTCTTTCTTTCTTTCTTTCTTTCTTTCTTTCTTTCTTTCTTTCTTTCTTTCTTTCTTTCTTTCTTTTCAACGGTCCTTCCACCACTTTTGACTGACTGTAGTCTAGTAATCCTAAAACTGCCCTACTTTTAATGCTATAACACCTTCCTTTTCACATAAGATGGTTTTTCCCTTTAACGTCTTTCAGGACAGCACCTTGAGAGCGTGGCTCCACCCACTTGACAGGAAACACACCTCCACCAAACTTTAAAAGGAGGCTCCTTCCCTCCGGCGGGAACACATGTGGGAGTTTGGAGCTCTCAAGGTTCTGTCCTGAGAGAACAGGCTTCCTACTCCATTATTTTTACCTACCTCAGGAGAGCCAATTCCTCCCATTTTCCACAGGCTTACCGGTGCTGGGTGGATGGGCTCCTTCTCCCTCGTCGGTGCTCGGGGAGAGCCAGAACTGCTCCAGGTATCGCTGCTCCCAGGCGGGGGCGTCGGGCATGACAGGCATTTTTTTTGTTTTGCTGCCAGCACATGTTTTTTCCCTGACGCCGCCGCCATCTTGGGAAGGGCAGTCAGAGGACTGCATCCGCCGGATGTGAGGTATCCGGAAGTGGGGCGGCATCCAGGGAGCAGGCGCCAGGCGTCATTTTCACCGGAAGAGCAGGGGGAGGAGGGAGGAATAGGTCTGGTGCCTATTTATTTCCGGTTCCGGTCTGACGCACAGGTGCTATTGGAGTCCGGAACCGGCGTTTTTGCCACAGGCATCATGCTGCTGCCTCAACATGGATTCAGGATCCGCAGCTAGTGGAACAGGCACCAGCAAGGCCCAGGTAAGAAGCAGACTGTAGTTTCTGCTCAGCTTTACTGTGGGGTCTCTCTCTAGCCCTCTTCTCTCTAAATGTTAGTGAGGTTTGAGGGTATATTTTCCCCCTGGTGGCGGAGGGGCCTGTCAGGGCACATGAGTCTGGTAGCTTTTCTCACTGTGCACCTGTGGTGAGCATCTTGAGTTATCAAGCTGACTCTAAAAGATGGTTTGTCTTTTTTCTCTCTCTTTTTCCCTTATCATGGCAGGCCAAGAGCTCTGACCCTGGGATTAGAAAGAAATGTCCTTCTTGCAAAATTAAGTTAAATGAAGGCTGGAAAAAAGGCTTTATGTCGAGCATGTATTGACTCCTTGGTGAGGGAAGAAACCACTTCCGCATGCAGTGATCTAATCGCATCTGCTAAAAAGGAATTGGAGGCTACTATTCAATCCTTCAGATCCTCACTCACCTATCCATCTGCAAGTCAGCCCACTACCTCAGTCTTCTCAAGGCTTACTGTTAGTCCCGGCAGTGGCGGCAGAAATGGGTCCTCTGAACCGGGAAGGGCTTTCCCCATCCCATTCTAATGAATCGAATGAGGAGGGTGATGAGCTGGAATATACGTCTTCCAAATATAAATAATCTTTGGATCAGGTGGACGGCCTTTTAAGGGCTATTTATGCTACTCTAGGCCTTGAGGAAGAGCATATGATGAAGACCCAGCGGCTCTTTGGAATAAGGTTCCAAGACTTGATGCAGCCTTTTCTCAGGTGTCAAGATCTACTGATCTGGCATTTGAGGACATGGGGATCTTAAAGGACCCCATGGATAAAAAAATGGATCAACAGCTCAAGCGGACTTGGCAATCCATTATGGGCAACCTTAAGCCAGCGATGGCAACTAGGAGTATTGGGTAAATCAGCTTAAAGCTTATATAATAGCAGATTCCCCTAAGCAAGAAATCCTTGACTCCTTTTCTACCCTCTCAGCAGCCGTAGCCTATCAGGATGACAGCTAAGGCTGCAGCCCTTGCTAATTCTGTTAGACGGGCTTTATGGCTAAAGACTTGGCAGGGGGACGCTACATCTAAGAATAAGTTATGCGGGGTCCATTTTCTAGGAGACTTATTGTTTGGCCCTGATTTTGCTTCAGTTCTGGACAGGACTGCAGATAAAAAGAAATTTTTTCCTGTCAAAAAGAAGAAACAACCAGTCAAACGGTTTTTTCGTCCTCAAAGGGCTCAGGAACAAAACAAGCCTCAAGAGAAAAAGAAAAACTGGTCAGGGCAGAGGGGAAAAGGCAAAGGAAATGTCCTTTTCCATCCTCCTGCGTCAATCAGCAAGACTACAAGGCTTTCTCCCCTATTGGGTAAGCATAATGGAAAACCAGTACATTCTGAATATGCTAGCCCAGGGTTACAATATCGAATTTTCAGATCTCCCCTTAGAAAGGTACTTGGTGACAAATCTTCCAAGAGATGTAACAAAATCCCAAGCAATGAAGAGCCTATTAAAGGATCTGATGGATCAGGGGGTTATGACTTGCGTCCCACAGGGAGAGCTTTATCAGGGATTTTATTCCTGTATATTCCTGATAAAGAAATCATCTGGAAGTTTTAGTTTAATCCTAAACCTGAAACCGCTGAACAGATCAGTCCAATACAAGAGGTTTCGTATGGACTCTATCTTCACGGTCAAAAATCTATTGACAAGGGAATGCTTTATGGCATCAATAGACCTTCGAGATGCCTATCTGCATATCCCTATAGCCCCGCAGTCCCAAAGATTCCTAAGATTGGCGATAAATTTGGGAAAAGAGGTTCTGCACTTACAATTCAGGGCCCTCCCCTTTGGCCTGTCTTCTGCCCCACGAATATTCACAAAAATAATGGCAGAAGCGCTTGCACCTCTTCGCATGCAGGGGATTGCGGTAATTCCGTACTTGGACGACCTACTCCTTTTTGCCCCCTCCAGGGAAAGACTGCTAGACGACCTCGGAAAAACCTGAGGTCATCTAGAGACCCTGGGTTGGATCATAAATATGCAGAAGTCAAATTTCAATCCAGCCCAGAAAATACTATTCCTGGGGTATCAGATCTGTTCAAGGGAACAGAAGATTTTTCTCCCAGAAGAGCAAAAGGTGAAGGTCCAGAAGGTGGTAGCGTCCTTACAGGCAAGCCAGGAATTATCAGTCCGACAAGTGGTGTCATCCCTAGGAACCCTAACCGCAACCATACCAGCCATTCAATGGGCAAGGTTACATTTCAGGCCTCTCTAGAGCTTTCTCCTGAGAATATGGATTTACAGGTCAGAATCTCTGGAAGCAAAAGTAAAGATACCCACCAAAGTAAAAAGATCACTTTGGTGGTGGAGAAGACAGGAGAATCTGTCAGAAGGCCTACTCTGGTCATTTCCAATAGAAAAGGTGGTAACGACAGATGCCAGTGTATGGCGTTGGGGAGCTCACTTAGACCAAGACTTCACGCAGTGAATGTGGTCTCGGACAGAAACAAAGAGGTCCTCAAATTGGAGGGAGCTAAAGGCAGTCGCCTTAGCATTGGATGCCTTCTCTCCTATCCTTCAAGGTTCCCATGTCCGGGTCCTCTCAGACAACGCCACTACCATAGCCTACCTAAACAAACAGGGGGGTACAATAAGCAAAACACTTCAGTTGCTAGCTTCAAAGATCCTGGTTTGGGCAGAAAAGCATGTTCGGTCCTTATCAGCAGTCCACCCCAAAGGCACCTTTAAATGTAGTGGCAGATTATCTAAGCAGAAGGCGGATTCAGGAGTCAGAATGGAGCCTGAATCCGGAAATCTTTGCAATGTTTACCGGGGCCTGGGGTCAACCACAAATAGACCTATTTGCGTCAGAAGAAAATACACAACTCCCAGTTTTTTTTCTCTATTCACAGAAACGACAAGGCCCAGGGGACGGATGCGTTCAGCCCTGGAACTTCCATCTGGGTTACGCATTTCCTCCTTTCCAACTTATCCCGTTGGTGTTAAGGAAGATACAGAGGGAGAAGGTGGCAGTAATCCTAATTACTCAATTTTGGCCAAAAAGGGCATGGATTTCCACCATTCTACAGATGGCAGTCAAACCATTTTGGCGGCTGCCTCTCCAGCAAGACCTGCTCCTACAGGGTCCAATACAGCATCCGGGAGTGGCCAGTCTAAGCCTCACGGCCTGGTTTCTGAGAAGCAGTTGTTAAGAAACAAGGGTCTGTCACAACCCTTGGTAACTACCTTACTTTCCATTAGGAAAATAGTAACCAGAAAAATCTATGCTAAATATTAGAAGGTCTTCAACTCTTTTTGTCTTTCGACTAAGAGAAAAGTAAGAAATTTAGTGTCAATTTTGGAATTCCTACAAGAGGGGGCAGACAAAGGCTTGTCAGTCAGCACCCTTAAAGTGCAAGTAGTTGCTTTGGGAGTATTTCTAGAAAGACCAATCTCTTCTGAGCCCTTGGTTATAAGATTTTTCAAGGCAGTTACCAGATCTAGACCAGCTCCGGCTAAGCACCTTCCCAATTGGGATCTATCAGTGGTCCTGCAAGCCCTCACAAAGGAACCTTTTGAACCACTACAAGAAATCTCTCTAAGGAATCTTACTCTTAAGACCTTGTTCTTAGTTGCAATAACGTCAGCAAGGAGCATTGGTGAGCTGCACGCCCTATCTGTTAAGAGACCCTTTTTAACTATATACGCAGATAGGATTATACTTAAAACAGATCCGGGTTTTTTGCCAAAGGTGGCGTCAGCACACAATAGGTCGCAGGAGATCATCCTGCCAACCTTTTGCTCTACCCCTTCGGGGGAAAAAGAAGGCAAATTCCACAATTTGGATGTAAGAAGGACTTTATTACATTATCTGGAGGTTACAAGTAACTTTCGGTCCTCAGACTCTATTTATTCTTTTTTCTGGTAAGAAGGGCCAACAAGCTTCTAAGGGGTCTATAGCTAGATGGCTTAAATCGGCTATTCTAGCAGCCTACTCTCAATCGGGGCTATCTCCCCCGCTGGGAATTAAAGCACATTCTACCAGGGCTCAGGCCACTACATGGGCAGAAATAGCTGGTGCCACCCCAGATCAGATTTGTAGGGCAGCTACGTGGTCAAGTTACCTTACGTTTGTCCGTCATTACAGGCTGGATCTTCTGTCAGCAAGTGAACAAACTTTTGGCAGAAAGGTCTTGCAGGCTGTGGTCCCTCCCTAAGTGGGTAAGTCTCTATTATCCTCTCAAGGTGCTGTCCTGAAAGACGTTAAGGGAAAAATCAAGTTAGACTTACCGGTAACTTGTTTTCCAGGAGTCTTTCATGACAGCAGCAACCCGCCCTTATTGTATTAAATTACTATGCTGTGACTAACCATATTCTGATTATGTGTTCCAGCTTGGGCCGGAGGTTCTCTACTACTACTGATAAGTGGGAAGGAGCCTCCTTTTAAAGTTTGGTGGAGGTGTGTTTCCTGTCAAGTGGGTGGAGCCACGCTCTCAAGGTGCTGTCCTGAAAGACTCCTGGAAAACAAGTTACCGGTAAGTCTAACTTGATTTTTCAAATCCATTTATCAGTTTTAGACCTGTCTAGGAAATGTATACGTGGTTGCTGGAAAGCAAGTTACACTGCACAACCCTGTGAGGTTCATATGGATGCTGTGGATAACTTCAATTCAGCTAAATTGACTGAGTCTTCCGATTTTTAAAACCGCTGCAGTAGGCTGGAATTACTAGTATGTCACTGGTTCATTTTACTTGCTGCAATGTGATGAGTGTAGGAATTCTGAATGGTTATTTGCTCCAGAAAAGGGGCCAACAAAACCATCGCAAATTACGGATACTACTGTTGAGAAGTGCAGGAATAAATAAATAAATAAAACAGCCATACTCGCCTAGGTGGATGCACCATTGGTCCCCTGCTCCCTCAAAGACTGAGAATCGAGCAATCAAACACCTCTGATTGCCCAGTTCTTGGTCTTCAGAGAGCCGGTGACCGTCACTCACTGGCCCTGTGCTCTGGCCCTCCAGCGCTCACAGGAGCGCTGGGCCATGGAGGGGGCTCAGGCTCTTAGCGGCATGCTGAGAGGCTGAGGTAGCTTCCGCTCAGGCAACTTGGTGGATCTGGACATTAGTCAGCACCTGGACCAGCTGAGTGACATCAGCTGACAGCAGGCTAAAGTATGGGTCATAGGAGTGCAGAACTAGGTTCACTCCTGTGACCCACAAGAAAAGTATGGCCAAAAGAGCTTTAGCCCCACTTCTCCTTTTTTATCAAGTTAGAAAACAATGGCGATCTGCTTTTTTAGATGGCAATTAACTGCACGTATATATTGTATTGTCATGGAAAAGTTTGTTACACTAATGTTACACTAAATTACTTGACATGGTTCCTTATAACTTCCCCTATCAAATGAAAATATGCATTTAAACCTGCAAGGAAACACACATTTTGTGGTTTAGTGTTGGGTTGTGGTGTTTTTTTATTTTTTTATTTTTTTTGGTTTTCTTTGTATTGAAAGTTGTCCTTCATTACACTGATAACCTTGTAAACAATCAGCAGCTAGCCAGGATTTGGGAAATAAAAATATTTTAAAGTGGATCTGTGCTTTTGCTTATGTAGGGAAAAGCAGCAGGTTAACTTTTAACTGCTACCTACTCAGCTTTACAAACATACCCATCTTTCTTTTGCCCCCTTGCTGCTATATTAATACATCAGAAATGAAAAAAATGTTCTACATCTACTGCTGTGAGCTCTATTGGTCTACAGAGCAAGTTTTTGCTCTGTAGTTCTTGTGGATCTATGTCATTACAACGTTATTAGGGGCCCCTACGTGTTGTTATAGCCCATCTTTATTTTACTCTTGTCTGTGTACTTTTGTACTTGATAACTGAATAAAACTTTATTCTTTAAAAACAAAGAAAAGAAGACTTGGAACTTACAAAAAACTCTAATCCCTCCCCTATGTGACAATGCTGGCTGTCTGGGTAGATAAGAGCAAAGTACCAGTGCTGTCACATGGGAGGAAGGAGAGTAAGTTACATGCACCCTACTTGGAAGTACTTACTCAGGGAAACTATACAAAGCTGCAAAGGGAATACAAGTATATGCAGCTGAGGAGGTTGGCAGTTAAGTACACCTATTTTCTTGCTTTGCATGGACACAGTACAGGTTCATATTTAATGCTTTCCTTTTAAAATGTAAATGTATATGTTGCTACCTTTTTTATTATTTTCCAGGAACCTTCTCTGATAAAGGGAATTTATCAATGGTCAGGGAATGAACAAATGACAAAGTATGAAATGGCTTGTGCTATGGCTGATGCTTTCAATCTCCCCAGCAGTCATCTGAGACCAGTAAGTTTCATATAGTTTTTAAGGGCACCTAATCAGAAGATACATCTATCTACATAGTATGTATAAATGGATAGTAGTGTATGCAGTGGTATTCAAATGATGCCAAGGTGGTATTGGAATGTGCCCACACTGCTGCAGCACCACTTCACGAGTCTGAACAGTTGAAACAAAGATTAATATTGAAACAAGACTGCATCTGTATTTTACAGTGGAAGACTTAGTGATGCATCAGAAAAGGCATTTTTTTTTCTGATCTTTAGCATCCTGGTTTGGTGATTGTATACCAAGTTTTACTTTGCTGTTCTTGGCTGACAAATGTTATCCTAGCCTGGTGTTGTTCTGTTGTAGCCTATTTTCCTTTTTTAAAGCTTTTTGTGCATTCACAGATCTGCTTGTACTCAACACGTCTAAACTAGTTCATTTAAAAGTGTTTACTTGAGCTTGAAAAAAATCTGACCCATTAAAGTGTTTTCAACCATAGCACTTAATGTATCCTTTTTTTTTTTTCTAGCGATAGATGTTATAGGCAATGGCATAGAGAGACTGTAGTGCATGCAAAACCCAGACGGTTAGGTGTTTCTTAGACCTGATGCACGTAACAAAAATGATTAATCAGTCAGTGTTGCAGAGGACATGGTCAAAAAACGGAACTTCTCAACATTAAGGGTGGGGGGCGCACTGGACACCTTTGCTGCCATTGTCCTATGTGCTGGGTGTCCAGTGCATCCCAGTGCCTTTTGAGCGGTGGGCTCCCTCCAGGCTCAGCTGTCCTCTATCTATCCGTTATTATGAATGTGCTTCTACAAATTGAGGCTCTCAAAAATTGAGAATGCAGATAATACCAGGGTGCCGTGAAGTGGCTTTGCAGCTAATGCATGTATTTGCAAAATCTGTGCAAACGAAGCCCCTGTTTTTAACGCATACTGTTAGACAGGACATTTTGGTTGGTTACAGGCTGTACGCTGAGCTGGGAATTTATTTGATTTTGTTTGGAATGCATCACCCTTCCATGTGCTCCTTGCTGCGAAGGCCAGTTATAGGTGGGGGCAGTGGCCATTTGTACTGAAGGGCCGATTCACACCTGTTCTCAGCAACATATGTTATTTTAACATGCAGTATCCTGGCATTCATAGTGAATTGCACCCACACTGCAATGCTAACATGCAGTAACACATGGCTGTGCAATGACCAAGCTTGCTGCTGGTCATCTGAGGTGGCTTGCCACTCCATTCACATAAATGGTAGCTGTCTTAACACAACCCTTAATGACACCTAACGGTGCTATGGACTTACTCTAAGGACTTGTTCACCCTATATGCGGTTAATTACGATTCATTTCACTTACTCAATCATACTGCGGTGATGTGCTGCATTTTTCCACAGCACATCAGATGGCACATCAGATTAATACAGTGCAGCTGAAGTGTGGAGACTTGACTGGAATGTAACAGAGTGCAAAATCCAATAAAATAAATTTAAAAAAGAGGTGCAATGCAGGGAAATGGCACATCTTACTGTCAAGCAAAACAGACACCTGGCCATAAGCTGAAACTGAACATTTTAGCATGTGGAAAGTGGTAAAGGAGAAGGCCAGCCTGAGCTCGTTTAGCTGGGCTACTCCTATGGGTCACAGGAGTACAATACGTTTTGCCTTCCTGTGACCATTTTCAGCAGAGAGCGGTCTGTAGTCAGCTCTCTGCTGACGTCACTGGAATCAGTCCAGGCACGACAATGAAGTCTGGATCCGCCAGGTGCCTGGACTGATGCCTGTCTCAGCCTCTCAGCAAGCCAGTGAGAGACTGAGATGGCCGCTCCCCGCCCAGTGAGCGTGGAGGAGCAGAGAGGAGAGCTGCTGACTGTCAGGGATCTGTGAGAACCAAGCCGTTGGCGATGTTTAATGGCTCGGTTCTTGGTGTACAGACGCTGGGGGACAGATGCAGCACAGGTCCCATGCAAAAAAAACAAAAACATACTTCTCTTTTAACAGCTCCTTTTTAATATCAAGGTGCTTTGTTTATGTACCTAATACAGTAGCCACTGAATGTGTAACAAATGTGAAATTTGCCTTCAGGTCTTTTATCACTGCCGGAATCTCTGAAAGACTGCAAGTCTTGTCATGAGTTGCTGTTGGCATAGTTCTCCCAAGAACGGAGCTCAGGCAAGCGAGGATAAAAAAAATGAATAGATTCATGTCGACACATCAACCTTTTACCAAGGTCACATCACTGTTATGCCAGAATGGAAGCAAATGAACTTGTATATAAATATCTCTGCACATTCCTCAGAGCAATATTAGAATTGGCTCTTTTGGAGCTCAAACATTTTCAGATCTTTCTAAGATGGAGACCGTCATGTTTGATTAACCTATATATACATAGCTCTGCCAACCTGAACATCATTTTAGCAGCAAATATCAAGAACCTAGTAGATGGCAACAGCAGTTATAAAAACTGTATGAAGTAAAGATTGTTTCATTGGCAAACCAATCTTCATTTTCTGCCTGATCTGTTGGCAGTTGGTTGTGAGCAACACATGCAGTTTTTTTTAAAATGCTTTCATTCTTTTACATTAAGAATTTTTTTTTTTTTTGTAATTAACACTTAACAAATGTGCCAATATCCTTAGATGTGCGGCAGCATCTTGTTCATATTTATTATTAAAGCGGAGCTCCACCCAAAAGGGGGCGTTCTGCTTTAAGGCCTCTTCCACTCCCCCCCCCCCCCCTTTCAGAAATTGTACTTTTGGGGTGGGGGGAGGAGCGGGTACCTGATTTTGACAGATACCCGTGGAAGTTTTTCTCCTCCCTCTCTGCAGTCTTCCGGGACATGGGACCATTCACAATGTGCAGCGTGGTATGCACAGTGGGCACCTGGCTGTGAAGCCACAAGCTGTCAAGGCCCGGTGCCTACACTTAAGAGACAAGCGCCAGAGACAGAAGATGTGATGTAAGATCGGCTGGGGTGAGCCTATCTCTGGATTGTGGGACAGGAGTGGCTGTTTATTAAAAGTTAACAGTAGGGCCGAAACAACTAATCGATTAATCGATTATGAAATTAATCGATTATAAAAATGGTAATTGATTGATCGGCCAGTAACATAATGGGGTTAAAAAAGCTAAAATTAGCCCTATAAAGTACAAAAAGAGCAAATCTCTACTGTAAATATTACTTTCACTGTTGCAAAGTAAAAAAACTAAGGGCTAATTTTTTTTTTTTTTTTTTTTTTTTTTTTTAACTCCATTATGTTACTAAATGTCTTAGGCCTGGTTCCCACCCATGTGTTTTTTGGTGCTTTTTGCAGAAATGCACTACAGTTCATTTAACATTCACATCTATGCCTTTTCAACTGCTGTGTATTTGGAAAGGGTCAAGGACCTTTTTCAATGCAAAACGGTGCTTTTTTGGTTCAATATACTTCAATGGAGAAGCTGCAGAAAAGCATGTAATATTACAGTCCTGTTTGAAAATCTGCAAAACAGTCTAGATTATTTTTTTTCTTTAAATAAAAAAAATTTGATCTGAGTCTGATATTTACCAGATTCAACCTCTAATAGTATATAGAGTATATCTCTTCTGTCTGTTATTCTCAGAGAGGATTAAAGATTTTACTCCGTAACCATATAGTTGGTTATTTATATTTACCCCTGCGTATAAAGATATTTAGGAACAAATTGCCTTTTTTTAAACTTTACAAATTAAATTATACACCACACTTTTTTTTTTAAGGTTATTAATCGATTAATCGAAACAATAATCGGCCAACTAATCGATTTATGAAAATAATCGTTCGTTGCAGCCCTAGTTAACAGCTACAGTGGTACTGACATGTTTACTGTGGACAGTCGGCTGTGATCCCTTGTGGCTTCACAGCCGGTTGACCACTGTGTGTGTGCAAGCTGTGCTGCAATTTGTAAATGGTCCTGCAGGCTTCTGTGGCCTGTGATGTGTCCCAGAGGGTTGCAGGCTGGGAGGGGTTGAAGGAAAACCTCCAGTGGATGTGCCGTGCCCATCCAACTAGAAATGGGAGCAGGTACCTTTCAAAACCAGGTACACGCTCCACATCGTTCTGCTTTCAGCTATGGGAATCTAGAATGAATTGCTATTAATTTTGTACATTCCAAAGTATATTGGAACATGTTTAACAGAACAGTGTTAAAAAAAACAAAAACCAGCATAATCTCCCAAGCTCCTACTACATGAAACTGTTTCAAATATATGCATCTATATCATAAATTACAAATATTTGTAAATTCATAATTGTGCATTTTTGAAAAACAAACGTATGCAAAGCTGTAAGTCATTTTTAAAGAGAAGTAAGGGTTTCTTTATTTCAGATTCATACTTTCCTAGGTGGATACAGCATGGGTTCGATGCTGCATCAGTCCCCCGACGCGTCTGCACTGGAAACCGAGCGATCGAACACCGCCGATCACTCGGTTTTCAGAGCTCCGTGAGCAGAGCGCTGCAGAATGTCAGTCACAGCTCTCTGCTCGTCTCCCTCCCCGCTCATTGGAGCGCTAATCTGTGGAGGGGGTGGAGCAGGCTGTCTCAGGCTGAGACGGGTGTCAGTCCAGGCCCCTGTCGGATCCAGGCTTTATTGTCGCGATGACGCGGTGCCTGGACTGATATCCGTGATTTCGGCAGAGAGCGGACTTCAGTCCTCTCTCTGCTGAAAACTGGTCACAGGAGTGCAAAACAAATTGCACTCCTGTGGTCCATAGGTGAAGCCCAGCCAAACAAGCTCAGACTGGACTTCTCCTTTTAAACCAGCTATTAGTAGGGATGTGTAATATGTACAATATGGGTCTTGTGTATATGATACATAATAATTCATGTGGCGGTTTTTATATATGTACAATGTAATGTACAGCTTGTAGCAGTGTAAATTTGCTGTCCCTTCAAAATAACTCCACACACAGTCATTAATGTCTAAACTGCTGGCAACAAGTGAGTACACAAGTGAAAATGTCCAAATATTGGGCCAAAATTAACCATTTCCCCTCCCTGGTGTTGTGTGATTCATTATAAGGTCTCAGATGTGAATGGGGAGCAGGTCGCTCTCTCTCTCTCATACTGGTCACTGGAAGTTCAACATGGCACCTCATGGCAAAGAACTCTGAGGATCTGAAAAAAAGAATTGTTGCTCTAAATAAAGATGGCCTAGACTATAAGAAGATTGCCAAGACTCTGAAACTCAGCACGCCCTCATTCCTTTGTGCTGGAGCAGAGCCCTGGGACGCTGGGGTGGGTGCTCCTTGACTCTCCTGGTTTGTGGATGACTTGGCTCTCCTCACTGGCAATGATCCTCGAGGTTTGACAGGTCCCAGCAGATCCTCATTCATAACATGCCTCTCAACCATTTCCACTAGTTCATCTGCTGTCTTGGGGTCCCCATGAATCACCCAGCGCCAAAGGTCATTTGGCAGTGACCTTAGGTAACGGTCTAACACGACCCACTCCACCATCTGGGGACCCTTTAACTACTCGGGCTGCAGCCATTTTTTTTACCAGCTGACCCAGGTCATGCATCTGAGCCTGTGGCGGACAGTCCAGGCGCTATCTCCAATGGTGTACTTTTTGGGCCTGCATAGCAGTAGTCATCCCAAGGCAGGCCAGGATTTCAGCCTTCGGCCGTTGGTAATCCTTATCAGCAGCTGACAAATCAAAATATGCCTTCTGGGGATCCCCAGTGAGAAAAGGAGCAACAATACCAGCCCACTGGTCTGGGGCCACCCTTCTCTTTCTGCTGTTCTCTCAAAAGTAGCCATGAATGTCTCTACATCATCACTAGGCGTTAACTTTTGCAGGTAGTGACTGGCCCTTATGGCTGCCTGGTTGCTAGCGGCACCCATGGTTCCTTCTTGTGCAAGACGCTGCATTGCTTCCTGTAAAGCAGCTACCTGTGCTTGAGTAGTTTCTTGCTGAACTGTGAACTGGGCGACTAGCAAGCGAGTGGTTTCCTGTTGCTGAGCCATTGCCTCCTCATGGCGAAGGTTGGCTTCTGCGGCAGCTTGCTGCTGGGCTATCGTGCTCTAAACTAGGGCTTTTATCACCTCCTCCATGTCGCCTTGTGAGGTTTTCAGAGCTTGTGCTGTCCTAACCCAGGACAAGTTAATGCCGCGTACACACAAGCGGACTTCTCGTCCGCCTGAACTCCGAAGGACTTTTCAACGGAGTTACAACTAAACGGACTTGCTTACACACGATCACACCAAAGTCCAATCGTTTTGAACGTAATGACGTACGACCGGACTAGAATAAGGAATTTCATAGCCAGTTGCCAATAGCTGCCCTTGCGTCCTTCTTCTTCTTCTTCTTTTTTTTTTTTTTGTCCGTCGGCCTAGCATACAGACTAATGGATTTTTCGATGGGACTCGAGTCCATCGGAAAGATTTGAAACATGTTCCATTTCTAAGTCCACCAGAATTTTCGACAGAAAAGGTCCGATGAAGCCCACACACTATCGTAATGTCCGATGGAATCATTCCCTGTGACCTTTTCTGCCAGATAAGCTGCTCGTGTGTACGTGGTATAAATGTGGCACTGGTCTTTTAAACGCTTTCAAATGGCTTTTGCGGCTATACTCTGCTCCGCACTCTCCACCAAATGTAACCTGGGGTTTCTCTGTAATGACCGCCAGCCAATTTATTGAAGGCAAACAGTTCATTTATTTCAATCAAAACGGCTTACTTCAGCCATAGTAAATAACAGTCCAAAATCCTGGTATAGGTAATTTAAGCAGGCTCACCGCTAGTTTTTCTTTGGTCCCATAAGAGCAAGGGTGCCAGGTAGGTCAGCCAGAGGGAGTCAGCAGGCTGTGTCTCCGTAGGTCAAAGAACTCACACTGGCTGCTTGTGAGTCCCTCTCTCCCTCTCCCTCCTTTCAAGCCTCCCCTGTGACTTAACCCCTTCAGTACCAAAGTCTTAGTGATCGGGGTTTGGAAACACTACAACTGTCCCCCTTAAAGGGACCACGACTCAAATATTGGGGGAATGTACCTGTCATCCAGGACACATTCCCGGTGTCCTGTAATATATATAATCATATTTGTGCTCATAAGTTTATATACGCTGGCAGAATTTGATTTCTTGGCCATTTTTCTGAGAATATGAATGATAAAAAAACTTTTTTTCTTTGGCTGAGGCTCTTTATCTTCTCAGATGGTAATGCTACCCATTCCTCTTGGCAAAAATCCACCAGTTCCTGTTAATTTCCTGGGCTGTCTTGCATGAACTGCACGTTTAAGATCTCCCCAGAGTGGCTCAATGATATTGAGGTCAGGAGACCGAGGTGGCCACTCCAGAATCTTCACTTTATTCTGCTGTAGCCAATGACAGGTCGACTTGGCCTTGTGTTTTGAATCATTGTCATGTTGGAATGTCCAAGGTCGTCCCATGGCTTCCTGGCTGGTGAATGCAAATGTTCCTCTGGTATTTTTTGATAAAATACTGAATTACTCTCGCCATCAATTTTAAACAAATTTCCTGTGCCTTTTGTAGCTTACACATACCCAAAACATCAGCGATCCACCTCCGTGTTTCACAGTAGGAATGGTGTGCCTTTCATCATAGGCCTTGTTGACTCCTCTCCGAATATAGCGTTTATGGTTGTGGCCAAAAAGCTCAATTTTGGTCTTATCACTCCAAATGACTTTGTGCCAGAAGGTTTGAGGCTTGTCTCTGTGCTGTTTGATGTCTTGTAAGTGGGATACTTTGTTGCATTTGCGTAGTAATGGCTTTCTTCTGGTGACTCGACCATGCAGCTCATCTTTCTTCAAGTGCCTCCTTATTGTGCATCTTGAAACAGCCACACCACATGTGAGAGTCCTGTATTTCACCTGAAGTTGTGTGTTTTTCTTTGCATCCCGAACATTTTTCCTGGCAGTTGTGGCTGAAATTTTTAGTTGGTCTACCTGACCGTGGTTTGGTTTCAAAAGAACCCCTCATTTTCCACTCCTTAGAGTTTGAACACTGCTGATTGACATTCTCATTTCCTTAGATATCATCATCTTTTTATATCCCTTTCCTGTTTTATATAGTTCAACTACCTTTTCCCGCAGATCCTTTGACAATTCTTTTGCTTTCCCCATGAATCAGAATCCGAAACGTCAGTGCAGCACTTGATGAAAGATGCAGGGGTCTGTGAGGAGTCCAGAAACTAACAGACCACACACACATATAATATATTATATTATATTAGGTTTGCTTGTAATATATCACAGGTGAGGATGGTACCAGGATATGTTAAATTTTGATCAGGGTCATTTGGGAAGTTTCTGCTGTCATCATGATTTAAAGAGTAAACAGTTGATTATAAATGGCTTCAGCCAAACACTAACCATGAGTGAAAAAAGTGTTTATCATTCATATATTCTCTGAAAAATGGACAAGAAATCCTAAATTCTGCCAGGGTATGTAAACTTATGAGGATAGTCTTTTTGCTTCCCGCCCGCTATATGCCAAATGACATCCTCGGCTTTGAGCGGGGATATCTGAATTATGCCTGTAGCTACAAGCATCATTCAGATATTGTCTTTTAGAGCCGGTGATTTATGTGCACCGTAAGAAGGATCATAGCGGCTGTTCCGCCGATTGATCGTTCTTACGGGAGGCGAGAGGGCACGTTGTCCCTCCCGCCGCCCTCCGGTGCTTCTTCCGACGCACCACTACGATCGGTGAGTCGGACACAGGATCCGCCGGCCCCGGATGTTCAGAATAGAGATTTTCGGTGGACCAGATGGTCGCCGGAGTCTCTATGATCGTTCAGAGGCCAGGCGCGATGTTATGACATCACGCCTGGCCTCTATATTCAAAAAAATGTGTGTGTGTGTGGGTTTTTTTTTTTTTTTTTAATGATTTCAGGCTTCCCAGTCTAGAGGTGAGATGTGGGGTCTTATTGACCCCATATCTCACTGTATAAAGAGGACCTGTCATGCCATATTCCTATTACAAGGCAAACATACATTCCTTGTAATAGAAATAAAAGTGATCAAAAAAATTTTTTGAGGAAAAAGTGTCAAACTCCAATAAAGCAAAATTTAACAATAAAAAAAAACCATACGCAAGTCCTGCCAACATATGAAAATGGTGTTCAAACCACACATGTGATGTATCGCCGCAAACCTTAGCGCGAGAGCAATAATTTTGGTCCTAGACCTCCTCTGTAACTCAAAATATGTAACCAGTAAACATTTTTAAAGCGTCGCCTAAGGGGATTTTTAAGTAGCGAAGTTTGGCGCTATTCCAAGAGCTTGTGCAATTTTGAAGCGTGACATGTTGGGTATCTATTTACTCGGCGTAACTTCATCTTTCACATTTATGCAAAAACATTGGGCTGACTTTACTGTTTGTTTTTTTGTTTTTTTTTTGTTGTTTATACTTGCCTAGGTGGATGTAGCATCGGTCCCCAGGCGCCTCTAACACTAAGAACCGAGCGGTCGATCACTGCCAATCGCTCGGTTCTCACAACTCCCTAGAGCAGAGAGCTGATGACTGTCAGTCACAGCTCTCTGCTCTGCCTTCTCACTCACTGGAGCACTGAGCTGTGGATGAGGAGGAAATTGCCGGATGTCGGTCCAGGGATTTAGGTGGATCCCGAATCCATGGTCGTGATGACACCCGAGTCTGGACCAACTCTGACGTCAGCAGAGAGCGGACTTCAGCCCACTCTCTGCTGAAAATGGGTCACACAAGTGCAAAACTAACTGCGCTCCTGTGATCCATAGAAGTACAGCCAAAGAGATTTGGCTGTACTTCTTTTAACACTTTGCTTGGTATGATATATTGCATGTGAGTTTGAGATTTTGATGTATGGAGTACAGCTTTGACCTACAGTGGATACACCCATTTTAAAATGTCAAGTTTCTGTGATGTAAACAAATGAGACAAAGATATATAATTTCAGAACTTTTTCCACCTTTTTTTAATGTGACCTATAAACTGTACAACTCAATTAAAAAATAAACTGAAATCTTTTAGGGGGGGGGAGTAATAATAATAAAAAAATAAAATAATGTTGTTGCATAAGTTTGCACACCCTCTTATAACTGGTGATGTAGCTGTCTTCAGAATTAAGCAATCGCATTCAATCGTATGTTAAATAGGAGTCAGTTCACACCTGCCATCATTTAAAGTGCCTCTGATTAACCCCAAATAAAGTTCAGCTGTTGTAGTAGGTCTTTCATGACATTTTCTTATTAGTCGCATCCTAAAGCAAAAGCCATGGTCTGCAGAGGGCTTCCAAAAGCATCAGAGGGATCTCATTGTTAAAAGGTATCGGTCAGGAGAAGGGTACAAAACAATTTCCAAGGCAAGGCCTACCCTTGGACACAGTGAAGGCAGTCATTAATTGGAGAAAATATGGCACAACAGTGACTTTACCAAGAACTGGACATCCCTCCAAAATTGATAAAAAGACCAGAAGAAAACTGGTCAGGGAGGCTGCCAAGAGGCCTACAGCAACTTTAAAAGAGCTGCAGGAATATCTGGCAAGTACTGGCTGTGTGGAACATGTGACAACAATCTCCTGTATTCTTCATATGTCTGGGCTATGGGGTAGAGTGCCAAGACAGAAGCCTTTTCTTAAGAAAAAGATCCAAGCCCAGCTAAATTTTGCAAAAACACATCTGAAGTATTCCAGAAGCATGTGGGAAAATGTGGTGTGGTCTCATGAAACCAAGGTTGAACTTTTTGGCCATAATTCCAAAAGATATGTTTGGTGCAAGAACAACATTGCACATCACCAAAAGAGCCCCATACCCACAGTGAAGCATGGTGGTGGCAGCATCATGCTTTGGGGTTGGTTTTTCTTCAGCTGGAACAAGGGGCCTTAGTCAAGGTAGAGGGAATTATGAACAGTTCCAAATATCATTCAATATTGGCACAAAACCTTCAGGCTTCTGCTAGAAAGCTCAACATGAAGAGGAACTTCATCTTTTCAGCATGACAACGACCCAAAGCATACATCCAAATCAGCAAAGGAATGGCTTCACCAGAAGAAGATTTAAAGTTTTGGAATGGCCCAGCCAGAGCCCAGACCTGAATCCGATTGACAATCTGTGGGGGTGATCTGAAGAGAGCTGTGCATAGGAGTTGCCCTCGCAATCTGACAGATTTTGAGCGTTTTTGCAAACAGTGGGCAAATCTTGCCAAGTCAAGATGTGCTATGCTGATGGACTCATACCCAAAAAGACTGAGTGCTGTAATAAAATCAAAAGGTGCTTCAACAAAGTATTAGTTTAAGGGTGTGCATACTTCTGCAACCATATGATTTTATTTTTACTTCCCTCCACCTAAAAAATTTTAGTTTGTTCAACTGAGTTGTACAGTTTCTAGGTCGCAGTAAAAGTTCAGAAAGTTCTGAAATTTTTGTGATGGTAGCAAGACTGTTAAAAAAGTCCCCAAATCATCTTTCAGTATAAAGAAAGAGGTATTATAGTTAATGAGTGGGCTATGTCGGTTATCCTCAATTCATTGAAATGCTTCAGCCTCTGTCAGAATCTTCATCATTTTTAACCCTTCTGGGTATGTTGGATGCCTGTGTATCTGTGTATTGTTAAGGCAATTCAACAGAGTAAAGATAAGGGAAAAATGCCAGACAGGTAAGTATTATACCTCTTTCTTTGCAAGGAACTACTTTTTGGGTGTTTTTCTGGAAAAACCGTGCCACTTTAATGTGTCCCTTACTAGTTCACCAGCAGGAGTGCTCCACAGTGGCTGAAAGCCAAAAGAGGGCATTTCCCAATCGGGCTGCCAATTATACTCATGTAATCTCAATGGCTAGTCCTTGTCCAGGCATAATTAGGCCGCCATGTATTTCTGTATTGCTTAAAGGCAGAGTATCGTACACAAATGTTGAGAAGGCCCTACAGAAATGTGGAATATGGAAACTCCCATTGCTGACCAAAACCAGCAAAAATGCTGGTTTTGCAGTCTGCTAGCTTAATTTCTTTGAGATGCTGATCTTGAGATAGCTTGCAATTCGTGAAAGTCGGTGAGATCAGCACTGCTAATCTGCATACTTGTTTCAGATCTGTGAAAGTATTGAATCCACATACCTGTCGGGTATCTACAGTATTTAGTCAACTTTTTATACTTTGTCTTGGTACAGGTTTCCTGCACAGTGATATGGCGGACACGTCGGACAATTTTGACACATTTTTAGGACCATTGGGATTTTTACAGCGAACAGTGCTATAAAAATGCATTGATTACTGTACAAATGTCACTGGCAGTGAAGGGGTTAACCACTAGGGGTCGATCAAGGGGTTAATGTGTTCCCTATTGTGTGTTCTAACTGAAACTGGGAGGGGACTGTGTAGGGGAAATGACAGATCGCTGCTCTCCCCTCAGAGAATCGGAAACTGTGTTTACACACACAGATTCGGGTTCTCCGTGTGCCCCAAGCGATTTGCGGGAGCCCGGTGGTGATTGCGACCGACTCACATCTGCTCCGTGGGTAAGCAGGGGGGGCGCACGTGCCCGCCCCCCTAGAGGCGATGTAACATGACTGCGAATTAGGCAGCTGAGCAATGTTGCCACAGTACAACGGCGGCTGCTGGTTGGCAAACGGTTAAAGGCAGTTTGTTTTAAAAAAAAAAAAAAGAAATTTATACTTATCTGCTCTGTGCAGTGGTTTTGCACAGAGCAGCTCCAAACCTCCTTCTCGGGTCCCCAGCCAGCACTCCGGGCCCCCTTTCCTGCCGTGTGCTCTCTCCCTAGTCCATTCACACACAGCTATGGCAAGGCCCCACCCCCTCTCTCCTCATTGGCTGTGATTGACAGCAGCATGAGCCAATGGCACCCGCTGCTCTCTCAGCCAGTGAGTAGGGAGAGTGCCTGGAGAGCTGAGGCTCTTGTGCACATTGCTGGATCGAGATGGGGCTCAGGTAAGTATTCAGGGGGGGTGGTATACGACAATTTTCATGAGTCAGATTTTTAGCAATTAATTCCTCCTCCCCTGGCTGACAGCACCTATGAGCGAAATTATCGGAAGGAAGTTGTGTTATCGAAGGCTCTGCTTTCTCTCCTATGCAGCATCTCAGCAGTTGTGGAGGAACAGTGCGATCTCTCACTGTCCATTCCAATACTTTTACTAAGCTGCATTTCAGACGCAAATAAAAGTATTGGAATGAACAAAGATGGGAAGGACTGCTACTCCACTGCTGACAGAAGTGCAATGTCACAAAATCGCAGTAGAAAAGAGGGAAGATCTGTCTGTAAAGATCCATAAAGAGGGCTGGGTGGAGCTTTAGAGTCATATTAGTGGATTTGAAGAGCTATTATACATGATGGGTCTCCGTAGGAATCATTGGTGAATTGTTGAAAAGTCAATGATCCTCAATTTAAAAATGTGACTTCTGGTGAGTGTTACCAAGACTGTTGGGGAAAGCAAGGGACAGATGGCCATATATGGAGGTTCTGGGCACTCCTAGGATTGAGGCTGACTAAAACATAGTGGACATAGAGAGCAGATACAGAAATCTCAGAACAGTGTACACATGCATGAGAACAGGTACAGGGTCAGGAGACCAACAACTATACCAGATGGTCAGTTGATAGAAAATGGATCACATTGGGATGCAGGGACTAGAACCGTCTTGTCTGTCTTATTGAAGGCACTTATGGACGTGTGGGGTCAAACAGCTCTCAATATGGGAACCAAAGGAATTCCTAGCTGAACAATTGCAGGAAAAGCACCAGTACACACATACATACAGACATAACCACTTAAGGACCAAGCCTTTTTCTGAGATTTGGTGTTTACAAGTTAAAATCTTTTTTTTTTTTTTGTGTGTGTGTTAGAAAATTACTTGGAACCCCCAAACATTATATGTGTTTTTTTTCTAACAACCTAGAGAATAAAATGGCAGTCATTGCAATACTTTTCTGTCACACTGTATTTGCGCAGCGGTCTTACAAGCACACTTTTTTTGGAAAAAATACACTTTTTTGAATTTAAAAATAGGCTAACTTTAATGAAGTGTTAATTTTTTTTTTTTATTGTGAAAGTTGTTACGCCGAGTAAATTGATATCCAACATGTCACGCTTAAATTGTGCCCGCTCGTGGAATTGTCACAAACTTTTACCCTTTTTAAAAATCTCCATAGGCGATGTTGTTTAAAAAAAAAATCCACAGGTTGCATGTTTTGAGTTGGAGGAGGTCTAGTGCTAAAATTATTGCTCTAACGATTGCGGCGATGCCTCACATTTGTGGTTTGAACACTGTTTTCATATGCGGGCGCTACTCACGTATGCGTTTGCTTCTGCACGCGAGCTCCGCGAGACGGGGCGCATTAAAAATTTTATTTTTTATTTTTACACTGTTCTTAGGAATAAAAAAGACACATTTTTATTTTCAATTACAAGGAATGTAAACATCCCTTGTAATAGAAAACAAGCATGACAGGACCTCTTAAATATGAGATCTGGGGTCAAAAAGACCTCAGATTTCACTAAAATGCAATAAAAAGAGGTCCTTGAGAGCTATGGGACAGAAGTGACGTTTTTGACGTTGCTTCCGCCCTGCAATGGTATGGAGCTGGGTGGGGGTCATCTTCCCCTCACTCAGCTATGTCAAGCAGGAAGAAGGATCCGATTGCCGCTGCTGCAGTAAGTGGTGGAGGGCACTGGAGCGCGGCAGGAGGGGTGCCCTCCCGCCACTGATAAAAGTGATCTGGCGGCGGTTCCACCAGAGACCACTTTTTTTTATATGAAACCGGACCGCTCACTGAAGAAGAGGATATCGGGGTTATGGTAGCTAGCTGCTGCCATAACGTCTACATATTTCTTTAATGGCAGGATTCCTAAAGATTGGCTGGTGAGGGTGGAGCTTTTAAATGGCAACAAAGGCTAAACAGTAGTGACACAAATAAGAGAACTCAGAACAGTTCTGACAGGAAAAATGCACCAAATGTAAGTAATTAAAGGGGAAGACAATCTAAACTCATGATAGACTTGGTTTCAACTGTAAATTGGGAAATCCCGATGTTGGGGGAAGGACAAAAAATGTGACTGGGTCAGTCTATAGAATTTTCTATTTTTAATACCTGTATTTTGTTCATATCAGACTGGTGCTGAATTTTTTTTTTTTTTTTTTTTTTTCAGATCACAGATGAACCCGTTGGCCCAACTCCTCGACCCTGGAACCCACAGCTTGATTGCTCCAAGCTGGAGGGGCTTGGCATTGGACAGAGGACACCATTTAGACTTGGCATTAGAGAATCATTGTGGCCATTTTTAGTGGAGAAAAAAACGCGGCAAACTGTCTTCCATTAGTTTTGTTTTTTTTTGTTTTTCTGTATGTCCAACTGATTTCTGTTTGTTTGTTTTTGCTCTTTTATTAAAAGAAATTTAGTTTTGTATCGGTGTTATAAAAAAAAAAAATATATACAATCTGAACAAAGTTGTCAGTGACAGAATGCTAGGCGTTTTGAAAGATCTATATTTTTTTTTTTTTTGTTTTTTTGTTTTTTGTTTTTTTTGCCATACAAAGACCATAAAAGAAATTGGTAAGTCACAGGTCAGCTTAAACTTTGTTCAAATTACTTTTTTCTAATCGTCAGTTTAGGTTTTAGGCTTTGAGCAGCATGGAAGTGAAACCGATATTTGCCAGTTGAGAGTTGTAGTCTGCTGCCAATTGGAATAGTGCCACTTATTTTTGTATTATTGGCAGAAAGGTGCTTGGATTCAGCATCCGAAGTTCAGCTTTTGGCAGCGCTTAAGCACATGTGTTAATCTACATAAAAATAAAATGCATACAGTAATTCAAAGCACTGCTATATAATGCATTTACTGTTAATTAAAAGTTGATTTTTAAGTTACTCTGTCAGGTCCATTTTGAGCTAGATTTTGCACTATAAAGGGAACGCATACACAGGTGCTGTCATGCTGCATTTGTGTCCAGTAATGCTGTTAGTGGTTGCTTTAATCCCTAGAAGAGTACAGCTGATGATGTGTACAGACATCATGGCCACCACTGCACAGATTGCAACAGGACATATCTTGCGCTCTTCATTTGCTGCCAGTTGCCCATGTAGAACGATTGCAATATTGTTGGCTTCTAAGCTTTTTTTTTTTTTTTTCCCCAAGCTATGAACGCTTTGCCCCGTGGCTTGATGAGCACTCAAAGATCTGTGTATACACATGCAAAAGCTGCACGGATCTAAAATGTCTTTAAAACAGCTTTAAAAACCAAGATTATATTTTTAATATATGAAGAGCCCCATTACATTTTTTTTGTGTTAATATTGCACGGTAGATATTCACCTGACATTTCTTTTGTATTTCACATTTTCCTATTGATTGAATCACTTGAACTGACACTTTTTGCCTGTAGTATCTTTATGATTAGGGCCAAAGTATTTACATTTTTTTTTTTTTTTACTAGGTATAGCAAGTAGCACTCCTCACCTCACACAATCCTCATCCTCCAAAATCCCTCAATCCTTTATGTGCCACAACTGCCAGCTCCCTATTGGAACCTTGTTCAGTGTGATTTTTGCACTCTCCAGTACACTCCTCACCTCTTGCAAGCTGCACCCTGTCATTTAATACATGGGGAATGGGATCCACCACATTTCTCAAGTCCTCAATCACTTACTATTATTTGTAATGTCTATTATGATGATCACCATCCATATTCTGTGTATGCTCCTCTATTCACCTCTCCCCCTCCCACACATCTCTCAAGTCCGTCTTTGTTTAATCTCCAGTCTTCTGCTTACCATACTACTGTCCTCTGTTCCCCAAACCTGTGTCAGGTGATTTGCAACATGCCACATTCTACCTTTACCGACTTCCTTTTACAAGATGCTGTTTTTGCAGTCTTTTGCTTCATTACTTGAGATCTTGACCTTCCAAGCAAGCATGCAAATAATGAAAGTCAAAGTGGAATCAGTACAATTAATCTGAATACTTCTTCCAGGTCTGTGACTTTTGAAGTACTGAAGTCTTCAAATCCACATTTGAATGAGGCCCTAAATATTACATTTCACACAGAGTAGCATGAAGCAGTAATGATTTGACTATTTCATAATCTTTCAGGGCTGGTTCATACCGGGATTGTATGGGAACACAAGCATTCCCGTGCTGTGTATTTTGACAGCCCATTCATTTTAATGAGCTGCAAAATGCACTGGACCACAAAAAATAAATTTAGTGCTTGATCGCAAGGGCAGTTTGCGCACCTTCGGTGCTAGAAACTTGCGCGGAATGCTCCTTTCCCGAACTGCATATTGGTGTGTCAACTGGCCCTCTAATCGGACTAAAAGCTCTAAGTTTCTATACTTCAAATTCTTTACTGGCCCTTGCTCTGATGTGCTTAGTCATTTGTTTCTTACGCGGTTAGCACTGGTTATGTAGGCGGTTTTTATGCATGTTTCTGAAGAGTTTTAGGCAAATGGTTCTTTGGTGTCTTTCCCACTAAAAAAAAAAAAGAAAAAAAATCTATGAAGCCTTACAGCATATTTCTTCATCTTTCTTTAAGTCTGTGACTGTATACTGTTAATTGTAATTTACACACACAAAATATTCTGCTGGGTAATCTATGTTCATTGTAAGGATTTTAAGAAACTTTTTCAGATTTACCCCAATTTTCTGTTCTGAAGGAATAGTTGTTTGTATCCCTATGTTCTTTCCAGGCTAAATTCTAATTTTGGGAGTGTGTGGTTCAATATAGCCACCAAGTGAAATCTCAGTGTTCCGGAGAGGAAATATGAAAATCTTTACTACTTGTACCATGTTTTCAAACGGTTGCCTATTGACTAGCATTTGTATCCCTGAATCTAAAAACATTCAGACTTGGGTAAAAAGTGTGCTATTTTGAAACACATTTGGGATGGTTTAATAACAGGTAAGCAGCTTGCAGTAATCAATACAACTAGTTAAAAATCATCTTTCATTGGTCAGACTTGACGTGAAATATGATTGGCTGCTACATCCTTTTGAACATAATTGCTTTTTGCACTTTTTACAGCGAAGACTACTTAATGCATAACAAAAATAAATACAACATCCAGCTGTGTTAACTTGGCCTCTCCTAACCTGTGGCCATGTCTTCACAACCTGTAATCCTTCACGGAACATTCCTCTCTACTCTTTTGGCCAGTGCACTACACAGCTCATTTCTCACAAGCCCTCTCTGGTCACCTTCACCAACTGATTATTCCCAACATAATACTCCCAAGTAGTCCTCCATTCAAAGCTTCATAAGAGATGGGATGCTTCCATGTACCATCCTCCGGGTCATTCATTTATACTCCTCACCTCCCATAATTTGTCTGCTTTTTTAAAAGCTCTCATCTTTCTCTCTGTCAAAATGGTCAACTCCTCCTCAAATCTTGTACAATGTGCTTGCCAACTCCAGTACACTCTGCACCTCCCACAATCTGTGCCCCCTCATTCAATACATGCGATCCCCCTGCCTGCCACATCTCTCCAGTACTTGGTTACTTGCTATTCTATGTTTTGGTCACTCCATTGCACTCCTCATCTGCTGTAATATTTGTATGCTTCTCAACCCTCTCCCTGCCAGACCTCCAACATCTCCTGTTTACTCTTCTGTATATATTCTCCTTAGTTACTTCAAATTGTCTTCTGATCTGCAACATGCCAGCCATCTTCCCCCACAGATAGTCTGTTCCTCCACAGATGTTTACTCATTACCTTCCCACTAAACTTTGCTTCTCCTGCCATGAGGGTGCAGTCATGTCATTCCACATTCCACCTCCTGCTATCAGTGGCTGCTTCTGGGATACCTGTGAACCTAACATCCTGGTACACCTATCCACTCCACCTTAGATCCTTGGTCAACCGTTTCCTATATCTGCCACACCTCTTTCCTCAAAACCAGCTCCCTACCCTCCTCAGATTCCTAATAATTTACTCTTTGGTCACCTGGCCATTCCACGAAACTCTTCAGCTTGCATGATCTTAGCCCAGTACTGTTTTTATGCTTTTTACATTTAGTAACATGAGGTCCTGAGTTGCTTAGCTTAAAGGGAGGAATGGGATTGCCTCACTGTTTTGATTAAGATGCTAGAAGGTTTACATTTTTGTGTCCTTTTGTTTACAGCAGGGTAGAGTCCTGGTAAATTTTGCAGTGTTCACTTTATTTGCACATGCTAAATTCTTAAACTCCCTGGCTAGTTAATGCATCAGTTTGACTTTTTTTTTTTTTTTGCTAAGACTACTTGACAGAAATGCTACAGGATGCCACCTGTTCATGTTTTTGTGATGTACAATGTCAGATGGTGTGTGTGTTTTGCATTAACCCAAATACTGTTTTGTATGTTACAGAGTTGTAGACATCATGAACAAATCATTGATGCTTCCCACTCAAGTACAATGTACTTTTTTCCTCCCAGAATTGTGAGAACATTCTTGTATTTTTAACAAGTGTTTGTTGAGTAAAAAAATAAAGTATATTTCTGAAATGTGTGTGAGATGTTTGGGGACAAAAGGTTACATATTTACAATGTTTATGTCTATCACGATTTAAGCCGGCCATACATGGATCAATAAATCCAAAGAGAATTGCACTCAGTATGAAAAGCAGCTGATAGGTCAATAAGCGCAAATTGACAAATATACATAAACACAAGTGCAGCGCTTAATTAAAAACAAACAAAAAAAAACATTTTTTTAAAAGGCAATTAAAACTCAAAAAAAGTGCAACAATAAGCACCAAACAAATGTGTGCCATAATCAGTTACGGGCTCAAAAGATTCATTTAACTCTTCATTTAAGATTGAATATATAATCCTTTTGTGAAACATGACACAGCTGTCATCCACCACCATGTGCCACATGGATATGCTTACCAGAGCAAATGGACTCTTTCAAATAATGAAAGGTCAAAATGCACTTGTATATCTCAATGGTCACTGTCCCGGATCCAGTGTGCATCCTCCTCCACTCCAGATTATACATTTATGAAGGCCATAACCTCAGGTTTGTATCCCTCTGGAATACCATGCACTTCCACCTCCAGCCATGTTACACACTCGTGGCAGTTGAATTTTTCGGCTGTAGCATGCGAAAAAAGCCTCCTATTGCAGTTTTACACTGAGGGGCTGCACTTGTGTTTGTTTATTTACATGGATCAATATTTGGACGGTTTGGCAGGGATTGTCTGAATTTTGATCCATGTATGGGCACCCTGGTTGTACAGAATTTGATCTATCAATTGACTTCTATACGACTGCCCTTTTCAGGTTTTTCCAAACAATCAGTACCACTGGCTTTAGCGGGGCAACCCTGATCATTGTGTTCTAATGGCGGTGAAGGCTTCCTACCTTTTTTGGAGCACAATAGCTCAGCAGGAGTGATTTCCCCATGTGGATGGGGAAATTGAAACATTTATTTTTTTTTGTTCATCCCGCTGGTTGAACGAGAAAAAAAAATGTATAACTCATGAGACGCCTTGGTCAGCTTTGCTTTTTTGGTCTACTGTCGCTTCTCTGTTCAAGGATGTTTTTTTTTTGTTTTTTTTTAATGTGCACCCCAGCCACACGTGTAAAAAAAAAAAAAAAAAAAAAAAAAAAAAAAAAAAACCCCCCTTAAGGTGTATCTACTCCTGGATGGCAGAACATCAGAGACTCTCTTGGAACTTTGTCTGTCTGGAGAGTGGGTAATGTTTGATGGACAATTTTAAAGCAAACCTTTTTAAGTAGTTAGAGCAGTGGTCTCCAAACTGTGGTCCTGGGGGCCAGATGCGGTCCTTTTGCTTGCTTTTATCTGGCCCTTGAGGCATTATTTCCCCTCACTGACTCTACCAATGGGGCACAATTTCTGCCATTGACACAAATGAAAGTTTGCTATTGCTCCCAGTGACATCGAAGACGGGGCACTATTTCTGTCACTGACACCTACAATAGGCACAATTCCTCCCAAAAAACACGAATGATAGGGCACAATTCCTCACACTGATACCAACTGTGCAGCACTATTCCCTCCAGTAAAACCTACAGTGGGGCACAATTCCTCTCACTGACACTAGTGTTGGTATTAGGGATGAGCAAAACCCCCCCCCCCCGGTTTAGTTCGCAGCAGAACATGCAAAACATTTTTCGAACACCGTTAAAGTCTATGGGACACGAACATGGAAAAACAAAAGTGCTAAAGGCTTTTATGCAAGTTATTGTCTTAAATAGTGTTTGGGGACCTGGGTCCTGCCCCATTGGACAAGTATCGATGCAAAAAAAGTTTTAAACAGGGACGTTTTTTCGGGAGCAGTGATTTTAATAAAGCTTAAAGTGAAACAAAAGTGTAATATTCTTTTAAATTTTGTAGCTGGGGGGTGTCTATAGTATGCCTGTAAAGTGGCGCATGTTTCCAGTGTTTAGAACAGTCCCTGCACAAAATGACATTTCTAAAGGGAAAAAAGTCATTTAAAAGTACTTGCGGCTATAATGAATTGTCGGTCCCGGCAATACACATAAAAGTTCATTGACAAAAACGATGGGGTTCTCCCCCACAGGAGAACCCCGAACCAAAATAAAAAAAAAAAAAATGCGTGGGGGTCCCCCTTAAAATCCACACATTAGATGGACCCCCAGTTGTAGGGGACACCTACAACTGGGGGTCATTTCCAGGATACCACCATTAAGAGACAAAAATAAAAGGGGCAGTTGTCATCATTCTCCATACAGACATTTTTCTCATGCACCGGTGGGAGCCAATGATTTTATATGGTGGTTATCAACAGCAACAATCTAATTATTCACCATCATATCATCAAAGTGGTCCCTTTACCTACAGAGATTGTCGCCCGACTGACAATTATAATTGCGCTGCACCATCTAAGTATTCTACTAGAGGTAGAGTGCAGCCACAGTATGGTAACCATCTGGCCACACATAATCGTTTTTCACCTTTGGCCAACCTGGAGTCACGTGGGAAAGGGGATTTTCACTGAGCCCGGGGAGGTCGAGGGAGGGGGCCTTCCGCTTATCTCCCTGAACCCAGGGGGGAGACGAGACATGCGGTTTCAGGAATCCGGACAGGGAAGCGCTCCTGCGAAAAAGAAAAACAAGAGAGGAGGCGTCAGAACTCAAAAGAACAAAGCCCCATTAGGTGCGGGATATATAACCTGAGCGGGACACCCTAAAGTGAAGCGGAAATGAAAGTACTTGATAAGGGTTTGAAATATGATCCTACCCGTAACTTAAATAAGTTCCAAACATATGTCAACTTACAGAAGTTCATATGCACATTGAACATCAAAAAATACTGATGCACTTGAAAGTGTTCAGGAATATGGTGGTGAGGGATTTGGATGCGTTGAAGGTTCGGAAAGCAAACGACCCTTTACACATCAGCAGAGGTATTAAGGCCCTGTCAGAAAGGAACGACTTGGTTATACGTCCCGCTGACAAAGGAGGGGGGCTGGTCCTGTTGAGTAAAACTTATTATAGGAATGAAATGGACAATTTGTGAAGTGATAGTAACACGTACAGTATCCTGACCAAGGATCCGATGTTGGAGATTAAGGGTGAACTTCACTTTCTTGTTGAAAGAGGGAAGCACATAGGAGTACTCAATACCAAGGAGGCCCAGTACTTGGACCCCCTGTTTCGCCGGACACCAATCATTTATTTATTTTCTTCCCAAGAATAGTGTTAATCCACCAGGGAGACCCATAGTCAATGGGATTGACTCAGTCTCTTCTAGACTGGGTCAATATATTGACACCTTTCTTCAACCACTTGTTACTAAAACAAATGCATTCCTAAAGGATACAAAACACATCATACAGATTTTAGAGTCTTTGACCATTACATCCTCTTGTTTTCTCATCACAGCAGATGTGGGCTCTTTATATACTATCATCAGTCATGAGGATGCCTTAACCTCAGTACGGTGGGCCCTGGGGTCCTCCGATCTGTCGAGGAGGCATCAGAATTTTCTGATTGATAGTCTGACCTGCTTGTCAAAAAACTATTTCTGGTATGACAAGCAGTTTTATCTTCAAACCAGAGGGGTAGCTATGGGGGCACGCTTCGCTCCCAGTGTTGCCAATCTGTTTATGGCTCACTGGGAGGAGAAGGCTGTTTATAAGAACAAACCCCCAGAACTAATATGCTACCAGAGGTACATTGACAACCTCATTATGATCTGGGATGGGGATAAAGAGAGTTTGGATGCGTTTGTATCCAGACTTAATGATAACAATAAAAATATTGTCCTATCTTGGAATATTAGTACGGATAGGGCAGTATTTTTGGATCTGGAGTTGACAAAAAGGGGTAATGGAATCAACATGATCACCCACTTCAAGGCCACTGACCGAAATGCCTTTATCCCTGTTGAAAGTTGCCACCACAGCAAGTGGCTGTGTAATACACCTAGAGGGCAGATCATTCGCCTTAGGCGTAACTGTACTGATGTAGGTGATTTTTTATCCCAATCGCAGACCCTGGTTTCTAGATTCGAGGAAAAGGGTTATAACAAAAGCAGTCTTATTAAAGAAATGGAAAATGTTGGCACTATGAACAGGAATGGACTGATTTCCAATGCCCCTAAGGTAGTCCAGGGAGTGCCTAAGCAGATCAGGATGATCTTAGATTTCAACATAAGCAATTTGAAAAGATCGTACAGAAACATTGGCCCATTCTTAAATTAGATAGGTCTTTGGGTCCGGTCCTTCCAGACCGCCCTTTGTTCATCTACAAAAGAGCACCTTCTCTCAGGGATAAGTTGGTTCCAGGGGTCATAGATCCCCCGATCTACCCTGCGAATAGGATGCTTGGGTTCCTTAACGGTTTCTATGCCTGTGGACACTGTCCTGCGTGTAGACAGGCAAAAAATAATGTTAAAAAAGGAAAGAATTTGTGGCGTTTGCCACGGGTAAAAGCTATGCAATCAAGGAATTGATTACGGTAATACGGTCGGTGTGGTGTATATGCTGCAATGTGAGTGTGGTCTCCAATATGTGGGGAGGACCTCGATGCCCCTCCATGTAAGAATCGGAGAACATGTTAACAACATCAAACGGGGGTCTCCGCACACATAACGTTTCCAGGCACTTCCGACTTTTCCATAACCGCAGCCCTGCAGGGCTGAAGTTCTGGGGAATAGAGAAGGTAAATAAGCACTGGAGAGGTGGGAATTTCATACAGCAGCCTAGTCGATGGGAATCATTCTGGGTATTTGAGACAAAGGTCGGGGTCCCTTTGGGGTTGAACGTTGAGTTTGACCTCAATTGTTTCATTTCAGACCGTTAGTAACATGTGGGTACCTAGTCTGTTTATTCCCTGTTTATTTACTCATTGGCTTTGAGTTATATGCATATTTACATATTTTACTTTATTTTATCTGCATACGGATGAGGTGGTTGTACTGATGTCTCTTTTTTTTAAATATTTTTAAAATATTTTTCATTTCTAAGATCTATTTTTCTTAATTTTATACTTTAAATCCTACGCATATGTAACATGGCATTCTACCGTGGAATCATATGGATTGGTTATTTTATCAGTGGACAGTTCCATTTATATTCAGTTTCTGTTTAGTGACAACTCGTGGGAATTATGTGTTTCCGCTTTACACTTAATACCAGGAAGTGGGTGAATGTTGCCTTAGGACCTACTGCTCTAGATGGGATGGGGGTGACCTTTTTAATGTTTCTCCCAATGCTTAGTGCTCTGCTAGGTTTGGGGTATCCCTATGTTTGTTTGGTCAGCCCTCGCATCCCTCTAGTATCATACTAGCATTATTTCACATTATTACAATGCAGTAGTTCTGCATCCATCTCCGATTTGCGGCCGAGCTTGGTGCAGCTTGTTTGTCACCATAGCGACCTGCCCAATCACCTATGTTGACTGACACGTGATGTGAACGCTGGGGGCGGTTCTCGGAGCACGCACACGCCATTGCTGGGCGACCAGCCTGGATGTTTACACTCGCACTCAGCCTATGTGCGACGTGGACGGTGAGGGCGGATTGTTTATTACGATCGTACCTCCCGCCTCCGTCTCCGGGGGAACGGCCTAACAAGGGGCAGGTTCGCCCCTAGGACGCATCGGCGCCGGCTGTCATTGGTAGTTGCTGACCTCCCTCTACCCGGAGGCGATCGTATTTGAACGATGGGAGGCTTTTCAGCTGTTAACCATTATATAATCAGGAAGCTATTGGAGGTGTTTACTTACCTGTGTCCTATCAGATCCTTCGGTATGTTGAAGCCCCTAGTCCCCACCACCAATAAGGTATGCACATTCATTTGAGGTTCTATTGGGAGGGAGTGGGGTTTATCTCTCTGATTAATTGTTTGATGAACCAGTACCATATATAAGAGCTGACGCATGGGCCCCTAATCAAATTCGCTGAGGAAGTCCATACGGACGATACGCGTGCGAGGGGCTTCGTGACGTCAGTGCAGCCACCCATCTGGTTCTATTTGTATATGCTCTGTACTCCTGCACTGGGAAACAGTGCTACCCTTGTGAGTAATATTCTTTTATTCAATAAATTTTATACTTTTCGTATGAAGAGCACTATGTCCTGTTATTTTGTTTTTAACATGATATACACCTGCCGATGAGATTGACTTTTGGACACTGCAAGTGGACCTTCATCCTCCTAATAACCCTGTGGAAGGGAAAGCTTGAGTGACCTTTCTGTCAACACAGAGGGTCCACTCGATGAGGTGAGCGGCCTAGACTCTTGGTGGTGGAACACAGTGGTGTTGATACACGAATGTTAAAGTTTATCTTATCACTGCACCCTTCTCTTACCATCTGATGAATTTCTTTTCTGCAAGTGGGCAGTCATTCATCTCCCCGGACATTTTGGACTTTGCCTCATATGTTTCATTTTTATGTGTATTTGTTTTACATGTTCTACTAAGCGCTGCACTGCTAAATTTTGTGAGTCATTTTTAAGGTTTTCTATATTGGCCTCCAGTGTTCAGATGCTGGGTGTATATTCGTTTGGTTTTGCGCTGTCACGTTCCTCCTGAACCGTACCTGGCCACATGCCCTCAACATTGGGAGGGTGCTTTGGGGTAGCCCATCAAAGCACCTTGTCCCCATGTTGATGGGGAGAAGTGCTTCATCCCCACAACCCTTGCCCGGTTTAACAAGGGGACCCCCAGATCCCAGCCCCCCCTGTGTGAAATGGTAACGGGGTACAAATGTACCCCCTACCATTTCACAAAAAATGTGTGAAAATGGTAAAAAAAAATAAAAGATACTTACATAAATAGAGATTGCCCACTGAAGTATGAAAAAGTCTGGCATGCATGGTTGGCTGCATCTGAAACGGCTTAATGAACAGGGGTGGTATACTGCTGATTTGCTGAGATATCTCTCAACACCTGGGGTCGGAAGCTAGAAATTGAATATCGCTAACATTTAATGTTTTAAAGAGTTTATTAGGGCTTGTCCAGGCCATGTTTGGGTCAGAGGAAATGTACCGAGCTTTTGATGTATCTTCAGAAATTATTGCCACATTTGGAAAATTGTAATATAGCTTTGCATAGACTCTGAAGGCACATAGGGTACTGAAGGCGCGCAAGTTGTTTGTTTTATGTTTTGTTGTGTATAAAACATGCAATAAAAATAATTGTCAAAAAAACCCAAAAAACTGTCCTACGAAGTCGTCTTCTTCTTCTCTCGCTCCAACGGACCGAAAAAGAAAAGAAGAAAAATTTTAAAAAAGCTGTACGCCTCCTAAGCTGCAACGTCATTGTGTGGCCATGCCCTCAGTTATAAAAGAACTGTCACCTGAAAGGCCGCTCATTACGGCGGGTGCCTCCCATGGAGACAGATCGTAGGCGGTATGCAGCTTTTTTTTTTTCTTTTTTGGTCCGTTGGAGCGAGAGAAGAAGAAGACTTTGTGGGACAGTTTTTTATTTTTTTAATAAAGGACTTGTCCCAAGGTGTGTATTGTCTTTTTTTTTTTTTTACTTTACCATTTTCACACACTTTTTGTGAAATGGTAGGGGTACATTTGTATCCCGGTATTCCTCCCACTGACACCAATGATGGGGCACTATTACTTCCACTGACACCAATGATGGGGTGCTATTCCTCCCCTAATATTAAAGATCAAGTATTGTTTACTCCCAATGAAGGCAGGACATTTTCTTCTCTGACTTCCCACAGTCTGACCCCCCCTAAAGTCTGAAAGACAGATGGCCCTTTCTGTTTAGAATATTTCGAGACCCCTAAATTAGAGCAACAGTTTTATTCCATTTTGGTATAAAGGTTTTACATAAATCAGTACAAGCTGACGACAATTGGAAGCACCCCTATCCGTAGTAAATGGTTTGTCTCAACCCTCTAACTTCCACTTTTGCTGGACAGCTTAAAGGAAAGTGAAAAAAAAGACTTACTAGTAGGATCGCCAGGTGAAAATACAGAGGAAAAAGTAAAAAAATATTCAAAGCCAATGCAGCTGTCACATCTACGAATTGGTAAGCTGAAAAAAAAATGTTTTGGGGACTAAAACCAATTTAAAGCAATCAAACCACTGTGAGAGTTTAGCAACAATTGTAGAGAAGAAACAGCAGGTTAAAGCCACAGAAAAGGCAAGCTTAAATGTAAAGTCTTAATCTGTGCACAATTGTTTAGGAAGATAATATAACTTTTCCAAAAAAAAAATACAACCTGCTCATCTGAGCACCATCCAAATATTCCAGTGCTTAGATTACAAAAGAGTAACAAATTAAGCAATCGGTCCAATCTTCCACAAAGCAATGCTGAGAGCCTACAGCAGCTATGTAGAACTGCAAGAATCTAGACTAGTGAGTCACATACATCCATAGATCAAAACAGGCACCTTCATCCCAAAGAAGTACTTTTTTTTTTTTGGATATAGAAAGAGAAAGGGATTTTTATGGTGCCGCAAACGCAAAACACTTGAATATAAAAATATATCTTTTATAGGGGCGTGGCTTGACGCTGAGTAGGAATGACCACTTTCTAGTGAGGCTCTACACTCAGTGATTATCAACCCTGTCCTCAGGGCCCACTAACAGGCCAGGTTTTATGTATTACCTTGGGGAGATGCAGATTAGAATACTGCAATCACTGAGCAGCAAATTATGATGTATTTCAGTTATCTTGCAAACCTGGCCTGTTAGTGGGGCCTGAGGACAGGGTTGATGACTACTGACTCTACACCACCCGTGGCCGCTAATATTGCAAACAGTCTTTCTGATGTGATTATGGTCAGATACAAAGCTTAATACTGCCACTCATCTATGCCTTTTCATCCTCAGCAATGCGATCAAGCACTATCCCAGGTTCTATTAGCCTCACAGACCCACTATACAGGCAGCGGAGATGGCCCTGGTACATCATGAGGTAAATAAGGCAGAGCCACTGCCTGCTTCTGAAAATTTCTTAAAGGATACTGAACCCTCTGATCATCCTCTTATAATGTCAGCCTTGATGAGAATAGCAGCAGACAACACTTTTTTTCTTCTGCCATTACAGATCTTAAAGCTGATATACTGACAGAAAATGAGAGGGCATATAACAAGAGAGATAAAGCTGTTGAACGATTAGAAATGACTGTATCCTCCCATGCTAACCATCTTATTCAAATGAACAGACATCTGGAGGACATAGATAATGGAGGACAAAGACAAAACATAGGGGTCAAAGGTATGCTCGAAATGATAGAACCAGCCCAGGTGAAACAGGCCTTAAAAGTTATAGGTCTGCTTGAATGCCCTTTGGATAGAGATACTGATTTCGTTAGAGCTCACAGAGCTTTGAAACCAAGACCAGCAGAATCAGCACCACCAAGAGATATTATCTGCTGTTTACAGAATTTTCAACTTAAGGAGGAAATAATCCATAGGGCAAGACGGAACAAACTTATTACCTTCTCAGATCATACTATAACCCTATATCGGGATCTTTCTTCCATTACACTACAGAACAGATGGGCTATGCGTCCTTCGCTTCAATTATTTGCTGAAAATGGTATTTCATATCGTTGGCATTTTCCATTTGCTTTAAATGCGACATATGCAGGGAAACAATACTATTTGAAAATGCCAGATGAGCTCTAAACCTTTTGTGAGCAACTTCACCTACCACATATTGAGTTACCTGATTGGTATAAAGAGTTCAGTTTGCCTTTACTGAATCAAAATCAACTACACTCCCCTTAAGACTTTGTTGGTCACATATAAAGAAATGTTCAAGAAAAGTCCGGCGACAATGGCTAAATGTAGGGAGCGTTGGAAGAGTGAAGTCCCTGATATGGATGGGGAGGAATGGGATGACGTATGGGTGCATCCCTTTAAACATTTAGTATCTGTGAGAAACAGACTCATACATTTAAAATTTTTGCACAGAATTTTTTTTTAAACCGGCCAGATTGGCTGTAATCTACCCATCGGTCTCCTCGGCTTGTTGGAGATGTGGCTTTTCACCGGCAGATGGCAAACATATTTTCTGGGATTGCCCGCACATCAAGACCTTTTGGGAAGGGGTAATAAAATGCATAGAAGATATTTTAAAGATACCTATCCCTTTGTCAATTAGAGTATGTTTGTTGGGCCTAGTGGAGGAGGTAGTTCCGTCCAGAACTTTACTGAACATTCTATTCTTCTACGGAAGAAAAGCCATATTTTTTAAATGGAAGAAATACGCTCCCCCTGGGATCCCCTTTTGGAAGGGATTGGTAAATTCCATGATGCCTTATTATAAGGCAAACTACCACTCTAGAGGGTGCTTAAAGAAGTTTGATAAAGTTTGGCAGGCCTGGTTTGGCTCGGAGGTAACGGCTGGCTAATTCTGTCCAAGGTCTCATATGTGGTTAAATAATAGTCCAGGGAGTCTGCTATAACCAAACACATATGGATAGGTGGTAGTTTAAGGTTGTTGTGTCCTTTTGATCATAAAATAGCTCAACATTAAGTTTAGTGCAGTGCTTTGGGGAGTATATTAAACACACATATGTATATTCACATGAGCTTACTCCAAATGTTTCCCTATTGGTAAGATAAATAGAAATAAATTTTCTTAAATGTGGTGAACTGTGGTCCGGGATATTGGGGGGGGGGGGTTTAGTACTATAAGTCACCTGTGTTAGGTCGACTAAATGGTTGATTCAAGTTGACCATGTTGGTCAAGGAATGGCCGGTGTTGTGCCGAGTCACTCCACTATCTTTGTATGTTTGTATGTCCAAAAATTTAATAAACAGAATTTTCAAAAAAAAACTACACTCCCCTCAAGCATCTCCATACAGACCATCTTCATCTTCTAAAAAGACGAAGTATGACAAACATCCTGGAACTGGAGCTAAGGGATCACTATCTAGGGATCTTACTTAAATGATAACCTAAGGAAGAAAGATTCTATTTTTCATTTATGTTTGGTCTCATCATCAGACCAACCATTGTTGTCATTGACAACCATTTTATTTTTTGAAGCATACTTCACTCTCTGTCTCTCTCTAGTGACATCTAGTGCTGAGTATTGTGCATTTCATGCCTACTAAAACTTTACTCCATAAAAGCTGCCATCAGTTTAATATGAGGATATCAGCATTGATAACAATTTGATATTTACTATTCTTCCTTTTTTCATATTTTTTATTATACACTTAATCTATTGATTTTTATAATCGATTTGAGTCATACATCCTATATGTTTATCTATTTAGATGTATTGGATGATAAAATTCATTCAAATAGCTCTAGTTTAGATATTATAAAGGAATTATTTTATTAAATACAAGTGATTCCATTACTACTAACAAGTTTGAAAATAACATAGTTTTTAGATTTATGGCATTATAACTATTTCTGTATTTACCATTATTCTTTGAGGTCTGTTATGTTTAATGGTTATTTATATAATGTTAATTTCTACGATATAGATAACGTTACATAGTTTATACACATGCCTTGCTAATATAAATACAAGGAAAAAATGGTAATTTTTACATTATATAAAAAAAGCAGCGGTCTCGGGTGGGCCTGGTATATTTTCTCTCTAGAAACACTATAATATAGTGATTTCAATTTTTAATTTTTTTTTTCCATTTCCTTAACGCCTCCTACTACCCCCACCTGGTGGACGTCAACCTAACATTCAATCTTGGGACGCTCACCTTTTCTAATTCTTCCTTCGGATATACGGCGGAGATATATGTATATTTTGTTTCTCGCTTATTTAGTCCTCTCGACGAGAGACTAAAATTTCAACTTGTTGTTTCTTTAAAAGAACTGACTCTTAGTTAAACGGTCGGAGTCATTTTTTCTTTTATTTTTGATTCTTGTTACATTTTTACATTTTTTTAAATTTATTTTTTGTCTTCTCTTTTCTGAATGATCTAGTGATTTTAAGGTTACATGTAACTTCTTGTTAGAACATCAACATGTCCTATTGCACATTAGGTACAAAGCCTTTTTTGATTTCTCACAATGTAAAATATACCTGAAAAGAGAGTTTTACTGATAAGAGAACTTGACCGAGTGAAGCCCTTAGTGGTATTTATTCAGGAAACACATTTCAAGACTGGTTCTTTGCAGACTTTACGTAGCAAAAATGATCCCTATGTATACCATTCCACCAATTCTTTGTCAAAATCCAAAGGGGTAATAATCTTACTACATAAAACAGCAGGAATTGAAATAATTCATCAATAGATCCTGACACACAGGGAGGTATTTTTTTGGGTCTTTGAGATGGTTTACCTATCGCTCTTGCAAATGTTTACTTCCCAAGTTCCACACATGTCTGTTTTTTTACAACAAATTATTGAAGAGCTAAAGGGTTTTGCATCAGGTTTCATAATAATGGGAGGTGATTTTAATGTTCCATTAAACTCCTTCTATAAGACACATCTAATGGAAAATCTAGTCTATCCTACAGAACTTTGAAAAAAGTTAAAACTTTACTGTCATTTTTAACTTTAGTGGATACCTGGAGAGCGATAAATCCTTCTGATAAGGATTATACTTACTTTTCCCCAATGCACAAAATTTTTTCCCGTATAGATTATATCTTTATTTCTCAAAGGGATTTATCTATTCTGCAAGAGGCTAAAATAGGTATTACTACATTCTGCGATCATGCACCAATTTTCATTATCTTCATTATCAGGTTCCCCTGAAAACCGGCATAGAAGTGGAATGTGGAGAATTAACCCAGCACTATTAAATTATCAGACAGGGTTACTGTGAATAACTAAGGCCAATAAATCCTACTTCTCTGATGAACTCTCCCCATTAATAATTTGGGCAGCTCACAAATGCATAATTGGAGGAGAATTAATTGGTATAGGAGCTCAAAAGAAAAAAGAGGCAGAAAAAGGGATTTTAGAATTAACAAACAAAATTACAATTTTAGAAACTCTCCATAAACATGCTACTGCAATTTTCTACAGTGAATGAACTCTTGGAAGCATGAAAAAATTTACAATCTTTATTAAATTTCAACGCTAAAAGAATCCTCTTTTTAAGAAAGGGATTTTATTATGAACATAATAACAAAAGTGGGACATTTCTTGCTAGGGCACTGAAAGAATCTATATTTGCTTCAAATATACCTGCCATTAAAGATAAAAACCCTGTTACACTCCACTGATAAAATTGCTAAGGTTTTTCATACATACTATTCAGGCCTTTTATTATTTACCAAAACCTCATAAACCAGCTGACTTACAGGGAATGAGACCACAGATTCTACAGGACTACCTGACAAATAGTGGAATACCCAAACTCCCAATTTCTGACATAAAACACCTAGAGAAACCGATTACAGAAGATGAGCTGACTGAAACCATTAAGATGCTTAAACCTGGAAAAAGCCCCGGTCCTGATGGTTTCATGGGTCATTATTATAAAACATTTGCTAATATTTTGGCTCCACATCTTTTGAAAACCTTGAATTACTTACATAATATGCAGGCCATCCCTGAAGATTTTCTAATGGCTTACGTAACAGTTTTTTTCGCCAAAGACCCTTACTACATAAATGATTGGCCCAGAGCAAGTTGATTTCATGCCCGGAAGGGAGGCTAGGGATAATGTCACCAAAGTCTTGAATCTCATACACAGGGCACAAATAAATCGCAGTAAAGGTTTCTTGTTGTCTACAGATGCTGAAAAGCCCTTCGACCAAGTTTCTTGGGATTTTCTAACAGCTACATGCAAATATATTGGGCTAAAATCACATATGGTTACATGGATATCTACCCTTTACCACGATCCTAAGGCTAAATTGAAAATTAACGTAACTCTTACAGATTCAGTGAATATACAAAATGGGACATGTCAGGGATGCCTTCTTTCACTGGTATTGTTCATATTGATGTTGAAACTTTTCATCCATACTATAATTGCTAACCTGCCAATTCATGGGTTTCCAATAGCAGATACACCATATAAATCTGCAGCGTATGCAGACGAATTGTTATTTTTCCTTACACAATCTCATATCTCTAGTCCAAATTTGATGCAAGCATTTGCACATTACGGTTATGTTTCCAACCTCAAAATTAATCATAAAAAATCAGAGGCATTGAATTTGTCTCTCCTTTCACACATTGGCCTTCGTTGAAAAAAATGTTCATTCACTTGGGTAAACAGGGCACTGAACTACTTGGGAGTCTGGATTACACCCACCTTAAACGCTCTATATAAAAAAAATGTATTCCTATAATATGGATTTTAAAGGAGGATTTAGAGAAATGGTCCCTCAAGTATTTCTCCTGGTTTAGTAGGGCAGCCATAGTAAAAATGACGGTATTACCAAAAATATTATATCTTTTTTAAACCCTACCAATTTTCTTACCCTTAAAATTATTTTACTCTTTGCAGTCATTACTTAGGAAATTTCTGTGGACAGATAAAAGGCTACGTATTAATCTCCAAATACTTACACAGGGGAATTGGGTTTCCCAATTTTAAGAATTATTATTTTGCATCTCATCTCACGTAAAATTATTAATTGGCATTGTAATGCAGCTAATAAAGATTGAGTAAATTTAGAGACTAAATTAAGGTGCTCTACCAGTGAAATTCTCTCCTTGGATACCATATGATTCATGCCTTAATATTCTAAAACAACACCCACGAATTGGTGCAACCCTAAAAGTATTTCACCAAGTGATTAAATGCTCAGATTTATCCACTTCACCAGGTCCTTTAACACCACTATAATCTAACCCGGACTTTAAACCTGGAATGGCCCTTTTCATCTAAATTACAAATAAATGAACACACACCCTTGTTGATTACAAATTGTATTCAAAAGGGCAAAATACAATTGCATACAACTATGACAACAGAATTAGGAGATCATGTGTTACCAAAATGGATGTACTATCAGATACATGATTACATCTCCACTACAACACAAAAACATTCCTTATTAAGACCTTTAACACCTTTCAAATCTGTTTGCTTTTAAGGTAATACTATGAAAAAAACGATCTTGACAGTGTATGCCTGGCTACAAACCTCTTACACTTCAAGCCCGGTCAGATTTAAAGCACTCTGGGAATCAGCTCTTAATACAACATTTAAAGCACTCTGGGAATCAGCTTTTAATACATTTCATGATGAAAAATGGCAACATGCATGTATCTTTTCACACAAATGTTCCATTAACTCCCATTTTCAGGAACTTTCATATAAACTACTATCACATTGATATATACAGTGGGGCAAAAAAGTATTTAGTCAGCCACCAATTGTGCAAGTTCTCCCACTTAAAAAGATGAGAGAGGCCTGTAATTGTCATCATAATAATACCTCAACTATGAGAGACAAAATGTGCAAACAAATTCAGACAATCACATTGTCTGATTTTTGAAAGAATTGATTTGCAAATTATGGTGGAAAATAAGTATTTGGTCAATATCAAAAGTTCATCTCAATACTTTGTTATATATCCTTTGTTGGCAATGACAGAGGTCAAACGTTTTCTGTAAGTCTTCACAAGGTTGTCACACACTGTTGCTGGTATGTTGGCCCATTCCTCCATGCAGATCTCCTCTAGAGCAGTGATGTTTTGGGGCTGTTGCTGGGCAACACAGACTTTTAACTCCCTCCAAAGGTTTTCTATGGGGTTGAGATCTGGAGACTGGCTAGGCCACTCCAGGACCTTGAAATGCTTCTTACGAAGCCACTCCTTCATTGCCCAGACAGTGTGGGATCATTGTCATGCTGAAAGACCCAGCCACGTTTCATCTTCAATGCCCTTACTGATGGGAGGAGCTTTGCCTTCAAAATCTCATGATACGTGGCCCTATTCATTCTTTCATGTACACGGATCAGTCGTCCTGTTCTCTTTGCAGAGAAACAGCCCCAAAACATGATGTTGCCACCCCATGCTTCATGGTAGGTATGGTGTTCTTTGGTTGCAACTCAGCATTCTCTCTCCTCCAAACACGACGAGTTGTGATTCTACCAAACAGTTCTACTTTGGTTTCATCTGACCATATGACATCCTCCCAATCCCCTCCTGGATCATCCAAATGCTCTCTAGCAAACCACAGACGGGCCCAGACATGTACTGGCTTAAGCAGGGGGTCACGTCTGGCACTGCAGGATCTAAGTCCCTGGTGGCGTAGTTTGTTACTGATGGTAGCCTCTGTTACCTTTGATTGCCTGTACATTCTATCCATGGTGTCTTGTAAATGATTTGATCCTGATTTTACAATAAAGAAATTTTGTTGAATTATATTTTCCTGCTGTGCGGCTGTCCGGACTTTCTCTTCTACTCACAGCATGTAAATACATATACAGTGGACCCCCGCAAAGTCGCTGTTCGTAGTTTGCGGCCTCAGTCACAGATTTTTGCTCTCCGGCAGATGAAGTCCAGCATCCCACATCATAACAGTTTACCGCTTGTAGCTATCTCGAGTGTTTCTCTGAGTCTTCTCGTGTTTTTCATTTTGTTCTACTTAAAGCTCTAAGATGCCACCCAAACACCCTGCACCTTCTAAGGCTTCTGGCAATGAACCTAAGCGCCAGAAGTAATTTTTTGGACCACATAAAAAATTTGCGTTTTTTCACAATTTGCGGGTGCTCTCGAACGTAACCCCTGAAAATTTTGGGGGGGGGGTCGACTGTGTATATATATATATATATATATATATATATATATATATATATATATATATACATACATACATATATATATATATATATATATACATACATACAGTATCTCACAAACGTGAGTACATTGGGCCCAATTAGCCATTTTCCCTCCCCGACGTCATGTGACTCGCTAATGTTACAAGGTCCCCAGTGTGAATAGGGAGCAGGTGTGTTAAATTTGGTGTTCTCGCTCTCACTCTCCCATACTGGTCACTGGAAGTTTAACATGGTACTTCATGGAAAACTCTGAGGATCTGAAAAAAAATAATTGCTCTACATAAAGATGGCCTAGGCTTTAAGAAGATTGCCAAGACCCCAAAATATCCCGGTATATCACTACAAAATATATCCCTGCATGCTTAACAAACTTCCTGGCTCACCAATAAATCCACTGCATCCATCAGACCACATCCTCTGGTTCCAGGCAAGCACCACGGCAAATGCCACCAGCCCTGCTTAAATGTTTCCCCAATCAGCTGGCGTCTAACGTCACCGGCAGATTGCGGGCATGCTGAGCCCTACTGCGCAAGCGTGAATGTCAAACATATATGATGTCACATGCATGCACATGCCCCATAACCCTCTGCCGCCATCTTGGAAAATCTGACCAGAAAGTCAGACCTCCCACAGATGGGAGGTGTCAGCACAGAAACAGCCAAACAGATTGGGGAGGAGATTGAGGTGAAGCTCACCCCTCCCACCTCTCATTTTCCAAACTGTGGCACAGACCCTGGAGGAAAAAAAACGCACAGGCACAGTGGGCAATGCCAACCTCTGTCAGAAGCAAAGGCACACCCTAGGGTATGCAATCACACTGCGAGGGGATACTCCCGCTTGCCCCTACAATCCATAAGGTCCCGCACAGCCAAAAAGGGATTCAAAGGAGCACAATGGGAAAAAGATTAACAATAACTTATAAAGAGAAATAGGCTTAAGAAAAACACTACCATTACAAATGTCTGAAAAACAGACATCAAATAAATAAATGCCTCAGGGTACATAGTCAGACCTTCATCTTAGAGGATTATACATTATAGGCTACATAATAACACAGATTGGCATAGCGTTAATATCATCATAAATATGGCTTGAAACTCATGGCCTCATTCAAGCCTGGGTATTTGGTGGCTGTGAGTTTATATATCCACCTCACCTCACTTTGTATGTTTTTTGTTGATGTCACTGCCTCTTTCATGGGGCGGCACGTGATCTAATGCAAAAAAAATGGATATGGGACAAATCAAAATCATGATACAGTCCTATATGTCTACTAATGGGCGTTTCCATTTTCTTTTTTGAAATAATAGGGACATGGTCTCTGATATGATGAAAGAAAGATCTCTTTGTTTCGCCTACAGTGCCTTGCAAAAGTATTCACTCCCCTTGACTTTTTACCTATTTTGTTACATTACAGCCTTTAGTTCAATGTTTTTTTAATCTGAATTATATGTGATGGATCAGAACACAATAGTCTAAGTTGGTGAGATAAAATTAGAAAAATATATACATATAACTATTTTTCAGAAATAAAAAAAATGATAATTAGCATGTGCGTATGTATTCACCCCCTTTCACCTCCTTTGTTATGAAGCCCATAAAAAGCTCTGGTCCAACCAATTACCCTCAGAACTCACATAATTAGTGAAATGATGTCCACCTGTGTGCAATCTAAGTGTCTCATGATCTGTCATTACATATACACACCTTTTTGAAAGGCCCCAGAGGCTGCAACACCTAAGCAAGACTAACCAAACACTGCCATGAAGACCAAGGAACTCTCCAAACAAGTAAAGGACAATGTTGTTGAGAAGTACAGGGTTAGGTTATAAAAAAATATCCAAATCTTTGATGATCCCTAGGAGCACCATCAAATCTATCATAACCAAATGGAAAGAACATGGCACAACAGCAAACCTGCCAAGAGACGGACACACACAAAAACTCACAGACCGAGCAAGGAGGGCATTAGAGAGGCAGCAGAGAGACCTAAGGTAACCCTAGAGGAGTTGCAGAGTTCCACAGCAGAGACTAGAGTTTCTGTACATAGGACGACAATAAGCCGCACGCTCCATAGAGTTGGGCTTTATGGCAGAGTGGCCAGAAGAAAGCCATTACTTTCAGCAAAAAAAAAATGGCACATTTTGAGTTTGTGAAAAGGCATGTGGGAGACTCCCAAAATGTATGGAGGAAGGTGCTCTGGTCTCATGAGGCTTAAATTTAACTTTTTGGCCATCAAAGAAAACACTATGTCTGGAGCAAACCCAACACGTCACATCACCCAAAGAACACCATCCCCACAGTGAAACATGGTGGTGGCAGCATCATGCTGTGGGGGTGTTTTTCTGCAGTCGGGACTGGGAAACTGGTCAGGGTTGAGGGAAAGATGGATGGTGCTAAATACAGGGATATTCTTGAGCAAAACCTGTACCACTCTGTGTGTGATTTGAGACTAAAACCATAGGCGTGCGCAGCCTGTTGCATTAGGGTGTGCACCCTTAACCGAAGCTTAAACACACATGCGTGTGTGTACGCATATTATATATATATACACACACACACTTTTTATTTTTTTTTATACATTTACATGCCGCAGATTCAATTACACCCTCTGTTGGTTTTAGTAGGTGTAGTACCCACTGACAGTGACAAATTCAAATGACTGCCAGTGCTCTGCAAGCACTGTTCCAGTGTGCAGTATGAGCTGAACACACAGCTTACACCAAGGGTGGGGCACAGGAACTCAAGTGACTCTTTGCTAGGACACAGATGGCACCTTTGCATTGTAATTGGAGAGGGGGACCTAGAATTGTGATAGGAGGTGGGCATTTTGACAGGGGGAGGGTACCTGGGTAGTGTGACAGGAGAGGGGGTACCTGGGCAATGTGACAGGGGGGTATCTGGGCAGTATTACAGGAGTAGGGGGTACCTGGGCAATGTGACAGAAGGGGGGTATCTGGGCGGTATTACAGGAGTGGGTACCTGGGCAGTATTACAGGAGGGGGGTACCTGGGCAGTGTGACAGGAGGGGGGGTATCTGGGCAGTATTACAGGAGAGGGGGTACCTGGGCAATGTGACAGAAGGGGGGTATCTGGTCAGTATTACAGGAGGGGGGGTACCTGGGCAGTGTGACAGGAGGGGGGTATCTGGGCAGTATTACAGGAGGGGGGTATCTGGGCAGTATTACAGGAGGGGGGGTACCTGGGCAGTATTACATGAGGGGGGTACCTGGGCAGTATTGCGGGAGGGGGGTACCTGGGCAGTATTACAGGAGGGGGGGTACTTGGGCAGTATTACAGGAGGGGGTATCTGGGCAGTATTACAGGAGGGGGTATCTGGGCAGTATTACAGGAGGGGGGTATCTGGGCAGTATTACAGGAGGGGGGTACTTGGGCAGTATTACAGGAGGGGGGTATCTGGGCAGTATTACAGGAGGGGGTATCTGGGCAGTATTACAGGAGGGGGTATCTGGGCAGTATTACAGGAGGGGGTATCTGGGCAGTATTACAGGAGGGGGGTATCTGGGCAGTATTACAGGAGGGGGGTATCTGGGCAGTATTACAGGAGGGGGTATCTGGGCAGTATTACAGGAGGGGGGTATCTGGACAGTATTACAGGAGGTGGTATCTGGGCAGTATTACAGGAGGTGGTATCTGGGCAGTATTACAGGAGGGGGTATCTGGGCAGTATTACAAGAGGTGGTATCTGGGCAGTATTACAGGAGGGGGGTATCTGGGCAGTATTACAGGAGGGGGGTATCTGGGCAGTATTACAGGAGGGGGTATCTGGGCAGTATTACAGGAGGGGGTATCTGGGCAGTATTACAGGAGGAGGTATCTGGGCAGTATTACAGGAGGGGGGTATCTGGGCAGTATTACAGGAGGGGGGGGGGGTACCTGGGCAGTATGACAGGAGGTTGGCAGGATAACAAGAGGAGGGGGCAGACTAACATAAGGAGGACAGACAGTGTGACAGGAGGACATGTGAAGGGGACACACTATTCTCTCTCACTGTGTCTTATGCTGGCACCGGCCCTCACTCAATCATCACACACAGTTACAAAGAATGATAACAATTCCCCCCTCAACCCCCCTCCTCCTGCTCTGAAGGGGAGGGGGCAGGGCTGGACCGAATTGGTTGCCAGAATCTCTCTTCTTCAGCGGCTTCTTCATCAGCAGAAACTCTCAGAGAGAACTTCTCTTCTTCTCCCCCCTGCAGGATACTGGCTGTTTATATATAAATAAATAAATGCACACTTACTTTCTTGTTGACAAGTCAGGCAGAGTTCATATCGAGTTGCTTTTTTTTTTTTGGTCCATCGTGTGTCTGGCTGCCTGCCCTGCTCAGTGCTGTCTCACTGCTCACCTCACTGAGCCACCCGCCTGCCGATATCCAGGCTGAGGCTCCGCTGCTTCTTCCAAGGGAGAGAGAGGAGGCTGTGGGTGGGCGGAGTGCAGATGTATATCACTCCGCCACCACCTGTGGGACCTGCAGCTGGAACTATAGAAGACCCATCGGGAAATGCGGCTGGATTACTCCGCGGCTGTGATCCCGGCGACTCCCTAGTCCCTGCTTAATAACCTCCCACTCGCAGCACACAGATGTTTTTGCTTGCCCAGTGGTGACATGAGCTACACAGACAATGTCGCAGGCTCGCAGCAGTCGCAACTAGCACTAGCAGTGAGAGCACAGGGATGATTAGGGTGTGCCTGGGCACACCCGGCACACCCCGTGGGCACGCCTATGACTAAACGGAGGTTCACCTTCCAGCAGAACAATGCCTCCAAACACACTGCTAAAGCAACATTTAAGTGGTTTAAGGGGAAACATGTAAATGTGTTGGAATGGCCTAGTCAAAGCCCAGACCTCAATCCAATAGAAAATCTGTGGTCAGACGTAAAGATTGCTGTTCACAAGCGCTGTTCACAAGCGCAAACCATCCAACTTGAAGGAGCTGGAGCAGTTTTGCAAAGAGGAATGGGCAAAAATCCCAGTGGGAAGATGTGGCAAGGTCAAAGAGACTTATCCAAAGCGACTTGGAGCTGTGATAGCTGCAAAAGGTGGCTCTACAACGTATTTACTTTAGATGAATAGTTATGCACATTTACTTTTTCTGTTATTTTGTCCTATTTGTTGTTTGCTTCACAATTAAAAAAAAAACATCTTCAAAGTTGTAGGCATGTTCTGTAAATGAAATGCAAATCCTCAAACAATCCATGTTAATTCCAGGTTGTGAGGCCAAAAAACACGAAAAATGCCAAGGGGGTGAATACTTTTGCAAGGCACTGTGTATAATAGGCACCACAATCGCATTGCAAAATATACACTATGCCAATGGTTTGGCAATTAGCAAAAAATTGTGGTTTCCAGATCGTTCCTTTGGGTAGCCCAATCTGGTTGGCATGAACAACAAAATTACAAAAATTACATTGCCACATGGGGCCGTACCTAACCTAACAGTTTCCCTAGGTCCCTTGCCACTATGGTGGCTGTGGACTAAGTGGTCCTTGAGGGAGTAGGATCTGTGGAAAGTAATTTCTGGAAAGGAACTAATGTATTTAGAAACTTTCATTTGCAATAAGCAGATGCCAATACTTAACCATAATATGCCTCACCTGATGATGCCCTGAATATCTAGTAATCTAGTGGTGGAAACAGTGGATTGGGGTTTTTTGACTTGATGGATAATTCCATCCCTGTTCTGAGCCTTAACCCGGCCAAGACAAGATCTGCTAAAAGCCAATGTTGAAGGGCCTTGGCTTCAATCACAAAGGCCTCAGATTTAGAACAATTTATTTTGATATGTAAGTACTGACTGTGTTTCCAGAAGAAGGCTATGGTCCTGGTTAACAAAGATTCTAACATCTAAGAATTCAATGGATTGTTGATGACACTTTAAGCCATTCAGTTCATCTCTTGGCACCATGAAAATGTTGTCAATATACATTTTCCAGATTAACACCTTGTCCATGCAAAGTCTCATTAAAGAGAAGGTCACGCTCCCACCCCCCCAGGTACAGGTTCGCATTGGAGGGGGCACATTTGGTCCCCATAGCAACACCCTACACCTAGAGGTAGTGGGAGCTGTGAAACATGAATACATTGTGGGACAAGAGAAACCATAACAAACTCAGAACAAAATGATTATATGGTTCTGCCGATGTGTCTGGCTTGGAGAGGAACCCCTCTATAATCACAACCCCCCTCTCATAGGGTATAAAGTTGTAGAGGGCCTCAAGATCGACAGAAACCAACCATGAACTGGTTGGTATAGAAATACCATCCAAAGATTGCAAAAGATCAATTGTATCCCGTATATATGAGGGTAGAGGTAGCCGGTAGTCATTAACCAGTTTACTTGCAGATTTAATCAGGCTTCCATTACCTGATACAATGGGTCTACCCGGTAGCGGGTTAGTGCCTTTGTGAATTTTTGGTAGGGCATCTACGGTTAAGAATATTAAGAAATTCCCATGTAGACTTATTAATCACACCTTTAGAATAGGCTTGGCCAACAATGTTCAGATATTTCGGCTTAATTAGGTCAACATATAAATATAGTTGTGTGAAAAAGTATTTGCCCCCTTCCTGATTTATTTATTTTTTTGTATATTTCTCACACTTAAATGATTCAGATCATCAAACAAATTTTAATATTACACAAACATAACCTGAGTAAATCCAAGATGCAGTTTTTAAATTATTATTTCATTTATTAAGGGAAAAAAGCTGTTCAAACCTGCCTGGCCCTATGTGAAAAAGTAATTGCCCCTCCCATGCTAAATCATGAATGAACTGTGGTTAATCACAATTTTTTGGAAAGCTGAGTTAAATTTCACTTGCCACACCCAGGCCTGATTACTACCAGACCTGTTGTATCAAGAAATCACATAAACAGAAGCTGTCTAACAAAGTGAAGCACGCTAACTGATCACAAAGAGCCACACATCATGCCACAATCTAAAAAAATTCAAGAACAGATTAGAAACAAAGTAATGTAAATGTATCGGTCCAGGAATTGTTTCAAAGCCATTTCTAAGGCTTTAAAACTGCAGTGAACCACGGGGAGAGCCATTATTTACAAATGGAGATAACTTGGAACAGTGGTGAACCTTCCCAGGAGTGGCTGGCCTACAAAATTTACTTCAGGAGCATGACGACGGACGACTCATCCAGGAGGTCATAAAAGAACCCAGACCAACATCTAAAGAGCTGCAGGCCTCACTTAGTAGGTGTATGGGGTAAATCCGCGCAATGAATTGAATGTTTTAGTTATGGATATGGCTGCTGCCTCTACACATACAATACCACCTAAGTGGAAAGTATTAGAAAATGGTAAAAAAGCAGGAGTACTATGGCGCTGCCCTTATGGAGACAAAAACATTTTTTCTTCTTTGTAGTGAATGTATTGCCTAGTGTCCTTATAGAATTGCTTCTAAAACCTGTATGTGTTCAAAAGTTGAATAAAACTGTGACTGGTGGTGAATATTTCTATTAAAAATGAAAATACAACAACTGGTGCTCCAATTGTTCAACAAAGATGCATAGTGCCATTTAAATTAGGTAATAAAGTAGTTGTGGATATGGATACAATATCATCCAGGCCTCACTTGCCTCAGTTAAAATCAGTGTTTATGATACAACAATAAGAGAGAGACTGGGCAAAAATGGCATCCATGGGAGAGTCCCAAAGCCAAAGCCACCGCTGACCAAAAGAATACAAAGGGTAATCTCACATTTACCAAAATAATCTCCCCAAGACTTTTAAACAAATATTCTGTGGACTGATGAGACAAAAATTGTACTTTTTGGAAGGTGTGCGTCCCGTTACATCTGGCATAAAACAAATACAGCATTTCATAACAAGAACATCATACCAATGGTCAGACATGGTGGTGGTAGCGTGGTAGGTGTCTGGGGCTGCTTTGCAGCTTCAGGACCTGGACAACTTACCATAATTGATGGAACCATGAATTCTGAGCTCTACCAGAAAATCCTAAAGGAAATGTCCGGCCATCAGTTTGTGACCTCAAGCTCAAGTGCACTTGGGTTATGCAGCAGGACAATGATCCGAAACACAGCAGCAAGTCCACCTCCAAATGGTTCAAACAAAGCAAAATTTAGGTTTTGGAATGGCCTAGTCAAAGCCCAGACATAAATCCAATTGAGATGCTGTATCATGACCTTGCACAGGCCGTTCATGCTGGAAAATCCTCCAATGTGACTGAATTAAAACAATTCTGCAAAGAAGAGTGGGCCAAAATTGCTCCACAGAAATGTGAAAGACTGCCAGTTTCCACAAACGCTTGATTGAAGTTGTTGCCGCCAAGAGTGGCACAGCCAGTTATTAGGTGTAGGGGGCAATTACTTTTTCACATAAAGCCAGGCATGTTTGGACAGCTTTTTTGCCTTAATAGATGAAACCATCATTTAAAAACTGAATTTTGTATTTACTCAGGTTATCTTTGTGTAATAATAAAATGTGTTTGATGATCTGCCATTTAAGTGTGATAAATATGCAAAAAAAATTAAAAAATCTGAAAGGGGGCAAATACTTTTTCACACAACTGTATGTAGAATTGCAGGTTTCACTTTTGAGCCCAAGTATATTTGCTGCTATGCTGCACCCTTTCCACAACAAGGTTTCCCAAACATACCTGAGAAAACTCTGAATCATATCCTTTTTGAGCAATTTTGGTTCTATTTAGGCTTTGTCAATATTGTCGCCATGATGGACTTAATGCATCTAAATTCAAATCTGCATTTGTCCCCTGTCACCAACTCTAAATAAAACTAATTTCCATAGGTTTTCTTAGAGTAGGCAAACAAGTTTTAACCCACATGCATAACTAAAGTCATGAGATACAAATATGTAATTGTGGCACTTGTTTGTCTGTTTAGAGACTTAACATGTTAGAATCATTATGGTCTTGGTGAAACCTGAATGATTAACTCTGACATATGCCAAAACTTTTAGGGCATATTTATTTCCAATAATTTTTTTTAAATTTTGTTGTCAAAGGAAAAATAAGAATCAACATACATTAAAGAACTATATGTCTTTAGTTATCAACATTCTGCAGTTGTTTATACTCTATGTATACTCTAAGCAATATGCTTCCATTGTCATAACAGTAGTACAGTACCGCTCTATACTTTGGAATTATTGCTGAGACCTTGTGTCTGTCACAAGGGTGCTGTGAACATCCACCTGTGATCACTCTAAATCGTTGCTGTGGGCATTCCGCTTTATTGTGACTGATACCTTCTATATGTATTGGTTATCATCCTAACTGATATCTTGAGTATAACGTCATTATAACCCATTTTGTAAGCGACTGGGAGAACTAAATATAGAGTCATACAACATAAAACCATGAGAGGAAGAAAGTAGAGAATTAGAACAAATAAAAAGAAAAAACCCAAACACAGTCACAACGAAGTCTACTCTTTTTTCTTTTGTTGTGTTTACTTTTCCAGTTTTTTACTTTCCATCACTACCCCTATTTGTGCCCCTTTTATTATACCATTCTCTCCAAGGAGACTATTGTTTGTAAACTGACTCTTAATTCCCTGAGGCTGATGCATGTAGAACTTCATAAGCACTGTGGTTGTGGGTGGTTTGTACTACCTCCGAGGCCAGAGGGACCGCCACATCCCTCCAGCGTTGGAGAATAGACAGTCTAGTGGCTAGTAAAACATGTAATATTACAGTTCTATAAGGTGGGGGTATAGATTATATGTCTAGTGATAGTATTGCCATTCCTGGAGATAAGGGATGTTGTATGCCTGAGATACCCGCTATTATTTCTTCAACCTGAATCCACAGTGATCTTATCTTAGGGCAGTGCCATACAATATGGATAAGAGTGCCCATTTCTCCACATCCTCTCCATCAGCTTGAGGTAACATCTCTGTAAATTTTTGGTATGCAGTGTGGTGTCAGGTACCATCTAAGAGATATCTTTTGTTGCATTTCACATAGGTTGGTACTTTTTGTAGAGGCATATATAAGGTGCAATGTTTTTTCCCAGTGTTGGGATGTGTACTCTATCCCCAATTCCTGTTCCCATGCCATCATAGATTGAGATTTCACAAAAATGTTCTTTTCTTGTAGATATATAATTGAGATCCCTTTGTCTATCCCTGGGGTTGATTGATAGAATTGTGTTATTTTTTCCGGTAATGTTGTGATTAATTGGGGTTGTTTCCTTACTAAGTGAGCTATTTGTGTGTATCTATATAGCTATGTGTGGGGTAGTTGAAATGCTTGCTGCAGTGTTGTGAATGATTTAATTGAGGATCCTTCCATAATCTCATCTAGGTTAGTTATTCCTTTTGCTATCCAATTAAATATGTTAATATCTGGTATTATTTGGGACAATGCTGAGATGGGAAACTTTAAGGGAGCCACTTTACCACTCCATTTTTTAGAGCTGCGAATGTGGATCCAAGCTGATGCTAAAATAAGAGGTGCTAGATTTTTATCTAGAGATTTGTTATGGTGTGCTGTTAATAGGAATTCACGCAAAGTCCCTCTAGTGATTTGGGATTGTTCTATTTCCTTCCATAATGTACTGGAGTCTTTTAATACCCAGTGTTGAAGTTGTGCTAATAGTGTAGTGAAGTAATAATCTTGTAGATGCACATGACCCACTCCTCCTGCTTTCTTGTGTTTGATCAGCCTGCTAAAGGCATACCTAGCTCTTTTCCCCTGCTAAAGATATTTGTCTAATATTGATTGTAGTGATTTAAAAAAGGAGTTAGGGAGTGGAATTGGTAATGTTCTATAAAGATAGAGTAGCTGGGGTAGTATCTGCATCTTAAAAAACTTCAATACAGGGCACTTATACACCTTCCTGCCCAGACCAATGTTCAGCTTTCAGCACTGTCGCACTTTGAATGACAAATGTGCGGTCATACAACACTGTACCCAAACTAAATTTTTATCAGTTTCTTCCCACAAATAGAGCTTTCTTTTGGTGGTATGGATGGGCACTGATAGGTGGCACTGATGTACACTAATAGATGGTACTGATGGATGCCAATCAGTGCCAAACAATAATGCCTGCCAATCAGTGTTGCCTATCGTGGGCACTGGTGGGCACTGATGAGGTGGCACCAATGAGTTGGCACTGATGGGCACTAATATGCAGCACTGATGGGGGAACTGATAGGCAGCACTAATGGGCAATGATAGGTGGCACTGATATGCAGCACTGATGGGTACACATAGGTGGCATTGATGGGTACTGAAAGGCAGCACAAATGGGCACTGATAGGTGGCATGGAGGGGCACTGATAGGTGGCACGGATGGGCATGGATGGGCACTGATAGGTGGCACTGATGTACACTAATAGATGGTACTGATGAATGCCAATCAGTGCCAAACAACAATGCCTGCCAATCAGTGATGCCCATTGTGGGCACTGATTGGTATCCATTGTGGGCACTGATTGGCACCCCTGGTGGTGTAGGGTGGCATACCTGGTGGTGACATCCCTGGTGGTCCTGGTGGCATCCCTGATGGTCCAGTGTGGGCATCCTTAGAGGGGCTGTGCTGATAATCAATCAGCACAGACCCCCCCTGTCAAAGGAGCAGCCGATCGTCTCTCCTCTACTCGCATCTGACAGACACAAGTGAGGAAAAGCCGATCAACGGCTCTTCCTGTTTACACTGTGATCAGCCGTGATTGGTCACGGCTGATCACGTGGTAAAGAGACTCCATCAGAGACTCTTTACCTAGATCGCTGTTGTGGTGTGTCAGACTGACACACCGCAACAACGATCGCTGCTTGATATCCTGGCGACGTCATATGACGTCCGGTCAGGGTATCGAAACCACTTTGCCACCGTCATTTTGCTATATGGCGGGCGGCAAGTGGTAATATTATATTGTCTGCAAAAAGACTGATAGTGTGGGTTCTGGTGCTGATTTTGACGCCTTTCACCTGTGAAATGTAGGAATGTAGGATGCTAGTGGCTCCATTAGAAGATTGAAAATTAGAGGGGAAAGGGGGCATCCCTGTCTAGTTCCATTTGAAATTGTAAATGGTGTGGACAGTGCTCCTGAGATATAAACTTGGGCTGATGGGTGAGTGTATAGGGCCATTATAGCTTGATATATAGAACCCTGAAAACCAAACTTTCCCAATACCTGTGCTAGAAATTGCCAATGTATCCTATCAAACGCCTGCTCTGCATCCAATTCTGGGAGCAGAGAAGGCGTTTGGTGTCTCCTATTGAGATGAATCACATTGATCACTCGTCTAGTAGCATCCGCCATCTGTCTTCCCCTGGTAAAACCCAACTGGTCAAGATCAACAAGGGAAGGCAGTATATTTACTAATCTCATTGCTATTAGCTTTGCATATATCTACACATCATTATTAAGCAAAGAAATAGGCCTGAAATTTTGTGGGAAATCAGGTTCCTTCCATGTCTTTGGCAAGGTCACAATCAAGGCCTTGAGGAAGAGGCAGCAATGGATAGATGCTTAGTCATAGCTGTGACTAAGCATCCATGCATGATGTGAAACACGTTAGCTGGTTTTCCCTGTTCTCTATGCACAAGATTTGACTGTTTTTGCATTGTAATCGTTTAAATAAATATGCCTTTAGTGGTGTGTGGCCGTCCAGGATTTTTTCCTTTCCTCCATAAATAGTAGTCGTAGATCGTTGTGGAGGTAAGTTAACTGCTCAGTCAGTGTCTGGGAGGAAAGTGTCATGTTTTGTTTTTCGAGTCTATTAATTTGTGAGATTAATGCCTCAGTATGCTGCTGCCTCTTTCTCTTACCCCGAGTTCTTTGTTGAATCAAAATGCCTCTTGTAAATGCCTTGTGAGCATTCCATATGGTGAAAGGATTTGGTACTGAATTCTTGTTAATCTCAAAGAACTCTGCAATTTGCTTAGCTATCTTATACCTGGTCAGATCATCATAGAAAAGCCTTGAATTGGCCCTCCATATTAAGGTAGGACTATGAGCGGTCGAACCCTCCACTGCCAGTCCCACCGATGCATAATCCTACCAGGTAATATTTTTAATTTTTTGCAGATTTGCATTTGAAGAGTGCCCATTTATCCACTGAAAACAGATCCTACTATACAATTTATTGTTTTTTGAAAAGAATGAGTAGTCCTGTTCATTAGCGTTGATGCATCTCCAGGCATCAAACAGCTCATAAGACCTCAATACCGCCTTCAATGACGGCGGGTTACGTTTAGGTTTGGAGGTGGAGTCTATTGTTGGGTACGGAGTAGTGTTAAAGTCCCCGCACATCACTAACAGTCCTTTTTGAACTTGGCATATTTTCCTCATAGTCCTGTGGAAAAACCTTATTTGTCTTGTATTAGGTGCATAGAGGTTTGCTACCGTATACGTAGTAGTAATAATTTCGCAGATCAAAATCAGAAATCGACCTTGCGGGTCGCATATGACCTCCAATGGTCGAAAAGTTACTGTGTCCCTCACTGCTATCAGCACCCTTTTTTTTTCGTTAGATGAAAGGGAATTTGGGGTGTAAGCATTTAGGAGGTGATTATTTCTGGAAGTGTGTTTCTTGAGCGCACAATAGGTCGCAATTATGTTAGGGCTTCCTTCCATAGGGATCTTCTTTTGGCCGGATGGTTGAGATCTTTGGCGTTTAAGTTAACCGTCATGTTGGATTAATGAGGTAATGCTAAATGTCGTGGTGTGGAAGTAAGTCACTTACTGTTTGTAGTAGCGTATTCTTCATCGAGTAGAGGAGTAGAGGCTGATGGATTCCTGGAGTCCATGTTGTCCTTGTAGATGTAGACTTATCCGGATCTGTATTTGGACATTCATTTGTGACTGTTTGAGTGGAAAGAAAAGAAATATTGGAACAGTAACTGAAGAAAACAATGGCAAAAAGCCTAATAACAGGGGAGGGTGGATGAGTGTGACACATAGTCACTCAGAGGTTTATTGGGGAGAGATTTGGTCTTTCAATCAGCAAACGAAAGAACAGTTCGGATCGGGGGAAGCTCCTCCTTAAATAAATGCATATGTAGCTATAACCCGGTTCCAGCTCAATTATGAGATTGTGCGTTCTTGTGATTCACTGTACGCCATTCAGATTCAGGGTTGGTATGGTTGCTAATTTGGCGTGGATGAGTAGATGGTCCGGGAATAATGGCCCACGCATTTAGTAGGGCTATGCCTTTGGCCATTGAATCAATCACATGCTCTGTACTGTCCTTAGTGACAATCAGCTTTGTTGGAAAACCCTATTTGTAGCTCAGCTTTTGATTTCTAAGGGCTTTGGTAATAGTGTTGAGATTCCTGCATTTTTGAAGAGTGTACTGTGATAGGTCCGCGTAAAATTGTAAGTCTGTATACGGAGATGGTATCTGTCCTCTCTGGCAGGACACTGCCATTAGTTTTTCTTTAGTATGATAAAAATGGAGTCTCAATGTGACATCTCTGGGTACGTTGGCAGAGATGTATGTGGATTTGGGAAGGCGGTGAATTCTATCCACAGTGAAATCAAGAGGGGACAAATCAGGTAGAACTGTGGTGAAAAGCTGGGAAACATATATGCGCAGATCTGATTGCAGGACAGATTCGGAAATACCCCTGAGATTTACATTATTCCTTCTGGATCTGTCCTCTATGTCCGCCGTTTTACCTCTAATCCCTTCAATGTCTTCCTCATTGCTTTCATTAGCATCAACCAGAGCATTAATTGTGGATGCATACTCCCCCATTTTAGTCTCTACATGAGTCATTCAATCTGAGACCGATTGCAAGTCCATACTAAATCTGCGTACACATGATACCATGTCTGAGTGCAGTGAACTTCTTAGTCAGACCAGCATTTCTTTGAGTACTGTGTCAAGCATGGGCTGGTAGTTAGTGGAAAATTGGTCTATGGAGTCTGGTAGCTCTCTAGTGTCATCCCCTGATTCATGGAGTGAGCTCACCCGTTGTTCTTCATCCACTGCATCCATCCTAAATCTTGTCTTTTCTGGGCTTCCAGAGGATGGTGTAGCTGGAGATGAATGCGTACCTTTAGGTGGGCTGCTCCTTTTCTGTGTTTTCCCCTTCTGAGATGGACGGTGATAGATCCCAGGGGCCGGTGTGGATGATTAGCCGGCGCCATTTTGCTTATGCCCTATGGAGAAGAACTCTGTTACTGAGCAGCCATCTCAGTCTCCGGCTAGCTCCGCCCCCTTTTAGGGCATTTATAAATCTCTCCATGTAGCCAGTCTTTTCACCCCTACTTACAGTAATGGCTGGCACCCCTGCATTTTATTAGATAATGCACAACTTTGCCCAGAAAATTGTTGCAATTAAAAATGTTTAGGTATTCTCATGTTCATTTATTTTGTGTTAGTATGACACAAAAATGTGGAGAAACAAAAAGCCAAATCTGACACATTTCACGCAAAACTCAGAAAATGGACTGGACAAAATTATTGGCATTCTCAATTTAATATTTGGAAGCACACACCTTGGGAAAAAATAACTGAAAAAAATTGCTTCCTGTAACCATCAATGAGTTTCTTACACCTCTCTGCTGGAATTTTGAACCACTCTTCTTTCGCCAACTACTGCAGGTCTCTCAGTTTGGGTTCCCATGGCTATTTTGAGATCTTCCCACGGGTGTTCTATGAGATTTAGATCTGGACTCATTGCTGGCCAGTTCAGTACTATCCAGCGCTTTGCCTTAAACCATTTCTGGGTGCTTTTGACAAATGACCTCTGACGGAGACCCAACTTTCTGACACTGGGCCCTACATTGCACCTCACAATTCTTTGGTAGTCTTCAGATTTCAGCAGCAAAGCAGCAAAACAACCCCAAAACATCGGTGAACCTCAACCATGTTTGACTGTAGGGACTGTATTCTTTTCTTTAAAGGTCTCATTTCTTTTTTTGAAAACAGAATGATGGGCTTTACCAAAAAGCTGTAATTTTGTTTCATCTGTCCACAGCACATTCTCCCCCAAATCATTTGGCTTCCTCAGGTAAGTTTTGGCAAACTCCAATCTGGCTTTTTTATGTTTCTGTGTCCTCCTGGGTCTCCTACCATAGCGTCCCTTTCCATTCAGATGGTGACTTAAAGTGTGAGATGACACAGTTGTACCCTGTCCCTGAAGGTCAGCTTGAATTTTTCTGGAACAATCCTTCATTGCAATCTTTGAAACATTTTTCTCTTTTGTTTATGTCCAGGGAGATTAGCTACAGTGTCATGGGCTGTAAACTTCTTTACAATGTTGCGCACAGAGGACACAGGAACATTAAAGTGGATGTAAACCCACTCTCATCCTTTCTAAAGTACTGCCATAGTGGTTATCTCCTCCTCCATGTAACCTTACTTGTCAAATGTCTCCCCTTTGTCTGTTTTGAGCCCCGAAAAACTGCAGTCGTGATGTTAGACTTACCGCCCACCTCTACACTCCCCTTGGCAAGGCAGCATCATGAGGATTCACAGGGGTGGCAGACCACGTTCTTTGAAGAAGCAGAGGGCTAACGGCCCCCATGTCACTCCTGTGCATGTGCACATACAAAGCCGTCTGCATTTGACTCAACCTTTCTATTGTGTGTCTCTATGTGCCACACGGTGCATGGAGAAAAGAAAGAGCAACAAAGAATTATCTGAAGATTTGAGAACAAAAATTTTGGAAAATCATGGACAAGGTTACAAATCCATCTCATGAGATCGTAAAGTGGATGTAAACCCCCAAAAAACTAATTAAGACTCATACCTGGTACAGCAGAGCATGTCATTTCATCTGTGCCCAGTCTTGCCACGAAGAGTTAGTGTGGATTTGAGAGAGCTGTGTGGTAGCTGCGAGAGGCAGAGACACGCTCGTGCATGAGATAAGGAAATCACCTGTCAGTCCCAGCAAGGGGGAAGAAATGGACACCTATTTGAACTAGTTGCTGGTGTGATTTCTATATTGTCCGCACCTGTTATATGTTAAAGTGAGTTTAATTACAAATTACAGGAACATCACAAACTTGGAATGCAACAATTTTAAGGGGGTGACAATAATTTTGTCCAGTCCATTTTTGGAGTTTTGAGTGGAATGTGGCAGATTTGGCTTTTTGTTTCTCCACTTTTTTTGTCATACCAATACAAAAAAAAAAATAAACAAACACGAGAATGCCTAAACATTTGTAATTGCAACAATTTTCTGGGCAAAGTGGTGCATTATCTGACAGAAATGCTCAAGCTTTTTTCAGCAAAAATCATGGACTGTGAAAAAGTCTTGGAGTACAGTACGGGACACTGGAATGTTTTTATATGACTGTTACCTTCAGGTGATTGGATACTAGCAAATAGAACAGTAAGATCCCTAATATAACCCCTTCCACTGACAGTTATCCTCAGTTTTGAGCCGTGGAGCGTAGATCGCTCCGGTTTCCTGTTTTTAAACACTGTTTTCGCTTTTAATGATTTTTATTAAATGTGAGTACCCATCAGTATTATTAATACATTTTTGGATATTTGTACGGTATCACACTATGGAGTCTCTTTCCTCTCTACATGTGGGTAACATCTATGAGGTTAACAGTGAGGAGAGCACTTACATCGCAGACAAAGAGGCACTTGGAGAACACAGGACAGGAAGTTTCCTCCCACTCCACAGGCTACACAGTGGCTCATACTGTGAAGGTGAAATACCTCCTTGTGGGGTGAATAATAGCGTTGAGTGCGTTTCTTATGGGGCACTGTTTTCCAAGAAGCACAGAACAATTTGAAGGAGCACATTGACACCAGTCATATATGTTGGATTTTTTTGCACAGAAATGTCACTTTGAATTGCAGGTTTTGCACAGGATTGTGTTTATTTTATTTTATTTTCGTTTGAACATAACAATATATATTATATATAAGCAGTTAGGAAGTTTACACAGTAGGATTTTTTTGTGGATTTTTGTGAATATACAAATATTTATTTTCTGTACTTTTATTGTCACTTTTTGCACTAAATGCACCTGTGACACACACCCCTAAAGTATTTAGAGGTTGTAGGTCACCTCTTAATAAGAGCAGCGCCATACCTATCCCCTCTTTTTCGCATGATGTCCACCAACTCCAACAGATCCCCCTGTTGCAAGGATACTATGATTGACCTGGCTGATTCCATACAATCTTTTGGATTCAAGGGAAGGCATTGAGGCACTTCAGTTCCAGGATAAGATGCTTTTGGAACCGTGAACAGGTTGGAGTGAAAACCCCGATCCTTCTCCTATGCAGGCACAGGAAAAATTACCCATGAGGTGAGCAGTTGCTCATAAGCACCATGCAGATACTCTAGTTTTTGTGGATATGAAGGTAGGTTTGTAGACAAGAATCCGGGAGGAGGGAGAGAGGGAAACTAGCTTGTACCCACTGGAGATGACATCCCTGACCCTGAGATCTGGAATCCAGGCATCTGAGAAAGCTGACAGATGTCCCCTAATTGAAGAAGTGAGGGTGCCTGTCACTGATTGGGGGGCTTAGAACTGTGTTTAGCCTGCTTGAGAGCCCAAGGCTTGTGGCAAAATGAGGTGCTGGGCTTAGACTTAGAGGAAGAAGTCTGGGAGAAACAAAAGGAACAGTTTCTAAACCCAGAAGAAAAGTATTTGTTCACAAGAGCTAAGGCTTTCTTTTTGCTAGACAAAAGTATGCTTTCTACCCTCGATTTTCTAACTAAAAGTCTGATAGACCAGCTGCCTCCTGCACCAGACTAAAAGTCTGGTAGACCAGCTGCCTCCTGCGCCGTCCAGTCCCCTCCCCTAGGGGAGAGGACTGGACGGTGCAGGAGACGGCTGGTCTACCTTATGGAGTAGGAGCACACGATCTCATCCACGGCTTGGCGCTATTAAGGCACGCTATAGACCGGTGCACTAACGCACCAGACATATGTGAGTACCCTATAATAGGGCTTTATTTGCAGTAAATAAAATCTTTTAAAACGATATCACACTATGGAGTTTCTTTTTGATATTTATATGTGAGGAGGCTACATCTTTGAGCAGTGTTTGGACCTTGCAACCTGACCTGGAATCCGTTTTGATGATACATAAGCGTGTATTGACCAAACTTAATTGCGAGTCACACGCTCCGAGGTGAGCAGCCATTACCTTGGGGTGGGGAGCACCTGAGTGTAATCACAGCTGCAGATCGCTATATTGACAGTCGCCTATCAAGTCACGTTTAATATTGCTGTATTATAGAAAACTGAAAACTAATCCTGGTTGGTCAGAGTATCAGAGACTTAGATGCACATGAGCACTTTATGTATCACTTTTGTATTAATATTTATATTTTATGAAATGTGTGTATATTCATGCTATATGATGTTGAAAGCTGAATGATGACTTTAGTCGCTTATATATTATTATTATATTCTTGGATTTGATTTTATAGGCACATCACTTTAGATAACAATTTTCTTTTTAAGGTTTTTGCTGCAGGTTCAGCAGATCATTAAGGGGATAGCGCAGCACATGATTTATTTATCTATCTGTGATTCTCACACGTTAGTATGGGACATGATTAGTGCTAGCAGCTTTCATTATATACATTGTCATATATACATATATAAAAATAAAGAGGGTATACACTGCGCTAAATACAAACAAAGGTGCAGAGCAGCTACATACAGGGTGACAAAAACCGTAAATCATATAAAGAAAAGAAAAATGTAGCGCATAAAATGTGCAGAAAATATTAAGGTCAATATAATGACTGACAAACAAATGTCCAAAAGTGATTCAAACGTTGATATTAAACTTAAAAGTCTCTAAAAGATGGTAAATGGAATCCAGTGAATGGAATGAAACAGCATGGGATATCCCCCTAGGAAAGGTATATGGATGTAAGAAGACAAATATTCCAAACGGATGTATCATCAGATCTTCCCCAACACTGTATCTCGTAACTGCATACAACTTAGTGAAGATGGTGTGTAAGAAACTCTTACCAGAAATGGTGGACTCACTTGTCAGCGACAGAGAGTCATACGAGCGGGTTGCCTCTGTGGGCCTGAAACACGGACATCACAGCTCTGCGAACCTTCTGGGTCAAACTCTGTGTGGATCTCCCGGGGCTGCCAGGTGGGTCCTCCCAAAGGATGGTCAGGTTGCGAATCAGAGGGAATGGTGCTTCACGTGAAAACTTGGGGTGAAGACAGGTTTGGTCTCTCAAAGGGTATGTGGAGAAAAAACAAACAGGCTCCACATGGCGTAGATAAACAAGGTGGGATTTTTATTGCTAAAAAACCAGGCAATAGTAAAATGTGATCACAAGATATAATATAGATATATGGGCGCTTTCAGCATCCTTCTTGTTGCCCACATTTTGTTTTTATATCTTGTGATCACATTTTACTATTGCCTGGTTTTTTAGCAATAAAAATCCCACCTTGTTTATCTACGCCATGTGGAGCCTGTTTGTTTTTTCTCCACATACCCTTTGAGAGACCAAACCTGTCTTCACCCCAAGTTTTCACGTGAAGCACCATTCCCTCTGATTCGCAACCTGGCCATCCTTTGGGAGGACCCACCTGGCAGCCCCGGGAGATCCACACAGAGTTTGACCCAGAAGGTTCGCAGAGCTGTGATGTCCGTGTTTCAGGCCCACAGAGGCAACCCGCTCGTATGACTCTCTGTCGCTGACAAGTGAGTCCACCATTTCTGGTAAGAGTTTCTTACACACCATCTTCACTAAGTTGTATGCAGTTACGAGATACAGTGTTGGGGAAGATCTGATGATACATCCGTTTGGAATATTTGTCTTCTTACATCCATATACCTTTCCTAGGGGGATATCCCATGCTGTTTCATTCCATTCACTGGATTCCATTTACCATCTTTTAGAGACTTTTAAGTTTAATATCAACGTTTGAATCACTTTTGGACATTTGTTTGTCAGTCATTATATTGACCTTAATATTTTCTGCACATTTTATGCGCTACATATATACATATATACATGTCATTGTATACTATTATAAGATAGGGGAACTTTGATTCGGTAGCTCGCAAGACCTTTACTATTTTTTTGTTTAACAGTACTGGAGAGGAAGAAAATGCAGAATAAGGATAAATGCCTTTGCTGTCCATTCTCCATCCAACCCATCAGGGTACTCACAATAGTGTGGTAAGGGGAGGGTTAAAATTGCCCTAAAGGAGTTAATATAGGCATCCCACAGTAGTAATGTGCTATCCTGAGGAAAAAATTAGACTGCAAAAAACACTGTTAACAGTGACCATGAACTTGTTTATAAACAAAAGAAAGGTTGTAAAAAATTGTTCAATACCAGTGTTTTACAGATTATGCTAACTAAGCAGGGCAAATAACTTCACAATAGGATATGGCAACTTTACAATTCCTAGTTAAAATAGAGGGGTGGGCAGCTATATGGCAAATGAGGTTCAATGTAGGAAAATGTAAAATAATGCACTTGGGAGCAAAAAATATCCATGCATGTTATACGCTAGGGGGAGAACCTCTGGGGAAACCAAGGAAGGAAAAAGGATCTGGGGGTCCAAGTAGATTCAGCAATCACATGCAATGCCAAGCTGCAGCAAGCAGGGCCAGCAGACTGTTAGCATGCATTAAAAAGGGTAATTACTCAAGCAATAGAACTATAATCCACAGTAGCTAAGTGGTTATCACTTCTGCCTGACAACATTAGGGTCATTGTTTGGAATCCCAACCATGGCGCTCAACCTGCCTGGAGTTGCATGTTCTCCCTGTGTCTGTGTGGATTTCCTCCCACAGTCCAAAGACATGCTGGTAGGTTATTTGGCACCTCTCTGAGTTGGTCCTTGTTCTGAGTGTGTCTAAAAAGTTTAGTGAATGGTATCAGAAAACAAAAACAGAAGATACAAACAAATTACCTTTATTGGCCTTCAAAATAATCAACATCCTTCACAACACACTTTTGTCAATGTTAATAAAGTTTCTGGAAACTGTCAGCAAAGGCCTCTTTAGAAATGGATTGCAGAACCACTGTCACACATCCTTGGATTGCCACCATGCCCACAAAATGTGCGATCAACATTGTCTTGACCTTGAACCTTTGCAGGCAACTTTTTGGGTCGCAGGGAAGATGGTGAATACCATTCCATCGATTGCGGATTGGATTCCGGATTGAACTGGTAGCACTAGGTCTTATCCTCTGTGACAATGGTTCACAGTAAGGATGGATCCTGCTCACACATGGTAATGACATTTCCAGAGCTTTCCATCCGTCCATCTGTCTGTTTCCATCTGTTTTATTTCCTGTTCATATTTCTGCTTGTGTGGCACAGATCTTTGGCTTGCCCAAATCTTCGTGGACAATGGTGCGTACCGTGTCCTTGCTAATGCCCAATTCCTCCGCCATCAATCGTAGAGTCAGTCACCAATCTCGTGCCAGCATTTTTCTCACTCGCTTGTTCATGTCTGGGGTTCTTCTTGTCGACAGCCAATCCAAATATGGCTCATCCCCAGTCTTTTCCTTCCCGTCGTGAAAGCATTTGAACGTAAACACATTTTCTGCTCATGATTTCCGTCCTGCACACTTCCACCAACATTTCATGTGTCTCCGTTGCCATTTTCCCCAATTTGTAGCAGAACGTTATATTCACCCAATGCTCCATTGCACTGTGACCCTACCTCTAACACTGACTACGTTCGACTGCCCGCAGCGGGTTTACCTTGATTGTCACTTGTACACCATGTTAGGTGGTGCTTCTGTCCGTGTCTCTGGATAGCCATGTGCATGCCAGCGCACCTGGCCCATGATGCTGTTGAGATATTGCACCATACACCAAACTTTTTAGACACACCTTGTACGAATTAGTTAGGGACCTTAGATTGTAAGCTCCTTAAGGGCTGGAACTGCTGTGAATGTACAATATAAATGCAAAGTGCTGCGTAAATTGTTGGCGCTATATACACACACTGGCCACTTTTTTAGGTACACTTTGCTAGTACCGGGTTGGACCCCCCTTTTGCCTTGACATGATAGCATCACACAGTTGCTGCAGATTTGTCGACTGCACATCTATGATGCAAATCTCCTGTTCCACCACATCACAAAGGTGTTCCATTGGATTGAGATCTGAGATCTGTTGACTGTGGAGGCTATTGGAGTACAGTGAACTTATTGTCATTTTCAAGAAACCAGTTTTAGATGATTTGATCTTTGTGACATGGTGCATTATCCTGCTGGAAGTAGCCATCAGGAGATGGGTACACTGTAGTCATAAAGGAATGAAGAATACTCAGGTAGACAGTACCTCCACACCATTATACCACCACCACCAACCTGAACTGTTGATACAAGGCAGGATGGATCCATGCTTTCATGTTGTTTACGCCAAATTCTGACCCAACCATCTGAAAGATGCAGATAAAATCGAGACTCATCAGACCAGGAAATGTTTTTCCAATCTTCTATTGTCCAATTTTGGTGAGCCTGTGCAAACTGTAGCCTCAGTTTCCTGTTCTTAGCTGGCACCCGGTGTGGTCTTCTTTTGCTGTAGCCCATCTGCTTCAAAGTTCGATGTGTTGTGCATTTAGAGATGGTATTCTGCATACCTTAGTTGTAACGAGTGGTTATTTGAGTTACTGTTGCCTTTCTAACATCTCAAACCAGTCTGCCCATTCTCCTCTGACATCATTAAGGCATTTTCATCCACACAACTGCTGCTCACTGGATATTTTCTCTTTTCCGCACCATTCTTTGCAAACCCTAGAGATGGTTGTGGATAAAAAACCCAGTAGATCAGCAGTTTCTGAAATACTCAGACCAGCCCTTCTGGCACCAACAACCATGCCACGTTCAAAGTCACTTAAATACCCTTTTTCTCAAATTGTCTTCCAGGACTGCCCTTGAGATGTAGAGCTCCTACCCCCGGCACAGGAAACACATTAACCCAACAACTTAAAAGGCAGTGCTCCAGGCCCACATTTCAGTATTAGTGTTTTCTCGGTAAGGATAGGTTGCATGTGAGAGGAACCTGAAGGAACTCTAGGTCTCAGGGGTTGGCCAATGGAGCTTCCTAAAAAAATTTCAGCTGTTAGTTTCCTCTGCCTGGCATGATCCCTACCTGGGGAAGTGGAGTCGGGCTGTGCCCCTGCCTGCCTTCAGCCCTCAAAAAGAGAGGAGGACTGCTGAATACTGGCTGCCAGCCCCCTCTTGTGGATGTTGGCTGGATTGGCATTCCCTACTGGGTGCGGAGCATGTTGAGCGTGTCACTTCCTGAGGGGGCGGAGTAGGTGCTCCATGCTGGTTTGCTGGTTAGGGCGGACATTGCATAGGCATTAAGAGGAAGTTTCCCTTTGAGGAGGGATGTGCTGGCCATACTGACGTCATCAGCAGGCGCTGGAGGCTTGTGGTTCTGGCCTCATTAGCGGCGCAGGTGGCGGGAATAGCAGGCTTGGAAAAAAATAGTGGCTTGAAAAAAAAAACATCCAGCGGTTTACCACCACTTTAATGTCTTTCCTCCAGTGACTCAGTTCCTGCTAACAGTGTGAATGATGGGCGATAAGCCCTCTCACCAGTCTCTGGAGTGCAGTTGCAAGCTTTCTCTGTACAATCAAGGCCCTTCTCTCTCTCCTGCTAGGATGCCTCCAAGGTCCAGCTGTGGGAAGCAGAAGGTGAGAGGACAATCTGGTTTCTCTGCGGCAATGGTGATTGTACTATCTCTGTGGTCCGTGCCGTGTGGGCCAGGGTGTCTCTCTTACTGGGCCACTGGCTCAGTCCTGCTGATCAGGCATCTCAGCAGTCTGTCAGCAGGCAGCAGATGTTCCCATGGCACCAAGAGAGCAAAGTTTCCTGGGCAGTTTGGTAAAAGCCCTCACACCAGTTCTGCTGCTTGGTGTCTCTCTGGAACTGTAGTTTAAAAAGTCCATTGGCTCAAACAACTCCCATAATTATCAGCACTCTGCATAGAAGTCTATAGGCTGGCTTGGCTATGGCTCTACCCCTGCTTGTTGGAGGGTATAGTGCAGCATAAAATCAACATCACAGCAGAGCTGGTTACATACTGCCCCCATAAAAAATCTTTGGCCCTCAAAGATGGGAAAAAGTCAGTGAAACACATAGCATCTATAGCATCTATTAACTTAGCTTAAGCAAATGACTAAATATACACAAAGGTTAACATGCACACCGACCTAAATAATTCATTAACAACTGAATTCAATAAGAGAGCCTTCCAACAACCACCAGGAGTCCATTAATGTGTAGATGGATCACCTAGGTGTGTCAGAGGGTAAGGGTAGGTTGCCTCCTATCAAAACTTGTAGTTAGGACGGTTGGCTTGTCATTAGTCTGTTGAGTAGTGTAAATGATTTCTTCTGCACTTTCTCCCAGCATGTATGTCTTTTAGGGAGCTGAATGGCTCCTTTTGTTTGCAGTCCCAGATTTTCAGTAGCTTGAGCTTTATCTGTTTCTGTTATTGACTTTTTGTGTGTTGAGTCAGTCTTTATGTCTTCTGCTGTAGGTGGCATGGCAGGGACCTCTGGGGACTCTAATGGTTTGTTCCCTTTGCTAGGAAAGGTGTAGTGGTCTCTTCGGATGGCGAGGGCCACACTTAGTCTATGCCCATCTCTTCTTTACTGTGTTAGTCAGCTGTGTTTAAAATGATGTCTGGAGACCAAGTTGGTGGACAGGGTCTGCAAGAAACCATAGGAGGACATCTGAACTGCTGCCACTATGGGCAATAAATAGTTACATTGTTACATAGTAGGTGAGGTTGAAAAAAGACACAAGTCCATCAAGTCCAACCTATGTGTGTGATTATATGTCAGTATTACATTGTATATCCCTTCATGTTGTGGTCGTTCAGGTGCTTATCTAATAGTTTTTTGAAACTATCGATGCTCCCTGCTGAAACCACTGCCTGTGGAAGGGAATTCCACATCCTTGCCGGTCTTACAGTAAAGAACCCTCTGTGCAGTTTAAGGTTAAACCTCTTTTCTTCTAATTTTAATGAGTGGCCACATGTCTTATTAAACTCCCCTCTGCGGAAAAGTTTCATCCCTATTGTGGGGTCACCAGTATGGTATTTGTAAATTGAAATTATATCCCCTCTTAAGCGTCTCTTCTCCAGTGCTCATAACCTTTCTTCATAACTAATATCCTCCAGTTCCTTTATTAGCTTTGTTGCCCTTCTCTGTACTCGCTCCATTTCCAGTACATCCTTCCTGAGGACTGGTGCCCAGAACTGGACAGCATACTCCAGGTGTGGCCGGACCAGAGTCTTGTAGAGTGGGAGAATTATCACTTTATCTCTTGAGTTAATCCCCTTTTTAATGCATGCCAATATTCTGTTTGATTTGTTAGCAGCAGCTTGGCATTGCATGCCATTGCTGAGCCTATCATCTACTAAGACCCCCAGGTCCTTTTCCATCCTTGATTCCCCCAGAGGTTCTCTCCCCAGTGAGTTGATTGCATTCATATTTTTGCGACCCAAATGCATTATTTTACATTTTTCCACATTAAACCTCATTTGCCATGTAGTTGCCCACCCCATTAATTTGTTCAGATCTTCTTGCAAGGTTTCCACATCCTGCGGAGAAGTTATTCACCTGCTTAGCATCGTCTGCAAATACAGAGATTTACCCCATCTTCCAGGTCTTTTATGAACAAATAAAATAGGATTGATCCCAGCACAGAACCCTGGGGGACCCCACTTTCCACCCCTGACCATTCTAAGTACTCCCCATTTATCACCACCCTCTCAACTCACCCTTGTAGCCAGTTTTCAATCCATGTACTCGCCCTATGGTCCATGCCAACAGACCTTATTTTGTACAGTAAACGTTTATGGGAAACTGTGTCAAATGCTTTTGCAAAATCCAGATACACCGCGTTTACGGGCCTTCCTTTATCTAGATGGCAGCTCACCTCCTCGTGGAAGGTTAGTAGATTGGTTTGACAAGAACGATTCTTCATGAATCCATGCTGATTACTGCTAATGATATTGTTTTCATTACTAAAATCTTGTATATAGTCCCTTATCATCCCCTCCAAGAGCTTGCATACTATTGATGTTAGGCTAACTGGTCTGTAATTCCCAGGGATATATTTTGTCCCTTTTTTAAATATTGGTGCTACATTGGCTTTTCTCAAATCAGCTGGCACCATTCCAGTCAGTAGACTATCAGTAAAATTAGGAACAATGGTCTGGCAATTACTTGACCGAGTTGACTTATTAATGTTAAGTTTTCCAAATCTTTTTCCAATTCTGTCCCCTGTTAGCCATGGGGGTGCTTCCTGAGATGAGGATAAACACTGCAGTTTTGGTTACTGAAGCCCCCCTATTCCCTCCTGCAGACTGAGGAGAAGAATTCAATTCCTTCACCATCTCTCCATCCTTAGTAACCAGATTCCCTTCATCATTCTTTTTGGGGCCAATAAGGTCTGTCCTCCCTCTTTTACTGTTTATAAACTTAAACAATTTCTTGGGATTTTTTTTGCTCTCCTCCATGTGTCCTTCATGTTCTTAGCCGCCCTAATTGCACCCTTACATTTCTTGTTGCATTCTTTGTAAAGTCTAAATGCTGATGATTTCTTGAAGGCCTTCTCCTTTTTTGTTTTTTTATGCATTTTTACATTGGAGTTAAGCCATGCAGGACTTTTGTTCGCTCTTTTAAATTTATTTCCCAATGGGTTGCACTGGATAATGCCCTTATTTATTATGCTCTTAAAGCAAACCCATCTCTCCTCCATGTTTTTGTTCCTAAGATTTTATCCCAAGCTAGCTAGGTTTGTAGTTTAGGGAAGTTGGCTCTTTAGAAATTCAGTGTCTTTGCATTCCCGTTTATGTTTCCTATTTGTGTGATTTATACTGAACCTAGTTGACCTGTGATCACGGTTTCCTAAATTGCCCCTTATTTCCACATCCGTGATGAGGTCTGTATTGTTGGTAATCAGTAGGTCCAGTAACGCTTTGTTTCTAGTTGGCGCGTCTACCATCTGACCCATGAAATTCTCCTGGAAGACATTTAGGAACTGGCGAGCCTTAGATGAATGCGTGGTTCCTTCTGCCCAATCTATGCCTGGATAATTAAAATCCCCCATTATGATGACACTTCCCATCCTTGCTGCTAATCCAAATTGTGATAGGAGGTCCGTCTCCCCCTCCTCCCTCAGGTTAGGGGGCCTATAGCATACTCCCAGTATCATTTTTACCTTAGTTTCATCTCTTTAGAGCTCTATCCATAAGGATTCCACCTCCTCCCTAGCTCCCTTAGTGATGTCATCTCTCACATTAACTTGTACACTATTCTTGATATACAGGCATACCCCTCCCCCTTTTTTACCCTCTCTATCCCTGCTATAAAGGGAATACCCTTGAATGGTTGCAAGCCAACCAAGTCTCTGAAATTCCCACAAAATCTAAATCCTCCTCGTACAACAGTATCTCTACTTCTCCCATCTTGTCCTGCCAGGCTCCTGGCATTGGTGAACATGCCACGTAGTTTCAAAAAAGGGGGGATTTGGGACTTTAAATGAGGCACATATGTGGTGTGTCTCCATCCCTACACATATAAATAACAAAGGGTAGGTGGACTTTAAATAAGGTTGCTGACATTGTGGAGGTATATTGGAAAAATGTATTGATCATAAAAAGAGGTATAAAAATATGATGATGTTAAAGACCACATTAACAGTAGGTATATACATTAATATGTAATCCACCCACACATCTACATGCTCGTGTGGCATGGACAAAAAGATACATGAGTATATATCGGCTCTAAAACAATTGCATTGCATGAATTCATATAAGTACATATAACATATGAGCAGCATTAGTGACAGAGTATGAATATAGAGGACATTAGAACCCTACTTAATAGATGGATGAAATTGAAATTGATAAGTCTATTGCAGACACGTATCAGCATCACATGAGACCGACGCGTTTCATGTAAGAACAATCTTCAGGGGCGGATGCTCGAATATATCTATAGGGTGTAAAAGAATAAAATGAGTCTAATTGTAACTAAAAATATCAGGAAAAGGCATGTTGGCCCATCCTGGTTACTTACATAGGGTCCAATAGGATGAAATCCGGCGACCATAAGGTCAAAGCTCCACAAACTGTCACTCCCGGGTGCTGAGGTAATATCGAGCCGTGTGCAGCAAGGCGTACATACAGAATCTCCTCAAGATCACACGACACAAGTTGCTTATTCATAGGAAGCACAGAGTAGACCAGTGATGACTGCCTAAAAGTGAATGAAGAGGTAATGTCAGTGTGTTGATGGTAAAAATGAGTCTGAATGGAAATAATGAATGTGAGTAAACATGACGATGATAAGTGAGAAAGTGAGTGTGTGAACTATGAGGAATGGACAAAAAAGCATGAGAAAGAGTGAAAGGAGAAAAAAGAAGAAAAAGGCCACTGAACAAAACAAACAAACCCAAATGGTCAAAAACAAGAAGAAAAATGACAAAGCATTGGGTAACGTGGCATAGTAAGGATCATATATCTGTGGCAAGAAGGAGTGTGGCATCTTCAAATGAGAACAAGACTACAAGACTGTGTCAGGGGAGGAAAACATACATATAGGCCCTGTACATGTGCACGGCGGCACGTACCAGCGTCACGCTAGCACAGCGTGGACAGGGAGGGGCTCCAACACAGGCAGTAAACACCGCCCGCGGCAGACACCCTTGTTTCCCAGCCACGATGGCCAAGATGGAGATCACGTGTTCTGCGTGATGAGGCCAAGAGTGACATCACACAGGAGGCAGGATGCGTGGCTCCGATGTGCTGTGAGTGCCCACCCACTGCCCTACACAGCTCCCCGCCCCAAACAGGGTGAGAGGGAGGGGGCAACACGCAGCGCGCATCGCAGCTCCGGGCACAAGCAAAAAGGGGACCCTGGATGACAGAGGCTGCAAACTACCCTAAAAAAATTAAAAGCACTGTGCAATTGTGCTGCAAAATCTCATGGACACACTTGTGATTGTGTCCAGAGTGTGCAAGAACCGGACATGGTACATTACCACTGTAAGGTACCTGTGATAGGCAGTGTCCGAAGTGGAGCTTGTGTGCTGAGGATTCAGGAGAAAACTTAGGCAGAACAGGACGGAAACAGATCAGGCAAGTGGTACACGATCGAAATCCAGAGATTGGTCAGGCAAGCAAAGGTCATACACAAGCTGGCGGTGAAGTACAAAATCAGCCGGCTAGAGAGTAGTCAGGAATTCAGGCAGAAGTTCAAACACGGTATTCAGAGTCAAAAAGCAGTCAAAACACCCAGGAAGCTAGTCCAAACAAACGGGCACTGAGAGATAGGAAGTGCTGCTATTTATGGGCTGCTTTGATTGTAGATTGTCCACAGCTGGCAGCAGGTGGGGCTAGTGTGTCCAAGGTAATGCATCAAACTAAGAGAACATAGCTATAACTCCAGAGCTCCTCTGTGGCACAACAAGTAAGACTGCAGCTGTGGTACCAGGAACATCCCGATTCAAATACACCCAGGTACATGACAACCTCCCAGGACCTGCAAACCTCTCACTGGGGTGGCAGGGGAACATTGCCCACCCAGTCAGCAACCTCAATCCCTATTGTATAGAAAAAAGGGGGTGATTTGGGACTTTAAATGAGGCACATATGTGGTGTGCCTCCATCCCTAAAAAAAGATTGGAAAAAGTATAAATTTATTGATCATAAAAAGATGAAAAAAAGATAAGATAAAAGCATGACAATGTTAAAGACCACATTAACAGTAGGTATATACATGCTTTTATACATCTTTTTATGATCAATACATTTGTACTTTTTCCAATATACCTCCACAATGTCAGCAACCTCATTTAAAGTCCCACCTACCCTTTGTTATTTATATGTGTTAGGGATGGAGGCACACCACATATGTGCCTCATTTAAAGTCCCAAATTCCACCCTTTTTTTCTATACAATAGGAATGGAGGTTGCTGACTGGGTGGACAGTGTTCCCTTGCCGCCCCAGTGAGAGGTTTGCAAGTCCTGGGTGGTAATGTACCATGTCCGGTTCTTGCAAACTCTGGAAACAATCACAAATGTGTCCATGAGATTTTGCAACACAATTGCGCAGTACTATTCATTTTTTGAGGGTAGTTTGCAGCCTCTTATCCAGGGTCCCCTTTTTGCTTGTGCCCGGGAGCTGCGATGCGCTCTGCATGTCGCCCCCTCCCCCTCCCTCTCACCCTATTTGGGGCGGAGAGCTGTGTGGGGCAGCGGGTGGGCACCACACATCCTGCCTCGCGCATTACGTCACTCTTGACGTCATCACGCAGAGCACATGATCTCCATCTTAGTCGTCATGGCTGGGAAACATGGGCGTCTGCCGCGGGCGGTGTTTACCGCCTGTGTTGGAGCCCCTCCCTGTCCACGATGTGCTAGCGTGACGCTGGTACATGCCGCCGTGCACGTGTGCGGGGCCTATATGTATGTTTTCCTCCCCTGACACAGTCTTGCTTCTCATTTGAAGATGCCACACTTCTTCTTGCCACACATGTACGATCCTTACTAGGCCATGTTACACATTGCCTTGTCATTTTTCTTCTTGTTTTTGACCATGTGGGTTTGTTTGTTTTGTTCAGTGGCCTTTTTCTTCTTTTTTCTCCTTTCACTCTCTCTCATGCTTTTTTGTCCATTCATCACAGTTCACACACTCACTTTCTCACTTATCGTCATGTTCACTCACATTCATTATTTCCATTCAGACTCATTTTTACCATCAACAAACAGACATTACGCTCTTCATTCACTTTTAGGCAGTCATCACTGGTCTACTCTGTGCTTCCTTTAAATAAGCAACTTGTGTCGTGTGATCTAGGGATTCTGTATGTACGCCTTGCTGCATGCGGCTCGATATTACCTCAGCTCCTGGGAGTGACAGTTTGTGGGGCCTTGACCTTATGGTCGCCGCATTTCATCCTATTGGATCCTATGTAAGTACTCAGGATGGGCCAACGTGCCTTTTCCTGATATCTTTAGTTACAACTAGAGTAATTTTATTCTATTACACCCTATAGATATACTCGAGCATCCGCCCCTGAAGAGTGTTCTTACACGAAACACATCAGGCCCATGTGATGCTGATACATGTCTGCAATAGACTTATCAATTTCGATTTCATCCATCTATTAATTATGGTTCTAATGTCTTCTATATTCTTACTCTGTCTCTAGTGATACTCATATGTTATATGTACTTACAGTCAGGTCCATAAATATTGGGACATCGACACAATTCTAATCTTTTTGGCTCTATACACCACCAGAAGGGATTTGAAATGAAACAAACAAGATGTGCTTTAACTGCAGACTTTCAGCTTTAATTTGAGGGTATTTGCATCCAAATTAGGTGAACGGTGTAGGAATTACAACGGTTTGTATATGTGCCTCTCACTTTTTAAGGGACCAAAAGTAATGGGACTATTGGCTGCTCAGCTGTTCCATGGCCAGGTGTGTGTTATTCCCTCATTATCCCATTTACAAGGAGCAGATAAAAGGTCCAGAGTTCATTTCAAGTGTGCTATTTGCATTTGGAATCTGTTGCTGTCAACTCTCAATATGAGATCCAAAGAGCTGTCACTATCAGTGAAGCAAGCCCTCATTAGGCTAAAAAAAAAAACAAAACAAACCCATCAGAGAGATAGCAAAAACATTAGGTGTGGCCAAATCAACTGTTTGGAACATCCTTAAAAAGAAAGAACACCCCGGTGAGCTCAGCAACACCAAAAGACTTGGAAGACCACGGAAAACAACTGTGGTGGATGACCGAAGAATTCTTTGCCTGAATAAGAAAACACCCTTCACAACAGTTGACCAGATCAAGAACACTCTCCAGGAGGTAGGTGCATGTGTGTCAAAGTCAACTTCACCAGTGAATACAGAGGGTTCACCACAAGATGTAAACCATTGGTGAGCCTCTAAAACAGGAAGGCCATATTAGAGTTTGCCAAACAACATCTAAAAAAGCCTTTACAGTTCTGGAACAACATCCTATGGACAGATGAGACCAAGATCAACTTGTACCAGAGTGATGGGAGGAGAAGAGTATGGAGAAGGAAAGGAACTGCTCATGATCCAAAGCATACCACCTCATCAATGAAGCATGGTGGTGGTAGTGTCATGGCGTGGGCATGTATGGCTGCCAATGGAACTGGTTCTCTTGTACTTATTGATGATGTGACTGCTGACAAAAGCAGCAGGATGCATTCTGAAGTGTTTTGGGCAATATTATCTGCTCATATTCAGCAAAATGCTTCAGAACTCATTGGACGGCGCTTCACAGTGCAGATAGACAATGACCCGAAGCATACTGTGAAAGCAACCAAAGAGTTTTTTAAGGGAAAGAAGTGGAATGTTATGCAATGGCCAAGTCAATCACCTGACCTGAATCCGATTGAGCATGAATTTCACTTGGTGAAGACAAAACTGAAGGGAAAATGCCCCAAGAACAAGCAGGAACTAAAGACAGTTGCAGTAGAGGCCTGGCAGAGCATCACCAGGGATGAAACCCAGTGTATGGTGATGTCTATGCGTTCCAGGCTTCAGGCTGTAATTGACTGCAAAGGATTTGCAACCAAGTATTAAAAAGTGAAAGTTTGATGGATGGATGATTGTTAATCTGTCCCATTACTTTTGGTCCCTTAAAAAGTGAGAGGCACATATACAAACTGTTGTAATTCCTACACCGTTCACCTGATTTGGATGTAAATACCCTCAAATTAAAGCTGAAAGTCTGCAGTTAAAGAACATCTTGTTAGTTTAATTTCAAATCCATTGTGGTGGTGTATAGAGCCAAAAGGATTAGAATTGTGTCGCTGTCCCAATATTTATGGACCTGGCTGTATAAGAATTCATGCAATGCAATTGTTTAGAGCTGATATATACTCATGTATCTTTTTGTCCATGCCACACGAGCATGTAGATGTGTGGGTGGATTACATATTAATGTATATACCTACTGTTAATGTGGTCTTTAACATCCTCATGCTTTTATATCTTTTTATGATCAATAAATTTGTACTTTTTCCAATATACCTCCACAATGTCAGCAACCTCATTTAAAGTCCCACCTACCCTTTGTTATTTATATGCCACGTAGTTTAGACCAGTCTTGGTGCTTGATCTTTAATAGGCCCATCTTCCTTTCTAGGTGAATATGATAGATTGGCAGTCTGGGCAGCCGTCAAAGTTCTTTTTGTTCTCATTGCCCCAGGCATCTGAGGCCCCCAGAGCTTTTTTATACATTGATTCAAGCTCTTTATTTGGTCATCTAGATATTCTGTGTAAGTTATTAAATCTAGGTAAGTACCAAAGGCCAGATCGACAGGTAATTAACAGCACGTACGGTGAATAGCCTGTGGCATAATTTTCGGTGCCACTATAAGTATGCACTATAGCTGCAATGTGTCTGTTCCAATGTTATTTCTTTTTGACAGAGATATCCAGAAGAGTGTGATTGAATCCTTTTGTCTGGGGGTCCCCTTGGAGGTGACAGGGGGTTGTCCTTGATTTCCAAATACTGAGCAGATTTAACAGTCTTTTAACAAGCTTACTCTTGAAGTCTTTTCCCTGATCAGAATGAATATACTGAGGCAGGCCATAGTGGACAAAGAACTTTTCCACAAGAATTTTGGCTACAGTTGAGGCCTGTTGGTTTTTGGTTGGGAACGCCTGGGTGTACCTAGTAAAGTGTTCAGTTACTACCAGGACATTTCCTTGCACACCAATCCCATTGGTCCTTGACTTTGGAGGTTGCCCATAGCGGCAGCTCTGGTTAGCAGAATCTTCCTCTGAATGCATTTTAAGCAAGAATGACAGTAGCCTTCAAATTCAGCTCACATACAAGGCCAATAAAACTAATCTTTACCTAGCTTAAAAGTCCTAGATGGCCATTCTCATCATGCAAAGCTGTTAATATGGTCTCTCTATGTTTTCCTGGTAGGAACAACTGCTTTCTGTCTTCATGGTTGTCTGAGGGGCCCCTTTAGTAGACCACTCGGCCTCTAGACTGCAATTGATTCCACTCCCAGTGGACTAGTTGTGCTTTTTTCAGAGTAGTTGTTAGTAGCTTGTCTGGGTTTTGACTTTCTAGAGCCCCCAGGGTTAGATTGCAGAGGGCATGTTCTTGTTGCTCTGTCCTTAGATCCTTCTTTGACAACCTGGGCAGGCCTTCATCTCTTATTTGGGAGAGGTCACAGTAATATTTAGGATGCCAGCTCTGGTGATTCTAACAACACCTTTCACCCCTTTGGCTCGGCACTTCACTCCTTGGCACAGGGCTTGTACTGTTAGTTGGGTCCAGCTTTCTGGGGAGATTTCCAGACTATAAAGCTTTCTGGAGAGAGCATCGGCTTCCCTGTTTCTGACTCTGGAGTGAATTGGAACCCAGACAGAGCAACCAACCACTGGTGCCCAATGGCATCCAACTTGGCCGAGTTCATAAGTATACAAAAGAAACAAAAAAAAGTGTGCCATCCCTAAATATAGTCACACAATCAAACCTTATGCATGTCCCAAAAAGGACAATGACTATTAGTTAATCAAGAGAATTGTGCAACAATAATAAGCTGAATCGACCTTGACTTTAAATCAATACAGAAAATATCCAATGTTCTGTGCAAAAAAAAAAACAAAAAACAAAATATGCTATATTAAAAAAAAATAATAATAATAATAATCAGGTATACAACCCTGCTCAAAATATTTAATGTGCAAAAAAAAAAAAAAAAAACTGACAAGGATGTACACTAATTATTGGTTTTATGTGAGCAGTGAAAAATCTTAATGTGCAAAATATGCAAGGTAAACAATTAAATTAAAAATAAATGCATTTATAATTTCTAATACAGTTCATTTAAATCCTATCCAGTCCATCCAAGTGCTCTTAGACAAGCTCCAGGTGCTCTTTATGTAAAATGTGCTCCATTGCTTGTGAGTATTTCACCAAACAGCAAAGCCTCTTACCAGACCCAAATGATCTCAGAACACAGAGATCATAAGCGCATAAAATGGCTCAGGAAGATAGAGCTGATGCTCTCACCGTCGGATCCCTGCATCAGTCTGTGTCTACTTCAGCCAGTCATAGCAAATCTGTCCCCATCAAAGTGTTATACATTCTTTGCTCTGGCAAACACTCCCCAACAATGGTGTATGTTAAATGCAGGAAAGAAGAAGTCTCATGGGGTATTACGTACAAAATCAGGTTTTAATAAAAGGTTATTAAACTTACAAGCGTAAAAAGATTCAATCAGTATTTTAAAAATATAGGACGTCAGCGGGACACTCCGACCTATCCATATACGTGATGATGTCACTGCCTTAACGCCACCAGACATGGAGTTTATAAGTAAGTGGGTTGTTGTTGGTCTTGAGTAGGAAGTCTGCACCATACAGATAGTTCTTTAACTTGTCTTCTACTTTAAGGCCAGAAACTCCAACTTGTGAGTGGAATAGTTTCTTTTGGCAGGGGTGAGACTTCTGCTCACATATGTGAATGGTCGCAGATGTCCATCATGCTCTTGGTATAGAACTCTACCCAGTCCATCTCGGCTAGCATCATCATGTAGTTCATAGTATTTAGGGGGGTCAGCATAGAAAAGAACTAGAGCATCGGTTAGACTTCTTTTCAGCTGGCAAAACACTCGCTCGCACTGATCTGTCCACTGGCCTGGAATAGATTCTCAAGGTTTACTAGGTCCTTTACCTGGCTTACTTGGCTTTGGTGAATCTACATCTTCCTCACTATTCATTGGCAACTCATTGAGGGGTCGGGCTTTTTTTGCGAACCCTTCGAAAAATCTTCAGTAGTAGGAACAGAATATTAAGAATGACTTTGTTCAGTGATGTTATTCGGTCTAGGCTAGGAAGTAACTTTTTATGGTCGGTGGCATCTCCATATGTGGAAACAACATGCCCCAGATAGGTGACTGAGGGTTGACAGAATTGACATTTCTCCAGCGACAATTTTAACACTTCTTCATGGAGTCTCTGCTCTACTATTTCCAATTGCTCTTCGTATTCCTCAAGAGTCTTCCCGAAGACAATGATATTATCAAGATACACCAGCACCTCAATCAAGTTCATGTCCCCTTCAGTACATTACATTGGCCATTAAAAGGTTGCAGGGGCTCCTATCAGTCATTGGGGCATTCTAATGAATTTGAAAAAAAAAACCTCAGTGGCCAGGTGAAGGCAGTCTTCTCCCTGTCTTCTTCCATGGGGATTTGGTAATACCCATTTTTAATGTCTAACAGGCTGACGCACCTCACCCCGATAGGCTCTTCAAGGCGTCTAATATCTGTGGAGTGGTATACTGGTCAGGAATTGTTCTCTAGTTAAGTGTTCAATAATTGATGCAAATTCTGAGAGAGTCATTCTTCTTCCATACCACCACAATGGGAGATGTTTAAGGACTTTGCGACTCTCAAATGATCCCCATTCGCTTCAACTCAGCCAGTTGTTCTGGAAGATATTCCAGGTCACTCAACAGGAGTAGCCAAGCTCTCTCACTGAAAAGGTTTATCTTTCTGAAGTCTATATTAGTGTTGGGCACTCTTCGCATAGCCCATGTTGGAGTCATTTTTTGAGATCTTCGCCTACCATTTCTAGAGGTGTCTAGTGACCTTCTTCTACTCAGATGATAACGAGGAGCTTTGAAGATAGAACTTGTCTTTTGATATTTTGTCTGTGGCTGTCCCCACCAGACCAGATAGTGCCACTGGAGCAGCTGTATTCACCTGCCCGCACAGCATTCGAGGTCTAAGCTTGACTGGGAGATCAGTAGTGTTTTGAATACTGACAGGGATTTTTCTGTGGCTTCGTTGCAGTGCCCAGGTTGACACTACCTCGGGAATCAGCTCCATCCCTCTGTCCTCTCCCTAAGAGTTGGCTTTGAGGACCACAAGGGGCCCAGGCTGGTCCCAGGTCAACCTGACAGTGGCTTGGAAGGAAAGAAAATTGCTCAATGCCTCCCGCAGTGCTATTGTGTTCAACTGGCAAGGTGGCATAGGGAGCCTTCCTGACCAGCAGAACACAATGATTGCTGCTAGTGGCTATAGCTGCTGACAGTAAATAAGTGTAAAAAATCTGACAGGCTAGTTGAGCCCAAGTCAATCAATGGATAGACTTGGGTACAATCAGCCTGCTGAACTGGCTGAATTTCAATTCATGTATGGCTGGCTTAATGCACTTAAAGTGGTTTTAAAGTCAGGATGATAAAACACTGTCATCCCTTATGTTTTATCAAGATGTACAGCACTATGTGTTTTTTTTTTAATTCTAACTGTAAATACCTTATCTCACAGCAATGATTTGTTGTCAGGGACTTTCTTCGGCTCCCCTTTCCCCAATGTAAGTAATGCAAAGGGTGGGGCTAAGATAACCGTCTGACATCAGCCGGCCAGCAGAGGAATGTCATGTGACACAAATCGCCGTACGTCGGTACTTTGGCTCTAAATACCGGGGTTATGGCAGCAGCTAGCTATCTACATGGCCACTTAGAAAAGTTATGTCACTGTCCTGGATCTATTGTGTAGGAGGGTTGTTTAAATTTCAAAACTGGATAGACATACATTCAGAGGGGATCAAATACCTCCAAAAGAAAGGATGCAAATTTTGTTTTGGTACATCGTCGCATGACCGCGCAATTGTCAGTTGAAGCGATGCAGTGCCAAATTGTAAAAAGTGCTCTGGTCAGGAAGGGGGAAAAAATCTTCCGGGGCTGGAGTGGTTAAAGGATGCTGTGGTAAAACGCCTAAAAATTGCTCCAAATTGCCCAAAAATTGTCAACAATCTGGCAGGTGGATCAAGCGGTTCTTTTTTGTTACACAATAACCAGAGATTTTTATTGGGCAGCATTACAACCATGGGCACCGTGCAGGTCAGCGATCAGCATCCTAACAACTGTTGGGCGCCTGCTAAGATTTTTTTCTTTGCTCCTCTCCTGCCTCTCTTCGTCAGCACTTGAATGCACTTTGCATTCAGCTTTGCAACTAGCTGGAAGGCAGAAAGAAGGAAAGAAAGGGCAAGAACAACAGCATGGGGATTGCCACTGTTCTAAGTCAGTCTATAAGAATGGGTTAAAGCCTATGCCAAAAGCTTAAAATATCTTCTCTAATAAACTAGTCTGTGTCAGATCATCCCTCAGTCTTTGCAGATCAGTTCATTTATCCCTAGAATCAACAGCAATTACTATTCCTGGTCTTTTTAATACCATCTGTGTAGTTATAGTTAAAGGTGCTACATCATTTTAGCTTGGACAAAAAAAAAAAAAAATACACACACACACACAAACACAAACACACAAACACAAACACACACACACACACACACACACACACACACACACACACACACACACACACACACACGCTGTTTAATTCATTCTATTTAGCATTACATGTAACCTTATCCCTTAACATCATTTGATGTTCATGCTGGCAAGTAGACAGAGAAAAAAAATACTTTGATGCTTATATTATATTAAAGCAATTCTGTTTTGCAAAAAAAAATTTTACAACCATAATGATTCCTTTTTTGCTCCCACATTTTCTAGAGTAGACTTTATATCACAAGTATATATTGCTCACGCGCTTCCCATCTTTTAACACTAGATGCCAGTATGACACCACTGATGATTAACATTTTATAGGGAGCTTTGGAACAGATGGTACCTTTGTTAGATTTCTGAGGAGGTAGTTTCCCCGTTCATTTTTACAGAGGGATTTAATTCACAGGTACAGCCAGAGATATGCTGAAAAATTGATACTGTATATTATTTCTTTGTGGATTTATATTCATGCAGGAGGCCAAGGTAGTCTGATTTATTTTCATTTGTAATTGTGGGGGGAATACAAGATTCCTGCCAGACCAGAATATTAATTTCCCAACTGACACTTGTGCAAGTAACAACAGATAAGCTTAATGTGAATGTTACTAGGCTAGCCTTTTATATAATGGATTTAATGCACATGTACAATTAAAGCAGTGAATTAACCTGCTAACTGCAGGTTGCATTTCCTCTTCATTTATCTGAATTAGACTTTATTGTTTGGAAAGCGTGTTAGCGAGAAATCCATATTTAGGCAATTCATCTTTTAAAAAAGAGGCAGTTAGGGAAATAAATCTATTGTATTCTGCATAAAAGTCAATTATTTAAGCACTTGTACACTTGGATGCCAAAAGCTGGTGTCGGTCTGTGGACGATTGTGACCCTGTGAGAGTTTATGATGTAAAGGTTAGCAGAATAGAGTCATCTAAAGTAGAATAATAGGGCTGAATGCACCTGCAGTGGTTTGGACAATTATAGAAATTTTCCTTTTTCATCCGTTTTCAGATAGTATGCATCTATCACTGGACATTTAAAGGAGGACTATGGGTAGGACACAAAATAAAATAATAGCTATAAAAAAGCACCCTTCCTTCCTCTGCCCTCTCATTTTGGATGCACCATTTGAAAGAGAAAACAAAAAAATAACATTTTAGAATTATCTTTTGGTTGCAGGTGAAATATCTAATCTAATTGTACTAAAGCCGACCATAGATGGAGCGATATTCCTTAGTTATCATAGCTGCTAGCAATGATCACATGTAAAGTTTGACAGCCTGGATGTACCCAAGTTGATCAATCGATCAACTTGGGTACATTCAGCCTGCCCATACATAGTTTGAATCTCAGGTGGTCGCTGCTGAACCGGCCCAGAATCGAACCGCCTTTGGCCGGCTTTAACAACAATATCTGACAACAGTGAAGGCAAAGGATAGTATGTACAGTATGGTTATTCAGTGCTAATCACTCAGTCTTTAGCAGGTTAAAAGGGATAAGTGAAGCTAGAATGGAAAGAAACGCGTTATTCCAAGAAAGGACTGTTTACAAAGCCAATGCGTTTTGGGGGTACAGCTCCATTCTCTACTCAGCAGTAAGACTGGCCATACAATGCACAATTTTCTTTCCTTCAACCACAGACTGAAAGATAGAAAACCGCTTGATTCCCCCCTCATTACTCACTGTGTTGAGAGGGGAATCAAGTGATTCTCTATCCTTCCCACAGAGCTATTGTATTCTGACAGCAGGAGGTTTCCCCGCTGTCAGAATATAATGATTACTGCTACCGTCTATAGCCAGCGACAGTGACCATACAAATAAAAAAAAAAATTGACAGGCTGGTTGCACTGAAGTTTATTAATAAATTGACTTCAGTACAACCAGTATACACTTAGATAGATCAAAAGTACATCCATCTATGGGAGGTTACTGGAACCAGCTGCTGATAAATGCTGTGCCGTAACATTGTTACCTCCTTAGCGCTGGTGCTTCCGGGCCCATTAAAAAAAAGTGACCCGATTTCCCCATCCACACACTTGATGTGAATGGGGAAATTCTCCCCACTGAGTTATTGTATTCTGACTGAGCAGGGAGAATCGGACAGGGCGGTTGCACAGAAGTCGATCAGTAGATCAACTTCTGTACAACCACAGTTCCCATACATGGATCGAAATTCGTCTGGTCCCTGCTAAACCGGCCACATTTCAGTCCATATATGACTGGGTTACTGTTAGCTCCTGAAGGCTCCTTCCAGCACTGTGACCTGGGCTCTGCAGTCTGCTCTGTAAGCTGTGACCGGATCCTGCCCCACTCCAGGATAAAAAAAAAAATATATGTTTTAATTTCTGGAGTTGGGCTTTAAAACAACCAACAATAAACCTACTACTGAGTCCACATAGGAAGAAAGCTTCCCGAACAAAGCCAGTATGAACTGTAAACTATGATCAGTGTCACCCTGTTCCAGAAATCGCGTAATCCCCTCCTCTACAGTCATTCACTCCTCTATAGCATATGTCAGCTCCATTCTGTCTCATTTGGCCTGTATATTAACTCTTCTCCTCCCTTTTCCTGTCTGTACATTAACCCCTTTATATGCATCATCCTACTGTATGTGACCTGTACATCAACCCCCTCTCCTCCAGATCTCTCTGTGCATGACCTATACTTTTTTTTTTTTTTTTAAATCTTTATTTAATTTTCAAAATCTTGGTACAAAAATAGACCCCAAACATATGGGGGGGATACAATAAAGCTTTTGGCAAAATTCACCAGGTCTCTTAAACAAATGCAATAAATAAACCCCCTCATAGTGTCTCTCCCATTCCCTCCCTCCTTACCCCCCTCCCAGCCCCTGCAGATAATTTCCTGTCCGATTGGATCTTGACGAGTTCTTATGTTCCTGATCCCACATTACAACATAATTACTTCCATATAGCGCTCAGTTTTTTTAAATGCAATCCAGCAATCCCATTTACCCCTTTGTTCATTTTGGTCCGTTTCTAAATATTCTCCTGGTTCTTCTTTCTCCAAAATATAAATTTCATTTACTCTGGCCACCCAGTCCCTAATCCTCGGCGCTTCCAATTCCTGCCATTTCTTTGGGATTACATTCTTAGCTGAATTTAGTAAAACCGAGACTAATGATGTTTTATACCCTCTTTTCCCTCCTTCCGACCTATGGCACAAGCAGTCCCAGGGGTCGAACTGGATCGCCTTGCTCGTTATTTCTTCAATTAACCTAGTCACTTCTTGCCAAAAATTTTTAATTTTGGGGCATTCCCACCACAGGTGCGCCATGGTTCCTGGTGACGCACATCCTCTCCAACAGTTCAGGGACCTTTCTGGTATAAACTTACTAACTCTGACCGGGGTCATATACCACCTGGTCAAACACTTGTAGTTACTCTCACTCGTTTTTGTATCAACTGCCGTTCCATGCGTCGCCCCCAAGATGCACCTCACTTTATTTTCATCGCAGCATGCTCCCAATTCCACTTCCCATTTTTTGATGAACGGAGGTGACTCCATCCCCATTCCCCTCACCAGAACTTTGTAAATCTCTGAGATTATCCTCTTCACTAAATCCTTACAAAATAGTTTCTCTATCGGTCTATAGTCCGCTTCCTCCCTTAATGGGCCAGGAAGACTATTAATAAAGTGCGCTAGCTGGCCGTATCTCCACCCGTTCAATAACAGTAAATCCTCTTGTGCTGCTAATTCTTGAAATGTGCAAATTTTCCCTTGCTTAGTGATACCCCTTACTTGTGCCTCTCTATCCAATATCCAATTTCCACCTACTTTCTCCATCCCCGGGGGAAAGTATAAATTCTCTTTCAAAAAAATGAAAGGTGAATTATATTCCCACTTATTGTTTAAGTGCATCTGATCCCAATTTTAAATGTAAGGTGTGTCATATAGTGCGTGTCCTTACCCAAATTCCTAAGATGTGGGGGATTGCAAATCAAATGATTTAACTGTGTTTTACTTAACCCTTTTTCTAAAATAACCCATCTTTTATTTTCCCTATTATTTTCCCAATCCAGTGCCCGTGCTAGGACTATTGCTTTATAGTAAATCCTGAAATCTGATAGGGCCAGCCCTCCACTTACTTTATCTCTCCTCAACACATTATGAGCAATCCTAGGTTTCTTATTGTCCCAAACATATTTACTTATTATACTAGTCAATACTCTGAAAAAGTTCTGCGGTAAGGGAATCGGGAGCATCTGCATCTTATATAGCACCTTTGGGGCTAACACCATCTTTACTAAGTTAATTTGCCCCGTCCATAAGACGGGGCAATGTCTTATTTCAGCTCTTATTTCATTTAATAGAGGAATAAAATTCAGCCTATACAACTTCTCCCTATAACCCATTAAATTGACCCCCAGGTATTTTATATTGTCTTTCCATGGGAAATGGAACACTTCACCAAGTCTGCTCACTTCCTGTTTTTTGATATTGATCTTTAGGGCTTCTGACTTCTCTATGTTGATTTTAAAGTTTGAGAGCTCACTATAATTCCTCAATGTGGACAGCAAATTTGGTATCGTAATTCTAGGGTTGGAGACATAAAAAAGAACATCATCCGCAAAAGCGGCCAATTTATGTTCCTCCTCACCCACTATGCAGCCACTTATATCTGGATTTTTCCTGATCGTAGCTAGGAGGGGTTCTAAGGCCAGGACAAACAAAAGCGGGGATAAAGGACAACCTTGCCTCATCCCGTTTTCCATGACGAATTGTGCTGAGGGTATGTTATTGACCTTTACAAATGCTGTAGGATGGTTATATAAGATTTTTATCCATTTTAACATTGTTGGCCCTACTCCCAATACTTCGAGTGTACAAAACATGAATCCCCAGTCTACTGTCGAATGCCATTTCGGCATCTATCGACAGAAGTAGACTGGGGGCCCCACTCGATTTAAATGCCTCCATTATCAGGAGGGACCGCACCCCGTTGTCTCTTCCCTCCCTCCCAGGAACAAATCCCACCTGGTCCGGATGGACCAGAAAGGTCATTTTCTCCCTGAGCCGTAATGCCAACACTTTTGAATAAAGCTTGGTATCCGCGTTTAGAAGCGCAATCGGTCTATAACTCGCGCACGAGGTACGGTCCCTCCCCTCCTTGGGAATAAGTGTCACTGCAGCCATCAGGGCATCTCTACACAGTTTTCCCTGCCTCCCTAGACCGTTCCAAATTTGGCTCAACCGAGGGACCAGGGTGCTACTAAATCTCTTATAGAAGCTGCTTGTAAAGCCATCTGGCCCCGGACTTTTTCCCGGGGGGGATGACTTTAGGGCCAAGTATACCTCCTCTTTCGTTATCGGGCTCTCTAGCTCCAATGAATCTGCTTCCGACAAGGTAGGAAGTCCCGCCCCTTTTAAGAACTCTCTCATCTTCTCTTCCTTATTTCCCCTACTTTTTTCCCCTTGCCCAACCGAGTAGAGCAATGAGTAAAAGTGTCTGAATTCCTCTCCTATCTCTTTGGTAGTGTGTCTCATTTCGCCTTTTCTATTTTTAATCTTCTCTATAAAATTCTCATCCTTTTTTTTTCCTAATGACTGAAATTTTTTAGATATTTATTCCTAGTTTTCACCGCCTCTTCTTCTAATAACTCCCTGAGCTCTTCTCTTTTTAGTGTCAGTTCTTTAAATATACGTTCTTCACTACCCCTAGAGGCTTTATGGAGCTGTTCTAGCTGGTGGATTTTAGCGATAAAACTTTTCTTTTTTCCCTTTTCTCTCTTCTCACCTGAACTTATAGAAATTATAACCCCCCTTATGTATGTCTTGAAGTCCTCCCAAAGGACTGCCCCCGCTATCTCGCTCGACTCATTATTAGTGAAGAACTCATCAATTTCCTGTTGAATTTTGTCAACAACAATGTCTTTCTTGAGAAGATCTTCATTGAACCGCCATGAGAACGGAACCCTTTGTAGGCCCCTGATCTTTACCCTCATCGAAATTGGGGCGTGGTCTGATAAAGTCACAGTCTCAATCTTTGACTCTACTATACAATCCAACAGGCTGTGATCTACAATCAGGTAATCCAGCCTTGAATAGGTCCTGTGGACCGGGGAGAAGAAAGAGTAATCCCTCTCCTTGGGGTGCTGCACCCGCCAAACATCTATCAGTTGGCTGTCGTGGAGCTTTCTTCCTAATCTCATCAGTGCCTTTTTACCTACTTCCTGGGTTCCAGATGACCTATCCAAGGCTGGGTCTAAACAGAAGTTAAAATCGCCTGCCAAAATCGTTTCGCCCTCCTTAAATGTGACCAAGCTAACCAGGGTCCGGGAGAGGTATTTTATGGGGTCTCTATTCAGACAATAAACATTGGCCAATGTGTACATCCTATCCCCTAGTTTGATTTTTACAAACAAAAACCGCCCCTCTACGTCCGCCCTCTTCTCAATCAGTGTAAATTTAATCCATTTCGAGAACCCGATAGCCACTCCCTTCACCCTTTTAATTGGTGTATCACAATACATCTAGGCTGGAAAATTCTTTGAATTCAGCTTAATGTTCTCCTCCTGCACCAGGTGGGTCTCCTGCAGGAAGACAATATCTGCACCAAAACTTTGCAATTCATTTAAAATTTTTCGCCTCTTCCCCGGTGAATTTAACCCCTTCAGCTTTGCTTCAAATCGCTTTACCTATACAGTTCTATACAGTTCTATTGGCGCCGCCCCGGGTCACTTCAATGACCTATACTTTTAATGCATCTAGTGCACTCTTACTAAGCTCCATGTTTTAACCTGTTCAATACTTTCATGTTTATTAATTTCCAAAAATTGTGGCAAAAAATCAGATCAGCTTTTGGCGTCTACTTTCCAAAAAGAGGTCATAAGAGTTCAAATGTCCTAGCATTTGTATTTGCTATCTTTTATAGCAGAAAGTAAAAATGTATTTTCTTATTTTGGTCCTTTTCCATTTATTTAGTAAAAAAAAAATTGTTGTCTCAAAACAAAAGATATAAAATAATTTTGGTACAGTGTTGAGTGAGAAGGTAATTGTCAGGTAAACTATCACAGTACTGAAGACTGAGAAATTACCAGGAGAGGGAGGGGGTGTAACATGGATGTCCTCAAGTGATATTTTGGACATAATTCACGTACACATATAAAACTTGTAAATACTGTATGTCCCCTGTTTAGAACTGAATGAGACAAGTTACCCAACACTTTACCACATTTTCATTATGCTTTGCCTCTATGTCCGTTGTCTAGAATGGTAATAATATAAAGCAGTAAATTGCACCTGAGTTTTTCAGTGATTTTTTTTTTCATTTCTTAAGTTCTAGTGAAGGAGTTGTCTCCCCTAAAATACCTTGGTTTTCACTGGAATAAACTTGCATCCGGATATGAATATCACGGTGTGGTGCTTCAGTTATCAATTAACTCATCTCTGTAATAACCCAAGATGATTGGGGAAATCCTTTGGTGTGTAGCTCAATTTTCAGATACCCTATACTTTTCTGATACACTATAATTTTGAGATTCTCTGTACCCTATACCACCTTCATACTATTGGATGATAATAATAATATAAAACACATAAAAAAAAACAAACTTCTGGGTTCCAGCATCATCAATCTACTCTCCCAAGCATTAGGCAAGTAAACGTTTGCATCCCAAGAATTAAGCACACTATAGATTTATCCATCCACACACACATTGTATTCTTTACTTTTTCTATACTTTTTATACTCCTGATGTTGCGTGTGTGCGCAAAACAGCTGTAGAGGTTTTTTACTACACAACGCCTGAGTTCCTGGCCACCAATCTGTTGCAGATTGGCGGCACTTTATGTAAGTGCAAGCTTGCTATTTCATACATGATGTTTTGCATTTGAGGTCCTGCTGCCATTATCCTTGGTTGTATTAGCAGTTTTTTTATGTAAGTTCTATAGGCACAATTGTTTTATATGTTTGTTTTGATGCTGGTTCACCAATAAATACTGCACCATGAGATTTTTTCTTTTTTGGCATCAGTGACTTATTACTACGGATGGGATATGCTGAGCTGTTTTTACCATGAGAAATAAAACTTTCTGGTTATGATCCATGCACTTGGATACATTCTGAAGAGGGTCCTGTGATTTAGATAGAGGGGATAAGTGTGAGCTAATGATGATTACATACCTCTGATGACCTGGATCTTACAGTATATGTAATTTTTGCTGCTCTATTTATTATACAGTACCTACTGTATATCTGATGAGTGTGTTTTTCTGACATTGGTGGAGGTTGCACTGGGTGATTGAAGCACTAGAAGAGGGAGATCACCTGAATCCTATCACTTGATACTTCTTTATAAGAACTATTCTATGTTTGATTATTTTGAATATTTTCAATGTTGGACTCACTATCATAACACTTCAGGTGTTTTGGGCTTTTTGATATTGTGCTGAGCACTGCAGTTTTTCTTTGTTATCACAGTGTTTTGTATATCTACACTAATTGCTAGCAGCTATATACCATTAAGCGCTGACACAATTTTTTCTATTTATGCATTGTATTCTGACAGCGGGCACTCTCTGCTGTCAGAATACACTGATCAGCAGCTGCCGCCCATTGTTCATTGTGCTAGGTGGCACAGTATATTCATATGGCAAGTAGGTATAGAATTCAATAACTTACTAATTATTGTACCATATAACCACAAATACCGATAGTGGACTAGTTTCATGTCACAGCCTAATACTATGGTTTGACCACCAGTCCAATAATCCAAGGTCAGGGCTATGCCATGTCCCAACCAAGCAGTGCCATGTCTTAACCACTTAAAGACCAGCCTCGTTTTGGATTTTAGGTGTTTACAAGTTTAAAACAGGTTTTTTTGCTAGAAAATTACTTAGAACCCCCAAACATTATATATTGTTTTTTTTCTAACATCCTAGAGAATACAATAGCGGTCATTGCAATACTTTTTTTTGCACCGTATTTGCGCAGCGGTCTTCTAAGCGCACTTTTTTTGGAAAAAATTCACTTTTTTGAAAAAAAAAATAAGACAACAGTAAAGTTAGCCCAATTTTTTTTTATATTGTGAAATATAATGTTACGCCAAGTAAATTGATACCCAACATGTCACGCTTCAAAATTGCGCCCGCTCGTGGAATAGCGTCAAACTTTTACCCTTAAAAATCTCCATAGGCGACGTTTAAAAAATTCTACAGATTGCATGTTTTGCGTTACAGAGGAGGTCTAGGGCTAGAATTATTGCTCTCACTCTACCGGTCGCGGCGATACCTCACATGTGTGGTTTGACCACCGTTTTCATATGCGGGCGCTACTCACGTATGCGTTCGCTTCTGCGTGCGAGCTCGTCGGGACAGGGCGCTTTAAAAAAATTTTTTTTTTGTTTTTATTATTTATTTTATTTTATTTTATTTATTTTTTCACTGTTTTTAAAAAAAAAAAAATTTGGATCACTTTTATTTCTATTACAAGGAATGTAAACATCCCTTGTAATAGAAAAAAGCATGACAGGTCCTCTTAAATATGAGATCTGGGGTCAAAAAGTCCTCAGATCTCATATTTAGACTAAAATGCAAAAAAAAAAAAAAAAAAAAAAAAAGTCGTTTGAAAAATTACATTTAAAAAAATTTGTGCCTTTAAGACAGTGGGCGGAGCCGTCGTAATGACGTCGCTCCGGCCGTCACATGGTATAGAGACGGGTGGGGGCCATCTTGGCCTCACTCGTCTCAGTACCTCAGCGGTGACAGGTCCCGATCTCCTCCGCCGTTACCGACGGTTCCGGTAAGCGGCGGAGGGTGCGGGAGAGCGGCGGGAGGGGGGGTGGCACCTCTCCCGCCGCCGATAACGGTGATCTCGCGGCGAACCCGCCGCTGAGACCACCATTATCGTTTACAGAATCGCTCACTGTAAAGATGGATATCTCGGTTGTGGCAGCAGCTGCTGCCGTTACCGAGATATCCATCTTCAAAAAAATGACGTATATATACAGTGAGCGGGGCTGAAGTGGTTAATCAGAGCAAAGTCGTGATACAACCAGAATGATGCCATACTGCTGAAGCTTTCCTAACACCAACCTTCCACTCTGTAATCTTCAACATTGGCTAATCCATTTGTTTTAACAGAGAGGGCATGGTCTGCAGGCCAGTCTCATAAAAGCTAGAAGAAATAGGGGAATTTAACTAGTTAACAAGTTTGTTTGTCAAAGAATATAAATTGTATCCAGCACCTATACCGATTGAGTAAGGCACATTTTTTACTTGCGAATCCAACATCCAAATATTTTATATGATGAACAAATCATTTCATGCAGTCCCAGTTATAAAGAGTAGAAGCTGTGCCTGTAAAAAACTCTTTGTGTCAGCTATTCAATAACTCCATAAGAGGCAAACATTACAACGTATTTGCACTAAGGTTGCTATTGCACTAGCTGTAAATCTCTGTACTGATTCATGGGATGCCTTTTCTATAATTTGCAAATGTAAGAGAAAAGAATATAAGTTGTGTATGTCCCAGAGAGATATTTTATACTTCAGGTTTAAAGAATCTTTTTTCAAGTTAAAAGCAAGATTTTATTGACTTTCTTCTGGATCTGCCATTCTGTGTGTGCGTTCTGTAAAGTAGAAGGCAGATTGTATCCAGCTGTTATCTTGGCACAGCAGAAGTTGTTGATGTGCTGAATGTAAAACCACTGAATTGGAATAAATATGTAAACTAAAACCATAAAGTGATTCTTGATTCATCCTGCAGCTGACGCATTTAATCAATTCCCTATTGATACACAGCAACAATAGTTAATAATTTCTTCTTTTAACCAGTTGTCATTTTTTTTCTAGCCATCCTTAGCTGATCCCTTTTAAGTGTTTGGGGTATATTAAAGCTGAAAAGCTCAGTGTTGTTATCAATGTAGGTCAGAGCTACCACAGTGAACCATGGCATCTCTCATGACAAGTTTGATGTTAACACGGGGGCGGCTCACTTTAAAATTCTAGCATTGTCCAAGGTGACGGTGCATGACATTTTGTATTGTGTTCTTATATGAAAGTTGCAGTTTTCTATCTTCAATTTGACAGAACAGACAAAGCGTACATTAATGCGCAGTATAGATGAACTTTATGTGGGCTTACTTTTCCTTGACCTATATTTTAGTGTGCTTTTGATATTAACAAAATATATTGATCAGCTCCTAAGAGACATAGCAGATCAATGATTGTTCAGATTACATCCACACAGGCTGATTTATTACATCAGCACTGTAGCCATAGGCAGCAATCAAATTTTACCTTTCAATGGTTCAGACCAATGTTTTTCAAAGTTATTATACTACTGTATGTACAGTGAGGGAAAAAAGTATTTGATCCCCTGCTGATTTTGTACATTTGCCCACTGACAAACAATTGGTCAGCCTATAATTTTAATGGTCGTTTTTTTTTTAACAGTGCGAGACAGAATAACAACAAACAAATCCAGAAAAACACATTTAAAAAAAGTTATAAATTGATTTGCATTTTAATGAGTGAAATAAGTATTTGACCCCTTCACAAAACATGATTTAGTACTTGGTGGCAAAACCCTTGTTGGCAATCACAGAGGTCAGATGTTTCTTGAAGTTGGCCACCAGGTTTGCACACATCTCAGGAGGGATTTTGTCCCACTCCTCTTTGCTGATCCTCTCCAAGTAATTAAGGTTTCGAGGCTAACATTTGGTAACTCGAACCTTCAGCTCCCTCCACATATTTTCTATAGGATTAAGGTCTGGAGATTGGCTAGGCCACTCTAGGACCTTAATGTACTTCTTCTTGAGCCACTCCTTTGTTACCTTGTCTGTGTCTCTTGGGTCATTGTCATGCTGGAATACCCATCCATGACCCATTTTCAATGCCCTGGCTGAAGGAGATTTGACGGTACATTGTCCTGTCCCCTTAACAGAAACCCCCCCCCCCCCAAAGTATGTTTCCACCTCCATGTTTGACGGTTGGGATGGTGTTCTTGGTGTCATAGGCAGCATTCCTCCTCCTCCAAACACGGTGAGTTGAGTTGATGCCAAAGAGCTCGATTTTGGTCTCATCTGACCACAACACTTTCACTCAGTTCTCCTCTGAATCATTCAGATGTTCATTAGCAAACTTTAGACGGGCCTGTACAGGTGCTTTCTTGAGCATGAGGACCTTGCGGGCGCCGCACGATTTAAGTCCTTCACCGCGTAGTGTATTTCCAATTGTTTTCTCGGTGACTATGGTCCCAGCTGCCTTGAGATCATTGACAAGATTCTCCCGTGTAGTCTGGGCTGATTTCTCACCATTCTCATGATCATAGAAACTCCAAGAGGTGAGATCTTGCATGGAGCCCCAAAAATGAGGGAGATTGACAGTTATTTTGTGTTTCTTCCATTTGCGAATAATTGCACCAACTGTTGTCACCCATTTACCAAGCTGCTTGGCGATGGTGCAGGCAGTCGGTGGTTACCCTTTATTGCAGGCCAATTCTTTTTTTTTTTTTTTTTTTTTCAGTGCAGCGATGCAGTGGGCGTCATGATTGATGATGGATCTACATTGGGGGACATATTTTTTTTAATAAAGGAATTGTTAAAAACTGCCTCCTGTAATTTCTTTATACTTTTTTGGTGAATGGGTAGAGATACAATGTACCCCATACTCATTCACATGGAGGGGGGTCCAGGGGCCTCCTCTTTAACTACCTCCCATCTGCCATATAGACAAATGACGGTGGGCGGAATGCTCTGTTGTTCTGGAGATTGAACTGGGTCACGGCGCAACCCCAAACTTGGTAAAGAGCCAAAGATGTGGCTTTTTACCCAGTGCTGCCTTTCAGTACCCAACAGTGTCTGCTCATCAGTGCCTGCTCATCAGTAGTGCCCATCAGTGCCACCCATCAGTAGTGTTGGGTGAAAATTGACTGTTTGGACCGTTCATTCAACACCCGAATTTGCAGGGTGTTCAGCAGGTGTTCGCCCCGCCGAATGCCCTGCAATGCATTGTGCACTTTACGCCCTAATTGGACAAAGCTTTGCCCAATCAGGGAGCAGTATAAGCTGGTTATTAAAGTGATTATAAAGGTTCATTTTTTTTTTTAAATAACACACAAGTCATACTTACCTCCTCTGTGCAGGAGTTTTGCACAGAGCGGCATTGATCCTCCTTTTCTGGGGTCCCCCAGTGGTGCTCCTGGCTCCTCCTCATTGAGTGCCCCCTTGGAGAACCGCATTCCATGGGGGAAATCGTGCAGGGACGCTCCCGAGTCCTGCTGCTGCGCCCATTGACTCAGACAGTGGGACTCGGCCCCGCCCCCGGCTACCGCGTTACTGCATTTGATTGACAGCAGCGGTAGCTAATGGCTCCTGCTGCTATCAACCTGTCGAAGGAGGACCTGAGACAGCGGCTGCAGCTGCTGGGCTCATTCTTTTCGCTGGAATGATCGGGTTCAGGTAAGTAAAAGGGGGGCTCTGGGGGGCAGCTGCACCACAGAAGGTTTTTCACCTTAAGGAATAGAATGCAATAAGTTGAAAAACCTTGACACTTTAGAACTCCTTTAAGAAGTTGGGCCGGTAAGCTAGCCCGTCCTTAACAACAGATGAGTCATCAGCTGTCAATGAGTTTCCCCGCTGACAGCTGAATAAAAAAAAAAAAAAATGAAAAGGTGTGGGGTCCCCCCTAAAATCCATACCAGACCCTTATCTAGGCATGCAGCCTGGCAGGTCAGGAAAGGACGGGCCCCCCTCCTGAACCATACTAGGCCACATGCCCTCAACATGGAGGGGGTGGGTGCTTTGGGGCAGGGGGGCTCTGTCCCCCACTCCAAAGCACCTTGTCCCCATGTTGATTGGGACAAGGGCCTCATTCCCACAACCGTGGCCGGTGGTTGTGGTTGTGGGGGTCTGCAGACAGGGGGCTTATCAGAATACATAGTATTCCTACCCATTCACCAAAAAAAAGTGTCAAAAAGTAATAGTTTTTGACAATTCTTTTATTAAAAAAAACAAAAAACAAACAGGGTTCCCTGATGTAAATCCATCATCAAATACGCCGCACGCCCCACCCGAAAAGTAAAAAAAAAAAATGAAAGAAAAATGAAGGCTGGCTACCTACTGCAGGCTCCACCGTTTGACGGTTTTGACGGTTCTTATATAGGTAAGGGGCGGAGCCACCAGGCGGGCCCCCCATCCCAAAGCACCCACATCCCCATGTTGAGAGCATGTGGCCTGGTATGGTTCAGGAGGGGGCACTCCCCCTTTCCTGACCTGCTAGGCTGCATGCCTGGATAAGAGCTGGTATGGATTTTGGCGGGACCCCACGCCATTTTTTGGGGGCTCCTCTTAAAATCCATACCAGAAGTCTGATGACTCATCCTTTTTTAAGGACTTTGTGTCAGTTTTTAAAGCTTCCCGGCCCGCTCCTTAACAATCAGCTATTCACTGTGCCCTGATTAGGCAAAGCTTTGCCCAATCAAGGCTTAGAATGCACTGTGCAGTGCATTGTGGGATGCTTGCCAGGCTAACTTCCCACCGAGCACCCCGCAAATTTGGGTGTTCGCCAAAAGGGCGATTGGCCATTGCTCAGCTCAAATTGTTCGCCCAACTCTAGTACCACTGATATATTTAAAGGATACAGTAGCAACTTTTGCTTCAAAATGCAGCTTCTATCTAGAGTTTTTCCCTACAGTCCTTTTTATGTGAGTATATATCCTCAGCCTGATGTCCAGCATCATTCGACCCACTTCCCTTGAGTCAAGGTCATCCTGGACCCACCTCAATCTTTGACTGGACAGTGAAAGGAGAAGTAGCACAGCCCATTTCTTTGTCACTCTGCTTTCTCCTTCTATAAGAATGCTTATGCTCAGCATATGACCCGATAGGTTCCTTGTATTGCTTCTTCCTCTCACACTAGCTCTGCGGTACAGGCCTGCAAACAGTTGATACCAGGTCAAATTCAGGTACTTACTATTTGCATTAAAAAAATACGTTTAACTATATGTTGATTACAGAGCTGCTGTTAATGTGCATCTTTTATATCGGCCTACATTTCAGCTTTCAAGAGGTAAAACATTTTATTTGGGTAATTCTCCCCTTTCAACATAGTAGTTCACCTTTCTTTCTTTTTCAGCTAAATACCTATTGCTTCTCTATTTGCCCCCAGGACCCTATCCCCTATCGGAAGTACCTTTTGTACTGCTGTTTTTCTCTATCTTATTCATGCCTAATATTGCTGCTTTTGTGCTCCCCCAACAACGCTCTTTCTTCTCCACTTACTGCATAATGTGCTGGTCCTCTCTCTTCAGAATCCCTCTTGTACTGCTGCCCTCCTATGCCTCCAGCCCCCTCCTTCCCAAAGTGCACCTCTCCACCTGATTCAGCAAAGCCCCCTCTAGTATGCCTTTTCTATCTCTCCAGTGTCCCCTGTGTTGCAAATTTCAGGAGTCCTGCCAGGAAGTGTGTGGCATGCCAGTTAAAACCCGTAATATTGGTTGCGCAGCAGGCAGTGGATACATAATAAGAAGCATCTAAAATGTGTTCAGGAAAAGAAGAAAGAAAAAAAGCACCATCATGACTTTTAACCTTGAAAAAGACACTTGGGGACACACTGGGACATTTTCCTTGACACGGCTTAGTGATTTTGCTGACTATTCTTGATGTCATGTACTGCAGTGAATTATAGTCTCTGTTCTGCATAGGTGCCATTATTAGAATGTAAAATACTTTTCTCCCATGGCACCTTTTGCTTATCCTGAATGTAGGAGTTAGAATTTTTGCTGCATGATTTTTTTAAGCATTCCGATTATGGTATTACTGCTCTTAAGAGTTATTGCACATAAAAAATAAAAAAATGAGTCACGACATAAGTGTGGAGAACTACGGTCCTCCAATTATTAGAATTTAGGAAACGAACATCCCAGACATTGATGTTTGAAAAACTGTCAACCATACAAAAAGATCAACTAAGATTACACATTGAAATGAGCACCCTGTGCGGAGCACTGCTTTCTGTCAACATTTGACCTAAAATCACTAACACTTAAAGCAGTATTAAAGCCTAGCCAAAAGTTGATTATATAACAGCTTGCCAATCATTAGATGTGGTGGCTGCAACAGTTTTAATTTCTTTGACTTTTTTCCCTTTGTTTTCTCCTCGTGATCTAACCAGTAACACACCTCCTGTATTAGTGAGACACAACTCTGAAGGAATGAGCAGGGGAGACACATTGGACAGCTGCACTGTCAATGTGGAAGGAGGGTAGTGTTAAATGTATCAGCAGATTTAGATACACTGACAAATTGAAGCCAAACTCCAGCTCACATTTTATAATCAGTTACACCATTGTTTTTTTACTTTTGGGATAAACATTTTGCATGAATAAATAAAAGATGATCATTTTAATCACCTCTGCCAGTGTTACGTGGTTTGTCTCATCCATGTAAACTGATACATTCTGCTGGAGAGCTTGAGCTTTTGAAAAACAAAACACTTGCTAGTTGGATCACCAGATGAAAATAAAAGAAAGAAGGTGTAAAAAGGAAACAAATACAGCCATCACATCTAAGAATTGGTAAGCTGCAATATAATACACGTTTGCTTTTGTGTTAAATACGGCTTAAATTCTTAGGGAGCTGCTATTCCAATGTTTATACATAACCACCACCCTATGGTATGTGGTTTCATGGAGTCATGACTCCCAACCATCCCTCCCTTAAGCTGGCCGTACATAGTTTGAAATTTGGCCGGTTCAGCAGGAATCAGCCAAATTTCGTTCCATGTAAGGGCAGACTGATTGTACCCAAGTCGATCCATAGATTGACTTGGGTACAACCAGCCTGTCAGATTTTGGCATGCGATTACTGCTGGCGGCTATAGAAAATCGATTCATCTATGGGCTGCTTTCCTTCCTCCTCTTTTCCTCTCCGTTCAATATCTTAACACCATTACATATTGTAATGAATACTAAAGGATATTGACTTCTAGGATCTGTGCACAAATAAGGCACACAATAGGATAGTTCATTAAGTTTATTTTATTCAAACATGACCAACACAAATAATGACAATACCATCTCTGTATCCAGTTCAGTTGCAAAGTTGTGTAAAAACAATAATGAAGACACTGTAAACATGTGCTGTAAAACACAAACATTGTTTATTGAAAAGGCCACATTTTCAAGCTAGGATCCATTATTCTAACTACAATTTTAGAGAAACCTAAGCTTACAGAATTGTGTTTTAACTACTTGCTGGCCAGCTGACGCAGTTTTACTGCGGCATAATGGCACGGCTGGTCAAAACGACGTTACCTTTTGTCGCTTCTCCTTTTTTAGCCACTAGGGGCGCGCGCAGTGTGTGCCCGGAGCCGATGCGAGTGCCCAATGACCACTGGGCACCCGCGATTGCTTGTGACAGAGCGAGAACCAGGATCTGTGTGTGTAAACACGCAAATCCCGGTTCTCTCAGGGGAGAGGAGACAGATCGTGTGTTCATACAAAGTATGAAAACCGATCTCTCTTCCCCTAGTCAGTCCCATGCCCCCTACAGTTAGAACACACCTAGGGAACACAGTTAACCGCTTGATCGCCCCCTAGTGTTAACCCCTTCCCTGCCAGGGACATTTATACAGTAATCAGTGAATTTTTATAGCACTGATCGCTATATAATTGTCAATGGTCCCAAAAATGTGTCAAAAGTGTCTAATTTGTCCACCGCAATATCGCAGTCCAGATAAAAAAAAATATATTATAATAATAATAATGCCACAAAGCTATCCCTTATTTTGTAGCTGCTATAACTTTTGCGCAAACCAATCATTATACGCTTATTGAGATTTTTTTTTACCAAAAATATGTAGAAGAATACATATTGGCCTAAACTGAGGAAAAAATTTGTTTCTTTGAAAAAAGTGGGATATTTATTATAGCAAAAAGTAAAAGATAGTGTTTTTTTCCTGCTTCTTACAAATGACTAGTCCGTCCAATTGAGCCATATTGGGATGAGGCGCTGCTCGAGTACCAAAGATCTCTGAAGTGCCATCAGCGGAGCGATCAACAACTGCCACAACAGCAGAAACCATGAACTGATTGTGTTCAGGATTAGAGAAGTTTGAGGAAAAATGTATACAGTCTGTGAGGCTCTTGAGTCCAGTTGATGGCTTCAGAAGTAAAACTGGACCTTGCACAAGGTGAGTCCAAACAGCTCTTTCAGAGTGTCTTGACCTCATGCCTAATGAATTGAGACAATTATGTCTAGCATCATCTCAATCCCCGACTGCCTGAGCAAAGCAGGATTCATTAAGTCATGTTCATGCACATCTTGGCAGAGCCTGAAGAGGGCCGCTTTTCCTGGGAAGCAGATGGGCACTGTCCCCTACTTTCTTTAGTAGTGCTGGTCTTTATTTGGGTTTGGTATTTGCATTTCTGAAGAAAAAGAAGGCAAGCAAAAACATTGAGTCATTGATTCAATGACTATTAAGCAGCAGTGCAGTGCCTCCTCCAGCTCAGTAACCAAGTGATAAGGAAAATGTCCACTCCAGCCATGATATTGCATGGCTTCTCCATTGAGAGTGACTCATATGCCGCCCCAGAGACCAGCAGAGGGGCTTCCTGATAGATGATGCAATTAGCATGCGAACACAGGGACCACATCCCAGTGGAACAGGATGGACAGCCCAAATTTTATGCAGGCTACGTAGGAGACATGTGCCAATTTCCTGGACCCGGCCCCTTCACAGGGTGAGTGAAACCAAAGCCTTAGAGTGTATTGACCACATGTTTACTGAACGTGACAACCTGTTAGGCGTCGTCATCTTGGGTTTGGCTGCTTGAACCAACAGGATTCACACAGTCCTATTCCATCTGCATCTTCTCTTGGAAGGATATGGAAAGAGTTGATTTGTCCACAGAGTGAGTGGAAACCACTCATTTAGAGTGTATTGCTCACATGTTTAATTAATGTGACAACCTATTCGGTGTCGACATCTTTGACTTAGGCTACTTGAAGCAGCAGGATTCATACAGTCATGTTCATTCGTATCTTCTCTTGGATGAGACTGAAGCGGATCGTTTGCCTGGGAAGCCCCTGCGACTGCACATTGGCAGAATAAGCAACCCCTCACTGGTCCAGTGGAAAAATTCCTTTAGAGTGTATTGACCACATGCTTAACAAACGTCACAACCTGTTAGCTACCATCTTTATCCTTGGTTGGCAGTCATGCTCATCCTCCTAGAAAGAGTCTGAATAGGATTGCTTGCCTGGAAAGGCTTGGAGGCTGTTCATCGTCGGAACAGGTAACCCCTTCACAGAGCGAGTGGAAACACTTCTTAAAGTGTATGGACAATGTGCTTAAACAAATGTGACAGCCTGTTAAGCGTTGCCATCCTTATCCTTAACTGCTTGAACCAACAGGATTCATACCATCACATCCATGTGTATCCTCTCTTGGAAGAGTCTGGAGAGAGTTGATTCTCCCACAGTGTGAGTGAAAACCACCCCTTTAGGCTTTGTCTCCACTAGTGCGACTGGTCATGCGACTTTGGACAAAGTCAAAGCCTATTAATCTCAATGGCACCCGTTCTCATCTATGTGACTTTGAAAATCAGTGACTTTGAAAAAATGCCTGCACTACTTTGATGCGAGTTTGGAGTCACACAGTAGAAACGTAGCCCAAGAGTGTATTGCCCACATGTTTAATGAATGTGACAACCCTAAAGGTGTTGTCAAGATAGATACAGGGCTTTGCCTGCCAAGGGATGAGTGGCACAGGACCAATTTAAGGCAGTGCTTGATACCTGCCAAACCAGAGGGACTAAATGGTAAAAGCCCATAGTTAAATTCTCATAAACCCAAAAGAAAAGAAAATACCTGAATAGTAGTTACCTCCTTAGTAATGACTGGCTACCAGGAAGAGTTGACACTCATTGCTTAGCAATATAAGCAAATGGCTTTGCAGCAAACTGGCAGTAAGAAAGACAAGGAGGTAACCCTACACAGACTTACTTCACCAGGACCTCTTGACTTCACTCATGTCTCTGTAAAAATATCAAATCCCTGATAAACAGGATACTAAGCAAGAGTCATTTGGTAACTTAATATATCAAAAGTTACCAATCTACTTCAAATGATAGCCCTGCAGATTAATAATGCAGTTCAAAACAAATTCAATGCAATAGGAATTAGCTTGTTTGGCAATAATCCTCTAAGGGGTTAACCAAAGCTAAAGGGAGGCTGACTGACACAGCAGCAGCCCAGACCAAAGTCCTGACATTAGCATGAAACAAACTCCGCTATGCCAGAAGCAGGACAATGTTAAAAAATGTTTGTTCAGTACAGAAACAAAAGGCAGGATCACAATAATATTCTGCAATGTACACAGCTTACCCATAACTAGTACAGATCTTTTTTTTTTTTATTTGTATTTCTTCTCAAAAGTCGAGTGAGGCTGGCCATAAACTACACAACTCTCAACCTCTCACAGATCCACCTTCCACCATGCAGTGCAAGGGTGTGCCTGATTCCACACAATTAAGTGGATTCATGATTTATCTCACACTTCATGGTTTTGGTAAACCTAAAGGAAAGCTGAACAAGAACTGCACATTGTACGGCCAGTCCCCCACCCCAATAGCCAACATGCAGCCAGATGCCTCAATTCCACAACAACCTGCTGTGGAACTCAATCACCCCAGCTGCCATATGGGGATCTATACAATCTAGATAAACTTCTTTGAATGAAGTAAGATGCGTTACAGACAAAATAAAAAGGTAAAATCTGGCAGAATGACATACCCCCCAAGCAAGCAGGGGGGAAGCTATGCTGCCGCTCACCATGGACCTCCAATTGCACCATTGAGGCTGCATACATCTTCCTGGGAATCATGGATCCGCCGAGGATTTACTGCTGACCAAGACTCCTCCAGGTAGGGATCTTCATTATTCCTTCTTTTCCCATTCTTTCAGTAGCAGGAGAGCTGTCCTGGAGCAAGGACAAAAAAAGGAACGCTGGGGTATGGGGGGAATCCCTCCTTTTATTTGAGCAGGGGGGTGTCCTGTGGGGTCAGAGGGGTGGAGCTGACCCATTCATAGGCTGACATGACTAGCCCCAGGAAAGATGTGTTATGACAAAGACATAAAGCTGATAGAATCAGAAACATGTGTCATGGTAAATGAGATATATATCGATCAAAGCATTAGCAACATCCTTGCTGTTAAATGCATACAAAAAAATTATGTTGAAGTCACAGATTTGGTAAGACAAAGAAAAGGAATTTTGATAGTAAAGACGATTGTTGAAGTAACTGCTAAAACCAATCAATACATGAGCTCTGTATGTGTATTGCCTCGTACACACGGTCGGACTTTGTTCGGACATTCCGACAACAAAATCCTAGGACTTTTTCCGACGGATGTTGGCTCAAACTTGTCTTGCATACACACGGTCACACAAAGTTGTCAGAAAATCCGATGGTTCTAAACGCGGTGACGTAAAACACGTACGTCGGAACTATAAACGGGGCAGTGGCCAATAGCTTTTATCTCTTTATTTATTCTGAGCATGCGTGGCACTTTGTCCGTCGGATTTGTGTACACACGATCGGAATTTCCGACAACGGATTTTGTTGTCGGAAAATTTTATATCCTGCTCTCAAACTTTGTGTCGGAAAATCCGATGGAAAATGTCCGATGGAGCCCACACACGGTCGGATTTTCTGACAACACGCTACGATCGGACATTTTCCATCGGAAAATCCGACCGTGTGTACAGGGCATAAGTCAAAAAAGGAGAGTTATTGTTGGAGTTCTAGAAATTCCACACTGGAGTGAAAGAGAAAACTCCCTGTTTCTGTCATTGGAGTGACTTAGGTGAAATCTGATTACAAAAATTCGACCTTTTTTTTTTTTACAGGGTGTATGTTTTTGTGTATTTATGGTGTTTTTTTTGTATGTGTATTGATTGTTATTTGTGTATTATCACTTTTATGTTTTATTTAACTTTTTTTCACTGTCTGTTTTTTTCTTTCTGTGTAAAAAAATGTAAAATAATGAGGATAATTAGGGACAGTTTTTTAAAACAAAATCATAAAATAACACAAAATCTGTCCCAAGACAGTTGAAAGGAACTTCTAACAATCGTTTGAAGCCCATTGCACAGAAATGGCAAAATATCTCGATTTTTACCAAAATTTTATATAAATGAAAACTCTGAATTTCTTGCATCTCTTAAAAGATGTAATTGTAGACACAGACTAATCATATACAGAACATTAATAAGGTATTCAGGCCCACTTCAAGGGCTCTACTTTATAATCGCACTGTATTAGGTTCATCAAATGTATCCATTGTGCTAAACCAAAAGTTTGAAGGAATACCAGAACATATATCTCACCCTCTCTGTTGTCAAAAAGCTATTTAACCTTTTAAATGTTCTGCACTTTGAAAGCTTGGTTGTTGAAATGTCTGTGTATACCTGAATATGTTGGTTCTCTAATTGAAAGGGTTCCTTAGTCTGAACTCCTCATATAACAGATTCCTTTGTGGGGAAGTCCTGCATGCAAAGGATTGTGTCTTTACAAGGGATTTCTAGACCCACAGGGGTGAGCTGAGGCCAAATATATTCTTTTTAACCTGAGGGAATCTTTTTCTACGTCTGGTAAATTGCGGTGTATACTCTTTGAAAAAAAGTCAGAATCTAGGATCTCTTTGGAAATTCATTGGAATCTGATTTTCATGGGCTTGGTAGAGTTTAGCATCCCAATGCTGGCCATACACGATACGAAAAATCAGTGGACATAAATTAATCAATTTTTTGCTTGTTTTTTTACATATACCTAGTGCAAACAGTTTGGACGGGAAACACATTAACCATTCAATTTATCGTTCATTCAGAAAATTTCCTACTTGTCCAGCATTTTTTCAGCTCAAAAACGTCCCAACAATTACCAATTTTGTGCCCATTAACTGGCCGAATAACGAACGTACTGGCCAAATGACCGAATTTTGGTCGATTTTTCGTATAGTGTATGCATTAGCCTCTAAGCTCAGTTATATTGTGCAGGGCTGTAATGTCTATGAAAAGAAGTTGGATTTGAAAAGTTTCCTGTTTGAGGAGGCATTCTGGTACAGGCATGCACCATGCTTTTTGGGGAAAGGTTCAGTATTGTAAAGTAAAGGTCCCAGGATGAGTTGCAAACTCTGTGGAGTAAGAAAAGCAACATTGATGTGCATTAGCCCAGGACCCAAATTGGTATTGTCAGCACACCAAAACTTCACCTAATCTGACTTTATAATAAAGTCACTAGAAAAAGTATGCCACCTCTCTATTTACTATACCTATGATTACAGTACTTTGTTGCATTATCAAAGCACACATCCACAACACTAAATAGTCGCTCCATAGTCACAGTTTTTGAAAGTTTTGAGTATTTTGTCACACACTCATGACTGTGATGTACAGCTCAACCAGATGTTTCTTAACCGCTTCAGCCCTGGAAGATTTTACCCCCTTCCTGACCAGAGCACTTTTTGTGATTCGGCACTGCGTCACTTTAACTGACAATTACGCGGTCATGCGAAGTTGAACCCAAACAACATTGACGTCCTTTTTTTCCCCCAAATAGAGCTTTCTTTTGGTGGTATTTGATCACCTCTGCGGTTTTTATTTTTTGCGCTATAAACAAAAAAAAGCGGCAATTTTGAAAAAAATGCAATATTTTTTACTTTTTGCTATAATAAATATCCCCCAAAAATATATAAAATGTTTTTTTTCCTCAGTTTAGGCCGATATGTATTCTTCTACATATTTTTGGTAAAAAAATCACAATAAGCGTATATTGATTGGTTTGCGCAAAAGTTATAAAGTCTACAAAATAGGGGATAGTTTTACGGCATTATTATTATTATTTTTTTTATTAGTGATGGCGTGGATCTGCAATTTTTATCGGGACTGCGACATTATGGCGGACACATCGGACACTTTTGACACTATTTTGGGATCATTGTCATTTATACAGCGATCAGTGCTATAAAAATGCACTGATTATTGTGTAAATGACACTGGCAAGGAAGGGGTTAACCACTAGGGGCAATGAAGGGGTTAAGTGTGTCCTAGGGAGTGATTCTAACTGTGGGGGGATGGGCTTCAGGTCACATGACAGCGATCACTGCTCCCGATGACAGGGAGCAGTGATCTCTGTCATGACACAAGGCAGAACGGGGGAATGCCTTTTTTACATAGGCACTTCCCCGTTCTGTGGCTAAGTGACAAGATCACCGGGAAACATTGAGTCCGCCGGTCCAGCGGGCATGGTCACGCTGCATGTGGCGCGCGCGCACCTGCTATCCCCGCCTCTTAAAGGGGACGTACAGGTACGCCCATTTGCCCACCGCTGCCATTGTGCCGACGTATATCTGCGTGCAGCGGTTGGCAAATGGTTAAAGGATAAATTAAACTTTGGAACATGTTACATGTTCCACCTGTATTTAGGGTGGAACATGTAGCATGTTCTAGCTCCTGCCCATTCTCCTCCTGATCCCCCCCCCCCCCGTGACAGCAAACAGGGTTCTTCTACCCTCCCTCCTGTCAGTTTTTAAAAACAGTGTAGCTCTGTGAATGAATAAACTACAAGTACCATCTATCACTGTGGCAGATGGACTTGTAGTTTCAATGAGCTGCGAGTGCACTGATGAGCGCTCTTGTAGTCCACTGACAAGTCCTCTGGCTTTCAAACAAAAAGCCCGTAGAGAGGTAAAGGCTGAAAGCCAGAGGACATGTCTACAGGACATTTGACCCAGGATCTGTTGATGGAGGTTGCAATGCTTTCTAGTTTCTTGCAGGAAAAAATAATTAATTAACTTTTTTTTTTTTCTTCTGCAAAATTATATGCATTTGTTATTTTTTTTCTGTAAAGGTGAATCTAGCCTTTAAGTTTTAGGAGCATAGAAATCCTTTCAGAAAGCCCTATCATGTGCCAAGGAAAGTCACAGTAATACTGAAGTGACAGGAACAAAGCTGTAGACATTCCATTTATCCAAACATAGTCCAGATGCAGGGATCACATAAAGATCTTTAATTTGCAATCTAAACATATTGAGGTCTGATTGAGACCCACACGCCAATAAGAAAAGTTCTCAAGTACCTCAATAAGAATCAAACAAACTATTACACAATGTCATAGTTCTGTCCTGTTAGGATGTTAGTAAAATAGGTTGTTACAAATGCAACAGTTTGAATATATGGGACACCAATAATACAGGCAAAACATTTACCAAGTTGCACCATGGCAAACCAATGAAGATGATTCTTGGTTTACTGTATATATCTATCAGTTCAACACTTTCACGCCATTAGTGTTTCTTTGGATATTTATCCAATGCTGAGGTTTTTGTATACAAAATCAATGTGAAACAATTTTTTTGTGTCAATGATAGCAAACTTCTGATCTGAATACCGTGCACAACAGAATATGTGGGTATATAAGTAGTTACAGAGGACAACAGATATTGTAAGCCCACATCCAGTCCATATACAACACATCTACCTATATAGTCATTAGATACCTAGGCAAATATACTATAAATATTTACAAATAGTATACTATATACTTCTATTTCTGTTTACAGTATGTAATCTGCCAACAACTGAACCATGTATGCAAATGTATGCAAAAAATCTTGTCTTAATCTGTACTTCAGCTGGAAAATTGAATAAACGTCCAAGTTCACTTAATTGAAATGTTTTTGTCTTCTTAAATTTTTCTTATGTGTGATAATCCAACACAATGTTTAAATGAAGACTAGTTTTGTTAGGTACATTTTTTGTTTTCTTCCTTATTTTACTTCTATTTATTTCATACATGAATGATACATCATTAATAGTTGGTGATTGCCTGTAATTTGTATGACCTAAGGTCGTTTTCCATTAACATATTCATGTCAACACAGAAATAAAGAGACAATTATATTTTAGAACACCTTCTTACATGAGTATCCTTTATCAACATACGGGTGAGATGTTCTGACATCATGATAATTGCTTTTGGTACAAGAGCATAGGTTTAGCTTCACTCTTATCTGGTGAATCTTTAACCCTTTTTAAAGGCTTAGTATTGAAAACACACACACAGATATCCTGCAATTAACATTAATATAAATAACAATAATAACAATAACTATCTCTAGTTTCTATGTGTGAATCACCGCAAATTCTTTATTGTAGTCCTGAATTTTTATTGTGCTTTTAAACACTGGAGAGAAAATAAATACTATAATCCAATGCTGCTACCATGTCTTATTATACTATATGTTTAGCATTTTGAAGAGGTGTATTTAAAAATGTAAAAATGTACTAAATATGATACGACAGAATTTTTAGGATGCTGTGGTCCGCTGAGACGCTATCTGAGGCACTGCTATGATTAATTAGGCTAGGTTTGAAACTGTTGGCAACTATGAGTTATTATGTCATTCCCATTAAAATGGTTTATACATGAAAAGTAATGTCAATTGTGTTAAATACTAATTTTTCTAAATTGCCAATTAATAGACAGCACTGAAGTTTAAACAATGATCTTTAAAATAAAGATAGCTGTAAAGCTTAATTTCTATGATCAATACACTGTTTTGTTTTACAAGGTAGCTTGAACCATTACTAAAAAAGGAAAGAAATTTTTCCAAAAAAGTATTACCATAAAAATAGTCTGTCACAGGTCATCTGAGATTTCAGAATCAGTATGTTGTCATTTTGTGGCCTTGTAGTAATGTAGATCTGTGACCTGTAATGCCCCTATATTTTACAATATGGAATATATTATATGCTGCACAGGCAATTGCTACTTTTTTATTGCAATATTGATAGCAGCTGAGAAGCGGAAATATTTTTGTGCTGAATTTGGCATTAAGACCTCCTGCTTAATATGGTTTTGTGTGTAGGAATCTAAAAATAAAGACAGATTTGTGCACAAACTGAGAAAGTCATTAGCAAATTGCTTTAAAGTAAAAACAACTTTTTCATCCAGATTGCTTGTCTATTGCTGTTGTCACCCATTTTAACATAATAAATAGCACATATGGTATCTTGTAAAATGAAGTTCTTCGAATAAAGCATTTGGATTCTATATACCGTATGTGTAATTTTGATATACAGTAGCAAACCAAGCTTTTGTATGAGCATGCATTGCATTCACAATCCTTATGGTGGCACTCAAAGCTTAACTATTGCTTTACAGTCCCATCCTTGGATAGCAAACCCTATTATCTAGGTTAGCTCATCTGTATTCAAAGGATCAATGTTGCATTAATTACCGGGATCCTTTCAAGTGTAAAAAGGATGGCACTTCATTACAGAAAGTAAAAAGAAACTAATCAAACTTTCTTGGTGAAGTCATTGACTTTTTTTAAGCAAAGGGCGCAGTAAAGAATTTTGAAGTCCGACATGTGTGAGAGAAATTTGTGTCCTGTGTCCTGATTTATAACATGTTCCAGAAAAGAAAACTCCAAACAAGGTCCTTTTGCCTAAAACCACAGTAAGAAATACTAAACTGAACATTAAAAAAAAAATTTGTGAACATGAGATCAGCATGGTAACAAATGTAAGCTGGTGGTTGTGGTTTTAATTGGCTCGGTTTTGTTATGACACCTTTAAAGTGAAGTGTGATGGTGATCATACATGTATCGATTGATGAGCAATTGATTATTCAGTGCGACTAAACTGTTAAAGTTGAATACAAATCAAAAATCAAAAACTCTACATTTGATCAGTTTATTGGGCTCTCAATCAATTTAGACTCTGCCAAGTCAATCAGCCATGATGCTAATTTGTAGATCACCTCTGATCAATTAAATAAATAGTACATGTGTGTTGAGGAACTAATTTTAATTCACGTAGATTATGATAGTTTTTAATAGTTCATTTACACTTATGAACTGATAGATTGTGATTTGATCAATATTTTCATTTAGTCAAAAAATGCAGAACAATTCTGTGTGTTGCATAATTCAATATTATAATCGGTGAATGATCACTTGTTTGTAATTACTCATACCTAAATCAGTTACAAGTTGCACGTGTCTGGCCACCTTAAAGTGTAACTAAACCCAAAAACAACATTTTTATATATTGTAGTTTGCTAATAATTGTATGTGGTTGCTGAATTACTGTATTTATTGGCGTATAACACTCACTTTTTTACCATGAAAATCGGGTGCAAATAGCATGTGCGTGTTATACGCCAATACTTCAATTTCAGCTGCATCGGAGGGGACAGGAAGGGGGGCGGGATGAGCGCCATCAGATTACATACAGTGAGAATCCCCTGTTTACTTGGTGGCCTCTGTAATAGGAAGTCCTCTCTCCTGGGCCACCATTGGACCACTGTTCTGTCTATCATAGAAGATTCTCACTGTATGTAATCTGTTGGCGCTCGTTCCGCCCCGCTCCCTGTCCCCTCTAAACTGCAGAAGTGCATCGATCAGGCTGCAGTGATGGCAATGGTGAGGCTGCTGCATTGATGGCCATGGTGATGCTGCTGCATTGAAGGCAATGGTGATGTTGCTGCATTTATGGCAATGGTGATGCTGCTGCATTTATGGTAATGGTGAGGCTGCTGCATTGATGGCAATGGTGAGGCTGCTGCATTGATGGCAATGGTGATGCTGCTGCATTGAAGGCAATGGTGATGCTGCTGCATTTATGGCAATGGTGATGCTGCTGCATATATGGCAATGGTGAGGCTGCTGCATTGATGGCAATGGTGAGGTTGCTGCATTGATGGCAATGGCGAGGCGGCTGCATTGATGTGGACTGATGAGGCTGCATTGATGGCACTTGTGAGGCTGCAGATGGGCACTGACCCAAAGTTCCTTATTTAAAATTAATGTTTTTTTTCCTGAAACTTCCTTCTTAAAATGAATGTGCGTGTTATAGGCCTGTGCGTGTTATACGCCGATAAATATGGTATTTTTCTTATTTTCAAGATCCTATTCCTTAATTTTCACCAGTGATTGGCCAGTAGCACACCTCCTGTCTTATGCTCCGTACACACAATCGGACATTCCGACAACAAAATCCATGGATTTTTTCCGACGGATGTTGGCTTAAACTTGTCTTGCATACACACGGTCACACAAATCTTGTCGGAAATTCCAAACGTCAAGAACGCGGTGACGTACAACACGTACGACGAGCCGAGAAAAATCGGAATTTACGACAACGTAATTTGTTGTCGGAAAATTTGAGTTCCAGATCTCAAATTTTGTCTGACGGAAATTTCGATGGAAAATGTCCGATGGAGCCTACACACGGTCGGAATTTCTGACAAGAAGCTTTCATCGAACATTTCTTATCGGAAAATCCGATTAGGGGCATTAGGGTGGCTACATTCACTTCTTCACTGTATCTATGGAGGAGCAATGTAGCCATCTTTGGACAACAGTGTTGTCAATCAGTTGACAATATTAAATGGACTAGTAGATTGAGATTGATTTTAAATAAGAGGCAAACAGCTTAAAGTGGTATTAAAGGTTCAGCTTTTTTTGTTTTAAATAACAAACATTTTATACTTACCTTCTATGGTTTTGCACAGAGGAGCCCCAATCCTCCTATTCTCGGGTCCCCCGTCAGCACTCCTAGCTCCCCCCGGCCAGTGCCCTCAATAACAAGTCGCTTGCTATGGGAGCACTGATGTGTGCTCACTCCCGAGCCCTGCTCTATGTGTCCATAAGACACATAGAGCCATGGCTCTGCCCCGTTCCCTGCTCTCTTCTCATTAGCTCACTGGCTGTAAGTAGTGGGAGCCAATGGGGAGAGGGAGTCCCAGCACAGTCGAAAGACTCTAGTGCACATCGCTAGATTGAGAGGGGGTTCAGGTGAGTATTGGGGGGCTGTGGGGGAAGCAGCACACGAAAGTTTTTTTCACCTTTATGCATAGAATGCATGCTATGTTGCTATAGCAAGTAACACAGCAAAATAAAAGCTAGTATCCATGCTTATTCATTTCAGACAATCATGGCCTTATTCATAGCATAGCTTTGATTCCATTACTGGTCGGGTTGTCTCCCTGCAGCAGCAGCTCCCTCCTGAGTGTGCTCTTCTCCCCCTTCTCACGGCCAAAGCAGGGGAATGGCACAGCGGCTCCAGGCTTCAGAGGCAGTAGCTTTGACTTTTACTGCTTTGCACAAGCTCCTATTTTGTCAGTATTTTTAATCATTAATAAATATTGTTCACTTTTTTTACTACACTATGGAGGTTGCGCTTGTCTTTTGCCTTTTGTTTTCACAGTGCCGCAGCAATCACCCATGACAGTTTCAAGCTGCACCTTCTAGCTAGTAATCAGTGGCAATGTGTATAGTCTATTGGGCTACCCAGCTCATTGTTTACATTTTGTCTTCAGTTTTTACTTTGCAACTTCTGCAATCATCTTGAGATCCTTTCATCCACACCAATAAGGTCTTTGCCACCACACTTGGCACATTTTTACAGATTTTGCCCTCTGAAGAGCAATGTCTCTTCAATCTCTTCAGAGGGCAGTTGACAGAGATTGAGAAGATGTTGTTGTATAGCCTGTTATATCATTTTCACATTTATACAATACTTGCTTTGCAGTGGGATTTATAACTATCCTTCCGGGGTTATGCCCTGCTGGGCAGTTTTCCATTCCCCTTGCTTTTTGTTGCAGTCCCATTATAAGTCACTGATCACCGGTCCTTAGTGGTATGTATAAAAAAAAATGTCAATATATATACCATAGTTAGTAGATGCTATAACTTTCACGCAAACCAATTAATATACACTTATTGGAATTTTTTTTTACCAAAGACATGTAGCAGATTATGTTTTGGCCAACATTTTATGAAGACATTTTTATTTTTTTTAATGGATATGTTTTATAGCAGAAAGTAATATATATATTTTTTCTTTTCAAAATGTTCAGTCTTTTTTCATTTAAATAGTAAAAAATTAAAAAACCCAGTGGTGATCAAATACCACCAAAAGAAATCTCTATTTGTGTGAAAAAAATGATATACATTTCATTTGGGTACAACATTTCTTTTCAGCGCAATTACCAGTTAAAGTAGCGCAGTGCTAAATAGTACAAAATGTCCTGGTCGTGAAGGGGATAAAACCTTCTGGAGCTCAAGTGGTTGAATTAGAGTAAGGGCCCTTTCCCACTGGGGCGGGGGCGGCGTCGGTGGTAAAGCGCCGCTATTGTTAGCGGCGCTTTACCGTTGGTATGCGGCCGCTAGCGGGGCGATTTTACCCCCGCTAGCGGCCGAGAAAGGGTTAAAAACCACTGCAAAGCGCCTCTGCAGAGGAGCTTTGCCAACTGACAGTTGAGCGGTCATGCGATGTTGCACCCAAACAAAATTGAAGTCCCTTTTTTTCCACAAATAGAGCTTTCTTTTGGTGGTATTTGATCACCTCTGCATTTTTTATTTTTAGCCCTCGGGGCTTTCACACTGGAATCAAAGCAGCGGCACTTTCGGGTCGGTTTGCAGGCGCTAATATTGGCGCAATAGCGCCTGCAAACCGCCCCAGTGTGAAAGGGCCCTAAGTGAAAAAATTCCTTCTTAAACCGTTGCTACCAAACCATATGTCCTCATTGGAAGATCTGCTTCCACCTCCTGTTTAAGCAACAGCTGTGAAATTTTGGATTTCCCAACCCTTATTACCAATGACAATAGTCACTAAGACAAAATAGAGAAGGTCAATCTCCCCAGCCGGGGCACAGAATGAAATTAACACTAAAAACCTGAAAGTGGTTCTAATCCTTCTCTTCTAAAGCTAGGCAGAACTCAAATCCTATCAGAGGTTCTAACCCATCCTTACCCTATACAGCACTAAAATAATAATAATAAAAAAAATAACTTTTTGGTTCTATTTTACACTTAAAAAATGTTTGCGAATGGGACTTAAGGCATCAGCTTTGGCAAGAATGTGTTTTAAAATAGGTAAGTTCTAAACACCTACTGGTTACTGGTTACTGATTCTGGTTGCAGCACATAGCAAGTGCTATACTTGCAAAGGATTAACTCAGACAGTACAACCAGCATCTATAGGTAAAGAATAAACATTAACATAAATATTAAGCAAATATTAATTACATTTCCAATCGTCCCTCTAATGCTACACTCCCTGAGTGTTCTCATGTATTGATGTCCTCAAAGTATCATTGCAAATAAACATAAGTAATATAGATGCTTTACAATTCCAAGGGGAGAAGAGAGTCTTTGTGCCAGTGAGAGGTGCAGATCTACAGTATGTTTAAAAAAAATAGAACATGAAATACAGTCATTTGAATCTTTATCTTGAGAGCTACAATTCCATCAGGTCAGGAATTACCAGACAGATACAAATTAATTTACATGCAGCTCTTCTTTTTATAAAGTTCTTTGTAATTTAACCCAAGGATTTACATATAATTGTCGGTTTGTAGTGTCAATTTTTTCTATGATATTTCTTCCTTTACAGATTTGTGCCCATTTATTTGGCTATGTTTATGAAGCTAGTATTTGAAATTGATTGTTAACGTGCACTTTACCTTTTGAATATATTATTTTTGTGTAAGGTTGTACTGTGGTGACTTAGTAATTATGGGGCTGAAATGATTCTAAAGGTAAAAAAAATAAAAATAAAAAATAAATAAAAAGAACAAACATGTTATACTTACCTGCTCTGATCAATAGATTTGCACAGAGCAGCCCCTACCCTCCTCTTCTTGGGTTCCCCGCCAGTGCTCCCGATTCCTCCCCCCTGCCGAGTTCCCCCACATAGCAAACCAGTTGCTTTGGGGGCACTCGTACATGCTCACTCCTGAGCCAGCCTGCCCCCCCCCCCCCAAAACCTCATACATTTAGAAAGTTCACCTAGCAAAGTAAATAATTAGAGTACAGCTGTATAAAAACATTCCATGGTTTACAAAAACTTTATTCCTTGTTGCCCCTGAAGTCAGCGCTCTCCTTCATTGTTAATTGCTCTGCAATATGGGCCATCACTATCCTCCTGTACAATGTAGAACTGCTGATTTGTAGTGTATATTTTTTCTATGGTATATCTTCCTTTACAGATTTGTGCCCATTTATTTGGCTATGTTTATGAAGCTAGCCACTTCAGCCCCGGAAGAATTTACCCCCTTCCTGACCAGAGCACTTTTTGCGATACGGCACTGCATTGCTTTAACTGACAGTTGAGCGGTGGTGCGATGTTGCAGCCAAACAAAATTGACGTCCCTTTTTTCCACAAATGGAGCTTTCTTTTGGTGGTATTTGATCACCTCTGCATTTTTTATTTTTGGCGCTATAAACAAAAAAAGAGCGACAATTTTGAAAAAAAAGCAATACTTTTTGCTATAATAAATATCCCCAAAAAATATATAAAAAACAAATTTCTTTCTCAGTTTAGGCAGATATGTATTCTTCTACATATTTTTGGTAAAAAAAAAAATCGCAATAAGCATATATTGATTGGTTTACACAAAGTTATAGCGTCTACAAAATAGGGGATAGATTTATAGCATTTTTATTATTCATTTTATTTTATTAGTAATGGCGGCGATCTGCGATTTTTATCCTGACTGCGACATTATGGCGGACACATTGGACACTTTTGACACCATTTTTGGACCATTGTCATTTATACAGTGATCAGTGCTATAAAAATGCACTGATTACTGTGTAAATGACACTGGCAGGGAAGGGATTAGACACTAGGGGGCGATCAAGGGGTTAAGTGTGTCCTAGTGAGGTGTTCTAACTGTGGGGGGGATGGGCGTCCACTGACATGACAGTGATTACTGCTCTAGGCAGAACAGGGAAATGCCTTGTTTACAAAGGCATCTCCCCGTTCTTCTGCTGCGTGACACGATTGTGGGCCCCTGGTGGACATTGAGTGCTTGGGACCCGCGTGCACGGTCACGGAATATGTGGCAGGCGCACGCATCCACAATGCCGCGATTTGAAGGAGACGTACCTGTACGCCCATTTGTCCAGCCATACCATTGTGCCGACGTACATTGTCGTGCGCTGGTCGGCTAGTGGCTAGTATATGAAATTGATTGTTAACATGTACTTTACCTTTTGAATATATTATTTTTGTATAAGGTTGTACTGTGGTGACTTAGTAACTATGGGGTTAAAGTGATTCTAAAGGTAAATAAAACTAACAAACATGTTATACTTATCTGCTCTGTGCAATGGATTTGCACAGAGGAGTTTCAATCCTCCTCTTCTCGGGTCCCCTGTTAATGCTCCTGGTTTCTATCTCCTGCCGAGTTTCCCACATAGCAAGCCAGTTGCTCTGGGGGCACTTGTGCATGCTCACTCCTCAGCCAGCTCCGTGTGTGTCCCCCACCCCCCGTTTCCTTCTCAAAACCTCATACCTTTAGAACCACTTTAAATAAAAAAAAGGAGAATAGAAGGTTCACCTAGCAAAGAGAATAATTATGAGGATAATAAACAGGGTACAGCTGTCAGTGCTCTCCTTCACTGTGAAGTGCTCTGGAATATGGGGGGGGCATCACTATCCTCCTTTACAATGTAGAACTGCTGGTCCTATATTGTATGTGAGGAAGCCAGAGGATGTCAGAGAGTTTCTACCATCCAGGCAGCAAAATGATGCGGCTTCATGGGACCAGTTATATGTAGAGGAGGAATCCTGCAGGAGCAAGAAAGAAGGTAAGTATTTCACCTTGTTCCTCTTTTCCTCAGTCAATTGAGCATTTAGGGTGCATTCACACTTGCAAATGTACCCTGTTGTTGAATACATGAAATAACCCTAGTGGGGTTTCCCACGATCAGCTACGAGTAGGCAACCCAAATGAAAGCAATGGGAAGCTGTCGGCTCATGCAGCAACCATGCCCCCTCACATGTAATTGTTCATGCTGCATACATAGTATGCATCCCAAGACAAACACTCGCATGTGATCGCAGCATGAATGATTAGATGCAAGTGGACATGATTAGCTGTGAGAGGTGGCAGCCTCCCATTGCTTTCAATGGGGCTGCCTACTCAAAATGAATTGCGGGAACCCCTGCATATAATTGCCCATCAGGGTTCTTTTGCAAATATGAACGCACCCTTAATTTATGCAGTGCAGGAATGACCCCACCGCCTAACAGCAGTCTAGAATAACTCTTTAACAAATGAACCATGCTAGCAAAAATCTTCTTTTTTTTAAATTTTCCTTTTACTTCATTGGGTATGTCAGCTTGTCATCCTCTCATAGAGTTTTACAGGCTGCAGGCAGCGCAGCTGAATGATGCTCCTGTGCCTTCCACCCACGCCTAAGCACTCATACACCGGGGCTAAATGTCCAGTGTACGTGGGACTAAAGGACTCTTGTAATTTTTATATAGCCCCATCTGCAGCTTTTCAGTCCTGAGCTGTCCAAATACCTGCTGTACCTGGCCGACAATTTGTTCAGTAAATTGGTATACTGTGTGATCTTCTGTAACTGCTTCAATTTCTTACTGTAGGGTTTATAGTTTTAAAGATATCTTTTTTTTTTTTTTTTTAATGCAGCCTTTTGTTAAAAATATTATAAAGTCTGTTCAGAGCCAAATGCTATTTCTTTCTTCTTTTTTTTGTGGTGTTATGAAAAATGTGCATATAAAATATTATTAGTATTTTTTTTTTCTATAAAGCATATGCTCTGGAGTAATTCAGCAATGTAAACGCACAGAAATTCAGGGGGGGCACCAACGGAAGCCAGTGGGTCTTGAAAGATAACATTTTTTTTTTGTGGAACTGATTTAATTAACCAAAGCAACACCAGGAGCAGCAGCAAATGACATAAACGGTTAGCTGACACTAATGAGAAAATGGTCATTAGTAGTGGTTATTTTTCTATTAAATAGTAGTGAGATTGATGTGACTGAGAAGAAGGACTTGTGTTGCTGTCATCTTTCTTGTCCTCAAAGAAACACTGTTGCTGTGTCCAATTGCAGCATACAACAATATGTAGTTCAAATTGGCTTAGGGGAACATGTGACCTCCTCCCTTGTGACAAAGCCTGGGTCTAGCAGCTGATCACTAGGCTCTCTTTTGGTGCCTTTGTTTTAGGGTGATGCTGTGGCTAGAAAAAAAGGTCCTCTTATTTCAAGTAATCTATAGTGTCCACTGTGGTTTTTGCTACTGGTGCTGTTTTTCTCACAAAAGGGAAAAAAATGTTAATGTAACTGCTTAAAATGTGTCTGCTGTAGTTAGGTGTGACATTGATAATTACTAATGTAAACTCCATCTAAATCTATTAGTCCATCCAACACCACCTTCCCCACGTATTAATAATGCAGCTGTCCAAGGGTGGCTATGTTGCTCATCCTTAGATGCAGTGAAGGAATGAAGGAGTGCTCATCTTGCTGCCCTAATAATGTTAGTTCTTTTTTTGCTATACACCCCATTCACACTTGTGCGACTTGTACCAAAGACGCATAACAAGTCACACCCCATGTTGCCCAGTGTCGCAGTGACTTTAAAGTAGTTCCTGCACTACTTTGGTCTGACTTTCATGTGACTTGAGGGACATAGACTTCAATGTAAACCCTCAAAAGTCGCACCTGCGTGATATACATATAACTTGTGTGCGACTCGTGAAATTAATGCCGGCAATGAAAAAAAAAAAACAGCCATACCATGCCGGGCCACAAGCCCTCAACATGGGGGGGTGCTTTGGGGCCAGGGGGGTTCTGCCCCCCCCAAAGCAGCTTGTCCCCATGTACGTGGGGACAAGGGCCTCTTCCCCACAACCCTGGCTGATGGTTGTGGGGGTTTGCGGGCATGGGGCTTATCAGAATCTGGAAGCCCTCCTATGTGAATGAGTATGGGGTATAGTACCCCTATTTATTCACCAAAAAGGTGCTTTGTGGGCATTTGACTTGGTATAGTTCAGGGGGGGCGCTCGCTTGTCTTCCCCCTTTCCTGACCTGCCTGGCTGCATTCTCGGATAAGGGTCTGGCATGGATTTTGAGGGGGGCCTCACGCCATATTTTTTTTAATTTTAGCATTTTTTTTCATTGCTGGCATTCTTTTTGAGGAAACCCACTGACAGCTGATAAGTCATCAGTTGTTAAGGACGCGACGGCTGGCATTCCAGCCCGCTCCCTAGCAATCAGCTATTCTTCACACAGAGTTTGATTGATCAATTTTTGGCCAATTCAAATTCAAATCGTTCTGAAAATTTGGAATTTTTTGAAAATAAAGAAACCAAAAAAAACTAAAGGAATTTTTTCATTCTGCAGATGTCTAATGACTTTGTAGAGCACTATCACTATCACAATGGTTAAAGCCAAACTCGTAACAAAGTTGCACTCATCCAAAGTTGCAAAGTCACATCAATTTGCTGGGTAAAGTCGCAATGGAAATCACACGATATTTAAGTGGCACAAGTGTGAATGGAGCCATAAGGATGAGGAACCTGATATTGTTAATGTGGTACAGGTGACAAACTGACTAATCTTGTTGCTTCTTCTAATGCCGCGTACACACGGGCAGACTTTTCGACCGGGCTGGTCTGACGGAACGAAATAAGTTTGTGAGAAGTGTGTGTGAATATGAGCAGCAAAACTAATATATTCTTGTCACATTATAAAGAAGAAAAGAGTGCGCTGTATTAAACCATTTTTAACATTGCAGCGTGACGAAAGTGCTGCATCCATTGCGAACGCTAAGTTTACCAGAACGAGCTGTTCCGTCTTGGAATTTCTTCTGAGCATGCGTGGCACTTTGTGCGTCGGAACAGGCCACACACGGTCGGAATTGATGCGATCGGATTTTGTTGTCGGAAAATTTTATCTCCTGCTCTCCAACTTTGTGTGTCGGAAAATCCTCTGGGAATCTGTGACCTTCTTGCGCTCTCTAAGATATGTGCTCCTCAGGCCACCAATTTTAGCTTTTTAAATAAGGGATGGTTGCTATGGGGACCACCGGCTTCACTAACTCCAGCAGTTTCTCCAGCGCTGCCTGCCTCTTCTGTTTATGATTATAGTGGGGGTGTCTCACTTGCCACAGACAGGGCAGCTCCCTGTACTTGTCTATGAACAGGGGCAGGAAATTGTGGTCGTTGAACCCATCCATTTTCTCTGCAAGACACAACACAAGACAAACCCTAATGTCAGGCAAAACTCCCATAATCTTGTTACAATATAGGCTTCCATTTCGAAGCAGTATAGGCGCAAGTTTAGATCTTACCTTCGTTATCACGATCGGCATCTCCGATGCTCCTTCCTCTGCTCACAGATCGTACGTAATACGCATGTGTGTTACGCTTTATACACACTGCGCATGCGTATAACTCCGCCCGCCCCTGACGTTCTTTCTAGTCTATTCCCCACCCCTTTTCGTTCAGCGCAGTGGGGGAAGAGCACATGGCGGATAGACAGCAGGTGCGTGCTAATTGTAGCAACGAGGAGGAGGGGGAGGAGGAGGAGGAAAGGCCGGAGCCTGAAACGTCCCGATCCAGAAGGAGATTTAAGGACTCAAATATGTCCTTTGGGGAGATGTTGGAGATGGTGGATATCCTGAAGAAGTCCGACTATGATGGAAAGTATGGGCCTTACCCCAACCCCAATATCCGAAAGGCCAAGATCATGGCGAAAGTGGTCAGGAGTCTGCACCGGAATTTCGGGGTACGACGATCGAAAGATCAGCTCAGGAAGCGGTGGTCGGACCTGAAATTACGAGAACATGAGCAGTACAGAAAGATCCGGAGAGTGCTGCAAAAAAGTAAGTAGTTGTGCTGTGTTCCTATTCTTTTTGTGTTTATTACGTTTGTGCTTCTCCATGTGCTTTTAGGAACTGTTGTACAGTTTAAAATGGCAACTTTCATGTTCATGGGCACATTATTCGTTCGGATCAAACATTTTTCGTTCCAACTATAAAATACCATTGTTTAGCCCATATGCATTTGGCCACCATTTTGACGCCTATACTTGTCTTCAAAGAATTGGGTTGTGTAGATGGCTTTGTTACTAGAATGAAATGCAAACTAGATTCTGTGTAAGGAGAGGACACTGAGCAGCTGTTTTCACATCTGGACACTGGAGCACTAGTGTGGGACACAAGAACACCCTTTTTATTAGGGGGGCCACACAGGTGCTCCAGTGTATACTATAGGGGGGCTACATCTGTGAAGCTTGTACCAAACAGGTGAAGTATTGCAGCTTGACAAAGGACACTAAAAAAGCTACATCTTGGAACTCTGCTAAAATTGACAATTGTACCCCACTTCCAAGCAATGTTTCCTATTTATAGTTCTGACATTAAATATCTGTGTGCTAATTATACCATTTTTGTTTTACATAGGGGATAAATGACTCGAGGACACCCCTCATCTGAGGAGACCAGAGCCCCCCCCCTCTGGAAGAAGGTGAAATCCCCCCAACACAAGCTGAGCAGGAGGAAGAAGATGTGGTGGAACTAGTCACCACAACAGGTGAGTGTCTGCGACCACAGGCTCAGATAAGAAATGGATGGCGGCATATTTTTTAGACCTAATTTATTTTGGGGTTCTTCTCTTTTTAGGTGATCGTGAGGTTGTGGATCCAGATCCTTTCACATCCAAAAGTGCCCAGATCCTGATCAGGGAGATCATGGGGTGTAATTTACAATTGGAAATCATCAAGCAAAACATCAATGATGTTATTCCAAAATATAAAAACATCATTGATGTTTTGGGGCGAGTTTAAAGCCCCTCCAAATCACTTTCTTCTTTTGTGTGCTACAATGTGCGAAATGTTTTTGTGATTTTTCCCAAAGCCAAATTTGGAGGATGCACACAGTGTGTCAACATGTGCTATCTGCCATCACGGGAGATCAACGGACGCGTTTTGGGGGTGCAACCCCTTCCTCAATAATAAAGTAGCGGTGAGGAAGGGGTTTCTCCCCCAAAACACATCCCTTGATCCCCCGTGATGGCAGCTAGCACATGTTGACATTGTGAAATTTGTGTGCATCTTCCAAATTTGGCTTTTCCAGGGGTGATTTCACCCCATCTGAACGCAATATCAAACACAGTTCCTAAATACTCATGTCTGATATTGCCTTCAAATTCGACCAAATGTGACGTTTGTAAGTTCAAGATTTGTGTCTTTTCTTATTGGTTTTACACAGGCCTGTTTTCTATAAAATGGACATTTTGATTTTGGATAATGCCACCACAAAAATTGTTATACAACAAACATGTTGGTTTGTTGGAAAAACCTTTGGTAAATGCACATGTGATTGTGCAGGTATTAAAAAGATTGTTAATCAAGAATGTGTGGATTATTGTCTCAACGCTAAAACACTTTTGGGGTTGTTGTTTTATGAGAAAATGGGGGTTATTTCCTAAGGGCAAATCCACTTTGCACTACAAGTGCAGTTTCAGTGCAGTTGCAAGTGCACTTGTAGTGAAATGTGTTTTTGCATTTAGTAAATAACAGCCAACAGTGCTTTGTATAAGGTTACACAATCACACCATTTTCTGCACTCAAAACATTTCTGTCAGGGTCAGCTAAAACAAACACAAGCAGTAAATGTCCACAAAGAATTTTTTAGATTTTTTATTATAAAAAGGCTTCACAGATTGTCTGGCATATTGATAGCCCCCCTACCCGCAAAGAACTCCAGGTAGCGTAACCGGACATCACGGGCACTCAGGGAGGGCAAGCCAGGACAGCCACTTTCAAGCGCCGTCAGTGTGGTTTGATGTATGATTCCGGCCTCAGGCCCAACTGAGCCAGCATAGTCTGCCGAATGTTTCCTTAAAATGTTATGTAGAACACAGCACGCAAGTATAATAGGGTTCAGTTTATACTCTGCCATATGGATGGGTGTCATAAATAGGCGGAACCGGCTGGCCAGGATTCCAAATGTGTTCTCCACCACTCTTCGGGCTCTGGCCAGCCGGTAATTAAAAACCCTCTGTTCCGGGGTGAGGGTCCTCATTGGGAATGGCCGCATCAGGTGGTCCCCCAGCGCAAATGCTTCATCAGCAACGAACACAAATGGGAGTCCTTCAACATTGTCCTCTGGAGCTGGCAAGTCCAAGCTGCCATTCTGGAGACGCCTGTAGAACTCCGTCTGGGCGATGACTCCACCATCGGACATCCGGCCATTCTTCCCCACGTCCACATACAAGAAGTCGTAACTAGCCGACACCACCGCCAACATCACTATACTATTGAACCCCTTGTAATTATAATAGTACGACCCCGAGTTGGGTGGTGGGACGATGTGGACGTGTTTCCCATAAATTCCCCCTCGGCAGTAAGGAAAGTCCCACCGCTGGGCAAAGTGGGAGGCCACAGTCTGCCATTCCTGTGGCGTGGAAGGAAACTGTTGAGGAAAAAACAATAAACATTACTATTTTTTCACAGAAATATGGCAAGCAGATTAGACACAAACATTATGGGGCAACCTCCAGATAGCATTTAGTATTGGGAATTTAACAAGGGCAAAGTATAAGGTACACCTATCATATTCCCCCTCCCCCCCTCTCATGGGCCATTTCTAACATTATAGGGGGTGTGTGGAAATCTTGGACAGGTAACCCTCTTCACTTCATTGAGAGATGAATGCCTAAATAATGGGTATTACTTGGAACAGCCCCTCCTTAGTTACACTATTGGCAGTCCACTGGACAGGTAAGAAGTGTCATAATACAAAGATATAAATACACACTGTACACATTTGAGGACATTTGGACATTCTGCTATTACCTATCAAGATAATAATAGGTTACAAAAACTTTAAACAGTACCATTGGAAAGTATACAGCCAGGCCCTTGCACTACATGCATTGGGGAATTCATCCATAATTCTGAGCACTAAAGAGATGGGTATAGTGTGTATGGGTTTGGCAAAGTCAGCAGATAGATGATTGAGGATAGAGAATTGTGATCAGCTGACTTAGCAGTTGGGGGAGGGAGGGTTACTAAAAATTATTTGGGGACACCACAAAAAAAAACCTCTGGCACCCTGAATTTAAATCAAAAATAACATTGCCAAACATTTTAGGGGTGTTTGGGGTAAAGCACTACTATGCAGCAGATAAAATACATTGTTAAGTGACTACATGAGGTGAATATAGGGCCAGGAGACACCATGCTGGGGAGGTTAGTGAAGGGCAATAATGTATGTATGTATGAAGGACATAAAATAATAATTACATAGAAATCCAGCATGCATGAGGACAAATGGGACATTCACAGCATATTACAATCATGGTAATTAGGGAATGAGGAAAGAAATACAATATATTATCAAACTTTAAATACAATAAAATGTGATATAAAAGGATAAAAATCTTACCTTCATATACTCCTTCTGCAGGACCTGTATGATGGCAGAACAGGTCTCTGGGATAATGATCCCCAGAGCCTGGGGGGAGATGCCTGTCGAGAACTTCAAGTCCTGCAGGCTTCTCCCTGTGGCCAAATACCGCAGGGTAGCGACCAACCTCTGCTCCGGAGTGATGGCTTGCCTCATGCAGGTATCCTGCCTGCTGATATAGGGGGTCAGCAAAGCCAACAAACGGTGAAACACGGGGTCCGTCATCCTGAGAAAGTTCCTGAAATCATCAGGATTATTCTCACGGATCTCACGGAGCAAAGGCATATGAGAGAACTGGTCACGCTGTAGCAACCAATTCTTGGTCCATGAACTCCTCCCCACCCTGTTCATGGACTGGACTTGTGTCAAGGTCAGGACCCCAACACCAAGCCCCCGCACAGCACAAACTCTACGAGGAGTACTCATACGAAACATGGCTAGAAAACGGTCGGCTGCTCAGAACAAAGTAACAGAACGCACTGAAGAACAGCAAGGCCTGTGAAGAGCGACCTGAAAAACAGTAACGAACGAACAAGAATACAATGACTACCTAAAGTCACGCGGAACTTGCTGCACGCACTGAAGAGCAGATACAAACCCACAAGCACAAACTGAACGGCAGAAAATGATCTGAAAGCCACGAGTCTGAAAAAGCGCGAATCGTCTCTCACCAAACTTTTACTAACACGAGATTAGCAAAAAGGAGCCCAAAGGGTACCGCGCTTTGTTCTGAACCGGCCTTTTCTAGTCTCGTCGTACGTGGTGTACGTGACCGCGTGCTTGGCGATCGGAAATTCCGACAACTTTGTGTGACCGTGTGTAGACAAAAAAAGTTTGAGCCAACATCCGTCGGAAAAAATCCTAGGACTTTGTTGTCGGAATGTCCGAACAAAGTCCGACCGTGTGTACGCCCTATTACTGTTTTGGTAAAACCAAGAGAAAACAAGGGAAACGACTTTTCTCATAGGTAAAGGCCTTTCATTTGTTACTTGAGTGACTTATATTCCCCCAGGCTTATTAGGTACACTAAAGCATGGCAACACTTTACTTTACATATATAATACACAGGACAGAGGTCATCTGTTGAAGATGGAAAGTGAATTTGTGAGGAATATGTCACGTTTGCTGTTAAAATTTGACATTAAAAACATGTCAATATTCTTGTAAATATAAGTTTGACTTAAGCTGGCCATACACTTTGTGAAATTTGCTCAGTCAGTAGCTCTACTGGCCCTACTCTTTTCATCAATAGTTGATCATTCAATCGGCTGTATTTTTTCAGTTGAACAGAGGCTGCAACCAATCAAGTTTGTTTTCAAACATCGTGAATATTCCAGATACATAATGCAGGATAAATGTGGCTACCAAGGCCTCTGACACTAGTATAACTATATCAAGGAAGGGCTAGCTAGCACCATCCAGGAACATTGTCCCTTTTATCGCTTTTCTTTGTGCACCTTCTGGCAGTAAAGCAAAGGATAGTGTGAGCAGACAGGATAGCTTGCATAGCAGCAGTGTCTTAGGCTCGATTCACATCTATGCATGTTGCTTTTGAGCGCTTCTGCAGTGTTTTTTGCGGTGCTTGCCACGTTTTTGAACATGCGTTTTTACCGCGTTTTTGCTGCGTTTTGCATTTTTTTTACAGTGTTTTTTTTTAATACCATATACAGTGTTAAAAAAAAACAATGAAAAAAAAAAAACGCAAAACGCGGCAAAAACCCGGTAAAAACGCGGTACTTGCGTTTTTGGATGTGGGTCCATTGAATTCTATTACATGCAAAACACTGCATTTTGCATGAAAAAAAATCCCCGACCCTTTCCAAAAACGCAGAGGCACAAAGATGCATTGATGTGAACATGTTCCATAGGAACCCATGTTAAAAAATTCCCATTCATTTCTGCAAAATGCATCAAAAAACGCATTAGTGTGAATGGAGCCTTATTGAGGGCCATGCAAACCTTTATGAAACAGGCATGAATGTGCCTGCAAAATTGACCTTCTTTTTTCCGACACAAATTCTTAGGAAAAGAATATTCCAAGAAGTTTGTTCACTTTTCTAATCATTAGCAGGTCCAATCAGCATTCATTTTCAACCATAGTGAAAAGAAAATTCAAAGGAGCAGGATGGAAATTTTATTTTGAACTAATGAATTTCTAATAGTGTATGTAGTTTTCATTTGGTAAAGTCCACTCATTACAAGATCCACTCATTAGAAGCAAACAAAATCTTCAAACGCCATTTGAATGTTCTGAGAATCTTCCTAAGATTTTTTCTAAGAATTTTTGTTTGAAAATTGTATTCATCTCAAGACAGCTTAAAGCAGTATTAAAACCAAAACAAACAATTATTATATTGCAGTTTACCAATCAATTACAAGGATGAGACAAACCATTTACCACTGACAGGGGTGCTTACAATGATTAACTTTTATTTATGTAAACCTTTATCCCACAAGAAAAGAAAAACTGTTTGCTGTAACAATTTATAAAGTGTGAGCTGGAGTTTGTCTTCAGTTTGTTAGTGTATCTAAACCTGCTAGTCCATCTACCCCCCCCCCCTAAAATGACAATGCTGTTGTCCAAATATGCCCCCTGTGCTCCTTCATACAGAGGTGTGTTACTGGCCAGATCACCAGAGGAAAACTGAGAAAAAAAGTCTTAAATTGGAGTTCCACCCAGTTCTGTGTTTATTTATTATTAAAACACTGAGTCTGAAAAATAGGCCTGGTCCTAAAGCAATAAAGAGAATGCTTTCTGCAATAAAGAAACTGTTGTAAAACACTGATATCCTAGGAGTGCAGAGTGGCAAAGTTTCCAGCAAGGGGTTAATTATCAGGAGTTTAATATGAGATGTATCTTAGATGTTCAGGGTTAAAATTCTGAGCAGCAGGACTGTTGCAGAACATACAGCGATAGTTGGTGGTGCCTTTAAGTGGGATAGTGCGAATTGTCTTTCAATAGCTTTCACTACAGAGTCAGCTAGCAGCAGCACAGTATTTGTAGAAGCAGGTCTCCTTCAGTGATGAACTTGGGCCCCCTTTAAGATTAAACGATTCCAGGTGTACTTCTGCAGTATTCAGACAGCAGTACCTCTGTGATGTAGCAACAGCCTTTAGATAGATTTAGCAGCATGACAGCAGAAATCAGCAGGTCTGGGTCTCCGGCGGCTCCAGTACTAGGCCTCAGGATGAACTCCCTCTCCAGCACAAAGTGAGATGGACACAGACTTGTTTTGGAAGCTGGCAGCAGCTTTACCAGTTTTTTGGAACTGACAGACACTGTTTTTTTTTTTTTTTTTTTTTTTTTTTCCAAAGAAGTTTATTGAAAATTTTACATGTATACAGGGTATAGTCAGCAAGTAGAATACATGTTACATTACAATGTTCAGAAACAGAAACAAACATATTAATGAGGCCGGCTATCCGGTACTCCTCCACAAATGATGTGTGTGTAGTTTCTCTGGAGGAGGATGCATTGAATGGGGTGGTTTTACTAGTGTCAGTAAGCAGTTGTCCATGCCCGGTAAATCGAACTCTGCACCCGATCACCCGAGAGCCATCCACCCCTTGTTAGGGAACTTGCTGTGGATGGAGGGACGATCTGGTACCTTTGAAGTCAGGATGGACATTGGACGATATGTGGAGATTGCCGAGTCAGAATCGTTGCATGATGAAGAAGAAGGGGGGGGTGTGTAAACGGCGGTGGGAGGTGGGGAGGTAGGAGGGGGGGGGTGATGAGAGAGGGGGGGTGTTGGGATGGGGGTGAGGGGGGGGGGGGTGTGATAAGGATGTGATCTAAGTATGTTCTTACTTTGGACCCAGGGGGGTGCGTCAGCGCATGGAGTGTTTGAGCTGAGGTGAAAATAGGGGGAGTGTGTAGTGACCCATCCAGGGTCAGTGGGTTGGCACGTGTGGCAAGGACGACCCGGGGTGTCAAGTAAATGGTGAATCGGTAAAATGAGGTTGTGGGGGGTTTAATCTTACGGACGAGGTGATGAGTCGGTGGGAGGTGTAGTCTGGGGTGAGGATTGTTTATAGTGGAACCAGCACGCCCAAGTGTTGTGAAATTTGGATGGGTTGTCTTTGGCCTGGCTAATAAGGTTTTCCATGTCTGCGATTTTGTCAACTCGGTTGATCCATTCTTGTATGGTAGGGGGGGTAGCGGACCTCCAGAGGAGTGGGATACAGAGGTTGGCAGCGTTGATTAGGTGTAGTGTGAGCGATTTTTTATAAGAGCCTATTGGGGTCTTGGTGTGGTGAAGGAGGTATTGTGCTGGAGAAAAATCTGGCGTGTATGTAGTGATATTGGAGATTAAGTGATGGATCTCCAGCCAAAACGGTTGGATGATGGGACAGTCCCACCAAATGTGGAAGAGGGTGCCGCGCGCTGAGTTGCATCTCCAACAGGTAGAGGGTATTGTCGGGTGGAAGTGGTGCACTTTGTCAGGGGTCCTGTACCATTTAGAGAATAGCTTATATCTGTTTTCTTGTGTCGTGACGTTGATTGATCCCTTGTGCATGAGAGAGAAAATCTGGTTCCATTCAATGGGAGAGAGGTCTATAGAAAGATCAGACTCCCATTGACGAACCAGCCTGTCTTCCTTGATTGCATAGTTCGAGTGTAGAAGAGAGTAGATGGAGGATATTAGATGGTGCTGAGGTTCCGTACTAGAGCATATAAGTTCGAAAGGGGAGAGGTCTGCATGCCAGTAGGTAGTTTGTTTGGGGGAGGAGAAAAAATGTCGCAGTTGGAGATATTTAAAGAAAGGGATATCGTAGTCAGGGAGGGAAAGTAGGAGATCTTTGTATGGTAGGAGGGATCCATTGTGAAAGAAACTATGTGCTCTCGCCTGGAGCGCACGTGTATTAAGAGTGGGTTCCTTGAGTTGGAGTCCGGGTGGGAATTCCGGGTTGGTGTCTAGGGGCGTCATGGGACCAGTGGGATGGTTGATCGAGAGTGCTTTGCTAGCTTTTTTGAATATGGTTAGAGAGGCACCTATGAGGGGATGTGTTGTGTATTCTTTGGGGATAGACGCAGTTCCTATCCATGGTGCGTTCTGAAGTGGTAGGTTGGCAAAGGAGTTTTCTAAACAAACCCAGTCCTTCGAGGGGAGGTGGATATGCCAGTCTACTGCCCTGGTCAAATGACAGGCCCAGTAGTATTTTTGAATATTTGGGAGTCCTAGACCTCCCAAAGGTTTAGGTAAAGTCAGCCTATTCCAGCCGAGACGTGGGGGTTTAGAAGCCCAGATGAAGAGTCTGCACATGTGTTGGTATGATTTGAAGAAAGAAGGCGGTAAGTTAATGGGAATGGCCTGAAGGAGGTATAGGAGTCTGGGGAGAACATTCATTTTGATAATGGCAATTCTACCCATCCAGGAAAAGGATCCCAAGTGCCATTTTTGCAGATCACCTTGTAGTGACGTGAGTGCTGATGCGAAGTTGTGTGCGTATAGGTCCTTCAAATTTGCAGGGATCTTAATTCCCAGATAGGATATGGCTTGTTTTTCCCAACTAAAAGGGAAGTTGAGTTTGCACTGGGATACCAGAGTGTGGGGCAGGGTGATATTAAGGGCTTTGGATTTCTCAAAATTGATTTTTAAGTTGGAGATGATCTGGAAGTGGGAGAAGTCTGCCAACAAGTTGGGGATGGTGGTGATGGGTTCGGTCAAGAACAGTAGAATATCATCCGCGTATGCGGCCAGTTTGTATTGCCTGCGTTTAATATCTACGCCTTTAATGGAAGGGTTCTCCCTGAGTCTACGGAGTAAAGGTTCCAAGGTTAGGATAAAAACCAAAGGCGACAAGGGGCAGCCCTGTCGGGTTCCGTTGGAGACAGAGAAGGCGTCTGACAGGGTACCATTAACCCGGATTCTCGCTGTAGGAAGAGAGTATAGGGCCATAATCATCTGAAGCAAGCGGGGTGGAAAGCCTATCGCCCGTAAAGTGGCTTCCATGTAATCCCAGGCCACCCTGTCAAACGCCTTCTCTGCATCAAGGGAGAGGAGGAATCCCGGGGTAGAGGTGGTGGAGAGCCAATGGTGAATGTTCAGTGCCTTTGTGGTGTTGTCCCGTGCCTCCCTGCCCGGGACAAAGCCAGCCTGATCCAGCGATACAAGATTTGGGATAAGGGGCAGGATGCGATTCGCTAATGTTTTGGCGTATAATTTGACATCTACATTGAGTAGTGATATTGGGCGATAGTTTGAGACCAACGTGGGATCTTTGCTAGGTTTGGGGATGAGGGTCACGTGTGCTTCTAGGAATTCCTTATGGGATGGTGAGTTCGGAGTGAGATTGTTGAGGGCCTTGGTGAGGTTGGGGATCAGTAAGGTCGGAAATGTTTTGTAGTAACTAACCGATAGACCATCTGGGCCAGGGCTCTTGCCTGTTTTCATTTGTTTCAATGCCAGAAGGATTTCTTCAGTGGAAAGGGGTTGGTCTAAGTTTTGGGAGTCGTTTAAGGAGAGGGGGGTGGGGCTGTATTGCTTTAAAAAGTCAGAAATAGCAGTCGTGCGGTCCGTCCGATTCGTCTGAAGTTGTGTTTTTGGGAGGTTATAAAGGTTAGAGAAGTAACGAACGAATTGGTCCGAGATTTCATTGTTAGAGACCGCTACATCACCCGCTGGGCGGCGTATTGTATGGATCGTCTGTGACGCCTTCTTTGATTGGAGAGCTCTCGCGAGGAGTTTGCCGGCTTTATTACTGAATTCATAATAAAGCTTTTGCGTCAGTGCAAATTTTCGTTTTAGAGTGCTGTTGAGCGTCTCCAGGAGTTCCCCTCTGGCTGCAGTAAGAGCAGCCAGAGCTGACGTCTCCAGTGATGCCTTGTGTGCCTGTTCTAGCGTACGAATGCGTGTGGTTAATTCCTTGATACGTTCATTTCTATACTTATTCCTTTGTGTAGCTATGGCTATTAATTCACCCCGTACGACGCATTTGTGTGCGGCCCAAATGACTGATGGTGTAGTGGTCTCAGAGGAGTTTTCATTAAAGTAGTTTGAGAGGCAGTCGGACAATCGTTTTGTGTTGACTGGGTCAGTCAAGAGGGAACTATCTAATCTCCAAATGGGGTTCTTGGGGCGCGCTGTGGGTATATTGAGAGTCATTGAAATGGGGTGGTGGTCAGAGAGTATGGACGGATCAATGGAGGCTTTGGTTAGGTTAGTTAGATCGTTCTGGGATAGGAAGAAATGGTCTAATCTACTGTACTTGTCGTGTGGAGCAGAAAAGAAGGTAAAGTCCTTCACTGTGGGGTTCAATGTGCGCCACGTGTCGTGGAGCAGTAAATTGTGTAGTTGCAATTTAATAGCTTTGAGTGCCCTGTAAGTCAAGGATGAGGTACCGCTTGATGTGTCCAATGAAGGGTTAAGGGCAACATTAAAGTCGCCACCGACAATTAGTGTGCCCGACTGGAAGCTAGTGAGGTGATGGAGAGTGGAGCGGAAGAAGGACACTTGTTTGGTGTTCGGCGCATATATATTGGCTATCGTGAGGTTTTTGCCATAGATGGAACCCTTAAGAAAGAGAAATCTGCCCTGAGGGTCTCTTTGTACTGCGGTGACTAAGAAAGGGCAATGTTTTGAGATCAAAATGGAAACGCCTTTGGATTTTGCCATGTCGTTGGAGGAGTGGAAGACTGTGGGGAAGTGATGGTCCATAAGTTTTGGGATTGCGTCAGTTCGGAAATGGGTTTCCTGTATCAGTGCTATCTGGGACTTTGATTGACGTAGGCAGTGTAGGAGCTTGGACCTCTTTTCAGGGGTGTTAAGTCCCCTAATGTTGAGTGAGCATAGTTTAATGGAGTTGGTCGGAGGTTGCACTTTTAAGTCACTGGGATTGGTGGTACTCGTGGGCATCTTGGGGTAGGTGGGTTGGAAGGATAGAGGGGAAACGTGAGAGGGGAGTCACCGCCGAGTTGGGGTGGGGTCGTTACACGTCAGCCACTGATGGGGAACCGAAGAGGTGTGGAGAGGGATGTCCACAACCTCAGTGAGGGTGGGTATCGGTCGGGTACAATGCACGGCCAAAACGCGGGCTCCCCGAGAGGGTACCGCGCTCCGGTCAGCACCTGTTTTGGGGTTGGTCTAACACAAGACAGTGAGGAGGGAGCTCAGTTAAATGTAGTTAAACAGGAGCTGAATTTATAAATGGTATAAAGAATAAAAGAAAAGGTGAAAATCGTCACCCGCCGCCACAGGGTGGTAGATAATATGGTAGAAGGTATGACTGTAAGCATATCTAGGGGAGAACCAGCGATGGAAGCCTATATGCAGTGGTTATGCATTGGTTATACAGGGGTGTGGGTAAGTGGTTGGATAGTATATATAGTTAGATATAGTTAGTTATAGATAGTATATAGTTGGTGTATACCAGTGGGATCAGCTGTCCCTTTCAGCCTGGGTACGTACAAAATCAGAATGTAGTGTCGCAGCCCCCGATGCGTTCGCGGGTGGCAGGTGCGTCTCGTAGCCATGCTTGGAGGGAGAGCCGGTCATGTGGCTTAAAAAACAGGTAATACAATCATATATACATACATAAGGACGTTGATGAGATCTAGATAAGGAAGCCCCAAAGAATGCCCAGGATATAACGTTAGTCTACATAAGTATAACTGCTAATAGCAGGAGCTATGGGAGCTAAACAATTGCATATGATGACAGTGAAGCTACCGTATGCATCTAAGGAAGCGTCCTCCGACAATGATGCTTTCTTGTTGCGGTTAAAATGAAAGAGTACCCAAAGGGGAGGACGTAGCTTATGTAAGCAGTGGGTGTATCCCACTGCAGGTACCTCGTCCGTCGATCCGTGAAGGCCTTCTGGGGTACGAGAGGGTCAACCTGTCTGAAGAGTTGTTTCTCTTGATTGTGATCAGGAGGTCAGTCACGGGGTGGTCATGTTCGGCCCTGATCGGGTGTTATCCTGTTAGTGAGTGCGATTCGGCAAAACTGCAGGGCTCGGTCATCTGCGTCGTAGTGGGAAGAGGCGGATCACACAGTTGGTACAGTCCGGAGCGTTGGAGAAGAAGTCTCGCGATGGTGAGCAGAGTCCGGCGTCGGATCAGGAAGAGTGTAACTCCCGGTTTGAAGTCATCTCCTCTAGGGGTGCGGTTTAGAGTCCTCTGGAATCCTGGTTAATGTAGTAGAGGGCTGGGTAGTTGTTGTTGGGCAGACATCGAGGGCAGTGCTAAGAGTTTGGACCAATGGGGAGAGCTGCCGTTGCCAGGTTCACTTCGTGGTGACTCCGTAGTCCACGAGCGATGTATGCAAGAGAGTGTAATCACAGTGCCTGCGGTTAACTGAGAGAACTCGTGGCAGATGTGCACTCGTTTGGCTGAGATGACCGCTTAGTGCTGGTGGTGGGGCATCCTGCGTATTAACTTGGTGCAGGGTGAAGTGAAAAAACAGAAATAACAGAAATAAAAATAACGAATACTGGGTAACTGAGGCAAAAGATAGCAACAAGTTTAACAACCCAAAGTCAAGGGGTCTCTCATGGCTCGTCAATCAGAGAGGGCCTACCGGGCCAGCCGAGAGAGAAAGTGGGTGCGTCATGTGTTCTTTTCAGCGGCCTCGGCGGGCTCTTCTGGACTGCGGGGGTTCAGGTGAGGCTGGGGCCCTGTTGCGGTAGTAGTCTGCCCTGTAATTGTGGGCAGACGGAGAGCGTCTTCTGCGGAAGCTGGAATTCTGGGTCTCCATGGGGGATTCCCGCTCCATAGCGTTAGGGATGCTCTGCTGACGGAAAGGAGCATACCAGTTTGGCACCTGCATCATGGGGATGCCAAGTTGGTCGCAGAAGTGTGGCAGATCCTCGGGCACTTTTAAGAGGGCAGAGCGACCCTGGGATGAGGCGGACAGGCAGAATGGGAATTTCCATTTGTAAGGAATGTTCCTCTCCCTCAGGACGTCCAGTAATGGCTTGAGGTCTCGCCGGTGTTGTAGAGTGATGCCTGACAAATCCTGATAGATTTGAATAGGGGCGCTGTCGTGGAGGATTTGTCGTTGACCTCTTGCTTGCTTCAGAATTTCCTCTTTTGTTTTGTAGTCCACCAGACAGCAAACAATATCGCGTGGGGGATCATTTTCCCTGCCTTTAGGGCGCAGTGCCCGGTGGATCCTATCCATTGGAATCGGGGTTTGGGGAGGCCTTTGAAGGAGGTTATTGAAGACGGCCGTGACAGCCTGGGTGATTTGATCGCCTTCTATTGCTTCGGGCATACCGCGGATCCTGAGATTGTGGCGGACAGACACTGTTTTTACTGTAAAACACAGTCTTCCTCTGTATCTTTCTCCCTGTCTCTCTCCCAGACAGGGCCTGTTCTTCTGCACACACCAGTCTCTTTCCCAGACTCCTCTCTAGCTTCCCGGGTTCTCTAATTTATATAACTCCTCTGGTACACCAGAATGCTGGGATTTAAAGTCTTTTTGTAGCTGTTTAAGCAGGCTGGGACCACAACTCCCAAAATGCAATCCTCTTTACTGATGATTGATCCAAGTTCAGAAAGCTCCATCTTGTGGCAGAAAAAAGGAACTTCTTGCAATAAAGATTAAGTTAGAAGGCTGGTCGCAGGCTAGCCTGCATTTGTAGGAGGAGTCTGAGGGCTATATATATATATATCCCTCCTCCTCCATCAGATCCTTGCTGGTTTAGTTTCTGGGTTGGGTTGGTCAGATTGGGGTGGAGGTTGGCTCGTTTCAAGTCACTTCCGGGTCCATTGCGGAGTGACGGTCGGCTGCTACAGTGGTTGCGGCAGCAGTTTTTCTCCCGGTGCTTACACTGGGCATCGCCTGGAAGACCGCCCACCAGCCCACTTTCGTATCATCCAGGGATATCTGGCTCCACGAGGGGGCCACCCACCCGCTCCTCCCGGTGCTCACGTCGGGGGGTGTTCGGCCGCCCGTCTGCTCCTCTCCCTGTACAGATCCGGCTCCACGTGGGAGCTATAGTTGCCACCTCATCCCTTTAAACCCGAACACATATTAATTACACAGGTTCTGTGGCTGATTAAGGTGGTAATTAAACTCACTTGGTGCCTTATCTGCATTTAATTAGCCTCAGAACCTGTGTACTTCATATGTGTTCGGATTTAAAGGGATGAGGTGGCAACTCTAGTGGGAGTCGCCCTCCCAGTGCTCACGCCGGGGGGGGTGATCGGCCGCCTGTCTGCTCCTCTCCCTGTACAGATCCGGCTCCACGTGGGAGCCGCCCTCCAGGTGCTCACGCCGGGGGGGGATGGTCAGCTAGCCGGCCGCCCGCCCGCATGCCTGCTCCTCCCTCCCTATTGGCATCACTGCAGAACAGATAGTGAGTAATAAGACCATACACTGCAGCAATGGAAACAGACAGATATGGTGTAACAGGTCTGACGAGGCTTGTAGAAGGACATGTACTTTGCTGGAGAATGGTTTGTGGTAATGATATGGCAATTCATAAGTTTAATACAAGGGCACATTCATTGCAAGCAAGGCTTGGCAATACCTGGATGGCTGGCAACGTATAGGGAGGACGTAACCACAAACACACTGCTTGCTTTACTTTCATGTTTTGTCTTCTTTGACTACCCGGGATTCATGTGGGCTCATCAGCATCAGAACAGAGGGGGGTGGAGGTGTACAGACCACATGTCTAAGTGTATGTACATATGTAGCGCTCGCCAGCTCGTGCGGATCCAGTTTCACGAGGGGGCTGCCCGCACGCTTCTCCCGGTGCTCACGTGGGGGGTGAGCGACTTACCTCTCTCACTGCTGTAATGCATATTTGCCATTCAATCCATCCCGCAGGTATGTACTATTTGGGATCTGATGCATTTGCAGCTGACGGGCGTAAAGTTTCCTCAGCGTTTCATCAAACAGGTTTGATTTCCCTTTCAAGCTTTTAGTCAGTTTCCTGGGGTAACTACCTGTTAGCATGACCTCCCCATGCCTGTACCAGGCTGCTAACTGCAGCTCTCGTATATATATATATATATATATATATATATATATATATATATATATATATATATATATATATATATATATATAAAAAATAAATATATATATATATATATATATATATATATATATATATAAAAAATAAATATATATATATATATATATATATAAAATAAATATATATATATATATATAAAATAAATATATATATATATATATGTTTATTTTATATATATATATATATATATATATATATATATTTATTTTATATATATTTATTTTATATATATATATTTATTTTATATATATATATATTTATTTTATATATATAAAATAAATATATATATATATATATATATATATATATATATAAAATAAATATATATATATATATATATATATATATATATATATAAAATAAATATATATATATATATATATATATATATATATATATATAAAATAAATATATATATATATGTATATATAAAATAAATATATATATATATATATATATATATATATATATATATATATATATATATATATATATATATATAAAATAAATATATATATAGTCTTGGTAGCTACCACGATCATCCAGGGGGGAGGGGGTGCTGACTAGCAGGTTCTTTGGTCAAAACTTCATGAGGTCTGTTTGTGGTATGTTTTTTCCTGCTAGCTGTAAGGGGGTCACCAAGGGCGGTACTAGGAAGGGGGGCTGGTTGGGGGGTTCAGTTCCACGTTTCCTTGCCCGTGTTCCTGTCATAGTGTGTTCAGTCACAGCATGTTCTGTTACAACGGTTCTGTCTGCAGGTCTGCTATAGCACGTTATCACTACGGTCAGCGGTTTCTGTCACAACGATTTCCGCTTTTGCAGGTTCTGTCACAGGTTTTTTCAGTCATAGCATAGCATTCCTGTTGTAGCATATTCGGTCACATGGGTGCTGTCCTAGCATGGTCGTTCTCAGCGTGTCAAGTCATAGTATTCCTGTACAGAGTGTTCTGTCGGAGGAGGGTTGTCATAGCGTATCTCGTCGCAGCAGGTGCTGTCACAAGGTGTTCAGTCATAGTGTTCCAGTCGCCGCGTTCTGTCATAGCTGGTGTGGTCACAGCGTGGTCCAGTCGCTGCATGGTCCAGGCAGAGCGGGTCCAGCCAGTGGTCCTGTCATAGCATGTTCTGTCATAAGCAGTTCTTGTCAGCATGGTCTGCGTTCATGTCCTAGCGTTTCTGTCCGTTTTCTTTCATAGCGGTCATGTCCAGCATGTTCTATCATAGCTTGACGGTGCCGTACAGCCACAGCATACACTAATAGCCATTTCATCTTCGTTGTTTCATGTTATCGCACTTTTTTTTTTTTTTCGTTCAGTGTTCTTGGTACACCTGGGTTAGTTAGCAGTACTAACATCTCATGATCTGTCACGTCTACAGATCTATATGGGCTGAGGTTTTGTTTCTAATGATTGTTCACCATAATCTCCTCGCCCATATACCATTCATCTTCTGCTGCACGTTCATTTCTTTACGCTTGTACGTCTACCCACCACGGTCTTAGTACACTAGCCCTGGGGGCTTTCAGTTTGCTACCTGTCTGTTTTTACTCATAGCATTTTGTTTGTAGTATTCCAGTCGTTGCATTTTATTCGTAGCATTTCTGTTAGCTAGTGCTCACCTCCAGGATCTGTCATGTCTACGTATCCATACGGGCTGAAGTTTCGTTTCATTGATTGTTGTCCCACAATCTTCTCACCCGTGTAACTCACGTCATGCGATGCATGCTCATTTCATTACACTTGTACGTCTACCCACCATGGTCTGTGGGTACACTAGCTTGGAGGGTTGTTTGGCTACCATCTGTTTTTTCTGTCATAGCATTTTGTTCATAGTATTCCTGTCGTTCCATTCCGTTAGTAGCATTTCTGTTAGCTAGGGCTCACATCCAGGGTCTGTCACGCCTACGGATCCATACGGGCTGAGGTTTCATTTTTAATTGTTTGTCGTCCACAATCTTCTCGCCCGCATACCATACGTCATTCGATGCACGTTCATTTCATTACACGTTTACCCACCACGGCCTGTGGGTACACTAGCCCTGAGGGTTTGTTTTGCTACCTGTCTCTGTTGTTCTGTCGTAGCTTTTCGTTCGTATCATTCTTGTTATAGCATTTTTGTTAGCTAGGGCTCACATCCAGGGTCTGTCACGTCTATGGACCCATATGGGCTGAGGTTTTGTTTTTAATTGATTGTTGTCCCACAATCTTCTTGCCCGTATACCATACGTCATACCTGCACGTTCACCATTACACCTTTACTACTACTCACCACGGTCTGTGTTCGTTTTTAATTACCTGTCTTAGCGCCGCAGGTTGCTCGGGCTCGCTCACTACATACACTAGGTGTGTGTTATCATTAGGTTCACATTTCACGCGCTGTTGGTCTTGTCATTTCTGCACCTACATCTTCACACTTGTTAGGTACGTAGGGGTGTTGTTGTTTCGTGTGTTGGTTGTCTGTTCTCATTTCTCTAGTTTGTGTTTCCTTAGTTCAGGGCATGTAGTGCGTTTCGGAAGCGGCCATTTCACATTCATTCCTCCACCGCCGCATAGGGGTTCAGCGCATGGTAGCACCCCATCATTAGGGGTGGGACCATACCAAACTCATAGCTGAATTTTATCGCTGGTGTACCTCTTTCCCGGCCTCAGCTGGGGGGGGGGGCAGTACTTGAGGTGGTTATTCCCTGCTTCGTCCCAACCTCTTCCATCCACCAGCGCAGTACATGTTTCCATGCATGATTCTTCAACCCAGATTCATGCGGTACTTATGCACTCTATACGTCCTGGCTACATTGTTAGACGGAATGGAGGGTTCTCGGCTATGGCAGAAGTGCCAGCTGCGACCCCGTCTCCTGCTCTTCTCAGCGTGCCGGCAGGTGATGTTGGATTTTCTTCACAGTGGCATGGGGTACTGGGGGGTACTGGTACTGGGGGCAAGCCTGGTCATAGGTATTCGGCCTGGCCTATTGTTCTTTATTCAGAGTTCTCCGTGGATGTCTACCAAGGGGGGAAGGTTCGTAGGTTATGTCTCTGGCCTTCGCTGCATATTGCCTCTGCTTTTTGGCCTCATCTGCCAATACTAGCTAGTATCCTTCAGGTGACCAGCATTTCAGGCCCCCACAACTCCTGTCAGTCTGTCCTTTTTTGCAGCTCACCCTCTTAAGCCAGGTCATGGCGTATTCAGAGTTAGTCAGGGAAGCTCTGTTTGGCACGGCTACCAGTGAACAGCCATGCTCCGTTGTGTGTCAGATTACTGTCTCCTACCTTTGGCGCAGTTCCCATTTTAGTGTTCTAGGCAGTCCCCCTTTTAATTCACTTATATTTCCCCATAATTAGTATAGATGGTCAGCCAGGGGTTGGTGGTTTTATTACTATACCACAGTACAGTGTCAGATTCAGTACATGTCCTTCTCTGCTATATTCCACTGGTCAGCTCTTTTCTTCCTTTTCCCCATGCGTCCTATCACCAATACAGTTCGTTCTCATGTCCGAGTTTCTTTCCAATCAGGCTCCTATCCTTTACCCCTTTCTGGGTATTCGTCAGGATCGGAGGCAACTTAGTAGGTCCTGACAGGAGGTCCATTTTATCATCAGGTTCTTGGGGCGCTGGAGATCCTCCTGTTCGGCAAGTTACTTACACAACCCCCCTTTTCATAGTCATCCAGGCATTCGCTATTTTCTGGACTGATGGTTGTTGCTGGCCTTTTATTGCAGCTTCACATCACACCTACTTTGTGTCTCTTTTTGCCCTCTTTTAGGCATACTGACCAGCCATGCCAAGGCACACCTCAGGTCTTGGTAGTTAGGACTATCGCATTTCCAAGTGAAGACTCTGACTACAAGTTAGAAGGCTGGCCGCAGGCTAGCCTGCATTTGTAGGAGGAGTCTGAGGGCTATATATATATCCCTCCTCCTCCATCAGTTCCTTTCTGGTTTAGTTCCTGGGTTCCCACCCACCCGTTCCCCCACTCTTTCATCATTTCATTTACATTTCATACTTATTCATTCAGGGTATGCCCTCTTTTAGGCATACTGACCAGCAAGGCCAAGGCACACCTCAGGTCTTGGTAGTTAGGACTATCGCATTTCCAAGACTCTGACTACAACTATAATAAGGCATTAGTAAACCTGCACATTTCAGTTATAACGAGCCTTGTTACACCCACAACAAGAAATTAATCTGTCTGTATATGCAGTAAAGCATGCTTGTTATTCTCACTGTGGAACCTAATGGATTAATCCTTTGAATTGTGTATAAAGGCTGTTTTATCCCATCTCTCTGATTCTCCTCTTCTTTCACTGTCTCCAAAAAAATGACCTGATATTTACAGAACCAGGAGACGGGCTGCATATGCTCGGTTTGATGTGTATTGTTAGACAGACACACAGGGCCAATCGGCACTATCCACACATGTCCAGACAAAGGATCAGGGAAGAATGAAAACTCCTCCTTTACTAGGAACTGACACAAGTCACAAGACTGCTATATACTGTTGATGAGAAAAGGTATTTAGCAGTTTAAATTTACTAAAATAATTGCATTTCCATGTTCTGTGTACTGTGGGAGACCAGATAGAGTGAATGCAAGGTCCTGGGTTTACTAACACTTTAAAGAAAAGATATAATATACTGTATTTTCAGACCAAAAGAGACAAAAAGCAAGCAAATAAAAGAAGATCAACAGTTTACATACACTTTAATTTTTCTGGAATTTGTAAGTATATAATTAATAATTACAGTGTATGTAGATAATGGAGCATCACACAACCACACAGAAACCAGAGTAAGCCCTCACAATGTCATATTTAATTGTACACAATAATACCATTCATTGTGACTACATTTTACAGTTTCTGCATCTGCTGGTTTTATATATAAGAGCTGGATTGATTCCCGTTATCTGCTATTAAAGGAGTTGCTTATTAAGCTGATAGATTTTCTAGTATGCAATGTATTCTTTGCCAGCACAAACTTGGCTTAAACATAACACATGTATTTTTCCTAAAGCAGATATGCAGAATCTGTCTACTTCTGAGATTATATACTATTATTTCATAAACAAGAGTTATAGTCTTGTCATATTAAACAGAATTTAAATATGTCACCTTCTGCAAAACATTTTTCTTAGTTTATTTTCTTAGTTATGTAAATAAATGGTGTAGTGCAATATAAACAGAGATGATAGCCTTTCAATATTAGCTCTGTCTGTAATCTGAAAACCAATTAAAGGCGCGCTGTCCCTTTTAAACTACAAACTTCATTGAAAATACAATTACAACTTCAAACAGTGCATAAACATATGACCATTTCATGCCACTCTTATATCAAATACTAGATGACTATAATACTGAATAGGTATGAATATGTGTATGTAATTCATATCTACTCCCCTGCATAATCAGCCACAAGAAAATGGAAAAAAAGTCCCAATAAAATATATGTCCAAAGTAACACGAATCCAATGAAAATGTAATCCAAAAAGGTGCTCTGCTTCTGGATGAACAGAGAGAAAGAGCGAGCCACTGAGTATGAGAGCATGCCACAGGACCTTCCACCAGAAAGAGTTAATAGGCTCCTTACCCGAGGGAGAGATCCCACACAGGGATCAGTAAGCTACTTGCTGCCAGCAGTCACTCCTGTTATGGTCTCCTTAGAAATGATCATCTACCCAATCCTGGGTACACATGCTCCCTACCAGTGTTTCTCACCCTTTTTTCAGTCAAGGCACCCTTTAAAATTTTAGACAATTTCAAGGCATCCTTTAAAATTATAGATAGTCTTGAGGCACCCCATTCTAAAATGTCAAAAACTATTCTAATAGTTTTACACAATGCAGCTACACCCACACGTGGGACACCCAAAATTAGAGGAGATTTATTCTTCCAAAACAAATACACTTTTGCACACTAGTACTAACTAGCATTCCAATGTTTCTCTTCTCCCTAAATTTCTCTCCATCAGTCAGCTGATGTCAACCCAGTGCTGAAAGAGAAGGGCAGAAGAGGGTCAAACAAGGATGCTAAACAGGCATCAAACATCCCCTATGTCAACTGATGATGTCATTGGTTGTTAGGATGCCAGTGTCTAGAAAGTCACAATGGTGCATAATGAGAACCTGTGGCTTTGTGTAACTAAAAGGCAGGCTTGATCCACCTGCTGGCTTGTATACAGTTTTTTGATAAATTTTTAGGCATTTTTCCATAGCACACCTGAAGAAACCTGAAGGCACCATGGTTGAAAAAGGCTGCTACATACAAGGGTTTAAAATACAGGGGGAACCAGCATAGTGCAATAGGTGTAAGGATCACTTAAGTGCTCCTGCTCCTCATTCCAGTGCAGCACCCTCTACCTTAGGTAGGAAGGTTGCTAGAGTAGTTGTGTTTTTGTTACAGTGTAGGTAAATTTAGGCAGGCCTAGCTGTGAGCTAGGCCTGTTTCTTTTGATCTGGGGGCTGGAAGTAGTTTTCAGTGTAGCAGCAGGTGACTGACATGTACTTCATCTTTCTGGCGCCTCCTCTGTTTCTAGAGGGTTATGAAAAAGAGGCAGGGCAGAGGATTGGAGTGGCATGAAGTGTATCTGGGAGCCCTGACCAATCCCCTTCTAGGGTTGGCAGGGGGCAGGCCTCCTATATATACTGATGGTCAGCCTGTTGTGGGAGGAGTTGTCGGGAGGAAGAACTGAATGATGGAGCGTTAGGCTGTTATGGCCCTTGAGGGAGACCCCTTTCTGGGGGGGTGACCTCGGGCCTGAAGCTCGGGAGCTGGGAGGGAGCATCTCTTTACATGGTCATCGAGAGGTGTCCTGGAACAGGAGCAGGAGGACACTAGGAGTAGGGCCTAAACACATGCTAGCTGTATCAGGAAACTATGATTGTGCAGTAGAGAAAGTGGAGTTTACTCAAGTTCAAAAATAGATGTGAAACACCGCGCTAACTAGTACGGCTAATGGGAGCTGCTGCATACAATCTGACAAAAACAATGAACATAAATATAGAAAAAATGCAGCGCATATTAAATGTGTGGATAATCAGAACTCCTAAGATTCTGAATTGGTGCTTGAAAATATTATTTGCCAAACAAAAGGTAAAAAATAAACATAAAGTCAATGAGTGAATGTCCCACTGCACAGGAGATGAGTGTACTCCAAGGGATGGTGGTATTCCAATAGTTGTCAGAAGTCAAATTTCACCATCAACCGACATTTCAACTGGACGAACCAATCATGGCAGAAGTAAAAAAAGAGACTCTTACCAGATCCCGTGGATTCCCATGTCAGCGACAGGGAATCGCATGAGCGGTGTGCCACCAAAGGCGTGGAAAGGTTAGTCGTGACACTCAGACCCTCTAGACTGTACTCTGCATGGATCTCTGGGAGCCACCAGGTAGGTCCTCACAGTAGACGGCCGAGGTGTGGATCAAATGGGCAGCACCGTCACTTGTGGAGCTATTAGAGGCACTCAACCTCATTCAGGAGATGTGGAGTGAGAAAAAATAAGCCTCCACATGGTGCAGGTAAAAAGGGGTGTTTTTATTTCTAAAACAACCATAAACAATAAAAACGTGATCACGGTGAATAAAAACAAGTGGGCAACATGGAGAGTGGTATATGAGCCCAACGCGTTTCGACCTAGGGGTCTTCAACAGGGGCATAAACCACCCACTCCAGGTTGAGATATATATATATATATATATATATATATATATATATATATATATATATATATATATATATATATATAAAACTAAAAGTGAACAAGACATTTTCATTGGGTAACTGTGATCACCTGATCGCACTAAACAGCAAAACATAATTATCTGCTCATTATACCTGTGTATTAATTAAATATTCCTTTATGTGATAATGACTCATAGGAACAAATCACTAATCAAACCAGAACGGCCAAATAATCCCTCAAATACACAAAAATAAACTTCATAATGAGCCTATTCTCGGAGGGACTCCACTGCTGACAGTGCAGAACAACATTCCATCCTGTCAGTGAGAGGGGCCAATTCTGTTAAGTTTAGCAAACACTGCTGAATAAAGCGGCCAATGGGCGGCTGGCTGTTAATCCGCCCATATTACGGCCGATCATCGTATCGAGCGCAGGGGGGGGAATGATGTCACATCCGAAGGTGTGCCCTGCATCCCCATCCCACGTGGATCAAATGACCAATCGTAGAGAAGGTGTAGAACCCCGCTCTACCGATCGTAGGACATGTGTAAAACAGAAGGAAGTGACGTGGTGCTTGGAAGCGCGCCAAACGTCCAAGCTCCATCACCTGACAACCTACGGAGGCCTGGTGTGGCCAAATGCAGACTCAAACCTGTCCACCGCGGACTCATCTTAATTGGGCTATTACTGGAGACCCGGATATGAAAACCAGGGTCACGGAACAGGAAACTGTTCAATTGGGGACACCATAATTAGAAAAATAAATGGTGATGAGGACAAAAAATATCAAACTAAGTGTATAAAAATAATGTGAAAAATATACAAAATATAATAAATGAATAATGAAGGAAGATAACAGAAACGTCCTACATAAAACATACTCTCTAAATAGTAGGTCTCTAAAAAACAAAACATAATAAATTTAACTCAAACAGCTGGATCCTGAAATGATTCCAGACTTTATACAAATACTACTGGGGCTAAAATTGGATAAAATATACAGATGTAAACACATGTAAAGATGGAAGGATCAAGATTGAATAATAAAAGAGTTGAGGTCCCACTCCACGTTCAAACCGAACAGGAAGTAGGACCTCAACTCATATATCCAGTAAGTCTCGAGGCGTGAAACCCCTCGAAGACGAGACTCTCCCCTCCAATGGGGGACAAATGTATCAATTACTTAAAATAAAGTCCCCGTGGGGTCCTTATTATGACACTCTAAGTAGTGGCGGGGTACTGTATGTTTGCTTTTGCCTTTCCTGATACCAGACACATGTTCATTGACTCTGATAGAAAAAGTCCTAATAGTGCGGCCGACATACTGTTTATGACAGGGGCAAGTCACTAGGTAAACAATATATTGTGAAGAACAGGTAGTAAAATGCTTAATATGACATATCTGGAAAGTGACCATAGATTTGAAAGTGGTACTTTTATGTCTCCCTCCAAAGTTGTGGAGGCAAACATTACATCTGCGGCAATGGTAATAACCCTTGCATTCTTGGAAAAAGGACACTTTTTTGGGGGGATCTAGTGGAGTAAGTGGTGAAAAACGACCATTTGTACCTAGATTCGGATGTGGTTTTCACACGCTCTACCAAGGTAGATCCTCTTTCAGTAGATAGTGCTCTATTAAATTCCTCATCAAGGTGATCCGGATCATAACCCTTTTCAATGAATCGATCCTTCAGGACCTGTGAATGTAACTGGAAATCAGTGGTTCTAGTACAGTTACGCCGTAGTCTCGAAAACTGTCGACCGGAACGAATCCATTCCGGTCTGTGGCTTTAAAATACGTACGGAACTCTAAATGTTTTTCAACTACAAAGATTTCCAGATCTAAAAAAATTACTTTAGTAGAGCTGGCCTCGTAACTCAAGGATATCCCCCTATCGTTGGTGTTAAGGGTGGTCATGAAGGTATCTAGCGATACACGGTCACCATCCCATAGGAAGAGGATGTCGTCTATGTACTTGGCCCAGAGAATCAACTCAGGTCTCTGCGCTGCATAGACGACATCCTCTTCCCACTGGGCCATGAAGAGGTTGGCGAGGCTGGGGGCAAAGTTGGCCCCCATAGCCACGCGCCTCTTCTGCAGGAAAAACTGGTTATGAAACCAGAAATAGTTGTGTCCGGTAGCGAATTTAAGTAATTGCATAATAAAGTTACGTTGTAAAGAAGGGAGCTTATTGTCTCTAAGAAGATGTTTCTCAACTGCCTTGAAGCCCAAATGATGCGGTATGCACGTGTACAGTGCTGCCACATTGGCTGTGACTAAAAGCATCCCTTCTGAAAATGGAACTGACTCCAATAATTTTATAGTGTCCCTAGTATCCTTAAGGTATGACGGGGTGGAGCGAACCAACGCCTGTAAATAAAAATCAACATATTTTCCAATGCGAGCCGTAACTGAATTAATCCCGCTGACAATGGGTCTGCCAGGGGGAATAACTGGGTCCTTATGGACTTTGGGGAGGTAATATATAGCTGGAATGCGCTGAACTTGAGGGACTAGAAAGCATTTTTCTTTTTTGTTTAAAATCCCCAATGCGAATCCCTCATCTATTAATTCCACCAGGGCCTTTTTAAAGGCCGTGGTGGGGTCAGTAGGAATGGGACTGTAAGTGTTAGGATCGTTGAGGATTCTATACATTTCTTTGAGATAATCTGCCTTATCCAGAACTACAATACCTCCGCCCTTATCCGCAGGGTGGATTACGAGGTTCTTTTTTTCACATAATGATCTGAGACCCTTTTTGATGTCAGGTTTGACATAGAGAAGTTTCTTACGTTCTGTTAATTTATCTAGATCCTCCAAAACAAGATTTTTAAAAACCTGAATGGAGGGTGTTAGAGAACCTGGGGGATTAAATAAAGTAGGATTGGACAATCCTCAATGAACAACCTGTAAATCAGAAGGGATGATATCTGTAGGTTGTAAACCTATACTAGTGCTAGAGGGAACCGAGGCAATTCGTATAGAAGAGATCACCTGACTTGTGGACGGCATGCAGGGTCAGGTGAAAAAATGTCTTTGTATACTCAACTTGCGTGTGAATTTAAGAACATCAATAATTGTAGAAAATTTATTGAGAGGTTTGGGAGGGACAAACTTGAGTCCTCTGTCAAGGACCGACTTCTCGGCCTCTGTCAAAGTGACGGAACTCAAGTTAAAAATACCCTTCCCCTTTATGTTCTTTTTCTTTTGGCATTGGACCCTCCTCCCCCCTCTGGACCCTCTTTTCTTTCTAAATGTCCTAAGTATCCCTCTAGGTGGCATTTTTGTCAGATTGAAAAATTTGATGATTGGCGAACTTCACCTTCAGTGGGACACAGCTTTCCTTGAGCAATATATCAAGGAACAGATGGTCCCTCGAGGTCTTAGATCGGATATTCATCCCCAACAAGATGAACTTGATCTAGAGTCATGGTATAAATATTTTAATGAAGTTGGCATTAAGTTACTTGGGTATCTTGTCGAAAAGAAAAAGATCAGATTGTCCCTCATTGATATTGAAATCAAAGTGTTGAGAGACAAACTGATTCCTTTTAAGACCTCCACGGAATATACTTCATTATCTAATAATTTGAGAAGTGTTTTAGAAAAAGAAGAAAAGGACCAACGCAACAAAAAACAGAAAAAGTATAATAGGGATTACACCGACTATACCACGCATTCGGTTTTCAACTGGCAGAAGAAGCTCAATACTACTTCTTCTTCTTCCAGTGGAGAACCTTCAGCCATGGAAACTTCTATTGCCTCTGCAGCCTATACAGACAGAACATTAGTTTACCAACCATTGTCCCAACCAATGGTTAAGGAGGCCACATCCAAGAGACAAGGCCCCAAACAGGGACCCCCTCGACCCCCCCGAGGCCCTCCCCCATCTCGTAATCCCAGTGGAGGTTCTTCTGGGTGGAGAGGTCTGCCTAGGGGACACCCTATTGATTCCCAGCAGAGAAACAATTCTAGGGGCCCTCCTGCACACTATGGTCCTTTTCAGGGCCACCGTGCACCACAACACCAGAATCCGGAACACAGTTATCATACTCCTATCAATGTGAGAAATCGCTACACTTCTCTCAGAGATAATGCTCCTTATGATACGCATTGAGATACCTATGCCTATCAAGAGAGGGATGAGGATTACTACCACAGATCTCCATTCAATTATAACCAGAATTGGCCTGGCCCTAGTCACTCTTCGGATTTTCAGAGAGCCACAGAGGGAAACTTAGGACATTTAGAAAAAAAGAGGGTCCAGAGGGGGGAGGAGGGTCCAATGCCAAAAGAAAAAGAACATAAAGGGGAAGGGTATTTTTAACTTGAGTTCCGTCACTTTGACAGAGGCCGAGAAGTCGGTCCTTGACCGAGGACTCAAGTTTGTCCCTCCCAAACCTCTCAATAAATTTTCTACATTTATTGACGTTCTTAAATTCACATGCAAGTTGAGTATACAAAGACATTTTCTCACCAGACCCTCCATGCCGTCCACAAGTCAGGTGATCTCTTCTATACGAATTGCCTCGGTTCCCTCTAGCACTAGTATAGGTTTACAACCTACAGATATCATCCCTTCCGATTTACAGGTTGTTCATTGAGGATTGTCCAATCCTTCTTTATTTAATCCCCCAGGTTCTCTAGCACCCTCCATTCAGGTTTTTAAAAATCTTGTTTTGGAGGATCTAGATAAATTTAACAGAACGTAAGAAACTTCTCTATGTCAAACCTGACATCAAAAAGGGTCTCAGATCATTATGTGAAAAAAAGAACCTCGTAATCCACCCTGCGGATAAGGGCGGAGGTATTGTAGTTCTGGATAAGGCAGATTATCTCAAAGAAATGTATAGAATCCTCAACGATCCTAACACTTACAGTCTCATTCCTACTGACCCCACCACGGCCTTTAAAAAGGCCCTGGTGGAATTAATAGATGAGGGATTCGCATTGGGGATTTTAAACAAAAAAGAAAAATGCTTTCTAGTCCCTCAAGTTCAGTGCATTCCAGCTATATATTACCTCCCCAAAGTCCATAAGAACCCAGTTAATCCCCCTGGCAGACCCATTGTCAGCGGGATTAATTCAGTTACGGCTCGCATTGGAAAATATGTCGATTTTTATTTACAGCCCTTGGTTCGCTCCACCCCGTCATACCTTAAGGATACTAGGGACACTATAAAATTATTGGAGTCAGTTCCATTTTCAGAAGGGAAGCTTTTAGTCACAGCCGATGTGGCAGCACTGTACACGTGCATACAGCATCATTTGGGCTACGAGGCAGTTGAGAAACATCTTCTTAGAGACAATAAGCTCCCTTCTTTACAACGTAACTTTATTATGCAATTACTTAAATTCGCTACCGGACACAACTATTTCTGGTTTCATAACCAGTTTTTCCTGCAGAAGAGGGGCGTGGCTATGGGGGCCAAGTTTGCCCCCAGCCTCACCAACCTCTTCATGGCTCAGTGGGAAGAGGATGTCGTCTATGCGGCGCAGAGACCTGAGTTGATTCTCTGGGCCAGGTACATAGACGACATCCTCTTCCTATGGGATGTTGACCGTGTATCGCTAGATACCTTCATGACCACCCTTAACACCAACGATAGGGGGATATCCTTGAGTTACGAGGCCAGCTCTACTAAAGTACATTTTTTAGATCTGGAAATCTTTGTAGTTGAAAAACATTTAGAGTTCCGTATGTATTTTAAAACCACAGACCGAAATAGATTTATTCCGGTCGACAGTTGTCACCAGGAACAATGGCTTAAGTCTGTCCTCCATAGTAAATTTTTGGGACTACGGCGTAACTGTACTAGAATCAATTTCCAGTTACAGTCACACGTCCTGAAGGATCGATTCATTGAAAAGGGTTATGACCTGGATCACCTTGATGAGGAATTTAATAGAGCACTATCTACTGAAAGAGGATCTACCTCTACCACATCCGAATCTAGGTTCAAATGGTCATTTTTCACCACTTACTCCACTCAATCCAAACAGATCAGGGCCATATTTAAGAAACATTGGAGAGTGCTTTTAAACGATAATCTCCTTGGCTCGGTTCTACCTGAACAAGCGGCTGTCGTTTTCAGGGGGGGCATGGTCCATTCAAGGACAGATCGCTCCGAATATAATAGATCCCCCCAAAAAAGTGTCCTTTTTCCAAGAATGCAAGGGTTATTACCCTTGCCGCAGATGTAATGTTTGCCTCCACAACTTTGGAGGGAGACATAAAAGTACCACTTTCAAATCTATGGTCACTTTCCAGATATATCATATGAAGCATTTTACTACCTGTTCTTCACAATATATTGTTTACCTAGTGACTTGCCCCTGTCATAAACAGTATGTCGGCCGCACTATTAGGACTTTTTCTATCCGAGTCAATGAACATGTGTCTGGTATCAGGAAAGGCAAAAGCAAACATACAGTACCCCACCACTACTTAGAGTGTCATAATAAGGACCCCACGGGGACTTTATTTCAAGTAATTGATACATTTTTCCCCCATTGGAGGGGAGAGTCTCGTCTTCGAGGGGTTTCACACCTCAAGACTTACTGGATATAGGAGTTGAGGTCCTACTTCCCGTTGGTTTGAACATGGAGTGGGACCTCAACTCTTTTATTAATCAATCTTGATCCTTCCATCTTTACATGTGTTTACATGTGTATATTTTATCCAATTTTAGCCCCAGTAGTATTTGTATAAAGTCTGGCATCATTTCAGGATCCAGCTGTTTGAATTCAATTTATTATGTTTTGTTTTTTAGAGAACTACTATTTAAAGAATATGTTTTATGTAGGACGTTTCTGTTATCTTCCTTCATTATTCATTTATTATATTTTGTATATTTTTCACATTATTTTTATACACTTAGTTTGATATTTTTTGTCCTCATCACCATTTATTTTTCTAATTATGGTGTCCCCAATTGAACAGTTTCCTGTTCCGTGACCCTGGTTTTCATATCCGGGTCTCCAGTAATAGCCCAATTAAGATGAGTCCGCGGTGGACAAGTTTGAGTCTGCATTTGGCCACACCAGGCCTCCGTAGGTTGTCAGGTGATGGAGCTTGGACGTTTGGCGCGCTTCCAAGCGCCACGTCACTTCCTTCTGTTTTACACATGTCCTACAATTGGTAGAGCGGGGTTCTACACCTGCTCTCTGATTGGTCATTTGATCCATGTGGGATGGAGATGCTGGGCACGCCTTCCGACGTGATGTCATTTCCCCCCTGCGCTCGATACGCTGATCGGCCGTAATATGGGCGGATTAACAGCCTAAACTTAACAGGATTGGCCCCTCTCGCTGACAGGATGGAATGTTGTTCTGCACTGTCAGCAGTGGAGTCCCTCCGAGAATAGGCTCATTATGAAGTTTATTTTGTGTATTTGAGGGATTATTTGGCTGTTCTGGTTTGATTAGTGATTTGTTCCTATGAGTCTTTATCATATAAAGGGATATTTAATTAATACACAGGTATAATGAGCAGATAATTATGTTTTGCTGTTTAGTGCGATCAGGTGATCACACTTACCCAATGAAAATGGCTCGTTCTATACACATTGCGATTGGTCCTTTTCAGATACTTTTAGTTATATATATATGGCAACCTGGAGTGGGTGGTTTATGCCCCTGTTGAAGACCCCTAGGTCAAAACGCGTGGCTCATATACCACTCTCCATGTTGCCCACTTGTTTTTATTCACCGTGATCGCGTTTTTTATTGTTTATGGTTGTTTTAGAGATAAAAACACCCCTTTTTACCTGCACCCTGTGGAGGCATATTTTTTCTCTCTCCACATCTCCTGAATGAGGTTGAGTGCCTCTAATAGCTCCACAAGTGACGTTCCTGCCCACTTGATCCACACCTCGGCCGTCTACTGTGAGGTCCTACCTGGTGGCTCCCGAAGATCTATGCAGACTAGAGCCTAGAGGGTCTGAGTGTCACGACTATCCTTTCCACGCCTTTGGTAGCACACCGCTCATGCGATTCCCTGTCGCTGACATGGGAATCCATGGGATCTGGTAAGAGTCTCTTTTTTTACTTCTGCCATGATTGGTTCGTCTAGTTGAAATGTCGGTTGATGGTGAAATTTGACTTCTGACAACTATTGGAATACCACCATCCCTTCTAGTACACTCATCTCCTGTGCAGTGGGACATTCACATTCACTCATTGACTTTATGTTTATTTTTTACCTTTTATTTGGCAAATAATATTTTCAAGCACCAATTCAGAATCTTAGGAGCTCTGATTATCCACACATTTAATATGCGCTGCATTTTCTATATTTTTGAGTTTACTCAAGTGATGTGCTGGAGGAGGATGGAGATCTTTAGAGACTGCCAATATAGATTCACAATAGTTTGTTCAATTCAAAAAGATCAATTATTTGGACATCCTGTGTTCCTTTTCCCCATCCAAGTTTAGTCCCTTAATAAAAACAACACAAACAAGCTTAAGGACTGTTCATTGACTGGCAAAGTGTGTCTGAAGTGAATATCTGGCCAAGCAGGGTGATGTGTGGAACTACTGCACGCTGCGACCCCACGGGGGGGCACTGCTGCATTTTGAAGGTCCCACCGAGATCCACCGTCACGGTTAACCTGCTGGCCATCACCCCTAGCAATGCAGAAGAGGGGAAATTTGATTGTCCTGTTGCATTGAGGATTCAACTAAGGGAAAGGACTTGTGTGTTTGCCTGCAATTCAGCTATTAACAAGTGCCGTTGTCAATAGCAATCATCCAGGATTGTCAATATTGCTGTTCCTGCTACCCAGTTACCCCAAACCAGTGCTGGGGCGGACACTTGTACCAATCCTGCAATTCAGTGACTGTAAAATATGTGCCCATATCGCGCCCATGGTTTACAAATATGTCCAGCGCTCTGTGCGGCGTGGACATTTCCCACTGAATTACAGGAAACTTGAACTTTGCTCCACAGTCCTGCTTAAAGACAGTAAAGTGTGCCAGAGAATGTCTACTGTTACCCCGGGTGATAGGACTATATTAAGTCAGTTCTTTACAGGGAGGCATTGGCTATTGACTTTATTGTTGCCATAGGCAACCACTGGACAATTCACCTGCTATCAGTCTCTAGTTACTTTGGCGCAGTCCGCGCTGAACAACATGTCTGGGCAAATCCTACTAGCATCAGCAAACCTGCTAACTCCAGCTTGTTCCAAAAGGGGTTAAAGCAGCATCTGCAGAATAGAGCCTGCTTATCAATTCCTCAGGCGGCAGGCAGAGAGTTGGAGGGTGGAGCCACGCCCTGGAGGAAACTAACAAGTTCCCGCTAGCAGCAGACACCACGAGGCAGCTGAAGATGATGGAGGGCAATCAGCTAATGCCCACATTTCAGTGGTTACCTGATATGCAGGAGCGGGCGCTGGTGGATACTGGCGTCCGGTTGGAGCTACGCGAAGGGCTCACCTTGGGGGTGATTGATGGAGTGGAGCGGCTCTGTTTGGGTGGGACCGCCACGCCAATTTTTTTTCACATTTTGGTGCAGGGTTTCCCTTAATATCCATATCAGACCTGAAAGACCTGGTATAGATTTTGGGGGATCCCCACGCAATTTTTTTTTTTGATGCAGGGTTCCCCTTAATATTCATGCCAGACCCAAAGGGCCTGGTAATGGACTGGGGGGGAACCCCATGCCATTTTTGTTACATTTTTGCATGGGGGTCCCCTCCGAATCCATACTAGACCCGAAGGGCCTGGTATAGACCTGGGGGGGACCCCATGCAGTTTTTTGTGATTTTTTTTTTTTTTTTTGGCTGGCATTTTTTTTTTACTTTCAGTGGGGAAGCTGCTGACAGCTGAAGATTTATTAGTTGTTAAGGACACAGCAGCTGGCTTCCCGTCCCCCCTGGTTAGCAACCAGCTATATACAGTGTTAAAATAATAACCACAAAACACATCAAAAATCACATCACAAACTCAACAGTTGCATTTTTGGCACGGTTCCATTGAAATCTATTACCCACAAATCACGTGAATAAAGTCCCTGACCATTTCCAAAAATGCACTGGCCGCAAAACGTATAGATGTGAACTAGTACCATAAGAAACCATGTTAAATGGACTGTAGAGTGTTTCTGAAAACTGCAAAGCGCACTCTAGGTGTGAACCTAGAGTCAGGGCCAGTTCACACTAGAGCAAAGTGGGAACCCTGCGAATCCATACAACTTGCAGGCAGTTCACACTGCCATATGCGAACTGCTGGGAGTGTCAGTAGAAAGCTAATGACACCCCCAAATCAGTCCGCATATCGCAGAGCGAACTGCAAATTTAGACAACACCCATTGAATGCGATTCTGCTGAGGACCACAAAAGGGTCCTGTGCGTGTCTGGTCCAAATGCGATGCAAATTCAACCATACAATCTGTATGGCTGAGTTTACATCACACAGACATTGCATGTGATTTGCGGGGCAAATCACATCTGATGTCAGACAGCACAGCAGTGTGAACCGGCACTAAGACCCCTTTCACACTTATGCGACTTGTCCTGCGACTCCTATGTCCATAGACCTCAAGATTACAGTGGCATTGCTTCAAATCACATCAAATTTGCCAAGCCAAGGTATGACAAGGTCCCGTTCCCCACGGGAACAAGACACACAGTTGAACCGCCAGATCCCCGATATATTCCGGACATGGCCCAGAGGCAGGACACAAGCCTCGCAAGCAGGGAACTTACGTGAGTCCCGATCTCCAAGCAGAAGCCCACAGCGCACTAGAGTAGACCCAGAGGCACGATCACCCCCAGCGCTGAGTCTGGATGATCTCCGCAGTGTCGCCCCTGACATAAAAAACGCCCTCTCCGCTGCTATCTCAGACCTAAGGGAAGACATCCAGGCTATTGCCTTGAAGGTGGAGGAGGTTGAAATCACACAGGCCCGCCATGATGCTTCCCTGTGCCACGTGCACAAATGACAGAATTGCATGCCATGCACCTGAGAGAAATCAACCGCTATATGGAAGATCTTGATAATAGAGGGAGACACCGCAACCTCAGGGAACGAGGGATCCCAGAAGCTATAGAACCCGGCCACCTACCCCAGGCCATTACTAATATATTTAATGATCTCCTGGAAAGAACCCCAGAGACACTGATTGCATTTGAATGAGTACACAGAGCGCTTCGCCCAAAGGGAAGAGATACCGACCCTCCCAGAGATTTGGTGTGCTGTCTCCTGGATTTCCCTCTTAAGGAAGAAATTCTCCGTAAAGCCAGAAGTAGAAACCAGCTTTCCTTCAGGGGAACCAAAATAAAGATCTACCAAGATCTATCCAACATCACTTTACAGCGCAGAAGGGAACTGTGACCCTTACTGGACACCCTGCGGGCAAGATCCATACAATACCATTGGAACTTCCCTTTCTGCCTGTCGGTTTCACACCAAGGCCGCACAGTAAACCTCAGGGTACCGGAAGATCTAGACCACTTCTGCTCTACCTTGGAAATACCATGAGTAGATCTCCAAGATTGGTACAGTGACTTAAGACTACCACCACTTAACAGAGCTACTTCAATGGATGGCATTGACAAAGCCGACAACTTCAGCATCAGACGCAGTCGCCTTCATTAACATCCACCTCCACCACGCTTTCCCCTGAAGGCTTCAGAAATGCCAAGGAATGGCAGCCCTACCGCCCCCCTCCCCCCCGGCACATCGTAGAGCTCGCATCAACTGATCAGGTAAAGGTTTTATTTGTTCCACTTTTCACATGACACAGAACCCCGTTTTCACAGCAAGCCACCATATACATGACTGTACTTGGCACCGCTGCCAACCATTAAACAGTTCTACCTACACTAGAGCACCCATCTCCCTGCAGCAAAGACTCTGCAAAGCTGTCAGTTTGCCAATTACCAAACGATCAAGAGGTCTTAGACCCAGACACTACAATTCTGGGACCCTCAAGCCCCTTAACAACGTCTCCCCTAATGGGGAACAGCCGAAAACAACAACATAATACCTCCACTTCTCCTCCCCACTCGACTTATGCCCTTGTGGCTCCCAAGGATCTGTCACAGACTTGGCCACTACACCTTCTCCAGAAATAAGAAGCCCCATACTTGTCTATACGGAACTTGCAGAACCCGTGTAACTTTCATTTGCCCATACTCAGTGACCCCACACCTATACCATGTCATTCATGAAAGGATACGACACAGCCAGATAAAGGACAGTGAGATCTGTTAAAATCCTCGCCTTCTACAAGGTCTTCATGCTCCCGTCTGGTGGACTGTAACAGCAACACGTACTTCAAAGAAATCCTACCAGGGAAAACGGAACCAAAGCAAATACACCCCAGGGGTTCCTTCTAATCCTTTGCAAAATGAGATACCCCCTTGATGCCCGAGGTAGAGACTATCTACTAACCCCTCCTGGACTCGTCTCCTATACCCAGTCTGGAAACCCAAGGTCATTCTAAAGTACTGCTCATTTTTAATATCCAAGAGGGTCCATTACCCCCCCCCCCCCTTTTCTAGCTTGCTCCAGAACAAACTTCCAACCCTGCCAATGATGCGCATGATTCAAAGGATGAATACTCCCTAATCGGATCTGCTATCTAATCAATTCCCTCCATATCGCAACCCTTCTTTACCACCTCCACTACCTATGTGTCAGACTCTAAGTACCTTTCTCCCCCGTCTATCCACTCCAAACCTAGTTCCTTCATATTTGACTATCCCAGCAAATGCTTTGAGAGTCACTGTTCCACTTGATGTTCTTGTAACCTGTAACTTTGTCTTTCAGTTATATACAGTTCGGGATGCACTCCCATTGATAGCTCCAGCCAGATCTAGGTGCCATGGGACCTGAGGGGGAGATGTGCAGAAAAAGGCTCCATAATATCGGCAAAACACATATCATGCCCACAGATTCAACAGCATAAACACTTGCTCAAGGTAAGAATTTATGCACACACTAAATCTCCCTTCCATTGGAGACAGGACGACCACTCCACCAATTTGAGCTCATTGAGCCAGGGCTGGACGTGTCCCCCCCGGTCCCAAAAGACTCATATTTGTTCACAGCAGGTATTATTGTTACTGCTATCATTCTTGCTATAAGTTTAAGCAATTGCTAAAGTTACTAAAATTTACCTTCTCCTTTAATAGTGTGTCATGCAACTTACAAGTTCACAGTTCCACCGTTTAATGCCTTTACCGACTCTACACTAGTACACATCAATATAGATGTTCACACGGCATTCCACAGACCTGAAAAACCCCTCTCAGCCAAACTTTATCCCAAGATAAACAAACAAGACTGCTATTCCCTGACTCACACCCGATTTAATCTGATCACCAATACACAGGTATAACCTATACCAGGTAGACAAAACATCACTATCAAACTTTTGACTGACTCTTCTACTCATGCCTATCACCCACTCCACCACTAGGCCAATAATAATAATAATTATACTACTTCTCAGTATCACAATTCGACACCGAGGGGGGAATACTTCCCCCCTCATACTCCCAGTTACCACTTAAAAACCCGCTGACTACAGAGCCGCTTCAACCTCATAGGGACGCAGAACTCACCCCTCTTGCAGTACATTACCCACCACCTCCCACGCAACGGACTCTGGTAGACACCGTTGACCTCACCGGTCCCACACTTCCTCGTGAAGTGGGTTGACTGGTTCGACCCCCCCCGAAACCGGTACAACCCTTAACATCCCATCGCCCCTCTCCTCCGCACCCACCTGATCACCCCCCCCCCTTTTTTTTTTCTTTTTCTTTCTCTCTTCTTTTCTCTTCTTCTCTCTGGACCTCCCTGCCCCCTTTCCTTACTGGCTCGGAATCTCAACTTACAGTTACAATGGCCCGATTCCCTCCCACTATCAAAATGAACCCTCCCAAGACACAGATCATCAACTCCTCTCTAAAACTTATCTCCCTGAATACTAAGGACTTAAACGCACCAGAAAAACGGTCACAAGTGCTGTCCAGTATGCAAACCTTGAAAGCTGATGTGGTCTTCTTACAGGAGTCATTATCCAAACTGTCGAACCATTTCTACCCCCTAAGCTTCCACGCCACCTCCCCAAACACAAAATCAAAGGGGGTCTCCATACTTTTCTCCAAAAATGTACCCATTCAAGTATCGGACACCCTTGTTGATGACCAGGGCAGATTCATCTTTCTTAAAGGTGTTTTCAACAATAAGCAGATAATGCTGGCCAACATATACAGCCCTAACTCAGCTCAGGTGCCTTTCTTTCGCAAGGTCGCATGACACCTTTCCACTTTTCAAGCAGGAACGCTGATTTTAGGGGGTGACTTTAATGTCCCGCTAGACCCCTTGTTAGACACCTCCTCAGGTACTTCTCACATGCCCTACAGAGCCGTCAAACAAATCAGAAGGTGCCTTCAGGAACTTTTTACTACACAACACCTGGCATACCCTTCACCCTAAGGAAAAAGATTTTACCTTTTTCTCAATTCCGCATAATCGATACTCACGTCTCGACTACCTTTTTGTCACACAACATGAATTTCCAAATTTAGCAACGGCAACAATAGAACCCATGACGTTCTCTGACCACCCCCCCGTCTCAGCCACACTCTCCTTCCCAGACAAAAACGCGCACACGCACATATGGAGGCTAGATTCACATATTCTGGCTGACTAGGGAAACAGATATCAACAATAGCTTGACCCGCTATTTCATTGAAAATAACACACCTGATGCCTCTAAGTTGACCCAGTGGGAAGCACACAAATGTGTAGTGAGCGGCAAACTGATTTCCTTAGCAGCAGCTATCAAAAAAGAGAAAACGGCCAAGCTCGCAGGTCTGTTTGCCAAATTAAAAAAAAAAAGGGGGCAACACACAAGCGTACATTAGCACAAAGCGCTCACACAGAACTCATTGAGATTCGTTCACACATACAAGAAGAACTAGGTCGTAATCTGAAAAAAAAAGTAATTCACAGAAACTTTTTTATGAATATGGAAAAAGGTCAGGCCACCTACTAGCCCAATCACTACGTACAAAGAAAGCAAGGAATACAGTACACCATCTACACTCCCAAAAGGGTCAGACAATTACAAAAAATGCTGACACATGAATTCGAACAATATTATTCCTCCCTGTATAACATCTACTCAAACATCCCCAATACTCACCCTACAATAATATCTAAACAATATTTCCATGTGCAATTTTCAAGGTTTTAGCAGAGGAAGGGTTTGGGGGCTATTTGGTTTCAGGGAACTATAGTAAATTCGATTTTGGGAATATTTTTCTACCAGCGCTATACTGAATACCGTTTTAGTGCTAATTAGCACCACAGCGCTATAGTAATGGACCCCCATTGTGTCTCTTCTCATTCACAGAAAAAAATGTAAACAGAAAAAAACACACACAGGTTTTGACAAGTCCTTTAATGAAAAAAAATGCTCCAGGATAAAATTCCATCGTCAATCACATCGGCAAATTCACGTCAATTTGACATCTGTCAAATGACATGTCCAGGTTCCTGCAGCTAAATTAAACTAAAGGACTGGCACTCCTGGATAACAACACTGAGAAAATATGGACATGGCCAGAGGTGTGAGGAATCGTGATTGACATAGATCTACATTGCTGAAAAGTGTGATTGACTGATTTACATCTTGAAATGTGTGTGTGTTTTTACAATTTACAAATTTACATTTTTTGTGAATGAGAAGGGGTACTATGCACCTGGAGGTCCTTTATTGCTAAAAGGGCTTCCATATTTTTATAGACCACTCCACCTGCAGACTCCCACAACCACTGGGCACAGGTTTTGAGGAAGAGGCCCTTGTCCTCATTAACAAGCTACCCCCACCATATTTCCATATACTGTATACAGTATATTTCTTTTTGTAGATTTCCCCATACAATTCCTGGCAGATCTGAAGGGCCTGGTATGTTATTTGGTGGGACCCCAGGTCTTTTTTGAGTTTTTTTTTTTTTTTACACTATACCTTTGTTTATTTTCAACTGTCAGCATTAATGTGCAGCAAATCTATGAAATAGTTTCATAGCAGGTCCAAAAAAAAACAAAAAAGCCAAAAAACATGTACAATTTTCATTATCGGTGTACACCTAAATACAGTTTCCTTTACAATTTCTGGCTGAAATAAGCACTCTCCAAACTGGCCTTCCATAATAAGAATGAGATTATCTGCCTGAAACCTGTACAATATTTACAGGTATATCATATCTCTGCAAATATACAGTCTTATTTTCTGTTAAAAACCAAACAAACAAAAAAACCATAATTAATCATGGCTGCAAAAGCAGTCCCAGTTTAAAAAACAAACAAACACCCAATTAAATGAACCCCTCAGAGAGGTAAAGTGCCATTATGGTGACACCGTCCTGCTATGATGACAGTATGTAAAAAACTGTAAAAGAAAAATAATATACATTTTTTTTTACACACTGTCATCAGTGCCCCTAATCACTGCCACCCATTCACAGTGTACCTATTCACTGTGTGGACCAGCCACAGTGTTTTTGATCACACCACTCATGTTGTCCCTGATCACCACACTAGTCATATTGCCCCTATTCACCGCCACAACAGTTACAGTGTCCCTGATCACTCCCACATCAGTCATATTGTCCCTAATCACCGCCACGCCAGTCACAGTGTCCCTGATCACCACCATATCAGTTACAGTGTTCCTGATTACCACCACACCAGCCATAGTGTCACCATAATGACATGTTCACATCTGCAATGCTCCCTAAAAAAAGATTGCTCTTCAGAGAGTATTTGACAGGAAGTGAGGAGGCATTGTGTTGTCACCACAGACTGTAAGGCTTCCTCCCATTGGTCTCCAGTAACCAGACCCACATCCCTGCTCCACTACCCTCAAAGGATTATACCAGAGAAAAAAATGTTAATAACATAGCATAACATCTACACATCTAGAGATAAATCCCTTTTTAGGAATCAGATGAGTGAATGAGGTTAAAAACTGGTGTAGGGGACAATTGACACTTTCATCGAGCCTTTCTCCGAGCCCTAACCCCATGTCAACTGTACGTAGTGAAGGTACATATTTTGAGGCAAGTTAAATTCAGCCTGGATTTCAGAAAGCGCCATTGCGAAAAATATGACAGAGGTGTGACACCAAAGGCTCGCCTCCTTGTACCATATTGTAACTTGGCAAGTTATTCATATGTATCATTCTGCCATAATGGGCTATACCTGGTAAAATCTGAAACCTTTTGAAGGTGTTTAGCTCAATTGCACACTTTCTGAATGAGGTTATACGAGGAGTGCTGCTTGTGTGGTTTACCAAAGGCCAGGGCTTCAAGTCCCGAGGGGACTGAGTCCCTTTGGCTAGAAAAAAGCATCAGCGAGGTGGTGGAGCTGGGGGGCCTTCTGTCCTTGGAGTCATGACACCAACCAGATGTTGTAATTGGGCTGCTACGTAAAAGATCTAGGGGTTAGGCGGAGTCAAACCACCATCATCCCTAGAGCGCTGTAAATATTCCAGTTTAATTTTTGGGGTATGGTCATTCCATAGTAGTGTACGGAAGATAGAGTTCACCATCCTAAAGATTTTCAAAGGGATAACCATTGGGGTATTTTTTCTAACTTTTTAATTTTATCCTGGAACCAAGTTAAAAGGGGGGAGATAGTTAGGCAGCAAAAGGTTTTTTGAGATTCTGTGTAACCTGGACCCTCCAAATATTTAAATAAAGTGGTCATGGGAATAGTGAAATATCTTAATTGACAACTTTGTGTAAAAAAAAAAATATATATAATTTTTCATTTTCTTTCCTTCATTTTCCAAAAAACTTGTGGCAAAAGATGACATTTTTAAAAGACTCACTATGCCTTTCATTAAACACCTTGGAGTGTTTGCTTTCCAAAATGGTTTCCATTGTCCTGGTGTTCCAGGGCCTCCAAAAATGTGATAGGTAATCAGGAAATTAGATGTGTAATTTATGCCTCTTGAACGCCAGAACTGGATTTTGGACCCCTCTGTGCATCTAAGCTGTGAAAAGTCTCACATTTATAATATCCCTATACTCGGAAGGCATAGCAAAATGTTTTTTTTTTGGAATGTGACTGTAAATATGCATATGCTGTGTATGAAAAATAACTTAAAATGACAACTTTGTGAAAAAAACATTTTATTTAAAATCTTGATTTTTCAAAAAATTGTGACAAAAAATTACAACTTCAGAAAACTCACCATGCCTCATACTAAATTTACAGTATATACCATATCTGATACCCACTTGAGCAGCAGATATGGAAATATTCAAATTAATGGAGATTTGTACATTGGATTTAAAAGATGTTTTTAGAGTTGTGCATAGCCAATTGAGAAACAAATCACTGTTCAACCCACCAGTACATAACAATGAACACATAGAAGTTTTTAATAAAATGGTATTACAAGATCTAGAGAAATTAAAAGTGAAAAAATGAGTGATCCACAAAGCATACAGCGAGGTTTAAAAGAATTTGAAGAAAACAATAAAATTGTGATTAAACCCGCTGATAAAGGGGGTGCGATCGTGGTGTTGTCTAAAGAGTATTACAATAAAGAATTGGCAGATCAGTTAAGTGATCCCAACACATATATAAAACTCAGGGGTAATCCCACCAAAGAATACAAGAAAGAATTATCAGAATTAATTCTAAGAGGCAGTATGAAAAACATTCTAACAAAGAAGGAAGAGAAATATCTATTACCCGATATGTGTAGGGTACCAATTATATACACGGTTCCAAAGATCCACAAGGATCAGATCCACCCCCCAGGAAGACCCATAATAAACAGAATTCAATCTCTAAATGCAAGATTGGGAGAATACGTGGATAAATTTATTCAACCCTTAGTACCTCAGACACGTGCGTATCTGAGGAATACAAAACATCTAATCCAGATCTTAAACAACATAGAAATGAACCTAGAGCAGAAGTACCTGATAACTACAGCAGACATATCATCATTATATACGATAATTGATCATGAGCAGGCAATAAAAGCCTCTAGATGGGCCCTGGATAAATTCAGCAACCTTATTTCCAAACAAAAAAAAGATTCATTTTAAGATGTTTGGCTTATGTTTTGCAGCATAATTATTTTTGGCATAATTTGGATTACTACAGGCAACTAAATGGAATCGGAATGGATGCTAAATATGCACCTAGCGTAGCTAACATTTTTATGGCAGAATGGGAGGAGGATGCCATTTATTCCAACATCCCAGAACAGTTGATCCTGTATAGGAGATTTATAGATGACTGTATAGTAATCTGGAATGGTGATGAAAATAGTCTGATCCGGTTTTTCAACAGATTGAATGACAATCAAAAAAACATCAAATTAATGTATCAATACAGTGACAAAGTTATCCAATTTTTAGATTTGGAAATACAACAAGGAAATGATGGATTACAGGCTAAAACCTTTTTTAAACCTGTAAACAGAAACAGCTATATCCCAGTGGATAGCTGTCACTATGACCCATTGCTCATAAATGTACCAAAAGAACAATTAATACAGCTTAAAAGAAATTGTACTAGTCAAAGTGTCTTTATGAATCAAGCAAAGATGATAGGGGATAAATCTATAGACAAAGGGATAATATAATGAACACTTCATAAATGACACGATCAAGGAAGTGTATGAAACACCACGGGATAAATTGATCCAAGATAAAGAGAAGGAACCTACACAGTATCAAGAGTGACGGTCATAATGAATTATCACATCCAGCATAGGCAAGTTGAACAGATTTGTAAAAAGTATTGGTCACTTCTTAAAGCAGACAGACAACTCTCAACCACTTTTACCTGAGAAACCTTGTTTTACATATAGAAGGGCACCTACCCTGAGAAACTTGGTGGTCAAAAATGTTCCAGATCCCCCCAAAAAATAAAATGGATACACTTTTTTCCAAGGAAAAGGTTTCTTCCCATGCAGAAGATGCTATGCGTGTAAAAACACCAACCTGATTGGTCAAAAATGCACCCAATTTATGTCACATACCACGAAAAAACAATATCAAATAAAGGAGTTCATTTCATGTAGAACAGAAAGGGTAGTCTACATATTGCAGTGCCCATGTTCGCTGCAATATGTAGGGAGAACCAAACCACCCATATGGAAACAGATACGAGAACAGATACAAAATATCAAGATTGGTTTTCCTAAACAAAACGTTTCCCGACATTTTGCATTATGCCACAATAAAAACCCTGCAGGTTTAAAATTTTGGGCCATAGAAAAGTACAAATCCCATTGGAGGGGGAGTAATAAAGTTAGGGAACTGAGTAAGAGTGAGTCAAGATGGATATTTGAGATGTGCACTCTCTCACCCCATGGCCAATATTGATTTTGATTGAAATTGTTTTATTTCTGATTTTTAACAAGCGTTGATAAATAGAAGTCGAGGGGGTATATCATACATATTGGTTTAACTTCACATTTAAAAAAAAAGTAATTTTATATATAATTTATATGATTGAGTCTATTATAATATTAATTTTGTTTTTACTTATCATATTTATATAGAATGGGATAGTTCTACTATTTACCACTAGATGGAGTATGTATATTTGTGGGATTAAATGGATTTCACCATATGTGATAATCTACAATTGTCCACTAGATGGAACTCTGTGGGTTTGTAATAATAATAATATTCAGGAAATTCCCAAGTAACACCACAGGAGGGAGCCCTCCTCTTTAGTCTAAGTTTACATCATAATGTTTAAATTTAATGTGGTTTAAATGTTTTTAATCTTTCTGTTGGTATGTATCATTAAAGAAGATGTAAGTAGTGTATTATTAAATTAACATGCATTATAATAGTGAAGCGCTGAAACGGTGTGATGATCCAATGATCCCCGATGTTACCTAAGCAGCCGACACGCTGGCTCAAGTATGTGGCTCAATGTTCAGCAAGTCCGTCACATGGCTACCCTTGAAAAAGTCACGTGACATGTGACGCAACGCGTTGGGAGGAGCCTAGTGACAACATCTATGGTGCCTATGCATACTAGATGCGGAGTGAGGAGACATCCAATACAAACATTTGATCGTTCTATAAGCGCTGGTTGTTTTCAACAAATGTGAGTGCAATCACCTATCCTTTGGAGAAGTCATTGGAAATAGCATTACACAATGATGTACCTCTCTTGTTTTTATGTGAGAACCACCACCACATACTGAAAACCCTGAAAGAATATTGAAACTTGATAGAAGCCGGCAGGTCTTTGAGTGAGGGTTTGGCTGACATTAGGACCGCTGTGAACAGGCTATTTACCCTCAGGTGGCTTCCTTTGATTATTGATTTCGCACTGAGGAATTTATTTAATCACCAACTTTTTTAGTTTATTTATTTGATTACTATTTTGTCACAGTGGATTATAGCACTGTAACTGTATATAAGTATATATCATTTCTGCACTAATACCACTGCATTGAAAATAGGAGGTTGAGTTTAGCGCACTGTTGTATATATTGTTAGATATACCATCATTTGTAGACTCTATGGGGTTGATTTTCTAAAGGCAAATAGACTGTACACTTTCCAAGTGCAGTGCACTTTTTTACTTAGTAAATGTAGTAAAGCTTCACTCTGTACAGAATACCCAATCAGGTGCCAGGAAATTAAATTAAAAAATAATTTTTGCTTGTACATGAATGGGTGATGGAAATCAGCAGAGCTTTACCACATTTATTAAGCTCGGGGGGGAAATTAGTGCAACTGCACTGGCAAAGTGCATTGTACATTTGTATTTAGTAAATAAACTCCTATAACGTTCACATGGACTATACAATATACACAAATGTGGGTTATTTTTACCCAAGAAATGTAGCAAAATAAATTTTGGCCTACATTTATTTATTTACAAACTTTTGTAACAGAAACTAAGAAAAACTGTTTATTTTTCCAAATTATGTCTTTTTTGTTTATATAGCAAAAAATAAGAAACCCAGTACTGATTAAATACCATAAAAATACCATAAAAATAAAGCGGAAAGCGCTACCTGTCTCAAAAAATTTTAAAAGTTTCATTTGGGTACAGTGTTGCATGGCTGAGTAATTTTCATTCAAAGTGTGACAGCACTGAGAAAAATAAGACTTAGGGGTCCCCTCAAAAGGCCCTTTGGGTCTGGTATGAATTTTAAGGGGAACTACAGTGGGGCAAAAAAGTATTTAGTCAGCCACCAATTGTGCAAGTTCTCCCACTTAAAAAGATGAGAGAGGCCTGTAATTGTCATCATAGATATACTTTAACTATGAGAGACAAAATGTGGAAACAAATTCAGACAATCACATTGTCTGATTTTTAAAAGAATTTATTTGCAAATTATGGTGGGAAATAAGCATTTGGTCACCTACAAACAAGCAAGATTTCTGGCTCTCACTGACCTGTGTCTTCTTCTTAGGCTCCGCTTCTTCGTAGGCTCCGCTGTCCTCCACTCATTAACCGGTATTAATGACACCGGTTTGAACTTGTTATCAGTATAAAAGACACCTGTCCACAACCTCAAACAGTCACACTCCAAACTCCACTATGGTGAAGACCAAAGAGCTGTCGAAGGACACCAGAAACAAAATTGTAGACCTGCACCAGGCTGGGAAGACTGAATCTGCAATAGGCAAGCAGCTTGGTGTGAAGAAATCAACCGTGGGAGCAATAATTAGAAAATGGAAGACATACAAGACCACTGATAATCTCCCTCAATCTGGGGCTCCACGCAAGATCTCACCCCTTAGGGTCAAAATGATCATAAGAACGGTGAGCAAAAATCCCAGAACCACACGGGGGGACCTAGTGAATGACCTGCAGAGAGCTGGGACCAAGGTGACAAAGGCTACCATCAGTAACACACTACGCCGCCAGGGACTCAGAGACTACAGTGCCAGACGTGTCCCCCTGCTTAAGCCAGTACATGTCTGGGCCCGTCTGAGCTTTGCTAGAGAGCATCTGGATGATCCAGAAGAGGATTGGGAGAATGTCATATGGTCAGATGAAACCAAAGTAGAACTGTTTGGTAGAAACACAACTCGTCGTGTTTGGAGGAGCGAGAATGCTGAGTTTCAACCAAAGAACACCATACCTACTGTGAAGCATGGGGGTGGCAACATCATGCTTTGGGCCTGTTTCTCTGCAAAGGGAACAGGACGACTGATCCGTATACATGAAAGAATGAATGGGGCCATGTATTGTGAGATTTTGAGTGCAAACTTCCTCCCATCAGCAAGGGCATTGAAGATGAAAAGTGGCTGGGTCTTTCAGCATGACAATGATCCCAAACACACCGCCCAGGCAACGAAAGAAGTGGATTCGTAAGAAGCAGTTCAAGGTCTTGGAGTGGCCTAGCCAGTCTCCAGATCTCAACCCCATAGAAAATCTTTGGAGGGAGTTGAAAGTCTGTGTTGCCCAGCGACAGACCCAAAAATCACTGCTCTAGAGGAGATCTGCATGGAGGAATGGGCCAATGTACCAGCAACAGTGTATGACAACCTTGTAAAGACTTACAGAAAATGTTTGACCTCTGTCATTACCAACAAAGGATATATAACAAAGTATTGAGATGAACTTTTGATATTGACCAAATACTTATTTTCCACCGTAATTTGCAAATAAATTCTTTCAAAAAACAGACAATGTGATTGTCTGGATTTGTTTCCACATTTTGTCTCTCATAGTTGAGGTATACCTGTGATGACAATTACAGGCCTCTCTCATCTTTTTAAGTGGGAGAACTTGCACAGTTGGTGGCTGACTAAATACTTTTTTGCCTCACTGTACATGCCATAAATAAAAAAAAAATGTCACGAGAGCCCCTAAAATCCAAACAAGACCCTTATCTGATCATGCAGCCCAACAGGCAAGGAAAGGGGAGGATGAATGCTGCTCTGAATCATACTAGGTGAGATGCCCTCAACAAGGCAGGGTACTTTGCCAAGGGAGACCCCCTGCAAAAGCATCTTGTCCCTATGTTGATGAGGACAAGGACCTCTTTCCCACAACCCTGGCCCAGTGCTTGTGGAGGTATGTGTGTGGGGGCTTTACTCACACCATTTTTTTATTTGTTTTTTTTGGTGTCTTTACCAAACCTGAAGGGTCTGGTATGGATGGTGGGAGGGACCTGCATGCCTTATTTTTTTTAAGTTTTTTTTACTGTTGGCTCTTTTGTTTACATTCTGCTGTCAGTGGGGAATCCCCGAAAGCATGGCCGCTGGTGTGAGCTGCACTTCCCATTCTGGGAGCCACTTAGCGGAACAACGCCTCGAGTTTGCAACCAAGCACAACTACTTTTGGTTCCAGGACCAATTTTACTTGCAACAGAAAGAGGTAGCCATGGGGCCAAGTTTGCACCCAGCCTGACAAACTTGTTCATGTCACAGTGGGAGGAGGTTATTGTCTATGCACTCGGGAGATCCGAGCTGGTTCTTTGGGCAAGGTACAGAGACGATATCCTCCTCCTATGGAAGGGCGACCTTGAGTCCTTGGACACTTTCATGACAGCCCTCTGATAACAACAGGGGCATCACTCTGAGCTATGAGGCCAGCCGCTCCACTATACATTTCTTGGTTATTGAAAACCCAGTTATTAACCAACATTTGGAATTTAAAACTTTAAACCCACTGACCGGAATGGGTACATTCCTGTCTATAGCTGCCATCATGGTCATTTGTTTAAGTCAGTTCTTGCGACTGCGGCGCAACTGCACCAATGTAGCAGACTTCCATTATCAGTCTCAAATTCTGAAGAGAGATACATAGAGAAGGGCTTCAGATCAATAGATTTAGATGAGGACATCAACAAGGCCTTTGTAGTAGATAGGAATATACTGCTGGCAAATCATCCCAAACCCATTCGGGATTAAAAATATTAGTGGCCATTTTTCACCACTTTTTCCATCCAATACAGGCAAATAAAAGAGATTCTCAAACATTGGAAGGTCCTCCAGAATGACAGATATCGGGGACTGGTCCTCCCTGAAGGTGCTGGGGTGATATATAGGAGTGCACAGTCCATACAAGGACAGATTGGGCCGAATGTTAATGACCCCCCACAAGAACTTCTTTTTTCCAACAGTGTAAAGGTTATTACCCTTGCCGCAGGTGCAATGCGTGTCTACATAACATCCGTGAGAGATGTAAAACAGATACATTTACATCCACTACCACTCAACGTACTTAACATATAAAACATTTCACCACCTGTTCCACTCAGTTCATAGTATATTTGCTGACCCATCCATGTTAAAAGCAATATGCGTGATGCACCATCAGAACCTTCTCGGTGAGGGTCAATGAAAATTTGGCCAGCATCAAGAAGGGCTGTACCAATCACAGCGTCCCCCGTCACTACTCAGAATATCACAACAAAGACCCCTCTGGAACTAAGCTCCAAATTCATCCCTCATTGGAGGGGTGATTCTTGTTTACGAGGGGTCTCCAGACTTGAAACATTCTGGATACACAAACTTAGGTCATATTCCCTGTTTGGTATGAACATAAATTGGGATATAAATGCCTTTATTAATCAAGCTTAGTGTAAATTTCATTCATTCTATACCAACCTAGCTTTTTGTATTTACTAGATATATTCTTGTACATTTATATCGTATAACAATGTATGGCACCTCTATGTGGGACATCTTCCTCTATTTTGGGCAGATTTCTTGTTTAGTTTTGTTTTTCACGAATGCAATAATTTGTTGTTCAACCCGGCCTTGTTTATAACTATATTGAGGCTTGGAGCGCACTTAGCCATTTATGATTGGCCGTTATGGCATCCGATCAAGAATGAGGCTTGATACAGTCTGATCTGAGGCTTGGTGCGCATGTTGCCATGGATGAGTCAGATGTCACGGCGCGTTGGCCATAGCGAGGCTTGGATGTCACACGTGGGGTCATGCGATCAGCGTTGTTCTGCTCAGTGGCTCCCAGAACAAGGTGTGCAGCTCATGCCAGCGGTCATGCTTTCGGGTTTGGATGCTGTGAGCGGAGCAGCGCCGCTCCCATAGGTTCCATTTCATGCATCTTTTTTATAAATCTTTTGCATCTTTTTTATAAATGTAGGCAATGTGGGGGAGCTGGCTAATACCCCAGTTGAAGTCCAGTGGGACGAAACGTGTCGGGTTTGCTAGCTCATTTCTCTCACATTGCTTTTAATCTGTGATCACCAGTATATGTACACATCCTATCCGATGTTTGTACTTTTTTTAAATTAAACCTACCCGTTTTGATCTATACCATATGGAGGCATTTTTCATTCCATGATACTCACACTTTTCATTGGATGTACATGCCGGCCTACATTATCTACACTTTGGATGACTTCTGCCGGAGTTCCAGCTCCAATTCCTTGTGTGAGAAGTCCAGTGTCCAACCTTGGAGTTCCTCCACTCAGTTCTTCCTGCTTGATTGACCCACTGCCGCTGGCATGTAAGTCCACACCATCCGGTAAGAGTGTTTACCCCTTATATCGGGTGAAGGACGCACTATCCCTGGTGCTATCCCAGTACTGCTTGGACCTTGAAGAAGGTGACATACCCCGAAAGCTTGTCCTGAAAAATTGTATGTTAGTGCAAATAAAAAAAGTATCACGGACAGTACTCAATTTTCTCTGTCACAATTGCACTAATACGGCTACAATCAAATCAAGTATGTTAAAGGAGAAAACTTACCTTAATATAGTCCTTCTGCAGGACCTGAATGATGGCAGAACAAGTCTCTGGAATAATGATTCCTAGAGCCTGGGGGGAGATCCCAGTCGAGAACTTGATGTCCTGCAGACTTCTCCCGTCACCAAGTACCGCAAGGTGGCGATGAGCCTCTGCTCGGGAGTGATGGCTTGCTGCATGCATGTGTCCTGCTTCGTAATATAAGGGGACAGTAAAGCCAACAGACAGTGAAAAACGGGGTCCGTCATCCGGAGATAGTTCCTGAAATCATCAGGATTATTCTCCTGGATCTCCCACAACAAAGGCATGTACGAGAATTGATCACATTGGAGCAACCAATTCTTCATCCATGAACTCCTCCTCGCTCTGTTCATGGACTGGACTTGGGTCAAAGAAAGAACTCCAACACCAATCCCCTGTACAGCATGAACTCTACGACGAGTATGTAAACGCAACATGGCTAGAAAATGGTCGGCTGGTCAGAACGAACTAACAGAACACACTGAAAATCTGAAAGAACCTGAGCAGAACGATCTGAAAATCAGAAATGAGCGGACAAGAACACACTGGTAAACAGATACGAACTGACAGCATGCACTGAAAGACAGGAACGAACCCACAAGCACAAACTGAAGAACAGATACGAACTGAAAAGCACGAAGCTGAAAAGCGCAAATCGTCTCTCACCAAGCTTCTACTAACACGAGATTAGCAGCAGGAGCCCAAAGGGTGGCGCACTGGCTATTGAACTTCCTTTTTTTTATAGTGCCGTCCTTCGTGTTGTACGTCAGCGAGTTCTTGCGGATCGGAATTTCCGACAACATTTGTGTGTCGGAAAAAAATAGACGGTTTTGTTGTCGGAATGTCCGATCGTGTTTACATAGCATTAGGTCATCAGTGGTGTACCCCAAGGTTCAATATTGGGACCCTTACTTTTTTAAATATTTATACAGTAAATGATATAGAATCTGGCAGAGGTGGCTCTAGACTTTGTGAGGCCTTAGACAAAACTTAGACATGAGGCCCCACTCACGCTCATAATGAGAAAAATAATTCAAGCGATAAAAATTAACTGTATAAATGTATATATTAAGAGCCTTAAAACCTATGAACTATGAATTCACAGTTTCTATAAATTTCTCTAACCAATTATTCTTTAACCAGTTCAGATCCGCGCTATAGCCAAATGACGGCTACAGCTCGGATCTACATTGCCGGGACTACGTCCATTGACGTCATCCCCTTTCCTCGCTCCCGACACACCCGGCGCGCTCTCGTGAGTGCGCATTGGGGAAAATCTGTGTTGGCCGTGTCCCTTGGACACGGCCAATCACAGATCGCTGTAAATGGCCAATCACAGTGGCCGTTTACAGGTGATCGCTGTGGCCAATGAGAGATGAAATCATCTCTCATTGCCGGCTCTCTCTCCTCACACAGACAGCGAGGAGAGAGAGCTTCTGTAAACAATTGTGAGTGAATTTTGCAGTAGAAAAAAAAAACAGTGTGCCCAAATAGTACCCCAATCAGTGCCCACAGTGACAATTAGCATCTATAGCTAGTGCCATCTGTGCCCACCTGTGCGCATCAGTGCCCACTTGTTCCATCAGTGCCCATCTGTGCCCACCTGTGCAATCAGTGCACATCTGTGCCACCTTATCAGTGCCCATGTGTGCCACCTCATCAGTGCCCATCTGTACCAATCAGTGCCCATCTGTGCTGCCTCAGTGCACATCTGTGCAATCAATTAGTGCACATCTGTGCCGCCTCATCAGTGCCCATCTGTGCTGCCTCATCAGTGCCCATTTGTGCCACCTCAACAGTGCCTATCTGTGCCACCTCAACAGTGCACATCTGTACCAATCAGTGCCCATGTGTGCCACCTCATCAGTGCACATCTGTGCAATCAATTCGTGCACATGTGCCACCTCATCAGTGCCCATCTGTGCTGCTTCATCAGTGCCCATTTGTGCCACCTCATCAGTGCCCATCTGTGCCACCTCATCAGTGCCACCTCATCAGTGCATATCTGTGCCTACCTGTGCTACCTGTGCCAACTCATTAGTGCACATCTGTGCAATCAGTGCACATCTGTGCTGCTTCATCAGTGCCCATCTGTGCCACCTCATTAGTGCCCATCTGTACCACCTCATCAGTGCCCATCTGTACCACCTCATCAGTGCCCATCTGTGCCACCTCATCAGTGCATATCTGTGCCCACCTGTGCTGCCTCATTAGTGCACATCTGTGCAATCAATCAGTGCACATCTGTGCTGCTTCATCAGTGCCTATCTGTGCCGCCTCATCAGTGCCCATCTGTGCCACCTCATCTGTGCCGCCTCATCAGTGCACATCTGTGCGATCAGTGCCCATCTGTGCCGCCTCAGTGCACATCTGTGCCATCAATCAGTGCACATCTGTGCTCATCAGTGCCCATCAGTGCAGGCTTAGCACACACCTGTGCAGTCTCATCACCACCAGCAACCAAGTCCAAAAAAAGCTTTTCCGCATACGAAATTCTTTCCACGACCGATGAGAGCAAAGGGGAGCTCTCTTTTTCGGATTCCCTTTCAAATTTGGATTCTGAGTCTGACATAAATTATGAGCCAATCAGTAGTGGAACACTGACAGACTCAGAGGAGGAAGATATTCGGCCCGCCAAAAGAAGGCATTCTGGTGAAGAGGCAGTGGCATCCACCAGCACAGCAGTGGCATCCACCAGCAACGCAGTGCCATCCACCAGCACCGCAGTGCCATCCACCAGCACCGCAGTGCCATCCACCAGCACCGCAGTACCTCGGCAAGAAAGGCCAAGTACCTGTGGGGTGTCACCTTAGCCCCAAAGGGTTAGGACCCATGCCAGCCTTCCCTATGCCCTTCAGAACCCCTTGTGGCTTCCTCCTAATTCAGGAGAAGCTAACGTTCCCCCTTTCACTGCCCAGCAAGGTGTCCAGGTGGACACGGAGAATTTTACCCCAATTAATTTTTTTAATTTAATTTTTACGGAGGACATGTTGGCGTCAATTGTGGCCCAGTGCAACCTGTATGCACAGCAATTTTCCAAAATCCACCATCACATTATGCCCGTCCCTACGAGTGGAGAGACCTAACAGTGGAGGAGTTCAAGGTTTTTTTGGGCCTCACATTTAATATGGGACTCACCAAAAAACACCAATTGCGTTCCTATTGGTCAACCCATCCCATCCACCACATGCCGCTCTTCTCCGCGGTAATGCCCAGAACCAGGTATCTGATGATCACGAGGTTCCTACATTTCAGTGACAATACCCAGTGCCCTCCCAGAAATGACCCAAATTATGACAGGCTTTACAAAATTCAGCCAATACTAAATTATTTTTCTGAAGTGTTCCCCCAGCTGTTTACCCCAGACCAACACATATGTGTGGATGAGTCCCTTTGTTAAATTTAACGTCAGGCTTAAAATTAAGCAATTTATCCCCAGCAAAAGGGCTCGCTATGGGGTGAAGGTGTACAAATTATGTGACCGAGCCACAGGATACACATATTCCTTCATAGTCTACGAAGGGAAGGACACCCAGCTGCAGCCCCCTAATTGCCCAGACTACTTGGGATCCAGCGGGAAAGTTATTTGGGACCTCATATACCCCCTACTGGAGAAAGGCTACCAATTATACGTAGACAACTTCTACACGTTGATTAAAATTGAGAGCGAATGGTGAGACTTTATATGAAGCACACAGCAGCACAAAAGGAAGTGACTGGGAAACACTGTTTATTCATGTTGTATAATCTAACATACAACTTAATGGGTATATAACCTCCAAAAGCATTTGATCATGTACAATATAAGTTACATAGTAATCCGCAATCATTGAAACAGTTGTAGAACAGACAATGGATATGTATTATAAACATAGGCAAGTTAAAAACAATGCTAAGTATAAAAAAAAAAAGAGGGGGCGCATGCGCGGCGCGATGCGGGGTGGACGCTGCTGAGCTCCGTCTGATGAGGCAGGCCAGGCACGATACCCGGGGCTATTTCCAGCCAAAAACTTCACCATCCGCCCGATCACCCCCGCGGGATCACTCTGTGCATGCCATCTGGCAAAAAGGGGCGACATTACCGCTCCCAACATACCCTCACAAACTACCTTATGAGCATGGAGAGGAGGATGACCCAAAATGGCGCCGGCCACCATGCGGCCTCCAGCGGTCCGGAGCATGCATCTAAAGACAGTAAGTACTCTCAACCCCTTTCTAAGGCTGATCTAGATGCGAGCCTGTCAGCAATCTATGATAGATTTGTGAACAAGTTAGAACAAGAGATACACAAATCTACCACCGCTCTCTCACAGGAGATTGACAGTATAGGAGGCCGCACAGACCTACTAGAAGCCAAGCATGACGAACTAGCCATTGCACAAAATGACCTCAGAAAGGTCTATGAAACCTTGGCAGACAGTTTTTCTTTCATGCAGGCTCACATTGAAGATCTCGATAATAGAAACAGACAAAACAATATAAGAGTTCGTGGAGTTCCAGAGTCTATCACAGACCTTAACCAAGTCATTACAAAGCTGTTCCATAACCTTGTACCAGACAAACCGCTCTCTGCTTTTGCATGTGATAGAATGCACAGGGCTCTGCATCCAAAACCAACAGCAGATAAACCCCCCAGAGATATAATAATGTGTATGAAGGACTTTATCACCAAAGAAGATATAATGCGTGCTGCCAGGAACTCCCCATCCATTGAATTAGATGGGATAAGGCTGCAGATTTTCCCTGATATCTCCCCTGCGACTTTAGACCGAAGACGCAGGATGAAAGAGGTTACAAATGTCCTTCAAACAGCCAGAATCAAATATAGATGTGGTTTCCCGTTCAAATTGTCATTAACACATAATGGCAATACCTACACTGTTTATAATGTCATTGAAGGAAAAGATCTGCTCATTAAACTGGGACTGCTGGATCCACAACCATCACAGCGTCTACCTGCTACCCCTAGATCTTCGCCTATATGGTCCACACCCTCCACCAGACGCAATCCGAGAGAACTAAGAAGATGGCAACAACACTCCCCTCAAGATCGTGTCGCCTGATGTCTGATCATTAATTAAGTGAGCAAATTTTTCGCTACCACTTTCACTGGTTGACAACCAAAATTCAGTTTATACAGCTCTTCCCTACCTAACACCCCAGAGCTGATGAAACTTTCAAACCTTATGTAAATCCCCCTGACGCTACAATCAACCCCGGCTCGGAACTTTGGTTCAGAATATTTACCCAATCTCCTTCCCATACTAACTTTATTATTTTTTTTTATTTTTCACTGACTCTGCCTTTGGAAGGAATGGGAATGAAAGGGGATATAGTAAGGGGAGGTGGGGTTGAGAAGGGAAGTTCCCCTGTTCCCTTCTTTTTTTTTGTATATTTTGTTGGTTCTTTTTTCCTTCTTCTCCTATACAGGTTTTTTTAATTATTTATTTATTTATTTTTTTTCCTACTAAATTTTCAGATCTCACAATCATCCTCCTCCCTTATGATTAGACACCAAAGATGTTATATTATGTTACATCATACGGCAGTGGAACCTTCTGACCGATATCTACACCCCAGAGTAATGTGAGATTCTGCAAATTTGTCATATTGTGTACTTTTCATAAGTTTGCTCCTTTGGTTCCTAACATTTTTTTTTTTTCTTCTTAAAACCTGATATAAAAGTGTTCTTCTCGTTGACTTTTTGGAGGTTATCTACTATTTGGTGGTATGTTAAGGTTAACCCTATAGTGTTCTTACCATGCACAAATCTCTTTTTTTTTCCAAGTTAAGTACCTACTTTTCAAATTGCCTGGCCCATCCGCCGTCGCTAGTTTGACCCCCATTCTGCCTGAGGGGCCTGCGGCCCTGCCTTCTCCTGGAGGGGGGCGGCACTCCCCGCCGGCAGAAATTGGACAATTAAGTCCTTTGGTAGAAATTACTAGGCTGAACGACTTATGGTCCTTCAGTCCCCTTTTTTTTGTTATTTCAGTTGTTGTTATATTAGCCCTTATGGCAATTTATGCAAACAATATACTCTTCGGAAGACTTCTTAGTTCAGGTTATTCTATCTTGGGTATATCTATATGTTTATCTTTTATTCTATACAGGATTCATTCCCTGAATTTAAATATTAATACAGAGTTATTGTTCTCTCATCAATCGATAAATGTATGCACAATCTATTATTTCAATGTCATTCCATATATACTGTGTCCTCTATTTTGGTCTGTGTTGATCCTCTTCTATACAATTAGAATTATCACCCCTAATAAATATGGGACTTAAAGTATTTTCCCCATAATGTCCAAGGTCTCAACTCTCCCAATAAACGTAAAAAAGCATTCAAGCAGTATAAGAGACTGGGTGCCAACATAATTCTAATGCAAGAGACCCACTTCTCTACCTCCAACCACCCACAATATTTTGATAAATCATTCAACCAATTCCACTATACTACCTTCTCCAATAAATCATGTGGTGTCGCCATTTTTATTAAAAACTCCATTATTTTCTAACCCCATTCTATTTATAAAGATGATGACAGTAGATTCATTATCCTAAAGGGCAGTATAAACAGACGAAATGTCACTATTGCTTCCCTTTACGCCCCAAATGAAGCCCAAACAACATTCTTCACTAAATTCTTTAACATACTAGAACAATATATCTCACCTCATTTGATAATTGGAGGCGACTTTAATCTATCTGCTCACCCAGCTCTTGATAGGAGTAAGGTGGCCCCCTCTTCCAAAGCCTTTAGTAAATCTATAAATCCCTCTCTCAGTAAACTGCAGCTAATTAACTCTTGGAGGGCACATAATATTGGTATCAGAGCATATACCCACTATTCCCACCCTCATAGTTGCTTTGCCAGATTAGACTATATTTTCTGCACTCTGATCCTTTTAGCAAACTCTTCTAAAACAGACATACACCCTTGCCCATGGTCAGACCATAACATAGTAGCGTTTGAAACCTCCCATATCGGCATGGCTTCCACCCCCTTTAATTGGTGCCTCAATGATTCACTCCTATCAAACCCCTCTACTGTCCAACAAATTAATACCCATATTGAGGAATATTTCCGCACAAACACGTCAGATGAGGTCCTCCCAACCTCGGTTTGGGCTGCTCACAAAGCATTTTTGAGAGGTCACTTGATTAACATAGCCGCAGCTAAAAATAAATCTAAACTGTCAGAAATTAAATGCCTTACCAAAGAACTCCATGAACTATATAATAAACTAAATAACAACATCACTTCAGATTTATCGAACCTCATTCAAATAAAACGTAAGGCCCTAAACACATTACTTTCTGAAGACACAGAAAAATGTCTTAGATTCTCTAAAGCTAAATTTATGCTACATGGAAACTCTTCCTCAACAATGTTTGCTAGAAAACTGAATCATGATACTAAACTCCCACATGTTTACAAACTTCGTGACCAAAAAGGCAATATGGTAACACACCCCCAAGATGTCCTCCAAATTTTCACTTCTTTCTATAAAAACCTCCTTTCTGGCCCCCAAACACATCCACATCCCACTACTCTAGACTGGTTAAATTCTCTACAACTCCCTAAGCTCAGTCAACTCCAATCCTCTTCGTTAAACGACCCTTGCACTGACATTGAAATTCTCAACATAATAAAATCCCTCAAAACATCGACTGCACCGGGCCCAGATGGCTTTACTACATCATACTATAAAAAATTTGCCCCCTTCCTGACTCCTAGTCTCACCAAAATGTTCAATCATATCTTAACAGGTGGTCACTTCCCTGAAGATATGCTACTGGCTAACCTATCATTAATTCCAAAACCCCAAAAGGACCACTCCCACCCCCAAAACTTTCGTCCCATTTCAGTCCTTAACAATGACCTTAAATTGTTTGGCAGATTGCTGGCAAATAGACTAGCCACAGTTATCACCTCCCTGATCCATACGGATCAAACTGGTTTTATTCCAGGCAGACAAATAGTTGACAACATACTACTACTACTACACCTACTTAAACCACCTATTACCTAAATTTGGCATATCAGAAAAATTCATACATGGATTTAATGCTCTATACCACTTCCCCCAAACCAGAATTAGAATTCCAGGGAATAACTCAGATTTCTTCCCTCTAAGCAGAGGAACTAGACAGGGCTGTCCTCTTTCCCCTCTCCTTTTTGCCTTAGCCATTGAACCCCTTGCAATCGCCATTAGAAATAACTCGAATATTAAAGGTTACCAGAAAGATCCATATCACTTTAAACTCAGTCTTTATGCTGACGATGCACTTTTGTTCCTAACAGACCCTCTAATCTCAATCCCCAATCTCCTCTCAGAACTCCACTCATTCCATAAACTCTCTGCTCTTTTTATCAATACAAACAAGTGCTCCATTTTACCTATTAATAGCCCTCCAAACTTATCCTCACTTCTGAAGAAAAACTTCAATTTCCTATGGTCTTCACACTCCTTTAAATACTTAGGAGTTAATATCACAATATCCCATAACCTCTTATATAAAAGCAACTACCTCCCCCTTTTCTCACAAATCAACTCACTGTTAAAAATCTGGTCCTCTTACCATATCTCCTTCCTTGGAAGGATATGTTTCTTTAAGATGACTATCCTTCCAAAACTACTATACTATTTCAGAGCCCTCCCCATTAATGTTCCCAAAACAAGACTGGAATCCCTTCAACGCGAAATCAGTAGATTTATTTGGAATAACAAAAAACCTAGATGTAGTTATATTCTTATGCACAGACCACATAATAGAGGTGGGCTGGGACTTCCTAACCTTTGGCTTTATTTCCTAGCAGCCAGATTAGCACAAATGGCTCAATGGTCTTCCCCTGATACAAATATTTCTTGGCTGATCTTCGAGTCCACCTCTATTCTTCCTTTGAACATCAAGGGAATTTTATGGTCTAATACAAAACTATATCACACTCTTAACGAAAAAAACACTATAATTGCCCAATTTATTCACCTATGGAACAGAATCAAGGATAATTTTAAACTCCCCTCTGCGACCCCTCCATTAGCCTCATTCTTAGGAGACCCCAGATTCCCCTCTGCTTTCCTTGATCAGACCCTCTTTCACAACTGGACCAAAAACAATCTTACTACTTTAAAATCAATTACACTAAATTCCCAACTTTTGCCTCATTACAATCCAGATTTAATTTTCCCCCTTCAGAACACCACAAATACACTTTAATCCGTGAGTTCTATTCAACATACTATTCATTATCTGTTAACCCCCCCAGTATTTATTTGAGCACATCTGTATTTCTACACCCAGAGATAAAGGATTGATATCCTTTCTTTATTATTACCTCAATAATGCCTCGTTTCCACTGAGCGGATCGGTTCGGTTCGGTACAGTTTGAATGGCCTCGAATGGTCCGGTCTATTATGGTGAGCGTTTCCACTGCAAGTGGGACCACAAGGGGGCCATACAGGGTTTAGAAAAAATGCTAGTGTGATGTCATATTTGTGCGACAGGAAACCTGAGAATCAACAGCAATGGAGATCATCCAGCAGCTCATCTTTTCTCTAGTTGCCTTTTGGTTCTTCATATTTAAAAAACATACCGCACTGTATGAGAGAAGGTTGCGAGCGGCAATGAGAAACACAGCAGAAAAGAAAAGAAAACTTCTAGCTTGGATATGTAGCCGAGAGGAGAAGTACACCTTTATGCGGCAAAGACAAAGACGGCAGCGCTATAGGGTAAGCAAACTACCTACCTGACACACACACACTGACTTACCTACCTGACACACACACACACACACACTGACTTACCTACCTGACACACACACACTGACCTACCTACCTGACACACACACACACACACTGACTTTCCTACCTGACACACACACACACACACACACACTGACTTACCTACCTGACACACACACTGACCTACCTACCTGACACACACACACATACTGACTTACCTACCTGACACACACACACACACACACTGACTTACCTACCTGACACACACACACACACACACACACACACTGACTTACCTACCTGACACACACACACACTGACCTACCTACCTGACACACACACACACACATACTGACTTACCTACCTGACACACACACACACTGACCTACCTACCTGACACACACACACACACACTGACTAACCTACCTGACACACACACTGACCTACCTACCTGACACACACACACACACACTGACTTACCTACCTGACACACACACACACTGACTTACCTACCTGACACACACACACTGACCTACCTACCTGACACACACACACATACTGACTTACCTACCTGACACACACACACAGACTTTCCTACCTGACACACACACACACACTGACTTACCTACCTGACACACACACACACACTGACTTACCTACCTGACACACACACACACACACACACACACACTGACCCACCTACCTGACCCATTGACCCACCTACCTGCCACACTTACCAAGAATAATGAAAAATGTATATGTTGTATGAATATTTTTTTTATTTTATGATCTGTTACCATCTGTGTTTAATTTTTTTAGATGCTTCTCCTCTTGGCAAAACAGCGCCGCCGACCAGTCATTTGGGCTCTTCCCCGCGCCAATGAGTGGTGGGATGTGACCGTCCCGGGATTCACACACACACAGTGGGTGCACAACTTCCGAATGTCTGAGGAAACCTTCTCTTACCTTTGTACAAAGCTACGTCCAGCGATGGAGAGACAAAACACCAACTTCAGAGCCTGTTTGCCTGTGAGGAAAAGAGTTGCCATTGCACTGTGGAAGCTGGCTACCAACAGTGAATACAGAAGTATAGGTCATCTTTTTGGTGTCAGTAAATCCTCTGTGTGCCGGTGTGTGCAGGACTTCTGTAAGGCTGTCTGCACATTGCTAGCTCCTGAATTAGTACATTTTCCGGACAGGGAAAAACTTAAAGACATGGCTGAATACTTCGAGAACAGGTGGGGCCTTCCACAGTGTGTTGGTGCTATTGATGGCTCACACATACCAATAATAGCACCACAGGAATACCACACTGACTACTTTAATAGAAAAGGCTGGCATTCCATCATCCTCCAGGGAGTAGTGGATGGAAAAGGACTGTTCTGGAATGTGAATGTAGGAAAGCCTGGGAGTTTGCATGATGCCCGGGTTCTAAGATTGTCCACATTTTGGGATTGGGTTGGCCAGGGAGACCTGTACCCTGTGTGCACTAAGAACATTTGTGGGGTGAATGTTGGCTATTATGTGCTCGGGGACTCTGCCTACCCTTTACAAAATTGGCTCCTGAAACCATTTCCTGACAATGGCCGCCTGACACCAGAACAAACCTACAACAAGAAAACATCCAGGGCACGGGTTGTAGTGGAAAATGCTTTTGGAAGACTTAAGGGTAGATGGCGGTGTCTTATGAAGAGGAATGACAGTGACATTAAACTTGCCAAATCCATGGTGCTAACTTGCTGTGCTCTTCACAATCTTTGTGAAAGTCATGGAGAAGACTTCCACCAGGACTGGAATACAGATTCAGAAGAGCCAGTAGTGATAGCAGCACAGGATATGGAAGAAGAGTGCAGTGAAATACGTCAGGCTCTGATGCGGCACCTCAATGTTTAATTTCCTTAAATTGTTTTTTACAAGTTTTAATAAAGTATTACTGTATTGTTAATAAAGTGTTACATTAAATCAGACATACTCAAAAAATTCTCTCTTGATTTTTATTTCACAAAAAAAAATTTCTATATATTCTAGAAAGTCAAGCTTTTTTCTATAAAAACTTAACTTAAATGTTTTTTTTAATGAAACATGTACAAGTGTACAATTCTGTGCTGCATGAAAGGCCCTACTATCTGGGTGGTAACCTGGGATCACGACTGGCTCCAAGCACTTGAACAAGCTGACCAAGGACACCAAGGAAGGCCTGGTTGAAGGTAGCCAACTGCTCCATCTGCTGCCGGGCGATTTCTGCCTCCTGGCGCATAGCTTCCTGTGCATCCTGACGCAGTGCCTGAAATCGCCTCTCAGAAAGGTTCTCAATTCTTTCCAGCTGCCTTTCCTCTGATGCCCGCATATCTTCCATGACTGTGCGCAGATCCATCTGCAACCGTCTCCTTTCACCTGCAATATACAAAAGACCAGAATAGTTTTTGAAAGCATGAGTATGACCACTGTAACCCGCTTTCTCATCTACCCCACCAGAATGTACCCCCTGCTCTCCTGTCTCACCTCTGTTACCCCTGATATTCTGCCCCAACTCTGTTACCCCTGCTCAGCTGCCCCGGCAATACACCTCCTTTCACATCTGCCCTACTGCTCTTATGTCCACTGCTAAAGCCCCTTCTCATCTGTTCCACCACTGTACCCCCTGCACATCTGCCACACTGCTGAAGCCCCTTCTCATCTGTTCCAGCACTGTACCCCCTGCACATCTGCCACACTGCTGAAGCCCCTTCTCATCTGTTCCACCACTGTACCCCCTGCACATCTGCCACACTGCTGAAGCCCCTTCTCATCTGTTCCACCACTGTACCCCCTGCACATCTGCCACACTGCTGAAGCCCCTTCTCATCTGTTCCACCACTGTACCCCCTGCACATCTGCCACAATTCTGATTTATTTTAATAAAATGCACAATTGAAACTATCATCATGTCTTACCAGTGTGCCGGGGTGCATTGGGCGTACTCTGTGGTTGGCTACTCTGTGATTGGCTACTCTGTGGTTGGCTTGAGGAAATAGTACTGGTGCTGCTGAAAGAGGTTGAAGGTCCATCTTCGTTTGATGCATCATTGGAGACTCCATCACTTGTTTCTGAAAATGCACATATGGTTAAATATATATTTTTAAATGGTTAGCAGAGCAAAATCCTATGTATAATAAAAAAAAAAACTCACCAAAGGGGTCTATCATGGATTCGAGCATTGAAGTTGCAGAGTCCAGACCTCCCTCCCTGCCTTGGTTTGCTGGCCTATGACCGTAAATGGCGTCCATGGCGTCATACCACTTCCAAGTTCTCCGACTGTTTCCACTACGGCTGTTGTCGTCCTTAAATTTTTTATATTGGCCTTTAAGCTTCTTAAGCTTTGCCCTACACTGACCCGACGTGCGTTCAAATCCCTCGGCTGCCATCCGCTGAGAAATATCTTTGTACACCTTTTCATTCCTTACTGATCCATCAAGCTCACTCTGAATAACGCTGTCACCAATTATGCTAAGGAAAGTAGATAGTTCCTGTGATGACCAAACACGGCTGTTGTTAGCAGGCATCCTTTTCCTTTAATTCTCCTTTTATGCATGTGTTTGAGGCGCTTTCCTCTGACATCATCAGAGCACAGCAGAGGGTTTTGTGACAGCCAATCAGTGGAAAAGATCGTATGACGCCGGTAACTCCGCCCTAAGCGAACCGTTCCGTTTTCTATGGCCCCACATCTGAAGCAGGACCCTGAATGGAGCGGTACGGTTCGTTTGTATGGCACGCTTTCGTAATGGAAACACCTAAAATAGCGTACCGTTCCGAACCGAACCGAACCGATCTGCTCGGTGGAAACGAGGCATAACTTTCTCCAACCTGAAAAATCTGGCCCTATGATTAGATGGGAAACAGAGATTGGCAGCTCATTCCCAGTAGACACATGGACTAAAATGATAGAAAATCTCTGCAAAAGTAAGTGCGCTGCTGCATTTAGAGAATCCCCAATGAAGCTACACATCAGATGGTACATGACCCCATCTAGGATACATTCCTTCTACCCTTCAACCTCCCCAGACTGCTTTAGAGGCTGTCACCTGGAGGGCAGCTATATCTACATCTTCTGGGGCTGTAAAATTTCTGGAACCGATATGGAACAAAGTAATCAGCAAACTAGAAAACCCCCTTAAGAAAAAAATCTCCCTATCCCCCCAAATATGCCTTCTATATGCTTCGGTCCCGGATGTTCCCTCTCCATGCAACAGACTAATCCACTCTTTAATCAGCTCTATACATTGGATGATAGCCTTTAACTGGAAAACACAGAACCTACCATGGCCCCAGGTTGAGTCCAGAATGGAAACACTCAGACTCTCGGAAAGAATACATCATACCCTCTCAGATAGTATGCACATTTTTAATGAGAAGTGGAGGTTCTGGTCCCCACCTGATCTTCACTCCTCATAATCCTTCCTACCCTTCTAAAAATAATCTCCCATACTATTGAATTTTTTTGTCTTTATTTTTCATGATCATATTCTCTATACTCTAACAATCACCTATTGTAACCCACTCTGTTATATTGGTTTGGATCTATGTATCTCATACATCTTTTTACAATACCTCTACTGTATCCTGTTAAACTAATTATCGCAACCCAACTTTGTGTATCCTACAAAATCTTTACCGCACCTGTATAATCTTATAGTTATATTTTGCAATTGTTTTATTCTATGTCTTCCAAATTAACTTTTGTAAACAAAAGAAAGAAAAAAAAAAGAGAAGAGGGGAGCCTGGATAAAAACAAAAAAAGGTGTTTATGGGAATACATCTTCCTTTACACCCTTCACCACTCACCGTTCACCTCACTCATTATTTTCACATTTACAACCTATTTACATTCAACATTAGTCACTTTTCTTTCTCATGCATTTATTTTGCATCTTAGGTTTCCCATCAGGTTCACTGCTTTTACCCTTCACAAGGGTTGCCCACTCACACACATGGCCTACAATTTGTCTGTGCTGGTTGTTATCCCCCTTGGCGACCGCAGTGCCGGAGATGAGACCCTGCGATTTTTTGGCGACTTTCGATGCCGCACTGCCGCTGCGCAGATGTAAGTGTAATATGCAACCTGGTAACAAACCTTCATATACAATTTCCCCTTGTTTTTTGTTTTCCTACCCCTACCTCAACTAGAATCAATTATACTTTTTGGCCATTTAGAACTAATATTTTTTGTTTTTAGATATTTTCCATGCTTCTGATGAGCGGCTATAAGGCAGCGAAACGGCGTCAAGCCTTACACTTTACTACCATTCTACCATGGACCAATTTATATTCTCTACGGTTTTATTCATGTTTATATTCATTCAGTATATGAATTATGTTTTTTTTTCTCCCCTCTTCTCTTAATTTTTGTATATTTAGCATTGTTTTTAACTTGCCTATGTTTATAATACATATCCATTGTCTGTTCTTCAACTGTTTCAATGATTACGGATTACTATGTAACTTATATTGTACATGATCAAATGCTTTTGGAGGTTATATAACCATTAATTTGTATGTTAGATTATACAACATGAATAAACAGTGTTTCCCAGTCACTTGACTTCCTTTTGTGCTGCTGTGCCCTTCATATAAAGTCCCACCATTCGCTCACAATTTTAATCAATGATAGGGATATAGGCAGTTACCCCTTTGGTTCCTGCCTCATTTAATTACTTCAGCCCCGGAAGGATTTACCCCCTTCCTGACCAGAGCACTTTTTACAATTTGGCACTGCGTCGCTTTAACTGCTAATTGCGCGGTCATGCAATGCTGTACCCAAACGAAATTTGTATCCTTTTCTTCCCACAAATAGAGCTTTCTTTTAAAAGGTATTTGATCACCTCTGCATTTTTTATTTTTTGCGCTATAAACGGAAAAAGACCAAAAATTTTGAAAAAAATTATATTTTCTACTTTTTGTTATAAAAAAAATTCCAATAAACTTAATTTTAGTCATACATTTAGGCCAAAATGTATTTGGCCACATGTCTTTGGTAAAAAAAAGTCAAGCGTATATTTATTGGTTTGCGCAAAAGTTATAGCATCTACAAACTAGGGTACATTATCTGGAATTTACACATCTTTTAGTTTATGACTGCCTATGTCATTTCTTGAGGTGCTAAAATGGCAGGGCAGTACAAAACCCCCCCAAATGACCCCATTTTGGAAAGTAGACACCCCAAGGAAATAGCTGAGAGGCATGTTGAGCCCATTGAATATTAATTTTTTTTGTCCCAAGTGATTGAATAATGACAAAAAAAAAAATTACAAAATGTTGTCACTAAATGATATATTGCTCACACAGGCCATGGGCATATGTGGAATTGCACCCCAAAATACATTCAGCTGCTTCTCCTAAATACGGGGATACCACATGTGTGGGACTTTTTGGGAGACTAGCCGCGTACAGGGCCCCGAAAACCAATCACCGCCTTCAGGATTTCTAAGGGCGTAAATTTTTGATTTTACTCCTCACTGCCTATCACAGTTTCGGAGGCCATGGAATGCCCAGGTGGCACAAACCCCTCCAAATGACCCCATTTTGGAAAGTAGACACCCCAAGCTATTTGCTGAGAGGCATGGTGAGTATTTTGCAGCTCTCATTTGTTTTTGAAAATGAAGAAAGACAAGAAAAATTTTTTTTTTTTTTCTTTTTTCAATTTTCAAAACTTTGTGACAAAAAGTGAGGTCTGCAAAATACTCACAATACCTCTCAGCAAATAGCTTAAATAGGGTAATTTGGGGGGGGGGTTTGTGCCACCTGGGCATTCCATGGCCTCCGAAACTGTGATAGGCAGTGAAGAGTGAAATCAAAAATTTACGCCCTTAGAAAGCCTGAAGTCAGTGCTTGGTTTCGGGGTCCCGTACGAGACTAGGCTCCCAAAAAGTCTCACACATGTGGTATCCCCGTACTCAGGAGAAGCAACAGAATGTATTTTCGGGTGTAATTTCACATATTCCCATGGCATGTTTGAGCAATATATCATTTAGTGACAACTTTGTGCAAAAAAAAAAAAAAATGTGTCTCTTTTCCGCAACTTGTGTCACAATATAAAATATACCATGGACTCGACATGCCTCTCAGCAAATAGCTTGGGGTGTCTACTTTCCAAAATGGGGTCATTAGGGGGGGGTTTGAACTGTTCTGCCATTTTATGCACAACATTTAGAAGCTTATGTCACACATCACCCACTCTTCTAGCCACATGTTTGATGAAATAAAAAAGATGATCTTAGGCCGAGTACATGGATACCAAACATGACATGCTTTAAAATTGCGCACAAACGTGCAGTGGCAACAAAATAAATACATTTTTAAAAGCCTTTAAAAGCCTTTACAGGTTACCACTTTAGATTTACAGAGGAGGTATACTGCTAAAATGACTGCCCTCGATCTGACCTTTGTGGTGATACCTCACCTGCATGGTGCAATTGCTGTTTACATTTGATGCCAAACCGACGCTTGCATTCGCCTTAGCGTGAGAGAGGGGGGGGGGGGACAGGGGTGCTTTTTTTTTTTTTTTCTTTATTATTTTTTTGATTTTTTATCTTATTTTTAAAGTGTTCCTTTCATTTTTTTAAATCATTTTTATTGTTATCTCAGGGAATGTAAATATCCCCTATGATAGCAATAGGTAGTGACAGGTACTCTTTTTTGAAAAAATTGGGGTCTATTAGACCCTAGATCTCTCCTCTGTCCTCAAAGCATCTGACCACACCAAGATCGGTGTGATAAAATGCTTTCCCAATTTCCCAATGGCGCTGTTTACATCCGGCGAAATCTAAGTCATAAAATGCTCGTAGCTTCTGGTTTCTTAGGCCATAGAGATGTTTGGAGCCACTCTGGTCTCTGATCAGCTCTATGGTCAGCTGACTGAATCACCGGCTGCATTCTCAGGTTCCCTGTTGGGACAGGAGAGCCAAAGAAAAACACGGAAGATGGTGGGGGGGCATTCCCTCCCACTGCTTGTAAAAGCAGTCTAGAGGCTAATTAGCTGCAAGGATTGCTGTTACATGAAAGCCGCCCGCTGGCTGAAAAGAATGATACCAAGATGATACCTAAACCTGCAGGCATCATTCTGGTATAACCACTCAAAGTTGTGAATGGCGTACCTGAAGACAAAAAAATGGTTAACAATAAAACACAGTAAACGGTAAAGTATAAAAAATTGCATACCTGAAAAGCAAACATGATAAAACATAATAACAATAACAATAAAACATTGCAGAATAGAATACAGTAAAAAAGAGCAGAACAATAGAGAGAGAATAGAGAGAGAGAGAGAGAACAATGAAACGACAACTATTTTTTTTTAATTTTATATATTTTTTTGTGGTTGTTTTTTTTTTGTTTGCACTTTTTTGTAACTAACTTTTATAACTGTAACCGGTTCCAGGTTCGGGTCTCTCAAAATGCGATGGCATCTTGGAAGACCCTGTGAAAGTGTGCCTAGTCTGTGCAATGCTGTACCCTACGCTAATACTCAACTAGTGAATGGTAGTGTTCAAAACATTCACCAATGCAAAGACCAGGATTGTCAGGACAGGAGGGAAAATAATAGAGGGTGTCACGCCTATATCCGCGCTTGCTGCAGACACATCATCTTTTTTGGGGGGGTTCGGTGGGTAGGAGTACTCGGGAGGACATAAAGAAAATGCCTCTCATGCAGCCGACTGCATTTGGTTGGGGATGTGAATGGGGGAAGTACGGGTGCTGCAGAAGCGGTGGGTTCCCAATTAGGATTGGCGAATGCAGCAGGAAGGGCATTATGGGCATGACGGGCCTGTTTGTCTTCTTCTTGGTGGCAGCGGGACACTACTTGTGCTTGCCACCTCACCAGCTTGAACTGCACTTATGGGACTCGCCACGTCACCAAGTGTTACTGCAGTGCTGGTTTGACTACGACCAGGGTGTACCAGGCCACTGGTGCTTGCCAGTTCACCAAAACGCTACCAAAAAAACTGTTCAGGGATCAGGCCCGACTCTGCGAACGCTGCAGTTATGCGTTTTGTAAGTGACAGTGATCGATCGATACTCCACTTGGGTGGGCTGGGCCAGACGGAGGGGCAAAGCGCAGGTGCTAGCAGGTATCTGGGCTGATCCTGCTAACACTGCGTTTTTGGGAACCCTAAACTGCTGGGGACGCTAGTATACATCTGATTGGATCAGATATTGATCGGTTCAGATACTATACCACTAAGGGAGGTGTACGGTGCGTGCGTGGGTGTTAGCGGTACTGGTGCTAACCTGACGCTGCCTGGGCTGGTGCTTGCCAGTTTACCAAAATGCTACCAAAAAAACTGTTAGCGATCGCAGGGATCAGGCCTGACTCTGCGAACGCTGCAGTTATGCGTTTAGTGTTTTGTAAGTGCGTTTTTGGGAACCCTAAAAACTGCAAGTCTGCGAAACAAGGAGATTCTGGCAGTGAAGTGGAGGGACAGAAGGGATGTCTACATGTTGTCTTCCATCCACAATAACTACGTGGAAATCCCCAGAAGGAATGGCCCCATCCAAAAACCAACATGCATCCATGAATACAATTTGTTTATGGGGGGAGTCGACTTCAACGACCAAATGCTCGAACCATACCTTGCCACAAGACGGACATACCATTGGTATAAAAAAGTAGCAATTAATTTTTTTCAATTGGCCATATTCAATTCCTATATAATTTACCGCAACTCCATCCAAAACCCCCAACCCTTCCTTGGCTACCAGGAGGAAATTTACACTGCCCTTATATTCCCGAACGGCCCACCAGAAAACATCCGATGACATGTTCTTAGTCGACTCTGGAACTGACCCTGGACTGTTATTCGACCATGCTTCTGCCTAACGATTCTGTACATACCTCTGCCTGATCTGGAACTGACCCTGGACTGTTATTCGACCATGCTTCTGCTTAACGATTCTGTACATACCTCTGCCTGATCTGGAACTGACCCTGGACTGTTTGACCATGTTATTTGCCTGCCTCTTGGACTGATCTTGTACCCTGCAACTGGACTAGTGGGATTCAACACAGGGGTCTCACATATGTGACGGGCTGCAGAATAGTTTTTCTGGAAGAAGAAAACAATTTTCTTTGTTTTCTCATTCCTAGATTAGGGTCTGGAGACTTGGAGGCTTCAAAGAGATATGGGGTGGGAGAAGCCTCTACCCCTCTCCCCATTCTGTCCATAAGGAGGCCCTACTTCTGCCTGCTGCCTGTAGGACTTACTGCCGTCATGCCTCTGTCTGTCGCACTGACCACAGCACTTGGACCATGTTCCTGCCTACTACCAGAACCAATATTTTCGGCACTGCTGACAATATCTCCTGCACTGACCCTGGACTGTATATAGACAGTATCCCTGCCTGCTGCCTGAAAAATTGTGTTCGCTGTTGCTGACCAAGTCCCTGCCTGCTGCCTGGACCACTGCTATCCTCCTGTGGACAACTGTGCTACTAAAACCACAGGTAATCTTTTGTTTACCCTTTGCTCAGCATAATGTATTTTGGGGTATAATTCTTGGTTTGTGCATGCTATGTGTCCCTGGAACACCTGACGGTGTTCCTTGCATGTTGGATCTCTGTATGTGGCCAGGCTGTGTAAAGGTCTCACACATGTGGTATTGCCATACTCAGGAGTGGCAGAATGTATTTTGGGGTGTCATTTTTGCTATGTAAATGCTATGTCTTGGAAATATCTTATAAACCTATAACTTTGTGTAAAAAAAATGCGTTTTCATTTTTTTCCCACATTTTCCAAAAATTTCTGGGAAAAAATTAACCGTTCAAAAGACTCATTATGCCTCATATATTACATGTTGGGGTGTTAGTTTTCCAAAATGGGGTCATTTTATGGGTCTTCAAAAGTGTAATAGGTGGGTGAAAAATGACATTTTTGTAATTTATGCTCCTAGAAATGCCTGAAGGTGCTACTTCAATGTTAGGCCTCTGTATGTGGTCAGGCTGTGTAAAGGTCTCTCATGTGGTATCGTTATACTCAGGAGTAGTAGCAGAATGTATTTTGGGGTGTTATTTTTGCTATGTAAATGCTATGTGTTGGAAATATCTTAAAAACAGACAACCTTGTGTAAAAAAAAAAAAATGCGTTTTCATTTTTTTCCACATTTTCCAAACATTTCTGGAAAAAAATGAACCGTTCAAAATATTCATTATGCCTCATAGATTATATGTTGGGGTGTTAGCTTTCCAAAATGGGGTCCTGGTGCTCTAGGGCCTTCAAAATTGTAATAGGTAGTCAACAAGTTAGATGGGTAATGTATGCTCCTTGAACACCTGATGGTGCTCCCTGCATGTTGGCTCTCTGTATGTGGCCAGGTAGAGAAAAAGTCACACACATGTGATATCGTAATACTTGTGAAAAAAATATAAAAAATAGAATAAAATCTTAATTTTGCAAAGAATTGTGGGAGAAAATGACAACTTCAAATAACTCACCATGCCTTTTACTAAATACCCTGGAATGTCTACTTTCCAAAAAGGGGTCATTTGGGGGGCATTTGTACTTTCCTGGCTTGTTAGGGTCTCAAGAAATGAGATAGGCCTCAGTACATCAGATGTGATAACTTTTTTAATGATTTGCACCATAGCTTGTAGACTCTATACATTTCACACAGATCACACAGTCCACTAATTTGGGTTATTTTTTACCAAAGATATGTAGCAGTATAAATTGCGGCCAACATTTATGAAGAAAAATTGCTAATTTGCAAAATTTTATCACAAAAACGAAGAAAAATGCATTTTTTTTTTCAAAATTTTCGGTCTTTTTTCATTTATATTGCAAAAAATAAAAAACCCAGAGGTGATCAAATACCACTAAATGAAAGCTCTATTTGTATGAAAAAAGGACAAAAAAATCATTTGGGTACAGTGTTCCATGACTGAGTAACTGTCATTCAAAGTGTGAGAGCACCGAAAGCTGAAAATTGGTCTGGGCAGGAGGGGGGTTTAAGTGCCCAGTAAGCAAGTGGTTAATCAAATTTCATTAAACATAGGGCATGTATATACTATATATATTACACACACACAAATATAGCTCAAATTGTGCAGCTGCCTACTCAGTATCTTCGGTGCTGTCTCCTAAATGTGAAATAAATTTGTCAACAAAGTATAAAACAAACAAAAAAAATCATTTTACAACATATTCTTGCATTAAATTGGAACTTTAGTCAGAAAGTGAAGTCCTGCTAGAGCCCTTCAGGCTGGCCTCTTTTGCAGGTATAGCTATGAAACAGTTTACAAATAAGTGTCTATACTGTTTAAAATTCAGTAGTACACTGTCTCACCCCGCTTTGCACATGCTCAGTTGCTCTCAATTTTTAGGCACTGCCGAGTTTGTAGAGGCTGATCTGCTGACAGCCTTAAAGTGGAATTAAACCCTCCTATCCTTTTCAGCCAAGGAAGCTGCTTCTGTTTGATCTGCAACTGCCATGGTGCTGCTCCAACAAATGCCTGTCAATTCTGAACAGGTGTCTATTTAGGGTGCCTGCAGGAAAACACAGCCTGGTGTAAGGGTGCCCTATTATCATAGACTTATGCTATGGTCCTTTCTCTGGCACTTACTGAAAGCCAACCAAATCAAAACAAAACAAAAAACCCTTTGTTTCAAAATATAACAATATTTATACAATACCACAATATATGTGCTAATTGTAGTTGGGGCTCATACACAAACCTCCTGGAGGTTTTACCAGTAGTAAACTTTTTTAATGTTTCAGCATCAGTACAGTATAATATAAGTTTGATTGAGCAAAAGTTGGGAGTTTCAAAACATTCTCCTACATTTTGCAGCTGTAAATTCATCTATTACTCTATAATTTAATTTTGAGGCCAAATAACGTTCAATTGATAAAACTGCTAAGGCAGATAATTGGGTTTATTTACTAAAGCTGGAGAGTGCAAATTCAGGCTCACTGCTGCATAGAAACCAATCAGCTTCTAACCTCAGCTTGTTGAATTAAGCTTTGGCAATAAAATCTGAGAGCTGTTTGGTTTCTGTGCAGAAGTGAGCCTAATTTTGCACTCTCCAGCTTCAGTAAATAAACCCCTATTGGGTTTAACCGCTCTTGGCTCATAGTTGATCTTAAGTATGTTTTTCTTAATTTTAGTTTTGAAAAGCTCCTCTCAGCTGATGCATTAGTAACTGGAATTGTTAAGATGACTCTTAATGCAACATAGATGTTTGGATAAATGTCAGTTAAATTGTTATCAATGAGGTATGTCAAGGAACCAGACATATCCAAATTTGGAGGTACAGTACGCATACACATTCATAGTTCTTCATACAATTCCAGATCTCTTATGTCAGAATCAGAAGAATTGGGTAAAGTAAGTAGGGCTTCAAGTTCTTTGCCGTTTTGTAATAGGTCTTTCTCAGATTTCATGCATAAAGAGGAGATATCATATAAAAATCCAAAATTGCTCATGTAGCTTTTTGAACCTTCAAAGTGAGGCTCAGCACTAACATGAATCTTGTCAACAATAACATTGAAACATTCTGCTCTGAACCTGTCTGCAGGGTTAACAACAGCTTCATTTGGAGATTCCCAATTAAACATTATTTTGGTCCTGCATATTCTGCACTGTCAAAATTCCCTTGGATTGTCCATTTCTTCTGCAATTTCTCTGGCAGCAACAATGGCAGAATTAAAGCCATTTTGTTGATATTCTTTCAGCCAGCACAGGAATGCCTACACATGTTTTACTGCAGTTTCCAGCTGCATACAAGACTTTTGCCACACCTTGCTGATAAGGTTGATTTTTACTAAAATCTCATACCATACAATTAATGACTAATTAATTACATTCACAACAGAAAGCAAGATCAGCATTCTTCTGTGTCATCTCTTCCAGACACTCAGCAATTTCTTTTAGCTGGTAACGGACAGCCTTTACACTCTCAACTCTGCACTCCCATCTGGTTTATGACAATGGCTTAAGTGTAATATTTACCTTCTCTTTTAAAATTGCCCATCTATTCGATGAGCCAAAAAATAATGTGTACAAAACCCTAAAAATGTATTTGGCTTTTGCACAAGATGCTGCTGCATCACCAAGAACCAAATTCCAACTGTGACAACCACAGGGTGTAAAAAAGCTAAAGGATTTTCCCAGTTTTTACACCATTTTTCTCCCCTTGCATGTTTAATCCATTGTCATAGTCTTGACCATGGCAACTTTTGATGTCCAAACCTGATTCCTAAATTTCCAGCAGTATGGTTTTAGTTAACTCTTCAGCTGTCGTTTTTTTAGCTGGTAAAAATCCAATAAAATGCTCTTCAACATCTCCTGATTTTTCATCAACATGTAATACCACAGTCATCTGTTCAACGTGGTTCACATCCCTAGTGCAATCAAGAATTATCTAACAATATTTTGCTTGAAGAATCTTTTCAATAACATTCTGCTCGACAAGTTTGGCCATCAATGTAATTATTTCATTTTGGATGTTTTTTTCCCAAGTAATGGTTCTGAATATGTTTCTCTTCAATACCTTGCAAGTGTTCACGAAGAACAGGATCAAATCTTGCACAAAGCTTTATCAGATCAATAAAACTACCACTATTCTCTTCCTCTAAAATATCTATGTGTCCTCGAAATGGTAAGTTATGATATGATGAGAATTGAACTGTGGCTATAAGCCTTTCCAGAATTTCACACTAACGTTGCTTTTCCAGGAGTATTTGCTTTTGCACCAACGCATCAATAGTTTTCCCACATCTGAATCTTTTCTCAGTTTCCATCCATGTGATGATGTTCTCTAATTGGTCAGAACTGTTTTCATGAAAACTAATGCCGCGTACAGACAATCGGAATTTCTGACAACAAATGTTTGATGTGAACTTGTTGTCGGAAATTACGACCGTGTGTAGGCTCCATCAGACATTTTTTGTCAAAATTTCCGACAAACAAAATTTGAGAGCTGGTTCTCAAATTTTCCGACAACAAAATTCGTTGTCGTAAATTCCGAGCGCGTGTAGACAATTCCGACGCACAAAATTCCAAGCATGCTCTGAATCAAGTATGAGACAGAAGCACTCAGTCTGGTAGAACTAGCGTTCGTAATGAAGATAGCACATTCGTCACGCTGCAAAGTTTTTAATCTTTTAATGCAGCGCATTCTCTTCTTCTTTATAATGCTAGCATAATGAAGTTGTTTTGCTACTGATATTCACACAGAGTTCTGACAAACTGACACTCTTTATTATTTCTCTTGATCTCATAAATAATCTTTATTTTTTTTGCCAGATCTCCAGAATAATGTTTATATATTTTTTTATAGTGATCGACTTTTTTTTACATTTTTTTATCAAGATCTCCTGATTTATTTATTTTTTTTATAGTGATCTCTATAATATTTTTTTTTCGTTTTGTGTGTCAAGTTACCACAACACTATTATTATCTTGTATTTTTTAACCTCAAAGAGATTGTTTGGTGTTGGTGTCTCTTGTTAATTTGACATTGTATTTTTGAAATGTATCTGACTACCCACAAACTGTCCTTTTTGAACTAAAACACATAGCCAAGTATTTGTTTAAAAAAAAATAGACATTTATTAGGGGTCATAACAAAATAAAGAGGAAGGCAACGCTGGATAAACTGGTGAAATTGGCAAATCCTTTGTACCCCAGGCCAGACTTCAAAACAGGCAAAATTGGTAGCCTGAGGAGTCCATTTAATAGGGAGCACAATGCGGTCCAGGACTCCGAGAGATCTGGAGCAGCAGCAGATGACATATATGTCCCCAGGCTGTGGTCATACAACAGCCTGCTTCTTTTGTCAGACCTGACTGAACCCAGGCCATCACACTCTTGTCTTCCTTCCACGCTTGCTTCCAGGCTGTGGCTCTGGAGTTGGAGTTGTGGCAGGAGGTTGAGGAGGTGGAGGAGGAGGAGGATGGTCCAACTCACACAGGTGGGTTTTGCTTGTGAATTCGCCCCTCAACCCTTTATTTAGGGCCAGATACATCACTTCCTCACAAATGAGGCATTGGCCCACCTCCATTTCCTGCATTTTGCTAGCAGCCATGCAGGCATAGGCCTCTTGAATATTGGGGGTGGTTCTGAGGGCCACAGTAGTATTCCAAATCAAAGAAAGTGCTGACTCCTTCACATTCCTCCCCTTTCTGGTCCTTTTTGTTGGAAGGAGGAGGGGAGGGACCTGGGATTCAGTCAGGCTACTGGGCCCGGCCACCACCTGGCTGCCACTTAGCCCCTGCCACCTCCTGGCTGCCACTTACCCCCACCACCTCCTGGCTGCCACTTACCCCCACCACCTCCTGGCTGCCACTTTCACCCACCACCTCCTGGCTGCCACTTTCACCCACCACCTCCTGGCTGCCACTTTCCCCCGCCACCTCCTGGCTGCCACTTTCCCCTGCCACCTCCTGGCTGCCACTTTCCACAGCCTCCTCCTGGCTGAGGCTTTCCTGTGTATGAAAATAGGACATAGTTTTAGTTTATTGTTCATCAATCAAACACAATTTTGAGAAATATGTTAAACAATGCTATACCTCACTCAAGCTGGGCTCCTCCACATCTTCTTTCTGGGTAGAAGGCCCAGGTTGGACTTCTGAAGCCTCATCTGAGGTGGAAGGAAAAGTGGAAGGAAATGTGGAAGGAAAGGTTGAGAGTGATGGCCTGATTTCAGTCTGGTCTGACAGAAATCGCAGTCTGTCGTAGTTCTAGAGCCTGGGGACATAAACGACATCTGCTGCTCCTGATCTCATGGAATCCTGGACCTTCTTGTGCTCCCTATTATATGTGCTCCTCACGCTACCAATTTTGGCCTTCAAATAGTTGATGTTTGTTGTTGGGATCTGTGGTTTCACCAATTCCAGCAATTGATCTGGCGCTGCCTGCCTCTTTCTTTTATTAGTATAAAAGAGGTGTTTTACCTGCCACAGACAGTTAAAAAAGTTAAGTACAGCGCTGCGCTGAAAGTAAACTAAGACAGCAGCCAACACACCCGTAGACTCAGGATCAAAATAACAACAACAGATTCAAAGTGTGGCGCTAATTACTCTGTGAATATATAGTAAATACGAAAATCCTAAAATAAAATAACCTAAAATCAAGTAATTCAGTGTGAACAAGAAAGATGCCACGTGAACATGTGTAACAGTGGCTAGTGAACAAAATAATAATACATATTTGTGTTCAGTACAAATCAAAAACAATATTGTATATGAAGACCATATCACAATGGATAAAATATAAGTCTGTGATAACAGTGCATAGGTGATGATGAGCAGGTGCTTCTTGAACATGCAGAAGGATTATTTAGACCCAGCAAACTGGCAGATAGATGGACCGTGGGAGATCAGAGGTGCACGGAAGGTTGAAATCTGTGCCAGGACTATCACCAGAAAACATGGAGGCTTACCAGAAGTAGTGGCCTGAAATAGCATACGCCATACAGGTCAAAAAGGCTTGATGACCAACAGGTCTGGATGTTTTATCTGGTCAGATGTCATCACCACACAGAACGGGGGGGGGGCGGGGAATGTTCAGCACAGCTTCCTCATTAATGGATGTACCACCATAAGCCAAGCGAAAGATTTGTGTTGCATGTGAGGGATAAAAACACTCACATAGCATGATACCGTTTAAACTTGGATTTATTAAAAATGAATCAATAAAAAACAAACTCACGTTTTCAGAAGATAAGATTGGCATGTAAATCATGTAGCGGTAGTCGTGAGGGGTCCACCCGACATGTTTCAACTAAAAAAGTCGTCTTCTGTGGGGTCTTATTGACCCCACATCTCACTGTAAAGAGGACCTGTCATGCCATATTCCTTTTACAAGGGATGTTTACATTCCTTGTAATAGGAATAAAAGTGGTCAAATTTTTTTTTTGGAAAAAAGCATCACTAAACTAAACAACTAAAATAAATAAAGTAAAATGAATAATAAAAAAAAAAAAATTAAAGCGCCCCTGTAAGTCCAGCCCACATATGAAAACGGTGTTCAAACCACACATGTGAGGTATTGCTGTGATCGGTAGAGCAAGAGCAATAATTTTGGCCCTAGACCTCCTCTGTAACTCAAAACATGTAACCAGTAAAAAATTTTAAAGCGTCGCCTATGGGGATTTTTAAGTACTGAAGTTTGGCGCCATTCCACAAGCTCGTGCAATTTTGAAAGGTGACATGTTGGGTATCTCTTTACTCGGCGTAACTTCATCTTTCACATTATGTAAAAACATTGGGCTAAAGTTACTGTTTTTTTTTTTTAAAGCACAAAACTGTTTTTTTTCTAAAAAACGCGTTTGAAAAATTGCTGCGCAAATATCGTGAGAGATAAAAAGTTGCAATGACCGCCATTGTATTCTCTAGGGTCTTTGCTAAAAAAACATATATAATGTTTTGGGGTTCTATGTAATTTTCTAGCAAATAAATGATGATTTTTACATGTAGGAGAGAAATGTCAGAATTGGCCTGGGTGCTCCAGAACGCCTGGAGGTGCTCCCCTGCATGTTGGGCCTCTGTATGTGGCCACACTGTGTAAAAGTCTCACACATGTGGTATTGCCATACTCGGGAGTAATAGCAGAATGTGTTTTGGGGTATAATTTGTGGTATGCATATGCTGTGTGTGAGAAATAACCTGCTCATATGACAATTTTGTGAAAAAAAAAAAAACAGAAAAAAAAAAAATTGATTTTGCAAAGAATTGTGGGAAAAAAATGACAACTTCAAAAAACTCACCATGCATCTTTCTAAATACCTTGGAATGTCTTCTTTCCAAAAAGGGGTCATTTGGGGGGTATTTGTACTTTTCTGGCATGTTAGGGTCTCAAGAAATGAGGTAGGCCGTCAGTACTTCAGGTGTGATCAATTTTCAGATATTGGCACCATAGCTTTTGGACACTATAACTTTCACAAAGACCAAATAATATACACCAATTTGGGTTATTTTTACCAAAGATATGTAGCGGTATAAATTTGGCCAAAATATATGAAGAAAAATTACTAATTTGCAAAATTTTATAACAAACGAAGAAAAATGCATTTTTTTTACAGATTTTTCGGTCTTTTTTCTTTTATAGCGTAAAAAATAAAGAACCCAGCGGTAATTAAATACTACCAAAAGAAAGCTCTATTTGTGTGAAAAAAGGACAAAAATTTCATATAGAAACAGTGTTGCATGTCTGAGTAATTGTCATTCAAAATGTGAGAGCACCAAAAAGCTGAAAATTGGTCTATCAGATGCCTGTAAAGTGGCGCATTTTTCCCGTGTTTAGAGCAGTCCCTGCACAAAATGACATTTCTAAATGAAAAAAGTAATTTAAAAGATCCCCCCAGTCCTTTACCAGGCCCTCTGGGTCTGGTGTGGATATTAAGGGGAACCCCAAACCAAAATTTCAAAAAAAATTTGCGTGGGGGTTCCCCCAAATTCCATACCAGGCCCTTCAGGTCTGGTATGGATATTAAGGGGAACCCCAAACCAAAATTTCAAAAAAAAATTGCGTGGGGGTTCCCCCAAATTCCATACCAGGCCCTTCAGGTCTGGTATGGATATTAAGGGGAACCCCATGCCAAAATTAAAAAAAAATGGCGTTGGGGTCCCCCTCAAAATCCATACCAGACCTGAAGGTCTGGTATGGATTTTAAAGGGAACCCCGCACCAAAATTTTTTTAAAAAATGGCGTGGGGGTCCCTCCAAAAACCTCCCCCTCCTGAACCGTACCAGGCCACATGCCCTCAACATGGGGAGGGTTCTTTGGGGTAGCCCCCCAAAGCACCTTGTCCCCATGTTGATGGGGACAAGTGCCTCATCCCCACAACCCTTGCCTCCCTGTGTAAAATGGTAACGGGGTACAAATGTACCCCTACCATTTCACAAAAAAAGTGTCAAAATGGTACAAAAGACAATACACAGCTTGAGACAAGTCCTTTATTAAAAAAATAAAAATGTCCCACGAAGTCCATTCATCATCTCTCACTCTGCTGACGGACCGAAAAAAACAAAAAAAAACAAAGGCGCGACCGACCAGCCTCCATGTCAGGCACCTGCCGTATGACGCATCTTCGCTTTGACAGTTCTTATATTACTGAGGGAGGGGCCACACAGTGATGGGTGACCCCTCCCCCTCTGACGCAGGGGGACTTCCCCATGGATTTCCTGGGGCATCCGAGGGGGGCGGGCCACCCGTTTACGTAACCGGATATGACAAGTTATGACAATAACTTGATTATTCATGTTCGTGTCCCATAGACTTTAACAGTGTTGGTGTGTTTTGCTGAATTTTTTGCATGTTCGGTATGTTCTAGTGCAAATCGAACCGGGGGGTGTTCGGCCCATCCCTACTAACAAGTGATCAACAGCTACAGGAAGCTATGTTTGTGGTACCATTAGTTACTAAATTAACAAATTTTACTGTCAAAACTTTTTTTTATTGCTGTAGATACAATAATTTAAAAATTAGGGGGAGATTTACTAAAACTGGAGCACTCAGAATCTGGTGCAGCTGTCTATGGTAGCCAATCAGCTTCTAACTTCAGCTTGTTCAATTAAGCTTTGACAAAAAACCTGGAAGCTGATTGGTTTCTATGCAGAGCTGCACTAGATTTTGCACACACCAGCTTTAGTAAATCTCTTCTTATGCGTTTTGCTTGTTAACCACTTCAGCCCCAGACGGATTTGCCCCTTAATGACCAGGCCATTTTTTGCGATATGGCACTGCGTCATTTTAACTGACAATTGCGCGGTCCTGCGATGCTGTACTCAAACAAAATTTACGTTCTTTTTAACCCAACAAATAGAGCTTTCATTTGGTGGTATGTGATCACCTCTGCGGTTTTTATTTTTTGCACTCTAAACAAACAAAGAGCGAGAATTTTGAAAGAAAAAAATATTTTTTACTTTTTTCTATAATACATATACTTTTTTTTTTGCTATTTTTGGTTAAAAAAAATGCAATAGGCATATATTGATTGGTTTGTGCAAAACTTATGGGATAGATTTAGGGACTTTTTTTTATTGTTTTTACAGTGGCATGGCGGAGATATGTGATTTTTAGCAGGACTGCGACATTGCTACGGACAAATCTGACCCCAAATGACACTTTTTGGGGACCAGTGACATTATTATATTAATCAGTGCTAAAAAATGCAGTGATCAATGTAAAAATAACACTGGCAGGGAAGGGGTTAACAGTAGGGGGTGATCAAGGGGTTAACTGTGTTCCCTGGGTGTGTTCTAACTGTAGGGGATGGGCTGGCAGAGACATGACAGATCACTGTTCCCGATCACTGGGAACAGAAGATCTCTGTCATGTCCCCTGTCAGAACGGGGATCCGCTTGTTTATACTGGCAGATCCCTGTTGTGCTAGTCAGTACTAGGCGCTCACGGGTCGCCGGTGATTTGTGCAGGAGAGCCGACCTGCTGCCATATAACGACGGCGGCTGGTGGCTAGTGGTTAAAGTGCAACTTAGGGCAAATTTAAAAAAATCTATATGATACAGTGGGGTTGATTTGCTAAAACTGCTGAGTGCAAAATCTGGTGCAGCTCTGCATAGAAACCAATCAGCTTCCAATTTTTTTTGTCAAAGCTTAATTGAACAAGCTGAAGTTAGAAGCTGATTGACTACCATAAACAGCTGCTGCAGATTTTGCACTCAATAATTTTAGTCAATCAACCCCAGCCTGTTTTTAGTATTAACACAGCAGCTTTTATTTTTCTGAGTCACCCTACAGCACAGATTTATTATTTGTAGATCCTGACAGCAGATATGATACTATTTAATTTCCTTTAACAATCCAATGTGCTAGCTGCGTTTGGGACAAACTATACAAGGCTTGTGAGTGTGCTTACAATGCTCATCTTTTATGAGGCTTAAAAGTATTTTCCAAAAAAAAAAAACTGCTGGTGTTCCAATTTTTTTTCATCCAATAAAAATGAATAATTAATAAAGATTACCTGATATTAGAGCAGTGTTTTTCTCCAGTCCTCAAGGCACCCCAACAGGTCATGTTTTTATGTTTACCATTTCTTTGCACAGGTGATTTAATCAGTTTCACTGCCTTAGTAGTTACCACAGCTGTTTCATCTGAGAGAAATTCTAAAAGCATAACCTGTTGGGGCACCTTGGGGACTGGAGTATTAGGCTGGATTCACATCTATGCATGTTGCTTTTGAGCATTTTTGGATTTTTTTTGTGATGCCTGCCACGTTTTTGAGCAGCTTTTTTGCAGCGTTTTTGCTGCGTTTTTTGGGGGGTTTTTTTACAGTTTTTTTTAGACTGTGTACAGTCTAAAAAAAAATGCCAAAAACTCAAAACGCATCAAAAACGCAAAAACGATGTAAAAACACATCTGCACTTGCGTTTTTGATGCTGGTCCATTGAATTCTGTTACATGCAAAATGCTGCATTTTGCATGAAAAAAAGTCCCTGACCCTTTCCAAAAACGCAGAGGTACAAAAAGGCATTGATGTGAACATGTTCCATAGGAACCCATGTTAAAAAATTCCCATGCATTTCTGCAAAATGCATAAAAAAAAACGTGCTGGTGTGAATGGAGTCTTAGAGCACCTAATTTCCATTACTTTTTTTTAAGTTCCTGTTTTGTACCACAAACTTTGGGCACCATCATTTTGCCTTTGGCATCTCAACAGTGTGCAGCAGACCTTCTTCTCCATCTTCACCTGCCACTGAATCTGCACATGGCAGCATTACAGTGGCTTGGAAGCTTGCTCCTGATGACTGAAACATACTTTGAATTTGTGATAATTATTTAGAATATATGCAGTATTGGCAGGGTCATTGTAAAATCTATTTAAAGGAAATGTCCATCTAGGACTACCCTGTCAAAAGGGAAGAGCCGAAAACCCCCCCAGTTCGGTTCGCACCAAAACATGCGAACAGACAAAAAATTTGTGCGAACATGCGAACACCATTAAAGTCTATGGGACACGAACATGAAGAAACAAAAGTGTTCATTTTAAAGGCTTATATGCAAGTTATTGCCATAAAAAGTGTTTAGGGAATTGGGTACTGCCTCAGGGGACAAGTATCAATGCAAAAAAAATTGACAGTTACTTACCGATAACTGTTTTTCTAGGATATCTTCCAGGACGGCACACCTGAGAGAGAGAGAGATGAGAGGCTCCGCCCTACAGGAAACACAATCAATCGACAGCTGTTTTAAGTCCCCACCCTTCCCCTAGATCCTCAGTTTGTAGAGAAGTAACTCCTGAACCTGGTTCACAAGGGAAATCATTCCTCATAGGTACTCACCTTCTAGTGTTCTACCATTTTCCCTCCTCCAACGGGCGGGAAGTAGGCCTGCCGTCCTGGAAGATATCCTAGAAAAACAGTTATCGGTAAGTAACTGTCAATTTTCTCTAGTCATCTTCCAGGACGGCACACCTGAGAGGATAATCAAGTACCTCAGGCCTACCTTAGGGTGGGACCACTGCAAGACCCTCTTGGCGAACCTTGGTTCTGCAGTGAGTTTTACCTCCACTCCATATGCTTGATGAAGGTATTATAGCTGGATCATGCGGCTGGTCTGCAGGTCTACTCCACCGATGTCCCTGCCTTCTCTGCTTCGGATGCAGGACCTAGGTGGAGTGGGCTTTTAAAGATGGAATCAGAAAACATGTTAAACTTGTAGGTTATCAATGTTGCCTGTCTCACACATCTAACAACCATGGCCTATTGTGCCTGTAGGTGCTACTTAGAACCCTTAAAGATTAATCAGAGACCTGTGTTGTAAGACAAGGACACTAATTGATCACTAAGAGGGCCTGTCTTAACACTACCCTGTTCAGGGAATTAAACTGCAAAAAAAGGTGGGCCCCTAACAGACAACCTTTTTTGTTCATTTTTATCTTTTCATCAGCAAAGACTAAAGGGAAGCCTGCTTAAGGGTAATAGATTAACCGAGGCTTGATCCCTGGGTTTAAGGCATGCCCACTCTGTGGCTTTACTTACGCCTGAGTGCCTACTTCAGGAGAATAAAGTTCATAGCAGGAGTATAACACTTATACTGCTACATCTAGTTCTGCTAGAAGGGTGAGATGAAGGCCATGCACCGAGCCGTAACCTATTCGGTCGGGTGGACATCTTTATACTTCATCTTCAGGTCATAATACTCCTCTGAACAGAACTTCCCAAGTTCTTACTAAGCAGGGTGATTCTTTAACGCTTCAACCCTAGGAAATGGTTCCAGCATCCCTGAATGTAAGGGGCTGAGGCTTTCTGACGTGTGACATCTGCAGCCAGAACTCCAGGCCCCTCCACGGAAAAGAGGGCTGAAATACAAAAGGTGATACATGCATTATTAATATCACAAATTAAAAAAGATCATAGATTGTGGACCCAGCACAATAGATTTAGACAGAAAGGACACAAGAATAGACAATGTGTATCTGAGTGTGGCTAGCTAAACCAACATATCAAATATGGGAGAGACCCAAATCTGAACTTCAATGTAGACAAACAATCCTCACAGTGTGGTTTTCTGATGTGCAGCCAATCTGTAAAAACATTAAGACACACGCAAACCCTCAGCCTTGGTTCACACTGGGACGACTTGTCAGGCGACCTAGTCACCTGACAAGTAGCGTCCTGTTCTGTGCAATGGAACCGTTCTAAATCGGCGCGATGCAAGTCGCTCCGACTTAGAAAAAAGGTTCCTGTATGACTTTGGGGGCGACTTACATTGACTTCTATACAGAAGTCGTTTCGCAAGTCGCCGCTGAGTCGTGTCCTGGATCGCCTGAGGCAGTCACACTGTAAGTCGTGCTGCCTCAGTGTGAACCGACCCTAAATGCTGCGTGTTTCTGAAGTGCAGCTAGCTAGGTCATAACTGATATATATACATAAAGGACGGGAGTCCTGTTTACGGTGGAGTTTTACTGATGTACAGCAAAACAGGGCCATAAATATAAGACAGAAAGACCCAAACTTCTATGTTGCGTATTTCTGATGAACCACCAAATACAGTTATAAGATCAATATGGCAAACAAGACAATATCTTTTCTGTTATGCAGTTCTGTAGTGCAGTCACATAGCACCAACACGGAAAGGACCCAAGCAACCTGCAGCATTGTGTTTTTCTGAAGTGCAGTAAGGTAAGGGAATCTGAAACAGAAAGCACCAACAAGCTTCAATGTTGAGTATTTCTGCTGTGCAGCCACATAAAAACAGACAGCCTTCCTAGCTGCGATCTTTCTGGTGTATTGCAAAGTAAGGCAATAAACTCGATGCCTATTCTTGTGTGTAGCAAAACCTCAACCAGAAGGGAAACTTAGGGTTTCCACACCTGTGCGACCCAACCTGCAACCGCAAAAACACAAGAGAAAAGTCATACACTATGGCTTCCAATGGGAACCATTTGTGTCTGTGCAACTCCCCTGCTTTCTGGATCCACAGACCTCAAGATTACACAGGTCGCAGGTAACTTGCAATTTTCAGGTTGAACAAGCGAGGGGTCCCCAATGCTGTATCCCATTGGAGGCGTGCAGCCAACAACCCCCTGCTATGTATCCCTAAGAAGCAGCAAGGTAGAACAATGAGAAACAGAAAAGACACCCCTCACTGCTGTGCCTTTCTGATATGCAGCCGATAAGGCAGTAAATATAGAACATACAGGACACAAACAATCTTCAATCTTTGTGTATGTCTGATGTGTAGTAATATACCAATACTGAGCAGATACGCCACCATCCTCAATGTGTCTCCCTGCTGAGGCAGCAAAAACAAATCAGAAAAGGACAAGCAACCCCACTGCTGTGTTCCCTCTGATATGCAGCCAATAAGGCAGTAAATGTAAGACATAAAAGGACAGACAACCTTCAATCTTGTATATATCTGATGTGCAACAATATAACAATCTGAATAGAGATAGCACATCCATATTGAAGGGATTTGGCATGCGACTCAACATGTCCAATCGCATGCCTAAAATCGGCAACTTTTGCCGTTAATAGCACGGTCAGCCCGACGCCACTTTGCAGGGCTGCACCGATTACCAAAGGCAGTACCAGTACTACCCCTGGCACAGGTTCAATTTGTATTTCCCAACAATTCAGGACCATCAATCTTCACTACTGCCTTTCTAATAAGCAACCAATAAGGCAGTAATACAGGACACAAAAAAACCCCAGACAAAACTCAATTTTGAGTATGTCTGATGTGCAGCAATATAACAAATATGAGCAGAGATGTCATAAGACTCAATGATGTGCATTTCCGCCATGCGTCACAAGACCAGAAAGTACAGACCACCTTCCCTGTTGTATTTTTCTGATCTGTAGCCAAATAAGGCAGTACCTTTAGGATCTAACAGACAACAACCAAGCTTCAGTGCAGTGCATTTCTGATGTACAGCACTATACCCCTTATGAGCAGAGATGTCACAAATCTCAATGTGTATTTCTGCTGTGCCACAAAACATCCCAGCAAGGACAAACCTTCACTACTGAGGTCTACTGGTGTGCAACCAAAGGAGAAGTCATGGTGTATCCCTTTATGAAATAACCAAACAGAGCAATTTGATCCCTAGGCATAGCCTGGGCTGTAGATACTAACACTTCACCCCCAGTGAAGGAACAAATTCTAAAAATGGTTAGACACCTTACTATAGTAGCTGTTGTCCTACCTTACCTCCGTAGACTGAGCAAACGCTGGCCAGCTCACACACAGGTGGGGCTGATCAGAAACTAAAGTCTCAATGAGCCTAGCCCTAGAGACCAATTTAGGACAGCCTCTAGAAAAGGTGATCACCAATTTAGCCTGGAGGAAAATAGCCACCTACAGGCCTTAAACAAGCAATCATGTATCTATCTAGCTCTTGCATATGTTTGCACAGAAAATCCTTAAAGGATATAGGAAGCGATTTATGGTAAATCGCCTTTAGATCTGTCACTGAGTTGACTGTAGCCCAAACCAACAAAAAGGCTTTTCTTACCTCCTGCACTTCCATATAACCACAATGTAAAGGTGGAGTGGGAGGTTGGAGCTTATGACTTCAGATTCCTAGCAGCTGGGCTAATAGGACCATATAACCTAGTGCAGTGTTTCTCAACTCCGGTCCTCAAGGCGCCCCAACAGGTCATGTTTTCAGGCCTTCCATTACTCTGCACAAGTGATTTGATCAGTTTCACTGCCTTAGTAATTACCACAGCTGTTTAATCTGAGGAAAATCCTGAAAACATGACCTGTTGGGGCGCCTTGAGGACTGGAGTTGAGAAACACTGACCTAGTGCACCTGCTGACCAGGAGAGCTTACTCCTGAATCCTTCAACCATTGCACAATCCATAAATTGTTCAGTGGTATACCTGGCCTGTAAGGAACTCTTTGTATCTACCAGGTCCTCCCCCCCTTCGCTCTATTCATCCCTACTAATGTCCCACAACTGAACATATAGGGAGAGTCTGGAAACCTACTGTTGTGATAACCACAGTGTCTCTGCTGTAAGAGGGAGCTGTGGCTGGTGGTATTAGCAGTAGCTTCTGGGCTATTTTGTTATGCAGACCCCAGGTCCTGCACTGCACCACTTAGTAAATACAGGGGGAAGGGGAAGAAATGCCTTACCTACCTCTTTCCCATCTGAGGTGGTTTAGGCACACTCGCTCCTCTGCACCACTTGTCCACCACACAGCATCTCTGATGTAAGAGGGAGCTGTAGCTGGTGTTTTTAGCAGAAGCTTCTGGGCTATTTGAATCTAGACCCCAGGGGAGATTATCTCAAATGCCCAGAAACCATCTGGCTGGGATTGCGGATTTTGCAGCTAAATTCCCAAGGTAAAGGAAAGTACTCACCGTTGTAGTCTTCCCCTTTTTCCACAGCCACCGGGCTTGCTTTTCCATCCTTATGGTCCCCACGAAAGGAGGATAGCCGCCAAAGTGCCCCCCCCCAACTGCTGTCCCCGTAGGGAGCTGCAAGGTTAGGCTGTGTCCTGCCAGTCAGTATATACACCTGGGGGGGGACAATGCCGTACGTTCCTCATTCCATTCTGAGGTGGTTTAGGCAGCCATCCACCGTAGTGAACTGGTGCCTCCTTGAAAGGAGGATGTGGGCGCCTGCTCCTGCTGACTCTCAGCCTTCCCTCCTGGGTAAGAACGCGGGTCGTTCAGGCGGCGCCCTCCCCAGCAGCCCACGTGAGCTACCAGGGGCCCAGGAGTCGGGGGCCCTGGAAAGAACTGACAGCCAGCACCCCTGTCTGAACGGATGCCCGGACAGGTAAGGGGGGGAGACAGGAAAAAGGCCCCTGAAGTTCTGGGGACACCACTGTACCCAGGGGCCTTCAGCTCTCAGGGGGGCTCTTCCAGTTTCTGCTGCCCCCCCTGAGGAAAGGATAGGGGAACCCCCCAGGAAGGATAAATATATCCGGCCAGACCCAGAGGCCCATCAGGTACTAACCAGGCCCAACCCTGCTTTGCCTCAGAGATCATACGAGATCGGGCAGGCGGCGCCCTCTTTCACTTTCAGGGTGATGTGACCGTAGGCCTTCCCCAGGCATATGGTCCGGCTCCCAGGGGGGGACCACCAGCCCCAGGCTTCGGGTCATTTGGAAAAAAACAAACGGTTTCGCTGTGTAGGGAGAAACACAATCAAAAACTGAGGATCAAGGGGAAGGGTGGGGACTTAAAACAGCTGTCGATTGATTGTGTTTCCTGTAGGGCGAAGCCTCTCATCTCTCTGTCTCAGGTGTACCATCCTGGAAGATGACTAGAGAAAAGTTTTTAAAACGGACGTTTTTTCAGGAGCAGCGATTTTAATAATGCTTAAAGTGAAACATTAAAAAAGAAATATTCCTTTAAATATCGTGCCTGGGGGTCCCCTGTGTCTGCCTGTAAAGTGGGGCATCTTTCTCATGTGTTTTACTGTGCCGCAGCAAAATGACATTTCTAAAGGAAAAAATGTCATTTACAATTGCTCGCGGTTGTAATGTATTGCCGGATCCCAGCAATATAGATACAAATCAATGAAAAAATCAGTGTGCCCCCCCCCCAGTCCATACCAGGCCCTTCGGGCCAAAGTGTCAAAATGGTAAAAACGACAGGAGACAGTTTTTGACAACTCCTTTATTAAGAAAAAAAAAAAAAGTGTCCCGCGATGTACATCTTCAATTACAGGGCCAGACGGATCCTGCCGCCTGTTGTCTCTTGGCTGTGACAGCTGTTATATAGGCATAGGCAAGGGCGGTGCCACCCGGTGACATAAAAAGGTGACCCCGCCTGCTCTGACTTCACGTGACTTTTTTCTTTTAATAAAGGAATTGTCAAACACATTCTGTTTTACTTTTGACACTTTTTTTGGTGAATGAGTAGGGGTACAATGTACCCCTACCCATTCAGATAGGTAGGGTCAGGATCTGGGGGCCCACTTGTTAGGGGCTTTCAGATTCCGATAAGCCCCCCACCCACAGACCCTCACAACCAGCGGGCGAGGGTTGTGGGGATGAGGCCCTTGTCCTCATCAACATGGGGACAAGGTGCTTTGGGGGGATGTTGACAAGGGGGATGTTGACAAGGTGCATGTTGAGGGCAATCGGCCTGGTATGGTTCAGGAGCTTGCCCCCCCTTTTCTGGCCTGCCATGGCTGCTTGCTTGAATAAGAGTCTGGTATGGATTTTGAGGGGACGCCACACCATTTTTTTTATTTTGGCACGGAGTTCCCTTTAAAATCCATACCAGACCTGAATTTACTAGACTGTATATATTAAATACCCTGCCACTAACTAACCTGCCTGCCTACTCTAACTCAATCTATCTTCGTCCACAGTCACACACTATACACAGCCGCTAGGTAAGCAGCCTTATATAGTGTGGGAACAAATATAAAGGGATTTCCAAGCTCAAACTTACCAACCAACCAGCTACCAACCAAATTTACCTGTCTAATAATATGCGTTAAGAACGGGTTTAGTTGCACACATTTGCAAATACATGCGTAAGCCGCAGGTCCCGCCAAGGCACCCTGTTTCCTGCAGTCCCTAACTACTGAGAGTCTCCATCTTGGAAGTACATGCATTTATAATGGATAGGTAGGGGACAGGGGAGCCTGGAAGGAGCCACCCCTCCTTAAAAGGTACAGGCTCACACTGAACACCCAGCACAGAGCACTATGGTAGCAAGGGTGACAGTGCATTGCCTGACCAATATGTTCAGGTACAAAAAAGTGGCCACTGCCCCACCTATGAATGGTCTTATATAGTGTGGGGCATGGACTAGACACTGAGCCATGATTAGCCAAAGGCACCCTGCTTTTGGCCTATTATGACTCTCGCAGCAGAGCGCTGTGATTTGCCAAAGCATGCAGGTCAAGTGCATGCTTTGGCCAATCATCATACATCAATGCACTGCGATCTCGGGCATTCACTGTTCGGCGAACGCCCGATGACCACAGGGTGACAACACTGCTGCACAGTTGCACTGCAGAATGCAAAGCATTGTCACCCTGTTACAGGGAATGGGAAAAAAATTATATACTGGCAAAATCAACTGGTAAAAATATTATGTTACAGGGAGGTCTACACTGTTGTGTTAATGCTGCTGGCATACTGCATCATATATCTAATTTCTTTTAATTTTACTCATAGTTGCACTTTATTGACATTTTTATTTGGTATTGTGACTTAGTTGAAAATCATATCCGGTAAGTTATACACATACAGTATAATATGGAATTTCTCTCTAACATAAATTGCAGAAATGTGTAGAGAATGGTAATCAGAGAAAATTTGTACTTGCCATATATCATCATGTACCATTTCTTTAACATAATAAGCCTAGATAATCATTTCATTTTGGCAGGATATTGCAATGTATTTTGGACAGCATTAAGGTGTGTCTTTCATAGGCTTTTCATCCTCTAGAGCAGGGGTTTCAAACTGGCGGCCCTCCAGCTGTTGCAAAACTACAAGTCCCATGAGGCATTTCAAGGCTGACAGTTACAAGCATGACTCTCACAGGCAAAGGCATGATGGGACTTGTAGTTTCGCAACAGCTGGAGGGCCTCCAGTTTGAGACCCCTGCTCTAGAGAGCAACAGTTAACTTGGCTCTATTCCATAAGGGTGGGGACTCATCACACATACTGTATACATGGCACCAAGGTAGACATATAGATTAGGAAAGCTACAACAGAAGGGTTGAACAATATGTATATTTATGTGCATTTCCAATCTGACTAATTCAGATTTGTTCAACCAAAGCTCTTCTGTGGCCGTCTGAGGTAGATTTTACACTTCCTATTGTTTTTTAATCAGAATGGTAGATTTAACACAATATGATTATATGTACATCAATACATTAAAAGGAAACTATAAAAGTTTTTGATCAGTTTTATTTTTTTCAGTTTTTTTTGCTTGATGTTACGGCAGCCAGCTGCTGCCATAACAACATATTTAACGTCAAAATCATGACGCACATTCCCAGTAAGGCAGTCGGCAAGTGGTTAATAGTACAGCAGAGGGACTAGCAGGAGCACCAGGGATTTCACACAAAGTATGGTTTTACATTTGTTGTTTTGATATATGTTTTACAGAGATTTTTTTTAAAGAATATATAAACCCAAAACTTCATATTCCTGATTTGTGCCTGCTGTACCATGTACTTGTATGAAAAAGTATTCTGTTCTCTTTGCATTTATTTCTTTGTGTGAAATCCCTAATGTTCCTGCTGGTCCCTTTCTTGTACTGGTAACCACTTGCTGACCGCCTAACTGGGAATGTGCGTCATGATTTTGATGTTAAATACCGTTGTTATGGTAGCAGTTTTCTGCCATAACCAAGGTATTGTTCTTTCTTTAGGCGATGATTTGGGGAGCCATGTCATCTTGTGGTGTTGGACAACTGTGTTTTATCAAGTCCAAAGTCAGCGCAGCCCTCTACCAGGAAATTCTAGAGCACTTCATGCTTCCCTCTACTGACCAGTTTTATGGAGATGCTGATTTCATTTTCCAGCAGGACTTGGCACCTGCCCACAATGCCAAAAGTACCCATACCTGGTTTAATGATCATGGCATCACTGTGCTTGATTGGTCAGCAAATTCGCTTGACCTAAATCCCATAAATAATCTGTGGGGTAATGTCAAGAGGAAGATGAGAGACACCAGACCCAACAATGCAGGCGAGCTGAAAGCCGCTATCAAAGCAACCTGGGCTTCCATAACACCTCAGCAGTGCCACAGGCTGATCGCCTCCATGCCATGCCGCATTGATGCAGTAATTGATGCAAAAGGAGCCCCGACCCAGTATTAAGTGCATACTATACTGTACATGGACATACTTTTAAGTAAGCCAACATTTCTGTATTAAAAATTCTTTTTTTATTGGTCTTATGTAATATTGTAATTTTCTGAGATACTGATTTTGGGTTTTCACTAGCTGTATGCCATAATCATCAAAATTAAAAGAAAGAAATGCTTTAAATATATCACTCTGTGTAATGCATCTATATAAAATATATTAGTTTCACTTTTTGAATTGAATTACTGAATTAAATTAACTTTTTGATAATATTCTAAATTTATGAGATGCGCCTGTATACTGTATATAATACTAAATTTAATTTTGACTATATTTTTAGCTTTGACTACAATACAAAACAATATATGTTTAATGGATGTTGTCTTATTTTTCTTTTAATATCAGTTAGCTATATCAGAGACAAAAAACTGCATACACCATTGAATTCAATTTTTAGCTGTGGTGTTCAGTAATTGCAGAAAAATAAAAAAATAAAAAAAACGAATTGTTCATAAACAGAAAAACTGCAGAACAGCAAACCTTGATCTAGTGAACAATACTAAATGATCCAGTTGAAGTTCAAAGTCCTCCACACAATTTTAACAAGCTGATTGTCACAATGTAGGCCAATGTTTCTGTAATTGCTTAAAACAAACTAAGGTGTAATTATTCGTTTCAGAGCCTTTAAAACAAAGAGTGTGATCATATGTTTCCAGATGTTTTCATCTAGTACGTCTTAAATTTCTGACAACTTCTTTAGTGACAAGAGTGTCATTGAATCAGAGAACCAGAGTGGACCTGTTGCATGTGTCCAATTTCCCCTTTCATTCTCTCCTAGATGAGCAGCATCTATCAAGCCATCTTATTAAAATCACAAGCCGAACAGCACAATTTCTTTTTTTTTCTTCTTCTTTCTAAAACACATTTCCAATGACAAAAAAACTCTTTAATCTTTTTCAACATCTTGACAAGGAAGTCAGGGAATGTATGTTTCTGTCAGCAAAATATAATTGCTTTTGCTCTATAATAATTCATTGTCTTTTTTTCAGGTTCTGTTTCACATTGCTTAATTTTTACTACTAGAAAATGTAAGATTTACTTTTCTTAGTTGAAAGATATATGTTTGTAAAGTAATAGTTTCTCTAATTATGTTGGCTACTGTAGAATTTTGAACAATCCAGAAAATGTAATGAATATGTCCTATGATGTTGTAGGCTGTGCAGAATACAGCACGTTTTATAAAACCACTCTTATCATGAGCCTAATTTTCATTTTCTTACAGAGAACAACAATAAATAAGCACACACATGCATGCATATAAAAGCAATTGTAAAGGGCTGCCAATATTAACTTCCTTTTGGAAATGCTAGACTCTTATCTGGATTTAACACTTTCTGACCTACTGAGATGAAGCCAGCATGCAGCAAATCAGAGTAAAGTCAGAACTTACAAGCATACTTTTTCTGCATGCAAATTCAGTATATCTAGGTACCTGATAGTGCTCAATAAACTAAATATTGTGGACTCACCTTGCCAAAAGAAAATGTACTTACTCAATGGTGTAAGGCATACAAGCAGGTTCTGCTGTTTTATGCTCACTTCCTTGCTCCCAGCGCATTGACAGCTTCCGTCATTTTTTACAATTGGGAGCTGGTGGAACAGTCCATCAGCTAATTCTGGCATTTAGAGCACCTTAATGGGCCAGTGAAAGCCAGAGACAAGAGGTTAATATTGGTTTATGTACCACTTAATATAACCTTGCTTCAAAGAGAATATTAAATGTTATGTATTTTTTTAAATGATGTTCTGCATTAAAAAAAAAAAAAAATTTTTGTTTAACATTTTTAGTCAAGAAAATACAAATGAATGTTTAGGAATATTTAATGTTTATTATGTTTTTTAGTTGGTTTTACCAGATTTTTCTTGACTGCTTTGCTCTAATAAATATTAATGATTTTAATAGCACAGGTTCAAATTTATACACAAATCTAAATGATTAAGAATCCTATCTTCTCCTGCAAACTTTTGTTTTGAGATGAGGTTCTACAGATGGAAACTAGTATCCATTTAAATATGAACTTCAGAAGTTCTCAACCAAAATGTAAAACTTTAAAATTCAGTTTTGTTTTTTTGAAGCTTACATGCTAACCCCACTACTCCCATCACCACCACTGCTACATTAAAACCCTTAAGCCCCAGGTTTTTTTTTTCAGGTTTGGACGTGTAATAGATTGTCTTACAATTGCTGCTTTGTTTTGCAGTCAACCTAGCCAATCTTGACATTATGTCTTTGGGGACAGATAGTACTTTCTTTTGATACTCTACTTAAAATAATATGATTTATTGATTTCTATTTTTTTTTTTTTTTAGAAATTAGAAAAAAAAATTGGAAATTAGGAAAAACAGTGACTTTTTTTCTGAAATAAAATTTTATTTGTCTGGAATCAACGATACCAAATGTACTTGTTTCTTCCAAACTATGGGGAAATTATATGGTGTAGAAAAATGGTGTGTATATATTAGAGTTTTTATTCACAAAGCTTTTTTCTTACACTATGACATGACAACAAAGACCCTATATTTGAAAATATTTTGAAGAGCGAATAGTCTAAAGTTTTAAACTGGGTATAGGCACACGGGGTACAGACTGCTCCGTAGCAACCAGCACAAGGATCCACAATCACTGGAACTACCCGGATGCCAGGCCGGTCCGCAGCTGAAAAAGATGAAAATAAAGGATGAAGATGGCGGCACTCCAAAGTAGAAAAATGACTTCCTTTTTGAGCAAATGCATATAAAAAAAAAGACACAAATACACAGTTCCAGGACAGTCAGTAATTGCGTTCCACACATCAGTGCTTTATTTATTACTGATTGCTCCATGACTGCTCACCCGCTTATGACAGGAGAAAGTAATCAATGGAGAAAACAGCTCCCTAGTAATTAAAGTATGTCAGTCAGTCACTAACCAGTCAGTTAAACATAAAATCAATTTTAAAAACATATATAGACAAAATATCCAATAAAAAGAGATCAGCAAGCAAAAAATCAAGAAAAATTTACGAAACAAAAAATTAACAAGAAAAAGAGTAACAATAAAGAACATATAAGCAAAAAAAAAAATCTAATCAGAGAAGATCAAAAAGGAGTTATACAACCAACCACCTACAGATGTGGATGACAAATATGCTGCTATTTAACAAACCGTTCTGAAAAATAAAGAAAAATATACACAGAAAAGTAAAATCCAAGGAGGGATATTGGGAAAAAGTACCAAAAATCCACCATCATAGCTTGTTTTATATACTGTATTTATCAGCGTATAACACGCACTTTTTTCCCCTAAAAATAGCAGGTGCGTGTTATATGCTGACAGCATACCTTGGAGGGGAAGGAGGGGGACTAGTGTCACCAGAAATCACCGAGCCTTCATCTCCTCTCCACTCGGCTCTCCACAAGGCTCTAACTCAGCTCTCACTGGGCTCGCACGTCACACACACAGTCCCGCCTTCGCCACCGGCTTTGGATCAGTGTTCTGTCTATGACAGGAGCTGGTCCAATAACAATGGCGAAGGTGGGACTGTGGGACGGCTCAGTGATTTCCTGCGAGTAGAGATGGTGAGCTGCGTTGATGGGCAAATATTGAATAGACCAAAATTAGGGACAAAATCCCCAAGGATGAAGCCAATATCTCAAATGGGAAAACAATAAAATAAACCAAATATAGTCACACAGGAAAGGATAATCATATGTGCAGCAGTATAAAGATACCAACTACACACAAATAGCCATCCATCTCATCCCTTGGATATATATATATATATATATATATATATATATATATATATATATATATATATATATAGTTGAAGCCCTATGGCCGATACGGACATGGGTAACATTTATAGTTGACATAAGACTTACCATATGAAATAGACTTGGAAGTGTGGACTTACCACATGAAATGGACCTGAAAGTGTGCCTTGGTCTGATGGACAGTATACCAAAATAAGGGGGCATACCCTAGATTTAGAAATAAATGTTCTGTGAAGAGAAATTAATATTTGAGAAATGCACTGAAAAGGGGATGGAAGGGTGGGTATCGCACACAGCAAACTGACAAAGACCACAGGCGAGCGGGCTGGTTAAGTACCCCCCGGGCTCCTCCCATAAATTCAGGCCACCATACTGGCCTTTCTACTTATGGTTTAAGCCCTATGGCCGATACGGACATGGGTAACATTTATAGCTGACATAAGACTTGCCATATGAAATAGACCTGGAAGTGTGGACTTACCACATGAAATGGACCTGAAAGTGTGCCTTGGTCTGATGGACGGTATACCAAAATAAGAGGGCGAAAACATTCAGGTAGGGGTATAGTATTTTATTAGTTTTCAGTTGTTCATTGAGCTAATTTGGTAAATGCCTGTGTCATCTCCACTTAAGGATTGGGGATGTAACTGGTGAAGCAGGCTGACTTCCACCTGCTTAGTCTTTTAATGACGTGGTCTGTGACCCCGTGGTGGGATGCCGCTGAGGCCACTCTAATGCGAAAGGAGTGGCCGGAGTACTGGCTGGGGTTGAGGCGAAGGTTGCGGAGAAGAATCCTTATGTGTTTCATGAACTGACAAGAACTTAAGGGTTTGAGGGTTTGGAAACGGTAGAAGGGGACTAGAGTCCGGCTGTTGCGGTAGGAGTGAGAGGAGATGATTGAGTACGGTCACTGGACACCAGCTATTATTGGTTTTGTAAAGGTGGATGTCCACTTCAGAGCCTGCCTGCTGGGTTTTATAAACCACAAGGTGAAGGACGAAGTGGTCTTGGTAGTGGACCAAGTGACGTCTGCATAGCACTTGGCCTGCGGGGTTGCTACAGGTGAACTCGCCAGGTCGCAAGAACCCGTAGTAGGCCAAGTATATGGCTGCTCGTAGGACCACGCTGGGGAGAAGACCAAATGGAGAAGTAGTCAGGATTGTCAACATACCCCTAAAAATAGCCCCCGTTATAGGTAAACATTTGGCACTGACCACCGGTTGCTGTTTCTGGGTACCGCGGATGGCTCGGATAGCGTGGGATGTAAATAAAGAAGACTTTGCCGGGTCTTGTAGAGTCAGGAAATGTTGTATGCCAGCTAGGTATAGGCGAATAGTGTTATGGGATAAGGCCAGCTGAGTATGGCAATATGAGATAAAGGCCAGTATGTGCTTGACGTCATGGGTGCCAGGAATTTATTGAACGCACTCCAAGCTGTCTGGCAGACTTTGAGTGTGTTGTGGGACAGTGAGTAGTTTATGAGCTGGGTCGCTCCTTGTAGGTGTTGTATTAATCCAGGGTTAGCTGAGACCAAATGGGGATAGGAGCTGAAACTGAAAGGAAGCATAGTTAAATCGTGACAGTGCATCTGCTGCGAGGTTGTACTTGCCCGGAACAAATGAACAGTGGATATTAAACTGATGTTGTAAAGACAGTTGTACCGGTCTGCGCAGGAGCGACATGACTGAGAGGGATTTGGACCTGCCTTTGTTAATATCTGCCGTGGCCTGATTGTCGGTGGTGAAGACCACAGTTTGCCCTGTCCAATGATGATCCCAGAGCTGTGCGGCTGCCACTATCGGATAGAGCTTGAAGAGGGAGGATGTTCGGGTGAAGCCAGGTATTGACAGTATCTGTGAAGGCCAGGGTCCTGAAAACCATTAGTGGCCAAAAATTGCCGCAAAGCCTGTGGAAGCTGCAGCATCTGTCACTACCTGGGGTGAAAGGGATGAGACCGTAGGTATGAATAGGGATATGCCATTCCAGGCAGAAAGGAATTCCTCCCACAGGGATAGATCCGCTACTGCTGCGGTATCCGGGTTGAGGATCTGATCAGGGCCCTGTGTTTGTGAAAGGAATATCAGCAGACGTGTCACGAAGGTGAGACACTGTGGAATGATTCGCATGGCGAAATTAAGCATTCCTAAGAGAGATTGCAGCTGCTTCTTGGTACACCCCCTAGTGTGGGTGAAGTCTCGGAGGACCACCCTAATGCGGCTGGCCTGTATGGTGCAGGTGTCTAAGTTGACTCCGAGAAAGGTAATGGTGTGTGCTGAACCGTCGACTTTATGTTAAGCGATGGGAACATTGAGATTTCCGAATACGACTCTCAGTTTGTCGAGGTCTCCTGGGGGCATGCTGGGCGGTTCTATTAGTAAGAAGTAGTCCAGGTAATGGATGACCGCTTGACACTAAGCTTTGCGCAACAGTATCCAGGTGAGGGACTGAGCAAATGTGTCGAAGAGCCAGGGGCTACTCTTTGAACCAAAAGTCAATTTGGTGGCAAAGTAATATGCCTCCATCCATTTGATGCCATGCCAGCACCAAAGGGACGGGTGGATAGGCAGGAGCTTGAAGGCGTCCGAGATGTCGGCTTTGGAGAGCCAGGCGCCTGTACCTGCCTTGATGATGGCTTGGATTGCCATATCCATGGAGGAATACTTTAGAGAGAACTCTTCGGAGGGGATTAGGGAATTGAGACTGGGAATGTGGGAAGAATGAGGCTCAGACAGGTCGTACACCAGACGTAGTTTATTAGAGAACTTGCCCTTGACAAGCCCAATAGGGCTGACTTTCCAAGTACTGAAAGGGGGCTGAGTGAAGTCTAGGTCTATTTCTGCTTGTAAGAGCTGGTCTATGGCCTGCTCGTCAGTGGCCGCTGAGCGGAGATTCCTGCATTTGTGGGTAGTATGGGGCAGGGAAATGAGGCTGGTGTGAAACCCTGCTGTGAATCCCTGGATAAGGTAGGTGGCCAGGGAGGGAGTGGGGTTTAAGGTAAGGTAGAGCACTAGCCACAGGACATTGACTCGGCTTAGTCATGCCCTCTTCTGTTGCTTGACCTCGCACAAGTTCCTTGGATGCGCCCTCTGGCATAGGGTGCAGATGTGGAGCAGGCGGCACTGACTGAAGTTGCAGGATCCGTAATTGTAATTGTTGCAGATAGCTGCTCCTCCCACGGGCGTCCAAATTTGTCCACCTGAGGCGTTTGTGCAAGGGCTGACTGGCCCTGAACTGCACCAGAGGTAGGGGGAAATTCGAAGGGGCGTCTGATTGGTGCATTGGTGCACCAGGTGGCGGTGTGGGTGGAGGACTGGCAAATCACGCACAGTGGTGAGCGCAAGCCGGCAAAGTGGCGACAGAACAGCTCTGTGTCAATAAGGCTCCAATTTGTGGTTGTCTGAAATTGTGTGAGTCTGGCTGTTGTCTTGGCGGAAAAAGAACTATGATAATCGTAAAAAGAAAATCCTCCATACTTGTAGCCCAGGTCTACTACAGTATGGAGGTATAAGTCCAGCTCTCCCCTCCTGCTGGGAGAGGCTGAACATAGGACATCCTTCAACATGCTGAAGGCCAATGTGAATTCTGGGACGGATAATTTCCAGTTGAGCCTGGGGTCTTTGGCCTTAAGGACCACTGACACGTCACCCCAGGTGTAGGCTTTGTTTTCCACCAGATCATGGATGGAAATGAGGAGAGAGGCAAGGTTGACGTCCCTTCCATTCAGGATGTCCTTCCTGATGCTGGCTGGAACCAAATGGGAGGGGTAGACAATGGGGCTCCACCCTGTGGTACCTGCAGGAAGGGGTGTCAAAACCTGGATTGCGGTCGGGTAAGGAATAGCAGTGGCCGGGTGAGCCTCCAGGAGTGCTACTCTGGTTTGTACATCCGTGACTGAGGTAGACAAGGATGATACCATGGTGTGGAGTTGTGAGATAGCAGAAGATATTAACTGGAGGGACGCCTGCTGGGTGCTGGGCCCTGCTGCGGCTGGTGGAGGGAAGAGGAGCTTGAAGAGCTCACCCTTCCTAGCTGTAGCGGGAAAGGGCATGCCCCTGCATCTCAGTTCTGCCGTCAACTTGAGGATGGTCCATCCCCTGAGCGACTGCACACTGCCGCTCTCTGAGAGCGGAGAAGGTGACAGAGGGGCCGTGAAGTCTTCGCTGCCGGCCTGGGACATGGTTTATCTAGATACAATGTCCTGTCCTTGAGGTGGTGTTTAGGTCGACTCGAACCTATTGAGGGTGACATGGATTTCAAGTTTGCTTCTTTTCCCTAGAAAGGCATACGTACCCAGTTCGTGAGCTCGTGCTCTTTTGGGTTTTTTTTTTTACCTGGGGGGATATCGTCCAACCTGGTGCAGGGTGGACCTACTGAACTTGACTGACCTGGAGGAAAATGAAAAGGTGACAATTTGTAAAGGGTTTGCTTAACTAACTTGAAGAAGTAAATTGTATGGTGACTTAAACGACAGGTGCATGGGACAAAGTAAATGAGTGAAATGTGTATACCTTGATGGTAGCGCGAATCGGTATGCGGCGATTGCGACCAGCTACGAATCAGAGTGCAGTGTGTCTATAATGAAATGAATGAAATGTTTGCCTTGATTATGAAATGAATAAAACATCTTGCTATGACAGAGGCCTGACTCGGTCGTGCCGCAACTGCGACTGACAGCGAACCGGACTCTGGAGCATGTATTGAAATGAGGCAACAGAAAACATTGGTGCACACCGGAAGGAATCGGTGCATCACGGATGTGACTGGATTCGAATCGGGGCGCAGTACATAACAATGAAATTAATGAAATGTTTAGTCTTGACAGAGACACAAATTGATTGCACCGAGACCGCGACTGTCAATGAACCGAGCTCTGATGCAGGTACTGGATAAGGCTGAAACAACTGGGGCACACCGGAACGAATCGGTGCATGTCGGACACAACTGGATTCAAAATGGGGTGCGATATGTGGGAGTGAAATGAATGATAATTAATTCCCATGACAGACATGCGGATCGGTCGCACCGCCTCTGCGACTAACAACGATCCGGACTCTGGAGCATGTACTGAAATGAGGCCAAAATAACTGGGGCACACTGGAATGAATCGGTGCATCACTGATGCAACTGGATTTGAATCGGAGCGCGGTACGTGACAGTGATATGGTTTTTTTGCATGACAGAGGCTCAAATTGATCATGCCGCTGTTGCAACTGACTACGAAACGGACTCTGGAGCATGTACCGAAATGTGGCTAAAATACCTGGGGCACGCCAAGACGAATCGGTGCATTTTTAATGCGATTGGATTCGTATCAGAACTTGATACGTGACAGTGAAATGATAGGCCATGACAGAGACATGAATCGGTGAGCCGTAACCTGTGACTGACAATCTGGATATATATAAATATACGAGAAATGTATATCCAATTATCCATCTATATTATATGTATCAGGTCTTGACAAACCCCAGATCACAGAGTAGAAAATGGAGCCTGGTGCCTGGGCTGTTGTAAGCCTCAGTGACTAGCTTGAAGGTATGCAACATGGCCAAGCAGGTGTCAAAATATTTTCTAATGCCATGGGTGGGGAGGGGCAGCATCATCAGTGTGCTGTGCAGTCTCATAAGTGCCGTATCAGTGCAGCGGCATCGCTAGTGTCCCACCAAATTTCACACAATAAAAATCTCAAAGTTACAAAATCAATAAATCCACATTAAGTCCACAAGAAAAAGGCGAATAGTCATATAACGTGCTCCTGTAAATCACCCTTCACTTACAGGAGCATGTTGTATTGGACTGTATCACCTTTTTTACTTTTTCTTATAGACGTAATTTAGATTTATGGATTTAGTTTTTTTTGAGATTCTTGTATGAAATTTGGTTATATCTCAGAGGATTTATAGGTTGCGCTGCGCCTTTTATACATATTTTGCAATTTTCTTTTATGGTAATTTTCCCAGGATTTTTAGCCCATTAGTCCTCCAGCGCCAGGTTTGTGTGACTTTAAAAATAATAATAAAAAAAAAAAACCACACACTTTGATTCGTTGCTTTTTAAATGTCAGTGCATTAGCTGCAAGTGTTTTTAAACTAAGGCGGATGACAGTGTGCGCTCTTGTTTTGTTTTCTCTATAGGTAGCAGACATCATGTGTCCAGTCCACCACACCCAGTTGAATATTAAGAGAAAGACAGACAGCTGCAGCAGCACCTTAGCGATTGGAGAATATACACAGTCACACAGGTCTATTTACCCCAGCTGGGGTCTTCTGTATCAGCACAATCACTGGTGCCTGCCTGCAGTGCCTGGTGGTTGTTTCTATTTGACTTTCTAATTGAGGTTCAGATAATTATATTTTCAAGGACCTTTAGTCACACGAGAGAACTGAGAAGCATACGTCTCATCTGTTCACGATCTCTAGATAAAACACAAACACTCCTTGACGAAGTCACATCGGCTATAGCGTGAGCCAGATGTGCTTATGTTAACTGCAGTGCATCAGAACAGCAGAATTTACAGTCGAGAAGTTAGAAACAAACTAAACAGAGTAGAATAATAAATGAGTGAGGCAGAGGCCGCAGAGGCAGAGCAATGCGCAAGTGATGAGTCTGATATTAAAAACCCAGATGTTTTTGTTCCAAAAAGAGGAGCTTATTCCGAAGTGTGGGCTTATTTTAAACCAGATGATGAAATTCAGCAAACCATCTACTGCAAGCAATGTTTAACCATTGTTTGTGCACCAAAGGGTAACACCACCAATCTGTTTAATCATCTGAAACGTAATCACATACAACAATATGAGACGGTACGGAAAAACAAAACCGGCGCTCAATCACACAGTACCTGCAACCAGACAAAACAAACGTCAATTAAAGTAACATTATTTAATGCAACACCGTACCCAACAACCTCTCTCAGGCACAAAGAAATAACAGAAGCAATCACATTTCACCTGGCTAAAGACATCTGGTGACCACTCCGGTGACCACTGTTGAAAAAGAAAGAGGGGTTTAAAAAACGCATTCAAACCCTTGATAAGCACCATCAAGTGCCCTCTCGTATTTATTTTTCACATGTTGCAATCCCTGCTCTGTACGTCAAATGTCGTGAAACAGTTGAAACAGAATTGCGAGATGTACTTCATTTTGCAGCAACTTCAGATTTATGGTCCAGCAGAGAGAGCAATGGAACCATACATGAGCATAACGATCCGTTTCATTAATGATGATTTTGAGATGATAAGTCGGTGCCTTCAAACTGGGTCTTTCCCTGAGGACCACACTGGCGAAGCTTTGGCGCATGGATTAAAGGATGCTCTCATAAACTGGAAATTGGAGGAGAAAAATCTTGTGTGCATCACTACAGACAACGGAAGCAACATTGTAAAGGCCATATCCATAAATCACTGGACACGATTGCAGTGTTTTGGCCATAGGCTTCATCTCGCAATAGAGAATGCAATGAAGGACCCACGAATTGAGCGTGCTATGGGTTTGAGCAAAAAGCTTATTGGGTGTTTCAGTTACAGTTGGAGGAGGAAGAGGGAGCTTTCTGAGGCACAAAAACAACTCTGTTTACCAGAACACAAGCGCAAGACAGAATGCCCAACAAGGTGGGGATCTAGGCAGGCTATGGTGAGGAGGATACTTGAGCAGCAAGCTGCCATTTACCATGTCCTCTCTTTTGACTGCAAGGCTAGGCACCTCTTGCCAACATGGCAAGACCTAGTGGTTCTGAAGGCTGTGGACAAGACTCTTACCCCACTGGCAGACTTCACAGATGCTGAGAGCTGAATGTCAGTGTCTCTTCTGTCAAACCTGCTCTCCACCTATTTCAGTTTTCTGTTTTGGCTGTTAAGGAAGATGACTCTGATCTTATTTGCACAATGAAATCAAAGATCATGGGGTATCTGCAGGAAAAATATCAGGACCAAAAAACACAAGACCTTCTCGACATAGCCACAACCCTCGATCCCAGGTTTAAGATGACTTACATTATTGAGGATAGCAAAACTTCTGTCTAGAACAGACTAAAAGATGAGATGTCAAAGCTAACGACAATTAAAGAAAGCCCCCCTACAACTACTAGTAATGGTAGTGGTCCTACAAGTGCAAAGAAGACTCGAAAGACCTTAGGTAGCTTTTTCAAAGCAGCACAAAGGGAAGGGTCACCACCAGAGCCAGCCTCAGGCTCACAGCAACAACAATCTGAAAGCTTGTCCTTGGAGCTACACTCTTATCTGTTCTTAGGCAACACTGACAGTGAAGATGATCCATTAGTCTGGTGGAAGGCACACAAGGAGCAGTATCCGAGATTGTCTACACTAGCCAGAAAATACCTTTGCATACCTGCAACCAGATCCCCTTCTGAAAGGGTTTTTAGCACAGGGGGCAACATTGTCACTTGTCGCTGTTCTGCACTGAAGCCACAAAATGTGGATAGGCTTATGTTTCTAGCTAAGAATCTTTAAATCTGTTTATCTGACATGATACCTGAATGTTTTTTTTTAATGTAATTGTAATTTATTTCACAATACATTGTTTTTCATTACATTCATTGTCATTTCTTTAAATTTGTTTGATTGAAGCAAGAGTATTATGGCTTATTTTATTGCCATTTGGTTTGATAACCTAATGTTCAGAAGATGTAAATCTTTAAAATAAAAGTTTTTGAGAATCGTGAGAGAATCGGCACACACACACAGTGCCTTGAAATTTTCCATATTTTGTCATTTTACAGCAAAAACCGTAAATTTATTTTATTGGGATTTTGTGATAGGCCAACACAAAGTGGCACATAATTGTGAAGTGAAGGAAAATGATAAATGGTTGTCAAAATATTTAGCAAATAAATATTTGAAAAGTGTGGCATGTAAGCGTTTAATTCTGGTGGTTTCACCGACTCGGGTATACCCCGGATTTTAATGTTATTTCTTCTCGAACGATCTTCGAGGTCGGCCATTTTGGACTTTAATTGGTGTAGTTCGTCTTCCTTCTCATTATGGGCGTCAATCACTTCATTGATGGCACCAGCAAATTCTCCCATCTTATGTTCTATATCTTTAATTTCTGTTTTGAAATGACTGGTAAGGGTTAATATATCCGCATGCAAGGTGCTGCGGAGGGACACCAACATGTCCTTTAATGTTGTGTCGATTACTGGCTGATTTTTAGTAGGGAATTCCAAGATGGAGTCCTGGAGCTCCCTGGTGTCATTAAGAGATGTGTCTGTTTCTTCCTCAGCCATGATTCCTCCTTGCATGTGTTGTTGTTTTGCCTTTACTGGGCTGGATGAGGAGGAAGATGACTGGGAATTCGTATATTTCCCCTTGTGCCCCTTGTGAGGGTGAGACATGAAGCGCTGTGTGTTGCTGCTGTGACTAGAGAGCCTGCCACGCTCTCCGCCGTTATGCTTACCAGCGCCATCTTGGGCCTGTGTGCTGCGGGGAAGCGTATAGAAGTCCGTCATTCATTGAGTTTCCCGGTCTCTTTTCTTTTCCTGGACATGTTCCCAGGATGTGCCCGACCTGCTGTGGGTGAAAATCGACGCTTTTTGAGGCTCAGGAGTTGCTCTATGTGCTCCGGTATGTCCGTGGATGACGGAGCTCTCTCACACTGCGGCCATTCACCTCGGCTGCTGGCCACGCCCCCCCTGGTATGGATTTTAAGGGGAACCCCGCACCAATTTAGAAAAAAAATGGTGTGGGGGTCTCCCCCAAAATCCATACCAGACCTTGTCCAAGCATTCAACTTGGCAGGTCGCAGGAAAAGGAGGGGGGGTGAGAGAGCGGCCCCGCCTCCTCCTGAACTGTACTAGGCCAAATACCCTCAACATGGGAAGGGTCCTTTGGTTTCCCCCAAAGCACCATGTTGAGGGGGACAAGGGCCTCAGCCCCACAATCCTTGCCAAGTGGTTGTGGGGGCTTATGGGAATCTGGAAATCCCCTTTAACTAGGGGAGCCTCAGATCCCACCCCCATGTGAATAGGGTACATTGTACCCCTACCCATTCTCCAAAAAAGTGTCAAAGTAAAAACAGGAGATTCCCTTATTAAAAAAAAAAGTGGCCCGCAATGTCCATCGATCTTTAATCACAGCGCTGACGGTCCTGAGAAAAAAAAAAAAGGAAAACTCCGCTTTCATGGGAGGCGTCCCTCCGACTGCAGTCTTTTCACTTTGACAGCTGTTATATAGCCAAGGGCAGGGCCACCTGGTGATGTAACTGGGTGACCCCACCCCCTTCTTATGTCATGTGACATCAGAGGGGGCGGGGTTACCTGTGTACATCACCAGGTGGCCCCGCCCTTGGCTATATAACAGCTGTCAAAGCAAAAGGACGGCAGTCGGCGGGACGATGGAGGTGGAATTTTTCCAGGTTTTTTCACCATCAGTGCCGTGAATGACGATGGATTTACATTGCGGAACACTTTCTCTTTTTTAAATAAAGAAATTTTCAAAAACTGTCTCCTGTCGTTTTTACTTTTTTGGTGAATGGGTAGGGGTACAATGTACCCGATACCCATTAACATGGGGAGGGGCGGGAACTGGGGACCCCCTTGTTAAAGAGGGCTTCCAGATTCCGATAAGTCCCCCCACCCGCAGACCCCCACAAAGCACCCTTCCCATGTTGAGGGCATGTGGCCTGGTATGGTTCAGGAGGGTGGGCGTTCTCTCGTCCCCTTCCCCTTTTCCTGCAGCCTGCCAGGTTGCATGCTCAGATAAGGGTCTGGTATGGATTTTGGGGGCACCCCTACGCCATTTTTTTAAATATTTTGGCATGGAGTTCCCCTAATATCCATACCAGACCTGGAGGGCCTGGTAATGGACTAGAGGGAACCCACACCATTTTTTTCAATGATTTTTTTTATGTATATTGCTGGGATCCGGCAATACATTACAGCCACGAGCAATTTTACATGACATTTTTTCCTTTAGAAACTTAATTTTGCTGTGGTACTGCTATAAACATGGGAAAGATGCGCTACTTCACAGGTAGACTGGGGGACCCCCAAGCATGATATTTAACCGCTTGCTGACCATCGCATGTAGATATACATCGACACAATGGCATGGACAGGCAAATGGGCGTACAGGTACATCCCTTTAAATTTGCCGCTGTGCCATCGTGTCGTGTCACACATAGCCCCTCCCCCCACAGTTAGAATCACTCCCTAGGACACACTTAACCCCTACAGTGCCACCTAGTGTTAACCCCTTCACTGCCAGTCACATTTACACAGTAATCAGTGCATTTTTAAATCGCACTGATCGCTGTATAAATGTGAATGGTCCCAAAATAATGCCAAAAGTGTCCGATGTGTCCGCCATAATGTCGCAGTTATGATAAAAATTGCTGATCACCGCCATTACTAGTAATTAAAAAAATATTAATAAAAATGCCATAAAACTATCCTCTATTTTGTAAACGCTATAACTTTTGCGCAAACCAATCAATAAAAGCTTATGTAATATTTTTCACCAAAAATATGTAGAAGAATACATATCGGCCTAAACTGAGGAAAATAAATTTTTTTAATATATTTTTGGGGGATATTTATCATTTTTTTCAAAATTGTCGCTTTTTGTTTATAGCGCAAAAAATAAAAACCGAAGATGTGATCAAATACCACCAAAAGAAAGCTCTATTTGTGGGGAAAAAGGATGTCAATTTTGTTTGGGAGCCACGTCGCACGACCGCGCAATTGTCAGTTAAAGCGATGCAGTGACGAATCGCAAAATGTGCTCTGGTCTTTGGCCAGCCAAATGGTCCGGGGCTTAAGTGGTTAAAAGAATATTTCATTTTTATTGTTTCACAATAGGCATTATTACAATCACTGCTCCTAAAAAACTGGCCATCTTAAAAACTTTTTTTGCATTGATACATGTCCCCTGGGGCAGTACCCGGGTCCCCAAACACTTTTTTATGGCAATAACTTGCATATATGCCTTTAAAATTAACACGTTTGATTTTTCACGTTTGTGTCCCAGAGACTATAACACACATATTTTTGTCTGTTCGCATGTTCTGGTGCGAACCGAACCAGGGGGTGTTCGGCTCATCCCTAAGGCCCCTTTCACACTGGGGCGGGGGTGGCATCGGCGGTAAAACTTCGCTATTTTTAGCGCTGCTTTACCATCGTTTTAGTGGTGGCATTCGCCCACTAGCGGGGGGGTTTTACCCCCCTGCTAGCAGCCGAGAAAGGGTTAAAACCACTGCCGCGCTGCCCCATCCTTCACCGCTCCAAAGATGCTGCTAGCAGGACTTTTTTTACCATCCTGCCAGTGCACCGCTCCAGTGTGAAAGCCCCGACACAGCAGCAGCTCTTTCAGGGTGCTTTGCAGGCGCTATTTTTAGCGCTGTAGCACCTGCAAAGCGCCCCAGTGTGAAAGGGGTCTAATGGAGAGCTTCTGTGAACAGCAATTTGCAAGTTTTGCCAAAGATTCTCATTTGGATTTAGGTCTGGACTTTGGGTCATTCCTACACATGAATATACTTTGATCTAAATACATTGTAGCTCTGGCTGTATGTTTAGGGTCATTGTTCCGCTGGAAGGTGAACCTCCACCCCAGTCTCAAGGCTTTTGCTGACCAGCTCCCATGTCCCTGCTGAAGAAAAGCATCCCCACAACATGATGCTGCCATCAAAATGTTTCACAGTGGGGATGGTGTGTTCAGGGTGATGTGAGGTGTTTTAGTTTTCTGTCACACACAGTGTTTTGCTTCTATGCCAAAAAGTTCAATTTTGGTCTCATCTGACCAGGGCACCTTCTTCCACATGTTTGCTGTGTCCCCCACATGGCTTCTTGAAAACTGAAAATGGGACTTCTTGTGGTTTTCTTTCAACAATCGCTTTTTTCTTGCCACTGTTCCATAAAGGCCAGATTTGTGGAGTGCACAACTAATAGTTGTCCTGTGGACAGATTCTCCCACCTGAGCTGTGGATCTCTGCAGCTCATCCAGGGCTACCATAGGCAGTGGTGGCTGGTGAAGTTTTAGGATGGGGGCGCCAGACCCCGCCCTTCCTTTTTGACCCATCCCACTTGACAAAAATAGGCATGGTGGTTAGCGTCTGAGATGAATGAGGGATGGAGGGAGAGGGGGGGACAGCAGATCCAAATCCTACACAACAATAGAAATATGTGTATTCTAGAAAGTTTAACAATCAGGAGATAAAGATTCTCCAAACACCTGTTGTTAGCACTTCAATCATCCCGGCACCATGGTTGTTATGGTGTCAGGATGATTGAAGTGCATTATTTCTATCATTACATTGTAATATAAAATGAAATCATTCAACTCACCATAATGCAGAATCAGTGGGAGCCCTGAGTGTGTCACCTGCCATGTCGCCTGCCACCAGATGCCATCGGGTGTCCCCAGCGGAGTCAATCCTTACATCAGGTGCCCCCAGTGGAGTCAATCCTTACATCAGGTGCCCCCAGTGGAGTCCGTCCTTACATCAGGTGCCCCCAGTGGAGTCCGTCCTTACATCAGGTGCCCCCAGTGGAGTCCGTCCTTACATCAGGTGCCCCCAGTGGAGTCCGTCCTTACATCAGGTGCCCCCAGTGGAGTCCGTCCTTACATCAGGTGCCCCCAGTGGAGTCCGTCCTTACATCAGGTGCCCCCAGTGGAGTCCGTCCTTACATCAGGTGCCCCCAGTGGACTCCGTCCTTACATCAGGTGCCCCCAGTGGACTCCGTCCTTACATCAGGTGCCCCCAGCAGAGTTCGTCCTTACAACAGGTGCACCCAGCAGAGTCCGTCCTTACAATGGGTGCCCCCAGCAGAATCCATCCTTACATCAGGTGCCCCCCAGCGGAGTCCGTCCTTACATCAGGTGCCCCAGCAGAGTCCATCCTTACATCAGGTGCCCCAGCGGAGTCCATCCTTACATCAGGTGCCCCCAGCGGAGTGTGTCCTTACATCAGGTGCCCCCAGTGGAATCCATCCTTACATCAGGTTCCCCCAGCAGAGTTCGTCCTTACATCAGGTGCCCCCAGCGGAATCCGTCCTTACATCAGGTGCCCCCAGCAGAAACTGTCCTTACATCAAGTGCCCCCAGCAGAATCCGTCCTTACATCAGGTGCCCCCAGCAGAGTCCCTCCTTACATCAGGTGCCCCCAGCAGAGTCCCTCCTTACATCAGCTGCCCCTAGCAGAGTCCCACCTTACATCAGTGTCCCCAGCGGAGTCCCTCCTTACATCTGTGTCCCCATCAGCGGAGTCCCTCCTTACATCTGTGTCCCCAGCGGAGTCCCTGCTTACATCATTGTCCCCATCAGCAGAGTCCCTCCTTACATCTGTTTCCCCAGCGGAGCCCCTCCTCACATCTGTGTCCCCAGCGGAGCCCCTCCTCACATTTGTGTCCCCAGCGGAGCCCCTTCTTAGATCTGTGTCCCCATCAGCAAAGTCCCTCCTTACATCTGTGTCCCCAGCAGAGCCCCTCCTTACATCTGTGTCCCCATCAGCGGAGCCCCACCTAACATCTGTGTCCCCAGCGGAGTCCCTCCTTACATCTGTGTCCCCAGCAGCACAGCCCTCCTTCATATCACGTCTGTCTCTCCCCTTCAGCTAGTTCCTGTCTTTATCCGTGTGTTCAGTGGAGAGGGGAGGAGCCTCTCCTCTCCACTGAACACAAGGAGATTACTGATGTAAGTCCCTCCTTACATCAGTGTCCCCAGCGGAGTCCCTCCTTACATCAGTGTCCCCAGAGGAGTCCCTCCTTCCATCTGTGTCCCCAGCAGCACAGCCCTCCTTCATATCACGTCTGTCTCTCCCCTTCAGCTAGTTCCTGTCTTTATCCGTGTGTTCAGTGGAGAGTGTGTTCCACTGAACACAAGGAGATTAGGCAGCGGCCATCTTTTTGTAGCCCGCCGGGAACCGGAAGTGACTTTGTTCTCACAGTGAGAACAAAGCACCCAGCCAGGCGTCGGGTGGATGCTGCTCGGCATGATGGATTGCACCGCAAAGCAGCTCCAAACCCCGCCAATGAAGCGTCCTGTCTGCAATCTTGTGATTGCATAGACGTGGCACTTCCCAGAGTTCACTGTGTCCGGCGCCTGAACACAGTGCACTTAAGGACTTTTTTTGTATTTATTTTTTGTGACTGCCTGGGGGGGCGGCGCCCGGGCGCCCCCTATGGACAGTGATTGTAAAAGCATTTTTAACAAAAATAACAAACATGTTATACTTATCTGTCCTTTGCAGTGGTTTTAAACAGAGCAGCCCTGATCCTCCTCTTCTCAGGTCCCCAGCCAGTGCTGCGGGCTCCCCCCCCGCTGAGTGCCCCCATAGCAAGCCACTCGCACCCAAGCTGTCTCTGTGTGTCCATGAGATGCAGAGAGCATGGGTTAGCCCTGCCCCTACCCCCTCCTCACTGGCTGTGATTGACAGCAGAAGAAGCCATTGACTATCTCAGCCAATGAAGAGATAGAGACCCGGAAGAGCCACTGCTCTTATGCACAATTCCGGAAATCGGGCTTAGGTAAATATTGAGGGGGGTTGGGGCTGAGGGGAGAGCACACAGATACACAGAATTAAAAACCTTCAGCCTTTGGAACCACTTTAATGCAAAAATAATAAAAAAAAGAAACAAAAACTAAATAAATAAAACAAACATTGTTGTTTCTAGTTGTTTTTTCAGTTTATTATGTACTTTATATAAGTAGTAGGGCTTTAAAATACTTAACACTACTACTCTTATACATGAGAACATTAGATAAGTATGTCGTAGCCATGTGAAGGGAGCACATTCTGGCTCTTAATAGCTAAAAACTGGCATGTCCAATTTTTTTGTACCAAACTGCATTTACAGTGGCTAAGGAATGGCAGAATCTCAAAAACTACCCCAAAATAACTCTATTTTGAAAAGTAAACCCCTCAAGATTTTTGACAAGAGGTATAACTTTGACTTTGAACCCCAGTTGTTCAGACTGCACTTGGCAGCAAAGTTAGGGAAAATATACAAAATTTCAACAAAAGCATAATTCAAAAGAAATATCAGTGACGGGTTTTGCAAACAGTCATGACATAGTAAAAGCTACATGCAAAAATTAGTTCAGCTTTCTCTCCCATACACAAGGATACCATATAAGCATGCCTTAGTCACTTGGTGGGAATATAGTAGGGCTGTCAGAGAGGTTACCTTGTTGGCCACGGTGCTGGCCGCTCTTTGTGCACGCCGGTGTGCGCTGGCGTGCGCATTCCTGTGCGTGCCGCTGTGAGTGTTCCTGTGGGCGCCGGTGTGCATGCTCCTGTGGGCCCTGGCATGCGCACTGGCGTTTGGGGGCGTTTGGGGCGCGCGGGTGCGCGTGTGTACGGCGTTTGGCGCCAATCGGCCTATTTAGGTCTGCTCTGCATTCTGCCCGGGGGTGCTGTCTGATCAACAGCTCCCGGTTCCATAGTTCCCTTTGCCTATTCCTGCGTTCCTGTGTTTCCAAGATCTGATGACCCAGCTTGCCCCTGATATTCTGCTGATTGCTGCCTGTACCTGACCTCAGCTTGTTTGACCCTGCTTCTGCCTGCTCCTACTGTACCGTGTTGCCTGCCTGTTGCCCAACTCTGCCTGTGCCTTGACCAACCCGCTCTGCTCCTGCTCAGCATCTGCTTGTCTGTCTTCCCTCCAGCACCTGGATCCCTCACCAGGCTCTCGTAGCATTCCATACTCCCATGCCTCCTGTCCATTCTACCAGGGGCCGCGAGTAGGATACGTATGGGAGACCACCCTCTGCCCAAACGGACTCACCGGTCTGGTATGTAAAGTCTTACAAAATCAGGCAGCCATGACCGAGTCCGGGCAGGGGGCCTCCCCTATGGATGAACTTTGTAGACATCTGGCAGGTCTTACTCAAGCCATAAAGAGCCTTCAGGAAGGCTATTCAAGACTGGAGGAACAAGTTCAAGCTTTATCCTCTCCCTCCAATCCCCAGGGAGCATCTTCTGTTGGATTTTCATCTGCATAGTGATGCTTCCTCCAGAGCCCAGAGTACCCACTCCTGAAAGGTTTGGCAGAGAACGCAGCAAATACTGTGCGTTTCGCAATGCCTGCAAGCTCTATTTTGCCTTACAACCACACACCTTCTCTCTAGAAGCAACCAAGGTGGGCTTTGTCATCTCTTTGACCCCAAACCTGGGCCCACCGCCTGCTGGAACAAAAATCAGTATCCCTGGATAGTCTGGAAGCCTTTTTCTTGGCCATGTCCCAACTATACGAGGATCTGCAGCTGACTGCGACTGCGGAAGCTGCTTTGCATTCTCTACAACAGGGTCACAGGGCAGAAGACTATGCGATAGAATTCAGACGCTGGAGTTCTGACACAAACTGGAATGACGCCGCCCTGCGTCACCATTTTAGAATGGGGCTTTCAGACCCGCTTAAAGATGAGCTGGCACGTGTAGGAATACCCCCATCCTTGGATGAACTCATCAACCTGTCCATCCAGATTGACCGTTGCTTGAGGGAACTCCGGTCAGAGAGGTCTACTAACCAGTTCCGCCCTACTTGGATGCTACCTAAGGTCCCCAGTTCGGCCGGTCAATTTTCTCCCATCTCTACCGCGCCAGTCCAAGACGCCCCAGAGCCTATGCAGCTCGGCTTGCTCCGCCCCATGCTGACCCTGAGGAAAAGCTGCGTAGACAAGCCCGCAATCTCTGCCTGTATTGCGGTGAACCCGGGCACTACGTGAGGGCTTGCCCCAACAAGATGCGTAAGTGCCTTCCTGCTTCCTCAATGTGTGCCTCTGTTTTACCTAAGTCTGGTTCTCACCTTGCTCTCTCCATCACTTAGCAGCTTCCAGGAGGGAATACCCCAGTGACGGCCATCATTGACTCCGGTGCCTGCAGCTGCTTCGTCGACCTGACCTTCGCTGCTAATCACCGCATCCTGCTTCAACCCAAAGCCCAGGGGCTTACTACACACCTGGCGGATGGCTCCACTCTTCGTTCCGGCCCGGTCACCCAAGAGACCGTCCCTTTGCTAGCCACCTTTGGCACCCATCCCCAGGAACTTCTTCGTCTGGACGCCATCTCGTCTCCTCTCTTTCCCATTATTTTGGGAATACCTTGGCTACAAGCCCACAACCCCAGCATTAACTGGGCCACAGGGGAAGTTACATTTCCTTCTGAGTATTGCCAACAGCACTGCCTGTACAGAACCTCTGTGGAAACCTCCCAACTCCTTTGCCTGGACTCAGATCTGGAACTACGTCAATCCATCCCTGAGACCTACCGGGACTTTCTGGACGTATTTAGTAAAAAGGAGCAGAAACATTGCCCCCGCACAGGCCCTATGATTGCCCAATAGAACTCCTACCTGGAACTGAGGTTCCCTTCGAAGAATCTACCCACTAACTGGGCAGGAGCTAGGCACACTAAAGGTTTACAATCGATGAAAATCTGGAGAAGGGATTCATCCGCCTGTCCACCTCGCCAGCCAGCGCGGACATCTTTTTTGTTGAAAAAAAAGGACCATTCCTTACGTCCTTGCATTGACTATAGGGAATTGAATAGGATAACTATTAAGAATCGCTATCCCCTGCCTTTAGTGCCAGAACTTTTCCAAAGGTTGGGAACCGCAGTTGTGTTCACAAAGCTAGATCTTCGCGGGGCTTACAATTTAATTTGTATCCGGGAAGGGGACGAGTGGAAGACGGCATTCCGCACTTGATTTGGGCACTTCGAGTACCTTGTCATGCCTTTTGGGTTATGTAACGCCCCTGCAACATTCCAACATTTTGTCAATGACATTTTTCGTGACTACTTGGACTTGTACGTGATAGTGTATCTTGACGATATTCTGATCTCCTCCTCGCTAGCCGATCTCCACAGACACGTCCGGAATGTTCTAACCCGGCTCAAACAACACGGTCTCTATGCAAAACTCGAAAAATGTGAGTTTGAACGTCAATGCATCCAATTTCTAGGCGTAATCATCTTGGTGGATGGCATCAAGATGAACCCCAGAAGGTGTCCGCCATCCTGGACTGGCCTGCGCCTATGGATAAGAAAGGCCTGCAGCGCTTCATCTGCTTCTCTAATTTTTACCGGAAATTCATTAGGGGGTTTTCAGCAATAATTACCCCATTAAGCGAACGGACCAGGCAGGGAACCCGATTCTCATGGACTCCTAAGGCTCAGGCGGCTTTTGAAAAACTTAAGGAGTTGTTCACATCAGCTACCATCCCTAAACACCCTAATCCATTTGTCCTGGAGGTTGATGCCTCAGAAATAGCAGTTGGAGCGGTGCTCTCCCAGCGGCAGGGTGCCAAAGCTCTTCTTTATCCTGTGGCATTCTTTTCACGCATGTCAATGTCAGAAAGGAATTATGATGTGGGAGATCGGGAACTTCTGGCCATCAAGTCGGCTCTAGAGGAGTGGCGTTACCTTCTGGAGGGTGCTGCACACCCCATCTTGGTGTATACGGATCACAAGAACCTGGAATATTTGAGGACGGCCAAAAGATTGAGACCACGGCAGGCCTCGTGGGCACTTTTCTTTTCCTGATTCCAATTCCACATCACCTATAGGCCAGGTTCTAAGAACATTAAGCCAGATGCGCTCTCTCGCATGTTTCATGATTCAGAAGAGACCCTGCCTCCTGACACAATCCTCCCCTCTGGGAATTTTTTGCTGTTTCAAGTGGATCTTTTTACACGGATAAAGCGGGCCTCTGTGGGAATGTCCCCGTACCCTGAAACCAATCTAAATGAAGGTCTGTTCTGGCATAAAGACAAAGTTATAGTCCCTGAACCCTTGAGAGTGGCTGTAATGGAACTCTGCCATGACCATAAGCTAGCCAGACATTTTGGGGTTTTGAAGACTACAGAATTGGTGCAGCGCACCTTCTGGTGGCCCCAACTGTCTAAGGATTGTAAAGATTATGTAGAATCATGCAACACTTGTGCCCAAAGTAAAAACAACTGGACAAGAGCTTGGGGATTATTAAAACCTTTACCCGTTCCAGAGAGACCATGGAGAATATAGATGGATTTCATCGTGGAACTCCCTCCCTCGGAGGGATTTTCCACCATTTTGTTGTGATAGATAGGCTATCCAAGATGGCACACTTTCTCCCCATGAAGGGCATACCCTCGGCCATGGACACAGCAAAGATTTTTGTTAAAGAAGTGGTAAGGCTGCATGGTATTGTGTCCGATCGCGGTGTTCAATTTACCTCAAGGTTCTGGAAGGCTCTCTGTGGCTCCTTAAAAATTGAGTTGGCATTCTCATCGGCTTACCATTCCAGACAAACGGACAAACTGAGAGAACCAATCAAACCTTGAAGCAATACCTCCACTGCTTCTCTGCTTTCTCTCAAGACGACTGGGTCTCTTTGCTACCCTTTGCAGAATTTGCCTACAACAATTCCTTGCACTCCGCCATCAACCAAACACCATTCTTTACCAACTACGGTTTCCATCCTTCTTTTCTGCCCAGTTCAATACCTGAGTGTGCCGTTCCTGCAGTCTCTGAAACCATGAATTTTTTCTCCACCAATAACAATCTTCTGCAAGAAACCATGGCCAAGTCTCAGGAATACAGCAAAAGGATGTATGATAGAAAAAGGCGTGGAGAGCCGATACTAGAACCTGCCAACCATGTGTGGTTGTCCACTATAAACTTAAAAATGGCCTGTCCCTCAATGAAATTGGGACCTAAATTTATGGGTCCCTTCTCAGTAAAGAGGAAGATAAATGACGTTACGTATGAACTTGATCTGCCTGATTCTCTAAGGGTGCATATGGTCTTTCATGTGTCCCTATTGAAGCCTACTATTCTGAATCCCTTTACTGGCCATAGTACTGGCCCACCTAAACCTATCATAATTGATAACGAGGAGGAATTCGAAGTTGAAGCAATCTTGGATTGCAGGAGGAGGAGCAACAGAATTCAGTACCTCTTCAAGTGGAAGGGGTATGGACCGGAGGACAACTCCTGGGAACCAGAGAGCAATTTGCATGCCCAGGAACTTTTACAAGCGTTCAAAAATGCCCATGCCCCCAGACTGGCTCAACTGGGCATCCTTTAAGGAGGGGGCACTGTCAAAGAGGTTACCTTGTTGGCCGCGGTGCTGGCTGCTCTGGTATGCGCCGGTGCACGTGCGTTCCTGTGCGCGCCGCTGTGCATGTTCCTGTGGGTGCCAGTGTGCATGCAACCCGCTCTGCTCCTGCTCAGCATCTGCTTGCCTGTGTTCCAGTATACCACCTGCTGCTTGAAGATCTTCTTCCCTCCAGCACCTGGATCCCTCACCAGGCTCTCTTACCATTCCATACTCCTGTCCATTCTACCAGGGGCCGCGAGTAGGTTATGTACGGGAGACCACCCTCTGCCCAAACGGACTCACTGTTCTGGTAAGTAAAGTCTGACAAGGGCCCAGAAACAGGGGAGCACATTCTGGCTCCCAACAAGGGAGCTGTCCCGGTTCCTACCGTGCCATGCAGACGGTCAGGCGTGGTCATGCCCCAAGTGGCTCAAGGAGGTATTGAACCCATGACTTTCTGTTTATTGCTCCTTTTGCTATGCCTCTGAGCCACACCTCAGTTCATTATTCAGCCTGATTTCCAGCTATGCCTTGTTCTGCATGCAGCACTGAGCGCTATACTCTGGATATTGCTTTGAAATTAGTACCTGTCATTCCTTTTTCAGCTGAGGCAGTTTATCTAATCAGCTGGGTATAAAACACTGCCTCACTCTAAAGCTTGGTCAGTTCATTGTCTCTTGTATTGCCAAAAATTCCTGTGTTCTTGTTTTCAAGTTGCAGTGTTCCAAGACTGGCCCCGTCTCCAGACCCTGGCTCTGTTCATCGATAACTCTGACTTCTGGAATCCCTGACTACAGCTTTGCCTCGACAATCCTTTGGTAAATTCCCTGTCAAGCCCCCGTGCTCAGATTCACAGCCCATGTAGCCTTTTACTTAGTTACCGTGGGCTGTGTGTATTTGCAAGGGTTAGCATACATCTCTGCACTATGGACTCCAACCAAGGTAAGCTGTTACATAATGAAATGACCCTCATGGAGTCTGCAGAGATGTTCAAGATGCTCACCTCCCTTGTTCAGCAAGTCTCTAGCCTGGGCCAGACCGTTTCGAAGCTGCAGCAAGAAGTCCTGTTGTTTAAAACTACAGTACACCCAGCCCGGGAACCAGCATGTCCTGAACTATTTGTTGTGATGCCAGAGAGGTTTTACGGTAGTTGTACATCCTTCTTGTGCTTTAGAATGGATTGCGGAGCTGTTTGCTCTTAAGCCTAGGTCCTATGCCACCAATTATATAAAGGTTTGCACTACCATCATATGTGAATGATATTCTGATCAAAAGTACCTTGTTTGAAAAACATATCCAAGAAATTAAGAAGTGGGGAATGTATATAACCAATATACTGGGAGTTTAAATGAGCTGCCTAAGGGGAGATGCATCTCCATCCCTAATCTGGATAGAAGCTAAAAGGTTTGAGACTTTAGATGATGCAGGTAATAACACAGAAGTAGAAGATAAAGGATAAATGACACGTTTATTCACATGGGCAATAATGATCCATGGCAGAAATAGAGTACATAAAGGATAAAACCCTGGACATGCAAAACACATCAAAATAGCAAAAAACAAATAAGCATTAAATGGGACCTGTCAGAAACCTTGAATCAGACTGAGACAGAAATACAGTTAAATCACACTTGTTTAATAATAATAAAAAAAAGGTAAACAGAGTAAACGTAGTCAAAACATTACCAGAGTTCAGGAACAGGAACGGATAGTCAGACAAGCCAAAACATCAGGGAGACAGAAGGAATGTCAGCCAAGCAAGTCTTTAACAGGAACACAGGAGAGCGTCTCTAGAGATGTGACCAAGGCGAAGACTGGACTGGACGGCTTAAGTAGGCAGGACCGACCAGCAGGATCATCAATAAGGATGAGCTTTCAGTTGGAGTCAAACTCATGTTCGACTCGAACTTCGGCTGTTTGCAAGTTCGCCGAACAGCGAACAATTTGGGATGTTCGCGGCAAATTCGAAAGCCGCGGAACACCCTTTAAAAGTCTATGGGAGAAATCAAAAGTGCTAATTTTAAAGGCTTATATGCATGGCATTGTCATAAAAAAAGTGTTTGGGGACCTGGGTCCTGCCCCAGGGGACATGGATCAATGCAAAAAAAAGTTTTCGGGAGCAGTGATTTTAATAATGCTTAAAGTGAAACAATAAAAGTGTAATATTCATACCTGGGGGTGTCTATAGTATGCCTGTAAAAGGGGTGCATGTTTCCCGTGTTTAGAACAGTCTGACAGCAAAATGACATTTCAACGGAAAAAAAGTCATTTAAAACTACTCGCGGCTATTAATGAATTGTCGGTCCGACAATACACATAAAAGTTCATTGAAAAAAATGGCATGGGATTTCCCCACAGGGGAACCCGGTACTAAAATAAAAAAAAAAAAAAAAAAATGGCGTGGGGGTCCCCCTGAATTCCATACCATGCACTTCAGGTCTGGTATGGATATTAAGGGGAACCCCGTGCCAAAAAAAAAAAAAAAAAAAAAAGGCGTGGGGTCCCCCCCAAAAATCCATACCAGACCCTTTTCCGAGCACGCAACTCAGCAGGCCGCAGGAAAAGAGGGGGGGACGAGAGAGCGCCCCCCCTCCTGAACCGTACCAGGCCACATGCCCTCAACATTGGGAGGGTGCGTTGGGGTCCCCCCAAAGCACCTTGTCCCCATGTTGAAGGGAACAAGGGCCTCATCCCCACAACCCTTGCCCGGTGGTTGTGGGGGTCTGCGGGCGAGGGGGATTATTGGAATCTGGAAGCCCCCTTTAACAAGAGGACCCCCAGATCCCGCCCCCCCTGTGTAAAATGGTAAGGGGGTACCCCTACCATTTCACAAAAAAAGTGTAAAAAATTTTAAAAATGACGAGACAGTTTTTGACAATTCCTTTATTTAAATGCTTCTTTTTTCCATCTTCTTTCTTTTATCTTCTATCTTCTTTCGGTTTCTTCCTCCATCTTCTTCTTCCTCTGGTTCTTCCTCCGATCCTCTACTTCTTGCTCCGGTGTTCTCGTCTGGCATCTTCCTCCGCGGCATCTTCTTCCCTTCTTCATTCTCGGGCCGCTCCGCATCCATGATGGGAGGCTCCCGCTTTGTGACAGAAAGAATAGGGAGTCCACGCTAATGGGTGTAATTAGGAGCCTAGGTGGGGAGTATATACCTAAATTGATAGACTGCTGCCCTCACATACGCTGACTCCACAGGGGGTGGAATGAGCGGAAAAAGTGAAAAAAGAAAAGTGTGTGAGTGTGGCGCTGTCCCAGAGTTGTAAAAGAAATGTCTGCATATATACAATTTTATCCAAAGTGTCACGTGTGTATTCCCTTAGGTGAAATATATATGGCAGTTATTACCACTCCTGTGGGTTAAAGTGACTGGTGATTTAAACATAAGAAGCATAATGAGTGCAATAAATCGCATCGAAGGTGTCTAGTGCTATATTCCCTCAAAAGGAAAAAACGGTATTAACCACTGCTAAGAGTATGAAGTGGTCTGTGTCTAAACACTAGAAAACACAAAGTTGCAATAAATACATCACACGTGACATGCAAAAAATTCTAAGGTGTCTGGTGCTAAATAAATAATTAAAATTTTGCTCTACAAACGTTGCAATAACAAAGTGACAAGTGCCCTATAAAGAGGTCACTCTGAAAAGTACTAAACACACGTGCCATGCAAATGGTTCTATGATAATAAACAGTTCATATGGGTATGTGCCCGGTGCACTATAAGTGAAAAAAGGCGTCCATTGGAGGATTCCTCAAAGCACACAACAGGTGTTAATCCAGTGCTGGTGTCTCGCGTTGTGATTGTGCAGAGACTCACCAGCTGTATATCCCCTGCAGGGGTATCGAGTAGTCACAGTATGTGCCACTGTGCAGCAGTACTTGGCAAGACCAGGACCAGGATGATATCATAAGGACATAAGAAGAAAGGATTCCATAGTGTGAAACCGTTTAAAAACACTATTTATTAGGTCAGATAAAAAGGATACTCACATTGTAGTGGAAAAAATGAGCGGTGTACAATGCTTACAAAGTTGTTCCTAAGCGTCAGCTTTGCAGGGAGATGTCAGCAAGGCGTTCAGTCAAAGGCCACGCCCTACGTACGTTTCGTCACACGGACTTCTACAGGCAGCACATCAGGATCCGAATCAGAGGAGGAAGCAGTCTGCCCAAGAAGATGACGGTCTGAACACCAGGCAGCTACCAGCAGTGCCCACAGCGGTAGACCCCAGGAGGAGGGGCCCAGTAAAAGTGCTGCTAGACCCCAGGAGGAAAGGCCCAGTACAAGTGCACGCCAAAGCATTAGGGCCCAAACCCAGCTTCCAGATGCCTTGGCAAACCCATTGCCTTCTACCACAGGGTCAGCCACGATCCCCCCTTTTACAGCACAGCCAGGTGTGCAGGTTAACATTGCAGGCTTTTCCCAAATGGATTTTTTAAAATTATTTTTCCCTGACGAATCTCTTTGCCCAACAATTCATTGCAACCAACCCCAGCTCCAGCTATGCCCACCCTTTTGAATGGAGACCCCTAACAGTGGTGGAGCTTAAATTGTTTTTAGGCCTAACGCTCTGTTCTCTCTCTGGGACAGCTAGCTAAACCTCTTATCCCAATAACTGTAGATACCATATTTCTTTAAATTCAGTTTTATTAGAACAAGCCAGGTGAAACTACAAATAAAAGAAATAGACTTCAATAAGTACAATATTGCATACAATACAGCATACATTGCAGAAACAACTATGTACAATACAAGATGTGATAGTAAAAACTTACTTTTTAAGTTCTCTAAGGAGTGATGGCGATAGATTGTGAAAGACATGACTTGCTTCCTGCAATGTGTTGAAAAGAATGGTGGATGGTTCACTTCCTGTTAAGATTCTACCCAGAATTCCCTGCTTGCTGACAAGTTCCTCAATTACACATACAAATAAACAGATGAACAGAACTGCAGCAATACCAAAAAGGAACGCTAGATGGAGCCTGCACATCACATATGATTGTCTTAAGCAAATTACACATTTTGCATGTAAATTTAACAACACAGGTACAAATAACCAGTATCTGGTGGACAAAACACTCCCCGCCTGACATCAAGTGATGTCACTAACAGAGTCCTCCGTAGAGAGCAACAGAATAAGTTCAGTCACTGGTCTCAAGAATACTTTAACCTCATTCTGTTGAAAGATCTTGACCTCGACCTTACGGACACGATTATCTATGCTTGGCAGTACTTTGGTGATCAAACCTAAAGGTCACATATTCCTTAGTGCCTGGCAATCTTTCATGAGCACAACATCACAAGGTTTAAGATTAGGCTTTTCAGTGTGCCACTTTCTCCTTACTTGTAGAGTAGATATATATTGTTCCCTCCACTGGTTCCAGAAGGTATTGGCAAGGGTTTGTACTTGTCTCCATTGACGTTTGAAAATGTCCTTCTCACAAAACTCTCCAGCTGGAGCACCGTCAAAGGTCTGGCGTTAATGATAGCTGTGACCTCTGCCATAAATGTCACTAAACATTTGTGAGTAAGCCTTGCAGTTCCTACTTGTAGGAAGATAGAGTCAAGGATTCTGTGGGCTATGCCTATCATCCTCTCCCAAACACCTCCCATGTGAGAAGAGTGAGGTGGGTTGAAGATCCATGTGCAGTCTTGTTCACTCAAGTATCTTTCTACTCTGAGAATGTGCAAGTTAGAAGGAATTTGAAGTTCTTTTACTGCTCCCACAAAGTTAGACCCTCTATCAGAGCGAATGAGTTTCACTGAGCCTCTGATTGCAATTAGTTCAGCTAGCTCTGTGGCTAATACTGCAGCACAAAGTTCCAGCCTGGGTATGGTGTGTTCAGGAAGTGGTGCAAGTTTTGCTTTCCCTATTACGAACCCTATGTGGCATTATCCTTTAGTGTCTATGGTTTTCAGGTCAGCTACAGCAGCAATTGCTTTAACAGAAGCATCCAAAAACACACAAAGTCTTTGCATCTGAACGTCAGCAGATGACAGAGGAGCATATGGTCGTGGAATTTTAAAGTTGGATAGAGCTGTTAGTGACTCCTTCCACTCTACCCATAGGTTCTTCCTGTCAGTGGGGAGAGGGTGGTCCCAATTTAGCGACTCACAGGTTAAGTCTCTCAGTAGTGCTTTACCCTGGATGGTGACAGGTGCTGCAAAGCCTAAGGGATTATACAGGCTGTTTATGGTAGACAGGACACCTTTACGGGTAAAGGGTTTTTCTTCTGTGTTTACTTGGAAAGTAAATGTGTCAGATCTTAAGTCCCAAAGCAAACCAAGACTGCGTTGCATGGGAAGTGAGTCTGTGCCTAGATATAATTCCTTTAACTCGTTAGAATGATCTTGGACAGGAAAGGCTTCTAAAACTTCTCTACTGTTGGAACATGCAAGCCTTGCCTGAGTTCTTTTGAAGAGACTGATTGCGGCTCATGCTTGGCGCTAGAATCGAACACCACTCTAATCTGCCCTGGCTTCTTAGGGTGATAGACCCCAAATATGGGTAAGTACCAGCATTCCTCTGAGTCTTTGAGGTTTGGGGCTATCTCAGCATGACCATTCTGGAATATTTTCTGCATGAAGGAAAAGAAATGTTGTTTCATCTCTGGTTTCCTTTGAATATTGTGTCTTAGGGAAGTGAGACGTTTATATGCTAGTTCTCTATTGTTAGGTAAACATCGTCTTTGTGGTCTAAAGGGAAGAGGTGCAACCCAGCTATTAGTCCCGTCTTTCTCCATACTCCTTTCCATAACCTCTAGGAAGAGCCTATCCTCAATGGACATTGCTACCTGGTTATCTTCCTTTGTTCTCTGGAACACTGTGCTTCCTAAGTCGCTTTGGTCATTGTCATAGGTATTGCTGTAACAGAGGGGACGTAGGAAGGGAAGAGGTACAGAGTTGTTGTGTGGTAGCTCCTTTATGAGGATGTGATTTTGACAGGGTTGGAAAAGAGTAGGACGACCATTCTCGAGGGTACTAGTGAGCAGGTTATTAACAGATGCCGGTTTGTGTGCACCTCCCAAGCAAACATCACCTATAATGACCCACCCGAGATCCAGTTTTTGGGCATATGGGGCAATTTTAGGACCGTTGATCAGTTTTTTTACTTTGTGGACTTGCAAGATATCCCTCCCTAGGAGTAAGATTATCTGAGCCTGATCATCTAGTTCTGGTATGAGATGTGCTGTGTGATTCAAGTGTGTCTGGTGAGCTGCTGCGTCTGGTGTGGGAATCTCTGATCTGTTGTCTGGCATCTGGTTGCACTCTATTATGGTCAGTAAGGGTAGGCATATCTTACCATCCATAGATTCAATTTGTAGGCCGTCAGCTCTTCTCCCCGCCGTTTCCACTGTACCTGCACAAGTCTTAAGGGAGTAATGACTGCTGGGGCCTTTAAGGTTTAGAATGTCAAAAAACATAGATCTAGCTAGTGACCTGTTACTTTGATCATCCAAGAGGACGTAGAGCTTGACTGCTTTGTCTCTGCGTCCTTTTGGATAAACTCTCACTAGACAGATTTTAGAGCAGGATCTGCCACCTGTACTTCCTTTGGAAATTTCAGTACACTGAAGTGATTGCTATGGCGTCTGTACTAGAGTCTTTGGTCTCCCCGCCTTGCTCCTTGTCCCTATGAACAGGTGGGAAAGTTCTTGGAGTAGGCCTTGGGTGTAGAGCTGTGCTGTGCACTGTGCTGTCACATTCTGTACATTTGACACTGACCTTACAGTCCTTGGCAAAATGTGTGTACGAAGAGCAGCACTTGTAACAGATGTTGTTCTCTTTGAGTAAAGCTTTGCAAGCCTGGATGGTCTTTGTCCTGAAGGCTCTGCATTCCAGAAGAGGATGTGACATCTTATGTAGAGGGCAGAACTTAGTAGGGTCGCTGTCTTGATCCTCTGGCTGAGACTCTGCAAATCTGGTAAAGCTCTCTTCTTTAGGCGCGCTGGGTTCAAACTTGCATAAAGTAGGCAGTTTGTACCGGCTCGTTGCATACACCTTTGGAGTGAAGACTGGTGTTTGATGCTTGTATGAAGGCCGGGTACCTTGTGGAGTAGCAGGTTTGGTTGGAACTGGAAAGTCGGGAACTCTGTCAGATTTTTCTTGCTTGTAGCACTGGGGTCTCAGGTCGTCTTGTTGCTGCTTTATTTGATGTGACTCACTGATGTCATGTTTAATTTCTTGTTGTGGGATGTTGCTTGGGTCACAGTGCTGGTAGACATAATCTGACGTGCATTGCGAAGAATCTTGTTGGTCCTCTTCTAGACCCGGTATGCTGCTGCCTAGTCTTGGTTCATCGTAGACGGCTGCTTCTAAAGCTTCTGCTGCTGCAATGGCGGCGGCAGCGTCTCTTTCTACTGCCAGCTTCTCCATGTTAGCTTCTAAGATAGCTTGCTGCAATTTCAGAGATGCTTCCTGCTGGGCTAGCTCTTCTTCCAGGCGTATTCTTTCCATCTCTCTCTCTCTCTCTTGTTCCATGTGTACTCTTTCTTGCTCCAAGCGTACTCTTTCCTTCTCTCTCTTGCTCCTGCATCAAGGCGGGCCTTTTCTTTTTTCATCTGTGACTCTTGGTCTGCGAATGTGGCCCCGGCTTTTGCTGCTTCGGCTTTTGAACGGGCGATAGCTGCTGCATTTGCGACAGATGACTTAGATGAGCTTGCTCGTGAACGTGTTTTGTAAGAAGATGTCCCACTGTGAGACATGGCTGCGGTAAGAAGCTGTCTTGCTGTATAGAGACCGTTCTAGTGTCATTGCTGCTTGACAAAGTGCGTCTCTGTGTAGTGTGGCTGCTTGCTTCGCCTGCCGCAGGCCTGTATCTTTAAAGCTTCTGACTGTATGGATACTTCATAGCCCCAGGCTGTACAGACTTCCAAAGTCGGCTTATCTTCCCTTCAGAGGTCAGCTTAAAAATTTTGCTGTTCTGTCTCTGGGACAGCTTGCTAAACCTCCTTATCCCAATAACTGTAGATACCATATTTCTTTGATCTCAGTTTTATTAGAACAAGCCAGGTGAAACTACAAAATAACAGAAATAGACTTCATTAAGTACAATATTGCATACAATACAGCATACATTGCAGAAACAACGGATCGGCCTTGGCTCTAGGAAAGGCTGCGGCTTCGGCCTAGTTCCCAGAGCAGCGGCCATGTTGCCGCACCCGGCGGAGGCCGCGATACGCTGTGCGGGCCTCTCGGACGGCCGGGAACTCGCCCATCATCGAGAAGACCCTCAGGACCACCCGAGGCCACTGCAGAGGTACTTATATACCCAGTGTTGGCCCTGGAACGGGCCGCAATTTCGGCCTGTGTTCCAGAGCGGCGGCCATTTTGCTCCACCCGGCGGAGGCCTGGAGGAGATATCCTGGCATTTCTGAGAGTCCTGTGCCCCAGCCCATTCTGAAATATCCTCTGGGCTGCCTGTGACTGTATAGATACAAGCACATCTAACATTGCCTTTGGGGAAGGAGTGAAACTTAGGCCTGACTCCCGGCGCAGTGGCCATATTGTTATTATTATTATTATACAGGATTTATATAGCGCCAACAGTTTGCGCAGCGCTTTACAACATGGGGGCAGACAGTACACTTATAATACAAATCAATACAGGAGGGATCAGAGGGCCCTGCTTGTTAGAGCTTACAATCTAGAAGGGAGGGTCAAGTGGAAACAAAAAGGTAATAACTGTGGGGAATGAGCTGATGGAAAAAATGAAAATACAGTTGTTAGGTGTGGGTAGGATAGGCTTCTCTGAAGAGAAGGGTTTTCAGGGATCGTCTGAAAGCTAATAATGTAGGAGATAAGCGGACAGATTGGGGTAGGACATTCCATAGGATTGGAGAGGCTTTGGAAAAGCCCTGGAGGCGAGCATGGGAGGAGGTGACAAGGGAGCTAGAGAGCAGAAGGTCTTGAGAGGAACGAAGAGAGCGAGTAGGTTGGTATTTAGAGACTAAGCTAGTGATGTAGCTGGGGGCTAAATTGTGGATGGCTTTGTACGTAGTTGTTAGAATTTTGAATTTAATTCTTTGGCCGAGCGGAAGCCAGTGGAGGGATTAACAGAGAGGAGTGGCAGACACAGAGCGATTGGTAAGGTGGATGAGTCTGGCAGCGGCATTCATAATGTATTGAAGAGGTGATAGACTATGTAGAGGTAAGCCAATGAGAAGGGAGTTGCAGTAGTCGAGGCGAGAGATGACCAGCGAGTGAATTTGGATTTGGACAGTGATTGGATGTGTTGCTTGAAGGAGAGTTCAGAGTCTAGGACTACACCAACACCTAGAAGTTCGGTTTTGGCTAGATTGAATTTGAGGAAGTGGTGTGACATCCAGACTGATATATCTGAGAGTAAATTGGTGATACGTGAGGAGACAGAGGGAGTGAGCTGAGGGGTAGAGAAATAGATTTGGGTGTCGTCAGCGTAGAGGTGGTATTGGAAGCCATGGGAGGCTATCAGTTGACCCAGGGAGGAGGTGTAGATTGAAAATAGTAGAGGTTCAAGAACAGAACCCTGAGGGACCCCAACAGAGAAAGGAAGAGGAGAGAAGGAAGTAGAGTTATAAGAAACGCTAAAGGTGCGGTTGGATAAGTAGGAAGAGAACCAGCGAAGTGTACAGTCACGGAGACCAAAGGCCTGTAGTTTTTTGAGGAGGAGGGGGTGGTCAACCGTATCAAAGGCAGCAGAGAGGTCCAGGAGCAGGAGTACAGAATAGTGTCGATTTTTGGCCGTTAGTAGATCGTTTGTTAGTTTTAGGAGAGCAGTTTCTGTGGAGTGTTGAGGACGAAATCCAGACTGAAGGGGATCAAGAAGGCCATTATCAGCGAGGTGGACGCTCAGTCGGTTGTAGACCAGACGTTCGAGGAGTTTGGATAAGAAGGGGAGCAAGGAGATGGGGCGTAGGTTGTGAAGATTGGATGGGTCCAGTGAGGGCTTTTTAAGTATGGGTCTGACAAGTGCATGTTTTAGAGAGTTAGGGAAGATGCCAGAAGAGAGGGAGAGATTGAAGATGTGGGTTAGAGAGTGTAGCATAGGGCCAGATGGTGAACGTAGCATTTGTGAGGGAACAGGATCCAGAGGGCAGGTGGTAAGGTGGACATTAGCAAGTAGTTTAGCAATTTCGTCTGTAGTGGTGGGGTTGAAAGAGGGAAATAATGATTGTGCCTGTGGACATGAAGTGTAAAGCGTGGAGGGTATCGGCACAGTAGAGATCTCCGCGCGAATAGTATCAATCTTCTGTTTGAAGTGATTGGCGATCTCTTGGGCAGTGAGTGAGTTGGCGGGTGGAGACGGTGGAGGACGAAGTAGAGAGTTGAAGGTGGAGAAGAGTTGACGGGGACAGGATGATAAGTTGCTAATGAGAGTGGTAAAATAGGTCTGCTTGGCAGAGAGGAGGCTGGAATTGTATTTTTGGAGGGCAGATTTATATTGGTTGAAATCTCTCTGGGACTTAGTCTTGCGCTCAAGAGCATGACTATAGTGTTACCTGGGGATGGCTCGGCTGTCCGCACTCCAGAGCAAAGAGAGAACATGTCCCCGCCGAAAAGAAATTCCGAGGCGGTGGATAAGTTGGCGAAATATCGCCATCAAGATCAAGACCCGCAGGGCAAAAATGGTGAAGGCACGTGTTCAGAGGCGGACCATCAGGGCGCAGACACAGCTAAAGTCCTAGATGCCATTGCGGCGCTGCAAGGGACACTCACTGGCAAAATAGATGAGGTCAAGATTGACATTTCCCTGCTGCACCAAGATCTATCTAAGGTAAAAGATAGGGTTACAGACACGAATCGGAACGGCGGAAGATATCCTGCACCCCCTGAGTTACACAACGGAGGACCTGCAGCACCAGATCCAGCAGCTACATGCTCACAAAGACGACATGGAGAATCGTTTGAAACACTGCAACTTCCGATTCAGTGGCTTACCTGAAAAGGCTGAAGGCACCAACCCTGCTGAATACTTGTAATCCCTTCTGATTCAACACTTTGGTAGAGAGGCCTTTTCTGTTATGTTCCCAGTGGAATGGGCACACAGCATCCCAGCAAAGCCTCCTCCTGTGGGAGCCCCCCAGAACTTTTATTGCCAAGTTTCTCAACTTTAGAGACAGAGATAAAATCCTTCGGCTAACCAGAGAGAAAGGTAACATCACCATGGGCAACGGCCATGTTGCAGTGTTTCCCGACTTCTCTAATGAAGTCCAAAGGAAGCGAACACAGTTCCAAGATGTAAAGAGGCGGCTTAGAGTGGTGCACCTTAAATATGCCATGTTGTTCCCGGCCAGATTGAGAGTGGAGGAGGATGGCAGAGCCATATTCTTTGAGGACCCGAGGGCGGCAGCACACTGGTTGGATCAACGTGGGTGTCCAGATGGCTGACCGGATATGCGGCTTGTTACTGTGAGTACTGTCACTGATGTCGACTGCTGGCAAGCCCCTTCCTTCTTCTAAATGTCCCCTCCATTGTGGGAGATATTCCCACTCTACCATTTTCCCTATTTTTTTACTACCCCCCTTCTATATAACACACGCATTACTGCATATGAGTAGGGAGACTCCCCCCCTTTTTTTGAAGTTAGGGGGTCCAACCCTTGTACTCCCTCTTGGGGGGGGGGGGGGACTTGGGACATTGATAATCCTGGACACTCAGATTTGGGCCTGGAGTTATTTGAACCATAGAGTGTACCATCCTGTGCATCTTATTGCCCTCACAGCATACTTATGGAAATACCGTGGGATGGAGGCCCCATAAATCTAGTACATCAGGATGACTATGTATTCTTACAGCGAGAGCCTCACTCGGATGGAGAAAGAGACATAGGTTATGTTTTGTGTCCTAACCTTGCTTCAATCAGTGAATAATCTCCCCCTTCAAGTTTGCAACCCCTTTTCTTTCTTTTTTATTCTGTACTTTTTTGCTCATCATATTCTAAGAATTGTAACTCCAGCTACATGATACAATGATACTAGCTGGAAGATGATATATATAAAGGTTGCATGGGACTATATGCTTCTGCCAAGTTGGGGAGGTGAGAATCTGGGTGGGAAGAAAAATGTTAGATCTTTTGATCAGAGCATTGGGAATGTTGGCACCGTTGTGCATATGTTATTTACTTGGAATATTTTTAAACAAGCACTTATTACATATGCAACATGTTGGTTTAATTACGAGATGGGTATGCTGTCTTGGTGTGGGGGGGAGGGGCTGCCCTGCCGATTTGCACACGATATATGTGCAAATGAACACCATGGTAGACATTAAGTTTATGATGTGGAATGTACGGGGCATGCGGGATAAGATTAAAAGGACAGCAGTGTTACAATACTTGAAAGGTCAGAAGGTGGATATTGTTGCATTGGTGGAGACGCATGTTACAGGTCACTTACAGGCGGCCCTGAAGTGCCCCTGGGTGGGGTGGGCTTACCACAGTACCCACACAAATATGTCTAGAGGGGTAACGGTGTTGACTGCAAAATCTACATCTTTTGAACTGGTATCCATGGTGTCGGATCGTCAGGGTAGGTACCTCTTTCTACATGCAATTGTGGGGGGAGACCCCTTGTTGATAATGGCTAGCTATATCCCCCCCATACAGGTCAGACGTGGTCGCAGAGGGTCTCGCATTTATGGCGATGTACCCGTCCTTACCAGTAGCGTGGATGGGGGACTTCAATCACACGATGACTCCATCCCTTGACCGGCGCGGGCTGCAACCAGGCCTGATTAACCACAGCATACTAGGCTGTACCGTACACTGAATGAGTTTTCCCTTGTTGATGCGTGGAGACATGCTAACCCCACGACTAGAGCATACACATGTCACTCACTAAGTCATAATACCATGTCCAGGATAGATTACATACTCGTTTCCAGGGCCCTTTTACCAAAGGTCACGGGCTCGGGATTTGCTCCTAGGACCCTGTCAGACCATTCTCCGTGCTGGCTGACAGCATCCTTGCGAGTAGCCTCTCCCACCAGATGCTGGCGACTAAACCCTCACTGGTTATCTCTTCTTAAAGACCATGACTCCATCGCCAGGGAGCTGCTGTTCTTTTTGGAGGGTATACAGGGACCCCTTGCCCTTACCACACACTGGGATGACTTTAAAACTCACGCCCGTAGAATATTATCCTCCAGGATAAATAGGTTAAAACAAAAGTCTAACACTGTACTTCAACTCACATCTGACAAACTGCAAGACTTAGAAGAGGCCTATAGTTCTAACCCGACCCTTGAAAACCAGGACAGAGTGAAACTGCAGACCCGATTAATTACGCAGCTGCACACAGAGAAGGCTAAACAGCAGGGGTTTTTTTGCAGGCAGAGGGTGTATGAGCAGGGTGAAAGGGCGGGGAGACTGTTGGCCTTTTTGGCTTACATGGACGATAAGCCCCCAGTCGTGGTGTCACTTGTTACTTGAATTAAATTAAATGGGGTATGGCGCTTCCTATGGGATTATATGGGATGGAGCAATGGAGGGGGGGGGTTAAATATAGTCCCTAGCTTTCCTATTATAGGCTATACCAAGGGCAGTATGCTAGACTAAGGTATTATATCCAAAAGTGATTTTCCCCCCAATCGTACCCCTATTTATGGTGCCTAATACCAACAAAAATTATTATAGTACAAAAGAGAGAGCGGTCTTCAGTGATATGTTTGTGCAGAATCAAAAACCTTATATGTGAAACACTAATATAAAGGGGTGTATGCTAAAACACCTACATCTGTGATAGGTCTACGCCCATAAGCCACCACAGGTGATAATGACTTCAATCAAAACCATAAACATAATCATAAGCATAAATATACAGTGTAACTCTGCCTAAATAGTGCAAAATATATACACATTAGTGATCAAAGTCCAGTGAACAATGGATGCACCTCAGCCTAATTGGTGCAAGTACAAATCAATTAATAATTAGTGATCATAGTCCATAGAGTGATAAACCTCTTCAAAACCAGTGTTCAAAAAAAAATTTTCTTAGCAAGAAAAACCGTGACTGGAGTGCTCTCAGGTGGTCTTTGTGACTTTTGTGCTCCCCTTAAGAGTCCCCACTCACCGAATCCAACAACCCCAGAAGGGGCAAACAGCATAGGATATCTCGACCATGATCTCCTCTCCACCACGATCATATAAGGCATCCAGGGTGATCTCCGTATTGTTGGTTAAAGGGTATTCATAGTGACTCCCTCATGGAGAAAAGGAATAGAAGGCTCCCATGGTGTAGTAGGTAGAAAAGTTTTTTATTCACAAAACTCCATAAAGATACTCAAAAATGTTTACATTAAAAACTAAACTAAAAATAAATAAAATAAAATTCTAAACTGAAGAATCCAGCAGTGTATCATCACAGGGTACAGGTACGTGCCTGCAAACAAAGCAGTGTGGAAGTGACAGCGTACCGCGGTGTCACTGGTTGACCCAGACGGGTGTAATATAACGAACCCAGAACAGGTGGCAGCTCAATTTAAACAATTCTATAGTAATCTATATAAATCCCACCATGCGTACACGCAGAGAGAAATTCAATCGTACTTATCTTCCATACAGTTCCCCCAGCTAAATCGAGAACAAGTTGAGCTACTTGAAGCACTTATTACTGAACACGACATTACGGAAGCGATCGCACAGCTAGCTAAATCTAAAGCTCCAGGGATGGATGGATTGCCCCTTGAATTTTATGTCCCCAAGCTGAAAGTCTTATATCAGTCTATATTTGACCAGAATTTACTCCCTGAGTCCTTGCAGGAAGCTCAAATTATAGTTCTCTCCAAGCCAGGAAAGGACCCGCATTTCCCTGAATCCTACAGGCCTATCTCACTCCTACAGGTAGATATTAAAATCTTAGCTAAAGTCCTGGCTTCTAGGTTAAACACTGTTATCCTAACTTTATTTCATGCGGACCAAACTGGCTTTATGCCGGGGAAAAATATGGCCATGAATATTAGGGGACTTTATATGAATATTCAAGCCCGACACGATAACTCAGGAACGAGGGTGATGGTGGCCTTGGATACAGCTAAGGCCTTTGACTCCGTGGAATGGCCTTTTTTGTGGGAATGTCTGCATAACTATGGTTTTGGGACACGCTTCATAAAATGGGTACAGCTGCTATATCAGACACCCAGGGCGAGAATTTTCGTGAATGGATGGCTTTCTGAGCAGTTCCCCCTTGAGAGGGGTACTCGCCAGGGGTGTCCCCTATCTCCCTTACTGTATGTGCTGGCAGCGGAGCCACTGGCCATTGCCATCAGAGCACACCCCGATATTCAGGGTCTGCGCCGGGGCCCTACAGTCGATAAAATAGGAATGTATGCTGATGACACCATACTATACTTAGCAGACCAGGGACCATCACTCCAAGCAGCGTTGAGACTTATTGAACAAATGGGGGGAGATTCGGGTTTGCGCATAAATTGGGACAAGTATCAGATTCTTCCGATCGATATGTTTCCACCCCCTTTCACAACTCCCCCGCTACCGCTCGCTAGAGTATCCAAGATTAAAATAAAATGGGAGCTATTCCTGCGTTACCAAATTGGGAAAAAAGAAGTGAAACAACCGAACAAAATTTGGAGACTGCAAGGAACATATGCAACTGGACAGCTGCACGCACCAAGACAAGGGCCCAGACAAAAGCCCAAAACAATTGAACCAAAACAAGGGGGGGGGGCTGCTGCGCTAACCAGAGAGTCTCTATAAATGGTCACTTATTACTAGCTTCATGATGTAAGAAAAAGCATCAGCGAAATGGAATAAATATTCGTATATAGAAATCGCATAAAAATAGAGTGTTAAAATCACATAAGTTGGTAAAATAACTAAAAACCTTATGGAGTAAGAAAACGTAATTTAAATATATGTTGATCCAAAAGAGTGATAAACATAGATATGAGCAATCAAAAATATGTCTAAAATCATCCGATCAAATAGGTGAGTATTGTCAACCAAATATATCAAAGTGCTGGTGCTCTAGTGACTTGAGTACAATAATGCAAAGTAATAAATATCATATCATAAAGTGCATGGATGAATGAAAATAAATAATTAAATAGATAATAAATAATAAATAAATCAGGTGGGAGAAAAGGAATAATCACCAAATCCTAGTGGTGAAACAAGTGCGGTGTGTCAAGTCCGGTGTGGATGGTCAAATAAAAAAATGTAACGATCCAATCCGATTGCTAGTGTCCAAAAATAATATAGTGTCCAAAGAAAATATCTGTCCTATTAGTGAAACCAACAAATACGTGCAAAGATCAAATCTTATCAATGGTGCACAAAAAACAGTGCTCAAAAACGGCAATAGATGACAGTGGGGTGATGGTATGCAAAAGACACTCTGTGTCCTCTTTGTGCAGCATGCGCTAGTGTAGGTAATGGCCCCTTACCTAGCGGTGCTAGGTCAACCGCATATGAGTTGTTTAACCCTAGGATCCTGGGTCTCTACTGTGTCTTTATATCCACGCTTGCCGACTCTGCGAGATCCTATTGGTAGCTGGGTGTATATGGCTATGGTCCTAGCTGGGGTCCTGGGACAGTGCGGGTCTTAGCTCCTCCTCCACATCTCAGATGTATATAAAATATATAGGACAAGGTACCCAATAGTGAAGTATGTTTTCAAAGGGGTCGCTTTATTTACATCAACATATAGAAAGAGTACTCACATTGAGCAGTAGGTATCACAGCCTTTATCCTACGAGCAGCGGGAAGAAGTCACGTGATCGGTGACGTCACGCGTAGGGACGGAATAGGCTTGTTTTTTACTGTTTCTACTGCTGTAAGCATTACGAGCTCGCTGCTCGTAGGATAAAGGCTGTGATACCTACTGCTCAATGTGAGTACTCTTTCTATATGTTGATGTAAATAAAGCGACCCCTTTGAAAACATACTTCACTATTGGGTACCTTGTCCTATATATTTTATATACATCTGAGATGTGGAGGAGGAGCTAAGACCCGCACTGTCCCAGGACCCCAGCTAGGACCATAGCCATATACACCCAGCTACCAATAGGATCTCGCAGAGTCGGCAAGCGTGGATATAAAGACACAGTAGAGACCCAGGATCCTAGGGTTAAACAACTCATATGCAGTTGACCTAGCACCGCTAGGTAAGGGGCCATTACCTACACTAGCGCATGCTGCACAAAGAGGACACAGAGTGTCTTTTGCATACCATCACCCCACTGTCATCTATTGCCGTTTTTGAGCACTGTTTTTTGTGCACCATTGATAAGATTTGATCTTTGCATGTATTTGTTGGTTTCACTAATAGGACAGATATTTTCTTTGGACACTATATTATTTTTGGACACTAGCAATCGGATTGGATCGTTACATTTTTTTATTTGACCATCCACACCGGACTTGACACACCGCACTTGTTTCACCACTAGGATTTGGTGATTATTCCTTTTCTCCCACCTGATTTATTTATTATTTATTATCTATTTAATTATTTATTTTCATTCATCCATGCACTTTATGATATGATATTTATTACTTTGCATTATTGTACTCAAGTCACTAGAGCACCAGCACTTTGATATATTTGGTTGACAATACTCACCTATTTGATCGGATGATTTTAGACATATTTTTGATTGCTCATATCTATGTTTATCACTCTTTTGGATCAACATATATTTAAATTACGTTTTCTTACTCCATAAGGTTTTTAGTTATTTTACCAACTTATGTGATTTTAACACTCTATTTTTATGCGATTTCTATATACGAATATTTATTCCATTTCGCTGATGCTTTTTCTTACATCATGAAGCTAGTAATAAGTGACCATTTATAGAGACTCTCTGGTTAGCGCAGCACCCCCCCCCTTGTTTTTTATCCAAGATTAAATACTTGGGGGTGGAGGTAACTAGGGACCTGGTAGACTATACACCCCTGAACATAACCCCTTTGTTTAACTTATTAAAAGGTAAAACACAGACGTGGTCCAGGTTGCCATTAGGGGTGATGGGGCGCATAAATTTAATTAAAATGATCATACTGCCCAAAATTCTCCATCTGATATGGCATGCCCCCCTATATATTCCCCTAAAAATCTTTAAACAGATGGAAGCTATCCTAACTTAGTTTGTCTGGGGTAATAGTAGACACAAGCTAGCTTGGCAGACCCCTAAAAACCCCACAGATATGGGGGGTGTATCTTTCCCGGACCTGCAGGACTATTATTTAGCCTCGCAGCTTTCCCGCATGTACCACTTCCACACGTCGGAAATGCAACGGTATAGATCTCTGGTTTGTGACAAACCGGGACACCCGGCGTATACACCCATTCAGGCTATACTTAGGGGGAAAAAAACACAAGGTCCCTCTACATGGTAAAACGCGGGCATGTTACTATATCATCAAAGGGTATGGGAAATATCTCTAAAGAAGCAGAATGTGGGGAAATTTCACTCCCACACCCCACTGTGGCTTAACAGTCATATGCCGGAACTGGAAACAGTTCCAAAGTCGATAGTTTGGGCTAGATGTGGAATATTGTATCTCCATCAGGTCTTGTCCACCTCCGGGCTCAAGCAGTTTGAGACCCTCAAGGAGAAGTTCTCCCTTCCACACCAATTAGCGTTTAAATACCTACAGCTCCACCACGCACTTAGAGCCCAGTTGCCCGACTTGAATGTAGAGATGAAGCCCCTCCCTGTGCTGAGTATAGTTATGGGAGATGACCCCTCCAAACTTATATCACACCTATATAATACAATAAGACAACGAGGTGCACCGGCTATTTCACACAAGGCCAAAACAGTATGGGAACAGGACATAGGACTTATAGATGACGCTGACTGGAACGAGATTTTAGAGGGAACCAAGACGGTGTCCCCCAAGCTATACTAAACTATATATAGTACACAAAGCCTATCTGACACCGGTGAGATTGGCAAAGTTCCAGCACTCGCCGGACCCGACGTGCCGCCTGTGCAGAGCTGACCCAGGCACGTTTTACCATCTCATATGGAGCTGCACACATGTTCAGACTTATTGGATGCAGGTTGTCCGTTTCCTCCATGATAATATGGGATCCCCTGTGGTGCTGGACCCTAAGTTATGTATTTTGGCGCTATTGCCAGATGTGGAGGTGGACAAATACCACACAATTTTCATTTTTGAAACATTATTCGTAGCACACAAAGTAATAGCGCAGAGATGGATGCAGAATATGCCCCCACACTACAGTTGTGGAAAAAAAGCAGTCAATGACACCCTGCCATTTAAGAAACTAATCTACACACACAGGGGATCCACGCAAAAATATTCAAAGATCTGGGACAGATGGTTGGAGGACGGGGAGACCTGTGTATAATGGTTCCAAACCCAGTGCAGCGTTCCCCTACACCAAAAACACTGTATATTTATATGTTGGACTGTACTGTTGCATAACTTATGACATATGTGAATATATGTGTATGCATGCCCTGTAATATTTCTGCATATTTTATTTCAATGGCACAATATGTATCTGACCTTCTGTGGCTATATGTACCCGATTGACTTGTAAAATGTGTGTTATATCAATAAAGTTGTTTTTTTCCAAGTAAAAAAAAAAAAAAAAAAAAAACTTACTTTTTAAGTTGTCTAAGGAGTGATGGCGATAGATTACCAAAGACATGGCTTGCTTCCTACAATGTGTTGAAAAGAATGGTGGATGGTTCACTTCCTGTTAAATTCTACCCAGAATTCCCTGCTTGCTGACAACTTCCTCAATTACACATACAAATAAACAGATAAACAGAACTGCAGCAATACCAAAAAGTAACGCTAGATGGAGCCTGCACACCACATATGATTGTCTTAAGTAAATTACACATTTTGCATGTAAATTTAACAACACGGGTACAAATAACCAGTATGAAATATCTGGTGGACAGAACACGCTCAACATGGGGCTTACAAAAAAATGAAAAGCATAAGTATTGTTCGACCAAACCCATCCACCGTATGCCAATTTTTTCATCGGCCATGTCCAGGTCCCAAAACGAAATTATAATGCGCTTCCTGCATTTCAGTGACAACTCACAGTGCCCCCCCGAAATCGCCCAAACTTTGACAAACTATATAAAATTCGCCCCCTAATTAATTTTTTTTCCAAGTAGTTTGCCGAAATTTATGTCCCTGACAAAAACATATCTGTGGACGAATCCCTGGGGCATTTCACAGGCCGGCTGGGAATCAAGCAATGTATCCCCAGTAAGAGGGCGAGGTACGGCTTGAAGCTCAACAAGCTCTGTGAAAGCGCCACCGGATATGTGCACTCATTCTGCGTGTACGAAGGCAAAGATTCCCCCCCGAAGGCAGCACATCAGGATCCGAATCAGAGGAGGAAGCAGTCCTTCCAAGAAGATGACAGTCTGAACACCAGGCGGCTATCAGCAGTGTCAATGGCGGTAGACCCCTGGAGGAGGGGCCCAGTAAAAGCGCTGCTAGACCCCAGGAGGAAAGGCCCAGTACAAGTGCATGCCAAAGAATTAGGGCCCAAACTTAGCTTCCAGATGCCTTGGCAAACCCATTGTGGCTGCCTTCTACCACAGGGTCAGCCACGATCCCCCCTTTTACAGCACAGCCAGGTGTGCAGGTCAACACTGCAGGTTTTTCCCAAATGGATTTTTAAAATGTATTTTTCCCTGACGAATTGGTTCAAGGCATCGTGGACCAAACCAATCTCTTTGCCCAACAATTCATTGCAACCAACCCCAGCTCCAGCTATGCCCACCCTTTTGAATGGAGACCCCTAACAGTGGTGGAGCTTAAATTGTTTTTAGGCCTAACGCTCTGTTCTGTCTCTGGGACAGCTAGCTAAACCTTTTTATCCCAATAACTGTAGATACCATATTTCTTTGATCTCAGTTTTATTAGAACAAGCCAGGTGAAACTACAAATAACAGAAATAGACTTCAATAAGTACAATATTGAATACCATACAGCATACATTGCAGAAACAACAATGTACAATACAAGATGTGATATTAAAAACATACTTTTTAAAGCGGGGGTCCACCTACACCGCCAAAAAAAATAAATATTAAAAGCCAGCAGCTACAAATACTGCAGCTGCTGACTTTTAATACATGGCCACTTACCTGTCCCAGGGTCCAGTGATGTCGGCAGGCGACGCCGAGAACCCGCTCAGTTCTCGGCAGCTGCCGCCGCCAACCTAGGTGAGGGAGTCAGGAAGTGAAGCGTTGTGGCTTCACTTCCCGGATCCCTACTGCGCATGCGTGAGTTGCACTGCGCGTCCCAAGTGGTCCCCGCTCTCTCCTGGGAGCTGTGTGTTTCCCAGGAGACAGCGCGGTGGGGACGGGAAGAGGCATAGATTCCCATGGGAGTCTATGCCGGAAGTGGGTGCAAATACCTGTCTTAGACAGGTATCTGCACCCCCCTCCCCCCTGAAAGGTGCCAAATGTGACACCGGAGGGGGGGAGGGTTCCGAAAAGCGGAAGTTCCATTTTTGTGTGGAACTCCGCTTTAAGTTCTCTAAGGAGTGATGGCGATAGATTGCGAAAGACATGACTTGCTTCCTGCAATGCGTTGAAAAGAATGGTGGATGGTTCACTTCCTGTTTGATATTCTACCCAGAAATCCCTGCTTGCTGACAACTTCCTCAATTACACATACAAATAAACAGATAAACAGAACTGCAGCAATACCAAAAAGGAACGCTAGATGTAGCCTGCACAACACATATGATTATCTTAAGTAAATTACATATTTTGCATGTAAATTTAACAACACAGGTACAAATAACCAGTATAAAACATCTGGTGGACAAAACACTCCCCGGCTGACATCAAGTGATGTCGCTAACAGAGTCCTCAGTAGAGAGCAACAGAATAAGTTCAGTCACTGGTCTCAAGAATACTTTAACCTCATTCTGTTGAAAGATCTTGACCTCGACCTTACGGACAAGATTATCCATGCTTGGCAGTACTTTGGCGATCAAACCTGAAAGCCACATATTCCTTAGTACCTGGCAATATTTCATGAGCACAACATCACAAGGTTTAAGATTAGGCTTTTCAGTGTGCCACTTTCTCCTTACTTGTAGAGTAGATATATATTGTTCCCTCCACCGGTTCCAGAAGGTATTGGCAAGGGTTTGTACTTGTCTCCATTGATGTTTGTAAAGGTCCTTCTCACAAAACTCTCCAGCTGGAGCACTAGCCTTTTGCGTGAGTAACATGGCAGGTGTGAGGACCATTGGATCTTCAGACTCACTTGAAATGGATGTCAAAGGTCTGGCGTTAATGATAGCTGTAACCTCTGCCATAAATGTCACTAAACATTTGTGAGTAAGCCTTGCAGTTCCTACTTGTAGGAAAATAGAGTCAAGGATTCTGTGGGCTATGCCTATCATCCTCTCCCAAACACCTCCCATGTGAGAAGAGTGAGGTGGGTTGAAGATCCATGTGCAGTCTTGTTCACTCAAGTATCTTTCTACTCTGAGAATGTCCAAGTTAGAAGGAACTTGAAGTTCTTTTACTGCTCCCACAAAGTTAGACCCTCTATCAGAGCGAATGAGTTTCACTGGGCCTCTGATTGCAATTAGTTCAGCTAGCTCTGTGGCTAATACTGCAGCACAAAGTTCCAGCCTGGGTATGGTGTGTTCAGGAAGTGGTGCAAGTTTTGCTTTCCCTATTATGAACCCTATGTGGCATTGTCCTTTAGTGTCTGTGGTTTTCAGGTCAGCTACAGCAGCAATTGCTTTAACAGAAGCATCCGAAAAACACACAAAGTCTTTGCATCTGAATGTCAGAAGATGACAGAGGAGCATATGGTCATGGAATTTACAAGTTGGATAGAGCTGTTAGTGACTTCTTCCACTCTACCCATAGGTTCTTCCTGTCAGTGGGGAGAGGGTGGTCCCAATCTAGCAACTCACAGGTTAAGTCTCTCGGTAGTGCTTTACCCTGGATGGTGACAGGTGCTGCAAAGCCTAAGGGATCATACAGCCTGTTTATGGTAGGTGGGACACCTTTACGGGTAAAGGGTCTTTCTTCTTTGTTTACTTGCAAAGTAAATGTGTCAGATCTTAAGTCCCAAAGCAAACCAAGACTGCGTTGCATGGGAAGTGAGTCTGTGCCTAGATCTAAGTCCTTAACTCGTTAGAATGATCTTGGATGGGAAAGGCTTCTAAAACTTTTCTACTGTTGGAAGCAATCTTGTGAAGTTGGAACACGCAAGCATTGCCTGAGTTCTTTTGAGGAGACTGATTGCGGCTTCATTTGTGGGTAGTGATTTCAAGAAATCGTCTACATAGAAATCCTTTGGTGCAGACAAGACAGAGAAAATAAATCACCGCTCAGGAGAACTTGCTTTCAGGTGTGTATTAGTGAATCCTTCAGAGGAGAGGAGTCCCAGGTGCTGGCTAAATGCAAATTGAAGCAGGATTTGAAACAGGAAAATCTGGATGCCGCACACCGGATAAAGTTGAAAACATCTTCTTTATTGTAAAACTTGGATCATAAAAAACAGGACAATCAGGCGGGTGGTACAGACACAGCTGACGCGTTTCGCGCTCTAGTTCGAGCGCTTACTCATAGCTGACAAATATTGGGATGACTGTCTTATATATCTTAATAAGAGATACCACATGACTTCATGGTCACTCATCTAATGGATATCAGCTGAAAGCTGATTGTGCAAAGTCTCGGCATCTGCTATCAAAGACATGTGCTACCCAATAAGAAAAAAACTCTTATGGATATGACTTTTAAAACAACAAAGAATACATAGGAAAATACACATACACACATATATATGTATGTGTTTGAATATGTGAGTGAAGTGAGATAAACACACAATATGTATGAACAAAGGGGGAGTGTGATGCAACTTAATTGTGTTAAAACAAAATGCAAAAAAGCACAGCAACAAATGAGTGAAAAATTAGTGAGTGGAAAAAACTGTATATATGTAAAAAAGGTGTAAAAGTGTGTGGACCTGAATTTATATGTAAAACGCATGACTACAGCAGTGTATGTGCACTACTAGTAAAAAAAATATAATAAATACATAAATAAGTAAAAATGAAAATAAATAAATATGTGCATTAATAATTGATAGTGAAAATTGAATATGTGCACCAATAGGTAATGCAATGTAGCCATATGCATTAAAAGAGGAAAATAATGAAAAAATATTAATAATAATAAAAAAGTGAAGATGAAAATAGAATAGGATATAGTGAAAGAAATTAATTAGATTAAATATGAAAGATAAAATCCAACTTGTAATTGTATATGTATACGAGCCGTTTAAATGTCAAAGTATGGGATGCATAATGCAATAAATAGCTAAATTATTTGGTCAAACCAGTGTATATACATGAACGTGGTTTTGACTCACAGTTTCTGTACATTTTTAATGTGAATTACTAGATGGTCAGCTGTTTAGTGGTCCGGCATCTGCTGACATGTATTGCTAAATATAATCTTTTACATGAGACACAATTAACACAACATTCAGCATATTGTTATTTGTTGTGGCTCAATATTTACTCCCTTTTTTTGCAACATTTTTACCTTCTATAGCCAGCTTACATACCACATACACAACTGCCGTTCCTATTGAAACTTTGTATCACACTGCTATACTCACTGATACATTTCTATTTAAACATCCATGCCCACTCTTTATTCTTAATTCTGTCCCTATTTGCTGAACAGCTTGATGCGCTCCCAGTCCACAGAGACATCGTTCACTCACATATTCAAACACATACATATATATATGTGTATGTGTATTTTCCTATGTATTCTTTGTTGTTTTAAAAAGTCATATCCATAAGAGTTTTTTTCTTATTGGGTAGCACATGTCTTTGATAGCAGATGCCGAGACTTTGCACAATCAGCTTTCAGCTGATATCCATTAGATGGGTGACCATGAAGTCATGTGGTATCTCTTATTAAGATATATAAGACAGTCATCCCAATATTTGTCAGCTATGAGTAAGCGCTCGAACTAGAGCGCGAAACGCGTCAGCTGTGTCTGTACCACCCGCCTGATTGTCCTGTTTTTTATGATCCAAGTTTTACAATAAAGAAGATGTTTTCAACTTTATCCGGTGTGCGGCATCCAGATTTTCCTGTTTCAAACCCTGCTACATAGAAATCCTTGTCCACAAACTGTCTGACATCTGACCCATACTCTAACTCTCCCACTCTAGCAGAGTGTCTGAGGTCATATATAGCAACTGCAGGGGAAGGACTGTTGCCAAATATGTGCACCCTCATGCAGTATTCTGTGATGTCTCCAGAGGTGTTGTTGTCCCTGAACCAGAGAAACCTGAGAAAGTTTGGGGTGTTCTTCTTTAACAAGAAAGCAATAGAACATTTGTTGTATGTCTGCCATGAATGAGACTGAATCTTTGCGAAAGCGGAGAAGTACTCCTAATAGTCTGTTGTTCAGGTCAGGGCCAGAGAGGAGGACATCATTTAGAGAGACACCCTCATGATTGGCGCTAGAATCAAACACCACTCTAATCTGCCCTGGCTTCTTAGGGTGATAGACCCCAAATATGGGTAAGTACCAGCATTCCTCCGAGTCTTTGAGGTTTGGGGCTATCTCAGCATGACCATTCTGGAATATTTTCTCCATGAAGGAAAAGAAATGTTCTTTCATCTCTGATTTCCTTTGAAGATTGTGTCTTAGGGAAGTGAGACGTTTATATGCTAGTTCTCTATTGTTAGGTAAACGTCATCTTTGTGGTCATCTTTTGCTACCTGGTTATCTTCCTTTGTTCTCTGGAACACTGTGCTTCCTAAGTCGCTTTGGTCGTTGTCATAGGTATTGCTGTCACAGAGGGGACGTAGGAAGGGACGAGGTACAGGGTTGTTGTGTGGGAGCTCCTTTTTGAGGATGTGATTTTGACAGGGTTGGAAAAGAGTAGGACAACCATTCTCGAGGATACTAGTGAGCAGGTTATTAACAGATGCCGGTTTGTGTGCACCTCCCAGGCAAACATCACCTATAATGACCCACCCGAGATCCAGTTTTTGGACATATGGGGCATTCTTAGGACCGTTGATCAGTTTTCTTACTTTGTGGACTTGCAAGATAACCCTCCCTAGGAGTAAGATTATCTGAGCCTGATCATCTAGGTTTGGTATGAGATGTGCTATGTGATTCAAGTGAGTCTGGTGAGCTGCTGCATCTGGTGTGGGAATCTCTGATCTGTTGTCTGGCATCTGGTTGCACTCTGTTATGGTCAGTAAGGGTAGGCATGTCTTACCATCCATAGATTCAATTTGTAGGCCGTCAGCTCTTCTCCCCGCCATTTCCACTGTACCTGCACAAGTCTTAAGGGAGTAAGGACTGCTGGGGCCTTCAAGGTTTAGAATGTCAAAAAACATAGATCTAGCTAGTGACCTGTTACTCTGATCATCGAAGATGACATAGAGCTTGATTGCTTTGTCTCTGCGTCTTTTTGGATAAACTCTCACGAGACAGATTTTAGAGCAGGATCTGCCACCTGTACTTCCTTTGCAAATTTCAGTACACTGTGAAGTGATTGCTATGGCGTCTGTACTAGAGTCTTTGGTCTCCCCGCCTTGCTCCTTGTCCCTATGAACAGGTGGGAAAGTTCTTGGAGTAGGCCTTGGGTGTAGAGCTGTGCTGTGCTCTGTGCTGTCACATTCTGTACATTTGACACTGACCTTAAAGTCCTTGGCAAAATGTGTGGACGAAGAGCAGCACTTGTAACAGATGTTGTTCTCTTGAGGAAAGCTTTGCGATCCTGGATGGTCTTTGTCCTGAAGGCTCTGCATTCCAGAAGAGGATGTGACATCTTATGTAGAGGGCAGAACTTAGTAGGGTCGCTGTCTTGATCCTCTGGCTGAGACTCTGCAAATCTGGTAAAGGTCTCTTCTTTAGGTGCGCTGGGTTCAAACTTACGTAGAGTAGGCAGTTTGTACCGGCTCGTTGCATACACCTTTGGAGTGAAGACTGGTGTTTGATGCTTGTATGAAGGCTGGGTACCTTGTGGAGTAGAAGGTTTGGTTGGAACTGGAAAGTTTGGAACTCTGTCAGATTTTTCTTGCTTGTAGCACTGGGGTCTCAGGTCGTCTTGTTGCTGCTTTATTTGATGTGACTCACTGATGTCATGTTAATTTCTTGTTGTGTGATGCTGCTTGGGTCACAGTGCTGGTAGACATAATCTGACGTGCGTTGCGAAGAATCTTGTTGGTCCTCTTCTAGACCCGGTATGCTGCTGCCTAGTCTTGGTTCATCGTAGACGGCTGCTTCTAAAGCTTCTGCTGTTGCAATGGCGGTGGCAGTGTCTCTTTCTACTGCCAGCTTCTCCATGTTAGCTTCTAAGATAGCTTGCTGCAATTTCAGAGATGATTCCTGCTGGGCTAGCTCTTCTTCCAGGCGTATTCTTTCCATCTCTCTCTCTTGTTCCATGCGTACTCTTTCTTGCTCCAAGCGTACTCTTTCCTTCTCTCTCTTGCTCCTGTCTCACCTTTTCTGCATCAAGGCGGGCCTTTTCTTTTTTCATCTGTGACTCTTGGTCTGCGAATGCAGCCCTGGCTTTTGCTGCTTTGGCTTTTGAACGGGCGATAGCTGCTGCATTTGCGACAGATGACTTAGATAAGCTTGCTCGTGAACGTGTTTTGCAAGAAGATGTCCCACTGTGAGACATGGCTGCGGGGAAGAAGCTGTCTTGCTGTATAGAGTCCCTTCTAGTGTCGTTGCTGCTTGACAAAGCGCATCTCTGTGTAGTGTGGCTGCTTGCTTCGCCTGCCGCAGGCCTGTATCTTTAAGGCTTCTGACTGTGTGCATACTTCGTAGCCCCGGGCTGTACAGACTTCCGAAGTCGGCTTATCTTCCCTTCAGAGGTCAGCTTAAAAATGTCACTGTTCTGTCTCTGGGACAGCTAGCTAAACCTTTTTATTCCAATAACTGTAGATACCATATTTCTTTGATCTCAGTTTTATTAGAACAAGCCAGGTGAAACTACAAATAACAGAAATAGACTTCAATAAGTACAATATTGCATACAATACAGCATACATTGCAGAAACAACGATGTACAATACAAGATGTGATAGTAAAAACTTACTTTTTAAGTTGTCTAAGGAGTGATGGCGATAGATTGCAAAAGACATGACTTGCTTCCTGCAATGTGTTGAAAAGAATGGTGGATGGTTCACTTCCTGTTAAGATTCTACCCAGAATTAAAGCGGGGGTCCACCTATCTATCGTTTTTTTTTTTTGGAGTTCATTCACAAACTTTTCTTCTCATGATTATCTACTCACATGTTCTGTGTAATAAGTCCGCCTGTGTCCGATTTCATTGTAAAGAATAACTTATAAAATTCACTGAAGGCGGTTTCCATCTTCATTGTGGGCATTTGAAGCCCACAAGCATGTATTTCCTGGATGCGGTGAATGCTGTGCTCCCAGCATTCACCGAGATGTTGTGATGAAGCTGTTGCACAATGCATGCTGGGAAGCCTGAGACTAGCTCCCAGGGGACTGTGGGAGGTCTGGGAGAGGCTAGAAACACGCCTACTCCCATGGGAGGAAAACCAGGAAGTGCTAAGAAGATTAGAAAAAAAAAAGGTAATTACGACGATTTAATTTTTTTTACACAGCATGTCAGCATCTAGGCAAGGAAGAGAATGCATAGAGATAATGTTCAAAATTTAGGTGGAACCCCGCTTTAACAGATAAATAGAACTGCAGCAATACCAAAAAGGAATGCTAGATGGAGCCTTAACACCACATATGATTGTCTTAAGTAAACTACACATTTTGCATGTAAATTTAACAACACGGGTACAAATAACACGTATAAAACATCTGGTGGACAGAACACGCTCAACATGGGGCTTACAAAAAAATGAAATGCATAAGTATTGGTCGACCAAACCCATTCACCATATGCCAATTTTTTCATCGGCCATGTCCAGGTCCCTATACGAAATTATAATGCGCTTCCTGCATTTCAGTGACAACTCACAGTGTCCCCCCCGAAATCGCCCAAACTTTGACAAACTATAAAAATTCGCCCCCTAATTAATTTTTTTCTAAGAAGTTTGTCAAACTTTATGTCCCTGACGAAAACATATCTGTGGACGAATCCCTGGTGCATTTCACAGGCCGGCTGGGAATCAAGCAATATATCCCCAGTAAGAGGCCGAGGTACAGCTTGAAGCTCAACAAGCTCTGTGAAAGCGCCACCGGTTATGTGCACTCATTCTGCGTGTACGAAGGCAAAGATTCTCAGATCCAGCCCCCTGAGTGTCCATCATACATGGGACTAAGTGGAAAAATTGTTTGGGAGTTGGCATTCCCACTCCTCCAAAAGGGGTATCATATTTACATGGACAACTATTACACCAAATTGCCCCTTCTCTGACACCTATATTTAAAAAAAACTTTGGCCTGTGGTACAACAAGGAAAAACCAAAAAGGGCTTCCCACAGCGTCTTGTCACCACAACCATTCAAAGGGGGGAATCGACAAGCTTGAGGAACAAGGAAGTGTTGGCTGTGAAGTGGAGGGATAGGAAAGCAGCCCTATCTTTCAACAAGAAAATCCCTCTTCTGGTACAAAAAAGTCGCAATTTACTTTTTTCATTTAGTACTTTTAAATTTTTCATCATCTACCAAAAATCAATGGAAACACCCACCACCTTCATATAGTTTATTAAAGACATTGTCACTGCCCTGATCTATCAGCAAGTACCCCCCCCCAGAAAGCATTCGCTCCGATTGTGTCAGCAGACTACATGAGTGATGTAAACTGAAAGGTAACCAGGAGAGTCCGCCTAAACCTGCACTACCACCTCCGCGCTAGATGAAATAGAGAGCACAAAATAGAGCTGCCACTTAAATATCAAATCATATATAAACAGAATCCACCCTCCAATGGTGCAGATGGATAGCGGCGCTAACTATAACAATGATGGAAAAAATAAATAAATAAATAAATAAATTGCTTAAAACCCCACCGTTCTTAGTACCTTGGGGTGAGTTAGAGATGTGCTGAATCTCAAAGGTAATGCATCATAACTTAGCACTCACTCTTATAACACATATAGTATTAATGATTCGCCCTTTTTTAACAAATGAAACCACCAAGCTCCTCATTCACTCCCTTGTTATCTCTCGCCTTGACTATTGCAACTCCCTTCTCATTGGCCTACTGCTCCATAGGCTATCCCCTCTTCAGTCTATCATGAATGCTGCTGCCAGACTTATCCACCTTACCAATCGCTCAGTGTCTGCCAACCCTCTACTTCAATCCCTACACTGGCTCCCAATCACCCAGCGAATTAAATTCAAAATTCTAACCACAACATACAAAGCCATTCACAACTCTGCCCCAAGCTACATCACTAATCTTGTCTCCAAATATCACCCAAATCGACCTCTCCGCTCTTCTCAAGACCTCCTGCTTTCAAGCTCTCTCATCTCCTCCTCCCATGCTCGTCTCCAGGATTTCTCCAGAGCCTCTCCCATCCTCTGGAACTCGCTACCTCCATCTATCCGGCTATCCCCTACTCTTGCTACCTTCAGGCAATCCCTGAAAACTCATCTCTTCAGGAAAGCCTATCACGTCTCCAACTAATCTCCTACCACTTCCACCAGCTCATTCCCCACAGTCACAACCTTTTGTACCACCTGCCCCACCCTATTAGATTGTAAGCTCTTCTGAGCAGGGCCCTCTTACTCCTATTGTATTGTATTGTATTATAACTGTATTGTCTCCCTTTTATATTGTAAAGCGTTGCGTAAACTGTTGGCGCTATATAAATCCTGAATAATAATAATAATAATAATCTGCACAATTGGAGCGTGGATTCTGTTTATATAAGACTACATGAGTGCCATTTCCCGGACCATATTCCACCAACAGGATCAGAAGACGACGCCAAAAAAAAGTTGGGTGTGCACCAAAAGAGGAATTAGGAAAGATACCAGCTTCCATTCTCCCGACTGTCCCTCCCAACCTGACCTTTGCATCGGAGAATGTTTCAAGCGATATCACACTCTGGAAAACTATTAGCCCATATTTCTAATACTGCCATTTCCTCGTTTTCAATTTCCTGAATATGTCCCTGCCTCAACAAACCATATCATTGTCTTCCATGTTAACTGACCCTGGCCTGTTTCTCGACTATGCCTCTGCCTACCGTCTGCATTGTTTATCTGCCATGTTTCTGCCTTTCACGTGAACTGACCCTGGACTGTATCGACTATGCCTCTGCCTACCATCTATTTCTGCCTTTTACCTGCACTGACCTCGGCCTGTTGACCACGTTTTTGCCTGCCCCTTGGATTAATCTTTCACCCTGCTACACAGGGGTCTCACATATGCAAGAGACTCCAGAATAGTTTTCTATGTTCAGAAAATCAGTTTTTGGTTTTCTGTGTTCCCAGAACAGGGTCTGGTTGCCCAGAAGCTTCAAAGCGATTTGGGTGGGAGAAGCCTCTACCCCTGTCCCCATTCTTTCCTGACTGATGCCCTAAGCTTGATGGTACTGCCTGCTCCCTGGACAAATACTCTGGCTGTGCTGACCATACCTCTGCCTGCTGCATGTACTAACTATGGACAGTATTCCTGCCTGCTGCATGGATAATCCTTTGATCCTTTTGCTGCTGCTGACCACATCCCTGCCTGCTATCTGGACCAATACTTTGGCTGTTCTGACAACATCACTACCTGTACTGACTATTCCTGCCTGCTGCCTGGACCGATGCTCTCCTCTGTGGACCACTGCACTACTAAAACTGCAGGTAATCTTTTCTTTACCCTTTGCTCAGCAGAATGTATTTTGGTTTGTAATTGGTATGTACAGTACATGCTATGTGTTAGAAATATGAAGGGCCTTCAACAATGTGATAGGTTGGCAGGAATTTCTGTGTGTAATGTATGCTCCTAGAACACCTGACAGTGCTACTTGGATGTTGGGCCTCTGTATGTGGCCAGGCTATGTAAAAGTCTCACACATGTGTTATCACCATACTCAGGAGGAGTATCAGAATGTATTTTGGGGTGTCCTTTTTGCTATGTACATTCTGTGTGTTGGACATATCTTATAAATGGACAACTTTGTGTAAAATAAAAATGCGTTTTCATTTTTTTCCCACATTTTCAAAAACTTCTGTAAAAAAGATGAACCATTCAAAAGACTCATTATGCCTCATAGCTTATATGTTGGGGTGTTAACGTTCCAAAATTGGGTAATTTTGTGGGCGTTTCCATTGTCCTGGTGCTCCAGGGTCTTCAAAACTGTAATAGGGGGTTGAGAAATGAGATGTGTAATTTATGCATGTAGAACACCTGACAGTGCTACTTCAATGTTGGGCTTCTGTATGTGGCCAGGCTGTGTAAAAGTCTCACACATGTGGTATCGCCATACTCGGGAGCAGTGGCAGAATGTATTTTGGGGTGTCAGTTTTGCTATGTACATGCTATATGTTGGAAATATCTTATAAATGGACAACTTTGTATAACAAAAATGCGTTTTCATTTTTTCCCCACATATTCCAAAAACTTCTGGGAAAAAAATGAACCGTTCAAAAGACTCATTATGCCTCATAGATTATATGTTGGGGTGTTAGCTTTCCAAAATGGGGTCATTTTGTGGCCGTTTCCATTGACCTGGTGCTCCAGGGCCTTCAAAAGTAGGTTGTCATCAAATGAGATGAACAATTTATGCTCGTGGAACGCCTGACGGTGCTAGTTGGATATTAGACCTCTGTATGTGGCCAGGATGTGTAAAAAGTCTCACACAAGTGGTATCACTATACTCAGGAGGAGTAGCAGAATGTATTTTGGGGTGTCATTGCAAGTATGCATGTGCTGTGTGAGAGAACAAAATTTGTTATTATGACAATTTTGTGCAAAAAAAAAAAAAATTTCCCAAGAATTGTGGGAAAAAATTACAACTTCAAAAAACTCACCATGCCTCTTACTAAATACCTTGGAGTGTCTGCTTTCCAAAAAGGGGTAATTTGGGGGTATTTGTACTTTCCTGGCTTGTTAGGGCCTCAAGAAATGAGATAAGCCTTCAGTACATCAGGTGTGATCAGATGTGATCATTTTTCAGAGATTTGCACCATAGCTTGTAGACTATATAACTTTCACAGAGACCAAATAATATACACTAATTTGGGTTATTTTTACTAAGGATATGTAGCAGTATACATTTTGGCCCAAATTTATGAAGAAAAATTACTTATTTGCAAAATCTTACAATAAAAACTAAAAAAAGTGTTTTTTTTTTCAAAATTTCTCTTTTTTCGCTTATATTGCAAAAAATAAAAAAACCAACAGTGATTAAATACCACCAAAAGAAAGCTCTGTTTGTGAGAAAAAAATGATAAAAATTTGATTTGGGTACAGTGTAGCATGACTGAGTAATTTTCATTCAAAGTGTGAGAGCGCTGAAAACTAAAAATTGGTCTGGGAAGGAAGGGTATTGAAGTGGTTAAGAGAGGCAGGGGTTAAAATCTCTTTACAGAAAGCCCAATGGTGTTGATCCAAAGTGAATTTCTTGGGACATGAGGTTACTTCTGAAGGCCTAAATCCCCAAAATAAAAAAGTCAAAAACACCTACCGAACGGAGATCTGAGCGGACATGTCCGGGGTGAGCTCCTGCCTTCTGGAGCACACTTGGCTCTTCACTTCCCCAGTGGGCTTGATTGGCTCCCTCCAGGGATCCAGGGGTCCCCCAGATTGTCAGGGCCACCTGCGACCATTAGAGCGGTGATCGCGGAGCTCCGGCCGTCTGAAAGACAGACTGTGGCTTCGGCCTAACACGCGGCCATCTTACTTCACCTGGATAATGTGACAGCGCTGCCTCCAGGCTTTCCCAACTTCCCTGTGACCGGCTCTCCTACCGCACGGACTCCGGAAACATCCAGCCTGCCATCCGTGGCCCGCAATCCTCCCTGTGACACTCCGGAATGCCAGCCTGAGGGACCTGGTAAGTGAAGGCGGCCATCTTGCTACACCCAGGTGGCCTTCCAGTCCCTTCTGGGCCCGATCCAAGCCCCATCCATCCTTAGCATGTGTTGAAAATGATTACTTTTCCCCAAATGATGTTATTTCATGGATTGATAACTCCCCTGTGAAGGAGAGAGGGCGGTCTTGATCAGGGATATTTGCCCATACAGGCCGCCACCCTCCCTTACAGAGGACCCGATGTGTGTTCTACTGTTTAAATATCTTATTACACTGATGTGCCTCAATTAAGCTATATATTCCTGTTATGCTACTAGGCTCACGGCTCAGACTCTCCACCTTGACCTCCCACCCTCAATAGGCTTTGCACGAACTGTGCCTAAATACGTGATTTTGCACGTGGTGTCCCATTTTCGTGGACCCCTTAGAGTTTGAGAAGTTCCTTATTTAGGTGTCCTCTTACCTACTTTTTGTCCTAGTATATCTCTTCCATCTTACAAGTTCCTCCTTCCCCATGGCTCTTCCTCTCTCTGCTGTCTATAGTCTGATTTTCTTTTCCTCATTCCACTATTTCATTCCACAAAACGCTTCCAATTGAGCTGATAGACCAGCTCTCGGACCCTCAGGGAAGGTATGTGTTCGTTAAGCTCACCTTATGGGGTACGAAATTCACTATCGCCAACCTTTACCTACCAAATACTAACCAAATATCGTCTGCTCTGTGGTACATGAGGATCTCGTCAGAATTCGGAGAAGGTAAACTAATCTTAGGCGGGGATTTTAATGCCCCCCTGGATCCACTCCTAGACTCATCAACCTCTCGATCAGCCATCTCCTTTACCAAACTGAGGGCATTCAAGCGGGCTATCTACGACCTCCGTATAATCGACATTTGGTTGGTTCTGTTTCCAAAGAATCACAACTATACTCACTTCTCACAGGTCCATCACTCCTATAGTCGTATCGACTATTTTCTTATTAATCATAGCTGTTTAGATTGGGCACCTGAATGCGAGATAAATGAGTGGTCAGACCAGACCACTGAGTCTATCTATCGCTCCCTTCCACTTCGATGAGGGAATGGACGTGGAGGCTGAATGATTCACTTCTCACGAACCCTGACTGCTCCCACAAGGTTTCGGAAACCATTACTAGTTTCCTAACAGATCATGCCACAGACACTACCCCACTACCCTTACAGTGGGAAGCGCTTAAAGCTGTCCTGCGAGGAATCTTTATTCAGATGGGGTCCCGCTTGAAGAAGGCACGATCAGCCACAATAACATCAGCAATGCAAAAACTTTGAGAGCTTGAGGTCCAACATAAATGAGCCCCAACAGTGGTGACTCTTACAGAGGTCTCCATGGCTCGATCCCAACTCAAAGAATTGTATGAGGCCTCAGCTCGGAGCTATGCAGACAGACTTGCCCTACATCAGTACCGATTCCAAGATAAATGCGGTAGATCATTGGCTCACTCCCTCCACCCAAATACATCTTCCACATTTATACCCCATATTCGGGCCCCATCTGGGGATATGAGCAGTGAGCCCTCTAAGATATCACAAACATTACGAGATTTCTACCGAACACTTTATAATCTATCACCTGGTGTCTCTTCTAGCCCCACCCTTACCCCTGAGACTGATAGACAATCTTATATTGAGGAAATGGCGCTCCCTACATTGGATGGTGACACTGTAGAAAAGCTGGAACAGGTAATTACAGCAGAGGAGGTCGTAGGAGCGATAGCGGCCACCCCATCCAGTAAAACCCGGGTCCCGATGGTTTCACTCCAAAATTCTACAAAATATTTGCTCCCCTACTGATCCCCTTCTTAACTATGGTGTTCAATCCCTTATTGGAAGGCTCAGCGTTTCCTACACAAACGTTAGAAGCCCACATTGCCATTATCCCAAAACCAGATAAGGACCCAACTTTGTGCGCTAATTATAGGCCCATATTGGAGTAGACTTAAAAATATACACCAAAATACTTGCCAATAGATTGCAGCCGCTGCTCCCCCGCCTCATACACCTGGATCAGGTGGGTTTTGTAAGTGGTCGAGAAGCAAGGGACAACACTTTGAAAATTCTACTTCTTACTGACTATGCTCGCAACCATGATGTCCCTCTATGCCTTTTGACAGTCAATGCTGAAAAAGCATTTGACCGGGTTGACTGGCAATTCCTCCAGATGTCTCTGGCGCAGATAGGTCTGGGCCCCAATATGTTATCTCGAATTATGTCCCTATACTCCTCTCCCTCAGCTAGAATTCGGGTGAATGGCTCATTGTCCCCTACATTCTCCATCCACAATGTGACACGACAAGGCTGTCCTTTATCTCCCCTTCTCTATGTCCTCGTCATGGAACACCGGACAGTTGCCTTGCGCAATAACCCCAACCTCTCAGGCGTGTCGGTAGGCCCCACTCATTCTAAACTGGCTCTCTTTGCAGGTGCCCCTTGGTGATCCCACCCGACAAACTATACAAGTATGGACCCGCATGAATTTCTCCAAGAACCTATCTCCACTAAAAGGACCCATGACGCCACTGTTTGGGACTCCGGCTTTTCCACCGGCCATACAGGGGGTGAGTTTTGGACTTTGGTGTAAAGAGGAACACAGACGACTTGCCCAAGTCCTACGCTCAGACTCCTCTCTGACTACAGACGTTTCCTCCAGCACATCTCCTCATACTTTGATGCATCGGCTGCAGAGGCAACAAGTGATATCCTACATTCGTACCTTCCCATCCCTAGCTGATATACTTTCTGACTTAACAGACTTTAGAGAACATGCTGCTTCAGACCGACCCCCCCACGCATGTGGTCTTCCAACTATACTCTCTCATACATATGGTTTCTAATCCTGACCTCCCCCCATACACACAGGCCTGGAAGGAAGACTTGGGTCACTCCATTTCACCTGTTGACGGGCAAAAGTGCTTCATTCTGACTCACAAAATATCCTTAGCCTCCAAACCTCAAGAAAAAGGGTTCAAGTTGTTGACCCGTTGGTACAGATGCCCCTCGACTTTGCACTGGATAAACCCAGCGCTCCCGGATACCTGCTGACGTTGATTGTCATCCAAGGGAACATTACTCCCCATTTGGTGGGAATGCCCCCCTGTGCGGAGGTTCTGGCAAAAGATACTCAACCTGTACTGCAGACTCATGGCGACATAAATCACACCCTCTCCTGAGGTAGCTCTGCTATCTCTGCTCTGCTATCTATGCTCCCTGGACCGCTTAAATCGGTCAAAAAAGACGTTCTGTGCCAATTTCTGGCAGCAGCTAGAACGGTTCTGAACAGACACTGGAAGTTGACAGTGGAGTGGGTAATTGAGATGGATCGAATCAATAGCTTAGAACGCATGTTGTCACAGGAAATGGGTAAAGAGGAGCAATTCTCCAAGACCTGGACCTCGTGGTGTCACGGACAAATACTCACCGAGGCCGAGATGCCAAACCCCCGAAATGGGTACAGAGGGCTGGAGGCACGCGGAGGCACGGGCTTCCGGTAGGGTGGTTGGTACCAAAGGCTGGAAGCGGGTGTCTTGGGATCCGCAGGATACGGAGCTGAGAACACAAGCAGAGGTTAGAGAACAACAGGTGGTAATCAGGGTATCACAAGATCCAGCAGAGCGGTGGTTAAGCAGGCCAGGGTCCGGTACACAGATTAGGCAGGTATAATCAAGACAGTCCAGCAGAATAGTGGTTACACAGGCCAGGGATTTGGTACACAGGTCAGGCAGGTTATTGACAGGATAGTCCAGCAGAGTAGTAGTTAAACAAGCCAGGGGGGTTGGTACACAGATCAGGCAATCAGTACAGGGGCAATCCGGGAGAGTAGTGGTTAAACAGTCCAGCAGAGGTTCGGTACACAAATCAGGCAATCAGTACAGGGGCAATCCGGGAGAGTAGTAGTTAAACAAGCCAGCAGGGATTCGGTACACAGATCAGGCAATATCACAGGAAACAAGGCTCAAGGAACAGGGAGAGCTTCCTCAGTGTGACGCGCTACCGGGCACCCGCACGGGCTACGGCGCGTACATGGGGACCGCCGTGCACCCGCGCGCGCCGCACCATCAGGCCGAGGACGGGTGTGCGGCGAAGCGCTCGTCCCGTGCGCATGCGCACCGGAGCCCGGCGAGCGGAGGCGCTCCCTGGCTCCTGACACGTGGTCTATGTTTTGATATTCCTCAGAATTTATTCCTTGGGCTGCAGAGGAATCCACCAACGCAACTGTCTAGCCTAAGTGGAATGTCTCCCTCTTACTATCTACCTACCATACTGCCTTGAGCCCTCTATCCTCATCTTCATCTCCCTCTCCACTATATATGTTACAGTGCTACATGACCACCCAAAACATAATCTTTAGTCTCATCTAGAGATGGGCTTTATGGGTTGAGCATGAGTTCGACTTGAACATTGGCTGTTCGCCCGTTTGCCGAACAGTGAACAATTTGGGGTGTTCGCGGCAAATTCGAAAGCCACGGAACACCCTTTAAAAGTCTATGGGAGAAATAAAAAGTGCTAATTTTAAAGGCTTATATGCATGGTATTGTCATAAAAAGTGTTTGGGGACCTGGGTCCTGCCCCAGGGGACATGTATCATTGCAAAAAAAGTTTTAAAAATGGCCGTTTTTTTGGGAGCAGTGATTTTAATAATGCTTAACGTGAAACAATAAAAGTGTAATATTCCTTTAACTTTTGTACCTGGGGGGTGTCTATAGCATGCCTGTAAAGGGGCGCATGTTTCCTGTGTTTATAACAGTCTGACAGCAAAATGACATTTCTAAAGGAAAAAAAGTCATGTAAAACTACTATCGCTAATATCACTACTAACTTCTGTAAAACTACTATCGCTAGCGCCAGCTATAATGAATTGTCGGTCCAGCAATACACATAAAAGTTCATTGATAAAAACGGCATGGGATTCCCCCACAGGGGAACCTCGAAGCAAAATTAAAAAAAAAAATGCGTGGGGGTCCCCCTAAATTTCATACCTGATATTAAGGGGAACCCCGTGCCAAAATTTAAAAAAAAATAGCGTGGGGTCCCAGACCCTTATCTGAGCACGCAACCTGGCAGGCCATATGAAAAGAGGGGGGACGAGAGAGCGCCCCCCCCTTCTGAACCGTACCAGGCCACATGCCCTCAACATTAAAAGGGTGCTTTGGGGTAGCCCCCCAAAGCACCTTGTCCCCATGTTGATGGGGAGAAGGGCCTCATCCCCACAACCCTTTCCCGGTGGTTGTGGGGGTCTGCGGGTGGGGGGCTTATCGGAATCTTAGGGGGGCAGGGTCACCCGGTTATGTAAATGGGTGACCCCTCCCCCCTCTGACAACACAGGAAAAGCCACAGGGAAGTCCCCGTACATCAGAGGAGGGCGGGGTCACTGGGTGGCCCCACCCTCCATTATATAAGAAGTGTCAGAAGAACCGAAGTGCCACACGGCAGAAGACTCCCACTGAGGCGGATCGTGCGGACGGAGCGGAGAAGAAGCCGGAGGAAGATGCAGGACAAAAGGAGCGGAGGAAGAAGAAGATGAAGAAGAAAATGGAGGAAGAAGAAGAACACTAGGGATGAGCTTCGTGTTCGAGTCGAACCCATGTTCGACTCGAACATCGGCTGTTCGGTCGTTCGCCGAATTGCGAACGATATGGGCCGTTCGCGCCAAATTCGTGTGGCGCGTCACGGCCCATAATTCATTGCGGCATCGCAGTGCATTGCTTGCTGATGATTGGCCAAGCATGCACTATGACCCGCATGCTTGGCCAATCACAGCGCCGCCTGAACAGAGAGCCGTAATTGGCCAAAGCCAAGGAGGCTTTGGCCAATTATGGCTCAGGGGATTTAGTACACGCCCCACACTATATAAGGCCGCCTGCACGGCGGCCCTGTGTAGTGTGTGTTCCGGCGTTGAAAGAGATAGACAGAGAGACAGTGTTTGATTTGAGTTAGATAGATTAGGCAGAACAGTCAGTCAGTTAGCTGCACTTACAGTGTATTGTGTATATATATGCATCCCAGGTGTTGCATATATATATATACACTGTACTCAGTTTAGCTAGATCAGTTCCTGTTATCTTCTAGACTATTTACATTTAGTGCAGTGCGTCCTGCTCACAGTGTTCAGCTAGATCCGTTCCTGTTATCTTCTAGACTATTTACATTTAGTGCAGTGCGTCCTGCTCACAGTGTTCAGCTAGATCCGTTCCTGTTATCTTCTAGACTATTTACATTTAGTGCAGTGCGTCCTGCTCACAGTGTTCAGCTAGATCCGTTCCTGTTAAATTCTAGACTATTTACATTTAGTGCCGTGCGTCCTGCTCACAGTGTTCAGCTAGATCCGTTCCTGTTATCTTCTAGACTATTTACATTTAGTGCAGTGCGTCCTGCTCACAGTGTTCAGCTAGATCCGTTCCTGTTATCTTCCTACTGACAGGCAGGCTTGTCTTGTTACAGTATTAACAGCTACCTAAAGAAAATTACTGGTGTTCTTTTGATCCTATTAGTACCACGGTCAGGCAGCTAGACTATTAACATTTAGTGCAGTGCGTCCTGCTCACAGTATTCAGCTAGATCCGTTCCTGTTATCTTCCTACTGACAGGCAGGCTTGTCTTGTTACAGTATTTACAGCTACCTAAAGAAAATTACTGGTGTTCTTTTGATCCTATTAGTACCACGGTCAGGCAGCTAGACTATTTACATTTAGTGCAGTGCGTCCTGCTCACAGTGTTCAGCTAGATCCGTTCCTGTTATCTTCTAGACTATTTACATTTAGTGCAGTGCGTCCTGCTCACAGTGTTCAGCTAGATCCGTTCCTGTTAAATTCTAGACTATTTACATTTAGTGCAGTGCGTCCTGCTCACAGTGTTCAGCTAGATCCGTTCCTGTTATCTTCTAGACTATTTACATTTAGTGCAGTGCGTCCTGCTCACAGTGTTCAGCTAGATCCGTTCCTGTTATCTTCTAGACTATTTACATTTAGTGCAGTGCGTCCTGCTCACAGTGTTCAGCTAGATCCGTTCCTGTTATCTTCCTACTGACAGGCAGGCTTGTCTTGTTACAGTATTTACAGCTACCTAAAGAAAATTACTGGTGTTCTTTTGATCCTATTAGTACCACGGTCAGGCAGCTAGACTATTTACATTTAGTGCAGTGCGTCCTGCTCACAGTGTTCAGCTAGATCCGTTCCTGTTATCTTCTAGACTATTTACATTTAGTGCAGTGCGTCCTGCTCACAGTGTTCAGCTAGATCCGTTCCTGTTAAATTCTAGACTATTTACATTTAGTGCAGTGCGTCCTGCTCACAGTGTTCAGCTAGATCTGTTCCTGTTATCTTCTAGACTATTTACATTTAGTGCAGTGCGTCCTGCTCACAGCGTTCAGCTAGATCCGTTCCTGTTATCTTCTAGACTATTTACATTTAGTGCAGTGCGTCCTGCTCACAGTGTTCAGCTAGATCCGTTCCTGTTATCTTCCTACTGACAGGCAGGCTTGTCTTGTTACAGTATTAACAGCTACCTAAAGAAAATTACTGGTGTTCTTTTGATCCTACTAGTACCACGGTCAGGCAGCTAGACTATTTACATTTAGTAAAGTGCGTCCTGCTCACAGTGTTCAGCTAGATCAGTTCCTGTTATCTTCTAGACTATTTACATTTAGTGCAGTGCGTCCTGCTCACAGTGTTCAGCTAGATTCGTTCCTGTTATCTTCCTACTGACAGGCAGGCTTGTCTTGTTACAGTATTAACAGCTACCTAAAGAAAATTACTGGTGTTCTTTTGATCCTATTAGTACCATGGTCAGACAGCTAGACTATTAACATTTAGTGCAGTGCGTCCTGCTCACAGTGTTCAGCTAGATCCGTTCCTGTTATCTTCCTACTGACAGGCAGGCTTGTCTTGTTACAGTATTTACAGCTACCTAAAGAAAATTACTGGTGTTCTTTTGATCCTATTAGTACCACGGTCAGGCAGCTAGACTATTTACATTTAGTGCAGTGCGTCCTGCTCACAGTGTTCAGCTAGATCCGTTCCTGTTAAATTCTAGACTATTTACATTTAGTGCATTGCGTCCTGCTCACAGTGTTCAGCTAGATCCGTTCCTGTTATCTTCTAGACTATTTACATTTAGTGCAGTGCGTCCTGCTCACAGTGTTCAGCTAGATCCGTTCCTGTTATCTTCCTACTGACAGGCAGGCTTGTCTTGTTACAGTATTTACAGCTACCTAAAGAAAATTACTGGTGTTCTTTTGATCCTATTAGTACCACGGTCAGGCAGCTAGACTATTTACATTTAGTGCAGTGCGTCCTGCTCACAGTGTTCAGCTAGATCCGTTCCTGTTATCTTCTAGACTATTTACATTTAGTGCAGTGCGTCCTGCTCACAGTGTTCAGCTAGATCCGTTCCTGTTATCTTCCTACTGACAGGCAGGCTTGTCTTGTTACAGTATTTACAGCTACCTGAAGAAAATTACTGGTGTTCTTTTGATCCTATTAGTACCACGGTCAGGCAGCTAGACTATTTACATTTAGTGCAGTGCGTCCTGCTCATAGTGTTCAGCTAAACCTACAAGTTAGTGGGGTGAGTCCACCTCACAGTGTTCAGCTAAAGCTACCTGTAGAAGGTTGGTGGTGTTCTCATACTACAGGCAGGTAGTTGATTTTGCTAGCTGCAGTATATATATATATATATATATATATATATATATCTATATATCCCAGCTTAGTGCAGCTACAGGCCATTAGTATGTCTGGAAGGCCAAGAAGGAGAGGCAGACAGTCACAAGCCAATAAGAGAGGGCAAGCAGGCTCTGTGTCTAGTGCTGGTCGTGGAGACGGTGCATCCTCATCAGCACGTGGCCATGGGACACGCTTGGCCTTTTTTTCGGCAGCTGGCCATGTTGAGCCGCAACATGCGGAAGACTTGGTCGAGTGGATGACCAAGCCGTCCTCATCCTCCTCATCCTCTCTCACCCATGCCCAGGGTGCTTTGTCTGGCAAAGCAGTGGCCTCTTCCCTCGGCTCAATGTCATCAGTGACTCCTTCCCTAGCTCCACCATGTCCTCCTGAGGAGTCCCTCGAACTGTTTGACCACAGTGCTGGGTACATGCTCCAGGAGGATGCCCAGCGTTTGGAAGGCTCTGATGATGATACTGAGCTCGATGAAGGCAGTAACATGAGCATGGACAGAGGGGGTGCCCAAGAAGAACAGCAATCTGGCAGTCATGCTCCCCCTGCTGCAGCATACTGCCGGGTTTGCTCCAGTGATGAGGAGGGAGGGGATGATGAGGTCACTGACTCAACGTGGGTGCCTGATAGGAGAGAGGAGGAGGAGGAGGAGGCGGCACATCACCAACAAGGCAGGATGCCCTCCAGGGGCCAGCCTAAGGGCAGCACATTGACTGCATCACATGTGCAGGGCGCTGCAGTCTCTGCGCGTTATTCAAAAAGTTCTTTGGTGTGGGCCTTTTTTGAGACGAGTGCATCAGATCGCACCGCTGCTATTTGCAACATATGTCTCAAGCGTATCTCACGTGGCCAAAACATCTCCCGCTTGGGTACCACATGCTTGACCAGACATATGTTGACCTGCCATGCAGTTCGTTGGCAAGCGCATCTAAAAGACCCACACTAAAGAACAAAGAGGACCTCTCCTTGCTCCTCATCAGCTGAGATTTCCAACCCCACTAGACCTTCAGTCCTCTCTGAGACCTGCACTGAGAGGAATGAAGGTGTAGAATTAGGTGTGTCACAGCCAAGTACTTGTGGGCAATCTGCTTTTGGTACACCGACGTCAGATTGTACCAGGCAAATTTCCCTGCCCCAGCTGCTGCACCGCCGAAAGAAGTTTGCTCCCAGCCATCCACATGCCCAGCGGTTGAATGCTAGCTTGGCAAAATTGCTGGCACTTCAACTGCTGCCTTTTCAGTTGGTAGACTCTGCCCCCTTCCGTGAGTTTGTGGAATGTGCGGTTCCTCAGTGGCAGGTACCCAAACGCCACTTTTTCTCACGGAAGGCGATTCCGGCTCTCTACCGGCATGTGGAGGGCAATGTCCATGCCTCGCTGGACAGGGCGGTCAGCGGTAAGGTGCATATTACCGCTGACTCATGGTCCAGCAGGCATGGACAGGGACGTTACCTAAGTTTCACGGCGCATTGGGTGACTCTGCTGGCAGCTGGGAAGGATGCAGGACAAGGTGCAGTAGTGTTGGAGGTTGTTCCGCCACCACGCCTCCAAAATGCTAATGATTGTGACACACCTCTCTCCTCCACCCCCTCCTCTTCTTCTTCCTCCATGGCCTCTTCCTCGGAACCAGCGGTGCTCCGTAGTCGTTCAAGGGGCTACGCAAGTACGCAGGCCAAAAGATGCCATGCGGTGCTTGAGCTGGTGTGCTTGGGGGACAGGAGCCACACTGGGGCAGAGGTTCTGTCAGCTCTGCAGGGGCAGGTTCAGAGGTGGTTGACGCCACGCCAACTAAAGGCAGGAATGGTGGTTTGCGACAATGGCACCAACCTCCTCTCTGCCCTCCAACAGGGACAAATGACCCATGTGCCCTGTTTGGCTCACGTCCTTAACTTGGTGGTGCAGCGGTTCTTGGGCAGGTACCCGGGCTTACAGGATGTCCTGAGGCAGGCCAGGAAAGTCTGTGTGCATTTCCGCCGGTCATATAATGCCAGTGCTCAGCTGACAGACCTCCAAAAGGAGTTTAACCTGCCCAAGAACCGCCTAATCTGTGACATGTCCACCAGGTGGAACTCAACGTTGGCCATGCTGCAGCGGCTGCACACGCAGCAGAGGGCCATCAATGAGTACCTGTGCGACTATGGCACCAGGACAGGATCAGGGGAGCTTGGTTTTTTTTCCGCACGCCAGTGGGCCATGATCAGGGATGCATGCACTGTCCTGTCATCATTTGAGGAGGCCACGAGGATGGTGAGCAGTGACAGTGCATGCATCAGTGACACTGTCCCCCTTGTCCACCTGTTGGAGCACCCGCTGCGTGGAATAATGGACAGAGCACTTGAGGCAGAACAGAGGCAGGAAGAGGAGGACTTCCTTAGCTCTCAAGGCCCCCTTTATCCAGACAGTGTTCCTACGTGCCCGCCGATCACACAGGAAGAGGAGGAGGAGGAGGAGGAGGAGGAAGATTGTGTCAGTATGGAGGTGGAGCCTGGCACTCAGCATCAGCAGCAGTCTTTAAGGGATCAGTCCCAAGAAACACATGGACTTGTACGTGGCTGGGAGGAGGTGGCTGCGGACCATGTCGTCCTTAGTGACCCAGAGGACTCCGGACCGAATGCCTCAGCAAACCTACGCTGCATTGGCCTCCCTGATCCTGCAAAGCCTGCGTAAGGATCCTCGTATTCGTGGTATCAAGGAGAAGGACCAATACTGGCTGGCAACCCTCCTTGATCCACGTTACAAGGGTAAGGTTGCGGACCTTATCTTGCCATCGCAGAGGGAGCAGAGGATGAAACATCTTCGGGAGGCCTTGCAGAAAGGTCTGTGCAACGCGTTCCCAGAGACTGGGAGGTTACAAACTCCTGTTTCTGGACAACGTGTTGCTGAGGCTTCGGTCAGTCAAAGAAGGAGCAGTGGAGAAGGTGGCCATCTGACCGATGCGTTCAGACAATTTTTTGGTCCGCAGCCCCAAGGTATGATCGGTTCCAGCAACCATCGCCAGCGTCTGTTTTACATGGTGCAGGAATACCTAGGGGAAAGATCAGACTTGGACACCTTTCCCACCGAAAATCCTCTGGGTAACTGGGTCTTGAGGATGGATCACTGGCCAGAGCTTGCACAGTATACAATTGAGCTACTGGCCTGTCCTGCATCCAGCGTTCTTTCGGAACGCACATTCAGTGCTGCTGGAGGCGTGGTAACCGATCACAGGGTGCGTCTGTCCACCGACTCGGTCGATCGACTGACCTTCATAAAAATGAATCAGTCTTGGATCACCACCAGCTACCAAGCACCTGATGCTGATGTAACCGAATAATTTTTTTTGAAATCTCAGATCCCTTCAAAGACTGCCTATGCTGATGCTGAGTGACTATCCCTGAGAAATTATCCTCTTCCTCCTCAATCATCACGCTGATAGCTTGTAAGAACATTTTTGGTTCTGGGCGCCACCACCAATTTTTGGTTCTGGGCGCCACCACCAATTAACAGGGGCATGTAATTACAATTTTTGATGCAATACTTTGCAGCAGGGCTCGTTTCTGCGTTACAACTAGAGTATCTGTGAGGGGTTGCAGTGTTTTGGCACCAGCACCAGTGCCTAAGGCCCAATTTTTCTGCCCCTGTCTAACAGGGGCGTGTAATTACAATTTTTGATGCAATACTTTGCAGCAGGGCTCGTTCCTGCATTCCAACTAGAGTGTCTGTGAGGGGTTGCAGTGTTCTGGCACCAGCACCAGTGCCCAAGGCCCAATTTTTCTGCTCCTGTCTAACAGGGGCGTGTAATTACAATTTTTGATGCAATACTTTGCAGCAGGGCTCGTTCCTGCGTTCCAACTAGAGTGTCTGTAAGGGGTTGCAGTGTTGTGGCACCAGCACCAGTGCCTAAGGCCTAATTTTTCAGCTCCTGTTCAACAGGGGCATGTAATTACAATTCTTGATGTAATATTTCACAGCAGGGCCCTGCGAGGGCTTACAGTGTTGTGGCCACAGCAACACCTAAGGCCCAAATTTCTGCTGAGTATATAGGGCAGGACCCTACTTTCAAACATCTAACTTACAAACGACTCCTACTTGCAAACGGAAGGAGACAACAGGAAGTGAGATGAAATCTACCCCTAGGAAGGGAAATTCTCTCCTGTAAGAGTTAATATGGGAAAAAAAATTCTCCTTTCCACTGATGCTTTCCAATCCTTGTTCCACAAAAAACCCAAATTTTCAAAAAACATTTTTCATTGGGACAAAAAGTGAGGTGAAATCTTCTGAAGAGGAGGAAAGACAGCAAAACAAATGTCACAGGGGTGATAACCCTTCCCTATGTTTTCCAAAAAGCTTAAAAAAGATTTTTTGGCTGGAGCTAAACACGTTAAAAATGTACCCGTTCAAAATTACAAAGAGATTCTACTTAACAACAAACCTACAGTCCCTGTCTTGTTTGCACCGCCTGTATACTGCTGTTCAGAGTATATAGGGCCTGGTGGCCCCACACCTTTCCTTATTTTAATTTGGGTGCGGGGTTCCCCTTAATATCTATACAAGATCCAAAGGGCCTGGTAATGGACTGGGGGGTACCCATGCCGTTTGTCTCACTGATTTTCATCCATATTGCCATGACCCGACATTACATTAAACCCGCAAGCAGTTTTAAATGAGATTTTTTCCTTTAAAAATGACATTTGGTGCAGGGACTGTTCTAAACACGGGAAACACGCGTCACTTTACAGGCATACTATAGACACCCCCCAGATACGATATTTAAAGGAATATTTCACTTTTTTTTTTTTTACTTTAAGCATCATTAAAATCACTGCTCCCAAAAAAATGTCCGTTTTTAAAAGTTTTTTTTGCATTGATACATGTCCCCTGGGGTAGGACCCGGGTCCCCAAACCCTTTTTAGGACAATACCGTGCAAATTAGCCTTTAAAATGAGCACTTTTGATTTCGAACGTTCGAGTTCCATAGACGTCAATGGGGTTCTAACGTTCGTGCGAACTTTCGGTCCGTTCGCAGGTTCTGGTGCGAACCGAACCGGGGGGTGTTCGGCTCATCCCTAAAGAACACCAAAGGAAGACCATTTTTTATGAAATGGTAGGGGTACATTTGTACCCCATTACCAATTCACATGGGGGGGCGGGATCTGGGGGTCCCCTTGTTAAAGGGGGTTCCAGATTCTGATAAGCCCCCTGCCCACAGACCCCCACAACCACCGGGCAAGGGTTGAGGGGATGAGGCTCTTCTCCCCATCAATATGGGGACAAGGTGCTATGGGGGGCTACCCCACAGCACTCTCTCGCCCCCCCTCTTTTACTGCGGCCTGCCAGGTTGCGTGCTTGGATAAGGGTCTGGTATGTATTTTTGGTGGGACCCCACGCCATTTTTTTTTAAATTTTGGCACGGGGTTGCCCTTAATATCCATACCAGACCTGAAGGGCCTGGTATGGAATTTAGGGGGACCCCCACGCTTTTTGATTTTTAATTTTGGTTTGGGGTACCCCTGTGGGGGAATCCCATACCGTTTTTATCAATGAACTTTTATGTGTATTGCCGGACCGACAATTCATTATAGCCGGCGCTAGCGATAGTTTTACAGTAGTTAGTAGTTATAGTAGCGATAGTAGTTTTACATGACTTTTTTTTTTCCTTTAGAAATATCATTTTGCTGTCAGACTGTTCTAAATACGGGAAACATGCGCCCCTTTACAGGCATACTGTAGACACCCCCCAGGTACGAAATTTAAAGGAATATTACACCTTTTATTGTTTCACTTTAAGCATTATTATAATCACTGCTCCCAAAAAAAACAGCCTTTTTTAAAACTTCTTTTTGCATTGATACATGTCCCCTGGGGCAGGACCCAGGTCCCCAAAACTTTTTATGACAATAACTTGCATATAATCCTTTAAAATTAGCACTTTTGAATATGCATGTTCATGTCCCATAGACTTTAACGGTGTTCGCGTGTTCGAACAAATTTTTTGCCTGTTCGCATGTTCTGGATCATCCCTAGTCTCATCAGACAGAAATTGTGACACATAGCATTTCATAGCGAAGAGAAATTGCGATTAGCACAACAATAAAAGCCCTAGCATATCTGTAATAAGTGGGCACCGCTCATTAAGTGGATAGTGGTGCTCACTGACCCTTAAGAAGTCATGACTGACGATATAGCTACACAGGCTTGTATCTCAAACTAGATTAATTGAAGCTAACAAATTCCATACTACATGAGACGTTTTGGCACCGGTATTAAAATGATGTTTATCTCTTTATATGTGTTATCGAATGACATATTTGTGTACTGTACACTTTTCCTTTCTCAATAAAATAAGATTGAATTAAAAAAAGCCTACCAATATCAGAGAACTGAGATCATTCTTGGGTATGATAAACTATTCACGGAAGTTTATTGATAATTATGCAAAAATCAGTAAACCACTGTTGTCATTACTTAAGGATGTACCCTGGATAGGGATGAGCTTCGTGTTCGAGTCGAACACATGTTCGACTCGAACATCGTGTGTTCGGTTGTTCGCCGAATTACGAATATTATGGGCCGTTCGAGTGGCACATCATGGCCCATAATTCACTGCAGCATCGCAGTGCATTGCTGGCTGATGATTGGCCAAGCATGCACTATGACCCGCATGCTTGGTCAATCACAGCGCCGTGTGTACAGAGAGCCGTAATTGGCCAAAGCCAGGGAGGCTTTGGCCAATTATGGCTCAGGGGGTTTGGTACACGCCCCACACTATATAAGGCTGCCTGCATGTCGGCCCTGTGTAGTGTGTTGTGGTGGAGAGAGATAGATAGACAGAGAGACAGTGTCATTTGATTTAAGTTAGATAGAGTAGGCAGGTTGAGTCAGTTAACTGCACTTACAGTGTATTGTGTGTATATATATATGCATCCCAGGTGTTGTGTGTGTGTGTGTGTGTGTGTATATATATATATATATATATATATATATATATATATATACACTGTATTCAGTTTGGCTAGATCCTGTTCTTCTCTTCCTAATATACTGACAGGCAGGCGGGTGTTTTTACAGTATTTCCAGTTACTGTACTGTGTACCCTGCACAGTTGCACCTACAGTATAGCTACCTGAAGCCAGGTGCTTGTGTGGGCTCTTGATGTATTTCCAGTTACTGTACTGTGTACCCTGCACAGTTGCACCTACAGTATAACTACCTGAAGCCAGGTGCTTGTGTAGGTTCTTGATGTATTTCCAGTTACTGTACTGTGTACCCTACACAGTTGCACCTACAGTATAGCTACCTGAAGCCAGGTGCTTGTGTGGGCTCTTGATGTATTTCCAGTTACTGTACTGTGTACCCTGCACAGTTGCACCTACAGTATAACTACCTGAAGCCAGGTGCTTGTGTAGGCTCTTGATGTATTTCCAGTTACTGTACTGTGTACCCTACACAGTTGCACCTACAGTATAGCTACCTGAAGACAAGTGCAGGTGTTCTCATACTAATACTACAGGCAGGCAGTTGATTTTGCTAGCTTCAGTATAATCGGTATATATATATATATATATATATATATATATATATATATATACCGATTATACTGAAGCTAGCAGAATCAACTGCCTGCCTGTGTATATATATATACACATCCCAGTTTTGTGCAGCTACATCTCACTGCAGGCCAATAGTATGTCTGGAAGGCCAATAAGGAGAGGCAGACAGTCACAAGCCAATAAAAGAGGGCAAGCAGGCTCTGTGTCTATAGGCAACAGTGCTGGTCGTGGACATGATGCATCCTCATCAGCAGGTGGCCGTGGGACACGCTTGGCCTTTTTTTCGGCAGCTGGCCGTGTTGAGCCACAACATGCGGAAGACTTGGTAGAGTGGATGACCAAGCCATCCTCATCCTCCTCATCCTCTCTCACCCAGGCTCAGGGTACTTTGTCTGGCAAAGCAGCTGCCAATGCGGCCTATTCCCTCGGTTCAATCAGTGTCTCCTTCACTAGCCCCATCATGTCCTCCTGAGGAGTCCCCCGAACTGTTCGACCACGGTGTTGGGTACATGCTCCAGGAGGATGCCCAGTGTTTTGAAGGCTCCGATGATGGTTCTCAGCTAGAGGAAGGCAGTAACGTGAGCCCAGACAGAAGGGGTGCCCAAGAAGGACAGCAATCTGGCAGTCATGTTCCCCATGCTGCAGCATACTGCCAGGTTTACTCCAGTGATGAGGAGGGAGGGGATGATGAGGTCACTGACTCCACGTGGGTGCCTGATAGGAGAGAGGAGGAGGAGGAAAAGGAGGAGGAGGCACATCACCCTCCAGGGGCCAGCATAAGGGCAGCACACTGACTGCATCACACCGCAGAGCTCCGCATGTGCAGGGCACTGCTGTCTCTGCGCGTTATTCCAAAAGTTCTTTGGTGTGGGCCTTTTTTGAGACGAGTGCATCAGATCCCACCACTGCTATTTGCAACATATGTCTCAAGCGTATCTCGCGTGGCCAAAACATCTCCCGCTTGGGCACCATATGCTTGACCAGACATATGTTGACCTGCCATGAAGTTCGTTGGCAAGCGGACCTAAAAGACCCACACCAAAGAACCAAGAGATATAAAAATAAATATGTGGTGCTACCTCACCCTAAGTGCAACAACTGATAAACCAATGATAAAAAAATATAAAAATATTGCAATAGAATGCAATAATGGATGGTCAATAAATGACATGTGCGATGATCAATGAGTATAAAACACTAACAGTGATAAAGTGCAAAAGAGCAATAGAATAACCTCAATCATGAAAGTGCAATGTGCATAAAAAATATGAATGTGCAAATAATTAATATATATATATAAGTATATGTATAGATGTGAAAAAAATGTGTGAACACATGATGCCATATAATGAATGTCCAAACAGGATATTAATGAGTAAAAAAGCAAAAAGTGCAGTTCAAAGAAGCATACAGTGCGACTCCCAATATCAGCATGATACAATCTTCTACGGGTGATAAAAAAGTGCAAGTGCAGTGAGCAACCACTGTGGCAACAAGTGTCTAATGTTCAGTGTGTTCATCCAATCTTGTTCCAGAGAGTGGCGACTGTTTCCCCCCAGCCTCTCACCTGTAGTAGCGGCCCCCAATGGGCCGAATCAAGCATGAACCAACAAGTGGTAGAACTGTATGCAAGGGATCAGCTTCCGGTAGTTGTCTGCACTTTTTGCTTTTTTACTCATTAATATCCTGTTTGGAAATTCATTGTATGGCATCATGTGTTACTAGTTCACACATGAATTTTGTTGTCGGAATGTCCGATCAATGTCCGACTGTGTGTACGGGGCATTAGTGTTTTATACTTATTGATCATCGCACATGTCATTTATTGACCATCCATTATTGCATTCTATTGCAATATTTTTATATTTTTTTATCATTGGTTTGTCAGTTGTTGCACTTAGGGTGAGGTAGCACCACATATTTATTTTTATACATTTTAGAGTTATGTGAGTACACTGTTTTATGTTGGCGGTTCCTTGTTTATTAGTGAGTGTGGTTTTTGTGCACTAGTTTTGTCTTCTGTTGTTAAAGAACAAAGAGAACCTCTCCTTGCTCCTCATCAGCTGGGGCCTCCAACCCCACTATACCTTCAGTCCTCTCTGAGACCTGCACTGAGAGGAATGAAGGTGTAGAATTAGGTGTGTCACAGCCAAGTACTTGGGGGCAATCTGCTATCGGTACACTGACGTCAGATTGTACCAGGCAAATTTCCCTGCCCCAGCTGATGCACCGCAGAAAGAAGTTCACTCCCAGCCATCCACATGCCCAACGGTTGAATGCTAGCTTGGCAAAATTGCTAGCACTTCAACTGCTACCTTTTCAGTTGGTAGACTCTGCCCCCTTCGGTGAGTTTGTGGAATGTGCGGTTCCTCAGTGGCAGGTTCCCAAACACCACTTTTTCTCACGGAAGGCGATTCCGGCTCTCTACCGGCATGTGGAAGGCAATGTCTTGGCCTCGCTGGACAGGGCGGTCAGCGGTAAGGTGCATATTACCACTAACTCATGGTCCAGCAGGCATGGACAGGGAGGTTACCTAAGTTTCACGGCGCATTGGGTGACTCTGCTGGCAGCTGGGAAGGATTCAGGACAAGGTGCAGTAGTGTTGGAGGTTGTTCCACCACCACGCCTCCAAAATGCCACTACTGGTGATTCTGACACACCTGTCTCCTCCACCCCCTCCTTTTTCCTCCATAGCCTCTTCCTGTGCTTTGTCCTCGGAACCAGCGGTGCTCCGTAGGCATTCAAGGGGCTACGCAAGTACGCAGGCCAAAAGATGCCTGGTGTGCTTGGGGGAGAGGCGCCACACTGGGGTAGATATTCTGTCAGCTCTGCAGGGGCAGTTTCAGAGGTGGTTGACGCCATGCCACGCCAACTTAAGGCAGGAATGTTGGTTTGCGACAATGGCACCAACCTCCTCTCCGCCCTCTGACAGGGACAACTGACCCATGTGCCCTGTTTGGCTCATGTCCTTAACTTGGTGGTGCAGCGGTTCTTGGGCAGGTACCCAGGCTTACAGGATGTCCTAAGGCAGGCCAGGAAAGTCTGTGTGCATTTCCGCCGGTCATATAATGCCAGTGCTTGGCTGGCAGACCTCCAAAAGGAATTTAACCTGCCCAAGAACCGCCTAATTTATGACATGCCCACCAGGTGGAACTCAACGTTGGCCATGCTGCAGCAGCTGCACGTGCAGCAGAGGGCCATCAATGAGTACCTGTGTGACTATAGCACCAGGACAGGGTCAGGGGAGCTTGTTTTTTTTTCCCCACGCCAGTGGGTCATAATCAGGGATGCATGCACTTTCCTGTCACCATTTGAGGAGGCCACGAGGATGGTGAGCAGTGACAGTGCATGCATCAGTGACACTGTCCCCCTTGTCCACCTGTTGGAGCACACGCTGCGTGCAATAATGCACAGGGTATTTGAGGCAGAACAGAGGCAGGAAGAGGAGGACTTCCTTAGCTCTCAAGGCCCCCTTTATCCAGACAGTCGTCCTGCGTGCCCGCCAATCACACAGGAAGAGGAGGAGGAGGAGGAGGATTGTGTCAGCATTGAGGTGTAGTCTGGCACTCAGCATCAGCAGCAGTCTTTAATGATTATTTACAGTCCCAAGAAACCCATGGATGTGTACGTGGCTGGGAGGAGGTGGCTGCGGATCATGTCGTCCTTAGTGACCCAGAGGACTCTGGACCGAATGCCTCAGCAAACCTACGCTGCATGGTCTCCCTGATCCTGCAAAGCCTGCAGAAGGATCCTCGTACGTTACAAGACTAAGGTCAGACCTTATCTGGCCTTCGTAGAGGAAGCAGAGGATGAAACATCTTCAGGGGGCCTTGCAGAAAGGTCTGTGCAACATGTTCCCAGAGACTGGGAGGTTACAAACTCCTGTTCCTGGACAACATGTTGCCGAGGCTTCGGTCAGTCAAAGAAGGAGCAGTGGAGAAGCTGGCCGTCTGACTGATGGGTTCAGACAATTTTTTAGTCCGCAGCCCCAAGGTATGATCGGTTCCAGCAACCATCGCCAGCGTCTGTTTTACATGGTGCAGGAATACCTAGGGGCAAGATCTCACTTGGACACCTTTCCCACCAAAAATCCTCTGGGTTACTGGGTCTTGAGGATGGATCACTGGCCAGAGCTTGCACAGTATGCAATTGAGCTACTGGCCTGTCCTGCATCCAGCGTTTTTTCAGGATGCACATTCAGTGCTGCTGGAGGCTTTGTAACCGATCACAGGGTGCACCTGTCCACCGACTCGGTCGATCGACTGACCTTCATAAAAATGAATCAGTCTTGGATTTTCTTTTTTGAAATTTGAGATCCCTTCAAGACAGCCTATGCTGATGCTGAGTGACTATCCTCTTCCTCCTCAATGATCATGCTGATAGCTTGTAAGAATATTTTTGTTTCTGGGCACCGCTACCAGTGGCTAAGGCCCAATTTTTCAGTCCCTGTTTAACAGGGGTGTGTAATTACAATTTTTGATGCAATTCTTTCCAGCAGGGCTGGATAGAGTATCTGGGAGGGGTTGCAGTGTTGTGGCACCAGTGCCTAAGGCCCAATTTTTCTGTCCCTGTTCAACAGGGACATGTAATTACAATTCTTGATCTAATATTTCACAGCAGGTCCCGTTCCAGCGCCCACCAAGAGTAACTGTGAGGACTTACAGTGTTGTGGCACCAGCACCACCAGCACCACCACCAAAGGCCCAATTTTTCTGCCCCTGTTCAATAGGTGCATGTAATTACAATTCTTGATCTAATATTTCACAGCAGGGCCTGTTCCAGCGCCCACCAAGATTAACTGTGAGGACTTACAGTGTTGTGGCACCAGCACCACCACCATCACTAAAGGCCCAATTTTTCTGCCCCTGTTCAACAGGGGCATGTAATTACAATTTTTGATCCAATATTTCACAGCAGGGCCCTGTAAGGGCTTACAGTGTTGTGGCAACACCAACACCTAAGGCCCCAATTTCTGCAGAGTATATAGGGCAGGCCCCTACTTTCAAACATCCAACTTACAAACGACTTCTACTTGCAAACGGAAGGAGACAACAGGAAGTGAGATGAAATCTACCCCTAGGAAGGGAAATTCTCTCCTGTAAGAGTTAATATGGAAAAAACTTTTCTTCTTTCCACTGATGCTTTATCGCCAATCCTTGTTTCACTAAAAACCCCAAATTTTCTAAAAACATTTGTCATTGTGACAGAAAGTGAGGTGAAATCTTCTGAAGAGGAGCACAGACAGCAAAACAAATGCCACAGGGGTAATAGCCCTTCCCTATGTTTTCCAAAAAGCTTAAAAATAGATTTTTTGGCTGAAGCTACCCTTTAAAAATGTACCAGTTCAAAATTACAAACAGATTCTACTTAACAACAAACCTACAGTCCCTGTCTTGTTTGCACTGCCTGTATACTGCTGTTCAGAGTATATAGGGCCTGGGGTCCCCACGCCTTTCCGTTTTTTAATTTGGGTGCAGGGTTCCCCTTAATATCCATACAACAAAGAAGGGGGGGGGGAGCTATGTAGCAACCCAGGGTGGGACTTTAAATGAGGCGCACGTGGTGTGTGCCTCCATCCCTGATACAAAACAAATATTTAAAAAGGGGATTTGTGGGACTTTGATTGAGGTACAAGACCTGGTGAGAAAATGTTTAAAAGACATCACATGTTTATTGACATGGAAAGTAATACATATATGGGTCATAGGATTGCGCATAGGTACAAAATACAGCATGAATATAAGAGACATAATAATCATATCAACTTGGAAACACATGATAATATGGCAGTGCATATATCTAACATGGTACGTCAAGGATGCGACATAGTGTCAACCTATAAATACATGGCAATAATAGAGATCAGTGAGCAATTCCCATGAGTACATATATGTAGTAACAATGGTGGAAGCAGCAAAGTGCACATAATGGCAAGGTATCAATGAGTAAGGGCATAGTTGTTCAAACTTGGTTGGTTGCTGGTGGAGATGTGTGTAAGTACCCATTGTATGAAACAGCATTTGTTTGAGAAATCTACTCAAGCCAAAAACCTGACAGAAATCTATGAGCAACCACTATTGTGTAATGTTATATCTGATTAATATAAAAAAAATCATATTTTAAAAAACGCAACCCATTCCGCCCTAGATTTTTTTTTCTTTCAAACTCCATACAGAAAATCACTTCATTACTAAGAAAACTCATTCTAAACATTAATTTTCCTTGAATGCAACACCTCCCATATTTCTGTCATTGAGAAGGTGTTTCAGTCTTTAACTAATTGTTCATTAGAAAGTCCATTCTAAAGTTCTTTAGAAACAAGTGCAGGCTTGTAATACATCAAAGGCCTTGTTCTCCACAGCTCTTGCAAACTTCCATCATCTTTTCCATCATGTAACCACTTTTCTCTGGTCTTCCTATGGATCAAATCGGAGACAGCCTGTGGAGTGGAAAACAAAGCAGATAATCTGTTCCTTCTAATAATACATAGACAGTAGATCCAGACCCTTCAGCTAAAATCTCTCCTCTAAGTGGCTTTGTGCCTGGATATCTGACTAACACTTTGCCCCCTGCCTGTACCCACTTCTGACCATCCCAAAGAACATCAATAGGGAGGAGAGGAAATATACTGATATTTCCCAGAATATCACTGTTGTTTATTTTGGAAGGTTTGATGTAATGTAGCCTCGCTTTCCACTCTTGCTGAGAAGTATCCACTAACCAGTCAGAGTCACAGCCACTGTCTTCAAGCTCATATGCCAATACAAATATAACTTCAAACCTTCCTGCCAGATTCCCTCTCATTCCTAGATAGGTTTCAGCTTCAGATACGTCACTCTTGGTTTCTATGTCATGGGAAGCAGTAACGTGGTATCTGTTAAGCCCTGTTCTTTCAGGAACCTTATATAAATACTGAACTCTGCATTCCAGCTGTGGAATCTGTGCCCCAGCCCCTACCATTCTCTCATATGGTGTGCTTTTGGCTATTGGCCTAGAATTTAACAACATGACTGCCTGTGTAAGGACCCGATCCAACCCCCTTAGTGTATGTGTAGATGTAAGTTTGCGTATCTGGTCCTTCAATAACCCATTGTATCGGGGCGTGGACAACTGCCGAGCAAGATGGACGTGTAGTTACACAGCTCCTGCACCGACTGGAATATATCTCGACATCCCCGCTATTCTGGTAACCCCCAGCGACTGCTCAGACCACCAGAACACTGGATTACTCTCCCACACTGTCCGGTATGAACCACAAACGGAAAGAATACCATCAGCCTAAGAAACTGACAGACTTCTTCACACAGCCGAAAATCCAAGATGGCGCCCGCGGCCCTGAATACGGAACTTCGCGGCCTATACAGATCTCCCTGATGCAAATGATCTGCAAATAACCTCACAACTTCACTCTCCAGATGCCTCACCATCATCCCCTGCCTCATCAGCCGGTAACAGCCCTGCAAAAACGCGGATGCGACTGGATACAGATTCGGCAGTATCTGAGGTGAGCCCTGTGCCTGATGCAGCCCCAGCTCATCCATCCCCCATAGCAGCCTTCCCTACCACAAACCAGCCTGTATTAGACACTACAATGAATGAAGCTCATCTCCCTTCAGAGCTCCCTTCACAATGATATCTCCAATATGTTCCTCAGATTCTCCTCACAAATGAACCATATGGGGCAAAAAATGCACCTTGTTGAGAGGCAGATGGGAGAAATGACCGAAACGGTCAATAATCTTGTGGATGCCCATGATCGTACACAAGAAGAACAACACTGGATGAGGGCCAAAATGGCGGAACTGGAGGACAGGTCCCGCCGTAATAATGTCAAGATCAGAGGGGTCCCTGAATCTGTCCTACCACATGATCTAAACGCATATGCCAGGAAATTGATTTCCACACTCCTACCTGATCTCACCCCCATGGAAACTATAATCCATCGAATCCACCGCCTCCCTAAACCACCGCATCTCCCAGCGGAAGTCCCACATGATGTCCTGATGAGAATTCATTTTTTCATCCTAAAGACCAACTTCTGTTCAAATTGAGGCATCTGGGCCAGCTCCCTGCCCCATACACTAATCTCCAATTGTACACTGACCTCTCACAGCATACTTGTCAATTAAGGAGACAACTGAACACTATTACCAAACCACTCAATAACCACAAGATCCCCTACCAGTGGGGCTTTCCTACCAAAATCATAGTCATCAAGAATGGGACCAAGCATAACATCTCCACAGTGGAGGAAGGCCTCAAATTACTCCACCTATGGGGAATCATTCTCGACCCACCTAAATCAGCACAACTAAACCACAGAGAAAACTCTCCAACCTCCACTGATAACCGCCATTCCGGTACACTAACCTATACCTGAATAGTGGGATCGCACATGACCCACTTTACCACCGGATGCCTTGCTCGTTGCAAATTGCTCCACAAACTTACACCCCACAACAACACAGCAGTACCAGTTTTACTTAACTGCTGTCAGTTCTTGTATTTTTGTCTACCCTTTTTTTCCTTGCTAAATTTTATTTTATCCTCACCCTATAGTTTTCTTTACCCCACATCTCTTCTTACCTGAGAGCACGCAGAAGAAAAGGACACAAGTACCTTAACCACCAGATCTTTCTGCATAGAAGAACTTATCTGCTAACTGTGAGTAAGAACTTAACACATATACCATCTTATACCCCTCACCAAGATGCCCAAATTCCTCTCACTAAACGCCAAAGGGCTAAACCATCCGGCAAAAAGAGCTTCATTATGGTGCACAGCCCAGAAATCTACCTGTGACATTATCTGTGTGCAAGAAACGCACTTTAAAAAATCTGCAATGCCGCACTGCAATAACAAATCTTTTACCCACATCTACCATGCTCCAGGCCCCACTAAGAAAAATGGAGTTATGATTGCAATCAAAAACAACTTTACGCTCCACAACAGTATGATTGATGAGGATGGCAGGTATCTGGCCCTAGATTGTACCTTGGCCAATGCTAGATACACTATTGTTACGGTGTATGCACCCAACACTAAACAAATTAAATTCCTTTCTAAACTGATACCCAAAATCGCCAAATTCCGCCAAGGAAACCTCATTATCTGCAGAGATTACAACATTGTACCGGATAACTCCCTAGATGTCTCCTCTCCCAAAACTAGACTTACTTCACCTATGGGACAGTTCCTAAGAAGCAATGACTTATATGATGTATGGAGATGCCACCATCCCACTGAGAGGGATTACTCATTCTTTTCCCATTGACACAATTCGTACACCAGAATCGATTACTTCCTAGTCGACAAGTGGACTCTACCCAAAATTTCTGAATCATCTTTAGACACGATAACGTGGTCTGACCACGCACCAGTGTCTATAAACATCGAGTCTTTGCCAACTTCCCCACATACGAAGCTATGGAGAGCCAATGCCTCAATTATTCAGTCGCCCGAACATTCTGCCACTATCCGTAAACATTTAGAAGAATTTTTCGATCTAAACCAGGGATCGACATCGAGCAATACTATATTGTGGAACGCTCATAAAGCGGTCATCAGAGGGATTCTTATCCAAATAGGAGCTAGAGAGAAAAGGAGGAGATCACAGCGTCTTGACATCATCACCTCCCAAATTAAAACAGCAAAAGCCCAAAACCAAAGTACTCCCAATCCTACCCTTAGAGAAAAACTAGTACTTCTCAGGCAAGAATTAAGAAATTTACTACTAGAATCATATTATAAAACACTTTATAATCTGAAAGACGACTCCACTACTAGTCAACCATGCTTAGAAGATATAGAAAACTTTTTAAAAGAAATTAATCTTCCCAAAGTATCCCCCGATCAACTAACAATGCTGCACGCTCCATTTTCTCCAATGGAAGTTTTAAATAAAATCACATCTCTACCATCTAATAAATCCCCTGGACCAGACCGTCTCACTGGGGAGTACTATAAGCAACTCAGTAACATTCTATCCCCATTCTTGGCTCAAATGTGTAATGACGCTGCCTCCTCCTCTTCTCTCCCACAGGAAATGTTAAACGCCTTAATAATTACATTACTGAAGCCAGGCAAGGATCCCACCTCACCGCAAAACTTTCGACCCATATCGCTTCTCAATATTGACAAAAAAATGTATGCCAAACTCATAGCAACAAGGTTAGTAAACATTATGCCATCACTAATTCACCCAGATCAATCCGGGTTCACAAAAGGTAGGCAAACGTTTGATGCAACCCGTAGAATCAGTAATATAATTCACAATGCGGAGTCTGAACGAACGCCTTCTCTGCTTCTATCTCTGGATGCAGAGAAGGCGTTCGATAGAGTCAATTGGACCTATCTCCATGCTACACTTCTTAAATTCGGTCTTCAAGGCCACATTCTTTCTGCAATAATGGCTTTATACTCAAAACCTTCAGCCCAGGTATATACCTCTGAGATGTTATCTAAACCATTTCCAATTTCTAATGGCACTCGTCAGGGCTGCCCCTTATCGCCCATCATCTTCAACTTAATAATGGAACCCCTGGCCGAACATATTAGATCAAGCAAGTCCATTACGGGATTCAAAATTGGAACATTAGAACACAAGATCAATTTGTTTGCTGACGACGTCATCATGATGGTAACCAACCCTAGATCCTCCCTGGCTTCGATACAATCTGTGTTACAAAGGTTTGGTTCCATTTCTTTTTACAAGGTCAACGAAAATAAGTCTTATATTCTAGACCTAGGTTTAGATGCAATAACTAGTAACCTTCTACGTAACTTCTATACGTACTCATGGGCAGATGCAGGTATATCGTATCTAGGAATTACACTCACCAAATACACCAAAAATCTTTTTAGCAGCAACTACATTGAAGCGAAACAGATGCTTATTAGGGAAACCTCCAAACTTTCAAAATTTGAATTTTCTTGGGCTTGTAGACTGGCAGCCTTTAAAATGCTCATAATCCCTAGATTGCTTTACACATTCCGCACACTACCTATCCCACTTACTAACTCATACATCAAATCTCTCCAATCCATTATACACCAATACGTTTGGCAAGGCAAGAAACCCAGGTGTAGTCATCTCAAAACTACCAAACACAAAATGGCGGGTGGCATAGGATATGTAGACATTAAAGATTACTATCTAGCCACCATACTGTCTCAAATGAAGGAATGGGTAAACACGCACCCAACCACACTATGGGGAAACATCGAAAACACCATGACTCCGGGACCCAACCTTAAATACTGGTTATACAGCACTACAACCAGATACCCAAATCTTCGTTTATACTCATCGACCATACAAGCTTCAGTTAAAGCCTGGACAATGTTACACTCACTTACTATGACCTGATTTGAATATTCCCAAATGGATAACAGACCAAAATACCTACACCGCAGACCTCAGATCTATGATACTACATAAACCCTTTACCCAAATCCAATCAACATTCCAAGCACCCTCCATAGATTTCTTTAATTGCTACAAGATTCAACAATGTCTCACAGCCCACCCACAATAAGAAGGAGAAATACCACTCAAAATATGGAACTACTACTTCTCAAACAACACACCTACCAAATGCACCTCACTAATATACTCTACACTACAAGAAAAAACAGTATTCCACAAATCTAAACCATATGCAGATTGGGAAAAATACTTACAGATACAGTTCTCTGAACAACAATGGCAAATGGCCCTAAAATCCATTTATAAATCCACTAGCTGCACCTCTCTATGGGAATTAATGCATAAAAGACATCTAAGATGGTACCTAACACCACAGAGAATGGCCAAATTCCATCCGCATTCCTCATCCAAGTGTTGGAGAGAGTGTAACCAAATAGGTACCATATCTCGCATTTTATGGTCCTGTCCGACCTTAAAAACCCTCTGGAAAGAAGTGGAACGCATTATACAAGATATCTGTCACCTTCCCATCAAACTCAACCCACAATTGGCCATACTGAATATGAACACTGAATTACTGCCACCACATTTCAGACTAGTAATCACACACATACTCCTAGCTACCAGACTACTCATAACTAGACGATGGAAAACAACCATATCCCCAACACTGACAGAAATCATAACACTGGTTCACTCCCATTACGCGTATGAATCAATTATATCAAAAGGAAAACCCTCATATTCAAAAATCCATAATCTATGGTACCCCTGGTCAATTGGTACACGCAAAAACTTACCTGATAATTTTCTGATATTACTAACACATACTCGATCCACATTGCTCTAATTACTGAATATATCGCACTGCTCTCTACCTCCCTCCCTTACTCTTTTCTTCCTCCTACCCCCCCCACTTTTTCTTTTTAATTTAGTTTCAACTACCTTATTTACTAATCTCTATATTATACGTTACATACAGTTCACTAAGAGTACAAATGCTCTAATAAGCACACTCGAGTTCTTTGAGTACTCTAGACATGTACCGGTTCATCCACAACTTTACACTTGAAAGTTTTACATTCGCCACTGTTGTATTACTACAATTCTAAAAGATTAGATCGAATCCAAACAATAAAAATATCACTATTCGCAGATGATGTCATACTTTCATTATCTAACCCAGCCACCTCCTTACCTACAGCCCACAAAGTACTTCAATTATTTAGCAAGGTGGCCTATTACAAGGTTAACGCTATCAAGTCAAATATTTAAGACATAGCAATGAATAGAAATCTTAAAATGTGCCTGCAACAAAAATTACCATATCCATGGACCACAAACTCTATAACCTATTTAGGAATCCAACTCACCTCACCTCTTTCAAATCTATATAGCGCCAACTACATTCCCCTCATTACCATTTTCCGACAAGAAATATCTAGAATTCAAAAACACTTCCTAACCTGGTCAGGCCATCTAGCAGCATACAAAATGTTTCTACTGCCAAAGTTGCTCTACTACTTTAGGGCACTCCCAATACACATACCCACCTCTTTCTTTACAACGATGCAAAAACACCTATCACAATTCATATGGGCAGGACGTAGGGCTAGATGCTCACCCCAAATACAAAGCAAACACAAATCATCAGGGGGGATGGGCATGCCAGTCCTAAAAGACTACTTCACAGCAGCTGTCATAGAGCAACTTAAACATTGGTTTACCAACCCCATTATTAAACCCTGGTGCCAACTAGAACTGGCATGGTTACACTCCAAATCCCCACTCTCTCTTCTTATAGTGTCCAAGCTACCCAATACTAGCAACATAATGGATCATCCCACCATGCAAGCAGCAATCTTAGCTTGGTCCAAACTAAGATCAATGGAGAATGATTATACTCCGCTTGTCAACATCTCCATTCCCTTAGAAACCCTTAAATGGGTAATTCCCAACATAGCACTACATAAATGGATATGTAAAAACATCCGATCCTTAGCGGACATGGTCGTAAGGGGTGAACTAATGGCTTTTGCAGATATCCAAAATAAATTCCCAGCTACAGAAACTTCACATATATCCAAAAATCTTCATTTTATCAATGCACAAAACTCTCCTACATACCTCTTCCAGAAAAGGTGTGGACATTTCTCCATTCCAATATCCCAAAAGTTAAAGGTATTACTCTGATCTACAACATACTCAAATCAAAGGATACCTTCATTAAGTACAACCCCCTAATCAAATGAGGAAAAAATATGGGCAAAACATTCTCAAACCAACAATGGCTAAATGCAGTCAAATGCAATCGTCAGTTCTCCAGATGCCCAAACTATGAAGAACTAGCGCAAAAACTCATACTAAGGTGGTACTTCACCCCATACCTAGTAGCCAAATTCTCAAAAGACAATTCCAATCTATGTTGGAGAGGATGCGGGCAGGTGGGGACCCTAATCCATGTGGTCTGCCTCCATCTTTGCAGCTTCTGGCCAGAAATTTTCAAATTGATATCAAAAGTAACAGGAGTCTTTGTAAGACCAAACATTGAACAGGCCATCCTTAGCATAAATATGACAAACTTCCCAATCTCGGTCAGATCAATAGCCACAAATATACTACTTGCTGCATGCTCAGCAATAATGTGCAGATGGAAAACCAACAAAATTCCTAGCATAAGAGTAATCATAACAAAAATAACCATGATGGGAATGTTTCTAAATATGAATCCAACTGGTCTATCTGGAAAACCTTTTCACCTATATTTTAGATACTAGCACACCTTTGTGTAATATTACAACTGATACCTTTGTTGAACGTTAAAATGTATCTATAACATCTTCTCGGATAACCATCTTGAGTCAATAGATGAAAGACAACACCACACAATACGTTATATTGTTTAGGTGTAAACAAATATGTTTCTCAACTAAAGTAAGATATTTAACAATGTCTCATTGCACTCAAGGTATTGGCAAACTTACATCACTGGTACATAAGAATAAGTAAAAATTGTTGTTACATACCAAATTGTATCTGCATTGCTTTAAACTATGACATGTATTCAGATTTCAGGAGAACTGAAGAGGTGAGTGCTGTCCCTCCCCCTAGGGCACAGTTTGTCCCCATTGGGGTGTCCGGGGGAGATACCAGCGCCCTCTACAACACTTATCATATCATCCTAATAGGAACTCCGATATACATTATCACTCATGTATACATGACCTATATACCCTGTAAGTTGCAGACGACAGAAGCACCGTATTAAAATGTTACATTGTATGGAATTCATAATATGTTGTTTACACTTTATGTAAAATTCTCAATAAAAATCATTGAAATTAAAGTACAACAAAAATGTGCCACACTCCGAATCTTCAAAAAAATATAAATGTGCAATATCATACAAAAAAACTAAGTACCAACTAATTGATAGTATGGTCCCTCATATACATCAAATGTTCAAAAATAAAAAAATAAATCAGTTCATGATATTGACAGTTCATCAAAAGCACATAACTGTAACACTCATAAGATTCTAAACCACATTTTCCCAATCACCATTGTGCTCTCATCTTAATGGTGTGATATACATCCATGTAAAATCACGTCCAGCTTGGTTCTCTCAAGTCAGTGTCTTATGCCAAGGTTCTCTGTGAACCTGTAATGTGGCCTCCCACTCATTAGGGTGCTCATGTCCTGTTAGCTGTTCCTCCAGGATAATATGGTGTTGGTCCCTTTTAAGAGTGTCTCACTCAGGTCTCTAAGGGCGTCATATATTTAACACAAGTTGTAGCCCATGGGGCGGTCAAACTTTTTCAGACACTTAAAGATGAGTTCGCCTTACCAAACCACATGTTCTTCCGCTATCTCCAACTTCGTCACGCACTCAACACGCAGCTGGGCGGCCCCATCCCGGCCCTTGAGATCCCACTCCCAGTAGATATAGTCATGGGGAAGGATTCCAAAAAACTGATCTCCCAATTCTATACCTACCTAATAAGACCTGCAGCTGATGTTATTACTCACCAGTTGAAAGTGCGCTGGGAGTCGGACCTAGGCACTCTAATGCCGCGTACACACGGTCGGACTTTTCAGCTACAAAAGTCCGACAGCCTGTCCAACAGACTTCCGGAGGACTTTCGGCAGACTTGCGGCGGACTTGTGGCAGACTTTCTAACGAACGGACTTGCCTACACACGACCACACAAAAGTCCGATGGATTCGTACGTGATGACGTACACCAGACTAAAATAAGGAAGTTCATAGCCAGTAGCCAATAGCTGCCCTAGCGTGGGTTTTTGTCCGTCGGACTAGCACACAGACGAGCGGATTTCGGGGTCCGTCGTAGTTACGACGTAAAGATTTGAAGCATGTTTCAAATCTAAAGTACGTCGGATTTGAGGCTACAAATGTACGTTGAAAGTCCGGAGAAGCCCACACACGATCGGATTACCAGCCAGCTTTAGTCCGTCAGCGTCCGTTGGACTTTTGTAGACGAAAAGTCCGACCGTGTGTACGCGGCTTAACGGACGAGGACTGGGAGGAGGCTCTCGCCAACTGTAAAGCAGTCTCTCCTAAACTCTCTGATCGCCTGTCCCACCTTTATATGCTCCACAGATCTTATCTAACCCCTCACCGCATATCCAAATACAGACATGACCATAATCCAAACTGCCCAAATTGCGGTCACTGCACAGCTTCCTTTTTTCATTTAATATGGGCTTGCCCCTCCATACAAGAGTTCTGGACTCAAGTGGTGAAGTTTCTACATGACCGCATGGGTTCCCCACTATCCCTATGCCCCCGCCACTGTGTGTTAGGTCTTCTCTCGCTCTCCGAAGGTGAAAAATACTGTATTTGCACACTTTTCTACAAGAAACACTATTTTTAGCCAGGCTGCAGATTGCCAAAACTTGGCTAAGGGGGGCCCCTCCCACTCTACAACAGTGGATCAGAGCAGTCAACATCACTCTCTCTTTTAAAAAATAATCTATATGCATAGGGGCTGCCCCGATAAATTCCACAAAATTTGGGACAGATGGCTTGAAGACACCTCAACTAATGTTGCAAGGGACCGACGCTCAAGCTAGTTGAGCTGTATTTATCAACTTATCCCTCAATTTACCTATCATTGGTTTCATCCTAATCTACTATCTGTTGTACTGCACTGTGTAAGCCTGCCTCCCCAAACTATCAATTAACCTACCTTATGTACTGCCTGTATTGTGATGACATTAACAACCTGCGAGTATCATATGTCAATTGGACTAATCCGTAAATGTAGTGCATGTTGCACTAACTGCATCTGTGTTTTGTTATATCTTTTCTTTATGCTCAATAAAAGTTATTTTTGATTTAAAAAAAAAAAGAGTGTCTCACCCATCATTACGTCATCCAGGTGCACCTGGATGACGTAATTCTATTACGAAACGCATAGGGTGGAGCAGGATGATGCGCTGACGTCACCTCCAGTCACTGCTCCCATTTCCAGTGGGACGGGTCTGTCCGAGTGTGTTTGGCCGACACATCGGACTTCAGGTTTGTTTATGAAGCGACTTCTGTAAGTGTGTTTTTGTCTTTTTACCTAATACAATTTTAAAAGGTTTTACACGATCAGAGTTTTCCTAATTCTATTACATGCCATGCATTCCATCTGAGCCGATCTATTTAATGTGATGATCCGAGGTCCTAGTGGCAGACCAGCACAGGAGATACACTCAAAGTTACAGCTGTCATTCTTTTCATGATCCTCTGTAATGGGGGATCATGCCTGTCTGGTAAGGAGTAACCCCTTCTATACCGGTGGTGGATCACATTTCCACATTACACAATAGTTGAAGACCGTCTCATGCGGACTACATTGTGTTTTTCTTTTGTTTTGCATGGGTGGATGACATTTGATTTCAGTGATCACAGAGACTTTTATATTATTTGATTTTGTGTATTACACAAACCCAGTCTGGTTATTATATATCACACAATTTGTTTAGTGATTAATATTTCACTTAGTTTATTCATTATTTTTTATTTATGTGTATTTATCAGCACAATTCATGTGTTTGTTTACTTGAAAAGATTCGCAAACCCAGAATATAGCACCCAAACCCTAATAAAGTCTATTTGGGCCAGAAAAGAGCTTAAAGGGCAACATTAAAAATACACAATTCCGTTAGATAAAATGCATGGGGGTGCCCTAACCCTTTCACCACCAGAGACGTTTTTTCATCTTTTGCACATGTGTTAAAAGCCAAGTTTAGACCTAAAGATTAGTTACAACACTCAAACATGATCTATTTTCTTGAAGCAGAGATCCTGGAGAATAAATGGGAGTTGCAAGCTTTTATGACACACTACAACTGCATAATGCCTTTTCAGTTAAAATACAGTAAAATAAATTTTAGGGTCTACAAAAATATTAATTTTTGGTAAAATATTGAGGTTGTGATGAGTAAATAGACACCCAACCATGCCAAACTTGCATGCACCTGTGAAATGGTGACAGACTTCAGTACCCAAAAAAGTCTGTAGGTGATTTATAAGTCATAGAGTTAACGATGAATGGTGGTCCTTGAATTATTGCTCAATATTGTGCATGGAGATATGTGTAGGGCAATCATCTTTTTCATAATACCCGCACCCGGTGCATTTGTTTACATATGAATTTGCACTTACAGGTGCATCTCATAAAATAAGAATATCATCGAAAAGTTAATTTATTTCAGTAATTCAATTCAAAAAGTGGAACTCATATATTTTATATAGATGCGTTTCACACACAGCATGATATATTTCAAGCATTTGTCTTTTCATTTAGATGATTATGGCTATATATAGGGATGGGTGAACGGTTCGGCCGAGCATAATTTTTGTCCAAACTTTGGCTGTTCGGACGTTCTCCTGAGAAGAGATAAATTACCCATCTCTTTACAACTAGGTGCAAGAACAACTGAGCATGCTCAGACATGCAAACTATTCTCATTTTAACTCCCAAGGCTTTTTTTACCAAGAGTAATAATAAATACCAAAATGAGCACTGGGTTAAAGAGCATTTTTTGGATTGATTTTAATGGTACAATTGTATCTTCCCCAAATAAATCCTTTTCATGTTGAGATGAAATACATCTTTCTCTCAAAGAAATTGTCCTTGAAACAATGTTGCTTCTTCATCGTCTATTTTGCTTTTAAGAATGCTAGAATGTATAATGTGTTCATGTTTTGGTAAAATATTTTTTCTCTGTCACTTTCACTTGTTGCTGTCCATCTCACAAAAAACATTTACCCAAACTCACACAGGTGTCTTTACAAACCACAAACAATACCATTGCTGATGCAAGTTTAAAATGAGTCACAATTGTGTGTGTTTTTTATTATTTCCAAATGATCCTAATTTGAGCCCAAAAATGTGATATGTGTACCAACATCAGAAATAAAAATGTCATTGCCAAAAATCAGAGGGTAACATCACTATTCTACACTCACACACCAAGTACCACCACATATAACAGAATAAATCAAGAAGAATAACTCCTGACTAATGTAATTCCACCACCTATATGTCCAAAGAAATGCAGTATATGTATTTTTATGTGTAGGAGGGCTCCACATGTGACAGCTCAGTGGCTAATGGGTTAGCACTTCTGCTTAGCAGCCCTGAGGGTCTGGGTTTGAATCCCAAACATGCCACTTCATGTAGACAAGTTGTCTGATTTCCCTATGTTGTTAAACATAACTCCTGACTCAGGACCTTACATAAATTATGTCTAAATGTAATATTTATGTGTAGGATGGTTCTTCTGTGGCCTTCCACAGTACATCTGCATTGATTAACTTCTTGCACTCCTGGGACTTAGGACAGTTTCACACCACAGAGATGCAGCCTAAAACATGTTGCAGCACAGTGACTTAAAGTTTAGCACTTCTGCCTAGCAGCCCTGAGTTTCTGAGTTTGAATCAGAATCCTGCTACCTGGCTAGGTTTGTATGTTGTGGTGTTAAAGTTTCTTTTTCACCAGTGTTAACATTTTTGACGGCTTTAACATAATGGAACCCCAAGAAATTACTTGTTTACTAATCAAGCAAGTGTGGGTTTGCACTAAATCTAGAACTGGGGTGTTTTGGCACTCACTGATCAAGGGCAGAGCCTTGGACATTTGTTATTTTGAGCTTTACCCTGCACAGATGTCTATGCTGAGGCATTTTTTCATTTGTAAAGAGTGTGTATGCCTAATGAACAGGTGTGAGCACTCTCAAGAGACAGAAACAATTACACTGGTGGGCGTGTCCTTTACTGGGTGGGTGAGCAATCTTAGCTAGGTTATTTAAAGGTCTGCATTTGTGGTGGGTGTTTGGCCTAAGAACAGGCCTGCAATTTTCCTTGTGGTGTGTGTATATTGGGTTACAAATAGATATGGTTTTTGTGGGTTTTGGGGGGTGTGCATAATTCCTGACCCACACCCCACTAAGACTGTTTGATGATTGCTTCTAAATCTCACTTGTTAGGCTTACAACTGCTTACAACTGCTTTGCAATGGTTGAGATGCAAAGGAAGGTTCCTGTTAATTCATTCCTGCTGTGTGTGTCAATGTAGTTTGTGCGCTGCCATGGAACTTTTTGGGGGTTTGGGGTGTGGACTTCTGATCACAAAAAAGGTTAGTCATGCTTGTTAGCTTGATTTGTATCCCTACTTTGCTAATGTGATTTGTTTAATGTGTCTAATTTTTAGTGTCATACCCTTGTAGCTTGTAAGCTCTTTTGAGCAGGGCCCTTCTAACTATATTGTCAAATGCTGGAGCATCATTTCCCTGCGTGTTTTTTTTTTTGGCCCAAGTACATTAATGTAGCAAATGTTTATACTAATGTTGAAATAAAAAGTTGATTGTTTTTTGCTTTAAGTTTTATTTTTGCAAGTTTGAAAAAAAAACATATTTTATAAGTGCAAACTATTTCATACCCCTTCAAATCTGTATTAAATCTAGTTGCATACAAAAGTAATTGGGTGTGCAAGTCCTTGAGTAGAAAGTGTAATGGGGGAGGGGGGAAGAAAACCCCCCAAAACCCCCAAAAAACAAAAAAAGAAACCTTAGCTCTACTTATTATTTTGTGGACTAGGTAAGCCATGAAATATGTCAAATGTAAATTCTCTCTAAGCACCAAATTAAGAAAAAAATACTGCAAAAACTATTGTTTACAAAAAATTTGGCGTGGGGGTTCCCCCCAAAATCCATACCATGCCCTTACCACTAGGTCCACTATGGGTTAAACATTAAGTTGGACGTGAATGCGTTCATCGATAATGAATACAATTACTATGAGGAACTCCTGGTATTTTGTGCTATATTTTTAAATTATAAACTGTTTATATATAGGTTTGATATGAATTAGGTTTTTGATCTTTCAAATATCTGTGTAGTGATTTGTTTTTATTTGAAAAATTGATTCATCATTTATTACATTTTTAAGGCTATGAAATTTTTCTCTGTAGTATACGCATCATGTATATCTATGGTGTATGTAATTTTTGTTTTTTAAATATATATTGTATTTGATGTAATTATATTTTTTCGCCACTAGATGGCGCACATGCTACGTTCTGGGTCTGATGGTTCTCATGCTGAATGAATTGGCCTTATATAGCAATAAAGGTTTTTGGTTTTTATTTATATATTTTTCATTTTTATAACAAAAGATATGGAGTGCTATCCATTTTCTGATTATAATTGCTGTTGGGGGTCAATACATTCTGGTTTACATTCTGGTTTCTAATCATGTTTACTTAGAGCACAAGCCTGTCTCTGCCTTCCTGGTATATAAACCATGCTTGTTTTTTGCTAGCCACGCCCCTGACAAAGTCTTTCTTGTATTGAAACATGTAGGGTGGAGCCATCTTTTGGTTGGAAACTTCGTCTAGGCATTTTAAACGCTGTTTTTATATAAAGTTCATGTGAGTGGCTTTTTTACACTATGAGGCTTTATTTTTTTTATTGAGAGATACAAATGCGGATCTGGGTGTGCTTATAGAAGAGTCATATCAGGCGTGAATATTAGGATTTGGATGGAACCAACGGTTTGGCCCAAGCATGAGTTTGGGCCAAACATTTGCTTGTTCGGCCGTTTGCAGAACACCCAAACTTGCAGGGTGTTATCCGGGTGTTGGCTCTGACCAACACCCTGCAATGCCCTGAGCACTGCACCATGCATTCTGTGCCCTGATTGGGCAAAGCTTTGCCCAATCAGGGCACAGTGTAAGTAAAACAAAAAGTGTCGTTAGAAAAAACTAAGAAAAAAACAGCGTGGGGGCTCCCCCAGCCTATACCAGACCCTTTAGGTCTGGTATGGATATGGGGGGGAACCCCACGCCACAATAAAGAAAAACCTAGCATGGAGCCCCCCAAAATGCACACCAGACCCTTATCTGTGCATGTAGCCTGGCAGGTCAGGAAAGGGGGGGACGAGTGAGTGCCCCCCCTTCTTGAACCATACCAAGCCACATGCCCTCAACATGGGGAGGTGGGTGCTTTGCCTCCCCACCCCAAAGCACCTTGTCCCCATGTTGATAGTAGGGATGAGCCCGATGTTCGAGTCGAACGTAAGTTCGACTCGAACATCGGGTGTCTGCTTGTTCACCGAATAGTGAACAATTTGGGGTGTTCGCGGCAAATTCAAAACACCCTTTAAAAGTCTATGGGAGATATCAAAAGTGCTAATTTTTAAGGCTTATATGCATGGTATTGTCATAAAAAGTGTTTGGGGACCTGAGTCATGCCCCAGGGGACATGTATCAATGCAAAAAAAGTTTTAAAAACGGCCATTTTTTTGGGAGCAGTGATTCTAATAATGCTTAAAGTGAAACATTAAAAGTGAAAAATTCTTTTAAATTTCGTTCCTGGGGGGTGTCTATAGTATGCCTGTAAAGTGGCGCATGTTTCCGGTGTTTACAACAGTCGCTGCACAAAATGACATTTCTAAAGGAAAAAAAGTCATTTAAAAGTACTCGCGGCTATAATGAATTGTCGATCCTGCCAATACACATAAAAGTCATTGAAAAAAACTGCATGGGATTTCCCCTCAGTCCATTACCAGGCCCTTTGGGTCTGGTATGAATATTAAGGGGAACCCTGAACCAAAATTTTTTAAAAAAATGTGTGGGGGTCCCCCCAAATTCCATACCAGGCCCTTCAGGTCTGGTATGGATTTTAAGGGAAACCCCGCGCCAAAAAAAATGGCGTGGGGGTCCCCCAAAAATCCATACCAGACCCTTATCCAAGCATGCAACCTGGCAGGCCGCAGGAAAAGAGGGGGTACGAGAGAGCACACCTCCTCCTAAACTGTACCAGGCCATATGCCCTCAACATGGGGGGTGCTAAACTGTACCAGGCCATATGCCCTCAACATGGGGGGTGCTTTGGGGTAGCCCCCAAAGTACCTTTTCCCCATGTTGATGGGGACAAGGGCCTCATCCCTGCAACCCTTGCCCGGTGGTAGTGGGGGTCTGCGGATGGGGGGCTTATCGGAATCTGGAAGCCCACTTTAACAAGGGGACCCCCAGATCCCCCCCCCGTGTGAAATGGTAACGGGGTACAAATGGCAAAGATGGTAAAGATGTTTTTATTACAAATTATGTAAGCAGACTGCAGTTCCTCTTTAAAAAAAAACAATTAAGAAGCCATATATTTGTTTAGAATACAAGGTTTACACACACTTCTGCTGCCACCAGAAGGGTGTGTATTTCTGACAAGCTGACTTCCAGCTGTCAGATGGAAGCAATCCTTTCTATGATGACACATGTTCCAGTCTAATGCCCCGTACACACGGTCGGATTTTCCGATGGAAAATGTCCGATCGGAGCGTGTTGTCGGAAATTCCGACCGTGTGTGGGCTCCATCGGACATTTTCCATCGGATTTTCCGACACACAAAGTTGGACAGCAGGAGATAAAATTTTCCGACAACAAAATCCGATCGCGTCAATTCCGACCGTGTGTGGCCTGTTCCGACGCACAAAGTGCCACGCATGCTCAGAAGAAATTCCGAGACGGGACAGCTCGTTCTGGTAAACTTAGCGTTCGCAATGGATACAGCACTTTCGTCACGCTGCAATGTTAAAAATGGTTTAATACAGCGCACTCTCTTCTTCTTTATAATGTGACAAGAATTAAGTCGTTTTGCTGCTCATATTCACACACACTTCTCACAAAGTTTTATTTGTGTTTTTTTAGTGGGATTCCCTCAATATATTGTTATTAGTTGTCACATCTGACAGTTTTATATTTTTTATGGTTTTTTTTTTCTTTTTAAGCCTTTTTTTTTCTTTAATGTTTGGATTTTTTCTAAGGCTGATCTTTGTTCAATGTTATTTTTATTTTTACTCCAGAATATTTTTGTGTGTGTTTTGTGTGGCAAGTTACCCCAACACCATTGATATCTTTTATTATTTAATCTCCAGGAGATTTTTTGTTGTTGGTGTCCCTTGTTCATTTCACATTGTATATTAGAAATGTACCTGAATCCTCACAAACAAACTGTCATTTTTGAAGTAAAACACATAGGAGAGTATAATTCAAAACAAAAATCCTTTATTAAGGGCTCAGAACCAAACAAAGAGGAAGGCAACACTGGATCAACAGGAGAAATTAGTGAAGCCTGGGACCCCCACGGCAGACATCAATTCTTAAATCTCAAAATTGGTGGCCTGAGGAGTCCATATATAAGGGAGGGCAGTCTGGTCCGGGATTCACAGAGACTTGGATAGCAGCAGATGACATCAGTGTCCCCAGGCTGTGGTACCACAAGAGGCTGCATCTTTTGGCCGACCAGACTGGATCCAGGGTCCTCACTGTCTGGTCTTCCTTTCACACTTCCTTCCGGGCTGTGGCTGTGCAGTTGGAGATGTGGCAGGAGGAGGAGTAGGACCTGGAGGAGGAGGAGGACTGGGAGGACCTGGAGGAGGACTGGGAGGACCTGGAGGAGAGGGAGGAGGAGGAGGAGGACCATCCCAAAGCTGTGTGTGAGGTGTAAGTTGGCCCCTCACACCTTTCTCCAGAGCCTCTGATATGAGGGCCTGACACATGGCTTGTTGGTTCTCCTCCATCCTCTGCATTTTATAGGCAATGAATGCCGCAAGGTTCTCCTGCCTGGTGTGGGGTGCTCCCAGGACCTCTGTAGCTCTCCAAAAAAATCTGATAGCAGCCTCCTCTAGGCTACTCCTCCTGCTGCCACTTTCTGTTTTCAGGGTGGGTGGAGGGACCTGCAGATCAGCCACCTCCTGGCTGAGACTTCCCTGTGTATGAAAAAGGGACATGGTTGTAATGTTTTGCATCATCAATCACAATCATAAATTAGTACTCCTAACTAACATCTAGTTAACATCATTGATTGGACAAGCAGAAATATTTAGAGGAATGCTATACCTGGCTCAATCTGGGCTCCTCCACATATGGCCTGGAAGGCCCGGGTTGGGCATCAGAAGCCTTAGCCGGGGGGGAAGGAAGCGTGGAAGGAAGACTTGAGAGGGATGGCCTGGGTTCAGTCTGGCCTGCCAGAAAGTGCAGCCTGTCGTAGTACAACATCCTGGGGACATAGATGTCACCTGCTGCTCCGGATCTCTGTGAATCCAGGACTTTATTGCGCTCCCTCAGATATGTGCTCCTCAGGCAACCAATTAATATCTTTAAATAAGTGATGTCTGCCGTGGGGATCACCTGCTTCACAATTTCACACAATTGCTCCAGTGCTGCCTTCCTCTTTGCTTGGTTCTTGTAATGGGGGTGTTTAATCTCCCACAGACAGGGCAGCTCCCTTAGCATCTCTATGAAGACTGAAATGAAGTCCTGATCTTCCAGTACCATATCCATGTTCACTGCAAGACACAACACAAGACAAAGCCTAATGTCAGACCAAACTCTCCTAATCTTGTTACAATATAGGCCTCAATCTAGAAGCAGTATAGGCCCAAGTTTGTCTCTTACCTTCGTTCTTATGATCGGCGCGTCCAATGCTCCTTCCTCCGCTCACAGATCGTACGTAATACGCACGCGTGTTACGCTTTATACACACTGCGCATGTGTGTAACTCCGCCCACCCCTGACGTTCTTTCTATTCTATTCCCCGCCCCTTTTCGTTCGGCGCAGTGGGGGAAGAGCATGATGACGGAGTTACACCAGGTGCGTGATAATTCGAACAACGAGGAGGAGGAGGAAAGCCCGGATCCAGGCACGTCCCGATCCAGAAGGAGACGTTTTAAGGCCACAAATATGTCGTTTGGGGAGATGTTGGAGATGGTCGACATCATGAAGAAGTCCGACTATGACGGAAAATATGGGCCTTACCCCCACCCCAACATCAGAAAGACCAAGATCATTGGTAAAGTGGTCAGGAGTCTGGAGAGGAATTTCGGGGTACGAAGATCTAAAGATCAGCTCAGGAAGCGGTGGTCGGACCTGAAGTTGAGAGAGCCGGAGCAGTACCGAAAGATCCGGAGAGTGCTGCAAAAAAGTAAGTAGTTGTGCTGTGTTCATATTCTTTCTGTCTTTATTCCGTTCGTTCTGCTCCATATGCTTTTAGTAATTGTAACGTTTAAAAGGGCAACTTTAATGTTCATGGGCCCATTATTCGTTCGTATCAAACATTTTTTCTTTCGGCCTCTAGAACACCATTGTTTAGGCCATATGCATTTTCACACATTTTTTTTGGGCCTACTTGGATGCCAAATATTTGTTTGTGTAGATGGGTTTGTTACTAGAATGAAATGCAAACTAGATTGTGTGTAAGGAGAGGACACTGAGCAGCTGTTTTCACATCTGGACACTGGAGCACTAGTGTGGGACCCCAGAACACCATTTTTATTAGGGGGGGCACACAGCTGCTCCAGTGTATACTATAGGGGGGGTTACATGTGTGAAGCTTGTACCAAACAGGTAAAGTATTGCAGCTTGACAAAGGCCCATAAAAAAAAGACATCTTTGAACTCGGCCAAAATAGACAATTGTACCCCACTTCCAAGCAATGTTTCCTATTTCTAGTTCTGCCATCAAATATCTGTGTGCTAAGTATACCATTTTTGTTTTACATAGGGGAGAAAAGACTCTGAGGTCACTCCTCATCCCAGGAGACCAGAGCCCCCCCCCCCTCTGGAAGAAGGGGAAATACCCCAAACACAAGAAGAAGAGCAGGAGGAAGAAGAAGACGTGGTGGAGATTGGCACCACAACAGGTGAGTGTCTGCGACCACAGACTCAGGTAAAAGAGATGGCTGGTGGCAGATTTTTGAGACCTGTTTTTTTTGTTCTTTATCTCTTTTTAGGTGATCGGGATCCAGAACGCTTTACATCAGAAAGTGCCCAGATACTGATAGGGGAGATCATGGGATGCAATCTCCAATTGCAAAACATCCAGCAACAAATCACTGATGTTATTAAAAAAAATAATAACATCATTGATGTTTTGGGGCGAATTTAAACCCCACAAAATCACCTGTTTTATGGTACCAAACTTTTTTCTATGTTTAGAAAAGCCAAATTTGGAGGATGCACACAGTGTGCCAACATGTGCTATCTGCCATCACGGGAGATCAATGGACGCGTTTTGGGGGTGCAACCCCTTCCTCAATTATAAAGTAGCGTTGAGGAAGGGCTTGCTCCCCCAAAACACGTCCCTTGATCCCCCCTGATGGCAGATAGCACATGTTGACATTCGTAAATTGGTGTGTATCTTCCAAATTTGGCTTTTCCAGGGGTGAGTTCCCCCCATCTGAACGCTATATCAAACCCAGTTCCTAAATACTGATGTCTGATATAGCCTTCAGGTTTTACCTAATGTGAACTTTGTAAGTTCTAGTTTTTTGGCTTTCTTGTTGGTTTTACACAGGCCTGTTTTATCTGAAATGGATATTTTGATTTTTCATAATGCTACTGCAAACATTTTAGACAACAAACATGTTAGTTTGTTTTAAAAACCTTTGGTAAATGCACATGTGATTGTGCAGGTATAAAAAAGTGCCTTACTCAAGAATGTGTGGATTATTGTCTCAACACTACAACACTTTTGGGGTGATGTAATTGCTGTTTTATGCAAAAATGGGGGTTATTTCCTAAGGGCAAATACACTTTGCACTACAAGTGCAGGTTCAGTGCAGTTGCAAGTGCACTTGTAGTGAAATGTGTTTTTGCATTTAGGAAGTACCAGCCAACAGTGTTTTTTATAAGGTTACCCAATCACGACATTTTCTGCACTCAACACATTTCTGTCAGGGTCAGCTCAAACAAACACAAGCAGTAAATGTCCACCAAGAATTGCTTTTGGTTGTTTTTTATTTGAAAAAGGTGTCACAGATTGTCTGGCATATTGATAGCCCCCCTACCCGCAAAGAACTCCAGGTATCGTAACCGGACATCACGGGCACTCAGGGAGGGCAAGCCAGGACGGCCGCTTTCAAGTGCCGTCATTGTTGATGTATTTGGTATTCCGGCCTCAGGCCCAACTGAGTCAGCATAGTTGGCTGAATGTTTTCTTAAAAAATTATGGAGAACACAGCACGCCAGTATAATATGGTTCAGTTTATACTCCGCCATATGGATGGGTGTCAGAAATAGTCGGAACCGGCTGGCCAGGATTCCAAATGTGTTCTCCACCACTCTTCGGGCTCTGGCCAGCCGGTAATTAAAAACCCTCTGTTCCGGGGTGAGGGTCCTCATCGGGAATGGCCGCATCAGGTGGTCCCCCAGCGCAAATGCTTCATCAGCAACGAACACAAATGGGAGACCTTCAACATTGTCCTCTGGAGGTGGCAAGTCCAAGCTGCCATTCTGGAGACGCCTGTAGAACTCCGTCTGGGCGATCACTCCACCATCGGACATCCGGCCATTCTTCCCCACGTCCACATACAAGAAGTCGTAATTAGCCGACACCACCGCCAACATCACTATACTATTACACCCCTTGTAATTATAATAGTACGACCCCGAGTTGGGTGGTGGGACGATGTGGACGTGTTTCCCATCAATTGCCCCTCCGCAGTTAGGAAAGTCCCACCGCTGGGCAAAGTGGGAGGCCACAGTCTGCCATTCCTGTGGCGTTGAAGGAAACTGTTTTGGAAAAAACAATAAACATTACTATTTTTTCACAGAAACCTGGCAAGCAGATTAGACACAAACATTATGGGTCAACCTCCAGATAGCATTTATTAAGGGAAATTTAACAACAACAAAGTATAAGGTACACCTATCATATTCCCCCTCCCCCCCTCTCATGGGCCATTTCTAACATTATAGGGGGGGGGGACTCTTGGACAGGTAACCCTCTTCACTTCATTGAGAGATGAATGCCTAAATACAGGGTATTACTTGGAACAGCCCCTCCTTAGTTACACTATTGGCAGCCCACTGGACAGGTAAGAAGTGTCATAATACAAAGATATAAATACACACTGTACACATTTGAGCACATTTGGACATTCTGCTATTACCTATCAAGATCATAATAGGATACAAGAACTTTAAACAGTACCAATGGAAAGTATACAGGCAGGCCCTTGCACTACATGCTTTGGGGAATTCATCCATAAATCTGAGCACTAAAGAGGTGGGTATAGTGTGTATGGGTTTGGCAAAGACAGCAGATAGATGATTGAGGATAGAGAATTGGGATCAGCTGACTTAGCAGTTGGGGGAGGGAGGGTTACAAAAAATTTGGGGACACCACAAAAAAAAGCCTCTGGCCCTCTGCCTGAATTTAAATCCAAAATAAAATTTCCAAACATTTTAGGGGGTGTTTGGGGTAAAGCACTACTATGGAGCTGATAAAATACATTGTTAAGTGACTACATGAGGTGAATATAGGGCAGGAGACACCATGCTGGGGAGGTTATTGAAGGGCAAATATGTATGAAGGACATAAAATAATAATTACATAAAAATCCAGCATGCATGAGGACAAAGGGGACATTCACAGCATACTACAATCATGGTAATTAGGGAATGAGGAAAGAAATACAATATATTAGCAAACATTCAATACAATAAAATGTGATATTAAAGGATAAAAATCTTACCTTCATATACTCCTTCTGTAGGACCTGAATGATGGCAGAACAGGTCTCTGGGATAATGATCCCCAGAGCCTGGGGGGAGATGCCTGTTGAGAACTTGAGGTCCTGCAGGCTTCTCCCTGTGGCCAAATACCGCAAGGTAGCGACCAACCTCTGCTCCGCAGTGATGGCTTGCCTCATGCAGGTATCCTGCCTGCTGATATAGGGGGTCAGCGAAGCCAACAAACGGTGAAACACGGGGTCCGTCATCCTGAGAAAGTTCCTGAAATCATCAGGATTATTCTCACGGATCTCACGGAGCAAAGGCATATGAGAGAACTGGTAACGCTGAAGCAACCAATTCTTGGTCCATGAACTCCTCCCCACCCTGTTCATGGACTGGACTTGTGTCAAGGTCAGGACCCCAACACCAAGCCCCCGCACAGCACGAACTCTACGAGGAGTACGCATACGAAACATGGCTAGAAAACGGTCGGCTGCTCAGAACGAAGTAACAGAACGCACTGAAGAACAGCAAGGCCTGTGAAGAGCGACCTGAAAACCAGTAACGAACGAACAAGAATACAGTGACTAAAGTCACGCGGAACTTGCTTGCACGCACTGAAGAGCAGATACAAACCCACAAGCACAAACTGAACGGCAGAAAACGATCTGAAAGCCACGAGTCTGAAAAAGCGCGAATCGTCTCTCACCAAACTTTTACTAACACGAGATTAGCAAAAGGAGCCCAAAGGGTGCTGCGCTTGGTTCTGAACCGGCCTTTTCTAGTCTCGTCGTACGTGCTTGACGTCACCGCGTTCTTGGCGATCGGAAATTCCGACAACTTTGTGCGACCGTGTGTAGGCAAAACAAGTTTGAGCCAACATCCGTAGGAAAAAATCCGAGGATTTTGTTGTCGGAATGTCCGATCAATGTCCGACCGTGTGTACGGGGCATAAGAAGGGATTTCCTATCACTCCATCCCACTCCCTGTTACATTTCCAGGCCAGGAAACGCGGAAATCTCAATGGGGTACAGGCAAAAAACTTAACTGACATGGGTTTTAACCTTTCTCTACTCTATCCTAAACTAAAATGAAACATTTTGGCTGTACATACACTTTAATGCTTCAGGTGAGCCACAGCATGTAGTACATACACAGAGGGAGAAATCTGCATTGAACATTCTAGAGCAGTGCTCTTCTGAGTCTAATGCTGGCTATACACTATTCTCAAAAATCGGGCGAAATTTGGTCATTTGGGCAGTTTGTTCATTTATCGGCCAGTTAATGGGCACAAAAGTAATTGTTGGGACATTTTTGAGCCAAAAAAAATTAAGGACAAGTTTGGAAATTTTCCGCCGAACGAACGATAAATTGAAAGGTAAATGTGTTTCCCATCCAAACTGTTTGCACTAGGTATATGTAAAAAAAACTAACAAAACATGGATTCATTTATGTCCACTGAACGATTTATTGGACATTACATGATGGCACTATCGTTTGCTCTCACTGCCGAATGTTTGTTTTTGGAAAATGGGTTTGGCCGATTTTTCGTATAGCGTATGGCCAGCATTAGCTGTGGGGCATGAGTGTGCATATAGAGAGCAATGAATTAGTAAACCATCTTAACAAATCATATTGTTGCAGGCTTGCAAGTTTACACTGTTGGTGAATTTTGACTGTGGAGGAATGAGAAAACTGTAATGTATATTCTGTATAAAATGCATAATAATGAATTTACATCTCATTTATGTCCCCAGATGTTTATGATTTCTTATACATGGCTGCTTATGTTTTAATTTGCATTGTTATTTGTACAGAATTTGTACTGTATTGTTTTTAATATGCACCTGCAATGTGGATTATGGACAGCAGCATCCTATTTTCAATCACAGTCTTCACACACACAACCTTTAGCACACAAAGCAACTTCACCCTGCTACAAACACCTCTATCATAAAAAAAAGTTTTATTTTACTATTGTGACAACATATAGACAACCTGATATGAGTTGACTGCATTTAAACAGATTACTAAAAAATGTGTTCCTGATAGCTGTACAGGAATAAAACACTTCTTTTTCTCAGCCAAATACAGGCAAAATTAGTAAGGGCCAAATTTACCATAGGTGACCTATGGTATATTTTGACTTCAGAATTATGTTTAAATGTAGCTTTCTTTAGCCTGGGTTCACACTAGTGCAATCTCAGAGATCGCATGTGATTTGCACCTGCACTGCATGTGCTGATTACATGCGATCTCTGAGCAATGCGAGTTCAGCCATACAGTTGTATGGCTGAACTCGCATTGGATTCGCACAGAAAATAGTGCAGGGACTTGTTTTTCCCCGCACTATAATCGGATCGCATGGGTGTTCTAACTTATGCGATCCGATTCCTGTGCGAGTTCACAGTTCACACTGCGATCTGTGAACTAAACTGGTGGTGTCATTAACTAATGACACTCACAGCGGTTTGCAGAAGGCAGTGTGAACTGCTTGTGTGAGAGAAGCGATGCGGGAACTGGCCCTGGAATCGTGCTGGTTCCCACATCGTACTAGTGTGAACCCAGGGTCAGGCTGGGTTCACACTATTGTCAATTGGATGCGGTTTTCTTTGCATAGCAGGAGATTGTGACTGGCTCTCTATGGAGCTGGTTCACACATCTCCGCAGCGGCTCCGGTGCAAATTGCACCAGAGCCCTGTGCATTTTTTGCTCCATTTTAGGTCTGAATTCAGCCCAAAATTCAGGCTGAAATCGGACCTAAATTGGTGAATGGAGACGCACCGGACTCCTGCTGTGAGCCGCTGCGTTCTCGATTGTGAACCCAGCCTTAATGTTTCACCATGTTTGTGTGTATTGTAAACTTTAACATATCAATTTAATTTCAAATTAAATTATCTATATTTATGAATCTGCAATGTTTTTAAAAAAAATAATACCTCACAGGGGCGTGGCTTGGCGCGCAGCGTGGATGGCTGCAATGTGACTGATCTCCGGTCACCCGAGAGGCCTGGGACCCGAAAACAGACTGAAAAAAGGACAAGTATGTCCACACAACTAAGGAGAGGTACACACGATCACACCCTCCGCTGTCTGGGAACCCCCAAAAGAAAATCCTCATCCGCCAACCTGAACAAATTCAGATACAGGTGTGGAGACAGAAGCTCCAAGATGACAATTTACGTTTTATTCCTCGGCTCATAACATGTACTCCCGCCTTGATCACTTTTTTATCTCGGACCCACTTAACCCCTATGTAGTCGAATCAGATATTTCTCCCATTACATGGTCGGACCATGCACCCATTATGTTAGATCTTATGTTATCCCAGACCTACTCCAAATCCTGTCATTGGCGTTTTAACGATCACCTTCTGCAGTCTGAAGTATCCCGTTCTACTCTAGCAAATAGCTTAAAAGAGTATTTTTTACTCAACTCTGGATAGGTGTCTCAGGTTTCTACACTGTGGGAAGCACACAAGGCTGTTTTCCGAGGGGCATGTATAGCTGAAGGCTCTCGATTGAAGAGAGATAGAAATAGTTTACTACAGTCTCTAATGTCCACTCTAGTAACCCCTGAACAGAGGCTTTTGGGTGGTCCCATGGTGCTGAAACTACGTAAAGTCATTCAACTTAGAGAACAAATTAGATAAACAAAACTTGACAAAACAGCTAGGTCCATGCTGTGGACGAAGCAAACATTTTTATGAATTTTCCAACAAACCCCACAGGATGTTAGTTATGCCCCCGTCCATTCAATTCCTTGCCAGATTTTCTTTCACAGTCAGACGGATCTAGAACACACTGCCACACTGAGATGTCAAAAATCTTTGGCAACTTTTACAACAAACTGTATAACTGCCTGACTCCGGAGAATCATTTAAAATTTACCCAGGGAAATTTTGAGTCCTTTTTTTCTAATATAAAGCTACCGAAACTATCTACAACAGATTTAGAGAGTTTAAACGTAGCAGTATAAGCTGAAGAACTTTTTGCTAAAATTAAAAATCTCCCATTACACAAATCTCCCGGTCTGCCCTACTCCTACTACAAATCTTTTTTTGACATTCTATCTCCTCACATGCTAGCTTTATATGCTTCCTTCCTTAAGGTTACTCCTCCACATCCACAGTTTTCCCATTCATTTATTTCGGTCATCCCTAAGCCTGGAAAGGATCCCTCTCTCCCAGATAACTACAGACCAATAGCCCTCCTAAATTCAGACTACAAGATATTTACTAAAATTCTTGCTTCCCGACTTTCTGTACTCATCCCCAAACTGATACATAGGGACCAAGTGGGTTTTGTCCTTGGTAGACACGCGGGAGATAACACCCGGCGTACAATAGACCTGATAGACCTCTTGGATAGAACCTCCCGTTCGGCATTGATTCTGAGTCTAGACATGCAAAAATCTTTTGACAGGCTAAGTTGGCCCTACATGTTTGCCACCTTAAAGATATATGGTTTTGATGGTCCTTTTTTAAAAGCTTAAGAGGCCTTATATTCAACTGTCTCAGCACAGGTGCAAATGTCGTCCTTCCTGTCTCCTGGCTTCCCCATGACAAATGGAACTCGGCAGGGTTGTCCCCTTTTGCCACTGCTTTTTATCTTGTGTCTAGAACCCCTGGCCGAATCTATCCGTGTCCATCCGGATATACGTGGGGTAGTGATGAGACAGGGGGAATATAAATTATCATTATTTGCAGACGACATTTTGTTCACTATCACTAGCCCGCTGATATCTCTTCCCTCACTACATAAATTATTGACTTCTTTTAGTGCTATTTCCGGGTACAAAGTCAACACCTCTAAAACTGAAGCCCTTCCTATACATATCCCAATGCCATTATTGTCCCAACTCAAAGAATCATACCCTTATAAATGGTGTAATACCTCTCTCAAATACCTGGGTATCCTACTTACACCTTCCTACTCCTCCCTCTATAACACTAACTTCCCTCCTCTGATACTAGATATTAATAAGTCTCTGTCGAATTGGACCAAATATCCCCTGTCTCTCTTAGGCAGAATTAATGTTTTAAAAATGTCTATACTACCCAGGCTGCTTTATTATTTTGAAACTCTTCCAGTAGCTGTACCTGCTTTTCAACTAAAAGCACTTCATAGGATTTTTCTAAAGTTTATACGGAATGGCGGAGCTCACTGTATAGCAAGCTCCGTGATGTTTTCCATTAGATCCAGAGGAGGTTTGGGAGCTCCTGACATCACTAAATATTATTATGCCACGCATCTAAGGGTCATTACCTCTTGGACTTCCTTACATGTACCAAACCAATGGTCTGCCATTGAGGAGGGGGTACTGTACCCGGTCCATCTGGGCTCCTTAGTTTGGGGTGCCCCCCTTGTTTTAGATCCTATATATAAACGTCAGTGTACTGGCCCAATGACACTAACTCTAACCATAATTGCCTCAAACGCTATCCCCTTATGTCCCCCTGCTCTCCTCTTGTAAATATATTATTTAACCCTCTCATTCCAGATAGTATGTCTCTAGGCAGGATTTTTTCATGGGTAAATGTTTATCTGTTTCAGCTCCGGAACCTGGTTCATCCCATAACCAGGAAGCTACACACCTTTAACACTTTAAGTGAGAAATTTGATATAACACCACAAATCCTCCACTTTTACTTACAGGTTAGACACTTATTTCACTCTAAATCGCCATCCCTGACTCTAGACAAACCAACTACTTTCGAATACTTATGTGCTCAAGGCCCTCATCAATTACATTTAATTTCCTGTATCTATCATATCCTCCATGAGTTGTCTCCAATCACAGAGACATTACACCATTACATGCGTAGGTGGTCTCCTTTAGTGGGCCGTCCTGTCACATTACAGACGTGGGATAGGATTTGGTCCTCTACATTTAGATCTTCCAAGTGTGTCACTCAGAGGGAGACAACCATTAAGATTCTCATGTTTTGGTACAGAACTCCTGATATTATTCATAAGTATGATCCATCAGTTTTGCAGCGTTGTTGGCGATGTGGAACTGATATAGGCTCACTGTTCCACATCTTCTGGCAGTGTTCCTTGATTCAACCCTTTTGGTATGATGTACATTTTCTTATACAAATGGTGACTGGGGTGTCCATTCCATTGGATCCTTTAAACTATCTATTGGGTCTACCTCCTTTAGGGGTATCTAAAAAGACAAACAAACTGATCTCCTATATATTACTAGCCGCCAGGAGGCTTATCCCATTATTCTGGTTATCCAATACACCTCCTCGGTCCAGATTTCTACATTTGGTGGCTGAGATTGGGACAATGGCGTTTTTGACGGCCTCGGTACATGACTGTATTCCCCAATTCAATAAAATATGGGAACCATGGGATCTTTCGGAATTCGGGACCCCCATGCCATCAAATGCGCCCTAATCTTAATTTAATCCTATACTGTCTGTGTATATGACCTGAACTGATTTCAAGGTTCTAGACTCTCTCTAATAATACGCTTACTGCGTACAACATAAGGAATTGATCTAATATACATATGTGCCTTATCTCTGTGAACACTTTCTTACTATTTATATTTGTTACTTTATACTTTGCTTTCCCTTTTTTACTATGATTGTTTATAATGCACTTATATTGATAGTGCAATGTACATCCTGTTACAATTTTGTACTTATTCTTTGAAATCCCAATAAAAATACTATTTATAAAAAAAAAAAAAAAAAAAAAGAAGCTCCAAGATGGCGCTGCCGCAATGGATCAGCTTAGAAGAAGACAGAGAGGACGATGAAGTCTCCCTGCCAGCATCTGAAGAATCAACAGCAGGTAATAACAGTAAAGACCTGCCTCTGACCTATGCTGCTATGACAGACATTGCAGCTGACATCAAAAGCTCTTTTTCGGCCGCCATCACTGATATCAAAACTGAATTACTGAGGTTAACAGAACAGATGGTAGTGAATGAGCGTGAAGGGAAAAGAAGGGACAGAGCATTGATCAGGCTGGATGATATCACAACTACACACTCCCTGCATCTGATCGATATGAATAGGCAGATCGAAGATTTAGACAATCGTGGCAGAAGAAATAGTATCAGAATCAGAGGAGTACCAGAATCTGTCACCCATGACCAAATCAAACCAGCTATAACCTCTACTTTCAACAACCTCATTGAAAGGCCTGAACAATCCCCTATCGATTTTGTCAGAGTCCTCAGGGCACTCAGACCCAGAGCACAAGATGGAAACCCTCCAAGAGATATCATTTGCTGTCTTCCAATTTATAGCCTGAAGGAAGATATTCTTCAGAAAGCAAGATCTAAGGAGCAGATTGTTTTTGAAGAAGCAATGATTCAACTTTTTCAGGATATCTCCCCCATACACTGAAAAATAGGTGAGCATTGAAACCCCTCCTAGAAGTACTGAGACAAAAAGGCATCAACTATAGATGGAAGTTCCCCTTTGCACTACAAGCAAACTACATGGAGAAACAACACTTGCTTAAAGTACTTGACGATTTGCAAAAATTCTGCGAAGACTTGCAGATTGCACCAGTGGATCTTCTGGGCTGGTATGCTGAATTCTGTACACAGCCTGCCATCAACAACCCACAGTTTGTACCAGGCTCTTCCCCTGCACAATCCCCCTACCAACAAGGAAAACAATGCAGAAATACTGATAAAAATAATACCTGTTGATCCTGCCCAAAAATCCCTTATTCAGGCATTTTGTGCTATGGCGTGGCAACAGGCTGCTTCTTTCTCCTTTTTGATCCTTCATTGTTCCCTGTCACATGGGCTTTCAATGGAGACCACAAGTGGCCATTTGAACAGACATTATGTGGGCATGGTCCTCTGCTGTCACCAAAAAACTCAACCTGAAAAATAAAATGCATCTATCACTTAGGAGCATGCATGTTGACATGAAATGACTGCAAAAAAGCTACAGGAGATAAGTACTAAGATCCAACAAAGCAAGGGTGTCTAACCTGCTGCCCAAGACAGCTATGAACACGGTCCCAACACAAAATCATAAACTTACTTTAAACTTTAGATTTTTTTTTTTTGGAATTTTTTGTAAAAATACATTTACACTTAGTGAACACATGCGGCCGAAGAAAAATTTGACAATGTCTCTTTACTGGACTTTTGTAACTTTTACCTTCCAAAAGTAAAATATCCCACTCGTCACACTCATGCCTTATTCATATCATCAGTTTTTGGGAGCACCTATATTTGTAAACAACTATTTTCAAGGATGAAGCACATGAAGTGCAAAATTAGAACCAAAATATCTGATGAGCACCTTGAGAATTCATTGAGAATTGCTACTACACTCATCGAACCAGATATTGATGCGTTAGTTTATCAAAAACAGTGACAAATATCGCACTAGTTTTATGTTGCCCTCTTTTATTTTTATAATAAAAAATATTACAAAAAAAATGAGTTTTATTACTTAGATCAGTGATCGTTAATTTGTGGTCTGCTCATCTTTTTCTGCTCATCAGCTATCTTTATTGTTAATATATTTTATTTGTTGCCCAAGACAAATCCTCTTTTTTTCATTTTTTTTCCCAGGAAGGTCAAAAGTTGAACACCCATGCAGCAAAGAATAAAAAAAGTGCAAAACATAATTTCTGTTATTGTTTGTTAATATCATTATTAGTGTAGGGTGAATGGTTTGGCCTAAGCATGAGTTCGGGGAACACCCGAAATTGCGGGGGGTGTTTGCCCTGCCGAACGCCCTGCAATGCACTGCACGCAGTACAGTGCATTCTGCTCCCTGATTGGGCAAGGCTTTGCTCAATCAGGTCACAGTAAAAGCTTCTTGTTAAGGAGCGGGGCCAGGAAGCCAGCCGCGGTGTTCTTGACAACCAATGAGTCATCAGCTGTCAATGGGCTTCTTCGCTGACAGCTGAATAAGAAAAAAAAAAAGTGCTGCTAAAAATAGTAAAAAAAAAAAAATGTTGCTGGGGTTTAAGGGCAATCTCACTCCAAAATTAAAAAGAAAAAGACACTGTGGGGTCTCGCTAAAATCTATAGGGGAGGAGAATGAGTGCCCTCCCTCCTGAATCATACCAGGCCACAGGCCAAGCCACATGCCCTCAACATGGGAAGGTCTCTTCCCCACAACCCTGGGCTGTGGTTGTTGGGGTCTGCAGGAAGGGGGCTTATCAGAATCTGGAAGCCCCCTTTAACAAGGTGGCCCCCGGATCCTGCCCCTCCTATGTGCATGAGTATGGGGTACATAGTACCCCTACCCATTCACTAATAAAGTGTCAAAAAGTAATAAAAGCAGAGAGACAGTTTTTAACAATTCCTTTGTTAAGAAATAACAAATAAAAAACTATGCCCCCCGATGTAAATCCATTGTCAATCACGATGCCCGCCGCACTGCTGACCCAAATGCTGGGTCGGTGACGTCACAAGGGGACGGTGCCACCTAGTGATGTTGCCAGGTGGCCCCGCCCTTACCTGGACAAGAACTGTTAAATGGCAAGCCAGCCATTTGGGCAGGGGGGCAGGGGGCTTATCGGAATCTGGAAGCCCCCAGATCCTGCCCTCCCCTATGTGAATGGGTATCAGGTACATTGTACCCCTACAAATTCACCAAAGAGGTGTCAAAAAAGTAAAAATGACAGAAGGCAGTTTTGGACAATTCCTTTATTAAAAAAAAATAAAAGTGTCCCGCAATGTCCATCTATCTTCAATCACGGCGCAGGCAGACCCAAAAAATGGAAAAAAAAAAGCTGCGCCTCGATGGGAGGCTTCCCGCCGACTGCTGTCTCTTGGCTGTGACAGCTGTTATATAGGCAAGGGCGGGGCCACCCAGTGATGTAACTGGGTGACCCACCCCTTTTGACATCATGCGACATCATGTGACATCAGAGGGGGTGGGGTCACCCATTTACATCACCAGGTGGCCCCGCCCTTGCCTATATAACAGCTGTCACAGCCAAGAGGCAGCAGTCGCCAGCAGGCCTCCCATGGAGGCGTAGCTTTTTTCTTTTTCAATTTTTCAGGTTCATTGGGTGGCGTGATTGAAGATGGATGGACATCATGGGACACTTTTTTTTTAAAGGAATTGTCCAAAACTGTCTCCTGTCGTTCACATGGGGGGGCGGGATCTGGAGGCCCCCTTGTTAAAGGGGGCTTAAAGATTCCGATAAGCTACCTGCCTCCACAACCACCAGGCAAGGGTTGTGGGGAAGAGGCCTTTGTTCCCATCAACATGGGGACAAGGCCAAAGCACCCTCCCCGTGTTAAGGGGATTGCCTTGGTATGGTTCAGGAGGGGGGCACTCACATGTTCCCCCCCATCCTGACCTTCCAGGTTGCATGTCTGGATAAGGGCCTGGTATGGATTTTGGGGGGACCCCCACGCCATTTTTTTTCTAAATTTCGGCATGGAGCTTCCCTTAATATCCATACCAGACCCAAAGGGCCTGGTATGGACTGGGGGGGGGACCGCAAACCGTTTTTTTCAATGGTTCTTGATCCCTATTGCCCGGGAGCCAACAATACATAACAGCTGCGAGCAATTTTAAATTAGAAATTTAGTTTTGCTGCGGTACTGTAATAGATGCCCTACTTTACAGGCAGACTAAGGAGACCCCAAGGCACAATATTTAAAGGAATATTTCATTTTTATTGTTTCACTTTAAGCATTATTAAAATCACTGCTCCTGAAAAAAACGGTTGTTTTTAAAACTTTTTTTTGCATTGATACATTTCCCCTAGGGCAGTACCCAGGTGTTCTCATGCTCGCACAAATTTTTTGCCTGTTCACATGTTCTGGTGCGAACCGAACTGGAGGGGGTGTCCGGCACATCCCTACTGGTTAGCATCTATTCATTATTATATATGGTGGAGCAAGGACAAGAAATCACTTGGAGCACTTTTGGATTGTAATTAAGCACGTGTGGAGCACCTGTGTCACCACCAGTATTTGGTATTGGGACTCCTCTGTCTATATCATTTACCAACTTTATGCCACATTTGAAGATTTGTCATTTTGAATGAACATTTTTTTTTATGCTTTGCACAGAATAATTGGCATTTTAATTGAAAATATCCAATCTGTATACCTTACTGGGCACTTTATTGAATAATATCATTTATGAATGCACATGTTTACAGCTTTACATGTATATATTGATGTATTTTTTTTTTTTTTTGCAGTTTATTCTCATCAGTGTATGAGCACTACATGATTTTGATTATTTGAATACATGTTTGTTTGAGTATATTCACAGCGAAACACTTTTTTTTTATTTTTATGTTTTAGTATTGGGGCATGCAATACAGTGAGTGCAGCTGTTTATTAATCATTAATCACTGATTTTAGATTGTTTTCTTTGTTGAGTCATTTCACTTGCTTCTTTATAAAAGCAAACAGTAGGGTGTTGTAAAGGTTGATCTTATTCTATTTTTTTTCACAGCAACCCAAGATTGAGATTGCTCTGAAAGGAGCTGAACTGTAAGTACTGTAAGTAATTCATGCAGAAATATGAAGATGTAGATCTGTCCAGTTATGTTTTATTATTGCATTTGCTGGATGGCAGTTTCCCTTTAAATGTATTACATGAAGGTTTGTGAGGTCCATTTATTGAAAAGAGTTAGAGCCCAAAACAGAAAATAGACTCTAAATATTACATGTCTAATTTGTCACAGATACGTTTGTTTAGAAGCAGTTAATCTGTTGTCCTTGAATGATGTACTTTGTGATAAAGGTGTATGCTGAACCTGAAGCCCCTGGGGAATGCTCCAGTTTGATGATTTTCTGCATTTAAAACCAAGCCGGACAGTGCAATGCTTAGAAGATTTCAGTTTTGATATAAATTCTTCAGGTCTTCTAAATTAATTTCTTTTTAACAAAGCGAATTGTAATTCAAATGCTATCACATCAAATCAGCCTTTGTATAAATAAAGCTTGTTGTTTTATTCTACTGAAATTACTGGATCAGAATGCCAATTGAAATATTTTCTTAGATGTGCTAAAATACTTCTCAGGCAAGTGACACAGTGAAGTCTTAAGAAAAGAATAGGTATGCTTTGTGCAATGTGGCCATTATAGTATTTTTATTTAATTCTCATGGATATATAGAAATATATTTTCAGATAACAGTAAGCAACAGTGAACAAAATTAACACATTTACAGAAGTGATGGACACTCAGCAGTAGGTGATTGCTTCTTTGCATTTATCACCCATTTAAAACTTCAGATCATTTTAGATGCACATTCATCTCTGTTCTCCCATGAAAGAGATTAGAGAAGCTCCCATTAGTTGTTCTCCTGCAGTCCCAGAATTTTTAAAAGCACACTTTTGATTTTAGATTTTAAATTATATGTTTCTGACAGGAATGAACCCCAGGGTCCAAACCCATAGGTCGGCTGTTATTCCTGGGATGAGTTGCAACCTGAGTGGACTTCCATGAACTTATTTTAATCATGTATTTCGTCTCATTATTTGCGCTTTGATGGGTTTGTATCCTCTGGGGAAAGTATTGCACAAATGATTATTGAATTTGATGTTTATTTATTTTTAAAATACATGTGGTGTTAATAATTTTATACATAAATACTGCTTTGTGGTTGATCATATACTAGCCTGGAATAATATTATTACACAATATGTAATGTAGATGAACAAAGCCAAATATCAAGGCAAACACTGCAATTTTTAAAGTGATACTAAAGTCTCGTTTTTTTTTCTTTAAAAATAAAAAACATGTGGCAAACCGAACCACATTTAGGTGCCATTGAAAATGAACATGCTACGTTTTGCCAGCATTCCAGGGCAAATCCCAAACCGCTAGATGTGAACGGGGCCTCCTAAACTGCTCCTGTCACATGGTCGTGCTGGAAAACCAGCATTCAATTAGCAAGTGCAGCCAATGACTGCAGTGCTGATCAGTGTATTCTGACGGGGGGAGTACCCAGTGTCAGAATACAATAGTGCAACTGGAGTGATCTCTTCACCTACATTGTTTATCTGGGTGCAGGGATCTGTGAGTTTTTTCATTTAACACGCTGTTTGAAAAAAAAAAAAATCTGTGTGTATTTGTGTATGTCCAATTGGTTGAACTAGATGGACTTGTGTCTTTTTTCAACCAGACTAACTATGTAACTATGTGTATGCCCTTTAGATGGAATTTACATGAATAAATAACACATGAAAGCTTAAAGTGGTTGTTAACCCACCAAGTAAAATTACACCATCCTCTCTGTTTATTCATGTAACGTGCCCCTGTGTCTGTGCCTTATAAAAATAATGCAGCTATATACCTGTTTTCAGAGCACCGATCTTCGCTCACATGACTCGGCGCCTCTTTCCTCTCTTGGCCTGAGAGCTGCAGTGGGGGGGCCGAGGATGGCCCCACTGATGTCAGTCAGGAGGGGAGGAGGAGAGGTGGAGAGAGGTGGAGAGAGGCCGTGGGTCACGTGAGCGCTGATCGCCGCTATGAAATTAGGTATATAGCTGCATTATTTTTATAAGGCACAGACACAGGGCAGATTACATGAATAAACAGAGAGGATAGTGTAAAAAAATAACAGTAATTTGAGCAGCAGGAGCAGAGGTAGCAGGCATGGAGCTGACAGGCAGGGAGGGAGAGGGGAGAGGACGGAGGAGAGAACAGAGGAGAGAGCGGATAATGGAGGCATGTAAACTGACCGCGGTGTCAGGGTTTAGCAGCCATGATATACTGTGGTCAGTTAACAAAGGGGAGGGCATAACCAGGTAGGATCAGCCAGGTATTTCAGGTGTTACAGGGGGCCAAAATGACATAGCACAAGCACTATGCTGTATAACATGCTTTAAAGGAACAGGATCTTTATTTTTATTTTTTAGGTTAACAACAACTTTAACTTCAACTAACACTTTTTAAGCAGTTACAAAAACAGTTTTTTCCCTTTTATTCTAAATTAATAAAAACTGACCATTGCTGTATAGTTACATAGTTGGTAAGGTTGAATAAAGGCAATAGTCCATCCAGTTCAACCTGTGTAGGTGTATGTGTGTCAGTGTCGATATCATTTCCCATATCCCTGTATGTTGTGTTCTTTAAGATGCACGTCCAAGAGTCTTAAAAATAATAATACTTCCCACTGACACCACCATTTTTCGCTCTTAAACCCCCTGCACAGCTTAAGGTTAAACTGCTTCTCCTCCAATCTCATTGTGTGGCCCTGTGTCCTCTTACAGTCCCTGAGACTAAATAGTTTTATTCCTATGCTGCGATCACCATTGAGGTATTTGAAAATCACTATTATGTCCCCTCTCAAGTGTCTCTTCTCCAGCGAGAATAGTGTGATTAATTGAGGTAATGTAGTTGAGGTCATCCAGTCCCTTCAATAATTTTGTTGCCCTTCTTTGTACTTTCTTCACTCCAGCTCCAGCCGATCCCTTCTGAGGATAGGGCTCCAGAACTCAACGAAATACGCCAGATGTGGCCTGACCAGAGTTTTATAAAGTGGCAGGATTATAATTTATATCATATAAAATGGGACAAGAGATCCAAAGGGATTCATCAAGGAAAAACAGTCGGTAATAGCAAAAATACAAATTTCTTTATTAAAGAAAAAACACTTTTATAAAGTATAGAAAAAATATTGCACCTCCACCATGTTCAATTAAAATTGGACAATGTTGTCAAGGCACAGGTAGCTACCACAGACACTCATTCACCCACAATCACACTGGGTATAACTGGATCTGAGAAGCATAAAACCTTATTAAGGAATTAAATCACAAGTCTCAAGAGGTTTAGTACGCTCAATATATGGAGCACTGTGACGTTCTCACAGGTAAATGGTAACAGATCAACAGTCAGATTCAGTATATATATAGATATATATATATTTGGACCAAGGTATAAACAATCCCTGGGTTGAATTATATTGCAAGTAGATACCGATGGTGTATTTATGGATAAGAAGCATTGGAATGTTCTTGTAATTGACTCTTGGTGCGGTGGAAGGGGCTGAGTTATAGTCACTCTATTCCGTGATGTATTGAGGGGTGATAATGTATTGAGGGGTGGCTTGCAAACACTGTGCGATGCAGTCTCCGTATGCACTTGTCAGAGACCGGGGCTGCGGTGTGTGTGCAGCAGGGATGGACTTGATGGTAGAATCGGGGGAGAGGGAGGAATGAGTTGTGTAACAATGTCAACTCAGAGCTGGGTATAAAAGTTTCAATACAGCCCACCACTCTCCAGTGTTCCAAAACTGTCACATTCAATCTTGGATAGAAGCAATATCTTAACTGAGGGAGAAGGATTCCAGTTCCCTGTTCAGCAGACACCTCATGCTACAGCCTCCGTTCACGCCATGGGATCACACCACGTTACATCCATGGGATGGAAGGAGTGTCTGTGATAAACTAGCTGTGTCCTCACTTCAGAAATGTGATGGCGTCATACTGATGTGTTTCACTCGTCACACGGGTTTCTCCAGAGCTGGGAGGGGCTTGTGATGGGAGTTCTTTTATATTCTCTGTGCATTTTGATGTTCTCGCATGTCACTAACCTCACGCCCTCTTCACTCTACAGACAAACATCACAAGATTATTAAAGATACCCAGCAAAGGAGTCCAGCATTTCCATGCATACCCTGGATCATTCCTTATGGCATATATTAAACAGAATACACAAAATGTACTGATCAGGGCAACAAAAGAGTCACTGCAAAGGAAAAAAAAAAAAGATTAAAAGAATTATAGTTATATCCCTGGAGTATATACCATTTTTTATGCATGGTAAAATTCTGCCGGCTTTGGTAGCTGCAGCTTGACATTGCATGCTATTGCTCAGTCTGTCTTCTACTAGGACCCCCAGATCTTTCTCCATCCTTGATTCCACCAGAGGATCTCCCCCTAGTGAGTAGTTTGCCTTTATGTTTTTAGCCCCCAAGTGCATTACCTTACATAATTTTAACAGATCTGGCAGGAACGACCCTTCGCAAACCCATGCTGATACTACTAATGAAATGTTTTCTTCTGCAAAATCTTGGATATAGTCCCTTTTCATCCCCTCCAATAATTTACCTACTATTGATGTTAGGCTGACAGGCCTGTAGTTTCCAGAAATATGTCTCTGGCCTTTTGAATATTGGAACCAGACTGGCTTTTCTCCAATCAGCTGGTACAATACCTGTCAGTATGCTGTCCGCAAATATTAGAAATAATGGTCTTTGAGGACTCTTGGGTGTAAGCCATCTGGTCCTGGTGATTTGCTTATGTTAAGATTGATTCTTATCCTTCAATGGGGCTGCCTTCTAAAGTTGCTATCTTCCCACGAACCATATGGACTTTATTACAGCCAATGTTTTTTATACTTCACCATCTTGTGTATTAGCTCCCTACTGAAAGCAATCAGGCTGGGGGTCACACTGTGTTGGGCTTAGCGCTCACTCAATCCTCATATGTTGCTTATGTTAAGCTTATCTATTCTTTTCTTGACTCCGTCCTCTGTTAGCCACAAGGGTATGTCCTGTGATGTGTTACTAACAATACAGTTGTGGTGGGTATACCCCTTCTTTTCCAATGTAAAAACGGAAAAAACTGAGGAGAAGAAAGTATTTAGTACAGCCTTCTCTGCGTCATCTCTCACCATCCTCCCCTCATCGTCTTTTTGTGGGCAATGTGCACCCCTGAGAGAGTTACAGTAAATGGTTTGTCTCAACTCTCTAAGGCTGGCCATACACAGTTTGAATCTCGGCTTTAAACTGTTAAAGGGAAGGCTGAATGTACCAAGTACCAAGTTGATCAATCAATCAATTTGGGTACAACCAGCCTGTCAGGTTCTCCTGCTACAGCTGCTATCAATATTCACTGTCTTCTCCCAGTGGAGAAGACAGTGAATATTGATAGCAGCTGTCTTCTCCCAGTGGAGACAGCTTCCCCTGCCCCCACCCCCCTGCCAGGAGCAGACAATTGCTCGGCAGGAGGGATTCCTCTGTCAGCACTGTCTGCGATATTGAGGGAATCCTGCAAATTTATTTCCTGCAACCCGTGGTTGCCTAACCTGGGTAATCTGCCTATCTGACAATTTTGCAGGACAGATTAGGCTGTTAAAGGAACTTGAAAGATCAGCACGTTAAAAAAAAAAAAAAAAATTTACAGTTGGAACTCGTAAATACACAGGCTGCTTTGTTAATACTAGTAACAGACTGTAACATATATGCCATTTTTGTTTTTGCCTTTTGTTCCAGAATGAAAACCAATCTGATTGTCAGCTCTTGTTGCTGATAACCAGTGGTGGATGGCGCTCAACATTTTTTTTGGGGGGGGGGGTGCAAACAAACTGAAAAGTTAAATTGTTAGCAATGCAGGACTGTAAATAGCCATTTATCAGGTAATTATGTATCATTACTGTGCCTAGATAAAACTGTGCCCATCAAATGCAGCCTCACTGTGCCCATCAATTGCAGCCTTAATGTGCCAATTAATTTCCTTGTCAAAAGAAGTTTATTGAGTATACAATATTATAAAGATACATAAAGTAAGTTTACAAGGATCTATAAAGTAAGCTCATTGTTTTACAGTAGGGTTTATATAGGTAAATATCATGAAATTTCAAATATTAAACATTGGGTTCACGTAAACCTAAATTAAAGATATATATCATTTCCTTAGTTACTTTTGTAGGTATTTAAATGATTTATACCTACTATACATATTGTTTACAAGTAGAGTGTATATAGGTCAAATAAATTCTGATAATGAGCTTTAATCGTAAGGTGGAGAAAAGGAAAGAGAAAGAAGAAAAAGGGTTGAAAGGTAGAGGTATGGTCCACAAGGTTGTCCCGCTCGTCAGTTTATTATTCTTTTTAGTTCTCTTTGAAGCCTTAGAATGGGTGTCTCTGTAAGTCATTTAATCTGTTACCATGGCAACAGGACAGAGTCATTGAAGTTTGACAGGAACTGTTGTTTTATCCAAGGGTGCAAAAGTTTTTCAAATTTTGGAATTTGATTTTAAACGATGGCTACCATCTTAGCATGGGACATTGTATTATTCATTCTGTGAATTGTTTCTGCTAGTACCAATGTAGGAGATTTCCATGCCTTGGTCACTGTTTGTTTTGCAGCCGTTATTAGTTGGATCATAAGTTTGAATTGAGAGAGTGTTAACCATTCCGGTTTTAGATTAAGTAAGGTTAAATATGGATCTGGTTGTACTATTTTTTTAAATATTTTAGATGCAATCACGAAGACTTCCTTCCAGAAGGTTTGGATTACTGGGCACGTCCACCATATGTGTAAATATGTGCCTATTTCTGGGCATCCTCGAAAACAAAGAGCTGAGGTATTAGGTGAATATTTTGCCACTCTAGCGGGTACAAGGTACCAGCGAGTTAGGACTTTATAATTTGTCTCCAGTGCTAAGATGTTGGGTGAAGATGACTTAGATGTGAGCCATATGTTAGACCAGTCCGTGTCTTCTAAAGTTCGTCCCAGGTCCTCCTCCCACCTCTGAACGTAAGAGGGTCTATTAAGATTTGCTACTCCATATAATTGATTATAAAGTGATGAAATTGTACCTTTAGCAAATGGATCTTTTGTACAGATTGATTCAAAAATGGATAATTGGGATAATGGTGTATCCCCCTTTAGGAATGGTGTATAGAAATTTTTGATTTGGAGATATCTAAATATCTCAGAGTTTGGTAGATCATATTTTTCTCTAAGCGATGGGAATGAAAGGAATGATTTAGATGCTATGAAGTCATTTAGTGTCTGAATGCCTGATGTTGTCCAAGCTTTAAAAGAATTTGGGTAGATCCATGCCGGATAAAAGGCCGGATTTCTGATAAAAGAAAGGAGAGGATTGTGTGGAGATTGTAACTGATATTTGGTTTTTAGTTTATCCCAGAGAGATAAGAAGTGTTTAGTTATGGGATTATGAATTTTAAAGCGGTCTTTAGGATCAAGCCATAATAAATTTGATAATAATAGAGGGTCATTTTCTGAAGCCTCTATAAATACCCATAATGGGATTTCCTGTTTTGCATGGTATTTGGACAGACTGGCCAAATGTGCTGCTCTGTAGTAGTTAGTAAAATTAGGGTATCCCAGGCCTCCTTTATTTTTGGGGAGATGTAGTGTGTGTATAGGTATACGTGGTTTAGAAGAGCCCCATATAAACGAAGTTGCTCTTTTTTGTACTATTCTCAAAAAATAGGAAGGAATTGGAATAGGGAGGACTCTGAATAGATAAAGCAATTTGGGTAGAATAGTCATTTTGATTGCATTAATCTTCCCTATCCAGGATAAAGGAAGTTGCGACCATTGTTTTATTAGATTTGTGATCTGTCTTAATACAGGAGGATAATTGGTTGAGAATAAGTCAGAATGAGATGCTGTTAAATGAATTCCAAGATATGGGATTGATTTTTCTGCCCATGTGAATGGGAGTGCAGCCCTAGCCGGGATCAATTCCATGTTTGTGAGCGAAATATTAAGCACTAGGCATTTCTTAGGATTAATCATAAGGCCGGATAGGGCTGCAAATCCATCAAGAGCTGGTATTAAGTTAGGACCAGAGACCTGTGGTGATGATAGAAAAAGTAATATATCGTCTGCAAATATACATAATTTGTGTGTAATACCTCCTACTTCAATGCCAGTTATAGTTTGGTTTGTTCTGATGTATTGGGCCATGGGTTCGAGTATAAGGGCAAATAATAAGGGAGATAATGGGCAACCCTGTCGGGTACCTCTTTCGATATTAAAGGCTTCAGATTTGTATCCAGCATATTTTATATAGGCTTTGGGTTTATTATATAATGCTTTGATCCATGTTAAAAAGTGGGGTCCAAAACCCCATTTTTGTGATGAATATTGCTTATATTGCCAGGATACTGTGTCAAATGCCCTCTTAATATCGACAGATAGAAAACATAAAGGGATTTTCCGTTTTTTAGCAATATGTGCCAATAACACTGCCCTGCGTATATTATCGCCTGCCTGTCTATTTGGCATGAAGCCTACTTGATCTCTATGTATTAATTTTCCTATAATGCTATTGAGGCGTTTTGCTATTATTTTTGCTAATAATTTAATATCAAGGTTTAACAGAGAGATAGGCCGATAATTCACACAGGAAGTATCATCAGAAAGGGGTTTTGGGATCATACAAACAATTGCCATTAGTGTTTCTTGCCGAAAAGAATGTCCATCTAGAAGTTTGTTAAAAGTTTCAGTGAGAATGGGAGAGAGTATTTCTGAGAATGTTTTATAGTATAAAGCCGAGTAGCCGTCTGGGCCTGGTCTTTTGTTAAGTTTTAGGTCTTTTATGGCGTTAGCAACTTCATCTATAGTTATAGGCTCATCCAAACTGCTTTTTTGATTCTGAGATAACTCAGGTAAGGTTATTTTTGAGAAGAAGGATTCAGCCTCTGTAGGATTAAATTCATTGTTTTTCTTGTATAAAGTTGCGAGATGTAAGTGAAATTTATGGACTATTTTAACTGGATTACAAGTGTAAACATTTTTTGATAATTTCAAATGTATTGGTTTGAAAGATTTGTTAGTTGAATTTAATGCCCGAGCCAAATATGTACCTGGTTTGTTTGTATTCATGTAGAAATTGTGTTTGGAGCGTTTGAGGGATTTATCAACTGACTCAGTGAGAAATAGATCGTATTCCAATCTAGATTTTTCCAGATGAGATTTTGTACTCTGAGATGGATTATCTTGAAATGATATGTAGGCTGCATTAAAATTGAGTTCTAGTTTTTTTGCTAGATTTTTGCGTTCCCGTTTAAATAGTGCCATTTGTCTTTGTATTGTACCACGCAAGACAGGCTTATGAGCTTCCCACAGTGTTATTGGGGAGATGTCTGTTGTATTATTAATTGATATGTATTCCTTTAAAGCTTGTTCAATGGCCACCTGATGTAGTGGGTGTTTGAGCATTATGTCCGGTAAGTACCACGTTGGGTCATGCGCTTTTGGTATGGCTGAGGCTATAGTAGTGTATACTGCATTATGGTCAGACCACGGGATCGGAATTATATCTGATGCAATAATTTCTGGTATCATTCCTATTGTTAGAAAAATATGATCTATTCTGGTGAAGGTTTGATGAGGGTGCGAGAAATAAGTGAATTTCTTTTTCATTGGGTTACTTTCTCTCCACGAATCTACCAGATTGTATTTGGAAAGAAGTTGAGAAAAAGGTAATCTAGAGGTTATTTTGGATGGTGTAAAAGGTGATTTATCTAGAAATGGGAGGAGGACCTGGTTCGAATCCCCACACATTATCACTGTTCCTATTTTGTGTGTATTAATCACTTGTAATATATGTGAGAGGAATGGTGTAGGTTGTTTGTTAGGAGCGTAGTAGGAAATCACCGTGATTGCTGTATCCATTATATAACCCATGAGTATCAGGTATCTACCTTCTGGGTCTTTAATTTCTGATGATAAGGTGAATGGTGTGGATCGGTGAAATGCAATTAGAGTTCCCCTTTGCTTGGTACAGGCAGAAGCCGTGTAAATTTGTTGATAAAAAGGAGAAATATATTTTGGAGTAGAATCTTTGGTGAAGTGTGTTTCTTGGAGGCATACTATGTGAGCCTTCTTGTTATGAAAAATACGGAAGGCTTTGGTCCTTTTTTGAGGGACATTTATTCCCTGAACATTCAGGGAAAGTATATTCAGTGGTGCCATGTCAACAGATCAAATAGTTTTGACTTACTTTTTGTTATGCAGAGCTGACTGCGCAGATCAACCTGTGTGGACTGAAGAGATGAATAGATAGAAAAGAAACCAGTGAATTCTGGAGTAGAGAGTAAACAAAAAACATATGAGATTAGTTGATACATTGTATAAATTATTTTTTGCAAGTAATCACAATTTACCCGTGAAAGAGAATAAATATCTCTCTCAGGGGAATAAGTGCCTTCGTCACACTCCCACATAATATGGTTGGGAGAATGAGGAGGGCTAATGGGGGTACACGGATCTTCCGCTTACAGGAGAGAAGTGCCAAGTCAAAAGACATCAAAATGATGTTTCATTAATTGGAGTGCAGAATATAGTTTTTGTTGAAATTATTTATTACAGGGTGGTTGTATATGGTTAGTCTTGCCCTAGGCTAAATAATTCAGTTAGAAAGGTACTGTTAATAACTTTGGTATTGATGAAGATAGTTTGAATTATTTTGGGATTTTAACCCTTTTAGAGTAAACAATTACATATTTTATTCATATGTAACTGTTTAGATATGTTAACTCATAAAATTGAGGTTGTATTCCTTCAGATTAGAATAAACAAAAACATAATTCTAGGAACTAGTTAGGAAAAGAAAGAAAAGGCTTCCATTACTTCTGGATTATTGAACATATTTGTCCTAAAAAGTAATAAATCTATTGTTATTACCTGATAATATATAACTGAACAAGAATTTCCTTATTTCACTTATATATTCTAAGGCTATATGAATCAGAAGTAATAAGAAATATAACTGGAATGTAACATGATCCCACACAGTGTGTGACTATCAGAATGCAGTTACATTCAGTTATAAATACAGGTTTTTTATAGAGAACCATCTCTTAGTATAATAAATGAAGAGATATCAGGAATTAGGATGTCAGTCCATTGAATCTTCTTGGTCCATGGATGATGTGGCATAACGGCCTCTTTTGTGAGAATGATGATTCCCATTTTGTTCTGAAATTTTCTGGGTGCTGCCTGAAGGTGAAGATGATGTCATTCTTCTGCGTGTGGGAGAGTTGCTGCTTGTGGGTTCTGTCAGATTTAATTTTAAAAGGGTTTGTTGTAGTTCATCTGCTGATCTGCTTCTGTAAATTGTACCTTGGTAGTTAAATCTGACTGAAAAGGGGAAGCCCCATTGATACATAATGTTGTGGCGTTGCAGTTCCATTAGTTGGGGTTTCATGGATCGTCTTTTAGTAATAGTAAGTTGGGATAGGTCAGCAAAAATTTGATAATTGTGTCCTTGAAAATTAAGTTCCCTTTTTTCTCTTGCAGCAATTAGTATTTGTTCTTTCGTTCTGTAATAATGAAATTTTGTGATTATATCACGTGGGGGTCCATCTTTCTTTTTGGCTGTGAGGGCTCTGTGTACTCTGTCCAGTTCTAAACGTTCAATAGGGATATCTGGCTTTAGTTCTTGTAATAGAGCAGTAAAAGTAGATTGCAGGTCTGTCACGGTTTCAGGTATTCCCCTTATGCGCAAGTTTGAACGTCTGGCTCTATTTTCGTAATCTTCGAGCTTAGTTTGAAGTATTAAATTCTCTTCTTTTAATTGTTCCAATTCTGTTATATTTACTTGGGTTGTAATTTCAATTTCATCCATTTTTATTTCTAAGGCTGCGGTGCGGTTTCCCAGCTCTCTTATTTCTTTGGTTAGGCTTTTTGTTATTTGGTCTGAGGTTTGTTTTAAAGCCTTATGAAGCATCTTTTCAAATTGTAATAATATTACTGGGGATACTGAGGAGGCTTGTGGAGAAGTTTGTGAGAGGATTTGTTCTGTATCTGACTCAAATGGAGAGTCTTGCTGTGACATTTTCTGTCTGTGAGAGCGCCCTGATGCTGTATCTTGTGAGGTGACTGGAGCTGCTTCAGCTGCAGTGAGTGCCTGTGAGCTCTTTGTGAGGTGATTTTTATTTCTGCCACGGTTTCCTCCCAGTACCATATTTCCTGCCCAAACTTTCACAGTTTGTTCCCTGGGGTAAAAAGGTTCAAATGGATACCTTTTGAGCCTGCAGGCTCCGCTTTGTCCTTCTCTTCTCTCCTCAGCGGTGCAGAGCTCTAACAATGCATGTCTGCTCCGTTAGGCTCCGCCCATCTCCCTCGTGCCAATTAATTTCAACCTCACTGTGCCCATCAATTGCAGCCTCACTGTGCCTATCACAGTAGGCCAATCACATCCACATTTCAAGAAAATAAAATAAAACCACTTAACATAAGGTGTCCTCATCAGTGTCCCCATATATATCAGGTGTCCCAATCAGAGTCCCCCTTTACAGCAGGTGCCCCCCTTTACATCAGGTGTCCCAATCAGAGTCCTCCTTTACAACAGGTGTCCCCATCAGCATCCCCCTATAAATCAGGTGTCCTAATCAGAGTCCCTCTTTACATCAGGTGTCCCCATCAGAGTCCTCCTTTACATTAGATGTTACCATCAGAGACCCCCTTTATATTAGATATCCCCATCAGAGTCCCCCTTTACATTAGATGTCCTCATCAGAGTCCCCCTTTACATTAGATGTCCCTATCAGAGTCCCCTTTCACATCAGATGTCCCCATCAGAGTCCTCCTTTACATTAGATGTCCCCATCAGAGTCCTCTTTTACATAAGATGTCCCCATCAGAGCCCCCCTTTACATCATATGTCCCCACCAGAGTCCCCCTTTACATTAGATGTCCCCATCAGAGTCCCCCTTTACATTAGATGTCCCCATCAGAGTCATCCTTTACATTAGATGTCCCCATCAGAGTCCTCCTTTGCATCAGATGCCCCCATCAGAGTCCCCCTTTACATTAGATGTCCGGATCAGAGTCCTCCTTTACATTAGATATTCCCATCAGAGTCCTCCTCTACATCAGATGTCACCATCAGAGTCCCCTTTTACATGACATATCCCCATCGGAGCCCTCCTTTACATTAGATGTCCCCATCAGAGTCATCCTTTACAGCAGATGTCACCATCAGAGTCCCCCTTTACATTAGATGTCCCCATCAGAGTCCTCCTTTACGTTTCAATATATTTTTATTTTCAAAATAAATTAAATACATCATGAAACATAGATAAAATGAGGGTCCTCAGCCCTTAGAGTGCCAATAAAGTCGTATGTATGATAGAATAGTACCAACAGATTCCAACAATCTTTCTATACACAAACTGGACAAAATGTGCAGTGTGGAACTGGCCTGGAAATTGAATGTCCAAAGATTTCTCAGTATGCAGCCAGAGTTTACACATGTTTGAGAAATGGGAAGGAGTAGGGAGGGGAGCGCTCCACCACCCCAATAGGGAGCATACTGTGGCAGAGTCTTCACCCTCCAAGTCTCCCCGCGCAAGAAATACACATGTGCTGCATGTAAGTATGAGAGAGTCCAGGGAGCTCCCACCTATGGGTAGCGGCAGTTGAAGGAAAATACTGTTGGCTTACGTGTAAAATCAAAGGCCTCGATAATTTAAAGCAAAATAGATAACTCATAACATATTATTGAATAAAAATTTTAGGAACAAAGATCAAAACTCTGGTCTACAAAACCTTGAAGAGCATGTAAATAAACAAACTTAAGACAAGACCAAAACGTTGAAGGATGTCAGGTCTCGGTCTTGGTGAAGGCCATTGGGGTGAAGAATAGGGATCAAGGACCATCAAGGAGTGAAGAGAGAAAGGTAGAGAGGAAGAAAGAAAGAAATGAAATAAGAGTAGAAAGAGGAGAGAGGAAGTCGACTGGGGGGATGCGAGAGCAACATATGACCTTTCGGGGACACTATGACGGGAGGGCCATGTCTAAGTCACCCTGTGCTATCCTGGCACAGGGTGGGTGGGAAAATATATCTTGGACTACTTAAAATGGGACAGTAATATTTGTCCACAATATCTCCCAGGATGTATGTAGAGACTATTCTCGGTTTGATTGATTCTGAACTCAACCTGTTAATTGAGTGAGCTGATCACATTAGTCTCCAGGACTGGCTAGGAGATGAACAGTCTAATCCTACTATAGTTGTTGATGACTAGGCTGAGGAGGGGGGAGATTGTTGTTTGTATTGTTAATTGTAATTAGCTCCTGCTATTGTGTTTATACTACTGTGTGAAGCTCGGTGACTACAAGTCTGTGTCCTACAGGTCATGTCTCTGAGTCATCTGGTCTGGGTAAATGATTTAGTAAACTAGCTCATGTTAATTAGGTTAATTAGGTTACAAGTGTATTGTAAGAGTAATATGAGCAGGAGGGGGGAACCTCATCTTCTACTGTATATAAGACTGTATTCTGGTTCAAATAAAGAGTTAGTCCATGTTAGCATTTAAGCAAGTGTTGCCTTGTTTTGTGCTTGGAAGCATTTGGAATATCTGATATCTGTATTCAGACTGGGACGAAGTGGTATACTGATGGAAACACTCAAGCGGAGTGTGGGACGTTCCATGATAATGGTGGCAGCAGTGGGATGCTTCCGGCAGTCTGGGAAATCTAAACCTCCACCTGGATCCAAGATCAGGAAAGCAGACTTCAGTCACGCCAGCGGAGATATGGACCTGGCATCAGAGTTCCCGGGGCTGCTGCGGATCATCCTTTCAACATACACTAGGACTGTGTCTGAGGATGAATACCTGGAGCTTAGGCAGCAAATTCGGGTGGAGCTCTGGATTGGAGCCCTCCAGCTCGCTGGTATAAAAAAGGGCAAGTGCTTTCCAACCCAAGAGCAACGGGCCAGTGACCAACGGGCATTGCGGATGGCATTCCTGGGAGAGCAGCCCCAGGAGCAATGGGTGACTGAGTTAGACAGGCTGGTCCAGCAGGAGATAGAGCTGAACAATCAAAAAAAATCAAATAAAGAGTTAGGCCATGTTAGCATCTAAGCAAGTGTCGCCTTGTTTTGTGCTTGGAAGCATTTGGAATATCTGATATCTGTATTCAGACTGGGAGGAAGTGGTATACTGATGGAAGCACTCAAGCGGAGTGTGGGACGTTCCGTGACAGACACTAATAAAGAGTAATGCCCACAAAGGTTGCCCAAGGTTCCCACGTGTGTTTGAACTTATCTGAGCAATCCAGGAGTATTCTTGCCATCTTTTCCTGGTTCATAATCCAGGATATCTTTCTTTTAGCCAGGAGAGTGGACACAGATGGTTGTTTCCAAGCCTTGGCTAGTGTGAGCTTTGCGCCCAGGAGGATGAAGTAGATGAGGCGTTGGGTACTCCTGGAGGCCCCTTCTACAGGGAAGTTAAGGAGCGCTATGAGAGGAGACACCTGAATAGATATTGTGGTAATCTTGCTGATTCAAGCAAAGATTTTGTGCCAGAACTGACGTATTCTAGGGCAAGTCCACCAGGTGTGGAGCATATCTCCTCGTAGATCGCAACCTCGAAAGCAGAGAGGTGATGGTGATGGGAAAATTGCAGCTAGTTTTGAAGGGACTAGTTACCATCTAGTTAGGACTTTTACACTAGCTTCCCTGAGGCAAGAATTAAGGATACCTTTGAAGGAGTGAGAAAAATGTTGGTGCCAAGTGTCGATTTTCCAGTGCTGTGCCAGGTCCTCTTCCCAGTCAAGCATGTAAGGTGCCTTGAAACGTGCTGAGGATAAAGCTTTATAAATCACCAAGATTCCCCCCCTCTGCTCACCAGCCTGACCACACCATGATTCATATGCAGTTATTAAGGGACCATTTGGGGATGTTTGGCACTTTTTCTGTAAGAAGTTTGAGAGTTGAGAGAATTGAAAGAATTCTGAGGAAGGCATTTCCAGGTTACTTACACAGTATGCTTTAGAGAGTGGACCCAAATGTCTAAGATAGTGTCCTATCCTGTATAGCCCTTTGTCGAGCCACCATTTAAAGGCTTTTATGTTAAGACCCGGTGGGAATTCAGGGTTTTGGAATATGTGTTTAAGTGGTTCTATGGGGGAAGAAAGCTGATTATTGTTTCTTAAGCCATCCCAAGGAGCGAAGGAGTGTATAAGTGTTGGGGATAAGATTGGGGGTCTCAGCTTTTTAGGACACTAGAGGAAATAGTCTAGGGTATGGAGGGGGACAGCCCATCTCTCAATATGTATCCAGTCGGGTAGTTCCCAGTGTAAATAGACCGCTGATATTTGTGCAAGTTGAGCTGCTTGGAAGTACCAGAGTAGATTGGGGAGGCCTAGACCCCCCTCCATCCTAGATCTAAACAAGATTGATTTGGAAAATCTATGGCCCCCCTTACCCCAGATAAATTTGATGATTTTAGGTTGGAAGCTTTTTAGGCGAGCTTTGTCAACAGGGATTGGGATGGCCCAAAAATAACATAAGATGCGGGGTAGTAGGGTCATTTTAATTGAATTAATTTTGCCGAGCCAGGAGAGAGAGCCCAGACCACCTGGCTAAGTCTTCCTCTAATTTTTGATAAAGTGGAGGATAATTTGCTTGGTAGAGGAGTTCTATCTTGGGGGTTAATTTAATCCCCAGGTAAGTTATAGATGAGTCATTCCACGTGAACCGAAAGCTCTCCCTATACCTGGCCAGCAGCAGATCAGGGATGTTGATGTTAAGTGCATGGGATTTGTTGTAATTTACCTTAAGGCCTGAGATCGCTCCAAAAGCATTAAGGGGGCGACAAATGTTAGGGAGGGAGGTTAGAGGAGAAGATATAAACAGTAAAATGTCATCAGCAAATAATGCACATTTGTGATGACGGGGGCCGCATTGAATACCCTGGATGTTTGGGTTTATTCAGATGGCTATTGCTAGGGATTCAATTGCTATGGCAAAGATCAACGCGGAGAGTGGGCAACCCTGTCTTGTGCCTCTGGATATGGGGAAAGATTCAGAATAAAATCCTTGCAGACACACCTGAGCTGAAGGGGATGAGTATAGAGCATGCATAACATTAAGGAATGAGTCTCCAAAGCCCCATCGATGTAAAGTATTGAATATATACGTCCAGTGGACAGAATCAAATGCCTTTTGGAGATCTAGGGATAGCAGGCAACCCTGTCTGGGAGAGCTCTGATCCCAATTAGAGTTGAGGAGAGAAATTAAGTCTATCGCTCGTCGAGTTTGATCAGGGCCTTGTCTTCCCAGGATAAAACATACTTGGTCTTTGTGAATGTATAAGCTAATAAAGGAAGCCAGGCGGTCTGCAAGGATTTTGGTCAGAATCTTTAAGTCATTATTAATAAGAGATATTGGTCTATAATTGCTGACTGAGCTGGGATCTTTATTTGGTTTGGGGAGGACTGTGATGTGTGCCATGTTAAGTGAAGAGTCTAATTGTCCCCCCTGCCTGAGGGCGTTAAAGAAGCGGGCCATATAGGGAGCAAGCGTGGTAGAAAATGATTTATAATAGGGTACAGAGAAGCCATCTGGGCCTGGTGATTTTAAATTCTTTATGACCATGCATACTTCTGCTGAGATAGGGGCATCTAATTTTTGACGATGACTGTCTTTTAATTTAGGCATTTGAATATTACTTAGCAAATTATCTATCGCCTGTTGAGAAGGACCGTAGTCTCCGGTGTATAAAGATTTATAGTAATTTTGAAATTCCCCCATGATACGTTGGGGGTTCTGTGAGAGGGTGCTGCCTTGAATTTTAATTTTAGGGAGGGCCGGGGATCTAAATTTTGGGGAGAGCCTGCCAGCTAGCATTGAGCCTATTCTGTCACCTTGACAGTAGAATCTGGTTCTGTTCCATCGCAACTATTTTTCAGCCTTGGTGGTGAGGGTCAAATTGAGTGCCATCCGGGCTGCGTCTAATTTAGTGATGGGTACTGAGCTTGGGTTAGTCTTATGTTTTTTTAGCTAAAGCAGAAAAATCCTTATCTAGCTTTTCAATTTCCGCTTTATTAGACTGTAAATATGAGAGGCTATTTGGATTAGGTGACCTCTAAATAATTTTGGATATGCTGTTCAATTTCTGTTGCTCTGGTCGGATCACTCAAGATGGACTCATTGAGTCTCCAACGTCTATTAGGTTTCTGGCTCGCCTGGCGTCGGAGCGTCAGAACTACCAAGGACCACATCTTTGATATATGCCTTGTTTGTTAGTGGAACGGATGTTGATGTAAGGAGGATATGGTCTATTCTAGAAAACGATCCGTGGGGGTTCGAGAAGTGTGTGAAATCTTGAGCAGTAGGATTTACTTCCCTCCAAATATCAATTAGGCCATGTTGAAATAGCAGTTAGCTATTCGGAGACTTTGTTTGGTGGGTCTAGTATGACATTTGCCCGGTGGTCTGGACTTGTCCAGCCCCTGGTCGAAGGCAGTATTGGAGTCACCTCCAAAGATCACTGTGCCTTCTACTAGTGGAGTTAGAGTCCTCAACATGTGTTGGAAAAAGGCCAATTGACCCCTATTAGAGGCATAGTAAGATATAAATGTGTATAATTGACCATCTAAATCTCCCACTAGAAGTATGTATCTGCCGTCTGGGTCTTTATGTTCGGACTTTAAGGTGAATTTGCACAGCTTGGAAATGAAGATGCCTACGCCCTTAGTCATTGGCCAATGAGAAGGAGGGGAAGTTGGAGTGTATGAAAGATGGGCGGAAACTTTTTGGGAAGTGGGTTTCCTGTAAAAGGATAACGTCAACTTTTTGGGTGTGCATATAGTGAAAAACTTTACGTCTTTTAATTGGGGAGTTTAATCCCTGCACATTATTTGACACTATCTTGAGAGGTATTTTCACCCGAGTGTTATCAGCCATTGAGCAGAGGCGGGAGCGGGCGATCTGGGAACTCATCAGCACTTACCATCATGTTTCTATGGTGTCCAAGACGGATCACAAGCCAGGCTGGGACTTCGGAGGGCATCGGATAGCACCGGGGGGTCTTCCCCCCAGTCGACTTCTGTAAAGAGAATGCAATGAATGCCTTGTAAAAAAGAGGGGAAATGAAAGGTGAAAGGTAAGGCGGAAGACAAGGGAGTCTCCCGTAGGGTGGAGGTGACAGATTCCTCCATCAATGAGTAAGGTGTACTCTAGATTCCCTCTAACCAATAGGGACTAGACTTGTCTAGAGAAGGGTAAATACCTGTTCTACCAGACAAGAAGGGGTGCATGAACGCCACCCCAGCAGATAGACCTCAAATACTATATTGTTATGTACAGCGAAAAATTTAACCAAATAAGGGCACTGGGCCCGATAAGACAGACAAAAAAAAAAATTCACCTCGAGCATACTATAATAAAAGAAAGGGAGGTCAAATTAGGAGGTGCGTCTACAAATAACCTTGAATAATAGTAATATAGGACAGCAATCGATCATGTGATAAAGATATAAAACTGGATCCATAAGGGATAATAGAACTCACGGGAAAGGGGTAAGGGAAGGGGATTGTATAGAGGTACTTGGATATAGTAGACACCATATTCAGGGGTAGGGATGGGAGAGGGTAGGATCCCTAAGCTTGGGCCACAGCAATGGCTTGTAGTCCCCTCCCCACCTCTCCTTCTCGACCAGCCACACAGGGGTAAGGGCGAGAGGGGGGGCCTAACCACTATGCATGTTTTAGCACAATTTTTGAAGTGTTCACATCCCCGAGTGGAGTTACTCACGAGACCACCTCGGCCGAGGTGTACGTGCAGACCAAAAGGGTGCTCATTTCACGTGGTGCTAACATGGGGTGTGATTCTCCCCAGGTTACTGCTGGGGGAAGTCAAGGGGTCCAGGAGGACAAGCAAAGACGTTTTAGTCAGTAGAGTTCAGAGAGTCATGGAGGAACTGTTTCCTTGGATTTCTTGGACCTCGCAGATTCCCATACTGGAGTTAGAGGGCTGGTTGGGAGTTGCCTTTTAGCAGAATTTGGAATTGATCCCGACGGTTGAGGGTTGGGGTCCAGGCTGATGAGACCCAATTGAAGCAAGAGTTTTTCTCCTTCTTGAAGCGAACCGAAGGTGAACGATTTGCCTTTCTAGAGGGATTTGAGCTGGAATGGGAAGAGCCACCAATACTTAATTTCTTTGTCCATTAGAACTTGGAGTAGCGGTTTTAAAGCTCTCCTCTTTTGGATAGTGGATGGCGAAAGGTCCGCAAAAAGTTGCAGTTGGTGGCCCTGGAAAACAATTTTAGGCAGGGTTCTTGATTTCCACATCACTTCCTCCTTTACAGAGTAGAAATGTGGTTTAACCACGATGTCGCGGGGGAGACTGTCAGCTCTGGGTGGTTTGAGAGCTCTGTGAGCCCGGTCTTGCTCTAATCTGTGTTGCGGAGTGTCAGGGAGTAAATCTTTGATGAAAGCTTTAATGGTTTTGGGGATGTCTTTGTATGATTCAGGGAGCCCTCCTAATCTGAAGTTGTACCTACGGTTTCTGTTCTCAAGGTCATCAATCTTTGCATGCGCTGTTTCCAACTGTTTCTGAAGTATCTGTATGCATGCAGTATTTGGATTTGTTCTGGTTGAGGTGGATTAGGTGTGTTTCTATGATTTCCATACGAGATCCTATGTTCTGAAGATCTGCTTTTATGTCGTTTGTTATCTTGTTAGCCGTGTTAAGTAAACCTCTGTCCAAGAGTACAGCAAACTTCGTGAACAGGTCTGCAACATCAACAGGCTGGATTGGGCCAGAATGCCCAGGCTGTAGTAGCTGGTATGTCTGGGGAGGGCCTGCCTCCATGGGGGAATAGTCCAGGCCGGCTAAGGAGCATCCTATTAGGGACTCAGTGGATGCTGGGGAGGCTGGGTCCAGGGTATGGCTCCCTGAAGAAAAATCTTGCTGCAACAGAGAGGGGGATGCCGCGTTCTGTGTGCTGGGAAGACAGTCTGTGGAGGCGCGGTGAGGGGCCGTCTCCATCTTAGCTGTTCCGGGCCGAGACTGTGTGGCTTCAAAAGCGGGTTGTAGATTGCGTCTTACCGCTCCGGAGTACATGAGGAGTGGATCCAGGCGGCTAGTACCGTTCGATCTGCCTTAGATGAGGCCGATGCTGCTGGGGCGGGACGGAGCTCCCGGACTAAGCGCCCATGTTAGGTACCGCCGCGCATGCGCCTATCAGAGTCCTCCTTTTTTTTTTAACAGAAAATTTTATTAGACAAATCAGCATTACAGTACAAAATAATATAGTACGTTCAGTGAAATAAGAATATAGACAGGAAAAATCACCTTCATCCAGTAATCATACATTTAGCAAATATTACAGCAGCACAGGTGTCATAAATATTGCATATCAATGCACATTAGTGCACTATTAGCATTAGAAAAACCTCACAAACATTATGTAAATATTTAATATTTAAGTGGGCCGAGGTGAAAAAGGAGGGGGGGGGAGAAAAGGGGGGGATGCAGCAAAGCAAGGAGTAATCAGGGCAAGTAGAGGAAGAAGGGGGGGAGGGGATGTAGGGAGGGGGGGGACAAGGTATGAGGGAAAAAGGGTAAGAGATAGAGAATACCCACTAGTATGATTGAAGTCATAGTTAGGGGGAAGGGGGTTCAGGGTCATCAGAGGCATCTATCCAAGAGGACCAGATTTGATCAAATTTCCCTGGGCATTGTCTACTTTCATAGGTCATTCTATACAGAGGAAGTACAGAGGTCACCGACTTCCTCCACGAGGCCAGAGTAGGAGGCTCCTCTAGTTTCGATCTCAGTAAGATTTCACGTCTAGCATAGTATAGTGAGAAGGTAAGACACAATTTACTATACCTGTCTCCCTCAACATCTTCCAAATGGCTGAGTAGTAGTATTTGAGGATCGAGCTGTATATTTACCACTACTGTCCAAAAAGGTCGGAGTTTGGGACAGGACCAGACCATGTGCCAGAAGGTACCCACCTCCTGCCTGCATCCCTGACAGTTGGGGTCTCTTTGATGGTAAATGCGCGCCAGTCTCTGTGGGGTAAAGTACGCCCTATGTACAAACTTAAATTATATAAACCTATCTTTTGCAGCAATCATGGAAGGAATGTATGAAATCAAACACTCCTTCCACTCTTCCTCATCAAGAGATGGAATATCCATCCCCCATTTTTCCCAGGCTTTGGTTAGTTTAGTGTCATATTCTACTGTGAGATATAAATATAATGTCGAGAGAGGCTTCTCCATCACACTGGAGATCATGACCCGCTCAATGGAGTCTGACTCCAAAGTGAGGGGAAGAGGGAACTGGGCTTCAAAGGCGTGCTTCAACTGCCAGTATCTGAACTGGAAAGATAACGAAAGTGCAAACGTTTGCCTCAGGACCTGGAAAGTCATAATCCTACCATCTTGAACTATGTGCTTTAAGGTAATGATTCCCTTTTTCGCCCACAAAGAAGGACCCTGAATACTATATAGGTGAGAGAGTATGGGGTTACCCCATAGGGGCATGTGTGGTGAAATGTGGTTTGGTTCCCCATAGATCTTCCTAACCTCCTGCCAGACCCTCACTGTGGTTCGCATCAGAGATGTCATAGACGAACTAGCCCTATTTCCATGAAATGGCAGGTTGCTCAGGGCTGCAAAGGAGCCCAAAATGGCTGCTTCTAGAATGGCCGCTGGATTCTGTGCGGGCTGGGAGAACCACCAGTGAACTGTGACCAGGACGGCCGCCCAATAGTAAAGTAAAAAATTCGGGATTGCCAATCCCCCCCCGAAAGTGGGAGATATAATATCTGTTTGGCCCCCTGGGGAGGTCTCCCAGCCCAGACAAAGGATATTAGCAGACTCTCCAACCTCTGGAAAAAAGTCCTGGCAATGTGTGTGGGGGTATTATGGAAGAAGTACAAGTATTTTGGAAGAAAAATCATTTTTAGCAGATTAACTCTGCCCACCGGGGTCAACGGGAGGGAACGCCATGCAGCACATCTAGCCACCAGATGTGTCATGAGTGGTCACAAATTATTTTCCAAATAGTCCTGTACTTTACAACTGATTTTAATCCCCAGGTATTTGAAATCATCCACCCATTTGAGCTGCGGGTGTGGCACTCTAGGGGTCGAAGGGTGGAGCGGGAAAAGAAACGATTTGTCCCAATTAACCACTTAAGGACCGCCTCATGCCGATGTACGTCGGCAAGGTGGCACAGGCAGGCAGAATCACGTACATGTACGTGATCTGCCTCCTGCGGGTGGGTGGTCCGATCGGACCCCCCCCCGGTGCCCGAGGCGGTCCGCTTTTCTCCAGCGGCGATCGGAGGTGAGGGGGAGACCATCCATTCGTGCCCCCCCACCTCGCGATCGCCGCCGGCCAATCAGATCATTCCTCTGCTGTTGTATGCTAAACAGCAGCAAAGGAAATGATGTCATCTCTCCTCGGCTCGGTATTTTCCGTTCCGGCGCCGAGGAGAGAAGACTGCACTGTGAATGAAAACACACACACAGTAGAACATGCCGGGCACACAAAACAGCCCCCTTTACCCCCCCCGATCCCCCCGATCACCCCCTAATCAACCCCCCCCGTCACACTGACACCAAGCAGTTTTTTTTTTTTCTGATTACTGCATGGTGTCAGTTTGTGACAGTTAGTGTGGTAGGACAGTTACTGTTAGCCCCCTTTAGGTCTAGGGTACCCCCCTAACCCCCCCTAATAAAGTTTTAACCCCTTGATCACCCCCCGTCGCCAGTGTTGCTAAGCGATCATTTTTCTGATCGCTGTTTTAGTGTGGCTGGTGACGCTAGTTAGGGAGGTAAATATTTAGGTTCGCTGTCAGCATTTTATAGCGACAGGGACCCCCATATACTACCTAATAAATGTTTTAGCCCCTTGATTGCCCCCCTAGTTAACCCTATCACCACTGATCACTGTATAACTGTTACGGGTGATGCTGGTTAGTTTGTTTATTTTTTATAGTGTCAGGGCACCCGTCGTTTATTACCGAATAAAGGTTTAGCCCCCTGATCGCCCGGCGGTGATATGCGTCGCCCCAGGCAGTGTCAGATTAGCGCCAGTACCGCTAACACCCACGCACGCAGCATACGCCTCCCTTAGTGGTATAGTATCTGTACGGATCAATATCCCAAAAACGCAGTGTTAGCGGGATCAGCCCAGATACCTGCTAGCACCTGCGTTTTGCCCCTCCGCCCGGCCCAGCCCAGCACACCCAAGTGCAGTATCGATCGATCACTGTCACTTACAAAACACTAAACGCATAACTGCAGCGTTCGCAGAGTCAGGCCTGATCCCTGCGATCGCTAACAGTTTTTTGGTAGCGTTTTGGTGAACTGGCAAGCACCAGCGGCCTAGTACACCCCGGTCTTAGTCAAACCAGCACTGCAGTAACACTTGGTGACGTGGCGAGTCCCATAAGTGCAGTTCAAGCTGGTGAGGTGGCAAGCACAAGTAGTGTCCCGCTGCCACCAAGAAGACAAACAGGCCTGTCGTGCCCATAATGCCCTTCCTGATGCATTCGCCAATCCTAATAATTGGGAACCCACCACTTCTGCAGCGCCCGTACTTCCCCCGATCACATCCCCAACCAAATACAGTCGGCTGCTTGAGAGGCATTTTCTTTATGTCCTCACGAGTACCCCTACCCAGCGAACCCCCCCAAAAAAGATGTTGTGTCTGCAGCAAGCGCGGATATAGGCGTGACACCCGCTATTATTGTCCCTCCTGTCCTGACAATCCTGGTCTTTGCATTGGTGAATGTTTTGAACGCTACCATGCACTAGTTGCGTATTAGCGTAGGGTACAGCATTGCACAGACTAGGCACACTTTCACAGGGTCTCCCAAGATGCCATCGCATTTTGAGAGACCCAAACCTGGAACCGGTTACAGTTATAAAAGTTAGTTACAAAAAAAAGTGTAAAAAAAAAATATATATATATATAAAATTAAAAAAAATAGTTGTCGTTTTATTGTTCTCTCTCTCTCTATTCTCTCTCTATTGTTCTGCTCTTTTTTACTGTATTCTATTCTGCAATGTTTTATTGTTATTATGTTTTATCATGTTTGCTTTTCAGGTATGCAATTTTTTATACTTTACCGTTTACTGTGTTTTATTGTTAACCATTTTTTTGTCTTCAGGTACGCCATTCACGAATTTGAGTAGTTATACCAGAATGATGCCTGCAGGTTTAGGTATCATCTTGGTATCATTCTTTTCAGCCAGCGGTCGGCTTTCATGTAAAAGCAATCCTAGCGGCTAATTAGCCTCTAGACTGCTTTTACAAGCAGTGGGAGGGAATGCCCCCCCACAGTCTTCCGTGTTTTTCTCTGGCTCTCCTGTCCCAACAGGGAACCTGAGAATGCAGCCAGTGATTCAGCCAGCTGACCATAGAGCTGATCAGAGACCAGAGTGGCTCCAAACATTTCTATGGCCTAAGAAACCGGAAGCTACAAGCATATCATGACTTAGATTTCGCCGGATGTAAACAGCGCCATTGGGAAATGGGGAAAGCATTTTATCACACCGATCTTGGTGTGGTCAGATGCTTTGAGGGCAGAGGAGAGATCTAGGGTCTAATAGACCCCAATTTTTTCAAAAAAGAGTACCTGTCACTACCTATTGCTATCATAGGGGATATTTACATTCCCTGAGATAACAATAAAAATGATAAAAAAAAAAAAAATGAAAGCAACAGTTTAAAAATAAGATAAAAAAGCAAAAATATAATAAAGAAAAAAAAAAAAAAAAGCACCCCTGCCCCCCCCTGCTCTCGCGCAAAGGCGAACGCAATCGTCGGTCTGGCGTCAAATGTAAACAGCAATTGCACCATGCATGTGAGGTGTCACTGCAAACGTCAGATCGAGGGCAGTAATTTTAGCAGTAGACCTCTTCTGTAAATCTAAAGTGGTAACCTGTAAAGGCTTTTAAAGGCTTTTAAAATTGTATTTAGTTTGTCGCCACTGCACGTTTGTGCGCAATTTTAAAGCATATCATGTTTGGTATCCATGTACTCGGCCTAAGATCATCTTTTTTATTTCATCAAACATTTGGGCAATATAGTGTGTTTTAGTGCATTAAAATTTAAAAAAAGTGTGTTTTTTCCCAAAAAAATGCGTTTGAAAAATCGCTGCGCAAATACTGTGTGAAAAAAAAAAATGAAACACCCACCATTTTAATCTGTAGGGCATTTGCTTTAAAAAAAAATATAATGTTTGGGGGTTCGAAGTAATTTTCTTGCAAAAAAAAAAAATTTTCATGTAAACAAAAAGTGTCAGAAAGTGCTTTGTCTTCAAGTGGTTAGAAGAGTGGGTGATGTGTGACATAAGCTTCTAAATGTTGTGCATAAAATGCCAGGACAGTTCAAAACCCCCCCAAATGACCCCATTTTGGAAAGTAGACACCCCAAGCTATTTGCTGAGAGTCATGTTGAGTCCATGGAATATTTTATATTGTGACACAAGTTGCGGGAAAGAGACAATTTTTTTTTTTTTTTGCACAAAGTTGTCACTAAATTATATATTGCTCAAACATGCCGTGGGAATATGTGAAATTACACCCCAAAATACATTCTATTGCTTCTTCTGAGTACGGGGATACCACATGTGAGACTTTTTGGGAGTCTAGCCGCGTACGGGACCCCGAAAACCAAGCACCGCCTTCAGGCTTTCTAAGGGCGTAAATTTTTGATTTCACTCTTCACTGCCTATCACAGTTTCGGAGGCCATGGAATGCCAAGGTGGCACAAACCCCCCCAAATGACCTCATTTTGGAAAGTAGACACCCCAAGCTATTTGCTGAGAGGTATGGTGAGTATTTTTCAGACCTCACTTTTTGTCACAAAGTTTTGAAAATTGAAAAAAGAAAAAAAAAAGTTTTTTCTTGTCTTTCTTTATTTTCAAAAACAAATGAGAGCTGCAATATACTCACCATGCCTCTCAGCAAATAGCTTGGGGTGTCTACTTTCCAAAATGGGGTCATTTGTGGGGGGGGGTTGTGCCACCTGGGCATTCCATGGCCTCCGAATCTGTGATAGGCAGTGAAGAGTGAAATCAAAAATTTACACCCTTAGAAATCCTGAAGGCGGTGATTGGTTTTCGGGGCCCCGTACGCAGCTAGGCTCCCAAAAAGTCCCACACATGTGGTATCTCTGTACTCAGGAGAAGCAGCTAAATGTATTTTGGGGTGGAATTCCACATATGCCCATGGCCTGTGTGAGCAATATATCATTTAGTGACAACTTTTTGTAATTTTTTTTTTTGTCATTATTCAATCACTTGGGCCAAAAAAATAAATATTCAATGGGCTCAACATGCCTCTCAGCAATTTCCTTGGGGTGTCTACTTTCCAAAATGGGGTCATTTGGGGGGGGTTTGTACTGCCCTGCCATTTTAGCACCTCAAGAAATGACATAGGCAGTCATAAACTAAAAGCTGTGTAAATTCCAGAAAATGTACCCTAGCTTGTAGACGCTATAACTTTTGCGCAAACCAATAAATATACGCTTATTGACATTTTTTTACCAAAGACATGTGGCCGAGTACATTTTGGCCTAAATGCATGACTAAAATTGAGTTTATTGGATTTTTTTTATAACAAAAAGTAGAAAATATCATTTTTTTTCAAAATTTTCGGTCTTTTTCCGTTTATAGCGCAAAAAATAAAAACTGCAGAGGTGAACAAATACCATCAAAAGAAATATCTATTTGTGAGAAGAAAAGGACGCAAATTTCGTTTGGGTACAGCATTGCATGACCGCGCAATTAGCAGTTAAAGCGACGCAGTGCCAAATTGGAAAAAGTCCTCTGGTCTTTAGGCAGCCAAATGGTCCGGGGCTGAAGTGTCCCAGAGTATCGACCGAATCTGTTGATTAGTTCCAACGCAGTCTGTAAAGAGGATGATGCGTCCGCCACATAAAGCAGAGCATCATCCGCATACAGCGACAGCTTTTCCTCAATTGGGCCTACCTGAAGTCCCCGTACACAAGGATCCGCTCTCAGCACTATAGCCAGGGGCTCCATTGCTAGAGCAAATAGGTTCGGAGAGAGGGGACAACCCTGTCTTGTGCCCCTAGTTAATTGAAACTTCCCCGATAGGCAACCATTAGTACGGATTCTAGCCGAAGAACCACGGTATAACATGCGAAGCCAGTTTGTGAAACCTGGACCAAACCCGAATCGCGAGAGTACTTCCCATAAGTAACCCCACTCAACGGAATCAAAAGCTTTCTCCGCGTCGAGTGAGGCCACCATTCCCATTGTTGTCTCATCTGCTCTATCTAAGTGTGTAAGAAGGTGTCTGATATTAATATCAGTGCCTCTTCCAGGCATAAAACCCGTTTGGTCCCTGTGGACAAGGGCAGTAATGACCAAATTAAGCCTATTGGCCAAAACTTTCGCCAATATTTTCGCATCGACATTAAGCAGGGAGATGGGGCGATACGAGGAACATAATGTGGGGTCTTTTCCTGGCTTGGGGATCACGACTATGATCGCTTCATTCATTGTGTCAGGAAGTTTCTTGAGACGCGTCGATGCAGAGAAGAGACTATAGAGTTTATCAACTAGTTCTGTAGCATATTGTTTATAAAACTCCACTGGGATGCTATCCGGTCCCAGGGTTTTTCCTGCCTGCATCGATTTAAGCGCCTGGATTATCTCCAAAGTCGTAATAGAGGCGTCAAGTTTGTTACGATATGTTTTGGTAAGGGTCGGAATGTCAATATCTGCTAAATATGCCGTCAGGTCCTCCTTACTGTAATCTGCCCTAGAGGTGTAAAGGGATTTATAAAATTCTGCAAAACAGCAATTAATCCCGTCTGGGGTATAAATCAAATATCCTGAGGGCTCCCTGATATGTGGGATGCTCATCCCTCCTGCCTGTTTCCTGGAGAGCCAGGCCAACAGCCTAACCAATCTCTCTCCCTGCTCAACGATCCTTTGGACTGTGCTAACATTTTCTGCTGGGTAAGAGAAGTACGGAGGCGAACAACCTCCTTAGTCATACGTTGTAAATGTGAGTAGTGTTGGGGGTCTCGAGTGTGAACAAAAAGAACCTCAGCGCTAATCGCTTCCCTCTATCAAGTCTGCCCTACATTCCCTGCGAACTCTGGCAATGATGGTCTGGTAATGTCCCCTCATCGTGGACTTGAAGGCATCCCACACAACTGTGGGCTCCACCGAACCACCGTTGACCGCCCAGTAGCCATTCAATTCAGTTCTGAATTGAGCGTCCACAGCAGTGTCAGAAATCCAAAATCTAGATAGCCTCCATAACCTTTCAACTGAGCCCATGTAGAGGTCTAACGACAAGAACAAGGGTGCATGGTCTGAAATTCCCCTAGGTAGTATTTGTATGTCCGTGACCCTTGGATGGACCGGGCTCCCCGCATAGACCAGATGCGGGAGAATGTTCTATTGGAGGCCGAATGGCATGTAAACGTCAGAGCCTGGGGATGTCTCCACCTCCAAACATCCGTCAGACCATAGGTATCTGCCCATTCAGCCAACCCAGGACAGTGATGTCCCGCAGTCGTCAGTCTGTCCAGATCCGGGTCAAGGACTAGATTAAAATCACCCAGGATGATAGTGTTATCAGAGGCAAACTCGGCCATCTTACCGGTGATTTGATTTAGCACCAGCAAGGAAGCCGGAGGGGGTAAATATAAGCCCACAACAGTGCACGTCTGAGAATGAATTTTAGCGTGAATAATGACATACCTGCCGTCCGGGTCCAGGGCCAAATCCAAGAGCCGGAAAGGATGAGACTTCGATACCAGAATACTAACACCTCTGGAGAAACTGGAGTGTGTGGAGTGGTAATGGTAGCCCACCCATGATTTTTTAAGGGCGAGTACCCTGCTCCCTATGAGGTGCGTTTCCTGTAAGACACATATGTGTGGGTTATAAGCTTTAATGAATTGGAACACCAGGGAACATCTGATTGGGGAGTTTAACCCCCTGGTATTCCATGAAAGGATGTTAAGGGTGGACATTGGCTCTAGGAGTGATAAAAATAACAGGATCAGTAGAAATCTCGGCTCCGGAAATGGACCACCGGACCCAAAACGGACACATCTGAAAACAATGCAATGCTGATAAATCAATTATTTTAGTGCATTTATAGAACAAAAACAAAACCAAACTAAAAACATTTATAAAGACCCAATAACTGAAGCAAGTTAAACTGGCCCCATTAGGGGAACTTTCAACACCCCCCACCCCACCCAACCCCCCTAAACTGAGGCGAGTATCCATCCCAAACTGATTCAGCTCACCGGCTGCAACAGGGGGTCCGTGGAAGAGGCGAGCTTAGCCCCCCGAAACTTCTTGGGGGGGAGCAGCAGTTCAAGCAGCTTTCCAAATGTAAGATAACCGCTGATAAATATAACAAGCTGTAAGGGACTAAGAGTCAAAAAGGAGAAATGAAAGCCGTACTATGACCCCACAGTGAAATCGATCCAGCAATAGGTGGGCACACATAGTATGAACTCTAGTGCTCCAAAAGGGGGAGCAAACAAGTATAAAGAAATGGCATGTCACAACAGTCTCCTGACCATGTCCTTTGTTAAGGGTGCTAACTTAAATGTCACCGGCAGGGTTGTTAATGGCCGCTATCAAATCCACACACGCCATGAATGTAAAGAGGGCACAGCAGATGCAACAGAGTTAGTTCATCCATGGGGTACTTTGTGTGACAACCCAGGCCTGGGCCCAGATCAATTTGAGTAAAAATTGAAGGGTGTCATGCGGCACATACCGTTTAGTCGATCAGCGGATCTGAGGTAACGAGTCCAGCCAGATAGATGCCTCTCTAGGTGTGCTGAAGAATCGGGTTGTCTCACCGTCCTGGACTCTTAGACGGGCAGGGAAGAGTACGCTGTAGCAGATGTTGAGCGTTCTCAAAGCTGCTTTGACTTGGTCAAAGGATTTTCTGAGCTTCTGAGTCTCCACCGAATAGTCAGGGAAAAATCATCAATTTAACATTTTGGTATCGGAGGTCCCCAACAATTCTAGAGGCACGGAGAACTTCATCTCTGTCCCTGAAATTAAAGAGATGAAAAATTAAGGTGCGGGGAGGGGATCCAGGAGGCCCCGATTTAGGTGATACACGATGAGCCCTTTCCACTGTGTAGTAAGGCGACCAACGGGCATCAGGTAGGAGGTCCTGTAACATACCCTCTATGAAGGAGGTAGGGTTGTTTCCTTCTGCTCCCTCAGGTAGGCCGACAATACGGAGGTTGTTGCGTCGGTTCATATTTTTGGCATCTTCGGCTCTGTACTCCAGGGCCTTTACTTTGGTTTGAAGGGAGCGGAGTGCCACTCCGTGTTCTGCTGTTGTGTCCTCATTGTTACTCACTCTTTGCTCCGTCTCAGTGACTCTCGACCTAAGTTTGTCTAGGCCCATGTCCAACTGAACAGCCTCAATTTTGTTAGCGTAGATTAGCAAGTGGCAATGGCCGCCATGACGTCTGCCAGCCAGGGGCCCGGGACTTGTCCGGGTCCATGTGGCTCATCTGTGAGGCTCTGTGGGCACTGCAGGTGGTGCGAACCTCCGCACAGGGGTCAGTGGGCGTTTGAGTGGAGTTTGATGAGGACCTTTGGGGGGGGCGCCACTGCTGATAACTGCGCCTAGATGTGCTCCCTATCTGCTCTTTGTCTTTTCGTTTCTAAATGAAAAAGGAAAGTAACACTAAAAAGAAAAGCATGATAAAACTGTATTTTACTATTAGAAATATTTAGAATTGTGCTACAACAGGGATAAGCTTATTATACCGCAAATTAATGCATAGCATATGAACTCTAGTAAAACTGGATAGAGATGGACAGAAACAAAGTTTTCAATGTATCGGGCAAAAATCTTTTTTAATGATTTGAGTAGATGCATGTTTCTATGCAATCCAAATGTATCAAATGCACAGCATTTTGAATGTTCAAATACTCCCTGCAACATTTATGTGTAGGGAATACATTTGGGACTAATTGTAGATGCTATAGATGCTATGAACTCTACAAGACAGAGGAACAAATTACAACCCTCATTGCTGTAATACATGGCAACCACAAGCCTCCTCCCTAGGTCATTTTATAGTGGTAGCAGTAATGGTGTAAAAAGACAGAATTTTCAAATAAAGTCAAATTATAACCCAGAAGTTTGGCATCAAAACTTCTCTTAGGACTGGCAGTTGAGTACAATGTAGAGTTTGTGAAACAGCTGTTGCTAATTTTATATTTTTGAAAAACGGTTGGAAACTAGCTGGTTATTGGCTGGAACTTGGCCATGTTATCAACAAGTTCCTGGGTATGTAATCTTTGCTTCACCAGATATACAGTTTACTTCATTAGTCGTTACAGGTGACAGATTAACACAGCCAAGAATTCACGTGTCTTTTGGGAAGGATGCTGAAAGCAACATGTGACTGCAGTTTTAGGAAGGTGCCAGGAATTTTGGCTTCATGACTTTATTTAGTCAACTCTGCATGCCCTTCGGCACCATTTGCAGAGAACAGCTGTTCCACTTTCAAATTGAATCCTAAAGGAGTATTCTCATGCTAAACACTGTAATGAAATGAAATCATTAAGCACTGATATTTCAATCCATCATTTAGTCCTAACTTACTATCTGTCTATCTTCCCCTATTATGGAAAATTCCCTTCTTATGGTACGCCCTCTGCTTTACTTACAGTATCACAATTATACTGTACACTTAAGTTTTGTTTCACTTGGTTTACTCCTTTAACAAAACGCTCAATTTCAATGCTGGTAGGAATGTTGGATGTTGCTGTAGGTATGAAAAGTTCTATTTTTTAAATTTTGGGATGGAAAATAACAGTCAGAGAATACATTTTATTGGGGCTTATTACTACGTAGTAATGCAGACTTTTCCTAAGGCTCAGTTCACACTGCCAAAACCTGAAAGTCACGCGATTTACAGTGTGACTTTGCCAAGTGACTTTGTTGCGACTTTGGTGTGACTTCGGCACAACTTTGGCATTACTTTGGCACGACTTTGAAGCAACTTGAGGGAATGCCTGTGAAATCTTCCCATAATTTCAGATCCAAATCACATCAATTAAGATGAGTTTCCGACTTGAAGGCAACTTCCATTAAAGTCTATGGGCACTAGTCAGATAGAAGTTTCCTTGAAGTAGTACAGGGACCTTTTCTAAAGTCAGAGCGACTTCAGTGGTGCTAATTAAGATAACTCTCATTTACTAAAATGGGATTTCACATGTCACACGACTTGGGGTCTCACAAGCCGGATCCCAAGTTGCACCAGTGTGAACCAAGCCTTATTGGTCATTAGACAGATGACAAATGCAAAAGTGTAAAAACTTAGCAAAATTAATAAGAAAGCAGCTCCAAAGAAAATTGGATTTTTGTAGTAAGAATGAGCTTGATTTTCACTTTATTAAATAAAAATTGCCACAGTCTTCGTAATTTAGTCTTAACCCACATCCAACCTGGGTATAAATGGAAAAATGGATCACAGAGAACTGCCTAAAAATACTTATCCAATCTCTGGCATTGTCTCCTGCAGACTCAGTCACTCGCTGATCCAGAGATGCAGTGCTGCTCTTCTTTAAGATTGAATAATGCCAAGCATCATTCACTCCACACCTTGTGAGTCCAGGGCATCAAGGCTCTGCCCCCTAACCTGGACTCACAGGAGACTACAGCAGAGAGCAGCACCACATAATTACATGATGCATCTCTCTCTGCAGAATATAGAATCCACCAACCACCAGTGGATGAGGGAGGTGAACAGGACTTGTGATGCCATCAGACCAAGGACTTCTGGAAAATGGTATGTATATACATTTTTTTAATGCATGCTACAGAGGTGCTGCAAAGAAAGGGGGAAAGGAAGGGACCATGTGGGGGAAGGGCTGGCCAGTTCAGAGATGGGCTTAAAAGTAGAACTAAAATGATTTACTAGTTTACTCCAAACACCCCCCCCCCCCACCTTCCTTCCCAATCTAAAAACTGAAAAAAAAACATGCAAGTGCATAACAGGCCTCAGGCTACTTTTTTTTTTTAAATCAAATCCTTTTTATTATTTTATATGAAAACAACATTAACACGATACAAACAAAACCACAAAAATATAAATCACACCAGACCAAAACCAAAAAAAGAAACAAAAAAAATAAAAAAACCCCACAGACCACCCCCTTCAACAAACCCCACCATCCCACTACCCCTTGCTCACTCGGAGTATATATGACACAAAAAAAAAGAAAGAAAAGGAATAACAATATCCAGTATTACAAAGTACACTGTACCCATTGGTTGACATGATACCTAATTCATATATCAAAGTCATCTAGACCAGATAACTTCAAACTTATTCAAGGAGTTCCTTAGGGAATATGTTTTTTTTTTTCAAAGAGGATAATCCTATTGAGATCTACAATCCAATCGGACACAGTCGGTGGATGTGGAGAGGTCCACTTAAGAGCAATCTGCCTACGGGTAACAAAAAGTGCACATCTTATAGTATTACCAGTAGGGGAGGTGTAGATAGAGGTATCACAGTAACCCAATAAACATATAAGCAGTTCAACCGGGATATTAATATCCAATATCCTATATCCTATCTTTGGAGTTTCGGAAACCGCCACAAAAGATGTATTAATGTACCTGTGTTACTGCATCTAGCACAGGCTGGCTCAGATTTCAGTCCAATTGCACAGAGAAACTGCGCAGTTCTATAGACCCTATGGAGGATAAAAATCTGGGTCAGTCTGTTTGATAGAGAAAGAGACACCCTGGACGGGGACTGGAGAACATTGTCCCAAATCCCCTTGGATATGGGACCAATATCTTTCTCCCAGCCAACCCGAGAACGAAAGGAGAAGTTCACTAGCAACCCTTCTAACAATACCCTATAGGGAGCCGAGGTAAGAGCCTTTGTTGAGCCTACCTGTACTATTTTATCTAAGACAGGGATAGAAGGAAAAAATATCTAAGCAGAAGAAAACTGGGCATGTAGAGCATGTCTTAATCGAAGGAATTGGTAAAACCAATTGGATTCTACAGAGAACTCGCCCCTCAGATCTTCAAAAGATTTAAGTATACCATTCTGATATAACTGAGCTAAAGTAGTTATTCCTCACTTTCCCCATCTCTGAAAGCCTCTGAGAGCCGAAGTTTGAGAAAGTCTATCATTTTCCCATATGGGAGTGTATCTAGTAGGATATGAGACATCCAGCATTTTTTTTAACTGTATCCCATACTTTACAAATTAACATATGGGTAGGCATATCAGCAAGTGAGACACCCCCTCTTGCACCTTCGAGGACAAAAAGTGGAAACTGACCCTTAAACGCAAAAGAGAATAATCGTCGGGCAGGAAGGAATATCTGTTCAGACTCCCATCCAGCAAAATGCTGTAATTGGGAGGCAAGAAAATAAAGCCTTGGATTAGGAACTGCCAGCTCACTGGCATTTGTGGGATGTTATAAAGTCTCCAGTTTGATACTAGGGGGTTTTGTTCCACCATATTAATCGCCTAAATATAGTGTTGATCTTAGTAAAGATCTGGATAGGTATCCGGATCAGGGCATTATGTAAAAAATAGAGAAGCTGAGGCATCCATATAATTTTTATTAAATTGATACGACCTATTAGCCAAAGGGGAGCTTACTCCAGGTTTACTCTGATTTTGAAATCTAATAAGTAATGGAAATATATTGTCCGCAATATATGACTGTGGGGAGTCTAACATGGTTATACCCAAGTATTTCATGGATGATATAACCTTAAAATGAGAAAGTATAAGTGGTAATGGATCCGGAAGTGGGTCTAAAGACATCAAAATGTATTCCTCCCAGTTTATGCCTAGCCAGGAAAACCTTCCAAACTATTTAACGTATTTCCATTACTACCGGCAGGGATGAACAGACATTAGACATGAAAAAAAGAAGGTCATCCGCATATAGTGATATCCTTTCCTCCATGTCTTCCCTAGTAAGACCAATAACATCAGGAGAGGCCCGTATAAGACATGCCAAAGGCTCTATGGCCAGGGCAAAAAGCAAGGGACACAGCGGTCACCCCTGCCTATTCCCCCGAAAGAGTCTGAAACTAGGAGATTGAAAGCCATTCACCCTAACTGACGCCCCCGGAGTAGTATATAACAACCGGACCCACTTACTAAAACCAGAACCAAGCCCAAATTTACCCTACATTTACCTTGATTAAAGGTGCTCCTTTATTTACATCCAAGGCAAAAGTACAATTAATTCAACATTGTTAGACAATTCTACACAACTTGATGTTTATTTCAATGGTGTTCAGCTAATACAAATGGAATATTTGGATGGCACATTGTATGTTTTTTGTAATGTCTTGGAGAGCTCAGTTGGTCCTTTGTTCATTTGTTTGTGTAATTATTACTACGTTCTCAATCAATGCATGAAAAAAACACACAATTTTTAGTTTTAAAGGGTACAATTCAACCTGTAATAAATTTAGTCCTACAAGACTTTGTGTGATAATCATTGTTAAATCCACACACACAGCTATGACAAATGCAACACACTGAATGTATTTTCAGCTCTTGCCAGTGAATCTGAATTTAGTACCTTTGTGGGGAAGCATTAATCATTCATGGAAGCCAAAGGAAGAGTGATAAGTTCATTTGGCTAGCTTCAGGAAGTGAGCAAGTTATTTTTCCTTGGTGGTAATGTGAAAGACTCATAAATAAGATCTCTAATATACTCTTTAACAGTGCCATCTATCTAAATCTTGGCGGCAGCTTGCTGCCAGCTGAGAATGACAAATCATGACATACTCTCTATCTGTGCAGAAACTTGTGGTAACATATTTCACAGTTACATACAGACAGAATGTAACAAATGTCAAACAACAGCAGACATGGCATCACAGAACAATATTATCATGATGTAAAAAGCATTGCCAAAACAGGGCAAAATTAATGACAGTGTATTTGCAGAAAACAAAATCCAGTAAAAATATTTTTTGCTTTCACTAAAAAAAAATATTAATAAACCCTTTCTGTACTTGACTGGCAGCTCATAGTCAGTGCATCCTCCACTTTTAATTTCCACCATCCTTAGTTTTTAGTACTTAGACTGTACGTGAATCTAGTGGTATGCAATATATACAAATAAATAAAAATCAGTGAATTAATTTAAAAAGTTGATGGTAGCTAATAGAGTTTTGGGCTACTCAGTAGATCAATCCAAACCTTGGGGTAGCTGAAGCTTTTTGAAACTGCAGATATTCACTGCCCTTTACTTGGAATAAGAACATAGCTGTGCAGAAATGAGCTGAACTGGATAAGGATAAACCTAGATCTGCACTGAAGTGAAGACAACCAGCAGGCAGGGTATGTTTAAAGTGTTTATGAACCTAACATATGCAAGCTTCACCATGACAAAACTTACCCATTGGTTGAACAATGCTATTTATCTAAAAATGTAAAATTAAAGTATATGTAAATATGTTAACCCTCAACTTGTAAAACAACCAATTCAGTTTAAAATAGCAATGAAAGACAAAACATTTGTGTATACCTGTACATATAAAAAACATTATAAAATTTAATTTAGGCTATAGACCGGTATATCATCCATATTTAATTACTCAAAGACTAGCTATAGAACCTTGCAGACTTTACTGGTAACAGAGAAGGAAAGTGAAACAAAAAAATCATATAAAATATTTTTTTATTACCAAAAAATTCATTAAAATGAGAATTAGCTTATATTCATAAAAAGATATAGTAGGTGCTTATTTGGACTATACAAGCCATATCGCCAGTGCTTTTACACAATTTTTCTTTGCTAATGTTTCAAGAGGTCTATAAAAAATATTAAGTGATCACTTTCCCTCTGCTCTCAGCAGCATAAGGAATTCAGAGAACTTGAGGAGAAGAAGCAGCAATACACTGCTCTTCCTAGTGAATGGCTGTGCTGGGGGAACATGTCAGGACAAGTCTGATCATTGGATTAGCTCCCAGCATAGCCAGAAAACTGACCATGCTGTTCTCTCATGGACAGTGTGGTCAGCTTTTAATAGGAAAGCAGAGGGAATGGCAGGAGCACCAGGAATTTCACATAAAGGAAACAATACAAAGAGAATAGGATACTTTTTAATTCAAGTACACGGTACATATCAGGAATATGAAATATTGGGTTTACATATTCTTGAAATGTTTAAGTATCTTTTTTGCTTCATTTTATCAGCAGTGACTGCTGTGTGATTTATTCTCTCCCCTGCATTCTGTGCTGTGGCAGGATCCTCAAACTGATGCACGTCGACTTTTGTCATAATGACATGTCTCAGGAGCTCTAGGCAAGGAAAAAGGGATACTTGCCATCCCTTTGCACTCTCTAGCTAGGGGTTTTGAGGTGCCACAGGGAGGTGGTTGTTTGCCGCCCCCAACCGCCACTGCCTGCCAGTACCCATGGCAACACTAGGAAAAGCTGTCTCTTTTAATTTTGGTAGACTAGGGCAGTGGTTCTCAACCTCCAGGCCATGATTTGGGAATTTCTCTTAGATAAAATAGCTGTCCAAAATACCAAGCCATTGACTCTGATTTAAAGCACCTGTCCAAGATAAAGGAAAACCTGCAAACATGGCCTGTTGTGGGTACTTGAGGACTAAAGTTAAGAAATACTGGGCTAGGGCATAGAATAGAATGAGTAATAACTAAAGTATTTGTTAGGGCCTAGGCCCACCTGAAATTAATTAAATATATTCCTATTTAAACATATAAAGAAAAGTATCACAAAATTAATGTGAAAGTATATTTTATAGAAGAGAACTACCCAGCCTAAAACAAGCTTAACTTTAATATTACTGAAATACTTTAGTTAATATCACTGTATCTAGTCAATACTCCATTACACTGGGTTAAGTGACTTGCTATAGTTTCAGCATGCTGAGTATTAGAAAGTTAGTTACCTAATTTCCCAAGCAATAATGGCACAAGAGCTGTGCATTATTTCATTAAAGTATACTAACAATTGTTTTAACAGAAACAGCAATTGAGTAAAAGATTGCAGACTACATTTATCAAGACACTGGCTCTTAATAGCCACTTTATATGGGGAGACAAATGCAAACTTCAGACTGTCTTGTGCAAGAATGATAAACATGAGATGAAATGTCACATGAAAGAAATTCTACTGAGGTTTGCTACTCTTTTAGATTTTTAAAATGTTAACATTGTAATGTTTTTATCAGAGGCAGTTTAAGTGGATCTCTACCTTTATAAACAGAATCCAAGCAGCACATATTAATCTAAATGGTATATATGTTGTTATTACAGACCTTTAAAAAACACATATTTGCTGAATATATGCCAAAAGTGTATTTTTGGTAGGATATTTATTCTACCCATTTACCATTTTCAGAGTCCAAAGCTTTATTCAGAAAACAGAATCACATTAAAACACTTTAGATATCTTTATCTATTAACATACCAAAATATGAAAGCACACACAAACAAATGTTATCTCTTTTACATTTAGCTGTATTTGCTATTTTGCCATTAGGTTTGAATTGATGGCAAAAGAAAGTTTATTTTGACAGCAGTTTGAGATGTTTCCGAAATCATTCAAAATACATTGCAGGTGCATTTGACCTACAGTTGACCTTCCTTTGACCTTAATTTGACCAGCTTTAAACTGGCCTGATGCAAACAGAAGCTTATCCACACAGGCTCCAACTAACATATTGAATGGTAGCTATAGCCAGTGACAGTATTTACCTTCAGTTGCAGGTAACCAGCAGTAAACCTAACACAACATGCCGAGGATAGCAGGGGGCAGAACAGATAGCTTGAAAGGCCAAGTCAAGCTCCACAACCTCATGGTCATTCTTCCTCCTCCATTTTCTTTCACAGAGATAGTTCATGTCACTAAATTAAGGCATTGCTACTCCTTCCTATCACCTTCAAATGCTGGCATGCTATTTTGCACTTGATAAATCTGGAGGTGAGAAGCTACACGATTGCCAATTTGATGGCAATCATACACTAAGAAATAATCCACCAGTCTCATCTCTAGCCTCTGCACCTGGCTGTGTGCTCAGGGCAGGGGTCCTTTATGAAATCAGTGGGCCTGTGGGCCAAGATCATGTTGGGCTCCATTGTTTCATAAAAAAAGTGGTGTGCTTAGTATGCCACAGTGAAGAGTGAGCATGGTTTTCATTGTGCCAGGGGTGTTGCTAAGATTCTTAAAGACCTAGGGAATCTTTGGGCACACCATGCAGAAGCATAATGTGGTACGTAGTGTGAATAGTGGGTGTGGCCAAACTGTGTTAATGGTGGGAGGGGCTTAAGGGGCTTGGTTAAATAAAACAATTCACTTTTAGATTATTTACGTCTTTTATTTATGGTTTTTTATTTACGTTATTGGATTGTTTTACGTAGGTATAAATCTAGATTTGGCTTGGATGGGTGAGGGTGGGTGTGCATCTCATTACTCCTTTAGTGGAGCTGCATCCTAACCTTTCTCAGCTATTACCCCCTCAACACCCATTTACCTCTAGTTTTAACTCAAACACTTAGTGAGTATCTATAAGGTACCTTTCTTACACGATTACTTTTATTTTTATTTTTGAGACCCACACTCCGTTAATATATGCATTATAAGTTAGGCTTGGCAGCTTAGTCTAAACACTTTATAATTTTCTTTAACCAAATAGGGCCATACAGGGTAGCGCCATTTCCCCAATTTCTCCTATCTACTCTTGTAAGTTCCCTTTGGGAACGTAATAGGGGAGGCTGCAACCTATTTTCCTAAACACGGATTTATTATATAATCTAATGACCATGGTCTAAGCCACATCAATTTCTAGTATCATACCTGGATGTTAACGAAAGTACAGCGATGGATCAAGGAGGAGAAAAAGAGCGAGGAAGTGGCGAGGATGTATGGTGTGTCAATGAATAGCTCCCATATGTGTGTTGAAGGCGTTTGCCTTCACAACAGCAGAGTCTGCAAATGAAAGGAGACAGTTCTGTGTAAGGAGACATTGGTCTATGTAGTATACATTGGAAACAAAGAGTTCCATGAGAAGGACAGGGGAACACTTACATGGTGTTGTGGAGCTCCTTCCAAATAGACACTGCATCCTAGTGCTCATCCATCCGAGCAGTACACCACCGTGCGGAACAATGACAGAATGTCACTGATCAGCACAGTGTTTAAAAAGGCTTCAAGAGGCGGAGTCATACGTGGCGCCGTATTGGACGTATGGCGTTGTCACGTCATTGACACAACAATAAGGGGAGAAAAAGAAGAACCTCTGGATGAGAGTGATTGTGCGGCGTCCCTACGCCTTCACTCTGCAAGTGAGAAGAACAGGCAGGACTATCAAAGGCTCCTCCCACGGATACATGGGAGGAGACTATGTGTCACAAATAGTCTCCCAGCAACACAAAGGCATCATAACAAAGTACACTGAAGGATTACAGGGCAGGGACACATGATATGATGACCATATGATACAGAGTGGAATAAACACTGCAAAACAGTCTATATCAATAAAAGGGCAGCCAAGAATCCCACATGGGGAGGGGGGCGCCGTGTCACAGGTGCCAAAAAGACGGGGGGACCCTGAGCCGCCACTATATGGCGCCCCCCACAGGATGGACCTGAGAGGGGAGTCATGCAGCGATGGCCCACCGATGCAGAAAGGCGGCCAAGCGAACGGCCGATGCTAGGACAGCCTCAATAAGATGCTCGCAAGGCAGCCAAAAAGGGAAAGCCCCCTAAGGGACACAAGGATCCCGGAGGGCCCCCCTGCACCGGGCGGGACAGGAGGACAGGACGGTGCCAGCAGATGTACCCAGACACTAGTACGCCCAAAAACCAGACACGGCAAGGAGAACTCCAACACACTCGGGGCATGCAAAAAGGCAGAGTATACAGCATAGTGAAAACTGAGCAAGATGAACAAGCAGGGTATAAATGCTATGAAGGGCTAATTGTTACATGGAGCATCGCATGAGAAACAGCAACAGATAAACATACAGAGTACATATTCGAGAAACGACATGTCCAGGAAAAAGGGGGAGCTGATGGGGCTATAGATCCTTCTCACATCCTCCTGATGTAAATCCCTCTAGAAATGGCCTATAACTAAGTTGTTCATTTAAGCCGAGGGGGGGTGGTAGCAAGGTCGACAATCCATCGGGCCTCCCGCTGTAGGAGGACCTTGTTCCAATCCCCGCCCCTGGGGTTGGGATGGATTCTATCCAGGATCAAAAACTGAACTCCTGGAAAAACCCCATGATGTTCATTGATAACGTGCCTTCCCAGAGGGAGATCTGGGTTTGCTTTTTTCATAGAGGTAATATGCCTGGAGGCTCATAGGGAAAACTTTAGTTTGGTCTTGCCAACATAGTATCGTTGGCACTGACAGGTAAGAAGATATATCACCCCCTCGGTCTTACAGTTGAAAAAGTGATATGGTTTATATAGTCGCCCGTTGGGGAGAATGGTGCCTTGTCTCGCATTCAAATATCTACATGTAGAGCACCCGCCACAGGTAAAAGTCCCAAACCTTTTACATGGGTCGTTCCGAAAATCGCCCACAAATTCACCATGGACTAATTGGTCCCTTAGTGAACTAGTGCGCCGGTAGGTGATAGCAGGGCGTGCAGATAAGTGTGGGCATAATGTAGGATCAGCATACAAAATATGCCAAAACCTATTGAGAATTGACTCAATAGATTCATGTTGGTTACTTAACCTCATGATCATCCTAACTGCGGCACAGTCGTCAGTTTTCCTTCGATGGCTAAATAGTAGCTTGCGTCTGAGTTGTCCATTGGCTCGCCCGAATGCCTTTTTCAGGATCGAATGAGAGTATCCTCTAAAGAGAAGTCTATCTCTAAGTGTGGATGCTTCGCATAGATATGATTCCTGGTCGGAGCAATTCCGCTTCAACCTAAGATACCGACTGTAGGGGATAGCACAGAGGAGGGGTTGAGGATGAGCGCTGGAGGCGTGCAAGATGGTATTGCCTGCCGTGAGTTTCTGAAAAAGACCACTCGATAGGCTACCATCTTTGTTTTTTGTAATGATAGTGTCCAAGAAAGTGACACTGGTCTCACTATAAGTGAAAGTATACTTCAAGTTAAGAGTATTGTGTTGCATCAAATTGATGCACTCCTCCAGCTCTTTCTCCAAGCCCTTCCACAACAACAGAATATCGTCGATATATCGGAACCAGGCCGCTACATGTTGTGTGTGGGATTTAAAGGACTCATCAGACTAAAAAAACTTCTCCCATTCCCCCGGTACAGGTTGGCGTACAATGGGACACAAGATGTCCCCATCGCGATGCCCTGTAACTGGAGGAAATGGGAGCCATCGAAGGAGAAGACGTTGTGGTGGAGAATGAACTTTAATGCCATGATAATAAATTCACATAGTTTTTTATCATCTCTATGCATCTGCGCAATGACACGTCTGATTACGGCCAAACCTAACTGATGAGGGATAGAACTGTAATGGGCTTCTAAGTCAATAGTCACCAACAAGGACTGCTGTGAAACATGCAGCCCTTCTAGACTTTGTAGAAGGTGAATGGTGTCTCGTATAAAAGAGGGTAAATTCTCAACAAAAGTTTTGAGGTAGGTGTCGACATACAGGCTGAGATGTTCAGTGATAGCCCCATTACCCGATACTATTGGTCTCTCTGGTGGGACCAGTGAGTTTTTGTGGACCTTGGGTAGGCAATAAAAGATTGGAGTCCTGGGGTATTTTATTCGCAAAAAATCCCAGGTATCCTGATCTATAATGCCCTGCGAGAAAGCTCCATCCACTAGGGCATAAAACTGGGTTTCAAATCTGATAATGCTCACTCTGGGAATAGGTTTATACCAGTCTCGATTTGCCAAGACTTTGTTGCACATTGTCCTATATTGATCATTGGACATAATGACAATGTTGCCCCCGTTATCAGAGGGCTTGATCGTCAGGGAGTGACATTTTTAAAATTTTCGAGCGTGAGTCGTTCGGAGGGGGATACATTATCAGCCTTTTTCTGTATTTTCAATTTCCTGATCTCAGATGTAACCGAAGTGACAAAAGACATCAAATTCGGATTAGAACTGAGAGGGGGAAATTTGTCTGATTTGTTTTTCAACTTTTTAGTCCGAGGGGGAGGCACTTCACCTGTCAGTTGTTCCTGGAGAAGTGAATCTATATCGATAGAATCGATTAAATCTGATGAATCTTGCTCGTCTAATAAAGACAACAGCACACCAAGGTCCTTTTCATGCTAAATACCCGAGATTTCGGATTTATCTTTATTCTTGGAGTGCATACTTTTGAACAGTAATTTTCTTGCAAAGAGGTTCAAATCTTTAATAACCTCAAAAGTATCGAGGTTAGAGTTTGGACAAAAACTTAGCCCTTTAGATAGCAATGCCCTCTCTTCAGCAGATATGCTGTAACTGGATAGATTAATGATATTCATATCTTTGGTATTTATTGCTCCAGCCTGCCCGTCCTCTATGTTTTGGGGATAGGAGTTAGGCCCTGTGGAAAAAACCTGCTTTTACTTGCCTCATCATAGGAGGTCGTAGCCAAGCCCATACTCGGTTGGGAAGGTTGTCCACCCATGTGTTGGGATAGAGAGGAGTTACCACCCAAGATGCCAGAAGAGTAAGTAGAAATGTCACCACGTGTATTATAGTTACCAGGGGTTCCGGAGACAGATTGAGCAGGAGAAGGAGGGTGATCTGTTATTAGTTTCTTATGCGCATTCGAGTTCACCAGACAGAGCACATTTAGATTTCTTCTGCCTATTTCTGTTACAAGAGGAAGAAGAAACAGAGCAGAGGAGTTAATTGAAGAATCTGACCCCCTTTCCATGGTAGATTTAGTTAAACCCTTATTTCTGGAATTCGATGTATAGTTGTTCTGAAGCCATTTGTAGGCTTTCCCTTCTTGGAATGACATTTTGTCACGCCAAAATTTTTTATCCTTCTTTCTCAGAATTTCACCAGTTACCTGATCTAAATGGGTCTTAATCCTCTCTTCATGTTCCTTCAGGGCAGGGAGGCTTTTAAACGTTTGCAATTTAGTATATACTAGATCTATCTCCTTCTCAAGCCCCAAAATCCGTTTTCTATACTCTTTGATAAGCATTTTTATCATGTTACGTGTACATGTCTGCAAATTGTCCTCCCAACTCTTTTTAAACTCCGAACTAACCTGGTCAATCAGAGGGAAGATTTGGATACGAAGTCCGTACGGATTAATATCCTCTCTGATATATTTTTCAAATTTCTCTATATGCCAGAACAGGGAGGCTTTTTTCTCAACTAGTCTACCCAGCTGGCTACATAGAGAGGACAACTCAGATTGAACCGCCTCTCCCTCACCATGACTTATAATAATCTGCCATAAGGGCTACCCAACTCTGGCCCTGAAACATGCTGACTGAGTATGTCTCAATGGAGTGAAAACACAAACAAAATGATTTACAATACTGAATATAAGCAATTGTTACAAACAAATAAGTGTGTACAGTGTACTTATAAATATGATGTAGTTGGATGGAAAAAAAGGGGGGGGGGGTAAATGGGTATTTGCTACCCTGATTAGAATACTAAGAAAGAAGATTTCCATCCAGCTAGATCATGGACGTTGCCAACATCCCTCAGTCAATAGATAAGAGGTACCCCCAAGGGAAATTGTGGGACTTTAACTGCAACAACGTAGTATAAAAACAAAGTTATTAAGTAGAAAAAATACAAAACATGAACGTTATCATATATACATAACAGGGAAGTCACATATAACAATAGGAAGCTAAAAGACTGAGCTGATATGCAAGAGATGAAGATGTTTGTATGGTCTTCCACGAAGGCCTACGCGTTTTGGGACTGAACAGACCGTCCCTTCATCAGGGGCAACTCGTGGGACAAGATCCTACTGTATATTAGAATATAGATTTAAGAAAAGCCATAAATACATAATTATATTCAATATGACATTTGCTTAGCATTGCAGAAAAAAACATCAAGTCTTGTAGTCATAGCCAAAAGAGACAACCTACCCAAGCATATCAGTGTTGGAGCATTCATTGCCAGAATCACGGCGGCGACCATGTCCAAACCCACCCACAGATCCAAAAAACGAAAGGAGTCGGGGGATGTAGCTGGCCCCGTTCTGTCCACACTGATCCACCCAAAGGGGACACCAAACCACAGAGCCCGCCCAAGAGGATGCTGCACCAAAGCGCAGATTAAATTGGATGTCTAAGAGAGGTATACATATATGAAAATTAATACCAATATCTGCATCAAGCGGTCAATCTAATAACCATGGTCTCAGCCACATCAATTTCTAGTATCATACCTGGATGTTAACGAAAGTACAGCAATGGATCAAGGAGGAGAAAAAGAGAGAGGAAGTGGCAAGGACGTATGGTGTGTCAATGAATAGCTCCCATATGTGTTTTAAAGGCGTTTGCCTTCACAACAGCAGAGTCTGCAAATGAAAGGAGACAGTGCTGTGTAAGGAGACATTGGTCTATGTAGTATACATTGGAAACAAAGAGTTCCATGAGAAAGACAGGAGAACACTTACATGGTATTGTGGAGCTCCTTCCAAATAGACACTGCATCCTAGTGCTCATCCATCCAAGCAGCACACCGCCGTGTGGAACAATGACAGAATGTCACTGATCGGCACGGTGTTTAAAAAGGCTTCAAGAGGCGGAGTCATACGTGGCGCCGTATTGGACGTACGGCGTCGTGACATCATTGACACAACAATAAGGGGAGAAAAAGAAGAACCTCCAGGTGAGAGTGATTGCACGGCGAAGCCGCGCTCTCTGTGGCGTCCCTACGCCTTCACTCTGCAAGTGAGAAGAACAGGCAGGACTATCAAAGGCTCCTCCCACGGATACGTGGGAGGAGACTATACGTCACAAATAGTCTTCCAGCAACATGAAGGCATCATAACAAAGTACACTGAAGGATTACAGGGCAGGGACACATGATCTGACGACCATGTGATACAGAGTGGAATAAACACTGCAAAACAGTCTATATCAATAAAAGGGCAGCCAGGAATCCCACATACGGAGGGGGATACAAGGATCCCGGAGGGCCCCCCTGAGCCGGGCGGGACAGAACGGGGCCAGCAGATGTACCCAGACAATAGTACACCCAAAAACCAGACACGGCAAGGAGAACTCCAACACACTCTGGGCATGCAAAAAGGCAGAGTATAGAGCATAGTGAAAACTGAGCAGATGAACAAGCAGGGTATAAATGCTACGGAGGGCTAATTGTTACATGGAACATCGCATGGGAAACAGCAACAGATAAACATACAGAGTACATATCCGAAAAACGACATGTCCAGGAAAAAGGGGGGGCTCATGGGGCTACAGATCCTTCTCACATCCTCCTGATGTAAATCCCTCTAGAAATGGCCTATAACTAAGTTGTCCATTTAAGCCGAGGGGGGGGGGTGGAGGCAATGTCGACAATCCATCGGGCCTCCCGCTGTAGGAGGACCTTGTTCCAATCCCCGCCTCTGGGGTTGGGATGGATTCTATCCAGGATCAAAAACCGAACTCCTGGAAAAATCCCATGATGTTCATTGATAACGTGCCTTCCCAGAGGGAGATCTGGGTTTGCTTTTTTCATAGAGGTAATGTGCCTGGAGGCTCGTAGGGAAAACTTTAGTTTGGTCTTGCCAACATAGAATCGTTGGCACTGACAGGTAAGAAGATATATCATCCCCTCGGTCTTACAGTTGAAAAAGTGATGTGGTTTATATAGTCGTCCATTGGGGAGAATGGTGTCTTGTGTCGTATTCAAATATCTGCATGTCGAGCACCCGCCACAGGTAAAAGTCCCAAACCTTTTACATGGGTCATTCCGAAAATCGCCCACAAATTCACCATGGACTAATTGGTCCCTTAGTGAACTAGTGCGCTGGTAGGTGATAGCAGAGCGTGCAGATAAGTGTGGGCGTAATGTAGGATCAGCATACAAGATAAGCCAAAACCTATTGGCAATTGACTTAATAGATTCATGTTGGTTACTAAACCTCATGATCATCCTAACTGCGGCACAGTCGTCAGTTTTCCTTCGATGGCTAAATAGTAGCTCGTGTCTGGGTTGTCCATTGGCTCGCCTGACTGTCTTTTTCAGGATCGAATGAGAGTATCCTCTAAAGAGAAGTCTATCTTTAAGGCGTGCAAGATGGTATTGCCTGCCGTGGGTTCCCGAAAAAGACTTCCGAGCCCTCCCACAACAATAGAATATTGTCGATATATCGGAACCAGGCTGCTACATGTTGTGTGTGGAATCTAAAGGACTCATCAGACAAAAAAGACTTCTCCCACTCCCCCAGGTACAGGTTGGCGTACGATGGGGCACAAGATGTCCATGATCTAGCTGGATGGAAATCTTATTTCTCGAGATTAGCAGAAGGAGCCGAAAGGGTGGCGCACTGGCTATTGAACTTCCCTTTTCTAGTCTCGTCGTACGTGTTGTACGTCAGCGTGTTGTAGCCGATCGGAATTTCCGAAAACATTTGTGCGACTGTGTGTATGCAAGACAAGTTTCAGCCAACATCCGTCGGAAATAAATTCACGGTTTGGTTGTTGGAAAATCCGATCGTCTGTACGCAGCATAAGGATTCACTATAAGAAAAGTATTTTATGTGATTTTTCCAAACTATTTGTTCTTAGCACGCTTTCCATAATTATATTCACCAATTTATGTGTTCAAAATGTTTAAGAGCAGTTCATTGAATAGTTAAAATGTACAAAATCAAGGGTATAAAGTAAGTAGGTACTTTAAATAACACTTTACTAACTGAATTACACCAACACTACGTGCTGATTTGAAATAAAAAATAATCATGTACCACCCTGTCTTCTAAACAGAGCAAAATTCCCACACAGCTAGCAATAAATCACTTTGATATACAGTAATTCATATGCATGTATTAAATACAGATATGTTTTAAAAAAAAGGTATTAAAATAAGTGATATACTATTCACATAAAAATAACATCCCAACATGGAACAGCAAACCATCTCTTAGCTCATGCTTCATTATGTTGATATAAACATGTGATTGTTGGTATTGACATGCTCATGATAATACACTGTATACAATATCACAATATCTCAAATGCTAGGTCACAAAAGCAACATAGGTTAAACATTTTCTTTTCAATGTTTTTATTGTTTTTTAAAGAAAATTTTTTTTAACAATAAATCATGTTACTTTCAAATACAGGTAAGGCACTTCAGGTGAGAATACACAAACTGAAACCGTTGTACAAAAAGCATAATTTTCTGCGATTAACCACTAGCTACAGTAGGAATACGAAAAACCTTCTCATGGAAGAGATTACTTGGGATTCGCAGGCATGTCCACCAAGTGTGGAGAAGAGATCCAATGTGGCCACAACCCCTGAAACACAGTGGGGATGAGTCAGGAAACATTTTAGCAAGGGTGGCCGGCACTCTGTACCAGCGCGTGATAATCTTAACACTAGTCTCCATTAGGGAAATGTTCATGATGCCCTTGAAAGATCTTTGAAAGCAGCTGTACCATTTGTTCAGGTCCCACTCATCTGCCAGGTCTTGTTCCCAATTGCGGGCATAAAGAGGTTTGTTAACATTACTGGCTAGCGAGTTGTATATAATGGAGATACCCCCCCTCTGATCCTTTATAATGGAGCACCATTTCTCGTAAGAGGGGGATTAGAATTATCAGGCCATTTGGATCGTAGAAAGTGAGTAATTTGGGTCAGTCTATATTTTTCTGAGTCAGGCACTTCTATTTCATTCAAGCAGTATCTGACCGTGAGGGGCCCCCTGGGATTCAGGAAGTGTCCAATCCTGTAGAGGCCCTTATCTATCCACCATTTGAATGCGAGTATGTTAAGGCCCGGGGGAAATTCTGGGTTGTGAAATAAGTGAGCTAGCGGACGCATTGAAGAAGTTAGGGAGGAGTTTTTTTGAAGTTTATCCCACAGGGCCATCGAGTGAGAAAGGGTTGGAGCTAGTATTGCCGGTCTGAGGCGCAGTAGAGCACAAAGTAAATAGTCTATCATATGGCGCGGTGTCGCTTGCCTTTCCATCAGAAGCCAGTCTGGTTTCAGGCCTCTAGAATATGCTATGGAAATCTGTGCGATTTGTGCCACTTGGTAGTATAAACAAATAATGGGGAGGGCATGTCCTCCTTGGGTTTTGAGTCTGTAGAGAGTTTCTTTGGAGCATCGTCTGCCCTTGGATCCCCAGATAAATTTAATGATGGAGGATTGGAAACGTAGGAGTTGCGCTTTCTTAATTGGGATTGGAAGGGATCGGAAAAGATATAGGAGGCGGGAAAGGAGGATAGATCATGCTTAGACCATTCGGACATATCAGCTTCAAGTTTTTTGAACAGCGGGGGATAGTTGGTGGCGTATAATTTATTAAAATTAGGGGTCAGATTGATGCCTAGATAGGGAATATGTGTTGAACACCAAGTGAAAGGGAAGTGTATCTGTAGACGTACAAGAAGGTCCGGGGGGGTTGAGATGTTCATGGCTGCGGATTTGGACACGTTGACAAGGAGACCTGATACCTCCCCAAACTGCTCGAGGAGCTTAATAATGTTAGGGGTGGAGATGAGGGGCAAAGTGATAAAGAGGAGTAGGTCATCCACGAATAAGGCACATTTATGTTCTTGCATCTGACTCCTTTAATGTCTGGATGGCTATAAATGGCTATTGCGAGGGATTCTATGGCGATTGCGAAAATCAAGGGCGATAAAGGGCAACCTTGCCTGGTGCCTTTCTCTATATTAAATATATCTGAATAGTTACCTTGCAATCTTACTTGGGCACTTGGATTAGAGTAGAAGGAGTGTAAAATGCCTAAGAAGTTGGGGCCTAGTCCCCACCTTTCCAGGACCTTGAAAATATACGGCCATGTGACCGTGTCAGATGCTTTCTGGAGATCAGTGGAAAGCAGAAGACCCTCCTGAGGGGGACCTCCGTCCCACTGAGATCCCAAAAGGGACACCACATCAATAGCCCTTCTCACCTGGTCAGGACCCTGTCTCCCCGGGATAAATCCCGCCTGATCTTGGTGGACATATTGAGCTATGAATGAGGAAAGGCGATTAGCTAAAATTTTAGTTAATAGCTTGAGATCATTATTGATCAAAGAGATCGGACAATAGTTGCTAGTCATTGAGGGGTCTTTTCCTGGCTTGGGTATAACTGAAACAAATGCTAGATTCAAGGATTTATCCAGGGGAGAACCTATTTTGAGGGAGTTAAAGAATCTGACCAGGTAAGGTGCCAGGGTGTTGGAGAATTGTTTGTAATAGCCCGCCGAAAAACCACCTGGACCGGGGGCTGATCCAAGCTTAAGGGATTTGATTGCCTCACTAATCTCTAAAGATGTAATGGGTCGTTCCAAAAGATCAATGTGATCCGTTGAGAGTTTGGGGAGTGAAATGGAGTTGAGGAACTCCTCAAGCCAGGAGGTGGGGCATGGTTTGTCTTCTTTACACAGATCTTTATGATGGTAAATGGATTTTGGGACATGCCAACGTCAACAGACGAGGTTAGGGGGAAAGTTTGGTTGCTAACTTGGACCCAATCTTGTCCTTTTGAGAATAAAACCTGGCTCCTGACTAGGGATGAGCCAAACACCCCCCTGTTCGGTTCGCACCAGAACATGCGAACAGGCAAAAAAATTTGTTTGAACACGCGAACACCGTTAAAGTCTATGGGACACGAACATGAATAATCAAAAGTGCTAATTTTAAAGGCTTATATGCAAATTATTGTCATAAAAAGTGTTTGGGGACCCGGGTCCTGCCCCAGGGGACATGGATCAATGCAAAAAAAGTTTTAAAAACGGCCGTTTTTTCGGGAGCAGTGATTTTAATAATGCTTACAGTGAAACAATAAAAATGTAATATTCCTTTAAATTTCATAGCTGGGGGTGTCTATAGTATGCCTGTAAACGAGCACATGTTTCCCATGTTTAGAACAGTCTGACAGCAAAATGACATTTAAAGGAAAAAAAGTCATTTAAAACTACTTGCGGCTATTAATGAATTGCTGGTCCGACAATACACATAAAAGTTCATTGATAAAAACGGCATGGGAATTCCCCACAGGGGAACCCCGAACCAAAATTTAAAAAAAAAATTTAGTGGGGGGTCCCCCTAAATTCTATACCAGGCCCTTCAGGTCTGGTATGGATATTAAGGGGAACCCCGGCCAAAATTTTTAAAAAAATGGCGTGGGGTCCCCCTCAAAATCTATACCAGACCCTTGAAGGTCTGGTATGGGTTTTAAGGGGAACCCCGTGCCAAAATTTAAAAAAAAATGGCGTGGGGTCCCCCCAAAAATCCATACCAAACCCTCATCCGAGCACGCAACCTGGCAGGCCGCAGGAAAAGAGGGGGGGACGAGAGAGTGCCCCCCCTCCTGAACCGTACCAGGCCACATGCCCTCAACATTGGAAGGGTGCTTTGGGGTAGCCCCCCAAAACACCTTGTCCCCATGTTGATTGGGACAAGGGCCTCATCCCCACAACCCTTGCCCGGTGGTTGTGGGGGCCTGTGGGCGGGGGGCTTATCGAAATCTGGAAGCCCCCTTTAACAAGGGGACCCCAGATCCTGGCCCTCCCCCCTGTGTGAAATGGTAAGGGGGTACAAAAGTACCCCTACCATTTCACAAAAAAAGTGTCAAAAATGTTAAAAATGACAAGAGACAGTTTTTGACAATTCCTTTATTTAAATGCTTCTTCTTTCTTCTTTCTTCTTTCTTCTATCTTCCTTCGGTTTCTTCCTCCATCTTCTTCTTCTGGTTCTTCTGGTTCTTCCTCCGGTGTTCTCGTCCGGCATCTTCCTCTGCGGCGCCTTCTTCCCTTCTTCTTCTTGGGCCGCTCCACATCCACCATGATGGAAGGCTCCCGCTGTGTGATGCTTCTCCTTTTCTGACGGTTCTTAAATAACGGAGGGCGGGGCCACCCGGTGACCCCGCCCACTCTTACTAATGGTGACTTCCCTGTCTGCCCCCTCTGATGTCACAGGGAAAGCCACAGGGAAGTCCCCGTCAAGTCCTCGTATGTCAGAGGGGGCAGGGTCACCAGGTGGCCCCGCCCTCTGTTATTTAAGAACTGTCAGAAGAGGAGAAGCGTCACACAGCGGGAGCCTCCCATCATGGTGGATGCAGAGCGGCCCGAGAAGAAAAAGGGAAGAAGACGCCGGCGCCGCGGAGGAAGATGCTGGACGAGAACACCAGAGGAACCAGAAGAACCAGAAGAAGAAGAAGATGGAGGAAGAAACCGAAGGAAGATAGAAGATAGAAGAAAGAAGAAAGAAGATAGAAGAAAGAAGAAGCATTTGAATAAAGGAATTGTCAAAAACTGTCTCTTGTCATTCCTAACATTTTTGACAGTTTTTTTGTGAAATGGTAGGGGTATTTTTGTACCCCCTTACCATTTCACACAGGGGGAGGGCCGGGATCTGGGGGCCTTCTTGTTAAAGGGGGCTTCCAGAGTCCGATAAGCCCCCCCGCCCGCAGACCCCTACAACCACCGGGCAAGGGCTGTGGGGATGAGGCCCTTGTCCCAATCAACATGGGGACAAGGTGTTTTGGGGGGCTACCCCAAAGCACCCTCTCAATGTTGAGGGCATGTGGCCTGGTACGGTTCAGGAGGGGGGTGCTCTCTCGTCCCCCCTCTTTTCCTGCGACCTGCCAGGTTGCGTGCTCGGATAAGGGTCTAGTATGGATTTTTGGGGAGACCCCACGCCATTTTTTTTCCAATTTTGGCGCGGGGTTCCCCTTAAAATCCATACCAGACCTGAAGGGTCTGGTATAGATTTTGAGGGGGACGCCATGCCATTTTTTTTTTAAATTTTGGCCGGGGTTCCCCTTAATATCCATACCAGACCTGAAGGGCCTGGTATGGAATTTAGGGGGACCCCCACATCATTTTTTTTTTTTTTAATTTTGGTTCGGGGTTCCCCTGTGGGGAATTCCCATGCCGTTTTTATCAATGAACTTTTATGTGTATTGTCGGACCAGCAAATCATTAATAGCCGCCAGTAGTTTTAAATTACTTTTTTTCCTTTGAAACGTAATTTTGCTGTCAGACTGTTCTAAACACAGGAAACATGTGCCCCTTTACAGGCATACCATAGACACCCCCCAGGTACAAAATTTAAAGGAATATTACACTTTTATTGTTTCACTTTAAGCATTATTGAAATCACTGCTCCTGAAAAAAAAACGGAAGTTTTTAAAACTTTTTTTTGCATTGATACATGTCCCCTGGGGCAGGACCCAGGTCCCCAAACACTTTTTATGACAATAACTTGCATATAAGCCTTTAAAATTAGCACTTTGATTTCTCCCATAGACTTTTAAAGGGTGTTGCGCGGCTTTCGAATTTGCCGCGAACACCCCAAGTTGTTCGCTGTTCAGCGAACTGATGAACAGCAGATGTTCGAGTTGAACATGAGTTCGACTCGAACTCGAAGCTCATCCCTACTCATGACCAACGCAGGTGCTTCTCAGCCTTAACCTGTTTGATTCCAGTTGTTGTAGTGATGACTAAGAGTGTTCACATTTGTTGCGCCTATAAGAGTCCTGGTGAGCTTTAATAAGGCTATCTCTCTCGGCTCGATGTTCTTTCTTAAGACGGGCTGAAAGCTGAAAAATTTTGCCCCTCATCACTGCTTTATGGGCTGCCCATAAAGTAGCTGGAGAGATTGTCTCCGAGCCATTTGTGAGAAAATATTCCTTGAGGTCCTTCTCAAGCAGGGTACAGTGAACTGGCTTACTTAGGAGCGATTCGTTGAGTCGCCATTAAATTTTCTTTTTTTTGTGTTATTGGCGTGTCGAAGGGAAAGAGTGACCATGGAGTGATCTGAAATAGGGGAGTCTCTGATGGATGACTTTACTGCATGGGTTATGTGTGTCGCTTGAAGGAAAACATGATCTATCCTGGCATAGGTCTAGTGTGGGGCAGAGTAATGGGTGTGGTCTTTGGTGCGGGGGTTGAGTTCCCTTCAAATGTCCACTAGTCCTGAGTCATAGAGGAGTTTGGCAATTTGTGTACTTTGTTTGGGGGGTTTTCTAGAGCGGGGCAGGCCTGTTCCCGATTTGTTGAGAATAGGATCAAACACTATGTTCGAATCCCCTCCCAGAATGATGATTCCCTCTAACTGAGGTGTGAATTAAAGCATCATAGAAGTGAAGAATATGTCTTGGGCCTTATTTGGGACGTAGTATGAAACAAAGGAATATAACGCTCCATCTGTGGTGCCTTTTACCAGGATATATTTACCTAACAGGTCTTTGGTGACATGCGTCATAGCAAAATTTAAATGTTTAGAAAAACAGACAGCTACTCCTTTTGTTTTATTCTCTGCATTGGAGAGATAAAATAGGGGAAAGTGGTGGTGGATAAACGATGGGTTGTAGGATTTGGGGAAGTGGGTCTCCTGAAGCAGGAGGACATCCGATCTTTGGGATTGATAAATCTTGAACAGTTTTCTCAGTTTTACTGGAGACTGAGTTAATGCCCTGCACATTTTGTGATACTACATGTAATTCGGTTGGTATTGTGTCATTTATGTGCATGGATCAGAGGAGGGGGTAGCTACCATGAATGAGTGGGACCTACCTTGTGCGAAGCTGCAGAAGACCTCCGGAGCGGGAAGGAGCGGAAGTCTAGGTGACCTTCGAGGAAAAGAAGGAGAAGGAGTGAAGATTGTAGGGGGAAGAGGTGGACCATCTAGGAGGAAGCATGAGAGAAGTAACATATTAATAAGGAGAAATGGACTGAAAAAATTTCCTCAATTCCCAGTGGTGTGTGGGAACCCATTTCCGCACATCCACAACTCTTTTCCCACTAACGACATAGAACAAGCCCCCCCCAGGATCAGGGGGAGCTAGCAGTCACCAACTGGAAAGAGACCAAAAAAACCCTTCCCAGCTAGAGACAGGTGGAGGCGCAGGGCATCCACACCGGCCGCCTCCAGCGACCAAAACGTTTTAGTGTTTGTAGGCAGAGCTACTAATAGTATCAGTGTGTCCCGACAAGAGAGGTCCCCCCTGACCAATGAGCCGGCCATGATCCCTTTAGAGGGGGCCATATTGGAACGGCTCAAGGACCAGGGAGGAGCTCGCCTTACTCGGGAAAGGGAGGGCAGAAGGTCAAATACAATGTCGGGGGGTTAAAGCCTCCCTTAAGCTATTTCCTTGCGCTTTATGAATGACCAGCTATTATAAGACACACCGTACATAAAACCCCTTTCAACATAGAAGAAGGTGTCTATATGTATGTCAACATGATAATGAAACCAAAATAATTAAAACATTTCTAAAGAAGTCAAACAGAACAGGAACAGTTCCTTGGACCTAAAACAACTAAAGAAGAGAAATATAGGACCAATAGAATCGCATGAACTCAAGTGTTCTGTGCATCCCAACTATGGAGTCGGGGTATAGGGTGCTACGACTGGAGAAGCCAGCATATCAAGGAGAGAAAGTGTTCCTCAGGGGGTCCGGTCTGGTTGGATTGGATCAGAGCGGGTCTAGAAGGAACCCAGGCCCCAAGCTTTGGTTAGGGGGGCCTGGAGTCTTTAGATTTTTTGGAGAGGCGCTTCTCCCAGTTAGGGGCGATGGGGCTGGAAGGAGGCGGTCTCTTGGAAGATGATTTGGGACCTCTGTCGGAAGTTGTTGATTCTGGTTCCTGGAAGATGAGGCCCAGCTGGAACAGTAGCTTTTCTCCTTCCAAGAACGACGAAAAGCCATATGGTTTGTTGTTGAAGGAGAATGTAAGGTGAAAAGGAAAGGACCATCTGTAGGTGATCGATTTCTGGGTCAGCGCCAGAAGGAGTGGTTTCAGGGATCTCCTCTGTACAACAAAGGGGGAGAGGTCGGCAAAGACTTGTATGGGGTGTCCCTGAAACGATAGTGGACCATCAGCATGCGAGCGTTGCATCACCTCCTCCTTTACTTTGTAGAAATGTGGTTTCAATATAATGTCTCTCGGGAGACCGTCTTGGCGGGGGGGTTGTAGAGCTCTGTGAGCGCGGTCCATTTCAAGGCGATGGTCTGGGATGCTGGGGATAAGTTCCTTAATAAATGTTCTTACAATGTGATCAGCATCTTTGAAGGATTCCGGTACCCCCTGAATGCTGAAGTTATATCTCCTCGAATGATTTTCGAGATCGTCAATTTTGGAGAATGCGTTTTCAAGCTGGTCCTGCAAATCTTGGATTCTGGCGGTGTTCTGGTTCACTCTAGATATTGTTTGGTCTGCTTTGATTTGGATCGTTTCAATTTTTGCGCCTAAAAGCTGTAAGTCAGCCTAGATGGCAGTGGTGATTTGATTAGCAGTTTGTGAGAGACCCTTGGAGAGCATTGTGTCAAATATTTCCATCATGGAGGAAAAATTCTGGGGTGTAGAGGGTAAGCCCTGTGTGTGAGCCCTGCAGGCTTCTGGGCTGGCCATGAGGTCTTCCACAGGGGAGAGGAGCATATCATCCAAGGTTCTGCTAATTAGGGACTCCATGAAGGCAGGAGACATGCAGCCATGATTGTGTGTACTCACTGTGGGGCCTGCCAGCCCTGAAGAGCAGCCATCCTGATCTGCAATGGAGTCTCCCCTCTCCAGCTCCTTCTCCTGCCTTTCCCCTCGTGTGGCGGCGTCCGGCGCCATCTTGGCTGAGACCGTGGGTCCCAGTCCAGAGGCTAAAGCAAAGGAAAGATCTCTCCTGGCTGTTCCCCCCACCATCCTGGGGCTCCTTGAGTTGTCCCCTGTCCGTGGGGACTGATCGTGGCCAGGACTCTGCACCATGAGTGGCGCTGGAGGGAATAAGTGGCCAGTGCGGAGCTCTCGGATCAGGCTTCCATCTGACGAGCTGCCGCGCATGCACCTCAGGTTAAACATTTTATGATGAGAGAAGACCATGTGTTTCATTGAGACAACTTTCCAATTCTTATGGAATATAGAGGTGGTAAACAAATCCCAGCCCCCCAATCCTAAAAAAATTCTATATATTAAAATATATCTATATGTGTACACAACATGGAATAATGATGCAAAGACACAAATGTGCCCTCTTTATTATGAGTATTCCTCAAACAGATATCGGGGGAGTAATATCTACAAGTACAAGTATAAATCTAAAAAGGGTGGTGTGTATTTGTATTCAGCCCCCTTTACTCTGATATCCCTAACTAAAATCTAGTGAAACCAATTGCCTTCAGAAGTCACCTAATTAGTAAATAGAGTCCATCTGTGTGTAATTTAATCTCAGTATAAATACAGCTGTTCTGTGAAGCCCTCAGAGCTTTGTTAGAGAACCTTAGTGAATAAACAGCATCATGGAGGAATAAAAATGTGCAAAAAAACACTGCGCTAACTAGTGAGAGAGGAGCAGCTACATACAGCGTGACAAAGACAATATACAAAATAGGAAAAAATGTAGCGCATGATAAGGAAAATTATTAATGTTATAACATAATAAAGTCCATGAAGACACAAGTCCTTCAATCAAATATGGTGAACAAAAAAATATGTGCAAAAAAGTCTATGGACCAAAAAATGGATACATAGAATATATAATGTCCAATCATATGTGAACACGGATACAATCACTAAGGATGGTGGTTGTTCTAAGTGTTGACAGACAACTAGGTTGGTCCGTGGAAGGGAACCACATCAGACGAAAGAGGGCATCAAATGAGAAAATAGTAAGTATGAACTCTTACCAGATGGAATGGATTTCCCTGTTAGCGACATGGGCAGATAGGACGATATCCAGGCAGTCGGAACTTCTGGGTTGGACTCCGCAGGAACTCCAGAGATCACCAGGTAGATAGTCACGATAGGAACCCACAGTAGGAATCTGGCAGATGCAATATGCTTCATATGACAGGAACTAGGCATTCACTCCCATCGAAATGATATGTGGAAAGAAAAGCGGGTGCTTCCACATAGTGCAGATGAATAAGGTATTTTATTGCAAATGGAGCTGACCCTCATTACCATATAGCAAGAGAGGTCAAAAGCACTTTGTGGTCTGAAAGACTCCTGGAAACAGGAACCGGCCCCCGATGGTAACTGAGGATCCGTGGTCCCAAGGAACAGCCCAGAGAGGAATCCTCCACTCCCCTACACTCTGCGAGGTCCGATCAGATCTCAGCGATCACAGGCTCTACTCATGGACTCCAGCCGATAACTCCCTTCCACTCTCTGTGCTCTAGACCAGCGGTCATCAACCCTGTCCTCAGGGCCCACTAACAGGCCAGGTTTGCAAGATAATACATCACAGGTGACAGGCTATCAAGTCTTCAAGGACTTTATTATGTCATAACATTAATATTTTTCCTTATCATGCACTACATTTTTTCCTATCATGGAGGAATAAGGATGAGCTCAGGTGTGTTCGCATGCTTAACGTGCCAAGCCCGCCAGGAAGTCGGCACGGTGCAGAGATTGGGAAATGTCTCCCTGCCTGTGATTAGCGCTGCACCGTGCCGACTTCCTGGCGGGCTCGGCGTTCAGCATGCGAATGCGCCGGAGCTCATCCTTACTAGGGAACACACCAGACAGGTCAGGGGTAAAGTTTTAGAGATGTTTTAAAGCAGGGTTAGGTTGTAAAAAAATATCCTACACTTTTAACAGAGCACTGTTCAATCCCTCATCCGAAAATTGAAAGAGTACTATATGTATTGTTATTTATCTATTATTTATTTCTCACCATATAAGTAAGTATTTTGTATTTGAGATAATTTAATTTATTGTATATACTGTATGTATTCATATTTATATAATAAAAATTATCTAAAGCTGCCTAATATGTCCATCAAGAAAGTCAGCAATATGAAAATATCTTCAAGTGCAGTTGATTATGGCTTTGAAAGCTTGTTTATATAGTTTGAATAGTTTGGACAATTAGGTGAAATAGAGTTATCTTTGGATAGAATATACTGTATATAACTCTTATGCCCCGTACACAAGATCGAACTTTCCTTCGAACAAAACCGTGGATTTTTGTTCGAAGGATGTTGGCTCCAACTTGTCTTGCATACACACGGTCACACAAATGTTGGCCAACAATTCCGAACGTAGTGACATACAAGACGTACGTGATATCTCTATTACATACGCTAGTTTTACAAGACCGAGCGATCCCGGATCATACTTGATTCCGAGCATGCGTAGACTTTTGTCCGACGGACTTGTGTACACATAAAAGAATAGAGTGGTGGCAGCATGTATTTATTTTTAAGAACCTATTTCGATCTTTGAATTAGTGTAGATATGGATTTTTTTGTAGTGTTAGGCAGGTGCATTGCCATGTGTGTTTCCTTTGTGTGTTGACATGTGTTATTGACACATGTTGGCATGTAATTCCAATGCACATTTGAAATTGATCTAGACTGCTATATGATGAAACGTTGGGACACTGGTACACGGAGAGTCAGTGCTACAAGAGGCAGAGAACCTGAACAGCCCAATATATGAAATTTAATAGCCAGCCAGGAGCATTTGTTTGTGGAAGACAGACTAAAGGCCTAAGTTGGCCAAAGTTACCAGGAGGCTGAACAATTTCTGTTGTATCAATGTGATGCTGAAACCCCTGTGCAGCTGGTAAATCTACTCAAGTCTACTCTTGACATGAGACTTCACGGTGCATAGAAGTGCGGTAAAACCTTGGTTTGAAAGCATTTTGCAAAACAGGCTAAATTTTTTAATAAATTTTGACTTGATATACAAGCAATGTCTTGATATACAAGTAGGGATGAGCTCGATGTTCGAGTCGAAAGTAAGTTCGACTCGAACATCGGGTGTTCGCCGAACAGCGAACAATATGCAGTGTTCGCGGCAAATTCGAAAACTGCTGGAACAATGTTAAAGTCTATGGGACACTGACATGAAAAATCAAAAGTGCTAATTTTAAAGGCTTATTTGCAAGTTATTGTCATAAAAATTGTTTGGGGACCTGGTCCTGCCCCAGGGGACATGTTGATGGGGACAAGGGCCTCATCCCCACAACTCTTGCCCGTTGGTTGTGGGAGTCTATGGGCGGGGGCTTATCGGAATCTGGAAGTCCCCTTTAACAAGGGGACCCCCAGATCCCGGCCTCCCCCCTGTGTGAATTGGTAATGGGGTACAAGTCCCCCTACCATTTTGGGGGGCTACCCCAAAGCACCCTCCCCATGTTGAGGGCATGTGGCCTGGTACGGTTCAGGAGGGGGGGCACTCTTTTCCCCCCCTTTTTTCCTGTGGCCTGCCAGGTTGCATGCTGGGATAAGAGTCTGGTATGGATTTTGGGGGAGCCCTTACGCCATTTTTTTAAAAAAAATAAAATTTTGGCACAGAGTTCCCCTTAAAATCCTTACCAGACCTGATGGGGCTGGTATGGATTTTGGGGGTGACCCCATGCCATTTATTTCAAAAATTTGGCTCAGGGTTCCCTTTAATTTTCATTTAAGACCAGAAGGGCCTGGTATGGATTATAGGGGGACCCTCACACAATTTTTGAAAAAAATTTGGTTTGGGGTTCCCCTTAATATTCATACCAGATCCAAAGGGCCTGGTAATGGACTGGGGGGAGGGGATCCCATGCTCTTTTTTACAAGGAGTTTTATCTATATTGCCGAGACCCGACAATTCATTACAGCCGCGATTAGTTTTAAATGACAATTTTTCCTTTAGAAATGTAATTTTGCTGCGGTACTGTTTTAAACACAGGAAAACTGCGCATTGATACATGTCCCCTGGGGCAGGACCCAGGTCCCCAAACACTTTTCATGACAATAACTTGCATATAAGCCTTTAAAATTAGCAATTTTGATTATTCATGCTCGTGTCCCATAGACTTTAACGGTGTTCATGTGTTCTGCCAAATTTTTTGCATGTTCTGCTGCGAACCGAATAGGAGGGTGTTCGGCTCATCCCTATATAAAAGTAGCGTCATGTCACAACTGAGTATAAAACAGAACAAAGGCACCTCTATGTGTAGCAATATGGTTACATTTAATGAAGGTATGACATTTAGAGCAAGTCGCATGGTTGATGATTAACAAAGGCACATCTATGTATGCAGGCATCCGGGGGGGAAAGCTGTCCACATAAACCTTCCTCCACACCACCATTAACGTCATCCCTTCCATGCTGCACTCCATGAGTGCTTCAAGCCTCATTTCTAAATCGCTCTACTGCAGGGCAGTCTTCCTGGTCACAATTGTGCAGACTGATAGCGGTAAGAGCCGGCGGTGCGGAGGGCGGTCTATGTGGACAGCTTTTCCCTGGATGCCTGCATACTTAGATGTGCCTGTTTTATTCATCAACCATGTGAGCAGTGGTGGCCCATGCATTGTGGGTGCACGGGCACCGCCCCCCCGACACCTCCACCACTCTCCATATTCATGTTCCTGGCCCCTTTTAGGACGCCGGACACATGAAATACTATAGGCGGGGATAGGCGGGGGGTGTGAATTTTGAAGCACGTGATTAGAACCAGAGGCTCTAACAGGCTTCAAAATTGGGTGGGCTCGGGGCGCAGAGCACTGCGTCCCAATCCCACCTTGTTGTGTGGCATAGCAAATTAATTTTCGCTATTTTTACACTAACTCCTGGCCAATCATCAGGCAGGTCAGTGAGACCTGTCTTCCGATTGGAGAAAGCATTAGGTGATCCTATTGGATGCCTAACACTTTGGCGGAAGAGGATACACAGCGGAGGAAGCCTGAGGAGCTGAGCAGACACAGGAGCCGCAGCTGTAGCCGCTGCTACCCGCCAAGGAGGAGAGATGCCGTTGCTTCCCGCCGAGGAGGAGAGCACCTTCACTCCAGGAGAGGAGCAGAGCCCCGCCAAATGAGCAATAAGTGCCACCGGACCTGCCGTGGGGGGTGGGGGGGGTCAGTGAAGTGACAGCCGAGCCAGGGGACGTGCCTGGCTGCATTTGATGGGCACAAGTGGCTGCATATACTGGGCACAAGTGGCTGTATATGAATGGCACAAGTGTCTGCATTTAACGGGCACAAGTGGCTGCATTTGATGGGCACAAGTGGCTGCATTTGACTAGCACAAATGGCTGAATATGATGGGTGCAAGTGGCTGCAAATGGCGGGCACAAGTGGCTGCATTTGATTGGCACAAGTGGCTGCATTTGATTGGCACAAATGGCTGCATATGATGGGCAAAAGTGACTGCATATGATGGGCACAAGTGGCTGCATTTGATTGGCACAAGTGGCTGCATATGATTGGCACAAGTGGCTGCATATGATGGGCACAATGGCTGCATTTGATGGGCACAGTGGCTGCATTTGATGGGCACAGTGGCTGCATTTGATGGGCACAGTGAGGCTGCAATTGTTGGGGGTGTTCAGTATTTTTCAGTTAGTTTGCGCCCCCCCAAAAAAAATTTGAGCACCAGCCGCCACTGCATGTGAGTTGCCAAATGTTGTACCTTCATTAAATGTAACTAACCATATTGCTACACTTAGAGGTGACTCTCTTCTATTTTATACACTGTAGCTCCTGTTGGATTTTGCTTCTAATCCCCTTGTGGAGGTTGCCATTTGTGGATGAACATTTTATGGTTTCACAACCTCACATTGGTTGTGATCACATTGTTATAATCTTTTTTATGGACTATAAACTGAAGGACTTATGAATAAATGGTTGTGGAACGAATCATCTGATTTTCCATTAATTCTTATTGGGAAGTTTGCTTTGATATACAAGTGCTTTGGATTCTAAGCATGTTTCCAGAACTAATTATGCTCGCAATCCAAGGTTTTACTGTACTTGTTGATCCTGTAAGAAAGCTTGTAAATTGATAACTTCTTATCCACTGCAATTGCCAACTGTTATCAGTTCCTAGATATTTTTTTTTCAATATTGTTTATTAATTTTTGAAGCAGAGCTTACAAATTGTATCACAATCAATGATATAACCGAAAAATAGTAATGTATCACATTTGTTCAACATTGTTAAGGCGTGAAAATTATCAAGTAATGTTAACAAGAGAACATAGGCTGGGTACATCTTTTAAAAGGGGGAAAAGAGGCATAGGAGAAGCCTGTAAGGAAGACGGTTAGGCTACAAGGATGACGTCCCAAGGGGAACCAGTGGGGGTATCATGTCATTGTTACATGTGCACAGTACATAGTGGATGTTGAAGCCATTCTGACCACCATGTGCAGAACAGTTGACGTTGTCGTTTTTCATGGAAAACATGAGTTCAAATTGGGTGAATGAAGTGATTTCGCCCAAATAGTGATATAAGATTCAAAATAAATTATCTCATATAGCATATAGAGAGTATTCTAAATATTATAAAATTAAATAAATTGTGTGTTAGACATCTATCTACAATAACCATATACAAATGATATGTGTAGATGATGTGATCTCAATCTTGCCGTGTATACTCAAACAACATCCTTAATACACTCATGTGCAATTGGATTTATATCACCTTGTGTAAGCCAAAAACAAAAATAAAAAAAAAAAACAGAAAAAACACAGCTTCAAATTTCAATAAAATAGTGACAACAAAGTCCAGTGATTGCTACAGTGAATGGGGAGTGGTGAAGTTCTGTGGCTGTTAGAATAGATGGAGATGATTATTCATAATAATCCTGTTGTGGCTCCTTTAACAGTCTGGTCTCCCAGAACTCAATGCTATAAATAGCAGGCAATCACCATCTGGGATATCCACTGACCTCCCTGGATAGTCAATGTGATCTCTCTGGATGATGTATTTAACAGTATTCCTTCTTAGGGTGCAGTGGTATGTTGTCAGATCAAATTAGTATAAGGAGGTACCTCAGTGTAAGAAAGGGAAAAAAGAGGAAAAGAAGCCTCCAATAGTGTAGTATGTCAGGTCTAAAAACGTGTTTATTAAAACATAATAGCGTGGACTCTTACACAGAAAAGTTAAAAATAGCACGGGGAACAAAAATAGGCGTTGTTCCTCACCTTTCATGTCACTTCCGGTCGCGGCTCTCCCGGCCAATCCCTTACGCGTTACATTGCCTCTCACAACTTCATCTGGGGACCTCGGTATTCCCGAGTCTGGCGGTATTCCCGAGTCTGGCTTGGGGTGAGATTTTAGTACCAAAAGCGGTAACCCCAAGCCAGACTCGGGATCGCATCACTGGATCCTGGAAGACGTGACTTACCTTGTCTCTGGGATCCCGCAATGTTCTCCCGCTGTGTTCGGTGGCCGGATCTTCCGCCCGATGCACTGTATGCCCTGGCTGGGAACCGGCGGCAAATTCAAAAAGTATAAAGCACAAACACACTGACACATTGTAATCCTATTGGATTACATTACTAAATAAAATAAAATTGACCTCAGTTTGCCCCCCAGTGCTTTGTCCAGTGCCCCTGCCTGCAGTTTTACTGTACTTTCTGTCTGGAAACTGCAGAGCGACCATGGCATCAAAAAAGCGCGCTTCAACCTCAAAAGCAGCATATGACCTGCTGGAAAACAGCGACAGTGAGACAGAATCGCTTGCAGAAGTGAGTGATAGTGATTCATGGGGAAGTTCGTCATCAGGCACGGAAAGCGATTTCAGCGATGATCCTGCAACTGTGCCCAGTGGTGTGCGGACTTGGTGCTCGATTGACTGCGGTACGGAGCACACAGCGCCCCCAAGATTCCCGTTTACTGGAGCACCTGGTATCAAAGTGGAGGTTGAAGATGACAGCCCCTTGGGATACCTCCAACTCTTTTTGACTGATGAGGTTATAGAAAGAATTGTTACAGAGACCAATCGGTACCAGGAGCAACAAGCTGCTATACCTCAGAGGTTTTCAAGGAGCAGAAAAAGAGAACCAGTGACCAAAGGGGACATCTGGAAGTTTCTGGGCCTAATTATTCTCCAGGGAGTGGTGGGGAAACCCCTGCAGAAGTGGTACTGGACAACCAAGAAAATACTAGCCACTCCTTTTTTTGGCACCATCATGTCGAAATACAAATTTTCTCTCATAATGAAATATCTGCATTTTCAAAATAATGAAGAATTTGATGAGACTTCTCATCCAGCTCCAAAACTGAAAAAGATTTGGGATCTATATCAAATTATTCTGAAAAATTTCCAGCAGACCTATGTACCAGACAAAGATGTCAGTATCGACGAAAGTCTAATGGCCTACAAAGGAAGACTTAGCTGGATACAGTACATCGCATCTAAGAGAGCACGATTCGGCATAAAATCATTCATGCTCTGTGAAGCCAGCACTGGTTACATATGGAATTCGGTCCTTTACACTGGGAAAGGGACCAAATTAAAGGACAGATTCAGTAATTATGGAATGGCAACCGCTTCTATTCTTACTTTGATTGAGCCATTGCTGAATCAGGGGTAATGTGTAACCACAGATAATTTTTATACTTCTCCAGAACTCTATGAGTTCCTTCTACAACACAAGACGGATGCATACGGGACTGTTAAAGCTAACCGGCGTGACATGCCGCCAACCTTTGGCAATAAAAAACTCAAGGCAGGAGAAATAGTTGCCTGGCAAAAAGGCAAAATGATGGCACTAAGATGGCGCGACAAAAAAGATGTGTGCCTAATAAGTACCATAAGTACTCTACTGTCATGGTACATACAAAAGGTGGAAAAGACGTAATGAAACCTCAAGTAGTAATGGACTACAACAACACCATGGGAGGTGTTGACAGAGCTGACCAGGCCATGACTTTTTATTCTGCTATGAGAAAGCAACAAAAAAAATATTACAAAAAAATCTTCAGGCATCTTCTTGAACAGTGCCTGTGGAATGCTTTCATTCTGCTAAAAAAAATGAGTGACAGGCCTGTGGTTCATGCAAACTTTGTTTGGAAAGTTGCCGAACTTATATTTCTCATGCACCAAACACCGACCACTGTAAATAGATCTGGACATCATGCTGCTAGCATTGTGAACCCAGAACGCCTGACAGGTCGACACTTTATGGACCACATTCCACCAATGGAAAAGAAGGCAGCACCCACAAGGATGTGTGTGGTTTGCTGCTCTAAACGTGACGACACAGGAAGGAAAATCAGAAAAGAAACCCGGGTTCTACTGTCCTGACTGTGACGTCGGACTTTGTGCTGTACCCTGTTTTAAAATTTTCCATACCCGAGATGTTTACTAAAGCAATATGACTACTAATATTGCACTCTTGTTTGGCCAAAAAAAATGTCAGTGTTTTTGATTTATATTATTTACTAAAATGTATTGAATAAAAAGTATTATTACTAATATATTATTATTTGTTATTATTTATAGTTATTTATTATATTATAATTTATGATTTTGTGTTTCAAACTTTATCATACCCAGGATGTCTACTAGACTCTTGTTTGGACAGATTTCGGTGAGTTATTCCTAAGAATTACAGGCCTACAATATGAAACGCCACATTTCCATGCAAAAATAATGGTACCACTTTCAGCACCTAAAATCCGAAATAATCATACCGCCAGGGAGGTTAAAGGAGCCACAACAGGATTATTATGAATAATCATCTCCATCTATTCTAACAGCCACAGAACTTCACCACTCCCCATTCACTGTAGGAATCACTGGACTTTGTTGTCACTATTTTATTGAAATTTGAAGCTGTGTTTTTTCTGTTTCTTTTTATTTTTGTTTTTGGCTTACACAAGGTGATATAAATCCAATTGCACATGAGTATATTAAGGATGTTGTTTGAGCATACACAGCAAGATTGAGATCACTTCATCTACACATATCATTTGTATATGGTTATTGTAGATAGATGTCTAACACACAATTTATTTAATTTTATAATATTTATAATACTCTCTATATGCCATATGGGATCATTTATTTTGAATCTTATATCACTATTTGCGCGAAATCACTTCATTCACCTAGATTGTTTAGTGTTATGTGTTACACTTATAGATTTTGCTGCACTTTTATTTATATCACATATTGATTTAGTTCACTGCTTTAAAGTAGCGCGAGAGCCTTTTTCAAAATGAGTTCAAATTGGGTGTGAGTATTGAGATTTATTATGAAAGAGGAGAACTCTGAAGGGTCCTGTTGTTTCCAGCAGGAGGCTATTGATTTTTTAGCAGCCGTTAGGCAATGAAGCACTAAAGGAAGATGCTTCCTGGGTCAATGGTCACCGTTCAGTAATAGGAGAGCCATGGCTGGGTCTGGAGGGCAGTCAATGCCAGTGATGGAAGACATAAAGTGAATATCTTCCCTCAGAAGGGAAAAATCTTGGGGCAAGTCCACCAGATGTGTATTAGGGATCCTCATTCATCACAGTTTCTCCAGCAGCGTGGTGAGTTGTTTTTGGAAAATTTGGAGAGCTGAATTGGAGTGTAATACCAGCGGAGTGTTAGCTTTAGGTGTGATTCCCAATATGTTGTGCAATGGGAGTTTTTGAGTAGGTTGTTAGTTGCAGCGTTCCATTGCAAATGAGTTAATGTACAAGAGAGGTTGTTTTCCCACTTCGTCATGGACAGAGTTTTTTCCTGTGGTGGGGAGAGTAGAAAAAGTTGGTAGAAGTATGTGATGCCTTTCTTAGTTGCTGGAGATGCGCAGAAAGCAAGAGCTTCTTGTGGAACCATTGCCTCCAGTTTGAGGATGAGTCCTAAAATGTTCCGAATACAGCGATATTTGTAAAAGTCGCTTTGGGGTAGACAGAAGTGTTTCCTCAGTTCTTCATAGGTTAAGAGGTTGGACTTGTCGAATAGATGTCCGATAGAAATAAATCCTGCCTCTGACCAGTTGTCAAGTGTTAGATCATCGGTGAAGTATTCCAAGGTGCTTAAAGGCATAGAGTACAAGTACATAGAAATTTTATTTTTTATTGAGATGGCTTTGAGAGTAACGCCATGAGGCCATAGCAGCTTGTAACGTGAAGTAGTGGAGAGGTATGGGAGGGAGACCTAGAAGGAGCGCAAATATGAGGCCTTTGAGTTGGTGACCTATTATGGATTGTTCCATATAGGACCATTGTTTATCTTCCGAGGGCGGCCACCATATGTCGGCTTGGTCCATAATAACGGCATGATAGTAGAACTTCAGATTGGTGACTCCCATGTCTGTAGTACTTTTACACTACATTATGCTGTTGCTGAGGCAAGCTCTTTTTTTCCCCCATTAGAAGCCGTTAATGGAGACTTGTAAGGTCTGCAAGTACAAAGTAGTCAGAGGGATCGGTAGAGTATGAAAGTGGTATAAAATTCTTGGAAGTATGGACATTTTGGTGACTGCTGCTCTGCCCGCCCATGAAATATGTAGTTTGGATAATTCCAGTGTTTGATTTCGTATATTCCTTAGTAACGAATCGTAGTTTTTATTGACTATTAAGGAACTAGGTGAGGTCAGTTGTATTCCCAGGTATCTAATACTTGATTTGGGGGCCCAGGAGAATCCGGAGAGTACTGACAGATGTGATTGTACTTTTTTGGATAGTGAGATGGGTAGCATCTGTGATTTAGCAATATTGACCTTGTAAAGAGATATTGACCCGAATTTTTTAATCATGTCGGAGACCCCTGGTAGGGAGGATTCAGGATTCGAGAGGGAGAGGATCACGTCATCAGTATATAGTCCGATTCTGTGATCCACGTGGCTGATTTTGATATCCGTGATGTTAGGATGGTTCCTGATAGCTTGTGCAAAGGGTTCCATAACCAAGGCAAATATTATGGGTGACAATGGGCATCCTTGCCTGGTACCATTTGTGATGTTAAATGATCGTGAGAGGGTGCTAGAGATGTATACTTTTGTGCATGGGTTAGAGTAAAGAGCCCACTGAGTCCACAAATCCTGTGAGGCCGAAGACGCAAAGTACTTCCTTCAGGTATGCCCAGTGAACCCGATCGAACACCTTCTCTGCATCCAAAGATAGGGGCAGAGAAGGCGTGCGATGTAACTCGGCCCACTGAAGAATGTTGAGGATGCGTCTGGTGCCATCAGAGGCTTGGCGACCTTTCACAAAACCTACTTGGTCAGGGTGAATTAATTTGGGTATGATGTTTTCTAATCTAGAGGCGATGACTTTAGCATAAATCTTAATATCAGTATTGAGGAGGGAGATGGGACAATAATTAGCCGGTTGGTCTGGAGGTTTCCCTGGTTTGGGCAATGTTACTATTAATGCTTTGAGTGCTTCCTTGGGAAAGCCTGCCGAAGTCGCTGCTGCATTGTATACTGCTTGTAAGTGGGGAGTAAGGATATTGCTAAATTTTTTGTAATATTCATTACCGAACCCATCTGGGCCTGGAGTTTTGTGCAAAGGAAGTGTAGTAATTGCTTTTTAGATTTCCTGGCTGGAGAACTGAGAGGATAGTTTAGTAAGGTCCGTAGAGTATATCTGTGGTAGTGAGAGAGATCATATAAAATCTCTAATTTGAGCCTGATCAGGAGGTGGGATTACTTGGGTGGATTCTAAGTTGTAAACTTCGGTGTAGTAGCCGGCGAAGCGATTAGCTATATGCAGTGGATTCATTAACCTTTGGTTTTGTGGATCTAGTAGGTGGTCTATTTTACTCTTGTTTGTTTTATGTTTTATTTGCCTTGCCAGTAGAGGGCCTATTTTATTACCCGCTACATAATAGTTCATTTTGAGTCTTTTAAGGAGTAGATCATACTGTGACACAAAACACTGGGAGAGTTTGTGTCGTGCCTCTTGAATTTTATTAGATATGTCAATTTTGTTTTTATTTTGGGTCTCAAGGTCTGTTATGGTCTGGGTAAGATCATTAATCTTTTGTGTCCTCCTACGATTCTCCTGGGCACCCATTTTTAAGAACACTCCACGCATGTAGGCTTTGTGAGCCACCCATAAGGAGCGTGTGTTAGTCACTGAGTTAACATTTTGTGTAAAAAAAATCAGTTAATTCAGATTCGGCATGTCTTTCGTAGCCAGGGTTGTTCAGGAGGTTGGTATTTAGTCTCGATAGTTTTGTGGGTTTGGTGTGTTGGTGAAGAGTCAAGGATAGGGAGATAGTTGCCTGGTTGGACCATAAGATAGTGCCAATCTGTGCCTCAGTGGATTGGAAAAGGGTGGCCCTGTCTACGAGGAACATGTCGATCCTGGAATATACATGGAATGCTGAAGAGAAGAAAGTGAAGTCTTTCTCAGAGCCATGTATGCATCTCTGTACATCAAATAAACCTTTGTCTCGTGTGAGAGAAGAGAGGTTTTGGGAGTGTTTCTGGTGGGAGCAAGTGGAGTCCAATGAGGTGTCTGAGACAGCATTGAAGTCTCCACAGATTGTAAGTTGGCCTACTTGGATCGAATGGACATGTTTCAGTAACTGACGAATAAATGTTTTCTGGTTAGTGTTCAGCGAATATACCGACACTAGGGTGAATAATTGGTGGTTGAGCTCTGCTCCCAGGATCACATATCTGCCATTGGGGTCACATTCTACGAATTTCTGCGAGAAGGTGATTGTGTCCCTAATAGCTGACATTACACCTTTGGTTTTCTTTTCAGAATTGGCGAAGAAGCAGTGTGGGAATTTATGGTGGGAGACTCGTGATGCGTTGGGTTGAGTTAAATGTGTCTCTTGCACGCACATTGTGTCGCATTTCTGGGGGAGAGCTTCTCTCCAGAGCAAGGATCATTTATAAGGGCTGTTCAGACCCTTTACATTTAGGGAAACAATTTTTAGAGACATAGTGATGGGGCACTAGAATAGAAAATAAGACATGAAGAGCCGGGAGTGTCTGACTCTCGTGTTGTGTGGTGTTTTGAAGAAGTGCACACAGTTAGAGGGATGTACCACAGCCTGAACAGATATATACAGGGCCGCTGATAGGGGGGGACCACCAGCCCTGGTGTAGGGGGCCCGATAACATAGGGAGGCCCACACAGGGAGGGGGATTAGTGACAGACGACAATTATGTTTCTTTTTCTCCAGTAGATGAAAGCTGCTCTCCTCCCGTTTCCCTGCTGCCAGCTTGTATCTGCTAAGAAAGAGACAGTCGTCCTTCACTAATCCCCCTCCCTGTGTGGGCCCCCTCCTCTCCTCTCAGCACTGGTTTTTAAGGTTATTTCAGCTCCTGAGTTTATCTCTCTAACTTAGGCTCCATGCACACTGATTTAAAATTTACTGCTTCTACAGGAGTTTTGTGTTCTGTCTCTCTGTAGAAGCAACTCAATGTTATTCTATGTGTCCATGCACATTAGGACGTTTACAGGCGTATTTTGAGCTCAGAGGCAGGAAAAAAAAAAAAACTTCTGGTTTGCGTCTCTGATTGGAGATTACTGGCAGAAAAAAATGTAAAACTCTCCTAAACTTGTCTAAACTTTGTACAAAAAATGCTCTATATGAGTATTTTTTTCTGCTAGGTGAATTGGAGTTTTTTTTAAGCCCAGTGTGTATAGAGCCTAACTTTGTTTCTCTCCCTCTAATCCCACAGCCTGTATATTTTTTTCATCTCGCCTTCATTTTTATTTATTAACTCAGTTTTATCTTTCAGATTTGGCAGGAATTCTATGAGTTATGTTGTATTTGTGTCTGCTAATAGTTTTATTGTATTTTTAGCGAAATATAGCTTTAATATTTTCTTGGGGGGGCCCTGTCAGGTAGTCTGTACGGGGCCCTGCGATTTCTATCAGCAGTCCTGGATTTATAGTAGTGTTAATACAGCTATAAGTGCTTATAAGGTTGCTCTATGTATTACAGATAATGTACTAAGTCTACTAAATAGTACGCAACAGATTATGAACTACAAACAATCAATAAAGAGGGACACCAAGACCTGGGGGTCAATAATCAAACTGATAACAACTGAAGCGTAAGGGTGTGAGGTTGAGGGTTTCAAACCAAGGGGAGGTGAGTTGCCAAGTCTAAGCAATGTCATGCCATTAATTGGTATACTGCGTAGTCCAGATGTGATGCTACTATGTTAGCCTGGGCCAGAAGAAGTGATCTGGGTTTGAGCTTGTTGGGCGAGGGATAAGGGAACGTTCCCCATCCCTTGCAGGTGATGAAGAGATGCCCCATTGCCAGGGCAGTTTGCGTGCATCTGCTGGCGAGTGTAGGATATATATATATATTTTTTTCGTTTTAAAGTATTTTATTGAGGGTTATAAAGTCTTTACAGCAAACATTTTACATTTATCAATGCATATAAATTATAACATTTTGCAAATTGTAGAATATGTTCCAAAACAAAAGTCCCAGCTGGTATTGATAATCACTTCCATACTTGACTGGTTCAACCCAACATATATCCTCAAATGAGTCCTAATTACTTGATTACTTGATATCTGTTACTCCACTAACATATATTCTGTATTCAGTACGAGAGCCCATGTGTACGCTTTAAATAAGAATTTTATTGGAAATGTGTTATGTTTATCACTCAATGTCTATGGGGTTGCATATTAAGCTGACAGGGCAGCTTCGTAAATTTCTGGAATGCGTTTCGTATGTTGGGTGGTTAATTGGTATGTGAAGTGGATAGACTATGTGTTTATGTGGGTGTTTAAAAGGCGATTGTAGAAAAGAAGAAGAGGAGGTGGGAGGTGGGTAGAGGAAAGGGTGGGGGGGAGGAAAGGGGGGTATAGGAGGATAGGTCTCTGACTTCCCTCTGTGAATGGTATCTATCCCTGGTATTTTGACTGCAGTGTTATTGGGGAATATTTTTAGGTTATATATAGGTTATGGCATTCGGTGTACCTTAACCTTTATGTGTGAGAATTTAGTATGTCTTGGTATTCAGGTAAGGTCTGGTAGTGTGTCCAACAGGCCCACTTACGGCTGAATTTCGTCGGCGAGTCTCTTGCGGTAAGTATTAGTTTTTCCATTTCTGCTACTTTTTCTATTCTGACGAACCATTCTTTAAGAGTGGGTATCTTTGTTGAGTTCCAGTGCGCAGGGATGCATTCTTTTGCTGCGTTGATCAAGTGCATCATTAGTGATTTATGATACGTTTTGTGTAGTAGGGGGGAGTGGTGTAGGAGAAATTGGGCTGGGGTGAATTCTGGATCGTAAGTGGTAATTTGCGTGACTATACGGTGGACTTCTGACCAAACGGTTTGTAACGGGGTACACGTCCACCAGACATGAAGGAGGGTACCTCTATCTTGACGGCACCTCCAGCATGTTTCGGGGATGTCGACTTTAAATTTGTGTAACAGTATTGTGGTATGGTACCATCTCGCCTGAATTTTGAACCCATTCTCCTGAGTATAGACATTAGTGGAGCCCTTGTGTATGTTTAAAAAGATTTGCTCCCAGCTTTCTTCCGAAAGTTGGATGGATAAGTCAGCTTCCCACTTCCTACAGAACTGGCTGTCATTCGCTTTAATGTTAGTGAAGAGGAGGTCATGTATGCGAGAGATAAGATGGGCTTGTGGTGTTGTTTCAGTACATAATAGTTCATATGGTGTAAGCTGTCTAGAACATTGACCCATTTTATCTAAGGTTTTTAGGTAATGGGCTATCATTATGTATGACCATGGAGGGATGGGCATTTTTCCGAAGCCGATTTGCATTGCAGTGAGTAGCTTGCCCTGTGTGTAGAATTGATGGGCTCTAATTTGTCCTTGTGGTAGATTGTCAGCGAGGAATTGGTGGTGCATGCCTGGAGGGAAATCTGGGTTCAATTTTATTGGAGTCAGTGGGCCGGGGGTAGAGGAGATAGAGGTCTTCTTGCACAATTGGTGAAAACATCGTAAGGTGGGGCCTATCGTCGGATGTGTTTGAATGTCTGGTGGAATTTGTTTTGGGGAGATCCATGGGAGTGAATTTAGGGATAAGTTCGTGAAAGCAGCCTCTAGGGAGACCCAGTCTTTCTGTTGGGTATGGATATTCCAGTCCACTATCCTAGATAGGTGGGTGGCAGTGTGGTAGTGAGAGATATTCGGAAGGCCTATGCCTCCTATATTTTTCGGTCGGGTAAGCAGGTCGTGACTGATCCTGTGCCTATGTTTTCCCCACAGGAAGTTAATGCATAGCTGTCTGTAAGTTTTAAAGAAGGAGGGAGGGATCTGTATCGGTATTGTCTGTAGGAGGTATAGAATTCTTGGAAGAGCATTCATCTTCAGTATGGCTGCTCTGCCAAACCAAGAAAATGTCGGTTTGTTCCACGTTTTAAGGTCAGAGTTTAGTCTGTTTAAGAGGGGGAGGAAATTTTTGGTATATAGGTCTGATAGTTTAGCTGGAATTTGGATGCCTAGGTATGTTATTGAATCTTGTTTCCATTGAAATGGAAAGTTGTCCTTACACTGATTTACCTGACTGTGGGTTAATGAGATGTTGAGAGCAAAAGATTTAGTAAGGTTGATCTTCAAATTAGAGAGGGTCTGGAAGTGTGTGAATTCAGCTAATAATACTGGCAAAGTAGTTATCGGTTGTGTGAGGAACATTAGGATGTCATCTGCAAATGCAGCATATTTGTATTCCTTCTCTGGAGATTTAATTCCCTTAATGTCTGGGTTACGTTTAAGTTTGTGGAGGAAGGGTTCGAGTGTAAGTACAAAAAGGATAGGTGACAGGGGGCATCCCTGTCTCGTTCCGTTGCGGATTGGGAAGGTGTCTGACAGAGTACCATTGACCCTCACTTTCGCAGAGGGACTGCTATATAATGACAGAATGAGTCCGATTATACGGGGTCCGAGTACCAACGCTTGTAGAACTGCTGTCATGTAATCCCAGGATACGCTGTCAAACGCCTTCTCCGCATCTAATGATAGGAAGAAACCGTTTTGCTTAGTTTGGGTTGTCAGGTAGTGTAGGTTGATTGCTTTGTTTGTGTTATCCCTAGCTTCACGACCAGGGATAAAACCTACTTGGTCTGGAGAGATGATGGAGGGAAGAAGGGTTAACAGTCTGTTGGCCAGTATTTTGGAGAATATCTTTATGTCTACATTCAACAAAGAGATTGGTCTGTAGTTACTTGTGTGAGAGGGGTCTCTACCTTCTTTGGGAATGACTACTATATGAGCTTCTAGCATTCCCCTCGTCAGGGGGTTTGTGGGGGGAGATAGAATTAAAGGTTTTGAGGAATGGGGTTTGTAGTATATCTGAGAAGGTCTTATAATATACCGCTGGAAGACCATCTGGGCCAGGGCTCTTTCCAGGTTTAAGCTGTCTGACTGCCTGCATCCATTCCGTGGATGAGATTGGTGTGTCTAGGGCAGCCGCTTCATCTAGGGGTATTTTCTCTGGGGTATACTGTGCAAGGAACTCTTTAATGTGTTGGGCTCTCAGTGATGCTGGAATTGTGGTGGGTTCAGATGTGCGTAAGTCATAGAGAGAGGAGTAATATTTTGCAAATTCCTCTGCTATGTCATCGTTGTGTGAAAGGGGCTGTCCAGTAGTAGATTGTATTTGGTGAATCGTATTATTGGCTTTTTTTTTGCGTAATGCCCGTGCAAGTAAGTGGCCAATCTTGTTTCCAAACTCGTAAAAGAGTTTGTGAGATAAAATGAATTTTTTCTTAAGATTGAGGTGTAGCTCGTCCTTGATGAGAGTACGGATCTCAGTAAGTTCAGAATGAGTTTGTTGTGCTAATGTCTGTTTATGTAAGGCTTCTAGTTTTTTCAATTTCATGAATAACCACTTCCCGCCCGCCCTATAGCGGATTGACGTCCGGGAAGTGGTTGTGTTATCCTGACTGGGCGTCATATGACGTCCAGCAGGATAACATGCCGCAGCGCGCCCCCGGGGGCGCGCATCGCGGCGATCGGTGGAGCGGTGTGTCAGTCTGACACACCGCTACACTGATCTTGGTAAAAAGCCTCCGGCGGAGGCTCTTTACCACGTGATCAGCCGTATCCAATCACGGCTGATCACGCTGTCAACAGGAAGAGCCGTTGATCGGCTCTTCCTCACTTGCGTCTGACAGACGCAAGTAGAGGAGAGCCGATCGGCGGCTCTCCTGGCAGGGGGGGTCTGCGCTGACTGTTTATCAGCGCAGCCCCCCCGCAGATCACCCCACTGGACTACCAGGGATGCCACTAGGACCACCAGGGAAGGGGCAACGTGGATGGCCAGGTATGTACCCCATGGCCATCCACATGTGCCCAATCTGTGCCAATCAGTGCCCACAAATGGGCACTGATTGGCACTATTATGCCAATGATATGCCCAGGATTTCTATAGCAATCCCCAGCAATGCTATATCAGTGCCCAGCAATGCTATATCAGTGCCACCTGTCATTGCCCATCTGTGCCACCAGTCATTGCCCATCAGTGCCACCTGTCAGTGCCCATCTGTGCCCATCAGTGCCCACCTATCAGTGCCACACATCAGTGCCACACATAAGTACCCATCAGTGCCACCCATTTATGCCAATCAATGCCACCTACGAGTGCCCATCAGTGCCGCCTATGTGTGCCCATCGGTGCCACCTATGAGTGCCCATCAGTGCCGCATACCAGTGCCACCTATCAGTGCCCATCAGTGCCACCTATCAGTGCCCATCAGTGCCGCCTATCAGTGCCCATCATCAGTGCCCGTTAGTGCCACCTCATTAGTGCCACCTCATTGGTGCCACCTCATCGGTGCCCATCAGTGCCGCCGTATCAGTGCCCATCAGTGCAGCTATATCAGTGCCCATTATTGAAGGAGAAAGCGTACTTATTTACAAAAAAATTTAACAGAAACAAAGAAAAACTTGTTTTTTTTCGAAATTTTCGGTCTTTTTTTATTTGTTGCGCAAAAAATAAAAACCGCAGAGGTGATCAAATACCACCAAAAGAAAGCTCTATTTGTGGGAACAAAATGATAAAAAAATTGTTTGGGTACAGTGTAGCATGATCGCGCAATTGTCATTCAAATTGCAACAGCGCTGAAAGGTGAAAATTGGGCTGGGCGGGAAGGTGTCTAAGTGCTTGGTATTGAAGTGGTTAAGTTAGATAGAGTAGCTTTCTTTGCTTTCTTAACAGATGCTGCTAGGGATATTAGTTTCCCTCGTATGACACATTTGTGGGCCTCCCATTGTGTATAGGTGGAAGTATCTGGGGTGTCATTTTCTAAGAAATAGTCTTTTAAGCATGATCGAATATTTTCTACCTTAAGGTCGTCTGTTAGAAGTGTAGGATCAAGTTTCCATACATACGACCTGAGGGGTGCGTCTGGGAAAGAAAGAGTCATGGAGATCGGGTGGTGGTCCGAAAATGTCATGGGGTCTATTGTCGCCGCTTTCAGAATCGGAAGATCCTGTTGTGTTAGAAACAGGTAATCTATGCGTGAGTACTTGTTGTGGGGGTTGAGAAGAAGGTTAAGTCTTCGTCTTTTGGGTGAAGTGTTCGCCAGGTGTCGTGTAGTAACATTTCTTGTAGGCAACCCTTGATCTGCTTCAATGCTCTATATGGTAAGTGAGATTTGCCTGAAGAGGTGTCTACAAGAGGGTCTAGAGGGACGTTTAAATCGCCCCCTAGGATCAACAGGCCTTCTTGAAAGGTTGTCAGCTTACCTGTCATTGTTCTGAAAAATGGGACTTGGGAAGTGTTGGGGCTGTATATGTTAGCCAGGGTAACGGGTCTGTTTTTGAGTGTACCTTTAAGGAAGATGAACCTACCCTGTTCATCTAACATGGTATCTGTTATTTGCATGGGTACATTTTTTGATAGAAGTATGGATACTCCCTTCGTTTTAGAATTTGGGGAAGTGGAATGATAGCCGTGGGGATACGAATGGTTCATCAGTTTAGGAATGTTTTTACTGCTGAAATGGGTTTCTTGAAGAAAGACCACATCTGCTCTCGCACTGCGCATGTAGGCAAGCAGTTGCGAACGCTTTTCAGGGGTATTTAGGCCTTTCACGTTAAGAGAAACAATTTTCAAAGGGAGAGCAGTAGATGGTGCTCTGTGGGGGGCCATTGTTTTCTGATCAATGTGTAGGGTACCAAGTTTACGACTGCTCAAGGGGGAAGTCAGAGACTGAGGGGAAGTTGACACGGGGATGGGAGTGAGGGGGAGGTGAGCGGAGGTGATGGGGGAGTGATGGGTGGAGGGCGGTTCAGATATGTAGTGTAGGGATGGGATGGTGTGTGTGTATGAAGTGAGAGTGGGGGTACAAGGGATGTACCGGTTGTGGGGGATGGCCTGCAATCCCACTTACCAACTCTGTGAGAGACCGGTATTGGTCAGCGGTATCTACCAGAGTCCGCTGTTGGCGGGGGTGGTAGGTGGCGTTCAACCGATGGGGGAAGTCCTGTGTTCCTTTGAGGTAATAAAAGCTACTCGTCTAGTTTCTATGTTAAGTTGTCTGGGATCTTGAAGGTAGAATAAGTGAATCTATGTATGCTCCCGACAGTAAGAGTATGTGTTCGTACTATGGTGTAGGGATATAGTCTTGCGGTGGGGAGGTAGAACGGATGTGTAAGATCCTTATTTCGCAGAGAACATAATGAGTGCTGCGGAGTTATATATTAGTGGCTTGATAGAAGTAATCCGTAGACTATCTATGTCGTATAGCAATATCGAGTGAATGCGGAAACTTGTGTGTGTCTAAATTTCACGCGCAGTATAGGTTAGTTACCTATCGAGTACCTATATGGCTTAAACAGATTATAATCGAGGGAAACTTGAAGCATGAAATGTTAATTGTGGGTATCCAGACCACATGACACAGAGTGAAATGGGGAGCATAACTTGTAGTGTTCAAACTCGGTCAACTATAATACTAGAAAACATTGAACCTTTAAACAAGATAACAAGTAAATGCATACCTGAGAGAGAAGTAGAAAATAGAAAGTACTCCATAAAAAATTCGCTGGTGTCGAGTGGGGTGTGCTCAGTGGTAGTCTAGAGGCAATTATCCTGTTTGCTTCCCCACTTGAAATGGGAGTATTGCTGATCGTTAAGTTCCGTATAGGAGGAGGTATCTGATTCCCTGGGGAATATTTGAGTGTGTAGGTATTGTGAGTTGTCTTAATTTGCTTACCTGAGCACGCCCCTCATGGCTCCCAGACAGTATTGTTCACCTCATGCTTCCTATGGGCCATATTATGGGAGCCACTAAGATCATAACGAGAGAGAGAATAAAGGCATGTTAAGTGAACATATCATTGTTACCCTATAAATCCTATGGTGAAGATAAACAGCAAGAAAAGTAGGTGAGATGGGGTATAGGTGGGTGGAGGCTGTTGGTAGACAGTTCCCAGTGTAGATAACTAGGAGGATTATACAGGGGTATGAGGAGAAGTAGGTGGGAAGGGAAGAGAGGAAGAGAGAGGAGAAGGGAGGGTAGTAAATATATGCATAAATACTGCGTGTGTCCTTGAGCGAGTTTTAACGATTCTCTCTAGTCTACTTGGCTGTTGCTGACTGGAATTCCTGGTGGATGGAAGCGTCGGTGGATGGTAAGAAGTGCTGCGGCTGTACCGTTCGGCACAAGGATAGTAAATGCTTTCGAGCGATGTGAACCAGGTTGGGAAGGTATCTATGTAAGGACAGTAGCTTCCAAACTTGTAAAAGAGAGAGGGGGTAAAGGGTTAGGGCAAGTGGCAATGGGATGATGTTTTCGTTCAGTGCAGAACTAGCTATAGCGTAGTGCAATGTCAGTGTCTTCCTCTGATAGATAGCTGGTGGAAGCGATGATGGAGTAGATAATCAAGTCCCACTTGAGCAGGGTCAAAGAACTGCCCGGAGCCTCAATGGAGCATCAGTAAGTCTGGTATCAGAAGCAGAGAAGGAAAAAAGAAAAAGTAGTGTCTCTCTCTGGTATCGGCATCGTATGCGTGAAAAGGGGTGAAACATGGAGATTTCCATCCTGTGTCATGTGTCAAAAGGGAGGAGAAGGCGAGGCCTTTTGTTTAGGTGATACGGGCTCTGCGGTGTGCAGGGGAGGCCGTGGGGCTACCATTCCGTGGCATACCTGGATCTCTTAGTGGAGAGTGAGGAGGTGCTGTGTAGGGGCGGCGGCGACCGAGATTGAAGTCGCCCGCTTCTGCGATGCCATCCATTGATGTAGCTCTTTGCATCTGTGGTAGCCGGAAGTCACTATACCAATCAGGCAGTGCGACTGCTGGAATGTCCAGAGTGGAACAGAAATGTTCCAGGTCTGCCGGGACCCTGAGAAGGGCTGTGCGGCCTTGGTGTGTTGCTGAGAGGCCGAAATAAAACTTCCATCTATAGACAATGGATCTGGCCCTCAGTATGTCAAGCAATGGTCTCAGTTCGCATCTCCTTTGCAGTGTAATATTATTAAGATCTTGGTATATCTTGATGCTAGATCCTTGAAAAGTCAGTTGATTACGATTTCTGGATGCTCTCAGAAATTCTTCCTTGAGGGAGAAGTCTATTAGACAGCACACTGTATCTCTGGGGGGGTCTGTGTCCCTTCCCCTTGGGCGTAACGCTCTGTGAATGCGTTCAAAGGCGACTGGGGCATCTTGGGGTCTCTCGAGCAGCTCATTAACAATGGATGTCACAGTTTGAGAAAGTTGATTAGGATCGATCGATTCTGGGATAACTCTCAGACGAAGGTTGCGGCGTCTCCCGCGATTGTCAAGGTCCTCCATGTGTCTATTTATGTCTCTCAAGTGAATTGCATGAGACTCTGTGAGCTGTTGTACATGGCATAGGGAGGATTCATGGCGCGTCTGTGTCACTTCCACTTCCTCCACTCTGAGGGAGATGGCGTGTAAGTCAGACCTCATGTCTGAGATGGCGGCCATGAGGGTGTTCTTTATGTCAGCAGCTACACTGTGTAGGTCATCCAGGCTGACTGCGGGAGGATGTCTCTGCTCTATTCGCGTTCCTGACGAGCTCTGAGCTCCAGAGCGGTGGGGGCTAACGCTCGGGGGGTATGCCTTACTTGAGGCGGCCGGTTGTGAGGCCTGCATGGTGCTTCTAGGCCGGGAACAGAAGATCTCGGGAATGTGCCTGTCGCAATGATCTTCGTGACTCCGTGGGGACCGGGACCTGGTTGCTAAGGCACTGCGGGATGTCCTCACCATAGCCGAGGGGTTTTGGATGCTTTCCAGCTAAAGAAGATGGACCTCATGGACGGGAGCTTCAGAACGACACGTCCATCTTAGAGCGGCTCCAGACCACGCCCACCGTAGGATATATTTTTGTCCCTGATACGTGACTTGTAAGGTGGCAGGGAAGAACCAGTTGTACCTGATCTTTTTCTCTCTTATGTCTGCGAATTGTGCGAATTGTCTGTGACGAGCCAGGGTGGTAGCTGAGAGGATGGCATAAATGCTGATGTGGGAGAATGGGTCATGGAGCTTACCAGCTTTACGGGCTGCAGCCATGGCTCTATCTTTTATATAGAAAAAGTGAATTCTGGCCAATACATCTCTTGGGATCGTATCCGGAAGGGAATTTGGTTTAGCTATACGATAAGCTCTATCAATGACCAGATCTCAAGCGTTTTCCATAGGAAGGAGGGTTTTTAGCAATTGGAGTAGGTATTGTGGGAGTTCAGGTGGAGTAATTCTTTCAGGAATACCTCTGAATTTCAGATTGTTCCTCCTGGATCTATCCTTGAGGTCTGTGACATTGTTTTTTAGCCATTGTATGTCAGCATTGCGTTCTTGCCAACTGTCCACTAGGACATTGTGCACAGAAACTCATTCTCTCACTTTATGCTCAGTGACATCCATTCTGTCCTCTAATTGTTCTACTTGCATTTGTAGTTCTGAAACTGATTTGCATAACTCAGCCTGCAGATCTTTTTTTAATGATAAAAGCATCTCTTTCAGAGTGTATTCTGAGGCAGGACGGTCAGAGGCGGGAAATGCTGTGAGTGAATCCTGTGTGGCCTGTGCAGATTCATTGGTCTCTGGTGCAGAGAACTGCCTTTTACTTACGGGACCTTAGGATGCTGGTGAAGCAGTTGGAGAGACTGCTGGGCGTTTATTAGCCTGCTTGTAATCTGGTCTGTGGTCCTGCGTGTGAAGCTTCTGGCTGCCGGGATGTGTGGTCAGCGCTGTGGAGGGTGAGGGAGAGAGGTCTATGTTTCCTCCATCTCCATCTTGATTCTCCTCACAGCCTGCACCCCGGAAGAAGTCCGTGAACTTTCTAGGCTGACCCGCTCAGGGATTGCGGCGTGCGGATGTTCCCCGTGACATCCTGGAGGTCGGCGGCAGTCACTGAGTGATTTTCCGGGCTTGAGATGCTGTGTAGTTGCTGGCTGAAGCTTCTCCCCATCGGAGCTCCTAAGTTAGGTGGCCATTAGCGCGAGCGGCCAAACCAAGCCACCGTTCCTAGATATTTTTGTGGACTACACGATTAGTTCATGTGAAGATCTGGATGTGCTCTCTGTTGTTTGCTAGGATGATAATACTGCTTCTTCATAGATACAGTACAGTAAGTGAACATTGTCACCCTTGGACAGAAAGTGTGTTACTGGCAGTATCACCAGGTTAAAAAAGGAAAGGAAACAAAGCCTGAAAAAATGAAAAATATCACAGCCACCACATCTAAGGACTGGTGAGTTGCAATATTTGACATGTTTGTTCTTCTGCTTAGATATGCTTTAATGTAATTTTTTTCCTAAAGAGGAGCATTAGAAAACACCCCTTGTTTTAAAATGTTTCTCAAGGTATTGACAAAAAGGAGTTCTGGACTCCCGCATCACTTACAACATACAGTTTTCAGGATTTGGTCCTTAACACTTATTCTTTGCTGAACTATCATCTTTCTAATCTCCAAGCAAATGCAATGCATAGTTTCACAAACCATCAACCCACAAATATGCATCATCTATAAATAGTTCACTTCACAAAGATGTTAAAAATTACTCAACAAGATTTGGATTACTCTTCCACAGAAGCCTAAAAGGTCTTGGGATATTTTTTTTTTTTAACTAATTTACCCTTTTTGTTAAGGGAGCATCCATCCACTCCTGTACCCTAGAAGAGGTTCTTTCATTTACCTTTATAGTTTTGTTCAGCAAAACCACAATGGTCATACTGGTGCAGAGAACTGCCTTTTACTTACGGGACCTTTGGATGCTGGTGAAGCAGTTGGAGAGACTGCTGGGCGTTTATTAGCCTGCTTGTAATCTGGTCTGTGGTCCTGCGTGTGAGGCTCCTGGCTGCCGGGATGTGTGGTTAGCGCTGTGGAGAGTGAGGGAGAGAGGTTCATGTTTCCTCTGTCGCCACCTTGATTCTCCTTACAGCCTGTGCCTGGGAAGAAGTCCATGAGCTTTCTGGGTTGACCCATTCCGGGATTGCGGCGTGCGGACGTTCCCCGCGACATCCTGGAGGTCGGCGGCAGTCACTGAGTGATTTTCCAAGCTTGAGATGCTGTGTAGTAGCTGGTCGAAGCTACTCCCCGTCAGAGCTCCTGAGTTAAGCAGCCATTAGCACGATACTCTTAGTCCTAGATACTCTTGTGGACTACACAATTAGTTCATGTGAAGATCTGGATGTGCTCTCTGTTGTTTGCTAGGATGATAATACTGCTTCTTCATAGATACAGTACAGTAAGTGAACATTGTCACCCTTGGACAGAAAGCGTGTTACTGGCAGTATCACCAGGTTAAAAAAAGGAAAGGAAATAAAGCCTGAAAAAATGAAAAATAACATAGCCTCCACATCTAAGGACTGGTGAGTTGCAATATTTGACATGTTTGTTCTTCTGCTTAGATATGCTTTAATGTAAAATTTTCCTAAAAAGGAGCATTAGAAAACACCCCTTGTTGTAAAATGTTTCTCAAGGTATTGACAAAAAGGAGTTCTGGACTCCCGCATCACTTACAACATACAGTTTTCAGGATTTGGTCCTTAAGGCCTCATTCACACGAGGCGGACTCCGTTTCCACGGAGCCCGCCTCGGTCCGCCGGCTCAGCGGGAGATCAGCCCGTTGATCTCCGCTGAGCCGGCGGATGACAGGTCCCTCTCTGCTCACTGAGCGGGGAGGGGCTTGTCAGGCGCTGCTGCTGCCTATGGAGGGATCGGATGAAAACGGACAGCATGTCCGTTTTCGTCAGATCTCACCCGATCAGATCCACCAGCGATGGATCTGGATGTAGGGCCATCCGTCTGCTTTTAGCGGATCGGACGGGGTCGGATGTCAGCGGACATGTCTCCGCTGACATCCGTCGCTCCATAGGCTAACATGGAGCACCCGTTCAGGTCCGCCGTCAAAACTGACAGGCGGACCTGAACGGTCCGATTGTGTGAAAGGGGCCTAACACTTATTCTTTGCTGAACTATCATCTTTCTAATCTCCAAACAAATGCAATGTATAGTTTCACAAACCATCACCCCACAAATATGCATCATCTATAAATAATTCACTTCACAAGGATGTTGTTAAAAATTACTCAACAAGATTTGGATTACTCTTCCACAGAAGCTTAAAAGGTCTTGGGATAATTTTTTTTTTTTTTACTAATTCACCCTTTTTGTTAAGGGAACATCCATCCACTTCTGTACCCTAGAAGAGGTTCTTTCATTTACCTTTATAGTTTTGTTCAGCAAAACCATAATGGCCATATTGTGTTTAACACAATGCTGTTTAGTGTGGCAATTTAAAATACAGTCAGAAAGACAAACTCTCATCCCCTCTTGTTCACAAATCTGCAAAATTTTCATGGTTAATCCTTAACCTTGAACCTTAACCTTGAGTCCACATAGTTCCAATGCCTCCTCGTAACAACCAAAATAACATAGCGCTTGTGAACAGTCAATCAAACTACATGTAAATAAAGGCCACTTACTCATGTAATGGATTAGCTGAGGCTTGACTAATGACTCCTTAATTAAAAAGCACTTCTAGGCTCATTAGGTATTTCAAGGATAAACTCTGTACAGTACTATATTAACATACAGGATTTGGAGCAAACTATGGGCCAAACCAGTTTTGTTTTGCTTAAAAACTTTATTAGGGGAAAAATAAAGTAAACTATTTATTCCTCTATGATGAGCATCTAGGACATGTTTGTCAGTCCATGCCAACATGACACATCCACCAAACATGCTTAACGGAATTGTAAAGGCAGAAGGTTTTTTTTATCTCTATGCATTAAGATAAAAAAGCCTTCTGTGTGCAGCAGCCCCCCTCAGCCCCCCTAATACTTATCTGAGCCCCATCTCTATCCAGCAATGTCCACGACTGCCTTGGCCGTTCGGGACTCCCCTCCTCATTGGCTCAGACACAGAAGTGGCTCCATTGGCTTCCACTACTGTCAATCAAAGTCAGTCAGCCAATGAGGAGAGAGGGGGTGGGACCAAACCACAGCTCCGTGTCTGAATGGACACACAGAGCTGCAGCTCAGCTTGGGTGCCCCCCATAGCAAGCTGCTTGCTGTGGGGGCACTCAAAGAGAGGGAGGGGCCAGGAGAGCCAAAGAGGAACCCGAGAAGAGGAGGATCCAGGCTGCTCTGTGCAAAATCAACTGCACAGAGCAGGAAAGTATTATTTGTTATTTTTATTGAAAAAAAGAGACTTTACAATCTCTTTGAAGCGGTTCTAAGGGCTAAAGGTTTTTTACCATCATGCATTCTATGCATGAAGGTAAAAAAAACTTCTGTGTGCAGCAGCCCCCCCAAATCCTTACCTGAGCTCCCTCCGATCCAGCGGTGTTCATGATAGCCTCAGCTGTCCTGGGACTCTCGCCTATTGGCTCCCACTGCTGACAATCACAGCCAGTGAGCCAATGAGGAGAGAGTGGGGGGGCGAGGCCAACCCACGGCTTTATGTGTCTTATGGACGCATAGAGCAGCGGCTCAGGGAACTGTGGGCACTACTTGAGGGGGAGGAGCAAGGAGTGCTGGTGGGGGGACCCAAAAAGAAGAGGATGGGAGCTGCTCTATGCCAAACCACTGCACAGAGCAGGTAAGTATAACATGTTTGTTGTTTAAAAAAAAACAAAGCTTTAATACAACTTTAAGAATTATTATATTTAAGAATTATTTCTGTTGTTAAAAATTTTATTGAAAGAACATTGTAAAACATTGTAAAACACAAAAGTGCATGTCAGTTTTCAGTCTCTAAGAGGCATGCATCAGATCGGAAAGCTTATGAATTGATTATAGTGATGAGACATTAAATATTTATAACCTAACAATTGGTCACTAATATGCTTGAGAATATTAAAGCAGTTAAGTTAGACAAGGATCAGAATAAATATCTGTACCGCTCACAAAAGTTTTTTTTTTGTAAATATGAATTCGGTATAACTATACACTCTAATGCTGCTTACACATGATCGGACATTCCGACAACAAAATCCTGGATTTATTTCGGACGGTTGTTGTCTCAAACTTGTCTTGCATACACACGGTCGCACAAATGTTGTTGGAAATTCCGATCGCCAAGAACGCGGTGACGTACAACACATACGACAAGCCAAGAAAAATGAATGTCAATAGCCAGTGCGGCTCCTCTGCTTGATTCCGAGCATGTGTGAAAATTCGTGCGTTGGAATTGTCTACACACTCTCAGAATTTACAACAGATTTTGTTGTTGGAAAATTTGAGATCCAGCCCCCAAATTTTTGTTGTCAGAAATTCCGACAACAAATGCACAATGGAGCCTACACACGGTCGGAATTTCCGACAACAAGCTCACATCGAACATTTGTTGTCTGAAATTCTGACCATGTGTACGCGGCATTATAGTTTAACCACTTGCTGCCCGCCTATTACTAAGTGGTTTGATATTCCTGACCGGACGTCATATGACGTGATCAGGATATCGTGCCACTGCGCGCCCTCGGGGGCGCGCATCGCGGCGATCGTTGTTGCGATGTGTCAGTCTGACACCCAGCAACACCGATCTAGGTAAAGAGTCTCTGATGGACACTCTTTACCACGTGATCAGCCGTGTCCAATCACGGCTGATCACAATGTAAATAGGAAGAGCCGGTGATCGGCTTTTCCTCACTCGCGTCTGACAGACGCGAGTAGAGGAGAGCTGATCGGCTGCTCTCCTGACAGGGGGGGTCTGTGCTGATTGTTTATCAGCACAGCCCCCCCTCGGATCCTACCCAGGACCACCAGGGAGCCGCCCATGTCCACCAGGATGGCCACCACATGGACCACCAGGTATGCCCCCTAGACCACCAGGGAAATACCAATCTGTGCCCAGGCAGCTGCCAATCTGTGCCCAGGCAGCTGCCAATCAGTGCCCACTCCAATGTCTACCACTGCCAGTGCCACCAGGGATGCCTATCAGTTCCGCATATCAGTGCTGCGTATCAGTGCCCATCAGTGCCACGTATCAGTGCCCATCAGTGCCACGTATCAGTGCCCAGCAGTGCCGCCTATCAGTGCCCATCAGTGCCACCTATCAGCGCCCAGCAGTGCCACCTATCAGTGCCACCCTATCAGTGATCATCAGTGCCCAGCAGTGCCACCTTTCAGTGCCACCCAGTGCCACCCATGAGTGCCCATCAGTGCCGCCTATCAATGCCCATCAGTGCTGCATATCAGTGCCACCCATCAGTGCCGCCTACCAGTGCCCATCAGTGCCGCATATCAGTGCTCATCGTCAGTGCCCCTCAGTGCCCGCTCATTGGTGCCACCTCATCAGTGCCGCCGTATTAGTGCCTGTCAGTGCCGCCTTATCAGTGCCCATCAGTGAAAGAGAAAATTTACTTATTTACAAAATTTTTTAACAGAAACAAAAGCAAAATTTCAAAATTTTTTGTCTTTTTTTATTTGTTTAGCAAAAAATAAAAACTGCAGAGGTGATCAAATAGTACCAAAAGAAAGCTCTATTTGTGGGAACAAAATTAAAAAAATTTAGTTTGGGTACAGTGTAGCATGACCACGTAATTGTCATTCAAACTGCGACAGCACTGAAAGCTGAAAATTGGTCTGGGCAGGAGGGTGTCTAAGTGCCCTGTATTGAAGTGGTTAATTAACAAAACTAGTTTGCACCTCTATCACCTTTGCATACTTTTGCTATGCCTCCAAAAGAAAACCAGGAGGGGTCATTGATGTTCTAACGAAATTATAGTAACACTGAATTAGTTATGTTGTTTTTCTATATCATTACAGTGTTTGTTGCCATATTTCTGAACAGGTTTAACTCTTTTGTGCTTTTCTCAGGAAATTCAGTCACCAATGTATTGATTATTGGCAGCACATCTCCCTGCTGTTTGCAAACAGGGAATTTCTCTATTTTATCAAACACGTCAAAGCTTCCTTTCAATAAAATATGTAGAACCTAATTAAAGGTTGATTCTCATAGACTGAAATACTTTTTTAGTTAATAAAGCTTTATGTTGGAAACTGTACCTTCAACCATTTAAGCAGTTGGATCCTATGCAACATAGATTCCATGAACTCTTATGCCCGTACACACGATCTGACATTGTTTGGACATTCCGACAACAAAATCCATGGATTTTTTCCGACAGATGTTAGCTCAAACTTGTCTTGCATACACACGGTCGCACAAAGTTGTTGGAAAATCCGATCGTTCTGAACGCAGTGCCAGTGACGTAAAACACGGGACTATAAACGGGGCAGTATCCAATAGCTTTAGTCTCTTAATTTATTCTGAGCATGCGTGGCACTTTGTGCGTCGGAATTGTCCACACAGGGTTGGAATTTACGCAAACGCATTTTGTTGTCAGAAAATTTTATAGCCTGCTCTCAAACTTTGTGTGTCGGAAATTCTGATGGAAAAAGTCTGATGGAGCCCACACACAGTCGGAATTTCCGACAACAAGCTCCGATCGCACATATTCCGTCAGAAAGTCCGACCGTGTGTACAGGGCATTAGGCGACAACATGAGATGAAGGAATTTTCTCATTCCGTGATGTTTGAAATTAGAGGCAAGACTGCTGGATTTCACCATGCTGGCTTGTACTCTTATTTTATGTTATTTTTTTATTTAGCCCTATTTTGCATCCTTGTTGTATTCTTTAGTGTTGATTTACTAAGGAAAATTGCACTTAACAGGGCTTAGTGAATCGGGTGAAGCTCTGCTGACCATTTGCAAGCAAATATGCTGTATTCTCCTTGCACATGATTGGATATTCCTTGCAAAGTCAAATTTAACCACATTTACTAAGCTCTAGGGAAAATTCCCCTGGAAAGGGCAACTTCCCTTGCAAAGTGAATGGCCTATTTACCTTTAGTAAATCAACCCCTTTCTTTCTTTCTGCTGTGCATACTGCCTGCCACACCACTTGTTCTATCAGCAGTACCTATACTGTATGATAATAAAACTTCAGATACTGCATGTATAATTTTTTAAATATTGTTTCAGGTATCCCTGATCTTGCCATCTTTAACACTGATTACATAGGGAAAGGAAAAAGAGTGGTCCACAAGGTCACACTGATTAGGACCATGTGTGGCCATTAGAACTGGAGTGTTTCTGGCCTTTAGATTAGGCTTTAAATTAACAAAACCACAACAAAAGAAAATCTCTACTGTTGGATTTAGAAAAAACCTTTTCTGTTTTTGCTGTCTAAATTCCTCATGGGAGATATAGCTAGAGAAGATGAGGAACAAAATTTCAGTTGTTACCAGAACAAGATTAGAGGAAACAACTTCCAAAGGGGGCACCAATTCTGGTAGCATCTATGAAAGATGGGCTGTGTACTCAATTTGCTGAGATATGTACATTGCATGTCTCTGAAAAAGAAGTTAAAGGATCTCTCTGTGCATGTGGTCCACACAGCATTCAAAGAAAGTCCTAACCCTTTCTCAAGCTAACCAAAACATAAAAATATTTTGGATGGAGTCTTACTTTAAACCACCCAAGTTTTAGATGCTAGCACATTTTAAAAACATGTCTGATTTCCCCAGTAACTGGATAGTAACTGATGAAACTCTTTCTGTGCTCTGTTTTGGTGCTTCCCTCTCTTGTCTATTGCACTAAGCACAGATCTGCAATTGTCTCATGCTAAAAATGGTTCTAACAAAACGTAAATTTGAAAGAAATAAAGTTTTTAATGAATAAAATTCATTGTTTAAATTTTATATAGGACATTTTAACTATTCTAAAAATGTGTTTATATAGCAAATTGCAGTTTTGCCTTGAAAATTTGCATTTGATTTGAGCGAGTTCATGTAGATTTGTGTTTGATCAGCATGCATTCCATCCAAGGCAAAACTGAGGATGAATTTCAATTAGATACTTCCATTCTAATCCATGTCCACCTGTAGTTTTCATCAAAATTGCTGGGGAGAGAAACCATTTTTATATGACAGGGATTTGCCTACTGGCAGCAATGTGTCCATTATCTTAGGTAAAAAAAGCCAAAAAATAATTAGTCTGATGCTCCTGCATAGCAGCTACTGGTATATATTTATTTTAATTGTACTAAGTAATCTATATTGAGATTTAGAGATTATCCTCCATCCAAGTGGACATCAATGACTAATTCATAGCATTAAAGAACAATGTTTCAAACAGCTTAGAAATGACAAACTTAAAAATCAGATTTGGAAATGTTCCTGGCTGATTCACTGCATGATAACCAGACATTGAGCATGATATGCTATTTCTTTTATGTTTTGGATTCTTATATTAAAACCTATGATGCGTTAATTTTCTGTAGTTATGCATTTAGCAGTTGTATCAACGCTTATGGGAGATATTATTCTCTTTTTTGCTCTGTAATATTTTGGGGGCTAGAGAAGCAGTGGGTGCACTTTTATAATGTATTAAACCTGACGCTTTTCAAAGACTGTGTGTGTGTGTGTGTGTGTTTGTGTGTGTGTGTGTGTGTGTGTGGCTTTTACTTCAAATAAATCAACATAACTAATTAGTAATTGATTGTTCCTCCACTTCTTGACTACATTTTTAACCGTTTATCTGACCTCACATGAGTTCTTGTATTTTATTTGAATTTAATTTCTAGCTCTATGAATTCAAGTAAATTGGCATCCCATATAAACTTAGAATTGTAGCTATTTCAGAATTTTTAGTGTGTTTTTGTTTCCAATGTGTACTGTGTTTTCTCAACTGATTGTTCAACCACCCATTTAAACTAAACAGAGTTACACTTGATTAATGACTGCACCTGTTCTCATGTGACAACTCTTGGGCCTGGTAACTGGGTGCTCAGAAGTGGTGGTTTCATGTCTTAGCCTATACTCAGAACTACCAGGATTTTACTGGGGCTGTGGTGGTGGATCAAGCTGGCAGAGAAGTCTGTCAGTTAAGAACAGGCACAGTGCTGTCAAGTCACATGCAAAATCTGTATTGTGCAAGTCCTGTTCCAGACACTTGATCAGCAGGCTGTGAGATACAGCATTTTCCTCAATGGAAGGGACATAAAAAACTACATTATCAGGACCTGTGTCCTTGCTTGGGTCACCTGCTGGTGGCACTGTTGTTTTGAAAATGAAAGGGTGTAGTTCTGGTGGCTACCAGTGGGTGTCTCCCAGCAGATAGACCATACAGGTCGTTAGGCTGCCCCTGATGGGACTGCTAGGATTATATGAGCCTGCCTTGCACCTAGGTCCAGTGCTTCAGTATTTTCCCTGCAAGCTGTGTCCTGCATGAGACCTTGATCCTTAAACCCGAATCCTGATCCGGAGGCCTGTCCCCTGCTCTTCCTGCTCCATCTACTCACCTTCTTCTCCCAGTACCTGGCTCCCTGTTCCCCTTATCTCATGTCCTTATCCTGTTTTGCTTATATGCGTTTCCCCCACTTGTATATAGTTAGTTAGACAGTTAGGTGTTCATATAGTATTTGCTGTGTTATGTTTATTTTTCACTTGCTTGTTTATGGTTTACTGGTGTTAGTTTTGGAAGCATGTCATTATCTTAATATATATATACAGTATCTCACAAAAGTGAGTACACCGCTCACAATTTTGTAAATATTTTATTATAACTTTTCATGTGACAACACTGAAGAAATTACATTTTACTACAATGTAAAGTAGTGAGTGTACAGTGTGTATAACAGTGTAAATTCACTGTTCCCTCAAAATAACTCAAGACACAGCCATTAATGTCTAAAATGCTGGCAACAGAGCTTCACAGGTTGCCACTGGAGTCCTCTTCCACTCCTCCATGACGACATCACGGAGCTGGTGGATGTTAGAGACCTTGCACTCCTCCACCTTCCATTTGAGGATGCCCCACAGATGCTCAATAGGATTTAGGTCTGCAGAATGCTTGGCCAGTCTCTCACCTTTACCCTCAGCTTCTTTAGCAAGGCAGTGGTCATCTTGGATGTGTGTTTGGGGTCATTATCATGTTGGAATATTATCCTGTGGCCCAGTCTCTGAAGGGAGGGGATCATGTTCTGCTTCGGTATGTCACAGTACATGTTGGCATTCGTGGTTCCCTCAATGAACTGAAGCTCCCCAGTGGCAGCAGCACTCATGCAGCACCACACCATGACACTCCCACCACCATGCTTGACTGTAGGCAAGACACACTTGTCTTTGTACTCCTCACCTGGCTGCCGCCACACACGCTTGACACCATCTGAACCAAATAAATTTATCTTTGTCTCATCAGGCAACAGGACATGGTTCCAGTAATCCATGTCCTTTGTCTGCTTGCCTTCAGCAAATTGTTTGTGGGCTTTCTTGTACATCAACTTTAGAAGAGGCTTCCTTCTGGGGCGACAGCCATGCAGACCAGTTGTATGCAGCGTGCGGCATATGGTCTGAGCACTGACAGGCTGACCTCCCACCCCTTCAACCTCTGCAGAAATGCTGGCAGCACTCATACGTCTATTTCCCAAAGACAACCTCGGTTATGATGCTAAGCAGGTGCACTCAATTCCTTTGGGCGACCATGACGAGGCCTGTTCTGAGTGGAACCTTTCCTGTTAAAACGCTGTATGGTCTTGGCCACCGTGCTGCAGCTCAGTTTCAGGGTCTTGGCAATCTTCTTATAGACTAGGCCATCTTTATGTAAAGCAACAATTCTTTTTTTCAGATCCTCAGAAAGTTCTTTGCCATGAGGTGCCATGTTTAACTTGCAGTTACCAGTATCAGGGAGTGAGAGCGATAACACCAAATTTAACACACCTGCTCCCCATTCTCACCTGGGACCTTGTAATACTATTGAGTCACATGACAATGGGGAGGGAAAATGGCTAATTGGGCCCAATTTGGACATTTTCACCTAGGGTGTACTCACTTTTGTTGCCAGCGGTTTAGACATTAATGGCTGTGTGTTGAGTTATTTTGAGGGGACAGCAAATTTACACTGTTATACAAGCTGTACACTCACTACTTTACATTGTAGCAAAGTGTCATTTCTTCAGTGCTGTCACATGAAAAGATATAATAAAATCTTTACAAAAATGTGTGGGGTGTACTCACTTTTGTGAGATTCTGTATATATATATATTTTTTTTTTTCACTCATTCATCTGGTCCTGATTCCTTTAAGTGCAGCCAACTGATCTAATCACCCCATGCTGGATGCCTGCATGTGGTATCCCTGACATAGAAAGAAAATGACTACCTCAACTGCTGATCAGTGCCAGTTGCACTTTATTAAATTTTTGGTCTTCACAAATATATCCTGCCATCTGTCTTGATCTCTTTATAGTCCTTGATTTTCCCCAACTACATGAGTGGCTTTGCTTGTACTGAGAGAGAGAGAGAGAGAGAGAGAGAGAGAGAGAGAGAGAGAGAGGAACGGTGCCACTCTGAATGCAGTATGTCCGTTAAAATTCAATGTTTAAAGTAAGATCAACTCATATTTTGGTGAGATATAATGTGCATGGCATAAGTAGCCTGGGCTCCTGTAGTCCAGCTGGGCAGCGGTGGTGGTCAACAGTTCCCGGCAGCTCCGGTGTTTCGAGGCTGAAGGCGGTCACACAACAAGCACATCAGTGGGGATGGACGGAAGGTGTGGTCGAGCTTGCGTTCATCAGGTATATCCACCGGGACCGCCGGGAACTGCTGACCACCACCGCTGCCTAGCTGGACTACAGGAGCCCAAGGTACTTATGACATGCACATTATATCTCACCAAAATGTGAGTTGATATTACTTTTATTAAACATTGAATTTTAACTGACACACTGCACTCAGAGTCACCCATAGCCACAGAGTCACTTTTGCTCTCTACTGCTGGCTGTCCACACTGATACAGACCAGAACCCCTAAACCCTGGTCTGGTCTCAGCAGTGAATGAACTTTGCCTAGTGGCACACCTGGACTTTGGAACTATTTCCATATCGCACTAGCTGCGTTTCTAGCGCTCCATCTATTTTTGCTTGTATTTTTGCTTGTACTTTGTGCCCAGACCAATCATAGCTTTCTCAGCACATTGTTCCAAGTCATCCTTTATATAGGGCTGCTGGTGCTGTGTGTGTTCTAGGTATGGCAGAATGTAAGGACAGGTGGAACATTTTTACTTACCAAATTATGTACACATTGTTAAAATTTAATTAGGTAAAGTATGGTTTTCATTAAAGTGGAGGGCCACCCTAAAATAGAAAATAGCATGAAAAATCTTTAAAAAAAATTAAAAAAAACATTTGAAAAAAAAAAAAAATTAAACTTACCTGAACCCTTGTTGCTAGGCAGTCTTCCTAATCTGCCTCTTCCTATTCCGCGGCGTGTTCTGCTCCTAGCTGAGCAGCCCCGTTGCCTTCTGGGAACTGTGTGTGTTCTCAGAAAACCATGGGGCCATTCACAGATCGCCACACCGCTCGCGCGTGCGCAGTAGGAAAACTGGCAGTGAAGCCGCAAGGCTCCACTGCCTGTTTCCCTTACTTAGGATGGTGGTGCCGGGACCCGAGAGCCGAGGGACAGGTCGACCTCGGGCGGTCGACCTGCGGGCACCCAGGACAGGTAAGTCTACTTATTTAAAGTCAGCAGTTACAGTGTTTGTAGCTGCTGACTTTAAAAAAAAAAATTATAGTGGCCGGAATCCCACTTTAAGAATAAAAACTCCTGCCCTCTGTTCTCCTGTTCTCTTCGCCTGATACCCTAATTCAAATGGACAGCACAACATTGGTGATTAAAGTGGAGGAGCGACTCTTCCTGAGTGATCAGCATTACTCCTATGCAGACCTGTAAAATCACCCGACAACTATTTCTAGCCTAGCTAAGTGTGTTTCTGATTACACAAATTTAACTTTTTGATAATATTTGTAAGTAATAATACATTAGATTGTTTATCAAGGGAGTATATGATTGCCTTAAAAGATCACAAAGTATTTTTTCTTCTGTTGGAGCAATTTGGACCATGCTTATTTGAGTTTTTGCCATCCTCTGGATCAACTGCAGGTTTCAGAGGATGCACATTTTTTATATAATTAATCTATTTTTTCCCCTATCGTTTGGATTCGATGGACATGTCTTTTTTAAACCCAATTATCTAGGTAATTGTGAAGTGTTTATCTTTTGAAGAAGCGGATTTGGTAAACTATATTTTCAGAAATGTTGGATATTACAAGAATTATCTGCATAAAGAAATATTTGTGTGGAGATTGGAGTGCTTATACAGTGAAGCAAGTTTCTTGATTCCCTAATTGAATTAGTTGACCCTTATTTAAAATATGCACTCCCGCTATTTTCTGTGATACACTTTAGTCACTGCTGTTTGATCACCCTTGCAAACTTCTCTCTGCAGGATCCACTGCTGCATAGTATCAAGCCCAGGCATTATCTTGGTAAACCCGAAACCTCAGGCATATTCTTGTGTTCTGTGAGAGCCCCAAATGTTCTGTCCACCAGATGTCTTGCTGATTATTTGTACCTTATTTGTACCTGTGTTGTTAAATTTACATGCAAAATGTGTAATTTACTTATGACAATCATATGTGGTGTGCAGGCTCCATCTAGCGTTCTTTTTTGGTATTGCTGCAGTTCTGTTTATTTGTTTTAATGTATGTGCAATTATGGAAGTTGTCAGCAAGCAGGGAATTCTGGGTAGAATCTTAACAGGAAGTGAACCAGCCACCATTCTGTTCAACACATTGCAGGAAGCAAGACATGTCTTTCTCAATCTATCGTCATCACCCTTTAGAGAACTTAAAAAGTACGTTTTTATTATCTCATCTTCTTCTACATTGTATGTATGCAATATTATCCTTATTGAGGTCTATTTCTGTTATTTTGTAGTTTCACCTGGCTTGTTCTAATAAAACTAATAAAGATCAAAGAAATATGGTATCTACAGTTATTGGGATAAGAAGGTTTAGCTAGCTGTCCCAGAGACAGAACAGTGACATTTTTAAGCTGACCTCTGAAGGGAAGATAAGCAGACTTCGGAAGCCTGTACAACCCGGGGCTACGCAGTGCCCATACAGTCAGAGGCCTTAAAGAAACAGGCGTGCGGCAGGCGAAGCAAGCAGTCAAGCTACACAGAGACGCACTCTGTCAAGCAGCAGCGACACTAGAACGGTCTCTATACAGCAAGACAGCTTCTTCCCTGCAGCCATGTCTCACAGTGGGACATCGTCTTACAAAACACGTTCACGAGCAAGCTCACCTAAGTCATCTATTGCAAATGCAGCAGCTATCACCCGTTCGAAAGCCGAAGCAGCGAAAGCCAGGACCGCATTCGCAGACCAAGAGTTGCAGATGAAAAAAGAAAAGGCCCAATTTGATTCAGAAAAGGTGAGACAGGAACAAGAAAGAGCTCAGCAGGAGGCATCTCTGAAACTGCAGCAAGCTATCTTAGAAGCTAACATGGAGAAGCTGGCAGTGGAACAAAATGCTGCCGCCGCCATTGCAGAATCAGAAGCTTTAGAAGCAGCCGTCTATGATGAGACAAGAGTAGGCAGCAGCATACCGGGTCTAGAGGAGGACCAACAAGATTCTTCACAACGCATGTCAGATTATGTCTACCAGCACTGTGACCCAAGCAGCATCCCACAGCAAGAAATTAAACATGACGTCAGTGAGTCACATCAAATAAAGCAGCAACAAGACGACCTTGGACCCCAGTGCTACAAGCAAGAAAAATCTGACAGAGTTCCAGACTTTCCAGTCCCAACCAAACCTTCTACTCCACAAGGTACCCAGCCTTCATACAAACATCAAACACCAGTCTTCACTCCAAAGGTGTATGCAACAAGCCAGTACGAACTGCCAAATTTATGCACGTTTGAACCCAGCACGCCTAAAAAAGAGACTTCTATCAGGTATGCCTTTACACCACACCACAATACACCAGCAGCCTACCCCAATGCCAATCAGGCTACTGTAGACTTTGCCAAGTTCCTGGCCAAAAGAGAGTTAGTTATCCAAGGACTTGTCAAATTTAGTGGTCGCCCTCAACACTACAGAGCATGGCGATCCGCTTTCCAGAGTGTCATTCAAGGTCTAGATCTATACTGCAGGGAACAGATAGAACTCCTCGTAAAGTGGCTTGGCAATGATTCACATTGCATGAGTTACACGAAAGATGGATTACCCATGGCTGTAACTACAAACGAAAACACAATGTGCCTTTTCCACCCTTTAGTGAGTTTGTGGACTTTGTAGACAGACAAGCAGGAATGAAAGATGATCCCAGCTTCATTTTTCTAGTGTCTTGTACCACTTCTTCTGGCCCTAAACAACTCAGAGCTCCAGGAGCAGTGCACAAAACTAACATTTCTTCCCACAGATTTGCAGAGTCTCAGCCAGAGGATTAAGACAGCGACCCTACTAAGTTCTGCCCTCTACATAAGATGCCACGTCCTCTTCTGAAATGCAGAGCCTTCAGGACAAAGACCATCCAGGATCACAAAGCTTTCCTCAAAGAGAACAACATCTGTTACAAGTGCTGCTCTTCGTCCACACATTTCGCCAAGGACTGTAAGGTCAGTGTCAAATGTACAGAATGTGACAGCACAGAGCACAACACAGCTCTACACCCAAGGTCTACTCCAAGAACTTTCCCACCTGTTCATAGGGACAAGGAGCAAGGCGGGGAGACCAAAGACTTTAGTACAGATGCCATAGCAATCACTTCACAGTGCACTGAAGTCTGCAAAGGAAGTACAGGTGGCAGATCCTGCTCTAAAATCTGTCTCGTGAGAGTTTACCCAAAACGGGACGCAGGGACAAAGTAGTCAAGCTCTACGTCATCTTGGATGATCAGGGTAACAAGTCACTAGATAGATCTATGTTTTTTGACATTCTAAACCTTAAAGGCCCCAGCAGTCCTTACTTCCTTAGGACTTGTGCAGGTACAGTGGAAACGGCGGGGAGAAGAGCTGACGGCCTAAAAATTTAATCTATGGATGGTAAGACATGCCTACCTTTACCGACCATAATAGAGTGCAACCAGATGTCAGACAACAGATCAGAGATTCCCACACCAGATGCAGCAGCTCACTAGACTCACTTGTATCACATAGCACATCTCATACCAGAACTAGATGATCAGGCTCAGATAATCTCCTAGGGAGGGATATCTTGAAAGTCCACAAAGTAAGAAAACTGATCAACAGTCCTAAAAATGCCCCATATGCCCAAAAACTGGATCTCGGGTGGGTCATTATAGGTGATGTTTGCCTGGGAGGTGCACACAAACCGGCATCTGTTAATAACCTGCTCACTAGTACCCTCGAGAATGGTCCTCCTTCTCTTTTCCAACCCTGTCAAAATCACATCCTCATTAAAGAGCTACCACACAACAACCCTGTACCTCTTCCCTTCCTAAGTCCCCTCTGTGACAGCAATACATATGACAACGACCAAAGCGACTTAGGAAGCACAGTGTTCAGGAGAACAAAGGAAGACAACCAGGCAGCAATGTCCATTGAGGATAGGCTCTTCTTAGAAGTTATGGAAAGGAGTATGAAGAAAGACGGGACTAATAACTGGGTTGCACCTCTTCCCTTTAGACCACAAAGACGACGTTTGCCTAACAACAGAGAACTAGCATATAAACGTCTCACTTCCCTAAGACACAATCTTCAAAGGAAACCAGAGATGAAAGCACATTTCCTTTCCTTCTTGGAGAAAATATTCCAGAATGGTCATGCTGAGATAGCCCCAAACCTCAAAGACTCAGAGGAATGCTGGTTCTTACCCATATTTGGGGTCTATCACCCTAAGAAGCCAGGGCAGATTAGAGTGGTGTTCAATTCGAGCGCCAAGCATGAAGGTGTCTCTCTAAACTATGTCCTTCTCTCTGGCCCTGACCTTAACAACAGACTATTAGGAGTACTTCTTCGCTTTCGCAAGGATTCAGTCACATTCATGGCAGATATACAGCAAATGTTCTATTGCTTTCTTGTTAAAGAAGAACACCAAAACTTTCTGAGGTTTCTCTGGTTCAGGGACAACAACCCCTCTGGAGACATCACAGAATACCACATGAGGGTGCACATATTTGGCAACAGTCCTTTCCCTGCAGTTGCTATATATATGGCCTCAGACACTCTGCTAGAGTGGGAGAGTTAGAGTATGGGTCAGATGTCAGACAGTTTGTGGACAAGGATTTCTATGTAGATGATTGCTTGAAATCACTACCCACAAATTAAGCCGCAATCAATCTCCACAAAAGAACTCAGGCAATGCTTGCATGTTCCAACTTAAGACTCCACACGATTGCTTCCAACAGTAGAGAAGTTTTAGAAGCTTTTCCTGTCCAAGATCATTCTAATGAGTTAAAGGATTTAGATCTAGGCACAGACTCACTTCCCATGTAACGTAGCCTTGGTTTGCTTTGGGACTTAAGATCTGACGCGTTTACTTTCCAAGTAAACCCAGAAGAAAAACCCTTTACCCGTAGAGGTGTCCTGTCTACCATAAACTGCCTGTATGATCCCTTAGGCTTTGCAGCACCTGTCACCATCCAGATTAAAGCACTACTGAGAGACTTAACCTGTGAGTCGCTAGATTGGGACCACCCTCTCCCCACCGAGAAGAAGAACCTATGGCTAGAGTGGAAGGACTCACTAACAGCTCTATCCAACCTTAAAATTCCACGACCATATGCTGTTCAGATGCAAAGACTTTGTGTGTTTTCGGATGCTTCTGTTAAAGCAATTGCTGCTGTAGCTTACCTGAAAACCATAGACACTAAAGGACAATGCCACATAGGGTTCGTAATAGGGAAAGCAGAACTTGCACCACTTCTCAAACACACCATACCCAGGCTGGAAAAGCAAAACTGCACATGGATCTTCAACCCACCTCACTCTTCTCACATGGGAGGTGTTTGGGAGAGGATGATAGGCATAGCCCAAAGAATTCTTGACTCTATCTTCCTACAAGTAGGAACTGCAAAACTTACTCACAAATGTTTAGTCACATTTATGGCAGAGGTTAGGGCTATCATTAACACCAGACCTTTGACCTCCATTTCAAATGACTCTGGAGATCCAGTGGTCCTCACACCTGCCATGTTACTCACGCAAAAGACTAGTCTTACCGGTGCTCCAGCTGGAGAGTTTTGTGAGAAGGACCTTTACAAACGTCAATGGAGACAAGTACATACTCTTGCCAATACCTTCTGGAACCGGTGGAGGGAACAATATATATCTACTCTACATGTAAGGAGAAAGTGGCACACTGAAAAGCCTAATCTTAAACCTGGTGATGTTGTACTCATGAAAGATTGCCAGGCACTAAGGAATATGTGGTCTTTAGGTTTGATCATCGAAGTACTGCCAAGTAAGGATAATCATGTCTGTAAGGTCAAAGTCAAGATCTTTCAACAGAATAAGGTTCTTAAGACCAGTATTCTTGAGACCAGTGACTGAACTTATTCTGTTGCTCTCTATGGAGGACTCTGTTAGTGACATCACTTGATGTCAGGCGGGGAGTGTTCTGTCCACCAGATGTCTTGCTGATTATTTGTACCTTATTTGTACCTGTGTTGTTAAATTTACATGCAAAATGTGTAATTTACTTAAGACAATCATATGTGGTGTGCAGGCTCCATCTAGCTCTTCTTTTTTGGTATTGCTGCAGTTCTGTTTATTTGTTTTAATGTATGTTTGATTAAGGAAGTTGTCAGCAAACAGGGAATTCTGGGTAGAATCTTAACAGGAAGTGAATAAGCCACCATTCTGTTCAACACATTGCAGGAAGCAAGACATGTCTTTCTCAATCTATCACCATCACCCTTTAGAGAACTTAAAAAGTATGTTTTTATTATCTCATCTTCTACTGTATATTGTTGTTTATGCAATGTATGCTGTATTGTATGCAATATTATACTTATTGAGGTCTATTTCTGTTATTTTGTAGTTTCACCTGGCTTGTTCTAATAAAACTGAGATAAAAGAAATATGGTATCTACAGTTATTGGGATAAGGTTTAGCTAGCTGTCCCAGAGACAGAACACCAAATGCCAGGGAATCCTTATATTTGAATTTCACCACTTATACCCCTAAATACTGGTTTACCCCCTTTGTCTCCTGTTCTTTCCTGTTGGCCCACCTGTCTATACAGCATGAAATCTTTGATACTTGCATATAACAGTGACCTAGGATTTAGAGCTCTTGAACTTTTGAAAGTTTGACATTTACACTTTAGGAACATGTTTTTGAAATCATTAAATTATATTTTACATTTCAGGAATAGTCTTTGTTTTTAATCCAACAACTATACATAAAGCAGTGACTTAATTGGAAAACGGTGCTTCTCTTTGTTTTTAAATGCTTGTTTTTTATGATCTACAGTTTATCATGGTAACATCAACCTTACAATAATGATTTATTTTAGGCATGGATCCATGAAGACAGCATAACGCAGCAATAAAGACAAAATAGCTACAAATGTAATTTTAGACATCTGAGGCTTAGATGCACCATAATGTTTCCATGAATTAAATTCATCAATCACTATTTTGCATTGCATAGGTTCAAAGATTTTTTTTCTACACTTTTTATGTATATGACATGAAGATGCTTTATGATGAAGAGCTTGAACCTGTTTGTGGAATACATATGGTAATATCTGTAGGTTTAAAGACATTACATTCTAAATTGAAGCCATATAGGCAAAGTCATTGTTATGTCTATGCAAAATCACCTGAAATTCATGTTGGAAAACAGAAAAATTATTTTAACAAGTGCACTCAAATTTCTCCATCTCCATTTGTGAGCTGAATAATTGTTGGTTGTCAAGCATAATTGCTCGAATTTATCATCTCTACAGCAAGACTCCTATTGTGGCATTTTTAGTGTAATGGCCAACAAACAAGCTAACTGATTAACAGCTCATTTACATTTTTTTGCATAACTTTTCTTGGTTTGTTGTATTTCTAAATAGGCTCTATTATAAAGAAAATATTTGTGTGAATAGGTTCAACTAGTAGCAACATTTCCCTAACTGTTGTGCTGCATATCAGTTGTACAGCAGTGACTCAATTAATAGGTTTAACTTAATTGCCCCAGAGCTATATTTAACTAACTATATGTACATATTGTACATGAGTCAGGCAATGGTTGATTTTCACATATGTTTAGGAAATTAACCTGCTTTTCCTTATTTCAGCTGTAATGGCTGCTTCCCATATGTCTGCACCAGGGCTGTCTTATCGAGCGGGCACCCCTGGGCACTGCCCAGGGGCCCCAAGTGCTCATGAAGCCCCATCAGGGCTGGCTCCCATCTAGGGGGATGCAGTACAGAGGTCAGGTGGAATGGTAACAGCACGCAATGCATGGTGATGCAGGGGAGAGGCGGGCTGCTGGTGTGTCTCCCCCACTCGCTCCCTCCCCTTTCTCCTGTCAGCCATACAGGAGAAGAGAGAGCAGCTCTGGTTTATCATGATGCCCACCTTCCTGTCTGCTGTCCCCATTGGCCACAGCAGAGAAGACACTGGAGAAGCTTCATGGGAACTGTAGTCCCAGAAGATTGGCAGGCCCCAATGTGTGCACAGAAAGCTCAGGCTGAGCGGGCATCGGCCCGGCGGTGACATCATCTGTCTGCCATCTCTAGACTCCAAGCTGTCACCTGACCCTCTGTACTTATTGCTGAATGTCAGTTGCTCCACCTGCCTCCCAGCCAGAAGTCTGTGACTTCAAATGGGTGCACAGTGCTCTCTGTGGCTGCCTTTGTTGATTCTATTACTCTATATCTGTCAGGGCTGGGCTCAGCCCTTCCTTCTCTGAGCTGGCTGCTCAGGTGTCGGCTAATTGCCAGCTCCTTTCTCTCCACAGTTACTCAGCTGTTGATGTTATCCTGCTTGTCAGTCCTGCCTACTTAAGCCATCCAGCCCAGAGGATCTCTTGCCTTCACCTTAGTCAACATCACAGAGACTATCTCCTGCATTCCTGTTAAAAGACTTGCTTGGCTGACATCCCTTCTGGCTCCGGATCCTGCTTGCTCTTTTACTGCACTCATCTCTGGCTCCCTGATGTTTGGCTTGTCTGACTATCTGTTCCGGTTCCTGAACTCTGGCTATGTTTTGACTATGTTTGTTCTATTTTACTTTTGTGATTTAACTGTACTTCTGTCTCGGTCTGATTGCATGGTTTCTGACAATATCTCACTCACACAAATGCTATGAGTGAGATATTGAGACCTGCTTCATAATGAACAACGCAGGGTGCTGGAGAGGCCAATCATTTTTGCCCCGCCTCCTTGTAATGTAGCCAATCCCCGCTGTGCCTGCAGCTCCACCCCTGATGTGGATATGCACACAGACATCCCTGTGCTGGAAGTATGGAAGGTGCGTGTGCTGTGCAGCAGGTGAGAAATTGGAGGACACACATACACACACACACACACACACACACACACACACACACACACACACACATACTGGAGCCTACAAAACTGGTGAATGACTCCAGTTTCCAAACACCCCTCACCCCCCACCTTGACAATTATACATGTCCTTCCCTTGTCTCCACTGCTCTGAGTCTCTGATTGCAAACTAGTGGGTTCCACTCCTCTGAAAAGAAATCCACACATGGATTGTTTTTCAGAGGTATTTGACAGGCAGTAATGCGGCCCTCACTACCTGTTTTACCTCCTCTAAATGCTGCATCACCCCCACCACAACCACGTGCATTGCACACGGTTTTGGGGAAGATTCAGCATGGACCCTTACCACCCACTTGCACTATTTTTATTGATCTTGGGTGACACAGGCATGCCAGACAACATATCCGTATGTTGCTACTTGTTTTCCATGTTTTTGGGGCACACACGCATGCCCCCACCAACCTATGCTGTGATTGGAGACAGCACAAGTTAATTGACAGGTTTCAGCCAATGATTTTGTCAGAAACCTGCTGATCAGCTGTATCCAATCACAGCACAGAGCCCTGCGTTTGCAAACACACAAGGCCCCGCACACAGAACAATGATCTGGCTGTTTCCTCTCCTGGTGGGGGGGGGGGCAACCAGATCTGTAAGTAAAAGCAACACACATTACACTTGATAGGCACATATTTAACCCCTTCCCAGCCAGTGTCATTAGTACAGTGTCAGTGTACAGTATTAAATCTGACAACTGTAGTAGTATTGCTACCCCCCCCCCCATTTGAGGGTCAATTAGCACCAGCATAGCTGTGTAAATTCCAGTATACAGTATATCCCATAATTTGTAGACGCTATAACCTTCACACAAACCAATCATCATACACTTATTGGGATTTTTATTTATTTTTACCAAAGATATGTAGCAGAATAAATGTTGGCCTAAATTTATGAAGAAATTGGATTTTTTTTAATTTGATATGTTTTATAACAGTATAACAATTGAATTTCTTGTAGGGGCCCCCGGGCAATAATTTGCCCAGGGGCCCATATTGCTATTAAGATTGCCCTGGTCTGCACACTCATGATATGTGCAGCAATTTAAACTGTGGATGTACACTAATGTGGGAAATTGGACTTCTATATGTTATAGCTTTGACTACCAAATATGTATTAGATATGTCATAGTTGTAGAACCTCTATGAAACATGTCATGGCAGTCAAAGGATTACAGTTGCAATAGCAGCCCTGAGTTTGATTTGATAAAAGTGATCATCCTTTAAGATTAAAATAAAATATAGGCACCCACCTCTTCGCCCCTGATGCTGTACCTCCAATGAGAAGACCTGTGTCACATCTTGTTTTCAGCCTCATCACCAATAAAATATAATTAAATAATAAACAAAAAATGCAAACCTGAACATACCTTACATACACAAGGACATAGAATGCATAGAACATAATTGTGGTATAATGTAAAACAAATTAAGTAGAAATTAATTTGCTAATTTATAGTCTTGCCCACTTGATTTTCACTGCAAAAAAGACATTTTAAATGTATATATTTAGACAAACAGACTTAGCAGACGTAAGGGGCAGTAGTGGACAGGATGCTAATTGTGCCCAGATAATGTTGTTTTTCCACTAAAGGCTCCAGATGAAAAAGGTTAAGCAACTGGACTCTAGTTAGAGTTATGGAGGCTGGTCAGCTAAATAAATTGGGGATTTGTGGGCCACCACTTCATACCAGGAGTTCTAAGCCTTACCCACTTGTCAGATTGCCCTTTATACCTTATAGAAGATTTTAGTATGTTGACCTTTCAAAAACTAGAAAAGGATATTAAGATGATTTTTAGTTGGATTAGCTTTGACCCAGTTTTATATTAATAAAATTAGTAAAGAAAAAAAATCACATATGCAGTGGGTATCAGTCACCATCATGCTTTTCAGTATTCTCCCTGTGCTTTGATCCACTGCAGAAGGTCTGTAAAAAAAAACTGGAACCTCTAAAAAAAGAGGAAACATGATGTTCACTCCTGCTTACCACAAAATTATACCTCAGAGCCAGTCATCAACTGAATGGGGGAAAGCTTTATCTAAATACTTACTTACAGAGAGTCAGTATTTTCCCAAAAAATTTTGGGATGTTTCAAAGGCTAATGTGGCCTTCTTTGGGGCCTACTGTGTATGTTTTGTTTTTATATATATATATATATATATATATATATATATACAGCGTATTTATCAGGGGAAAATCGTGGGTGCGTGTTATACGCTGATCCCCCGCCGATTGTGAGCCTTTTGGCGGCTTTCGGCGGCTTTTGGCCACTCTCAGCAGCTTTTGGCTGCTTTTGGCCATTCTCGGCGCCTTTCGGCAGCTTTCGCAGTCCTGCGTGAGCCGCCGAAAGCCGCAGAGAATGGCCAAAAGTAGACGAGAGCGGCCGAGACATGCCGAGAATGGCCGAGAGCGGGCGAAAGCCACCGGAAGCGGCCGAGAGCCGCTGCGAGCAGCCGAGAGCCGCTGCGAGCAGCCGAGACATGCCGAGAATGGGTAAGAGCGGCCGAAAGCTGCCGAGAGCGCCTGAGAGCCGCCGAGACACGCCAAGAATGGCCAAGAGCGGCAGCGCCATTTTTAAACGGCAGCTCTGCAAATAACACAGGGGCAAGGCTGCAGATTGACACTCACAAGTCTGCAATGATGGACAAGACTACACTGACAACGCTGCAATGATGGACAAGGCTACAGATGGACACTGACAATGCTACACTGACACTGACAAGGCTGCAATGATGGACACTGACAAGGCTACACTGACACTGACAAGGCTGCAATGATGGACAAGGCTACAGATGGACACTGACAAGGCTGAATTGATTGGCATTTAAATGTAAGTTTTTTTCCTTAAACTTCCCTCCTTAAAGTTTTTTTCCTTAAAATTCCCTCCTAAACTTGGGGTGCGTGTTATACGCCGGCACGTGTTATACGCCGATAAATACAGTGTATACATACATATAATTTTTTTTTTTTTAATATAAACTTTTGTTAAATCAAATGGTTTGAATTTACTCTGATGACTTGAATTATGACAGCAGCTGTTGGTTTTGTTGGTATACAAATACATAGTGTGTGTTTATATATATATATATATATATATATATAGTGAACATATAAATAATACACCTAAAGCATGAAACAAATCTAATTCTTATTTTGAAACACAACACTGCTTATCCCTTTCTACTTGGACTCACACAGATTCCAGATGTATTTATATTCAAAGGCAAGCTGTATCTTAATCCTATTCATTGTAGGGTGTTGCTGCATATCTTAACAATTCATATTTGGCTAAAACAGCAACTTCCAATCTTAATATGATTATTTCATCTTATTTGGATTTCAATTTCTTTGCGCGGTATGACAAAAAACATAATTATATACCCATGTATGAGTAACTATCAAATCAGCTAATTGCAGAGTTTTCATCTCCATTAACTCAACAGGTTACATTACTTAATCTCAAGTATTCATCCTGTGATTAAATGTTAAGCTTGCCTTGGACAACAAGTCAAAGGTACAGGAATTATTAAGAACGAGTGCAGATCAGTGTAAGCAGATCTAAAGTTCTGTAAGTTTCAAGAAGCAAGTTTTTAATTTTTTTATTTTAAATGACTAGAAAAAGTAATCCTACTAGTAATTTGTAAGAAAGAACTTTTAATTTAGAGATAAGAAAGAGCACCACTGGTCGGAGAGCCCAAACACAACATCTAGCGAACACTTTCCACCAAGCAGCCAATATTTTACTTCATGGTACCCAGAGCCTGGAAGTAACAGGGCACTGGGTCATAGTCACATTCCATTCTCCTAATGCACAGTATACATCGCCACTTCCGTCCACTCTCATGGAGGATAATTCATGATTTCTTTATAAAAGTGATATCACTGATTCTGGTTGCCTGCCTCCAAATAGACTTTAATTATGTGCTTGTTATTTGTTTTTGAACTATTCACTTGGTTCAGCTTGTCAATAAATTCTACCTTCAAGTTCATTACTTTTTTTTTTAATGAGCCTAATTTTGACATCCAAAAGACATAGAAATATTTGTAAATATCACTACCAGCATTTACTATTCTACTGTGTCATAGGGGTCAGTGAGAACAACTACAGAGCTTAACAGGGAGCACTATCCAACACACCAAATGTGCCTGGAGCTGTTCAATAGTCAAAGGTTTAGCACACCACTCATCGGAGAAGTGAATATAAAGTGTCTCTTTTACAAGGATTTTTGTTTTGAAATGTTTCCAGTGATGACAGGTTTGATTTAATACCACCTTCATGAAACGAAAAAAACTGATCCTATTTGCCCATTCCAGCATTTGAGATGGATGGGGAAATCCTCCCCGCTATGTCATTGTAATCTAAAAGCAGGGAGACAGAAGTCAATTGGTAGATTAACTTTTGTTCAACCACATTGATCATACATTGATTGAAATTCAGCTGGTCTCTGTTGAATTTTGATCCACGTATAGCCAACTTAATTCTAGGAATTATTCACACCTTTTTTAACATCCATTAGGCAGACAATACATGGTACAAATCTCGGCCGGTGCAATTATCGCTAACAGCTGCATTAGTCACTAGCAATAATCACTGTCTTTCCCCAGTGGGGGCGGCTGCCCCCGCTCACCCCCCCACCTGCGAGGAGCAGATAATGGCTTGGCAGGAGGGACTCCCGCATTAACACTGTCTGTGTTGATGGGGGAATCAAGACAACTTCTTTCCTGCTATCAGTGGTTGCCTTACTCATATAATAATTCTCACAAGCTGTATTTTTTTTTTTTTTTCTTTCCACATCAGCAAACAGTAGTTGGAGGGCTGAATCAGTTTGATGCTCATTAACTGTTGCCTTCTCATATTCACATCATAGTGGATTATTCATTTTCTCATTGCTTTTTATACCGTCATAGTGAACAAAAAATTCTGTTGCACATCTTTACCATTGAGTCCCCTATCTCTTCCATTTCATAAGCCCCACTAGCTAAGACTCGATAACCAAAGGGTCCCATCCTTTTCTAATTCAGTTTGGAGAGAGAGGGGAACAGTAAAAAAAAAAAAAGAAAAAGAAAAGGGACAGAAAACCAAAGAAAAAAAAAGAAAAAAAATACAAGAAGAGAGGTCTGTAAAAATGAACTTGGTGGCTCCCCGTGCCCATCTTCTACTGACCTAGCCAGCATTGTGCACCAAGTTACCTATGCCCTAATACCCCATTCCCCCCCCCCCACCCACTCTCCATATATTTATCCTGTGCCCTACTAGACTATATATTTAACTAAAAATATTCATATCCAGAAACACTTTATTATAGCATCCATTGCCTGCAAGGATTCCAGTTGACCATATACCTATATTAAGCCCATCCCTCAGTCTTTTCCGTGCCTGTGCCAAACCCGCTATTAATGGCCCTTCACTTTCTCTATCCACATCTTCCACATACTTTCGAATTCCTCAAGATTGCCCCTTTTTATGTACTCCATTCTTTCCCTACCCAGGGTTTCATTCATTGTAGAGATCCAATCTTTCACAGTGGGGGGCTCCTTTGCCTGCCATCTAAGTGTTATCAACTTTCTAGCCTGAAACAGGGCCCGCGTGACAGCTAAGGTAGTTCTCAACCTTTCTCCCATCACTCTTCTATGCCCCAGAATACAAGCCAAGGCCTCCTTTGCCACTGTCGTACCGAAAATATTTCCCAAGTTCCCAGTCACCTCCTCCCAGTATCTGAACAGCTTGGGACACCTCCACACCATGTGGATGAGATCTCCCATCCTTCGACACCTGGGGCAGTTGTCATTGGGCCTTCTCCCAAATTTAAAAAGTCTTTTAGGAGTATAATAGGCTCTATTTAACAGCATTAAGTGTGAGAGTCTCTGTGAAGGGGACACAGAAACCTGCGCTCCCAGCTCCAAGATTCTCGCCCATTGTTCCTGGGTCATTCCTCCCACCTCCTCTTCCCATTTAGCCTTTACCCCAAGGAGTATTTCCCTGCTATTAACCAATTTACTTAATTGGTCATAAATTCTTGATATTACCCCTCTAGTGGGGGTTATTTGAATTATGCACTGAAATAGAGGCATCTCTTCCCATCTCGGAGTCTGGGCTTTAAATTGTGCTTTAAGGGCATGTTCCAACTGGACATATAGGAAGAAAGACCCCCGGGGAAGCTTAAACTCCCTAACCAATTCTGGAAATTTCTTTAAAGCAGAGTCGTTATATAATTGACTTAACATACTGATACCAAGCTTCTCCCACTCTCTAAATATGCCTATTTTAAGAACTTCCTGCAAATTGCGGTTGTTCCAAATAGGAGAGTAGGCTGTTAGGTCTCCATACCCCATCTTTTTCTTAACTGTTTTCCAGAGTTTGATTATCAATTTAATTGTTGGAAATTTATCATGGAACGCGTCCGCCTCTAGGGCTTCAATAATTGTGTTATGTGTGGAGCTCAACAATAGTAGCTTGCCATAAGGGGTGCCACCTTTCGGTATCCCACAGCCCAATAATTGCTGCAACTGAGTTGAGAAAAAATAACTCTCAGGATATGGAAGGGCAAAGCCCCCCTCCCGGGTAGGGAGCTGGAGCACTCCAAGACGAATCCTGGCTTGATTCCCCTTCCAAATCAATTCCCTAAAGAGGCTATCAATTTTTTTAAACCACTTCTTGCCTTTCCAGACTGGAGAGTTGTGCAAGACGTATAGCAGTTGTGGCATCCATATCATTTTTATTAAGCTACATCTTCCTGCAACTGATAGAGGCAGGCGTCTCCAGATTCCTATTTTTTGTTTAAATTTTGTTAATAGGGGAACGAGGTTTTTACTAATGTATAGAACAGGGTCCTTCGTCAGGACGATCCCTAGATACTTTAAAGCTTCCACTATTACCATCTGGGGCATACCACATGCTATTGTCTCATTTATGGGGTCTATCGGCAGAAACTCAGATTTCTCCCAGTTTATCTCTAAGCCAGAAAAACTATCGAAGTCCTCCACTATCCTCATTGCTCCCAGTAATGATTTTCTCGAGTCTCCCAGAAATAACAGAATGTCATCCGCGTACAACGCGATTCTTTCCTCGCCTGTTTTTCTCTGGAAGCCGGTTATCGCTCGACCATCCCTTATGGAAATGGCCAGGGGTTCCATCGCCAATGCAAACAACAGAGGGGAGAGTGGGGACCCCTGCCTCGTCCCCCTCTCCAGCTCAAACCAGTCCGAAAATTTGTTGTTAATTTTTAATCTTTCCTTAGGACGAGTATATAGCATTCTGATCCACCCTATAAAGGCAGGGCCGAATCCGAAATTCTCCAATACACGCCACATATAGCCCCACTCCACGCTATCAAAAGCCTTGGATACGTCAAGGGTCATCAACGTTCTCGAACCCTCGTTCACCGTTGGGGTCTGTAAATTCAAAAACGCCCTCCTAATATTCAGGCTCGTGGATCTATTAGCTATGAAGCCCGCCTGGTCCTCGTGAATCAGCTTATGGATAACCCCATTCAATCTTGCTGCCAACACTTTGGCCAGAATTTTTACGTCAGTGCATAAAAGAGAAATTGGTCTATAGGCGGCCATATCCAAGGGATCTTTCCCTTCTTTCTGTAGTACAATAATAGTTGCTTCTAGCATTGAGGCAGGTAGTTGGCCCTCCTCAAGCGCCCCCCCCAACACTTTCAACAGTTCAGGGATCAACACTTCGCCATAGTCTTTATAGGTCTCAATTGGAAGACCATCTGGCCCGGGCGACTTATGGGTTGCCATGCCCGCTACTGCTTGGTGTAATTCTGCTATAGATATTGGGGCATCTAATATATCTCTTTCTTCTTGTGATATGGTGGAGATATCTAACCCCCTTAGGAAGTCCTCCATCTTGGCCTCCTTACCCTTCTTCTGGGAGGAATACAGTTTTTTATAGTAATCCCTGAAGGCTTGTAATATTTTTGAGGTGCTTGATACTACCTCACCGCTCTGAGATCTAATCGCGAGGACCGTGGATGGAGCTGCATTTGATTTTACTAGCATAGCCAATGTCCTTCCCATTCTCTCGCCCTCCACCATAGATTCCTGTCTTTAGAGCAACCGCCTGGTTTCTGCTTTCTGTATAACCACTGATTTATATGCTTGTTGTTTCTCTTGCCAAGTACTTTCTGTCTCCGGGGTTGGATTGCAAGTATAGTTATTTTCTGCTTCAAGAGCGTCTCTCAACAAACTCTCCTCCTCCCTTCCAGCCTCTTTATTGAATTTAGCTATCTGCTGTATCAGGACCCCCCTAAAAAAAGCCTTAAGGGCGTCCCATAGCATAGAGGGGGACACCGTTCCCTAATTAATCTCAACAAACTCCCTTAAGGAGGGGAGCATGCCATCCGGCTTTTTAATAATTTCAAACCAGTACGGGCTTATACTCCAGTTCTTCCGGGGCCTGGGCTCCTCAAGATTTAAAATGGCTACCATAGGTGAGTGGTCTGAGATGCCTCTTGGCCAGTATGTTATTTTTTTCTACCATCTGGAGAGCCCTATCGTTTCCTAGGGCTAGGTCTATCCTTGAAAGTGCAGAGTATGACGCAGAACAGCAAGTATATTGCAGCACGCCTGGGTTCCGTGCCCTCCACAAATCCACTAGTCCCACTTCTTCCAAAAAAAAGCTTAACTGGCTCCTTACTGAGTCTTCTGAGCATTTTCGTAGTGGGAATCTATCCAGCACTTTATCTAAAACCTCGTTAAAGTCCCCCATTGCTACAATCGGTACCTCTTTTTTATCTAGCAGAAATTCGTACAATTTAAGCAAGACATCCAGATTAAAGGGCGGAGGAATGTATATATTTGCCACCACATACCTGGCGTTTTCAATAGAGCATAACAGAAAGATGTATCTACCCAACTCATCTATCCTGACCTGGCTGCAGGAAAACTTCACCCCAGACTTTACCAAGACACTCACTCCCCTACTATAGGAGGAGTGAACCGCATGAAATTGGGTTTGAAATTTTTTCATCTGTAGGTGATGAGTAGTTTCCTTGGTTAGGTGGGTTTCCTGCAGACAGACCAGATCTGCCCCACATTTCTCCATCATAGAGAACACTGTCAATCTTTTAAGTGGTGTACCTAGGCCCCTGACATTCCAGGATCCTATTTTCAGGGTCTTAGCTAGCATCTAAAGACTGAAGAATATCCTTTGCCCCAACACGTGCAATCATATATATCAGAAAAATAAAAAAGAAATTTAATATATATATCCCTACACCCAAAACTCCTTGTGACTGTTGTGTCAGTTCCATGTGTATGCATAATTGGCCTCTAAACCACGTGTTCATTTTGGCTATATTAGCCTTACTTTGGGCATAAATTTGCCATAGACAGTGCTTGCATGTGCGTGTAGAACAACCAAAAGCCTATAAGTGAAAAACTGGATACCTCCAGAATAGTTTCTAATGCTGTATATTCTTAAAAGTAGTATTTTACCCCCCCTGACGCCCCTCCCTTCTACCCTCCCCTCCCTACCCTTTCCCCCTCCTGCACCCCCGTTTCTACCCTCCCCCCCTTTCCCCCTCCCCACTTTCCCACCCACACCCACCTATCTAGGTGAACCCCCCGGGGGTTTACCATGACCGTTTTCGCACCCGCTACCAACACCCTATTATACCATTCGCCCCACTCACCTCCCCACAAACAGGCAACTATGTGCACCCATCCCCCCCCCCAATAAGCACAAACTTTTAATGACTAGCAGGTAGGGGTGAAATACTGAGGAACAGGGACCACAAAACAAAACAAAACAAAAAAAACAAAAAAAAAAGGGAAAAGGAAAAAGTGTAAATAAATCCCCTGTGTCTCCCCGCTCCCCACCACATCACCCCATTAACACACCGGCTCAATTCATCCTCCCTATCCCTCTAATTAAGGTTCGCTATTTTTTCTCTGTTGTCTTCGAGCCACTTCTCAACCCCAGCAGGAGAGTTAAAAAATAAAGTTTCCCCCAAGGCTGTAACCCGCAGCCTTGCCGGGTAGAGGAGGGCGTATGGCAGCTTAATTTGTTGTAGATTGCGTTTTGCCTGGATATATTCCGCCCTGCGCCTCTGCAGATCTGGTGAAAAGTCAGAGTAGAATGAGATTTTTGCGCCTTTAAAGCGGACCTCCCCTGCCTCCCTGGTCTTCCGTAACAGAGTCACTTTATCCCTATAATTAAGAAATCTCAAGAGAAGGGGTCTGGGGTGGCCCCCCTCCGGCGGTGCCCTGAAGGGAATCCTGTGGGCTCTTACGATGGCAAACGAGGCTGAAAACGATTCTTTCCTAAATAGCTCCCCCAGCCACTTCTCTAGGAACTCAACCGGGTTGGCGCCCTCGCTTCTTTCAGGCATTCCTACCAACCTCACGTTATCTCTTCTACTCCTATTCTCCATCTCATCCAGTTTAGAAGCTTGTTTGAATATCTGTTCTTTCAGCCATTCTATTTGTTTAATCATTGGGGACACGTTATCTTCTAGGTCACTGACTCTTTCTTCCAGGGCTGAGGTTCTCTCCGCCGTTTTCTGCAAATCTTGTCTAACCAGTAGTAAATCTGCTTTTACCTCTTTCATTTGTTCACAGAGTTCTTTAAGTGAGCCATTGCACATCCCTACTGCCATGAATACATCCGTTAAAGTTGGTTCTTTATCCAGAGGTTGATTCTGATCTTTTATTAACTCCATATTGAGATTTATATTCTGTTCGCTCGACCCCGGGCCTTTATTACTTTGCATTTTAGAGGACTGAACAATAGGTGCGCTCCCGGAGGGCTGTGAATGTGGCTGTCCCTGGCTTTTCCTATCCGATGCACCACCCTGCTGAGACTTCAGCTGTGCCCCCTTTTTTGGAGGGGTCAGAGCTGAGGCATGAGCAAATTGCTCCAGTTTTGCTGCTGCAGATGCTGCCACAGTATGTTGCGAGGTCTTCTCTTTCGCTGAGCGTAGACTCTGCATCCTTTGCTCTTAAATATGTTCACTTATAGCAACTGGTTTACTCAGAAGGGGGGAGGATGAAGGGAGGAGGAGAGAACCTATACCCTTATCCGCTCGCGTTACGGGGCATACAAAGAGAAAGATGCTTTTCAATAGGAATGATGACCAGAGCGAAGCAGCTTTTTTTTCACCCCTGTACACCCCCGTCACTTCTGCAGCCGATGCCCCCACCCCCTCCTAGCTCCACCATAGAATGCAATGGCTATTCTGGATGACTTGTTTATACAACAACAATGTATATCAGCTGGAATGAATGTACAGCGTATCCCAACACCCCCAAGCCTTCCGCCCCTTCAGCTACTGAGCCCGTCCTGAACCTCTTACTTTTGCAAGAACATGGGTAGTAGGTAGAGGACAGCCCCACCTGAGAATGAGGGGTTAAGAAGTTAATACACAAACCTACTGCTCCCAGACCCAACCTGAGCTCAGTGCAAACATTGAGCGATATTTTACATACGGTATTATAGCATTTAACTCTCCATTTTTATACCCCCAACCAGGCAAACAGGCCCCTAACAGCACCTAGATATCCTGTATCCTATGCTGTTTGTTTGTTTGTTTGTTTGTTGCAGGGGATGTTGTAATTGCAAGAATTTGTTGTTGTTGTTATTGCAAGAATGTCATATTACCAGGTGCTGAGCCGATCCGCAAAGAAAAAGATAACATTGATACTATGTCTCCTTCATCAGCTTCTGGCATACCTCACATTAACATTAATTATACTTCATACTATACCACTCTAGAGGACTTCAGCTGGATGCGTGAGAATAGGAGATGGAGCTATTGCTGTGTCTCATTCCTGTGTCTCATTCCAATACATGACAGAGTGCGGGAGGCGACGTCATGCCTGGGGGTTTCCTCGGCTTTTACAGCCTACCGTGGAGTAGAGTAGAGGAGTAGAAGAGTCCAGCGGGGGGAGCGGTGAAGCAAAGCTGATGGACAACAGCTGCTCTACCCACGCTCTGACGTTACACCGCCCGTCCTGCAGTGAGCCTGCCTCTCCCGGTCATCCGTCCGTGTGCTCGTAGGGGAGCGGAGGTGAGATAGAGCACACAGCGTCCTCACTCACTCATACTCACACCATGCTGTGGCACAGCACGCACCCGCCCTTCCGGTCATGCCCCGCAATATTCAACTCACAAGCTGTATTGTAATCTGATAATCTGATTTATTACATGTATGGATCAGTGAAATAGCAAGTTTGTACTATGAAAATGTTTTAGACATTTTTGCAAAATGTTGACATTCAGGTCAATAGGAAAGTTAAAGTGGTCTTTGGTGGGTTTTTTTAGTTAGTTTTTCTAGAAAATAGCCTATGGAGTCAATTGGCTCCAGTGGATTTTAAAAAATGGCCACCCTCACTCCCAGCACTGCAGGACTGAAATCCAGTAGCGTCACTAGGGTTGGTGTCACCCGGTGTGGCAAAACATGGTGTCACCCCCCTCCACCAACTATAGTCTCCCCTCAGTACAGACCCCCCTACCTCAGTACAAACCCCCTTCACTAAGTATAGACCCCCCTCCACCAATTATAGTCCTCCCTCAGTACAGACCCCCCTCCACTAAGTGTAGACCCCCCTCCATCAGTACAGACCCCCCTCCGAGTATAGTCCCACCTCAGTACAGACCTTCCTTAGTAAAGTCCCTCCACAAAGTATAGTCCCCCCTCAGTATAGACTCCAACCCACTAAGTACAGGCCCCCCTCAGTATAGACCCCCCCACTAAGTATATACCCCCTCCATCAGTATAGACCCCTCCCTCAGTATAGATTCTCCTTAGTATAGACCCTCTTCCCTCAGTATAGACCCCCATCAGTACAGACCCCCCCTCCATCAATATAGACCCACTCCATTACAGACGCCCTTCATTAGTACAGACCCCCTCAGTATAAACTACCCCCCTCCATTAGTACAGACCCCCCTCAGGACAAACTACCTCCCTCCTCCATCAGTACAGACCCCCCTCAGGACAAACCACCCCCCCTCCATATATTATAGCTGTGTCCAGCAGCAAAAACCTACCACATCATCAAATACCCCCCGTGGTGCCTGGATACAAAACACTCCTCCCTCTTATTACACCAGCTCTGAGCGGCTCAGGTGTAACTGTGTGGCGGCACCATGCCAACCCCTCTCCCCCACCTTTCACAACACCTCACCTCGGGCTCGGGTGGCAGAGGACACCCCCCCAATGCAAGCCAACACCCCCACCCGTTACCGCACCATCTCGGGCAGGTCAGGTACATGGAAAACCCGAGTGGCAGCTGGAGAGGAGAGGATAGTGTGCAGCCCCAACGCCTGGGCAGAGAATAGTTAGTGAAAGGCACAGGCAGCAGTGCAGTAGTGAGAGAGGAGGAGGAAAACACAGGCCAGGCGTTGCCACGGCACTGAAGGTGTGTTCCACCCTAGGGGAATAAGAATGAGTTATGTTAGTATCCCTTATTACTCATTCCGAAAAAGAGTTAAAATAAACACACCAACACCTTAGAAAAAGATGTTTAACCAGTTCCCACCCAGCCTATAGTCAAATGACGGCCGGGTGGGACAGTCATTGTTCCAGGTGGACATCATATCCTACTGGAACACACCACATGTGTGCCCCATTTTATTAGAATATCTACTTATAATTATATACCTTAATTCTTGAATCATGGTGCTACTATATATTCTGGTTAATATTACGAGCAGCACAGTGGATTAGTGGTTAGTACTTTCGGGCTCAAATTCCAACCATGACGAGGGGCGTGGCCTGGACATGGCTGAGTGAAGCTGCTTTCTCTCGGAGCTCCCGGCCTGTCCCGAAAACCCCGGCTACATACGTTTTACCAGAGGCATGATACCGACCAAAAGGCACAGGACAAGAGCATCTACCCGGGGGACACCCGCTGGCAGGAGCCCTGGAGAGATCCGCCACTATTTCCAGCAGCTACAAGGTTCATCTCCGGGAGCCACAGTAGCGGCGCCGCGCGGCCTTCCACGAGGTGAGAAACACAGAGCTTCCGGACAGAGCGGTCCTCCCGTTTCACCCTGCCCCAGGGGTGTCACTAACAATTCCCCAGGAACCAATGGAAGTCCAAAGAGAGACACAATGGCATCCCCGCAATCCCCTGTTCCCCTTATGCTCAAACAGGACATTCGGGCTCTACTCCAGGCCCTCCCGACCCGATCAGACATCGAAGCGCTCATCCTCAAGCTGGAGGAGACGCACCGACGAGACATGCAGGAGGTGCGCGGGGAAGTAGCCACTCTAACGGATCGCATGAGCACGGGTGAAGCATCGGTCACCTCCCTGGAGGGAAGAGTGGCAGCGCTTGAACAAGCTAGGGATCTACACCAAGATTCTACCATTGCCTTACAATTACACCTGGAAGATATCGAAGACCGGAGTCGCAGGAATAATCTGCGGCTCCGAGGAATTCCAGAGGACACAGCAATGGAAAACCTAGGGGAGACAGTGAAAGAAATGTTCCACACTGTGCTTGAAGACCCAGACCTTAACATTGAACTGGACAGAGTTCACAGAGCTCTTGGCCCCCGATCTGAAGACCCGAGCAGACCACGGGACGTAGTATGCAGACTACATCGATACACCCAGAAGGAAAACATCCTACGCCGAGCCTGGGAATATGGGGATGTTGAAGTAGGAGGCAAACAAGCTAAAATACTACCAGACCTATCGAGAGCAACGCTGAAGCGCAGAGCCCTACTGCGTCCTCTCCTAGAACTTGCCAAGCAAAAAGGCTTAACATACAGATGGGGATACCCGCTTTCCGTGCTGTTCCGTAAAGATACAAGCTCCTTCTCCTTGCAAAGAACAGAAGACCTTCCGGCGCTATTCAGGTTTATGGACACGGAACCAATACAGGTACCTGACTGGCTGCAGTTCCTACCACGGCCACAAGGAAGATCGGGTCCCCTGAGGATGCACGGACCCCTTCCTCCTCGCCACTTCAGGAACAGAAGGAGACGCAGGACGGCCTCAGAGGGAGAACCACGTGAGTAGGCCTTTGGCCACCCATCCCCATTCAATATCACATGCCCAGCATAGAACGAGAGGCTGCTAACCCCCGCACACAGGGAAGTGAAACATGGCCATTATTGCATGCCAGCGGGGAGGATGATCGGATAAACTCTAGCTCCACTTCCTCCCGCCTAACCTCCCCCCCCTTTTTTTTTTTTTTTCCTCCACTCCTCGGGACATTTGCTGGACACACTATCAGACAGCACTGGGAACTGGAGGCCCCTCTGGAGCGCTAGAGCAAACCCAAAGACCCAATAGCTAACTACACCCGCCCCAAAACCGGACATGAGTCACACCAGGTTTAGCAGAATCAGGGGCTCGGTACTTGCAATCTTCCGCTCATCAGTTAAAACATAATTTAGGGACCCAGAGCCATCTCCTCTGTAAAGGCCTGAAATCATACATGCGATGTGGATGCAGGAAGCTGAGTGGCTTAGAAATAATGGGGGACGAGCCTCGATTGACACTCAATATTCCTGGCCCTGCACATCAAGGAAAGCTCGCCACAGATCCACGAATGCAACAGGCACCATGACAAGTGAGAACGAACAAGTCATCATCATTGGTTAAGGATACTTACCATACCGCATGTGCACCAGCGGGTAACTACACGCAAACGCTCTGGGTTGGGGGGGATGGAGGGAACCTCCCGTATGCTGGTGCAAATTGTTTAATGTTCAGGACCATGATAAATCTTGATCACTTCCACACATCTTGAGACGGGACTGAACACTGATAGACCTGAAGCTTGGCCCTGTGCAGAGACAAGCTAAGCTTGGGTTGGCTATGTGCCTCATCTTACAGTTCATTTTCAGGCCACTTCAATTGGTTTGTCTGATGGGTATGCTGATGGATGGGGAGGGAAATGTGATCTACTTTATAGCAATTGCTGTGTTCCCCTGCTTACGCAGATGTGTTCCTTGGGCTCTAGTTATGAGAGCTCTATTTCAGTTTATTTCAGTTTATTTCATTACATGTTATGTTAATTTATGCCTTTTTTGTTGGTTATGTCTTAGGCCGCTAATACATCTGTAACGTTGCAACCCACTAGTCTGCTATATTGCTGCTATAGACACGCCGCATGCACATACAGAGGCCATAGATAGCCGGGGTTGGAGGGAGAGGCTCGGGAGTTCACTTCCCGGCCCTGTCTATCCACAATCCCACATAGGACAACGCTCCACTCCCAGAATAGTAACTGGGGAGCGCAATAGCCCACTTGGCTAACTTAGTACTTACACTAAGCTGTACTATCTAGCGACAGCTTCTAATTTATCTCTCTTACTCTTAGCTGATCTTGCTCTCTATTCTCCTACTAAACTCACTTGATATCCCCTCCCCCCCTCTCTCCCCCCTTACCCTCCCTCCCCCCCTACCTCAACTTCCTTCCCTTCCCCCTTTCTTACCTACCTACAGATTATTAACCTGCCTGGCGGTATGATTATTTCTGATTTTAGGTGCTGAAAGCGGTACAATTATTTTGCACAGAAATTTGGCGTTCTATATTGTAGGCCTGTAATTCTTAGGAATAGTTCACTTAAATCTGTCCAAACAAGAGTCTAATAGACATCCCGGGTATGATAAAGTTTGAAAAACGAAATAAAAAATTATAATATAATAAATAACTATAAATAATTATAACAATAAATAATATAATAATAATAAAAATTATATAATAATATAATCAAATCAAAAACACTGAAATTTGCTCAGTTGCAGAATTTTAGCTTTCGTTACTTTTAGTGTTTGATGACGGATCTCCCCACAAATCACTATCGCTCAATTCTGCAAGTGATTCTAATTTATTATCGCTTTTTTCTAGCTGCTCTAAAACCACTTTTGATGTAAAGAGACAGTTTTGGTTGCTATGGACAATCTCCAGTTTCCTGGCAGAAAGAACAGTTTTATATATATAAAACTGCATGCAGGACACTGGGCAGACCACTAGGGACAAAGGGGATGTGTAGTTATTTGATACAGTACTGTAATCTGTAAGATTACAGTATGCTGTATCTATACTGTGTGTTTCACTATTTGAATTTACCGCCGAACTCCGTCCCCGTGCGTCGCAACGCTCACAGGGAACGGAGCTCGGCACTGTGAATCGAGCGAGACACAGCGGCTCGCCGATCACAGCGGGGAGACATCGCAGGATCCAGGGGACAAGGTAAGTATGCTCTTCCTGGATCCTGCGATGCAAGCCCGAGTCTGGCTTGGGGATACCGCTTTTGGTATGTAAAATCCAACCCGAGCCAGACTCGGGAATACCACCAGGGGGCTTAATATACCCACCATCCAAGACCATGGCATCCTTAAACATAGTTTCTCTTAATGTGAGAGGCCTAAATACACCAGAGAAAAGACGTATGCTGACTAACGACATGAAACGCATGGGAGCAGACATTGTTTTCCTACAGGAAACCCATTTTAGGGAAGGCTCTCTGCCGACACTTCAGAACAGATTTTTCCCATTGGTATACCACTCCAGATACACAGAAGCCAAATCCAGGGGAGTCTCCATCCTAATTTCGTCCAAAATTCCATGGACACTTACAGACGTAAAGTATGATAAGGAAGGCAGATTCCTTTTTTTAAAGGGGAAGATTGGGAATTCCAAAGTAACCTTAGCTAACCTGTACGCTCCCAATACACATCAAGACATATTCTTCAAACGCCATCTAGACCTACTATCACACTTCACTGACGGAAACTTGATCATGGGTGGAGACCTTAATGTCCCCCTTGCCCCAATGGAGGATACTTCCACTGGAACATCCTCAACCTCGCGAGACTTGCGTAAACGCATCGAAACGACGCTACACAATTCCCAACTGATCGATGCGTGGCGTCTCTTTCACCCGGGGGAAAGGGACTATACCTTCTTCTCTAAACCACACCAGACGTACTCCAGAATCGATTTTTTCCTGATCCCCCACAGAGACTTGCATGCGATTAAAGAGACCACCATAGGTTCAATTACATGGTCGGACCATGCCCCGATTACACTACGATACGCCCTTCCAGACTTAAGGTCGACACAGAAACCACCGTGGCGACTAAACGAGGGACTTCTGAAAGACCCGGAAGTTTTGGCTGAGGTAACCAAGGAAATCGGTCACTATTTCACCTCTAATACCACCCCTGACTGTGACACTGGGCTAGTATGGGAGGCGCACAAAACCGTGATTAGGGGGATACTGATCAAACACGGCTCATGACTCAAACAGCAAAGAATTGCACAACTGAATACCTTGCTGAAGAAATTAGACATATTAGAAGGACGACATAAACAGACACCCACTAAACAACTAGAAGCAGAGCTTAACTTGGTCCGGACGCAGATCAATGACCTTTTACGTTATAAAGCGAAAGCGGCCATACAAATTTGCAAAAGGAAAAATTATGAATCTGGTAACAAATGCGGAAGACTATTAGCCCAATCACTACGAGAACAAAAAATGGCTTCATATATACCCCACATTATGTCCCCTACGGGCCGGAAAGCCTCTTTGCCCCAGCACATTGTGCAGGAGTTTAGTTCATTTTATTCCTCTCTATACAATTTAAAGGAGACACAAATTCCCACTGAAAACACGACAGAATACATAACATCCTCCCTCATGCCAACCCTCCCAGATGACGCAAAATCCATACTAGAAGAACCTATCACGCTGACCGAACTGCAAATCGCACTAAAAAATACTAAACCAGGGAAAGCACCAGGTCCGGACGGGCTTACAATCCCCTATTATAAGACCCTACTCCCCTCCCTAGGCCAACACCTGGTTAGACTTTATAATACCCTAGGCTCAGGGGGAAAGTTTCATAAATCCACGCTGCAGGCACAAATCTCTGTTATACCAAAAGAAGATAAAGACCCAGGCCAATGCGGGTCCTACCGCCCGATTTCTCTTTTGAACACAGACCTCAAACTTTTCACAAAGATCTTTGCCACCAGATTACAACAACACCTCACCTCACTTATACACCTCGACCAAGTGGGTTTCGTCCCAACTAGGGAAGCCAGGGACAATACGATTAAAGTTCTAAACCTACTGCATATCGCTAACAGTACCAAATCCCCATGCATCCTACTTGGAACCGACGCCGAAAAAGCGTTTGACCGAGTAAGCTGGAGGTTTATGTTCGCGACGCTGAAACACATAGGATTAGGAGACAAAATGATACATTGGATTTCCGCAATATATTCAGACCCAACGGCCAGGGTAAGGGCAAATGGGGTAATCTCAGAAGCTTTCCCAATTACCAACGGAACCCGTCAAGGGTGTCCCCTATCACCTCTGCTCTTTGCACTATCCCTGGAACCTTTCCTATGTCACATTAGACTAAACCCAGACATTACAGGGATTGAAGTAAACAACAAACAATTTAAAGTCTCTGCATACGCCGACGACTTAATGTTCTCCCTCACAAACCCAACCATCTCTCTCCCCAACCTCATGAAAGAATTTCACACATATGGTCAATTGGCTAATCTGAAAATCAACTTTAGTAAGTCTGAAGCGATGGGTCTGGGAATTCCACAACCACAACTCACACAACTTCAAAATAGTTTCCACCTGAAATGGACCACTACAGCTCTGAAATATCTGGGCACATACATACCCCCAACATTTCCCCAACTGTTCAAGCTAAACTTCCCACCCCTTTTGAAAAAAGTCCAACAAATGCTAGATAAATGGAACGGAGGACTCCATTCATGGTTTGGACGTTGCAATATCCTCAAGATGACAATCCTACCCAAATTCCTGTATCTCCTACAGACCATCCCCATACATATACCCGCAGGCTTCTTCAACCAAATACGCTCATTATTCATCAAATTCCTTTGGGCAGGGAAAAAACCGCGACTAAATAGGAAAACCCTCTCTCTACCCAAACGTTACGGAGGTCTGGCAATGCCTGAACTCCAGACCTACTATGGGGCAACACACCTAGGCAGGCTCATCGACTGGTGTTGGCACACAACCACCAAACTGTGGACGCAACTTGAACAAGCACAAAGCGTGACTCCTATACACAGAATCCCCTGGTGTTATGCTAACCTCCCAACAGATCTCAAACATCACCCGTTAATAGGTAACACGGCCCGTGTGTGTGCTCATCTGGTCAACTCGTCTCCCCTCTTTTCTCGGGAATCACCACTTAAACCCATACTAGGAAACCCTGCATTTGAACCAGGAATGGGAGACGGGAGGTTTCGGGAACTGAGGGAAGAGGGAATATACCAAGTTTCACATTTCAGTAACAGGGGTAGGTGGAAGACTATTACAGAGCTGTCTGACCCAGAGGGTTGTTTCCGCCTAGACTTCTTGGGAGCACTACAACTTCACCACTTCCTCAGCAGCATGACACCACCTAGTGTTACCGATCAAACCCTCACTTCAATGGAGGAACTGTGCTCGGGAACGGGGCCCATACTACATGCACTCTCCCTAACCTATAGTATGTTAATCACCCCTTCAGAGGATTATAAAGTACAGGGCCTCACCAAATGGGAAAAAGAACTAAAATGTGCATTTACCACCAGCAAAAAACAACACATTCTGCAGTTCACTCACAAATCCTCTTTATGCACCAAGAAACAAACTATAAAATCCTTACTCATTGGTACAGAACCCCAGCATTGCTTAACACAATATTCCCCGCGTCGTCAGATTTATGCTGGAGATGTCAAGAAAGGAAAGGCACACTCCTCCATATTTTCTGGTCCTGTTCTCGGATCCAGAACTTTTGGAGAGAAGTCCGCCAGTTAACGCAAAAATTCACAGACCGAGCTGTACCAGATGACCCAGCATACTTCCTTTTACACGCTAATGACACCCCCCAAAAGATTTACAAAAAATCAGTCATACGTCATTTATTAGATGCAGCAAAAACTTGCATTCCACGCTTGTGGAAATCCACTCAAACACCAACCATAGCTCTTTGGCTCCAAAAGGTAGAAGAAATAAACCAGATGGAGGACTTAATCCTCACAAGCCAAAACAGACAAGAAACATACACCAAAACTTGGCAATTATGGAATATGTTCAAGTACTCAGAGGAGGGACAAGCACTCCAAGGTTGTTGAAGTTAGAATGTAGCCTGTATCTAGAAATAACCGCAGATAGACGCAAGTAAACACACATACCCGTGAATCACTAGCTGTAACCCCAACCCCCCCTCCCCTTCCCCCTCCATGTGTACACCCCTCCCCTCACACCCTTCCCCTCCTTTTCATCTAACTCTGTCTACATCCATTCCACCTACTATTCTGTTCTTTTTCTCACTAGATATCCTTCTTCTCACTTTAAATGATAAAATAAATAGGGAACCGTTCAAACTGGGTTTATGTTCCCCTGCAATTCGGCATTCACACACAAAAACACATTGACAGCACAAGCATACAGAAAATTAGACGCCATGCCTCTCATATTATATCTGTGTGCAACACATATATATTGTTACTATAACCTATGTATGTACTGTTATCGAATGCAATCACACTACTGCTGTATATCCCGGTGAACCGGTTTTCTGATATAAATAAATAATTTAAAAAAAAAAAAATTCCAACCATGACATCAGAGTCCTGTATGTTTTCCAAACATGTACATGGTACAAAAAAGCTGTAGGTGGGCTATAAGATGTCTCTCTTAAGATGTCTCTCAATGTTATATTAACCACTTTTCGACCGCCTAGCGCAGATATACTGCGGCAGAATGGCACGGGCAGGCAAAATCACGTACCTGGTATGTGATCTGCCTCCCGCAGGCTGGGGGCCCACCGCGCCCCCCCCCCAGTGCCCGATGTGGTCGGCCTCGTTGGGGAAGCGATACTCATTTGTGGCCACCCCCTCGTGATCGCTCCCCACGAATGAAAATCTTCCTCTCCTTCTGTAATGTAAGTAGCGGCAGAGGAAGTGATGTCATCGCTCCTCGAGCCGGACTTTTCGTTCCGGCGCTGAGGAGAGAAGTCATCAATGTGAGTTGCACCAACACTACACTAACAGTAGAGCAGGCACACTTTTCACTCCCCATCACCCCCCGATCACCCCCCTTCTTTTTTCTGCTTTGGTGTAAGTTTGTGACAGTTATAAGTGGTAGGGCAGTTAGGGTTATCCCCTTTAGGTCTAGGGTACCCCCCTAACCCCCCCTAATAAAGTTTTAACCCCTTGATCACCCCTCGTCGCCAGTGTCACTAAGCGATCGTTTTTCTGAACGCTGTATTAGTGACACAGGTGACGCTAGTTAGGGAGGTAAGTATATAGGTTCGCCGTCAGTGTTTTATAGTGACAGGGACCCCCATATACTACCTAATAAAGGTTTTAACCCCCTGATTGCCCCCTAGTTAACCCTTTCACCAGTGGTCACCGTATAACTGTTATGGGTGATGCTGGTTAGTTAGTTTGTTTATTATAGTTTCAGGGCACCCGCCGTTTATTACCTTATAAAGGTTTAACCCCCTAATTGCCCGGCGGTGATATAAGTTACGTTTTTAGGGTCAGATAAGGTCTGCGTCGCCCCAGGCAGCATTAGGTTAGTGCCAGTACCGCTAACACCCACGCACGCAGCATACACCTCCCTTAGTGGTATAGTATGTGAAAGGATCGATATCTGATCCGATCAGATCTATACTAGCGTCCCCAGCAGTTTAGGGTTCCCAAAAAAGCAGTGTTAGCAGGATCAGCCCAGATACCTGCTAGCAAGTGCATTTTGCCCCTCGGCCCAGCCCAGCCCACCCAAGTGCAGTATCGATCGATCATCACTAAACACACATAACTGCAGCATTCGAAGAGTCAGGATTGATCCCTGAGATCGCTAACAGTTTTTGTTGGTAGCGTTTTGATACAGTCGCTAACAGTCAGGAACTTTTTTGCCTGTGAGTCTCACTAGTGTACCACTGAATTTAGAGCCCAAAATGGCAAATCGAAGGTACACTAGTGAAGAGGCCTACATGTTTCTGAGCATGACAGATAGAGAAGAGGAAGTCACTCATCTGTCAGATTCAGGCTCAGAATATGAACCTGTAGACGACTTCGACTCCATGACAGATAGCTCTGACGACGGAGTTGTGGTCCGGCGTACCAGACCCCAAACTTCTTCTTCTGTCCTTGAAGTGCAAGAACCGCAGGTCCCTCGTATGGAGCAGAGAAGTACTAGCGCCGCTATTCCTTCTGGTGAACTGGCAAGCACCAGCGGCCTAGTACACCCTGGTCATATATCCAGCACTGCAGTAACACTTGGTGACGTGGCGAGTCCCATAAGTGCAGTTCAAGCTGGCGAGGTGGCAAGCACAAGTAGTGTCCCGCTGCCACGAAGAAGACGAACACAGGCCCGTCGTGCCCATAGTGCACTTCCTGCTGCATTCGCCAATCCGAATTGGGAACCCACCACTTCTGCAGCACCCGTACTTCCCCCATTCACTGGTCAACCCGGCATTCAGGTGGAAACAGTTGATTTTACGTCACTAGATTTTTATTCGCTGTTTTTCACCGAAGATCTCTATAGAGCTATTGTGGACCAAAGCAATTTGTACGCTGGTTAACACATCACCACTATTCCCCAGTCCTCCCTTGCCAGATATTGGAAACCAATTACAGTTTCCGAATTTAAGCTCTTTCTGGGCCTTTCCCTCAACGTGGGCATAAATAAAAAGAGTGAGTTGCGGATATATTGGTCCACTGACCCAATTTACCATATGCCCGTGTTCTCTGCCTCCATGGCCAGGGTACGATACAAGCAGATTTTGCGGTTCATGCACTTCAACAACAATGAACTCTGTCGTCCTCGTGGAGACCCTGAATACGATCGGCTCTACAAATTTCGGCCCCTCGTAAACCACTTCAACCAATGTTTTGCAGACTTGTTTACTCCCCATCAAGTTGTCTGCATTGATGAGTCCCTGATTAAGTTTTCTGGCCGCTTGTCATTCAAACAGTACCTTCCCAGCAAGCATGCCAGATACGGGGTCAAGATGTATAAGCTCTGTGACAGGGCCACAGGCTATACATGTAGTTTTATGGTTTACGAGGGCAAAGATAGTCACGTAGAACTGACAAACTGCCCTGGCTACATAGGAAGCGCTGGCAAGATTGTGTTGGACTTGGTGTCACCCTTATTTGGAAAGGGGTACCACTTGTAAGTGGACAATTATTACACGAGCGTGCCATTTTTAGTCACCTTTTTGATCATCAGATTGGAGCATGTGGAACCATACGACCTAATCGCCGGGGCTTTCCCCAGCGGCTTGTAGATTCCCGTCTTAGGCTGGGGGAGAGAGCCTGCTTGCAGTGTAATAATTTGCTCGCTATGAAGTGGAGGGATAATAAGACTGTTTTCGTTCTTACCTCCCTTCATGCAGACACGATGGTCCAAATTACTACGGCGACTGGTGTTGTGGAGAAACCCCTCTGTGTCCACGAATATAACCAAAATATGGGAGGGGTGGACCTCAACGACCAGTTGTTGGCGCCGTACCTAGTTGCCTGTAAGGCCAGACGCTGGTACAAAAAAGTGTCTGTTTATTTATTTCAATTGGCTTTGCTGAACACTTATGCAGAGCTTCAGGACGGACTGGATCCTTCCTTAAATTCCAGGAAGAGATCATCAGAGCCCTTCTGCTTCCAGACGGTGCTCCACCTCACCTTTCCCAACCAAATGCAGTAAGCCAGCTGCATTAGAGGCATTTTCTTTATGTCCTCCCGAGTACCCCTACCCAATGAGCCCCCCAAAAAAGATGTTGTGTCTGCAGCAAGTGCGGATATAGGCGTGACACCCGGTATTATTGTCCCTCCTGTCCTGACAATCCTGGTCTTTGCATTGGTGAATGTTTTGAACGCTACCATACACTAGTTGAGTATTAGCATAGGGTATAGCACTGCACAGACTAGGACACACTTTTGCAGGGTCTCCCAAGATGCCATCGCATCTGGTACCAGTTACAAAAGTTAAAGTTACAAAAAAAAGTGTAAAAAAAACAAAACAAAAAAAACAAAAAAAAGTAAAAACAAAAAAAATATAAAATAAAAAACCAAAAATAGTTGTCGTTTTATTGTTCTCTCTCTATTGTTCTGCTCTTTTTTACTGTATTCTATTCTGCAATGTTTTATTGTTGTGATGTTTTTATCATGTTTGCTTTATAGGTATGCAATTTTTTATACTTTACTGTTTACTGTGTTTTATTGGTAAGTTGGTAACCATTTTTTTGTTTTCAGGTACGCCATTCAGCTGCAGAGCAGATTTATTTATCTTGACAGCAACAGCGTTTGCTCCCACGATACATAAAGCCGTGACTCCAGCACTGTCGGAGGTGATTTCACCACCACAGTTACATACTTCAGCATATATGCTGAAGCGTGGGGGCAGCAGTGGGTGGAGGAGGGATTTGCTTCTGCCTTTTGCGGGAGGATGCCCCCATGCTTCGGCATATATATATTTTAGGCACAGGTTGCGTTAAATGTTTTATTTTTTACAATTTTTTTTTGTATTTGCTTTGCAGGTATGGTAAGTTTCACTGTTATACTGTAATGTTACTTTGTTTTATTGTTAACCATCATTTGCTTAGCAGGTACGCCATTCAGTTGCAGCGCAGATTTATTTATCTTGACAGCAACAGCGTTTGCTCCCACGATACATAAAGCCGTGACTCCAGCGCTGTCGGAGGTGATTTCACCACCACAGTTACATACTTCAGCATATATGCCGAAGCGTGGGGGCAGCAGTGGGCGTAGGAGCGATTTGCTCCTACCTTTTGCGGGAGGATGCCCCCATGCTTCGGCATATATAAACGGTGCATGTATGCCCATCATTAGAAGTGGGTGGATGAAGGGAGGTATTCTAATGGTGGGCATACCCACCGATCAATATCTTTTTTTCGTTCAGCCCAAAGGGCTGCATGAAAAAAAAGTTTACAATATATGCCCAACAAGGACCAGCAACGTACTGGTATGTTGCTGGACTTTGACTGGTTATACCAGAATGATGCCTGCAGGTTTAGGTATCATCTTGGTATCATTCTTTTCAGCCAGCGGTCGGCTTTCATGTAAAAGCAATTCTAGCGGCTAATTAGCCTCTAGACTATTTTTACAAGTAGTGGGAGGGAATGCCCCCCCACCGTCTTCCATGTTTTTCTCTGGCTCTCCTGTCCCAACAGGGAACCCGAGAATGCAGTTGGTGATTCGGCCAGCTGACTATAGAGCTGATCAGAGACCAGAATGGCTCCAATCATCTCTATGGCCTAAGAAACCGGAAGCTACGAGCATTTCATGACTTAGATTTCGCCAGATGTAAACAGCGCCATTGGGAAATTGGGAAAGCATTTTATCTCACCGATCTTGGTGTGGTCAGATGCTTTGAGGGCAGAGGAGAGATCTAGGGTCTAGGGTCTAAGAGACCCCAATTTTTTCAAAAAAGAGTACCTGTCACTACCTATTGCTATCATAGGGGATATTTACATTCCCTGAGATAACAATAAAAATGTTTAAAAAAATAAAAAAAATGAAAGGAACAGTTTAAAAAAAACAGTTTTTAAAAAAAAATAAAGCAAAAAAATAATAATAAAAAAAAAGCAACCCTGCCCCCCCCTGCTCTCGTGCAAAGGCGAACGCAAGCGACGGTCTGGCGTCAAATGTATGCATGTGAGGTATCACCACGAAGGTCAGATCGAGGGCAGTAATTTTAGCAGTGGACCTCCTCTGTAAATCTAAAGTGGTAACCTGTAAAGGCTTTTAAAGGCTTTTAAAAATGTATTTAGTTTGTCGCCACTGCACGTTTGTGTGCAATTGTAAAGCATGTCATGTTTGGTATCCATGTACTCGGCCTAAGATCATCTTTTTTTTATTTCATCAAACATTTGGGCAATATAGTTTGTTTTAGTGCATTAAAATTTAAAAAAGTGTGTTTTTTCCCCAAAAAATGTGTTTGAAAAATCACTGCGCAAATACTGTGTGCAAAAAAAAAAGAAACACCCACCATTTTAATCTGTAGGGCATTTGCTTTAAAAATATATATAATGTTTGGGGTTCAAAGTAATTTTCTTGCAAAAAAAAATATTTTTTCATGTAAACAAAAAGTGTCAGAAAGGGCTTTGTCTTCAAGTGGTTAGAAGAGTGGGTGATGTGTGACATAAGCTAAATGTTGTGCATAAAATGCCAGGACAATTCCTGACCCCATTTTGGAAAGTAGACACCCCGAGCTATATGCTGAGGCATGTCGAGTCCATGGAATATTTTATATTGTGACACAACTTGCGGGAAAAAGACACTTTTTTTTTTTGCACAAAGTTGTCACTAAATGATATATTGCTCAAACATGCCATGGGAATATGTGAAATTACAACCCAAAATACATTCTGTTGCTTCTCCTGAGTACGGGGATACCACATGTGGGAGACTTTTTGGGAGCCTAGCCGCGTACGGGGCCCCGAAAACCAAGCACCACCTTCAGGCTTTCTAAGGTCGTAAATTTTTGATTTCACTCTTCACTGCCTATCACAGTTTCGGAGGCCATGGAATGCCCAGGTGGCACAACCCCCCCCCCAAATGACCCTATTTTGGAAAGTAGACACCCCAAGCTATTTGCTGAGAGGTATAGTGAGTATTTTGCAGACCTCACTTTTTTTTACAAAGTTTTGAAAATTGAAAAAAGAAAAAAAAAATTTTTCTTGTCTTTCTTCATTTTCAAAAACAAATGAGAGCTGCATAATACTCACCATGCCTCTCAGCAAATAGCTTGGGGTGTCCACTTTCCAAAATGGAGTCATTTGGGGGGGGGTTGTGCTATCTTGGCATTTTATGGCCTTCGAAACTGTGATAGGTAGTGAGGAGTGAATCAAAAATTTACGCCCTTAGAAATCCTGAAGGAGGTGATTGGTTTTCGGGGCCCCGTATGAAGCTAGGCTCCCAAAAAGTCTCCCACATGTGGTATCCCCGTACTCAGGAGAAGCAGCAGAATGTATTTTGGGGTGTAATTCCACATTTGCCCATGGCATGTTTGAGCGAGATATCATTTAGTGACAACTTTGTGCAAAAAAAAAAAAAAAGGTCAAATTCCCGCAACTTGTGTCAAAATATAAAATATTCCATGGACTCAACATGCCTCTCAGCAAATAGCTTGGGGTGTCTACTTTCCAAAATGGGGTCATTTGGGGGGGTTGGGCCATCTTGCCATTTTATGGCCTTTAAAACTGTGATAGGTAGTGAGGAGTGAAATCAAAAATTTACGCCTTTAGAAATCCTGAAGGAGGTGCTTGGTTTCGGGGCCCCGTATGCGGCTAGGCTCCCAAAAAGTCCCACACATGTGGTATCCCCATACTCAGGAGAAGCAGCAGAATGTATTTTGGGGTGTAATTCCACATATGCCCATGGCATGTTTGAGCAATATATAATTTAGTGACAACTTTGTGCAAAAAAAAAAAAGAAAAAGAAAAGTTTGTAATTTTCCTGCAACTTGTGTCAAAATATAAAATATTCCATGGACTCAACATGCCTCTCAGCAAATAGCTTTGGGTGTCTACTTTCCAAAATAGGGTAATTTTGGGGGTTTTGTGCCATCTTGGCATTTTATGGCCTTCAAAACTGTGATAGGTAGTGAGGAGTGAAATCAAAAATTTACGCCCTTAGGAATCCTGAAGGCAGTGCTTGGTTTTCGGGGCGCAGTACGCGGCTAGGCTCCCAAAAAGTCCCACACATGTGGTATCCCCATACTCAGGAGAAGCAGCTAAATGTATTTGGGGTGCAAGTCCACATATGCCCATGGCCTGTGTGAGCAATATATCATTTAGTGACAACTTTTTGTAAATTCTTTTTGTCATTATTCAATCACTTGGGACAAAAAAAATGAATGTTCAATGGGCTCAACATGCCTCTCAGCAATTTCCTTGGGGTGTCTACTTTCCAAAATGGGGTCATTTGGGGGGATTTTGTACTGCCCTGCCATTTTAGCACCTCAAGAAATGACATAGGCAGTCATAAAATAAAAGCTGTGTAAATTTTTATAACAAAAAGTAGAAAATATCATTTTTTTTCAAAACTTTCGGTCTTTTTCCGTTTATAGCGCAAAAAATAAAAACCACAGAGGTGATCAAATACCATCAAAAGAAAGCTCTATTTGTGGGAAGAAAAGGATGCAAATTTTGTTTGGGTACAGCATTGCATGACCGCATAATTAGCAGTTCAAGCGACACAGTGCCAAATTGTAAAAAGTGAAGGGGGTAAATCCTTTCCGGGGCTGAAGTGGTTAAAACAAACTTTAACCACATCTCTCTTACCTTAACAGAAGTTTCCCCTCCCCCTTAATTTGCCCAGCCTGTCTCTTTTGTGTGTGCATTTAGTTTACTCATTTTCAGTTGCCTGCAGCTGCTGTAGTGTGTGTGTGTTTAGGGCCAGGTAACACCACAGGCAGGCCAGTGTGTTTTTTTTGCATCAAAAATGCATGGAAAGTAAGTTATATGGTTTCCAAAGGCATAGTTCATACCAGTGTGGTCAGTTCCAGAGCATTACAGTTCCAGAAAAAAAAGTAGAACCTGCTGCATTTTCCTGCACTGGACTGTAATGGAACACGGTAAAATGTATTAAAAAAATGCACGGGAATGCACTGGAATGAATCACAAAATGCAGAAACAACTGGAAAAGAGAAGAAAAAAAGCATTAGGAAATGCATCAAAAACACATTAAAAACACGCATGCAGAAATGCATCCGGAATAGATTTGGAGTGTGTTTTTGTGGTGTGAACCAGCAAATAACCTATGTGCTTATGCCTCCGCATATGACTGGGGTGGCATGGATTAGGAACACTAACTGGGGACAGTATTGTAAAAATGAAAATGTAAAAAAAAAGTAAAGGTTTTTATTGAAATATATTTTTAATTTATGTAACCTAAATCATCACTTTCATCCGAGTAGTTCAGTGTCACCATAGTAACACTGCATTACTCTGGGTGGGGGAGTCCAGTTTTTTTTATGTTAACATTTTGATTGGTGATACAATGAAAATCTTTGTACTTTGTTTTTTTTTTTTTTTAACCATAGATTTTTATTGAATTCCACAATGTACATAAAATAAAAAGCAGGTCTTACAGCATAAGAAACATACAAGGTGGGTACCAAAAAGTGAACTTACTGTAAAAACATTACTACATTTGCTCAGGCTTCTTATAAAGATGCGGAATATGACCTCAGCAGGAGGAATGGCCTGTCAGCCCAACTGGGTACACACTGTGAGCAGGCTGCCTTTTAGACTTTTAGGAAGTATCCCGCCTTGAACCTTATTAGGGGTCCCTGGAGATAAGACATGTAGTAAGCTCTTAAATGCAATATTATCAACCAAAAAACAGTAAACCAAAAAACAGTCAACCAAAAATCAGTAAACTTCTCTTCTGATACTAAGTAGTACACATATACAGCTTATGCTGTGGTCATTTACTTATATTTTTGTTTATGGGTCACAGGAAATGACCACAGCTAATATTATTTCTTACCACTAGATGGTTGGTAGTTCTTGTGTAAGTATCATTAGTCAGTATTCACAGTAGAAACTAGTTATAACAATGAAAAATTAAATTTAGTCCTACATATCGGTTATGTACCACCAATGGAAAACCGACATGTAGGGTAAATTAGAGGCGCTCAAACACACTATAGATGTGATTAGATTGCATCAACTTCCGTGCCAATGTATGATGATTAGGCAGGTTCCCTGGATATGTGACAGTGTATTTAAATATGGAGTGATGGTGAGACCTTTTATTTATAAGCCAATCACCTGGGTGTGATAACCTCAAATGAGCACAACCAATATACAAAATGAAATTGTATACAATAGTGGTGACACCCTCTAATGATAAATTAGTGATCTAGATGTGCCATGCTGAATTAACAGCATGCCTCAAAAGTGCATATAAATTCAAAACAAAACAAAACTGTGCTAACCCAAATGATATAGTGATGGTATGATCTAATCATTGAATCAATCAGCGGAGTGTATCACACCCCTATCAATCGACAGGTTGATTAGATATAATTCATATGATTACCATACTGGTAATACCCTCTCCTAATATATAGGTGATCTGTGTACAGCACCCTAAATGCAAAAATATCTGCAAAGAAATATCATTCAAATATAATATACAAAAATTAACCACTTCTTATATAGTGAAACAATCACAAACCTTATTAACGTGACAGCAATGAAATGAGTGACAATCATGCATATGGTTCAGTTCATGCTGCAAAGTTCTAAGTATTAAATACAGTCCATGAGTAGAACCAGCCTGCAGTGGGCTATCGGTGATCACAACTGGTGACAGTGAGCAAAATATATATTAATGAATCCAGTGCTCCACACAAATGATTCTTCAGTGTAAAATAAATAACTTGTTGAGAAAACTCCGTGTATCTTCCACCTCACCACTGTGCTAGTGAATCGCACTCTCCAGACCTGCACTCACCGAAATAATATGCCTGCACTCTCATGCAAGGCAAAACCAGCTTTCTTTACCACACTCATGGGCAAATATTGTATACGAGGTTTCACAGGAATGATGTTCAATGGATCCACATAAAAGAGAAGGAGTGCTCCAATAGTGTAATTCAGTACAACAATTTATTAAAATCACTGCAAACTACATACATAGCACTCACATTTAGAAAACTTGAATAAGCTCAACTCTTGTGAAAAACTCCAAACTTCAACTCAGTGGATTTGAAAATGACAATGGTCACGGCGGACCCGAGGTGTACGGCTGCTAAATAAGTTCTCACCGCTCCCTCTGGATGCCTCCGTCTCCCCGTGCGCTCGTATCCTATTCTCCTGTGTGGCTACTAGCAGATACGTCACAACTCACAGCCACGCCCCGACATGTTTCGTCATAGATCGACTTTCTCAAGGGATTGGCTGTGTTAGCTGTCACTCGACTCTTTTATCTCATCTAAAGTGTACGCCCACTGGGTTACGTCATGCGCATGCGCACACCTCGCGTCCCCGTGCGCTCAATACAATGAATCTCGCACAGCAGAAAGCAGGAATACAGGATTGAGTAGTTGTACTAAAAATTATTTTGACAGAGTAATGACAGTCTATCAAGGTAGAAATATATGGACGCAAAGCGCAAAGCCCCACACTCATATGTCTACTGCTTCTATGTCAGTCTGCAAATATATTGCTCTCTGGCATAGCAAATCACCCATCTGGAAATGCTGATAGCCTGTGCCATATGTCGCACAGTTGCATCGCTGAGTGAATAACCAGGTTTGATCTACTTTTTTATCAGTAAACATCTCCAACTAATATAAAAATGGAAAATACAATGAAATAAAAAAATATATTAAAAATAGAGTAAATTTAAGACTCTATTGCGGCTTATGACATAATTGGAATGCTATGATCTGACTATATATGTGATCTAATAAAAATATAAAATTAAATCATCAATATTATTAAAAATAACCACTGTAAGTTTTAAAACATACTATATTCCATGTTGAATTCTGATTACAGGATAATTACCAATGAAGAAATAAATTGATATACATAATGTATAAATGTTCTATATGGATACCAACTACACACCCCCGCTGGTTATAATCCATATTTACAAAAGCCTCATGTGTATGAAAATAAGTCCAAATAAAGTAGTACACAATAAAAGTTGTTGTTCCCTCTTCTATAGATAGTTTGAGGGGATCCCATCATGATCAGAATAACGGTCACCATAACTGAATTGCAAGACCTAACTTATGTCATAAAGACAACAACCCGTATCTTTCCTTTGATGGTGGGTTATTTCCACTAAAGGGAGAACATCCTCTTTTATGTAGGATGCTAGTCCCCATGCGTTCCACCAAGTGTGTCACCATGGGACAGGGGAAAACCCTAGGGGGGGGGAATGTGTGTGACCTACATCCCCTGATCCCCCGATATAGTTAGAAACAGGGTAGGGGCATGCATATAACATACACCTCCTAACCTGTTCACTAAAATATACCCGAACAATATAGGTAACCTCCTAAAATAGGAGAGTTACCGTAGGTGACTCGACATTCCTAAACCCAAGAATAACCTATATATATAATATTCCAAATGATGAACTACATGGCGAATAATGAGCAAAGATTGTACATTAAAAGTCATTGATGAAGCAATTTAAATCTAATTCAATGTTCAATCCTCTGGGAGTGAGGCTCTTCATCAAATATATCCATTTGGTTTCACGCTGGGATAGGTCCCTCACTCTGTTGGATCCTCTCCAGGAGGGATGTACAATATCAATCCCACAGAATTGCAATAACGATGGATCTTGTTGATGTTTTTCCCTAAAATGTAGGGAGACACTGTGGTATTTATATCCATTCTTGATATTTGTTAGATGTTCCGAGATTCTAATCCTTAATAATCTCTTAGTTCTCCCTACGTATAGAAGGCCGCACGGACACCACATAAGGTAGACCACATGTGATGAATTACATGTGCTGAATTCTTTGATATCAAAGGATTCTCCATCCCTATTGGTTACATTAGTAACTCCTCTATGGTTGACTTTAACGGTCCTGCAGCAAATACATTTTCTACAACTGTAGAAACCTCTAAAGTCAAATTTTAACCCGTTCTTTCCAGGTGGATCTAAAATCTTCTTGACCACATGGTCCCCAAAGTTCGGGGCTTTTCTGTAGATGAATGTAGGTCGAGTTGGTAACACCTCTCCCAGATGCCTATCCTTGCATAAAATATGCCAGTATTTCCTGAAAATGCTTTCAATATCTTTATACTGGCAATGAAAACCAGAAATAAAACCGAATTGATGTTTGCTGTCACTAGAAGTATTCTCCGATTTTTTTAGGCACTGTTCCCTAGGTACTAATGCCACCTCCTGAGTGATTTTATTTAATTCATCCTCCTGATAACCTCTTTGTATGAATCTATTTTTAAGAACATCCGCCTGTTCTAAAAAGTCTTCCAATTCGGTGCAGTTTCGGCGTACACGTAATAGCTGCCCCTTTGGGATATTCTTGATCCACATAGGGTGGTGACCGCTTCTTATTGACAAGAAGCTGTTGCGGTCAGTGGGCTTGAAGTATACCTTAGTTTTCAATGTATTATCAAGTCTCTCGATCGTCACATCTAGAAAATTGACCGATGTGTTGCTAATCTGGTGCTCCAATTTAATATTGTTAGAGTTGTTATTAAGTTCTTGTATGAAATTAGTGGCCGATTCCTCTGTCCCCTCCCAAATGAACAGGAGGTCATCAATGAATCGCCGGTAAAAAAGTAATTGGGGCCTACTCTGGCTAAACACCTTTCTGTCCTCCCACTCTGCCATAAATAGGTTGGCTAGGCTGGGAGCATATTTGGCTCCCATTGCCACGCCAACCTGCTGGGAGTAAAAGTGTCCATCGCACCAGAAATAACTATGAGACATACAGAAGTCAAGTGCGTGACCTAAAAATCTTTTCTGTACGTTAGGGATATCCTCTCTCTTACTTAAAGCCCAGTTGAGGGCTAAGGCAGCGTCTTCGTGTTGTATAATGGTGTATAAGGAGGCCACATCGGCTGTCACCAAATACACCCTCGACGAGGTCTCCAATTTAACGTCACCAAGTAGTGTCAATAAGTCGTTCGTATCTTTCAAGTAAGCTCTAGTGTTCTTGACACTCGGCTGAAGAAATTTATCTAGATATTCGCCCAATCTTGCCGTAACAGAACCAATTCCATTCACAATTGGCCGGGGCGGCGGGCACTGTGCGTTCTTATGTACCTTAGGTAAGGTGTAAATGACAGGGATACGGCATGCACTGGGAACTAAGTATCTTTTTTCTTTGGCATTCAATGCATCCATCCTAAAACCCCACTCTACAAGAGCAGACAGTTGTACCTTGTATGCGTCCGTTGGATCTGCCGGTAATTTTCTATATGTGGTTCTATCTCCCACCAGTTCCAACAGTTGGTTCAAGTAGAACGTTTTATCCAACAGAACCACACCACCCCCCTTATCAGCTGGGCGTATTATCAAGTTCTTTTTTTCTTCTAAGGATCTAATGCCCTCCTTAATATAATAGGGATTAACACCCTTGCGTGGTGCTAACTTTTCGATATCATTCAATACCAAACTTTTAAAGACCTCTATGAAGTGATTGCTTGGGTTTTGGGGATTAAAGATAGATTTATTCCTCAATCCCGTATCTAACTTGTTTGGGGGTACCCTAGATCTCTCTGAGGATTCCACCGGATGACTCAGGAAATACTTTTTAATATTCATCTTCCTAATAAATTTATGTGCATCAATATACACACTGAATTTATTCATCTCCCTTTTGGGGGCACACTTGAGGCCCAGATTTAAAATATTCAGTTCCCTATGGTTGAGTTCAACACTGCTTAGATTGTATATCCCAGTGTTTATGCATCCCTCGGTCTTTTTCGTGGATTTCTTGGATCTTCCTGCCCTACATCCTCTCCTTCTCTTTGGGTGGGAATGGTTCCTCTGTCGACTCCTGGGGGAGGCCCCTGTCTCCCTCCCCCTCTCTGGTACGAGTTCTTGGGGTTCCCCCTCAATGTGCCTCCTCCCCTCCCCCGTTGTCCTAAAAAAGGGGGATGGTTAGGTCGATCTTCCCTTTCCAATGGTGAAAATCTATTATATAGGGGGATATGACCGTATCCCTCCGAGTAATGGTAGGGGGGTTGATCATATTGCCACTGCCTATAATCTTGTGGTGCGGGGTTCCTGTAATTCCCCGAGGATGGATGCTGGTTAGAGTATCCTGATGAGTATCCATCCCTCCCCTGATATTGAGGTCTGGGAGAATGTACATACCCTCTTCCCCCCCTTCCACGTGATGGAGGTCTGGGAGACCGAACCTGTTCCCTTTCATATTGATCATCCCGTACACTTCGTCCTCTCTCTTTGGGTTTAGGGTTCAAATCCACATTCCCATTTTTGACTTTATTGTTCTTATTTTCAGGTTTGGTCTGAGTCACATTAGTCCCTCCTGCTGCACTGTCAGTGGCAGCTGGGTCAGCATTGTTGTTCTCTAGTGCGACTTGCCACGCGTAAATTCTGTTGGTTTTAAAATCGTTAGCGTCCCTATTGTATTTTTTTACTTTCTTTTTTTGGGTTTCTCGATCAATTTTTTCTAGTTTCTTCTTAATATTAATATTAAAATCTTTCATCTGGTTGGTGTCCTTCATTGGTTCTAATTTCTCCTGCAAGTCTTTGATTTTTTCATTCAACATGTTTAATTTAATTTGTTTCCTTTTCAGGACTAATGCTTGTAATTCCTTTCCTGCTTTATTAAAAAATTCCAGCCACTCCTTCATAAATGGCTGGTCATTAAGACCATCTTGTGGGGTTACTTCCCATCTTAAACTCCTAAAGATGAGGTTCTCCCGACAGTAATGCTCAAAAGTAAACACGTCCCACCACGTTTTAATTTGCTTCTCAAGTAGACCCTCAAGGGTCTTTAGTAATACCGAGAGGTCTTCCTCCTCTTCTATCATAGATTGATCATTTGAGAAGATAGACTCGGGGCTGAGATGTCTATTAATTAAAAAATTAAATGCATCCATGGCTGCGAGTGGTAAATTAAAATAGAATCTGTAATGCTCAAAGTGTCCTCAATGCTAACGCCCTCTGCACTAGGGACACCTCCACCGCGCCAAAATTACCCTTCTAACACCTATTAAGCACAATACAAACACCAATGACAGTGGTATAGATAAATAAATCGGAATAAACAAATGTTGAGCTGCCCCTTTAAATGGTAATGAATAACAATGAAAAATTAAATTTAGTCCTACATATCGGTTATGTACCACCAATGGAAAACCGACATGTAGGGTAAATTAGAGGCGCTCAAACACACTATAGATGTGATTAGATTGCATCAACTTCCGTGCCAATGTATGATGATTAGGCAGGTTCCCTGGATATGTGACAGTGTATTTAAATATGGAGTGATGGTGAGACCTTTTATTTATAAGCCAATCACCTGGGTGTGATAACCTCAAATGAGCACAACCAATATACAAAATGAAATTGTATACAATAGTGGTGACACCCTCTAATGATAAATTAGTGATCTAGATGTGCCATGCTGAATTAACAGCATGCCTCAAAAGTGCATATAAATTCAAAACAAAACAAAACTGTGCTAACCCAAATGATATAGTGATGGTATGATCTAATCATTGAATCAATCAGCGGAGTGTATCACACCCCTATCAATCGACAGGTTGATTAGATATAATTCATATGATTACCATACTGGTAATACCCTCTCCTAATATATAGGTGATCTGTGTACAGCACCCTAAATGCAAAAATATCTGCAAAGAAATATCATTCAAATATAATATACAAAAATTAACCACTTCTTATATAGTGAAACAATCACAAACCTTATTAACGTGACAGCAATGAAATGAGTGACAATCATGCATATGGTTCAGTTCATGCTGCAAAGTTCTAAGTATTAAATACAGTCCATGAGTAGAACCAGCCTGCAGTGGGCTATCGGTGATCACAACTGGTGACAGTGAGCAAAATATATATTAATGAATCCAGTGCTCCACACAAATGATTCTTCAGTGTAAAATAAATAACTTGTTGAGAAAACTCCGTGTATCTTCCACCTCACCACTGTGCTAGTGAATCGCACTCTCCAGACCTGCACTCACCGAAATAATATGCCTGCACTCTCATGCAAGGCAAAACCAGCTTTCTTTACCACACTCATGGGCAAATATTGTATACGAGGTTTCACAGGAATGATGTTCAATGGATCCACATAAAAGAGAAGGAGTGCTCCAATAGTGTAATTCAGTACAACAATTTATTAAAATCACTGCAAACTACATACATAGCACTCACATTTAGAAAACTTGAATAAGCTCAACTCTTGTGAAAAACTCCAAACTTCAACTCAGTGGATTTGAAAATGACAATGGTCACGGCGGACCCGAGGTGTACGGCTGCTAAATAAGTTCTCACCGCTCCCTCTGGATGCCTCCGTCTCCCCGTGCGCTCGTATCCTATTCTCCTGTGTGGCTACTAGCAGATACGTCACAACTCACAGCCACGCCCCGACATGTTTCGTCATAGATCGACTTTCTCAAGGGATTGGCTGTGTTAGCTGTCACTCGACTCTTTTATCTCATCTAAAGTGTACGCCCACTGGGTTACGTCATGCGCATGCGCACACCTCGCGTCCCCGTGCGCTCAATACAATGAATCTCGCACAGCAGAAAGCAGGAATACAGGATTGAGTAGTTGTACTAAAAATTATTTTGACAGAGTAATGACAGTCTATCAAGGTAGAAATATATGGACGCAAAGCGCAAAGCCCCACACTCATATGTCTACTGCTTCTATGTCAGTCTGCAAATATATTGCTCTCTGGCATAGCAAATCACCCATCTGGAAATGCTGATAGCCTGTGCCATATGTCGCACAGTTGCATCGCTGAGTGAATAACCAGGTTTGATCTACTTTTTTATCAGTAAACATCTCCAACTAATATAAAAATGGAAAATACAATGAAATAAAAAAATATATTAAAAATAGAGTAAATTTAAGACTCTATTGCGGCTTATGACATAATTGGAATGCTATGATCTGACTATATATGTGATCTAATAAAAATATAAAATTAAATCATCAATATTATTAAAAATAACCACTGTAAGTTTTAAAACATACTATATTCCATGTTGAATTCTGATTACAGGATAATTACCAATGAAGAAATAAATTGATATACATAATGTATAAATGTTCTATATGGATACCAACTACACACCCCCGCTGGTTATAATCCATATTTACAAAAGCCTCATGTGTATGAAAATAAGTCCAAATAAAGTAGTACACAATAAAAGTTGTTGTTCCCTCTTCTATAGATAGTTTGAGGGGATCCCATCATGATCAGAATAACGGTCACCATAACTGAATTGCAAGACCTAACTTATGTCATAAAGACAACAACCCGTATCTTTCCTTTGATGGTGGGTTATTTCCACTAAAGGGAGAACATCCTCTTTTATGTAGGGTGCTAGTCCCCATGCGTTCCACCAAGTGTGTCACCATGGGACAGGGGAAAACCCTAGGGGGGGGGAATGTGTGTGACCTACATCCCCTGATCCCCCGATATAGTTAGAAACAGGGTAGGGGCATGCATATAACATACACCTCCTAACCTGTTCACTAAAATATACCCGAACAATATAGGTAACCTCCTAAAATAGGAGAGTTACCGTAGGTGACTCGACATTCCTAAACCCAAGAATAACCTATATATATAATATTCCAAATGATGAACTACATGGCGAATAATGAGTAAAGATTGTACATTAAAAGTCATTGATGAAGCAATTTAAATCTAATTCAATGTTCAATCCTCTGGGAGTGAGGCTCTTCATCAAATATATCCATTTGGTTTCACGCTGGGATAGGTCCCTCACTCTGTTGGATCCTCTCCAGGAGGGATGTACAATATCAATCCCACAGAATTGCAATAACGATGGATCTTGTTGATGTTTTTCCCTAAAATGTAGGGAGACACTGTGGTATTTATATCCATTCTTGATATTTGTTAGATGTTCCGAGATTCTAATCCTTAATAATCTCTTAGTTCTCCCTACGTATAGAAGGCCGCACGGACACCACATAAGGTAGACCACATGTGATGAATTACATGTGCTGAATTCTTTGATATCAAAGGATTCTCCATCCCTATTGGTTACATTAGTAACTCCTCTATGGTTGACTTTAACGGTCCTGCAGCAAATACATTTTCTACAACTGTAGAAACCTCTAAAGTCAAATTTTAACCCGTTCTTTCCAGGTGGATCTAAAATCTTCTTGACCACATGGTCCCCAAAGTTCGGGGCTATATATAGTATGTTTTAAAACTTACAGTGGTTATTTTTAATAATATTGATGATTTAATTTTATATTTTTATTAGATCACATATATAGTCAGATCATAGCATTCCAATTATGTCATAAGCCGCAATAGAGTCTTAAATTTACTCTATTTTTAATATATTTTTTTATTTCATTGTATTTTCCATTTTTATATTAGTTGGAGATGTTTACTGATAAAAAAGTAGATCAAACCTGGTTATTCACTCAGCGATGCAACTGTGCGACATATGGCACAGGCTATCAGCATTTCCAGATGGGTGATTTGCTATGCCAGAGAGCAATATATTTGCAGACTGACATAGAAGCAGTAGACATATGAGTGTGGGGCTTTGCGCTTTGCGTCCATATATTTCTACCTTGATAGACTGTCATTACTCTGTCAAAATAATTTTTAGTACAACTACTCAATCCTGTATTCCTGCTTTCTGCTGTGCGAGATTCATTGTATTGAGCGCACGGGGACGCGAGGTGTGCGCATGCGCATGACGTAACCCAGTGGGCGTACACTTTAGATGAGATAAAAGAGTCGAGTGACAGCTAACACAGCCAATCCCTTGAGAAAGTCGATCTATGACGAAACATGTCGGGGCGTGGCTGTGAGTTGTGACGTATCTGCTAGTAGCCACACAGGAGAATAGGATACGAGCGCACGGGGAGACGGAGGCATCCAGAGGGAGCGGTGAGAACTTATTTAGCAGCCGTACACCTCGGGTCCGCCGTGACCATTGTCATTTTCAAATCCACTGAGTTGAAGTTTGGAGTTTTTCACAAGAGTTGAGCTTATTCAAGTTTTCTAAATGTGAGTGCTATGTATGTAGTTTGCAGTGATTTTAATAAATTGTTGTACTGAATTACACTATTGGAGCACTCCTTCTCTTTTATGTGGATCCATTGAACATCATTCCTGTGAAACCTCGTATACAATATTTGCCCATGAGTGTGGTAAAGAAAGCTGGTTTTGCCTTGCATGAGAGTGCAGGCATATTATTTCGGTGAGTGCAGGTCTGGAGAGTGCGATTCACTAGCACAGTGGTGAGGTGGAAGATACACGGAGTTTTCTCAACAAGTTATTTATTTTACACTGAAGAATCATTTGTGTGGAGCACTGGATTCATTAATATATATTTTGCTCACTGTCACCAGTTGTGATCACCGATAGCCCACTGCAGGCTGGTTCTACTCATGGACTGTATTTAATACTTAGAACTTTGCAGCATGAACTGAACCATATGCATGATTGTCACTCATTTCATTGCTGTCACGTTAATAAGGTTTGTGATTGTTTCACTATATAAGAAGTGGTTAATTTTTGTATATTATATTTGAATGATATTTCTTTGCAGATATTTTTGCATTTAGGGTGCTGTACACAGATCACCTATATATTAGGAGAGGGTATTACCAGTATGGTAATCATATGAATTATATCTAATCAACCTGTCGATTGATAGGGGTGTGATACACTCCGCTGATTGATTCAATGATTAGATCATACCATCACTATATCATTTGGGTTAGCACAGTTTTGTTTTGTTTTGAATTTATATGCACTTTTGAGGCATGCTGTTAATTCAGCATGGCACATCTAGATCACTAATTTATCATTAGAGGGTGTCACCACTATTGTATACAATTTCATTTTGTATATTGGTTGTGCTCATTTGAGGTTATCACACCCAGGTGATTGGCTTATAAATAAAAGGTCTCACCATCACTCCATATTTAAATACACTGTCACATATCCAGGGAACCTGCCTAATCATCATACATTGGCACGGAAGTTGATGCAATCTAATCACATCTATAGTGTGTTTGAGCGCCTCTAATTTACCCTACATGTCGGTTTTCCATTGGTGGTACATAACCGATATGTAGGACTAAATTTAATTTTTCATTGTTATTCATTACCATTTAAAGGGGCAGCTCAACATTTGTTTATTCCGATTTATTTATCTATACCACTGTCATTGGTGTTTGTATTGTGCTTAATAGGTGTTAGAAGGGTAATTTTGGCGCGGTGGAGGTGTCCCTAGTGCAGAGGGCGTTAGCATTGAGGACACTTTGAGCATTACAGAAACTAGTTATACATCATAAATCATAAATGTGAGGAGGCATTCTGAAATGTCCTCCAGGTTTCCCAGTGTTTATGGAAAGTTTGGGCTCTTCTTTCTTTATAAACGAGCATTTTTTCCATGGTATATTGTGCATTTATTCTAGATATTACCTCTTCAATTTTTGGAGGTTCTTTGGAGCGCCATTCCTTTGCTAGGGTAATGCGTGCTGCAAAGAGGATATGGATAACCACTTTCCTTGTCAGCGGGGGGGAAGTGTTCAATACCAAGGCTTAGGAGAGTGAATGCGGGAGTTAAGGCATATTTGATTCCTGTAGCTGGATAAGGAACGAGCCATCCGTCCAGAAAGAACGTATTACATTACAGCTCCAAAGTATATGTAGTAGGCTGCCAGTAGAGTGACAATCTCGCCAGCATAGTGATGAGATACTTGGGTTCATTTTATTTAGGCATAGAGGTGTGAGGTACCATCTATGCAGGATCTTTTGTGTGTTTTCCCAGTGGTCTACACATGCTGAGGATCTGCCATTGTGTTTTATAGCTAAGTGTCATTGATGTAAGGAGAATTCTTTTTGTAATTATTGTTCCCATTTTACCATGTTGGGTATTTTAGTTTGCATATATAGAGGGGTAGTGAGTTTATAAAATAGGGATATCCCCTTGTGTTTAGCAGGGTATTTATTTATCAAGTAGTCCCAAAGTATTTAAGGTAGCTTTATTGGGCTGGTTTTGTTAGTTGCTGAGTAGTGCTTTATTTGAAAAATGTTATATCTGTCCATCGTGTCCTGTTCAGTTAGATCAGACATGGAGAAGTGTGCTCCTTGTTTCCTCCAAGATTGGGTTGATAATCCAGGGATTAAGTAGTCATAGGTCGCTAATGGGATTTTTAATCTGTAGATTGGTGTGTCAGCAAAGTGTTGTCTAATCAAGGAGGACCATGCTGCAGTGGTGGCTTGTATGGTTGGGTAAAGTGGAGTTCTTGGGCTGTGGTGTAGGCATGCAGCTAAACAACGCTGGAAGGTTTTGTCCTGGGGTAACTTTGAGTTCTATGTGAGACCACTGGTTATCTGCTTGGCAAGAGAACCAGTAACACATTTGGTCTATGTGACAGACCTAGCCGGGAGAGAGACTTTTGGAGGGGACTGAATGCTAGCCTCTTGCCAATCGATCGTGGGCCCTGGCATTTGGGGGAACAGTGCTCTTTGTGAGCTGTATGCCTGAGGACCCTTGAGGTGGTGTTACTTTGGATTCAGGTCCATATCCCCCCAAGAGACACAGACTCTGGGGACCCTGGATTTGCCATATTAGAAATAGTGGCTGATTCATAATGCTGGGACAAATACTGTTGGGAGATGCTGATGTCAATTCCAGCCACCTGTCTGTCTGTTGCCTGCTAGAATGTGTTTTTTGTAAATAAGTCTAGTATGGGATCTAAGAGTCATTAGATCCCCATTGTTGTTTGCGTTAATTAATTCTGCTATTGTGTGAAGAAGAGTTCTGTGTTGATTTGTGATAATGTTGATTGTGTTTTCTGAGTTACAAGACGGCCAGTCTGGCCTAAAGGTCATGACTGAGTCATCTAGGCTGTCTAAAGGGATTAGTTAAGTAGCCCATGTAAATTAGGTTTCTGGTCACAGGTGTATGTTCAGAGTAATATGAGCAGGAGGTATGCACCTCCTCTTTTACTGTATAAAAGAGCCTGTATTCCTTTCAATAAAAGAGATCCCTGTTTGAACTTACATACAGCCTGCCTGGTGTTTGTTCTGAGCTATCACAACTGAATTCGATTGGCACATAGCTGTAGTTCGAATCCCAGAGCATTGGATGATCGGACCATCAGATGTTGCGATCTGCATTCTGATTTTATAGCCGCAGAGGAGTGTCGGGAGAGTGGAATCGAGCGAGCAGGGGCTCGTTACAGTCTAGTACCGCAGCTTTATAGTATATTTGTGCTTAGTATATTAGTATATTGGGAAGGCCCACGCCACCTAGGTGTTTGGATTTGTACAGATGTGCCAGAGCTATTCTAGGTTTCTTTCCTGCCCAGGTGTATTTTTTCAAACTAACTGTTAGTTGCGAGAAGAATTTCTGAGGGATAGGAATGGGTAATGTTCTGTAGTAGTATAGCAGTTTAGGCAGCGCTTGCATTTGGTATGCAGCTATTCTCCCTGTCCATGTTAGGTGTAATTTACTGATCTGGTTTAACTCCTATTCTACTTTAGCTAGTAATGGAGGATAGTTGCATGGATATATTTTGGAGGAGGAGGAGGTTAGCTGTACACCAAGGTATGTAATTGAGGGAGAGTCCCAATTACAGGGGAATATTTTTTTGATCCTGGAGTTTTCCTCCCTAGGTACATTAAGTGTCAAGGCAAAACATTTATTTCTGTCGACTTTGTAAAAGGAGACTTGCCCAAATTTGTTTAATAAGGATTTTACTTCTGGTATAGAAGATTCTGGTTTGGATATAGTTAGTATAATATCATCAGCGAAGAGTCCTATGTTATGGCTTTCGGAGCCTATATTGATACCTTGTATTACTTTGTTAGATCTGATGTATTCTGCTAGTGGTTCAATGACAAGTGAAAATATAATTGGGAGAGAGGGGGCATCCTTGACGAGTTACATTAAACAATGTAAAAGGGTCAGATAGTAAGCTAGGACTGTAGACTCGGGCTGTAGGATTTGAGTATAGTGACATGATTGCTGAGTGGATTAGGCCAGATATTTCAAATTTGTACAGGGTCTTAGACAGGTATCCCCAATGGACCCTATCAGAGGCCTTTTCTGCATCTAGGGCCAGGAATATGCTAGATTCTTGGGCGACCTCTGCGAATCGCAGAAAGTTCAACATTCTTCTGGTCCTGTCTGGTACCTGCCTGCCCTTTACAAAGCCTACTTGATCAAGGCCTATAAGGGATGGAGTAATTTCCATTAATCTATTGGCTCAATTTTTGGCGTAGATCTTTAGATCTGAATTTAGTAGGGAAATGGGTCTAAAGTTTTTGGGGAGTGTTGGGTCTTTATCTGGCTTTGGTAGTGTAACTATCACAGCTTGGAGCATTTCACTTGGGAAGAAACCTGTAGAGGTTGCAGTATTGAAAATTTCTATTAGTTTTGGAGTGAGGTGAATGCCTTATAAAATTCAGCGAAAAATCTGTCCGCTCTGTGTGATTTGTGCATGGGAAGGGATTTTATGACGGTCTCGACCTCTTTATTGGTGATGGGAGTATTCAGTTTTTGAAGTGTGGTTACATCTACTGTGGACAGATGAATTCCTTGAAGAAAATCATTGATTTTCTCAATCTGTAGGTTGGTGGGTGAGGGAGTCTTTGGTGAGGTTGTAGAGAGATTCATAATAATCTTTAAATGCGTTGGCTATGTCTTTAGGGTTGTAAAGCATGGTATTAGATTGGTGTTTCATTCTTTTGAAGTATGTGTCATAATCTGCCCTGAGTTCCTGCCATAATTCCTCATGGCAGGAGGTAAGGCGTTTTAATATGTGGGTTAAAGTAGTGTTGGGATTTTTGTGTTGCGCCTCTAATTCTGCAATGGATTTGTGAAGCTGTGATATGCACTGTATTTTTTTTCTCCTTTCTCTAGAGGCGATTTGGATAAGGGTTCCCCTAGCAAATGCCTGATGTGCACACCATGCCATCAATGGAGAACATTCTCCGTTATCATTGAATTGGAAATACTCTCTAAGTTTCTTTTCCACCTCATCTGTTATTTTGGGGTGCGATAGGAGAAAAGTGTTATTGTGCCACAGTGGTTTGTGGAAAGTTTTGCTTGTATCCACAACATCGATAGTCACAGGTGCATGGTCCGACCATGTGATGTTGTGGATATCATCATTACATACATTCTGCAAAGTATACATATCAGTAAGAAAAAAATCTATTCTAGAATAGCTATTGTGCACCATAGAGCAGTACAAGTAGTCCCTTTCGGTGGCTCTAAGGCAGCGCCATGGATCAAAGAGTCTCTCTTCATGGCACAATGATGCTAAAGATGGCCTCCACCTGAGGGCCACTGATGAGGAGTCAAGCTCTTCATTGAAAATCACATTGAAATCCCTACACAGTATCAAATTGCCCTTTTGCATTGTTTTAGCAAGGTTAATGACCTTACGGATAAATTTCTTCGATTTAACATTAGGTACATATAAGTTCACCTGTGTGTAGATGACACGATCCATTTCTGTGACCAAAATGATGAAACGTCCTTGGGGGTCAATATGGTCCTGCAATAAACAAAAGGTTATAGTGTCCCTGATAGCAATCAATACACCATTTTTCTTGGAAGTTTCATTGGCTGTAAATACGTGTGGAAATTTACTGTGTGAGTATTTCGGGGGTTTGATGCTAGAGAAATGCGTCTCTTGTGTACACAGAATATCGCATTTTAAGTCCATGGCTGTTTTCCATAGTGCTCTGCATTTGTAGGGACTGTTCAAGCCTCTCACATTGTATGACATCAGCTTAAGGTTCATTTAAATACTTCCGGACCGCCGCACGCGGATGTACGTCCTCACGTTGAGGAACGGATCTCGTTGTTATGGCAGCAGCTAGCTGCCATAACCCCGGTATCGCCATGTTCGGCCGGAGGTCCGGTACAAGATAAAAGTAGTCTCTGCGGTGGATTCGCCACCATATCACTTTTATCAGTGGCGGGAGAGGGCCCCCCCATCCCACCACGATCCGGTGCCCTATGCCACTTACCGGAGCCGTTGGCAGCGGCGGAGGCAATCCAATTCTTCCCGTGGCTGTGCATGGAGATGAGTGAGGGGAAGATGGCCCCCATCCGTTTCTACTCTATGACACTGCAGGACAGAAGCGACATCAAAACGTCACTTCCGCCCATAGCTTTTAAAGGTCCATTTTTTTTTTCATTTTTTTAAGTGACGTTTTTTTTTATTGCATTTTAGTGTAAATATGAGATCTGAGGTCTTTTTGAACCCAGATATCATATTTAAAAGGTCCTGCCATACTTTTTTTCTATTACAAGGGATGGCTGCGCACGCTGGCTGGGGATGAGGAAGAACGGCTCCCGGCGCAAGCCCCTTCTTGGATCTCTCGGCCCGCCACGGGGGGAAGAAATCAGTCAATTTCCTCGGGCCCTCTCTGTCCTTCCTCTTGTTCATGGTGGTCGGTGTGTGCCCCTCGGTGTGCCCCTCGGTCTCCCCTTGCTGTGCATGCTATTTTTGCCTGTGTTAGTGAGCTGTGAGCCCTGATATGTCACCTGTTGTGGCAGAGCTCCTCTCTCACACCAACATCTGCTCTGGCCGCTGGCTCCGCCCACAAAATCTTTGTACTTTGAACTGTCATGCATGAGTTTCATTCATGACAGCTGTGATTACTACTGATCTGTGATTGGCTAAAGCTAATCACATGGCACAGGGTGCTGTGATAGGCCCAGGTAACATGTGATAGCTTTGGGCCAATCACAACTGACTAGTATAGGAAGCAAAACTGTTATAAATGAGATTCATTCATAACAGCTTTGCAGATGTTGTAATCATGTTATCATATAGCAATCCCATAAGCTCAGGGTCACCCAAAGCGGAACGGTACCATCTGTCACAATCCGCTGTGTCCGGTGGACACAGTAGTTGTGAGGGGCATGCTGCGCAACTTAAATTTCATAGTAGACAGCAAGGAACAAAAGGCTAATATGAACCAGGCAACACATTTTAAGGTTCAACAACTCTCACCACCCCACCCATTCCCATCGATTTGTTAGGTGCAAGACTCTCAGAAACAAAATGAGGGATCAAAAAAAAAAAAAAAAACCAACAAACTGCAGAATTGTAAGCAGGAAGCTGCATTTCTGTCTACATGATTAACCACTTACCACTTAAATCCCGTTCCTAACCACACCAATTTTCAGCTTTCGGTGCTCTCATATTTTGAAGGACAATTACTTAATCATGCAACACTGTACCTATATGAAAATGTTGTCCTTTTTTCACACAAATAGAGCTTTCTTTTGGTGATATTTAATCACCTCTGGGTTTTTTATTTTTTGCACTATAAAAGAAAAAAGACTGAAAAATTCTGTAAAAAAATTAATTTTTCTTCATTTCTGTTATAAAATTTTGCAAATTTGTAATTTTTCTTCATAAATATTTTAAAGGACAATTACTTAATCATGCAACACTGTACCTATATGAAATTGTTGTCCTTTTTTCACACAAATAGAGCTTTCTTTTGGTGATATTTAATCACCTCTGGGTTTTTTATTTTTTGCACTATAAAAGAAAAAAGACTGAAAAATTCTGTAAAAAAAATAATTTTTCTTCATTTCTGTTATAAAATTTTGCAAATTTGTAATTTTTCTTCATAAATTTTGCCCAAAATTTATACTGCTACATTTCTTTGGTAATAATAACCAAAATTTGTGTAAATTATTTGGTCTTTGTGAAAGTTATAGAGTCCACAAGGTATGGTGCCAATCTCTGAAAATTGATTTTGCCTGATATACTGATGGCCTATCTCATTTCTTGAGACCTTAACAAGCTAGGAAAGATCAAATACCCCACAAATGACCCCTTTTTGGAAAGCAGCCATTCCAAGGTATTTAGTAAGGGGCATGATGAGTTTTTTGACGTTGTAACTTTTTTCCCACAATTCTTTTCAAAATCAAGATTTTTTTAATTTTTTTTCCACAAAATTGTTATATTAGCAGGTTATTTCTCACACACAGCATAGCATAGCACAAATTACACCCCAAAACACATTCTACTACTCCTCCTGAGTATGGGGATACCACATGTGTGAGACTACACATATAATCTCTTGACCTTTTACCTCTTATGCCCCGTACACACAGTCGGATTTTCCGACGGAAAATGTGTGATAGGACCTTGTTGTCGGAAATTCCGACCGTGTGTAGGCTCCATCACACATTTTCTGATACACAAAGTTTGAGAGCAGGCTATAAAATTTTCCGACAACAAAATCCGTTGTCGGAATTTCCGACGCACAAAGTGCCACGCATGCTCAGAATAAATAAAGAGATGAAAGCTATTGGCTACTGCCCCGTTTATAGTCCAGACCTACGTGTTTTACGTCACCGTGTTCAGAATGATCGGATTTTCTGGCAACTTTGTGTGACCGTGTGTATGCAAGACAAGTTTGAGCCAACATCCGTTGGAAAAAATCCTAGGATTTTGTTGTCGGAATGTCCAATCAATGTCCGACCGTGTGTACGGGGCATTACACTTTTGAAGGCCCTGGAGCACCAGGACAATGGAAACACCCCAAAAATGACCCCATTTTGGAAAGAAAACAACCCAACGTATAATCTATGAGTCATGATAAATCTTTTGAACATGTTATTTTTTTTCTACAAGTTTTTGGAAAATGTGTAAAGAAAATGAAAACGTATTTTTTTTTACACAAAGTTGTCCATCTATACAACATTTCTAACACATAGTATGTACATACCAAAAATTACACCCCAAAATAGATTCTCCTACTCCTCCTGAGTACAGCAATGCCACATGTGGGGGACTTTTACACAGCCTGTCCACATAGAGAGGCCCAACATACAGGGAGCACCATCAGGTGTTCTAGGGACATACGTTTCAAACCTAATTTGAATACCTATTACACTTTTGTGAGGCATTGTAGTGGCATGGATGTGGCATGGATGAGAACTGATGTGGCGTGGATGAGCATGAATGGGGATGTATGAGCCATGGATGGGGATGGCTGAATATGAATGGGATGACTGTGCATTAATGAATATGGCTGAGTACGGCCGGGTACGACTGAGTATGACTGGGTACTGCTGGGTGCGGCTGTGAATGGATGGGATGGCTGGGTATGGCTGAGTATGGCTGAGTATGGCTGGGTATTGCTGGGTATGACTGGGTATGGCTGAGTATGGCTGAGTATGGCTGGGTATGGCTGGGTATTTCTGAGTACGGATGGGTATGGCTGAGTATGGCTGAGTATTGCTGGGTATGACTGGGTATGGCTGAGTATGGCTGAGTATGGCTGGGTACTGCTGGGTACGGCTGAGTACGGCTGGGTACGGCTGAGTACGGCTGAGTACGGCTGAGTATGGCTGGGTATGGCTGGGTGTGGCTGCCTGGGTATGGCTGAGTATGGCTGAGTATGGCTGAATATGGATGGGATGGCTGGGTACAGCTGAGTATGGCTGAGTATGGCTGGGTATTGTTGGGTATGGCTGGGTATTTGCTGAGTATGGATGGGTATGGCTGGGTATTGCTGAGTATGGATGGGGGTGGATGGGATGGCTGAGCATGGATGGATGAATGAGTATTGCTGAGTATGAATGGATGAGCATGGATGAGTATTGCTGATTAGGGATGGCTGGCTGAGTATGGATGGCTGAGCATGGATGGCTGGGCATGGATGGCTGGAGTGCAGGAATGGGCACAAATCAATGCTGTGGGCACTAGACATCTAGCCCACAGCACTGCAGCACTCGATTTCTCCCCTCTCTCCTCGTGATGCCGGTTTGTTTACAATTGATCGCTCCGTCATTTGACGGAGTGATTACGTGGTAAATGCCCGATGTCAGCGGCCATTTACCGTGATCCTGTGGACCCGGCGGCAGGGCTGGACTGGGCATAAAAACCAGCCCTGGAAATAATTTCATAGCAGCCCCAGTGGCGTAGCGTTGGTTGTCCGCACCCAAGGCAAGTAATTTGCGCCACTAACCCGCGGACATTTAGCACTCCGAGTCCCTTCCACTCATACAGTATATTTAGCATTAGGTACCCTTATGGTACCTCTTAGGATGTACCACTCTTTCTATTTGTTCTCCTTTTCTTCCCTATATATCGCTCTCTATCCATCTGTCATGTTCTTTCTCACCCACTTTCTTTGTTCCTCCCCCTCTTGTACGTATTTACACCTATATGTATATTGCACCGAATAAATAATTGTCTTTTGGGGGAGGGTGGATTCCAATGTGAAATGTACCTTGCGCCCACCATAAAGCATTCTCCCTCTGTACTGGTCCAGGACTGGGGGCTGTAATATAATTCTGCTGTGGCAGGTGGGAAAGTGTATACAGTGTGTGTGTGTATCATGTGTGTGTCCTCTCCTGCAGGGATTGCAGACACATTACAGGAGATGATCAGAGACTGCAGACATAGTACAGGAGATGGTCAGAGACTGCAGATATTGTACAGGAGATGGTCAGAGACTGCAGAAATTGTACCGGAGATGGTCAGAGACTGCAGATATTGTACAGGAGATGGTCAGAGACTGAAGATATTGTACAGGAGATGGTCAGAGAATGCAGATATTGTACAGAAGATGGTCAGAGACTGCAGACATAGTACAGGAGATGGTCAGAGACTGCAGATATTGTACAGGAGATGATCAGAGACTGCAGACATTGTACAGGAGATGGTCAGAGACTGCAAATATAGTACAGGAGATGGTCAGAGACTGCAGACATACTACAGGAGATGGTCAGAGACTGCAGATATTGTACAGGAGATGGTCAGAGACTGCAGACATGGTACAGGAGATGGTCAGAGACTGCAGACATAGTACAGGAGATGGTCAGAGACTGCAGATATTGTAAAGGAGATGGTCAAAGACTGCATATATTGTAAAGGAGATGGTCAGAGACTGCAGATATTGTAAAGGAGATGGTCAGAGACTGCAGATATTGTACAGGAGATGGTCAGAGACTGCAGATATAGTACAGGAGATGGTCAGAGACTACAAATATAGTACAGGAGATGGTCAGAGACTGCAAATATAGTACATGAGATGGTCAGAGACTGCAGACATATTGCAGGAGATGGTCACAGACTACAGATATAGTACAGGAGATGGTCGGAGACTGCAGACATATTACAGGAGATGGTCAGAGACTGCAGACATAGTACAGGAGATGGTCAGAGACTGCAGACATAGTACAGGAGATGGTCAGAGACTGCAGACATAGTACAGGAGATGGTCAGAGACTGCAGACATAGTACAGGAGATGATCAGAGACTGCAGACATAGTACAGGAGATGATCAGAGACTGCAGACATAGTACAGGAGATGGTCAGAGACTGCAGACATAGTACAGGAGATGGTCAGAGACTGCAGACATAGAACGGGAGATGATCAGAGACTGCAGACATAGTACAGGAGATGATCAGAGACTGCAGACATAGTACAGGAGATGGTCAGAGACTGCAGACATGGTACAGGAGATGGTCAGAGACTGCAGACATAGTACAAGAGATGATCAGAGACTGCAGACATAGTACAGGAGGTGGTCAGAGACTGCAGACATAGTACAGGAGAAGGTTAGGGACTGCAGACATGATTGATTCAGGAGATGGTCAGAGACTGCATTTAAAGCTGAATTCAGTGTACAGGTATATAGTATTGCAGGGTTGCTCCACTCTATTTAAACCATCTCTGCAAGATCAAGTCAGTCATTTTCCTTTGAAAGCACAAGCAAGTGACAGAAGAAAACATCACATCCAGTTTCCAAAATACAAATTTTCTTGCAAACACTGAACTGCTCAAGATTAGATGAGGACAGTAACCATTTAACAGGTCTGTGAAGCTTTTAGCCTGATCCAGCAGTAAATCCTCAAAAAAAAAAAAAATAAATAAAAAAAACCCTATCAAACAATCTGTGCAGCACTTACAGAGCTCTGGCTAAATAGCTGATTATAAGCTGAAATGGTTAACAGCCATGTGTCCCTGGTCTCAAAGTAAGCTGCTGCAGTCTTCCAGAGATCTTATCAGTGTGATCAGACAATGTGCAGGTCAGGTTAGGCAGATAAAAAAAAGTAACCAGGGAGACAAGAATGAGGGAAGACTGATCCGTAACCTGCACACTGCCTGATCACATAGATATCTGGAATACACTGCAGCTGGTGTTACTGTGCTCCAGACGATCCTGTTTTTTCCTTTTAGCCAGAGTTGTGTGTCCTGGAGAACTTGCATTATTGTAGTCATACCTCCTTGTATCTCCCTCCTGGCATCCCCATTCAGTCTCACTCCAGCACTTACAGTCAGTGTGAGCGGGGGAGGACTACACTGCCTGCTGATTGGCTGTGGATGGACGGGAGGAGAAGCAAGTCCTCCCTTGTACTCCCCTAAGCAGCGCTATTGGCTGTGCGTTCCCTACTACGAGAAATGATCAGTTCACTGCTCAGAGAACACACAGTGTCTATGCTCCCTCCCACCTGAATTATCCTCCTGCACACCACAGACCTGCCTGCCGCACGATAGCCACGTGCTCCTCTGTCCCTCCGCTGCTAGAATCCATTTCCTCAGCCAGCCCCACCTCCTCTTCACAGCTCCTAGCTGACAGCGGCCACAAGGCAACCAGCCTACCGGGAGATCTCCCGCTATCCCGGTAGGCCAGTCCGGCCCTGCCCGGCGGGCACGGTTATTCCTGGGTGCAAGATTTTGGAAGGATGTCAATGTACACCCTCCCAGAGTTATCGAGACGCGCTGTAGCCATCATTCGGCTAAGGCGCGGTCATTAAGTGGTTAAGCAAGGTTAGGAGTTAAAAGAGTAGAACAATTGACATTTGTTAGTAGCAAATAAGGATGAGCCGAACACCCCCCCCGGTTCGGTTCGCACCAGAATATCTGAACAGGCAAAAAATTCGGAAGAACACACGAACACCGTTAAATCTATGGGACACGAACATGAAAAATCAAAAGTGCTCACTTTAAAGGCTTATATGCAATTTATTGTCATAAAAAGTGTTTGGGAAACCGGGTCCTGCCCCAGGGGACATGTAGCAATACAAAAAAAAGTTTTAAAAACATCCATTTTTTTTCAGTGATTTTAATAATGCTTAAAGTGAAACAATAAAAATGAAATATTCCTTTAAATATTGTGCCTGCGGGGTGTCTATAGTATGCCTGTAAAGTGGCGCAGTTTTCCCATGTTTAGAACAGTACCACAGCAAAATGACATTTCTAAAGGAAAAAAAGTCATTTAAAACTGATCGCGGCTGTAATGAATTGTTGGGTCTCGGCAATATAGATAAAACTCATTAAAAAAACGGCATGGGTTCCCCCCAGTCCATTACCAGGCCCTTTGGGTCTGGTAAAAATATTAAGGGGAACCCCGAACCAAAAAATGTAAAAAAAAGTTGCGTGGGGGTCACCCCAAAATCCATACCAGGCCCTTCAGGTCTTTTCTAAAAATGGCGTAGGGGTCCCCCCCAAAATCCAATGGGCAGCGTTGATGCGTTTCATGCACGTCCGTGCACTTCATCAGTGCGTCTTCCTTCTGACAACGTGCACGAACGTGCATGAAATGCGTCAACGCTGCCCATTCAGGGTACAGAACCAGACTCTAGTATGTCCCCCTATCCAGGAATGTAAGGGTTCCCCTTGTGATCATTAACATCAAGGAGCTACACTTGAATTAGTCTACCTTTTCTACTTCCGCAATCATCCACAGAATGTTGCGTTCCAGACGTTAGCCCGGACATCTGACTTGTCACATGACTGAACACTACCAGGAAACATCTCCCGGAATATACATCAGAGATCCGAAAAGCCGGTGGCATTCAAAAACAGCACACAGCTTAGTGCCGCCATGGAGCAGTTTCACGGCCACCATGTGAATGGACTGTAGAGACGACAGCAACTGAACTAACCTTCGGCTAATGACTATAACGGTGAGAGCCCTGTTGGGTAGTTATTTGTTCTTCACCGCAAGTATTTCTGCTGGTCTCTGGGTGGATTCTGAGATTTTTTACCCCCCTTCTTGGATTGTGAGCACGCCTACACACGCCCAATAAAGGGCATGCCCGCCAGTGTCTTAATTTGTCCATTCATTATGCCTAAAGTATCTGCACCTGATTGCAGGCACAAAATCTCTCTCCAACTGTGTTAGCCCTTGGCTATGTGCATCAATTCACACACTGCAGGCCAAAGATCAAATAGCATGCACAGAAAGAAAGCAACAGTTATATAAGCATAAGTGAGTGAAATGTCCATGTCTCTGGGCAACAAAGAAAACCCAACTGAGTGAAACTAGTGACTCATCCCTGCTGTCAGGACTCAGCAGTGATTCCCCAATGGCAGCATAATAGAAACAACATATCCAAAATGTCACAATAGAGCATGGGCCCTTCAGTTTGTCATGAATTTGAGGGGGAACCTGATGTCCAAAAAAAAAATATGGCCTCCCCTGAAATCACTAACACACCCTTACAGGCCAGGAAAGGGATGGAAGAGCAAGCACAATACCCCCCCCCCCACACACACACACACACACACACACACAAACACACACGTTTTATTTGTAATGTCAGCTCTCTTGTTTCCATTATGTGGAACACTTCTAAAATGTACCAGGTTGCAAAAAACACATATAAAACCATTAATTATTATTCGTTCTGGTACTTAGATAGCAATGTCAATTTACATATATTGTATATTCACATCAGGTCCTGCCTTCAAGGCGCTTACAATCTTAAGTCCATAACTCACATTCATACACATACTTGTACTAGGGACAATTTAGACAGGGGCCAAATAAACTACCAGCATGTCTTTGGAATGTGGGAGAAAATCCATGCAGGCACAGGGGAGAACATTCAAACTTCAAGCAGGTAGTACCATGGTTGGCATTCAAACCAACAACCAGTGGCGTGGGAAGGGGTGTATGTGTCAGGGGGTCAGTGTATGTCAGGGGCGTCAGTGTATGTGTCAAGGGGGTCAGTGTATGTGTCAGGGGGGTCAGTGTATGTGTCAGGGAGTCAGAGTATGTGTCGGGGGGTCAGAGTAGGTGTCGGAGGGGTCAGTGTAGGTGTCGGGGAGTTAGTGTATATATCTGGGGAGTCAGTGTATGTGTCAGGGGGGTCAGTGTATGTGTCAGGGGGTCAATATATGTGTTGCGGGGGTCAGTGTATGTGTCAGGGGGGTCAGTGTAGGTGTCGGTGAGTTAGTGTATGTATCTGGGGAGTCAATGTATGTGTCAGGGGGGTAGTGTATGTGTCAGGGGGGTCAATATATGTGTCAGGGGTCAGTGTATGTGTCAGGGGGGTCAGTGTAGGTGTCAGGGGGTCTGGTAGGTCAGTGTAATAGTCAGGTAGGTCAGATTAGTGGTCAGCATGCATGGGCACTGGTGAGCCAGGCAGCAACCAGCAAATGAGCCTAACCCCCCCAAGCAGTCAATACCCCCCGGCGCCGCCACCGGGCTTAAACCTCGGGATGAAGCCCCTGGTCTTTTTCCCACCTAGCAACGCCCCTGCCAACAACCCTAATGCTGCTAGGGGGAAGTGCTAACCACTAGAATGCATCTCTGTGGTGAAGCAGCCCTAAGTTTGGAGGGTGACACAACTATTTCAAAGTGACACGAGAAAAGAAAAAAGCATAAAGCAGGGATTCAATGTTTTCACTTCTGCTCCACCATGTACATCAGGCCATGTGATTTATCCTTGTACGTGTGTGAGTAGATGCACAATATTTATTACACAAAATCTGCAGGTTGCACTTTGGAATGTATGGAATGCTTGCTTATCCCTTACATGCCTTAATGTATATGGTGGAGTGGAAAAGCGAACAGTGAATCCCTGCTGATGGACCCTGGAGTTCCTGAGTGCCATTTAACAACCTGTTTCTGTGATATGCCATATGGATAGATGATTACTGACAGCATACTGCTATAAGATCACCTATATTTTGGGTCTTAGTGCTAGGTAAGAGGCTGCAGTTGATGTGGAATTCACAAAGTTGCTTATTGTCATTAATGAGTGAAAGCATATGGCAAGATTTGCAACGATGATGGAACCCTCCTACGCATAACTACTTATTTTATGTGGACATTTACATATAGGTAGTGTACTTACATCATAATGTATGTTTATTGAATTATAAATTGATATTGTTTCTTTATTTATGTATATTTATAATGTTGGGATACATATCACATTTGTTGGAATAATATTATGATCCTTCATATTGGAATGCATATAACCAACAGACATCAAATTTAGTAACACAGCGCAACCCTTACATTTCTTTTAATTTTGCTTCAGCACTGGTATTATGTGCAGTTCGTGAAGACAGCTATGGGAGTTTTGATTTTGATTTTTGTTAGATGCTGAGCACCAAGTGCAGTTTTTCTACAATTTAGGTAAGATATCTCAAAGGTCTAATGCCCCGTACACACGGTCGGATTTTCCGATGGAAAATGTGTGATAGGACCTTGTTGTTGGAAATTCCGACTGTGTGTAGGCTCCATCACACATTTTCCATTGGATTTTCCGACACACAAAGTCTGAGAGCAGGCTATAAAATTTTAAGACAACAAAATCCGTTGTCGGAATTTCCGATCGTGTGTACACAAATCCGACGCACAAAGTGCCACGTATGCTCAGAATAAATAAAGAGATGAAAGCTATTGGCTACTGCCCTGTTTATAGTCCAGACGTACGTGTTTTACGTCACCGTGTTCAGAATGACCGGATTTTCTGACAACTTTCTGTGACCCTGTGTATGCAAGACAAGTTTGAGCCAACATCCGTCGGAAAAAATCCTAAGATTTTGTTGTCGGAATGTCCGATCAATGTCCGACCGTGTGTGTGGGGCATAAAAGTCAAAAGGCATGCTCAATGTACATGGCAATACATACATAAGTATATGCACTGCAGAAAATGTAGGCTCCAAAAAATAAATATTAAAACACAGTACTGGCATTATTTAAATATTGAAAAAAGATAAATATTGTATAAGAAGCAAAAAAAAAAAACACAGCTAAATACAATTACAAAAGAAATGTAAAAAAATCTTAAAATATCTATGTTGGTGTTTCTGTGCATAGTAAAAGTTCTATAGTTACAAGTATTGATGTATACTGTTAAATATATATAAATGTTAGCCTGTTTATTAATTGGGCTTTAGCAAAAACAGGTTCCTGCATTTCGAACAACATTTCCAGACTTGCAAACACTGGTATTTACTATAGTGCTGTTTGGATTTTTTAAACATATCACTTTATACATTCTAAAGTCTTTTAAAGCAGTTATTCTTTAAAATGTTCAACAAATCTATAGGAAGTATAAATTGCTTGGGATCATGTTTTAAACAAGATTTTTCTCTGCTGTGTACCTGGTTCAAGGAGGGGAACTCACTTAGACAATCGCTACATTTTGTCACCATTAGTAAGTTTGGAATTGTGACTGTTCACTGAGTGTTTTAGTAAATCCTTTCTCCAACTAAAAGTAGACTTAATCCATGGAAGTGAGCCCATTTGCCGACTAGGTACTACACACAATAAATCAACCCCATACTGTTACCAGTCAGTGTCCTTGACCACTGCCACACCATTTATATGATGTCACTGTATGCACTGGTGACAGTAAGTACAAATACATTGTAAAGAAATTTCCTAATTTTCCCAAAAATTTTCCCAAAAATTGAGACAAAAAATTACAACTTCAAAAAACTTGCAATGCCTTTTTCTAAATACCTCAGACTGCCTACTTTCCAAAAAGGGGTCATTTGGGGATATTTATACTGTCCTGGCATTTTCAGGTCTCAAGAAATAAAAGTACATCAGAACATCAGGATTGGTCAGTTTTCAGATATTTATACCATAGTCTATAACTTTCCTACAGACTAAATAATATACACTGATTTGGGTTGTTTTCAACAAAGAAATGTAGCAGAATACAGTTTGGCCTACATTTATTAAGAAAGATTGTTTATTTGCAAAATTCAGCTCCCCTTCTGGATTCTGTTTGTAAACAAACCAGTTAGGGTCGGTTCACACTGGGGCGACTTGGGATCCGACTTGTACGCCCTCAAGTCGCCCCAAGTCGCCCCAAGTCGCTTTGCATTTAGGTTAACATGGTAGGTAATGGGAGCGTCTTAATTGACACTACTGAAGTCGCTCCGACTTCAGAAAAGACTCCTGTACTACTTCTATCCGACTTGTAGGCGACTTGTACCCATTCAACTCAATGTAAGTCGCCTGCAAGTCGGATCTCTCTGTAAAGTCGAGCGACTTTGCAGAGAAAACCCCTCCCTCCCCCCCTCCCTCCCAGAGAGGTGGTTGGCCACAGGCGAAGTCGCCTGTCATGGAGGCGACTTCAAGTCGCCTCGTAATTTGCCGAAGTCGCGCTGAAGTCGCGCTAAAGTCGCGCTGAAGCCGCGTTGAAGTCGCGGTACAAAGTCGCGCTAAAGTCGTGTTGCCCATGTGTGAACCGACCCTTAGGGATGCTGGATGATATCACTTGGTCATCCACAACCCCACCTGGTTTGTTTACAAACAGATTTGGGCCAGGGTGGAGCTACTGCTGCTAAATAATGATACCCTGGTATTTTGTTTGGTTTGATATTCATCCAGGAGAACTCACCAAATATGGACAGCTTGTTTGGCAGCTCATTCCTAACTGTCATATAAAATATTTTTGCAGGACAATATATCCACAAGAAAGCCTTGTTTGTTATGAAAAAAAAATACAGCACTTCAATATATTACTGTTAAGTCAGCAGATGAAATGGACAAATTGCTCTGTTCCAAAGGGAGTATAGCTAGGTGGCCTCTTGGCACCATAAGGCCCAGTTCACTATGCTATAATGATTATTATTTGCATAAAAACTGTTATTGTTATTGTTAGCAATGACAGCCAATATGATTTCCATCAAATAATGTGCTTTACTGCTTTGTGAATTGAGCCTGCATGAAAATATAAAATATGTCCTTTAGAGAGGAAAACAAGGATCTAGTGGCAACCAAGCTTTAACCTTTGTATGAGGGATGGGAGCATTGGAGATCTTTCTGCTAAAATCACTAACAGTAATACAAATCTGCAGGTTTAAATCCTTCTATACACTGTGCATAGCTAAAAAAAAAATAGTGGATTGCTAACTTAAAGCTGCTATTACACTAAATCTACTTATGCATAGAAAGATTATGGCTACATTTTATACAGTAAATTTTGAAGCTGTTAATATTTGCTGCACGTTCCATTTTTTAAAATGTTTTCAAAGTGTGTTCCTTCTTATGCACATAACCAGGCATGCACTGGCCATCGGGACTATCGGGAGTTTCCTGGTGGACCAATGGCTCAGTGGGCTGGTTTGAGTGACAGTCTGTGAATGTAATGGCAGCCATTAATTTGAACATAGCTGTACTACAGCAAGGGGCCCTGTTAGAGGATCCTGGCAGAGAAAAGACTAGGGTGATCACAAGGATGGTGATGCTCTCAGGGAACTGCAGAAAGCGCTGAACAAAACTGGAGAAGTCCCAGAAGTGAGAAGTTTTCTCCACTCAGCGAAGCCTACCTACAGTACGCCCAAGCGGTCATTCGGTGCACTGCGCCTCGCTAGCCTCTCCCTTCTGTGGGCTCAGCGCAGCATGCTGTGCCCTATGTTTGTCCACTCAATGCGATGAGAAGTAGCAGTGGGAGTGGAGCGGGTTGTGGCAAGGCCCGGGTCTGTAGAGGCAGCTGAGGGCGGTACCAGGAGAACTAAACCACTGGTGTCCACCTGTGTCATCCTGAGCGAGATGTGTTACATTCTGCGCCTGCGCCATGCGGGCTGGGTGACCAATTACATGACCGGCCTTTATGTGGCCCCCCTGACAGGACCAAACTAGAGCCCAAGGACAAAGGGGATATCCTGAGGATTATCAAGAGGGTGGATCACCTGGAGAGTGTCATGAAGCAAAACATACAAGGTACAACACCAAACTCCACTCCACACCAAGAGTACATGTTGGAGGGACATGGTGGTGGCCTGTAATGTAGTGGTCTGTTGGGTGGATGGCAAGGGTACGCCAAGTGATGAACGTGGAGATGATTTGTTCTCATGGACATTCATAACACTGTTGAAGTCCCCACCCAGTAAGTGGAGTGTTTCTGAGGAGCAGAGTACCCAAGAGGAAAGGTCTTGAAAGAACACAGTGCCTGGGGAGTTGACCATGTAGATATTGGAGATGGCTAGTTCCTTTGATGCGATTGTCAAATGGATCGTTAGTTTGTGACCTTCTTGGTCTTTGTCAACCGAGCGAACAGTGTATGGCATTTTTTTATGTAGGAGGATGATCATCCCTGCTTTACGCCCTAATGCTGGGGAACCAAGGACTTCACCCACCCATAGTTTAAGGCGTTGAAAATCTTGCTCAGCTAAATGGGTCTCCTGAAGGAGAGCCACATCCGCTCACATGCGTTTTAAGTGACGGAGAATTTTCATCCACTTGTTCGGTGACCGAAGCCACTTGACATTCCATGATACAATCCTCATGGTGGAAATTGGGTTAGTAAAAACTCTTCAGAGGGTACCGCCACCGCACAAGTGGGAGGAGAAGATGGAGCATGTGAACCTACCCTCAGGTTGCATTTGCTCCTTGTCTAGTAGGAATAGACGAGAAATAGGATGTGGGTGGGTCACCCTAACTCCACAAGTTTGGGGACGCCTGAAACTGGAGATTATACTGTGTTAAAGAAAAGAAAGGAAATGGCGCATATGCGGAAGCATCCAAGATGGCCATATAGACCTGGAGCTCCGCACCACGACGGCTCGGGATAAGTACGCATGGACCTTTTGAGCCAACTGAACTCGGCTCTCCCACAGCCCAGCCGAATCAAGATGGTGGCCACATCTACACGAGGCCTGGACCAGGAGGCAGAGGAATCCATTGCTGATCAGGACGCAGCACAGTACTTGAGAATCCTCACACCGCTCCCAGGAGCACAACGCAGTGAGTACCTGGCAGCACCTCACTCACTCCCCAGCATCCACTGATTCCCAGATTGGGAAAATGATGGGAGGCCTCAATCTATCACCACTGAGCTATTTTTTTTCTACCCCAGGCACTCTAGGCATAGGGGAACCCAGCTATCCCCTCACCCCCTCTGACTTCCCCTCCATGATAGAAGCCTTTGCCAGCATACATCGAAAAGGCCTGGCCCAAACAGCAGCGCAGATCACTAACTCCATACATGCTAAGCTCCAACAAATTGGAGCAAGGATAGACACAATGGAAAAGAAAACAGACCAATCAGTTGCTAAGATTAATCTAAATTCTGCTAGAATCCAGGATCTCCAGGATCACTCACAGACGGCAATGTCCAAAACCGACAAACTGGAAAACAGGGCGAGATGCTATAATTTTAAAATCTGGGGCCTACCTGAGTCAGTCAAGGAGGTACATGTGGCAGTCTGTACACTGATAAAAGATGTAATCCCCGCCATATCAGATCACCTGGAGCTTCACAGAGCCCACAGAGCCCTGCAACCACTACGCATGGATGGCCTACCACAGGATATTATTGTCAAACCCCATTTTTACGTGGTAAAAGAAGAAGTAATGAAAAGGTCCCGCAACGCTGACAAGCTTACTATCCAAGGTCATCAAATCCAGATTTTTGCGGGATCTGTCTCCCTGTGCAGTCCAAAAAAGGCGCTCCTTGAAACCGCTTCTTCAAGTGCTGACGCAAAAAGAAATCACTTACGGCTGGTCCTTCCCCTTCAGGCTGAATTTCTCTCATCGGAACAAGCCCTTTGGTTTCTCATCATTCACAGAGGGGGAACATTTACTTTTACACCTGGGGTTGATCACAAACGAAAACCCGATCTCGTCTACCTTCTGCGAAAAGGCCTTCTCCACCGAGTCCTCTCACCCCAATCTGGCAGCAACAGCAGTCAAAGAAATCGAGGGAAGCTCATCCTACCTGAGGAAGAGCACCAGGATGTGGACAAAGATGTCCGGCTTTACACCTTCAGGAACTGAACTTTAGAGAGTAACTTTTACTTTACACTTTATTAGTATGGCGCTCAACGGTTTAGGCACAGGCAGCGCACTAGGATTCCGGAGTAGTCTCCCAGGAGAGTAAGTTAGGCTTGAATTCATGTTTATGCCCAGATCTGAGATCTACCTATGAACTTCCAATTATCATAACAAACCGAGCTAGGTCGCCTGCTCTCTACAATCTTACTTAGGTTTACTTGCAGTGTTAGCACATACAGGGCCCTAAGCTATGTATAAACCGTAACTCTTGCCCTTAGGACAGGAGGCCTAAGTTTAGCGACCACAGTTGATAGCTCTAATTTAGGTTTCCTGGGTGGTAAGTGTGGTTATCCCCTGTCTCCCCAGCCTATGAGAACCTATCCCTACCTTGAGAGGCAGGGCACAAGGTTTGTGTAGTTGAGGGGATTTACTACGTACCCCTTCATAAAATATCCCATAAACCACATGGAACTCCTTGAACAACCCTTCTTGTCGGAGGAAGTCCTGGAGGTCATAAAATCACTCAAAATGGGTTTTCCCCAGGCCCAGATGGTGTATCAGTATGCTGTTACAAGAAATTTGGACATGCCTTCATGACTCGGTTTTTTAATTCTCTCCAGGATGGAGCCCCCATAAATAAAGATCTAAATCCTGCAGTCTTTCCCAAACCAGGGAAAAGGGCGAGTGACGTTAACAACTATCGCCTGATATCGCCCATTAATAACGACTTAAAAATAATAACCAAAATCCTGGCAATTAAACTTTCAAGCTTTATCACAAAATATAAACATAAGGACCAGGTGGGCTTCATCCCAGGGAGACAGGGGCCAGACCAGATTAGGAGGGCTATAAATATAATATCTATCCTCAACTCCAGGTGGGATGGGGAGGGCCAGCAAGAAGGTTTTCTGTTATCTATTGACCTCCAGAACACCTTTGACTCCATCTCCTGGCATTTTCTTTTTGAAATACTAGAGAGGTGGGGCTTTGGTCCTAAATTACTGGGTACAGTCCATTCACTTTATTCCAAACCTACCGCGCAAATCTGCCTGATGGGTCACTATTCGGATACAGTCAATATACAAAAAGGAACCAGACAGGGATGCCCTCTTTCCCCGATAATATTTGCGATAATGATCAAGACCTTAGCAATAGCTATTAGGTCCAAACCTGACATTAAGGGGTTTCCTGCGATATGCAAGAGCATAAATGTGTGCTGTTTGCAGATGATTTATTGCTTTTTCTCACCTCCCCACTGATCTCCACACCCAATCTGCTTTAACTGCTGAAAGACTTTGGCAAGTTATCAGGCCTTGAAGTAAACTTTGCTAAATCGGCGGCATTAAATATATCAGTCCCTACTGAATTAATAGATCAGCTAAAGGTTCACTTTCCGTTTACCTGGGCTCAAACACTATCCCATATTTGGGAATCAAACTGCTGGCTAAAATAAAACGTGTTCTCAGCTAAATATCCCCCAATGTTCCGAAAAGTAGAAGAATTAAAAGCGTGGTCGAAGTGTGGTCTAGCCTGGCTAGGGAGGATTAACGCGGTCAAGATGACGCTACTACCACACTTGTTATACCTTTTTTGCACACCCCCCCCCCCCCATTTCTCTGCAGAAAAAGACACTCTGGAAAGTCCAATCCAAAATAATAAAATTTATTTGGGGAAAAAAAGGCCATCAATGTAATAAAGAAACTCTTTTTGATCTTAAAACACAGGGGGGAGAGGGACTACCCAATTTGTGGTGATACTACAAGGCCGCACAATTGACCCAAATATCCATAGCATATTCTAAAGGTCCGAAGCTGGATTGGGTCACTATGGAATCACAGTCCATACCTTCCCACACAATAGATTATCTCCTCTGGTGTCATCCCAAATTAAGACCCACAGTGTTAGCCCCCAGTGTTATCTCATTCACTAGCCCTTTTTGACTCCCTCCATAAACAGAAGACGCTAATATCTGACATGGAAGCTCTTGCACATCTATTCCATAATCCAGCATTTCCTCCAGGCATGAATATGGTGGCTAAATAAAGGATTATTTAGAATTGGTAATTTCCTCACCTTGCTGGGCCCCTTAACATTGGGGTATTGTACAAGCAAACTCTAAATGCCAAACTTGGAGAGGTTCAGACTCTCTCAGTTGAATCATTTCCTGCACTCAATCTGGTCAAACAAGCCTAACCCCCCCCAAACCTACTAACTATGAATTATGGTGTGCCAACATTATGGATCAGAGAGGCGGTATCTCCATAATTTACACCTCCTTGGCAGACAATACCTCCAAGCCCTCCCACACCCAATTCTGGGAATCAGACCTGGAAATCCACATATGTCCCAAAAAATGGTTCCATGCATTCCAAAGGTCCTACAAGGGCACTATGAATATCTTCTTAATCAAAGCTAGTATCAAAATCCTCACAAGGTGGTACTATGTCCCAGCTAGATTGGCTAGTTTTTACTCAGCCGCTTCCCCCCTGTGCTTCAGAGGGTGCAACCTTATCGGCTCCATTTACCATATCCGGTGGACATGTCTTCTAAAATTACCATTGCAGGTATCTGGAAGAAATCTTCAGTGTCACTTCTGGCAGCAAAAAATAAAATTTCCTGGATTATGTCTCAGGAACAAATAGTGGCCAAACTTCAAGATAAAGTCAAACTCTTTGAATCAACCTGGGAACCCTGGGCAAAATACATCAAAGTGCCGCTTTATCCTAGACACAATCCCCTCTAAAGGAAACTCCCCAATACTCCTACTCTCTTCTACTTTCTCTTCTCTGGAAATCCTTCCCGACTATCCTTGACTCTAACTCCCCCTTTCACCTGTCTTCTATAATCACCATTAAAAGGAAGGAAAAGAGTCAAACTTCAAAGTCTTCCACTGGGTAACTCTTTCCTGGCAAGATGATTGATGGGTAGCATTTAAATTCAGATTTTAAGTTCTTTGGATTACCTAATTGAAAAATGAGATTTAACCGGGTTGCGGAATTGTGACTTACATGATCCTCCTAAGACCCAGTGTGAACGAGGTCCAGCATTTGGATAATGAGGTTGTTGTCTGACTGGCTTGGCCAGACTCCCTCAGTTAACAGCGTGAACTCAATGGGGTGGCGGTGGGCTCGGTCGGAGCGGGATGGGCACCGACCTCCAGCATGCTGGAATACTCTTTATATATAAGGGAGATAGTATATAATTCTCAAGGAGACTATAAGTATTTACTTGCCTCTACTCCTCTTACATATATTTCTGATTGTTATTGTTAGCTATTCAAAATGTTTGACAATGGTAAGCTAAAACGAATACCATACCACACTCATGTATTGTCTTTGTTCTACGCGAGGCCTTGCAGGCCATTAACATACATTCTAATGTTACTTTGTTTTTCGCTGATGGAAATTATTAAAAATATTGAAACAGAAAAAAAGAAAGGAAGGGTCAACTTAGACTTAACCAGGGGGAAAACAGTAAAACAACAACCGTATGTAACTATTGACTTTACTTTTTTCCGTGTGAGAGAAAGAAATCTGAAATCATACACAGGAGAGCCTAGCTTCCATGCCCCCGTCAGATGGGTTTTGGTGGCACACCAATATAGGCCTTGTTCTTGGGTGGGAGAAGAAAAAATAAAGGGATAACAATATAAGATGACAATTTTAACCCTCACACCGAAGATCTCTCCGCATCTGTATCTTTGCAGGGAAGCTGACGATTCTTGGCTATAAAAAGCAAACATGGTACAGAATTTTAAACACAACTCTCTGGCTCGTAGGCCTATGGAGAGGAGACAATATCAACTAAGCAGTTAAACTACTACCATGTAAGTAACAGGCACGTCCCATTAGACACAAAATGAGGAAGTTCAGTGGTCAGCGTATGCCTGACCGTTGAGGAAGAGAGGCATAGCAGCCACGTTTGGATGGGTATTTCAAAGGGCTGCTTTGGTGCTTTGACGAGTTTGGAGCTGGAGAGGAAGGAACAGAGGGAGTGTCATCCATTATACTAGTGGAGGCCATGTCCCCCACCAGCAGGAATTCAACATATTGCTGGGCATCTGCAGAGGACGTGAAGGATAGTTTGTCGCCTTGAGGAGACTGCAGGTGCAGAACAGCAGGGTATGCCAAGGAGAATTTTAGATTGTGCTGGTGCAGTTTGAGCTGATGGGAGCAAAAGATTTCCGCTGCTTGGAGACCTCCACTGAATAATCAGTGAAGAGTAATAGCTTGTGGCCGTCCACAGAAAGGCCCCCTTCCTTGCGGTAATGCTATAATATGATCTGCTTTTCTGCATAATTTAAGTAGCGTACAATTACCGGCCGGGGATTGGGTTGCTGATCTTGTGGAGGGCCTATGCGGTGTGCTCGTTCCACTACGCAGGGGTAGTGGAGACCCAGAGCCTCAGGTATGTGGTGGCTGCAAAGCTCCATTAGACAGGTCATCTTGTAAGACTCAGGAAGACCTATTATTCCTGAGTCTTAGAAGGTTATTCCTACGGGACCAATTTTTGAGGTCCTCGAGCTTGTTCACCAGGAACTGGGGTACTCCTGCATGTGTAGACATAGAGGTTGTTACCTGGTGCAGTCTTTCCTCCACTGAGGCTATCCTTTGCTCTGCCTCTTGCAGCCTATGGGTCTGTCTGTGTAGATCCTGCCGTAACTGCTCCATGCCATGCTGGACAGCCTTATCCACTGCCTCTGTAATCATGGGGGTGAGGAGTTGAGCCACCGCCAGAGCTATTGTGCTGCCTCTGTGTCCTCTGGGGAATGCAGTGCCTGAGAGGAGAGAGGCAGAGAAAGCATGTCCTCAGCCGGGAGAGCGGCCGCCATCTTAGCAGCCATGCCCGCCTCTGAGTCGGTGCCTGTGTGGGGCGAGGAGCAGCGCGCTCCACAAAACAGTCCATCTGACCCTCCGAATCGTGCCATTATCAACCGCCTGTAGGAGCTGGTGCTGTGGTGCAGGATATAGACGCAGTTGAGCCGAGGGGAGCGGGAGCCTTGACTAATCACTCCATCCTCGCTCGGAGCCAAAACTGAAGGCTACATTATATAACCAAGCCCCTCACTCGCCAGCACACTTGACTAGCTACACAGGTCTAAAACAATTTGCATTAGCAATACAATAAACGTTAACACATACACATATACCAGCCAAAAATCTCACCAGGTTTTGCACGTCCTCTCACTGATGAAATATTTCATAGAACTTTCAGGACCACTCACGCAGGGCTTCAGAATTCACGAACCAGCCCGGATCTTGTCCACACTAGAGAAGGCTTTCAGTTCTGGGTGTAGTTGAGGACTCATTAGCTTATAGGGACTCAAGACAAAAATACATTAGGGTTTGGATTCTGTGCAGAAATAAATTGCACATGCCTACTGGGATGCCAATTGAAATAACTTCTAAAAGAAATATTATTATCCGAAGGTCATTACGGATTCCCTCTATTTATTCCATATTTGTATTAATTTGTCTATTCCTATAGTTAGCTAGTCTATTAAAACGCTGATAATGTTACTGTTGATAATCATAATGATGTAAGGTTAGCTATGAAAACAAACACACTGCTTAGTAAAACAATGTCTTATTTATTTCCCAAGAAAATAGGAAAATGTTAACATGAAAACAGTAAAGGAAAATATTATAGAGCATATAGCAAAAGAACATCAAATATACTTATCATAAGGCTGTCCTCTAGATATTGTCTCGTCAGCTAGGCTCAAGATGATGGTAACAGAGAGAACCATGAGGCTCAGAGAGCCATCAGGCACGAGCCAAGAGCGGAAAAGGGACGACTTCCCTTCTGTGTGCACTTTTTACACATTTATTCAGACCCACTCGTAACCACACCCCACTACCCTCCTGTTCAATGAGATATTGCCAAGAGGTAGTCCTTTTAATATATTATATTTCTGTCCACCATGCTGTATTGGCCTCTAGGGGCAGCACTGTCCATGTATCATGTCTATGTGCCCTGAGTCCTGTTGGTCCTTTGATCTTTGTAACCCATCTTCATCAATCATTCTGGCAGCCATGTCCCTCTTTGAAGAATGTTATCACACCAGTCAATCAGGAGCCAAGCTTTTGTTTTACAAAGCTTTGATGTGCAACTTGTAACATTCCAAAGGCTACCTGTCTGCATCAACCAGGAAGTGAAACTCCAGAAATATGATATTAAACCATGTTGCCTTCCAACACACCGGGTGATAATCTTTTGCGCAATTTCCCAATGGTTGACACATCGGGAGATGACATATGAATAACAAAGAGCAGAAAGCTAATGGAAGTCTGTATATGTAGCTTTGATGTATTTCTCCCAGGCATGGTTTTAGTAAACGTCAATTTATTATAAAAATGTAAAATGCCTTTTATTGTGTGGGGGATTTATTCTTCAAATTGCCAAATTTTAGGGTGAAGTTGAATTTGGGGAGGAGAGGAGATGATATACTATACTGAACATCTTAATGTGATTGTAAAGGAATTTACCTGCTCTGCACAATAGAATTGGACAGAATGGCCCCGATCCTCCACTTCTCGGGTCCCCCACCAGCACTCCTGGCTCCTCTTCACCTGCTGGTGCCTCCAATAAGAAACTGATTCCCATGGGGCACTCGTGCCTGCTCGCTCCTGACTAGGGATGAGCTTCGAGTTCGAGTCGAACTCATGTTCGACTCGAACATTGGCTGTTCGCAAGTTCGCCGAACACCGAACAATTTGGGGTGTTCGCGGCAAATTTGAATGCCGCGGAACACCCTTTAAAAGTCTATGGGAGAAATCAAAAGTGCTAATTTTAAAGGCTTATATGCAAGTTATTGTCATAAAAAGTGTTTGGGGACCCGGGTCCTGCCCCAGGGGACATGTATCAATGCAAAAAAAAGTTTTAAAAACTGACGTTTTTTCAGGAGCAGTAATTTTAATAATGCTTAAAGTCAAACAATAAAAGTGTAATATCCCTTTAAATTTCGTACCTGGGGGGTGTCTATAGTATGCCTGTAAAGGGGCGCATGTTTCCCGTGTTTAGAAAGCAAAATGACATTTCGAAGGAAAAAAAGCCATTTAAAACTACCCGCGGCTATTGCATTGCCGACAATACACATAGAAGTTCATTGATAAAAACGGCATGGGAATTCCCCACAGGGAAACCCCGAACCAAAATTAAAAAAAAAAAAAAATGACGTGGGGGGGTCCCCCTAAACTCCATACCAGGCCCTTCAGGTCTGGTATGGATATTAAGTATTAAGGGGAACCCCGGCCAAAATAAAAAAAAAATGACGTGGGGTTCCCCCTAAATTCCATACCAGACCCTTCAGGTCTGGTATGGATTTTAAGGGGAACCCCGCGCCAAAAAAAAAAAAAAACCGGCGTGGGGTTCCCCCAAAAATCCATACCAGACCCTTATCCGAGCACGCAACCTGGCAGGCCGCAGGAAAAGAGGGGGGATGAGAGTGCGGCCCTCCCCCCTCCTGAACCGTACCAGGCCACATGCCCTCAACATTGGGAGGGTGCTTTGGGGTAGCCCCCCAAAACACCTTGTCCCCATGTTGATGAGGACAAGGGCCTCATCCCCACAACCGTGGCCGGTGGTTGTGGGGGTCTGCGGGCGGGGGGCTTATCGGAATCTGGAAGCCCCCTTTAACAAGGGGACCCCCAGATCCCGCCCCCCCCCCTGTGTGAAATGGTAAGGGGGTACTTACCCCTACCATTTCACTAAAAAAGTGTCAAAATAGTTAAAAATTACAAGAGACAGTTTTTGAAAATTCCTTTATTTAAATGCTTCTTCTATCTTCCTTCATCTTCTTCTTCTTCTGGTTCTTCTGGCTCTTCTGGTTCTTCCTCCGGCGTTCTCGTCCAGCATCTCCTCCGCGGCGTCTTCTATCTTCTTCTCCTCGGGCCGCTCCGCACCCATGGCATGAGGGGAGGCTCCCGCTCTTCTCTTCATCTTCTTCTTCATCCTCTTCTCTTCTTCATCTTCTTCATCTTCTTCATCTTCTCTTCTTAATTTTCTTCTGCGGGCCGCTCCGCATCCATGCATGGAGGGAGGCTCCCGCTGTGTGATGGCGTCTCCTCGTCTGACGGTTCTTAAATAACGGGGGGGTGGGCCACCCGGTGACCCCGCCCCCCTCTGACGCACGGGACATGACGGGACTTCCCTGTGGCATTCCCCGTGACGTCACAGGGAAGTCCCGTCAAGTCACCGTGCGTAAGAAGAGAAGATGAAGATGAAGAAGATGAAGAAGATGAAGAAGAGAAGAGGATGAAGAAGAAGATGAAGAGAAGAGCGGGAGCCTCCCCTCATGCCATGGGTGCGGAGCGGCCCGAGGAGAAGAAGATAGAAGACGCCGCGGAGGAGATGCTGGACGAGAACGCCGGAGGAAGAACCAGAAGAGCCAGAAGAACCAGAAGAAGAAGAAGATGAAGGAAGATAGAAGAAGCATTTAAATAAAGGAATTGTCAAAAACTGTCTCTTGTCATTTTTAACTATTTTGACACTTTTTTAGTGAAATGGTAGGGGTAAGTACCCCCTTACCATTTCACACAGGGGGGGGCTGGGATCTGGGGGTCCCCTTGTTAAAGGGGGCTTCCAGATTCCGATAAGCCCCCCGCCCGCAGACCCCCACAACCACCAGCCACGGTTGTGGGGATGAGGCCCTTGTCCTCATCAACATGGGGACAAGGTGTTTTGGGGGGCTACCCCAAAGCACCCTCCCAATGTTGAGGGCATGTAGCCTGGTGCGGTTCAGGAGGGGGGGGCCGCACTCTCATCCCCCCTCTTTTTCTGCGGCCTGCTAGGTTGCATGCTCGGATAAGGGTCTGGTATGGATTTTTGGGGGAACCCTACGCCGTTTTTTTTTTTTTTTTTTTTTTGGCGCGGGGTTCCCCTTAAAATCCATACCAGACCTGAAGGGTCTGGTATGAAATTTAGGGGGAACCCCACGTCATTTTTTTTTTTTTTTTGGCCGGGGTTCCCCTTAATATCCATACCAGACCTGAAGGGCCTGGTATGGAGTTTAGGGGGACCCCCCACGTCATTTTTTTTTTTTTAATTTTGGTTCGGGGTTTCCCTGTGGGGAATTCCCATGCCGTTTTTATCAATGAACTTCTATGTGTATTGTCGGCAATGCAATAGCCGCGGGTAGTTTTAAATGGCTTTTTTTCCTTCGAAATGTCATTTTGCTGTCAGGCTGTTCTAAACACGGGAAACATGCGCCCCTTTACAGGCATACTATAGACACCCCCCAGGTACGAAATTTAAAGGGATATTACACTTTTATTGTTTGACTTTAAGCATTATTAAAATCACTGCTCCTGAAAAAACGGCCGTTTTTAAAACTTTTTTTTGCATTGATCCATGTCCCCTGGGGCGGGACCCAGGTCCCCAAACACTTTTTATGACAATAACTTGCATATAAGCCTTTAAAATTAGCACTTTTGATTATTCATGTTCGTGTCCCATAGACTTTAACGGTGTTCGCGTGTTCGAGCGAACTTTTTTCCTGTTCGCATGTTCTGGTGCGAACCGAACAGGGGGGTGTTCGGCTCATCCCTACTCCTGACCCCCGCTGCTGCCTCCGTTGACACAAACAGCGGGACTCTGACCCCTCTACTTCCTCATCACTGGAGTTGATTGACAGAAGCGGGAGCCAATGTCTCTTGCTGCTATCAATCTGTCCAGGGAGGAGGGACAAAGCCAGGAGAGCCGCAGCTCTCATTCACAGCGCTGGATCAGGATGGGATTCAGGTAAGTATAAGGGGGGTGAGGGGGCGAGTTTGTAAAACAGAAGGTTTTTAATCTTAATGCATAGAATGTATTAAAGTAAAAAAACCTTGAGGCTTTAGAACCACGTTTAACAGACCCGCTGTAGATAGCCCATAGTCCCTCAGCAAGTCTTCTATGTTTTTAAGTTTTTCCCCTATGCAAAGTTGTTCTACCCACCATAAGTTGTAACAGTTCCAAGTTGTTGGATTTAAGTGGGGCAACAATATATCAAATACCTCTATGGGAAGCTTATTATGCTAGCTTCCTTTCAAAGATGAGGTAGAAGTAATTAATGCTCTCTAAGCCAAAAGCGAAGCTTTATTTGTCATAAGAAGGGGCTCTAATGGGAGGGGTTTCCACATATCAGCCAGTAGTGAAAGGTTTAGGTTACATGTATGAGCCATTGCGTATGTGCAATATGTTTTAATTGGTCAAGCAGCATGGCTATGTAGTAAGCTTTAATATCAACTAAGCCAATATCTCCCATGTTTTTATGCTTAAAGTGACATTAAAGGTTCATTAAAAAAAAAAAAATAACAATCATGTCATACTCACCTGCTCTGTGAAATGGTGGACCATTGCACACAAAGTTTTTTTACCTTCATGCATTGGTAAAAAACCTTGAGCCTTTAAAACCACTTTATAAAGCTGCAAATAGGAACATCTCACTCTTTTATGTTGCCATATAAGTTTTTTAAGGAGGGAGGAGAGGGATGATAAAAAGGTAGCATTGAGTGGGGTGGGTAGGGTATGAAAAAAATATAGAATGGAAGGAAGGATGAACATTTTACATTTTAAATGCTGCTAAGTGTCCCGACCAGGATAACTCAAATTGGGAAAGATGCTGGAGTGCAGCTTCTAGTTTGGATATAAGGGGCCAGGGCAGAGGTAGTGGGGGTAGAGCAATGCCAAGGTAGGAAAAACCAATGGTGGACCATTAGTAGGGAAGTTCCTGCGATAATAGTTGTTGCTCTCTAAGTTGAACTCCTAAATTGAGAATGCACAATTTGGTAGTTTAGCCTATAATATGAAATAGAGCTGAAACATTGAAGGATCTGGTGAACACAACATAAAGATTTAGATGTGTTTGTCAATAAGAGTATAACGTCATCTGTAAACAGATTTATGACATGGGGCTTAGTGTGAAATTTAAAGCCTGTGATCATGGTATGGAGCAGACGGATTCTACTAATGGTTCAATCATCAGGTTAAAAAATTAGCGGTGAGAGTGGACAACCCTGACCAGTTCCATTTGAAATGAGAAACGTTTTGGACAATAAGCCTGATTAGTATACCTGTGCTGAAGGACAGGAGTATAGTGCTAGTATAGAGGATAGTATCGGATCATAAAATCCAAACTTTTTAAGGGTATGGACCATATAACCCCAATGCACTCTATCAAATGCCTTTTCTGCATCTATAGAGAGCAGCAGAGAAGGCATTTGTGTGCGCTTGGCATAAATTATAATGTTTAGAATATGCCTGGTCACGTTGGAGGCCTGTCTTCCCTTAGTAAACCCAATCTGATCAAGTCTAATTAGAGATGCCATACTATAATAGTCATAAGAGTGCAAACAGTGCCACAAATCATGAACATCTTTATTGTGGAAAAATGTCTGCAGCATGGGCGTTCGGCCTTTAGGTGCAGAGGACATGTTGAGATGGGGATTAGATGTTAAAGTCACCACATATGATGAGATTGCCATACTTGATCGCAGTTATTTCTTGAACACCTTGCGAAAAAAGTGCAGTTGTCAAGAGTTGGGAGCTTAAATGTTTACCAGAATGTAAGGCTTGTTATTTATGTTACACTGTAAAATGCTATCTGATTCTATGATTAAGGAATGAAGCCTGAAGAACACAGTGTTCCTAATTGCTAGCAGTACCTCACGTTTCTTTGATGGAAAGGTAGACAGGTATATATGCTGAAAGTCTTTATGTTTGTAATTAGGAGTAGCATCAGATTGAAAATGTATCATATCATATCAAGGATATCAGCCTGAAGAGACATTGTTTCACACCAAAGAGAGAATCTTTTAGCTTGGTGGTTGAGCATTAATTGACATCAGCTTAAGTGTCATGGTGGTATAAGGATGAGTAAGACAAGGAAACCTGAATGTGATCTGAATGTTAAGCATCTGTGGTACACAGTGGTGTTTCATCATGGTGGAACCATGGTGGAGTCCTGGACAGTATGGCATAAATCTCAGAGAACAGGTACCCAGGAAACAAGGCTGTAACTGGAGAAAGTGAAACCGTCAAACTGGGTGAAACAAAGAGAACATACCAAAGCCAGACCTTTAGGTCCATTGGTGGAATCTTGCAGAAAAAAAAGCATTCTATAAGAAACAATAGCAGAAACACTGCAACACTATTTGGAGGTAAAAAAAAAGAAGACAACTAGATTGACTGTTCTCCAGGAGCCAAGAGAACTAAATGTAGTAGTAAGTATCAGCAAGTTAGAGGAGTTTGATCTAGAGCCCTCAGCATGATGCTGTTTGTGGGAACGCTTGTGAGAGACCACCTGCCAGTCTTTTGAGACTGAGAAATCTGGGTGGATGCAGGAGACGGGTGTCTGGCAATATGATCCAGGAGCAGAGTAGCTGCAGGCAGTGTTCCACGTTTGTAATGGAGGAGGTGCTGCCATTGTGCGTAATGAGCAATGTGGCAGGGCATTTCCATTGATAGGTAATTAAGTGGTTCTTCAAGGCTTTAAGGAAATGTGTTGAGATTCTTGCGTCTTCTCAAAGTATAAGCAGAGAGCTCAGGGAGCACTTGGAGGTTCACAGCCTGCTCAGGAAGCTGATATTTTTTGTGGAATGCCACCAGTAGTTTTTCTTTTACTTGGAAAAAGTGCACCTGCAAGACGACCTCTCGCAGCACATTAGAGGGGAGAAATGATGGTTTAGGTACCCTGTGGACTCTATTGATCATGAGGTCAACAGATCTGAGTGATGGTAGCACATTTTGGAACAGCTTACAGCAAATTGAGGCAGTTGAGAGGAGAGAACCATCTCCAGTATGCCGCAGATCTTCAAGTTATTACGTCTAGATCTATATTCTAAGTCTGAACTTTTGACTTTAATCCAGAATAAGTATTCTATCTGGGCTTCATGTGCATCCACCAGGGTATTAAAGGATTGGGAAAATTCCCCATTTTTTTTCCACATATAATCCCACTTATTCCCCAAAGATCCTGAACCTCCACTGATACTTTATGTACACAAGAAAAGAGGTCTGCTTGCAGGGAAGCTCTCAGGTATAACAAGTTGTATCAGAGACTGGTTGGCCCTGGGTGGGGAATTTGGCTATAGGGTCGTCTGGATTCAGTGAAGCAGGCAGAGTGGTATAGAAAGTCATTATCTCCATCGATAGGGTAGCACCTTTTGCAGCGCTGGAGTCCCTGTGTGGCTGAGATTTAGCAGGGCTCCTAGTAGAAGGTGTGCAGGTGCCTAAGTCGTCTTGGTCTCCTGAGCAGAGAGGGAGAGCATTAGAAGGCGCTGGTGTGATTGGCAGTCTCCCGCCACCACTTTGGAGAGGTCCTTTTCGGACCAGCGGGAAGAAACCAGAATATTTCTGGGGCAGCTGGGTTTCTCTCTGATGTCAAGGCATGGCGCACAGTGCAGGGAAGCGAGAGGCACTGGCAGGGATCTTTAGTCAAGCTGTAGAGGCTCTAGAAGTAGGCTAAGTCTCTGTGGATGGAGGAGTAGATCAACTATGCAGTCAACTAGTTTGGCAGTCGCCACTCCTCGCGTTTTTCTTTCTTTTTTTAACGTTTTTGTGTGTATGTAATTTGATATAATCCAGAGAGTACAGGGAGAAACAACTTGACTATCCCCTTTACTCTATGTGACAAATGCATGTGACTGCTGTGCCTAATTTTGCTACTGATATTGAATCTCCACATGATATTCAAACATGTGTGGGCAAAACTGTAGTTGGGCAGGAGCAAAAGTCAATGTCACTATGAATTGCTTTTTTAATTTCCTGGTTTACAATAAACTAAATTATGTTTTGTTAAGGTATTTGGATTTTTTGTCACTATAGTTATCTTTACACATCTTTTTCTTTATGCATTCCCTGTCTTTTTTGCCTGCTGTGCATTTTCCACCCTTTCTATTTTAATTAAATTGTGTCACCTGAATAAGTAAATCAGGGGAAATCTCCCTAATGGAGTCCTGGAACACATTTAAAAAGAAAGGGCAAAAATTGTGTCACCGAAGAAAGAGAAAACTTACAAAAATACTTTCCGCTATGTTCTGTGTTGTCATTTGAGAGTTTTCTTCACTATTTGTCTGATGAAAAGTGTTTTACCAGAACAGGAATTAAGAGGAAATCTTACTAATGGAGACCTATACAGCTAAACAATTAAAGGGGCTATATGCCTAAGCTACTACACCGACTAAAATAGATTTAGAGGTACACTTTAAACAAAAAAAACGTTCAGCAAGGAGTGGGCTTTTTCAAACATTTTGAAAGTGTATATTTGTAAGCACATATCCTTCTAATAACATGAAGTTGAAAGCAAAGCTGTTGCATGATGAATAGATCACAAATGTCCATGTTTATTATATAAACCATCCACAAACAAGGCAGTGACAGTCCCACCCTTAGAGGGCATGGCTGAAGCAGCACTGGTTAAGGCCATACTCATTCACATGTTCATGCAGTGGGTCAGTGAGCAGTATTCCACCTTCCTCTGTTGACACCCTATTCTGTGATGCAGTAAAGCAGTGCTTGATGGGATATGTTGATACAGCAAGTGATGGGCTTAGAAAGCATTTTTTTTTTTACATTTACAGGCAGGGCCGGTGCTACCACTAGGCAAACTAGGCAGCCGCCTAGGGCGCACTGCTGCCTAGGGCGCCAGGCCACTGGTGTTCCTTCCTCTTCTCTCTGCAGCAATCAACTAAGTCTCAGCATCTGCAGGTAGCCGCCGCTCTGTTCGCACGCAGTGTTAGAGGCGCAGCGGCGTCGGAGGACTGTGTCCCGACTCCTGAATGAATGGAAGCAAGCAAACATTCATTGATGGGCGCTGGTGAGGCTGCATTTGATGGGCACTGGTGAGGCTGCATTTGTTGGGCGCTGGTGAGGCTGCATTTGTTGGGCGCTGGTGAGGCTGCATTTGTTGGGCGCTGGTGAGGCTGCATTTGTTGATCGCTGGTGAGGCTGCATTTGATGGGCACTGGTAGGCTGCATTTGATGGGCGCTGGTGAGGCTGCATTTGTTGGGCTCTGGTGAGGCTACATTTGTTGGGCACTGGTGAGGCTGCATTTGATGGGCACTGGTAGGCTGCATTTGATGCGCGCTGGTGAGGCTGCATGTGATGGGCACTGGTAGGCTGCATTTGATGGGTGCTGGTGAGGCTGAATTTGATGGGCGCTGGTTAGGCTGCATTTGATGGGAGCTGGTGAGGCTGCATTTGTTGGGCTCTGGTAGGCTGCTGCATTTGATGGGTGCTTCATTAAAAAGGTGGGGCATACATGGGCAAGGCAAAGGGGGTGGAGTCAGGGGTTGGAGCCGTGGGGGGGGCGGCAAAATGAGGTTTTCGCCTAGGGTGTCTAAAATCACCACGAGGAAATATGTCCATTCTGTCACTTTAATTAGTTGAATAACCCCCCATCTGGGGGATAAATGGATAAGGGGTGATAAGATGACACCCAATGGAAGTCCCACAAGATGGTATATTAATCTGGGATGAATGGACTAGATTACAAGCTGGTATTTGATCAGATGTATAGAGGTGGCATATAACTACAATGAGTTATCAGTCCAGAGCCCAGATAAACAGATACCCAAGTATTGCTTAGTAAGTTCATTCACAGGGGATTCCGCTGTTGAGTAGCAGTAAATGAATAATCACTGCAATGCAAGGCAGGCTATCGCAGGCTGAGGAAAGGAAATCAGAGTCAAGGAAAATAATCAAGGACCAATGGTCCGCTCACCTGACCATATTGAAGCATGGAATCAAACTTCGGGCATATGCACCATCAATTCCAAAGAGTTTGCTTTAAGTAGCAGGAAGCTGTATGGTATCATCTGGTATATTCCGTTGCTATACGGGGTCCCATGAACTCCACTAAGTGGCCGCTGTCAAGGCTATCATGCTACATGATCTTCCAGGCCACCATCCAATTGCCTCAGCCAAGCTGGTTACTGCTAACATCTACTTGTCAATTGCGCATGCGCGGGTGTGGCATATTATGTCATCCGTGACGCATGGAGTGTTTCTGTTGAGATGTTAACTCCGACATGTTTCACCAGATTGCCCTGTTTTTTCAAGGATAGGTGGGGCATAGAGTGTGGACCTTTTTATACTATATTAGGACATCCCATAGTAATCTGGAAGTTGCCATAAGCAGATCCGCCACAAGATGTCAACCTCCCATGCTAAACATCACATTTATTTATCTCTGCTGCTAGTCAGAGGCACTCAAATAGGCACATAGTGGCTGACACATAGTTATTTACAATCACAACAATAACGGCATGAAAATCAAGGACAAAGAGAAAGTTGAAAAAGGTTGAGTCAAATTATCAGACTCACTTAAAGAGTATACCGATCAATGAGAGTCAGCCAAATGAGAAAAAAAAAAAAAAAACAAGTAAAAAACACACAAATAGAGAACACAGCAAACAAATTCAGCAGAATGAGGTGTATGTGATTATTAGTGATCATGCGACAATCAAAGAGTCGCATATAAAAGGTTGCATATAAAATATTTCTATAGGCATTATTTGGAAATGAAGGTTACATAAGTATATTTAGACAGTGATATATTTGATAGTATATAGAGAGATTACCTAAACAGAGTTTATACCCATGCTTTTCGATTTTATTGACTCCTATTGTTATTCAAGAAAGGGCTGAAAGCTGCATTCTGTGTTCAAGCCTTGAGGCACAAGTGTTTTTAGTCTAAAAATCCACATCTTTTCTTTCTGAAGTGATATGTCAATGTTTCCTCTGCGTGAAGGCAAATTAAGGGTATAGATCTTGTAAGGAAACCATTAGAAATCGCCTGGCGTGTGCTGGCGTCCATGCGTGCGCTCACCGGCGACTACAGATGCCCGTGCGTGCTTATGCACATGCGCAGCACCCAGCGTGCAGGTGCAGGGGCGTGCCCCCAGTGCCAATTGGCACCAGACGGCCTACTTAAAGGGGTCCCAACCACTGATCTGTGCTGACTGGTCTTCAGCTGTGCTCCTGTTACCCTGAAACCTGTGTTTGTTACGTCTGATTCCCGTTGCTGACCTTGGCTCCTGTTGACCCTGCTCTTGGACTCTGCTATATCTGATCTCTAGTTCCTGATTCCAGCTTCCCATCTGACTCATCTCTGCCTGATGTTCTGGTATCCTGCTGCCCGCCTGTTAAAGATCCTGGCTTTCCCTCTAACTTGCCTCTGCCTGATGTTCCGGTTGTCAGAAACCATAAACCAGACCGAGACAGAAGTACAGTAAAATCACACTTGTTTATTAATGAAAATAAAAAGGTAAATAGAGTAAGCATAGTCAAAGCATAGCCAGAGTTCAGTAACCAGATCGGGTAGTCATCCAAGTCAGAGTTCAGTAACCAGATTGGGTAATCAGCCAAGCCAGAGTCCAGTAACCAGATTGGGTAATTAGCCAGGCCAGAAGTCAGGGATCCAAGTAGAGGAAGAGCAAGCAGGATAAGGAGCCAGAAGAGATGTCAGCAAAGCCAGTCTTTAAACAGTAATGCAGGAGATGGTTTCTTGTGATGTGACCAAGGCGAAGGCAGGAATGAAGTGAGCTGGAGATCTTTAAGTAGGCGGGACTGACGAGCAGATCCACAACAGCTGGTTAACTGTGGAGAGAGATGAGAGATGGCAATTATCCGACAGCTGAGCGGCCAGCTCAGAGAAGGAATGGCTGAGCCAGCCCTGACAGTACCCCTCTCCTCAATGACCCCTCCCCCTCAGAGGACCACCGGGCTTGAGGGGAAAACATCTGTGGAAAAGGAGGGCAGGAGCATGTACTTCCGAGGATGAGACCCAGGAGCGTTCCTCCAGACCGTACCCCTTCCAATGCACCAGGTACTGCATGCGCCCACGGAACATATGGGAGTCAACAATGGATTGTACCTCATACTCCTCATGGTTCTCAACCTGTATAGGGTTAGGACGTGGCACCGAGGTAGTAAAGCGGTTGCAGACCAACGGTTTCAATAAGGAGACATGAAACACATTTGAGATGCGCATACTAGGAGGAAGGTCCAACGCGTAAGCCACTGGGTTAATCCTGCGAAGGATACAGAAAGGCCCAATAAACCGAGGTGCGAACTTCAGTGAGGGAACACGAAGTCGGAGGTTGCGAGAGGACAGCCACACCCTGTCCCCAACCTGGTAGGAAGGTGCAGGCAGGTGTCTGCGGTCAGCATGGAGTCTGTACCTATCATTAGCATGACACAAAGCCTCCTGGACTTGTGCCCAAGTGGAACTAGGACCACGGAGATGCTCCCCTAGTGCAGGAATACTCTGCAGAACAAACGAGTCAGGCAACATGGAAGGTTGGAAACCATAATTCGCCATAAATAGAGACAATCGGGAAGCAGAATTCAAGGCACTGGTGTGAGCAAACTCTGCCCATGGTAATAGGTCTGACCATTTTTTGTGATGGCCAGAAATATAGCAATGTAGGAATTGCTCCAAGGACTGATTGGCTTACTCTGCGGCCCCATCAGACTGCAGGTGATATGCAGAGGAGAAAACAAGCTGAATTCTCAGCTGTGCACAAAAGGCTCGCCAGAACCGGGACACAAACTGACTACCACTGTCCGAGACAATCACCTTGGGTGGCCCATGTAAGCGAAAGATCACCTGAGCAAAAATGGAACCCAGTTCCTTAGAAGTGGGCAACTACTTAAGTGGAATGCAATGACACATCTTTGAGAACTAGTCAACCACCATAAGGATAACTGTGTTGCCTTGGGAGTTGGGCAACTCCCCAATGAAATCCATAGACAGGTGGGTCCAGGGCCTCTCTTCATTGGGTATGGGTTGTAGGAGGCCCACTGGAAGGTGTCGTGGAGTCTTACTCTGAGCGCACACAGAACAGGCAGCTACAAAGGCAGTTACATCAGCACCTAGACTAGGTAACCAAAATTGTTGGGAAATGGCCCAAACGAGTTGATTCTTACCAGGGTGGCCAGCTGCTTTGGGAGAATGGTAAGTCTGGAGCACGGCAGTACGGAGACACTCTGGGACAAAGCAGAGGTCACAAGGTTTCTCAGGAGGAGCATCGACCTAAGCAGCAAGAATTTTGTCACCCAAAGAAGAAGTAAGACTGGTGCGAACCGTAGCCAGAATACGATCAGGAGGAATCATAGGAACCGGAACCGACTCCAACTTGGAAGTGGAGGAAAATTGTCGTGACAAGGCATCAGCCCTTACTTTCTTAGTACCGGGTAAGAATGAGACAATGTAATTGAAACTTGACAAGAAAAGAGCCCATCGCGCCCTTCTTAATCCTCACGAGATTGTAAGCCCCTCTCAGATCAAGCTTAGTGAAAACCGTTGCTCCTCCATTAGACGGACAAAGGGTAAACTTGGCCACGAGGGGTTACAAGCACTCCTTAAAAGAAAGTCTTTCTCTGAGTCTGGAGTCAATGAGGATGGCAAACGATATCAAGCTCTCCAGCTCATCGGGTATATCTCGGGCTGCTATCTCATCCTTGATGGAATCTGAGAGACCATGAGAAAAAGCAGCCACGAGGGCCTCATTGTTCCAAGAAACCTCTGCTGCCAGAGTACGGAACTCAATAGCGTAGTCGGCAACAGTTCTCATCCTCTGTTTGATGGACATGAGGCACTTGGCAGCAGAAGCGGAGTGTGTGGGAATGTCAAATACCCTTTTAAAGGAGGCCACAAACTCAGGGTAACTCAAGACAACAGGTTTTTGCATCTCCCATAAAGGGTTAGCCCAGGCCAAGGCTCTTTCTGGAAGCAAAGATATCATGAACCCTACTTTGCTTCTGTCCGTGGGAAATGCCTGGGGCAGCATCTCAAAATATATCTCAACTTGGTTGAGAAACCCTCTGCATTGAACTGGATTGCCCCCAAATTGCTGGGGAAGCGGGGCGGAATCAGACATACCTCTTATAGAGGTAATACTCGGGTGCCTGCACAAAGACTGGCGCAGCAGCAGGGACGGCCTGCAACTCAGGTTGTACCGGAGCAGCCACAGTGGGGGATTCCAGGTGAGCCATGCGACTGAGGAGCATTTGTAACGACATGGCAAACTGATCCATGCAGTGATCTTACTCATCCAATCTGGAAAAAATATTACCAACAAGTGGATTGACTGTATCTTCTGAATTGATGGCCTTCGCCTACTGTCAGAAACCATGAACCAGACCAAGACAGAAGTACAGTAAAATCACACTTGTTTATTAATAAAAATAAAAAGGTAAATAGAGTAAGCATAGTCAAAGCATAGCCAGAGTCCAGTAAACGGATCGGGTAGTCAGCCAATCCAGAGTTCAGTATCCAGATCGGTTAATCAGCCAGGCCAGAAGTCAGGGATCCAAGTAGAGGAACAGCAAGCAGGATAAGGTGCCAGAAGGGATGTCAGCAAAGCCAGGCTTTAAACAGGAACGCAGGAGATGGTTTCTTGTGATGTGACCAAGGCGAAGGCAGGAATGAAGTGAGCTGAAGATCTTTAAGTAGGCGGGACTGATGAGCATATCTACAACAGCTGGTTAACTGTGGAGAGAGATGAGAGCTGGCAATTATCTGACAGCTGAGCAGCCAGCTCAGAGAAGGAAGGGCTGAGCCAGCTCTGACACTGGTACCCTGCTGCACGCCTATTAACGAACCCGGCTATCCCTGTGACCTTGCTCTGGTGCCCTGCTCGGCTCAGCACTACTATCCGAGTGTCTGCCACTACAGTCCTGCGACCAGCTGCAACTTCCTGCTCTGCAACTACAGTCCTGCGATCAACTGCGACTTCCTGCTCAGCAACTAAAGTCCTGTGACCAGCTATGACTTCCTGCTACAGGTTTCCGGGTCTTCATCTGCAGGCACTCATGTGCCTCCTGGCCCTCGGCTCCTTCTCACTCTCAGCGGGACCTGGGTTGGAGATACAAGAGAGGCCGACCTCGTCATTTCAGTCTCCCTTCAGGTACGTGACAGATCCCTTTCATATTAATACCAGCGATGCTACCCTCATGATAGCCTACAAAATGCAACGCAAGTGGAGACATATCTTCTCTTTTTTGCTTGTTATCCTCCTTAGTTGAGTTCTTTATTAGGTATGAGCCGAACACCCTCCTGTTCGGTTCGCACCAGAACTTGCGAACAGGCAAAAAATTTGGCAGAACACGCGAACACCATTAAAGTCTATGGGACACGAACATGAAAAATCAAAAGTGCTCATTTTAAAGGCTTATATGCAAGTTATTGTCATAAAAAGTGTTTGGGGACCTGGGTCCTGCCCCAGGGGACATGTATCAATGCAAATTTTTTTTTAAAATGGACATTTTTTCAGGAGCAGTGATTTTTTTATTGCTTAAAAAGATCACTGCCCCCCAAAGTACCCTCCCCATGTTGAGGGCATGTGGCCTGGTACGGTTCAGGAGGGGGGGCGCTCTCTCGCCCCCCTCTTTTTCTGCAGCCTGCCAGGTTGCGTGCACTGATAAAGGTCTGGTATGGATTTTGGGGGGACCCCATGCCATTTTTTTTTAATTTGGCGCAGGGTTCCCCTTAATTTCCATATCAGACCTGAAGGGCCTGGTATGGATTTTAGGGGGACCCCCACGCAATTTAAAAAAAAAAAATTGGTTCGGGGTTCCCCTTAATATTCATACCAGACCCAAAGGGCCTGGTAATGGACTGGGGGGGAACCCATGCTCTTTTTTTCAATGAGTTTATATATTGCCAAGACCCGACAATTCATTACAGCTGCGATCAGTTTTAAATGACAATTTTTCCTTTAGAAATGCCATTTTGCTGTGGTACTGTTCTAAACACAGGAAAAATGTGCCACTTTGCAGGCATACTATAGACACCCCCCAGGCACGAAATTTAAAGGAATATTTAATTTTTATTGTTTCACTTTAAGCATTAAAAAAAGCACTGCTCCAAATTGTTGTGCGAACCCCCGATGTTCGAGTCGAACATCAGGCTCACCCCTATTCTTTATACTCTCTAGATGTTCCCCGATGCAAACTCGGAGTTGTCTCTTGGTTTTACCAATGTACCGTTTATACTCGAGTATAAGCCGTCACGAATATAAGCCGAGGCACCTAATTTACCATAAAAAACTTGGAAAACTTATTGACTTGAGTATAAACCAAGGAAATGCATCAGCTACTGTAAGTGTAAAAGAGGGTCAACAATGCCCATCTGCAGCCTCCCTGTGTCCATTGCATACCTCACTGTGTCCATTGCAGCCTCCCTGTGCCGATCTGCATATTTTAATTTATGAACTGCCAAAAAAATCTAATAAGTATGGGTTCATTTACAGTATAAACTACAGTTCATTTCACTGTGTGCTGCAATCATTAAATGAAATACAAGATCGCTTCTTGCTGCAGGTTAATCAGTCCAGGAGAAAGATAAATAAGTATTATATGAAAACTGTCAATTTGTACCCAATGATTTCACAAAGGCATTCAATAACTGCTGACTGAAATATCAATAGCAGAGCAAGAATGACTGAGAAGGGATTAAACAAGAAGGCTGGTGATTTAAAAAACATTGCACAAGTGAAAATCTCTGAACAGTAGGTGTCCATCTAGAGATGTGAATGAACTTTTATGCAGAGCTCAAGGACTATTGCATTTTATGGAAAAAGTCTGCAAATAATAACAGGAAAGATGCCGATCTGCATACCTTATTGCATATCTGATCTCTGTGTCATGCAGTCAGACGGCGGCCAATCCATTGTACAAAAGCCGCGCCTCCTCCTCATCCTCGTCTGTGATAGACGGAACACTCAGTTTCCCAGCAGTCAGTGTTCAGGGTTCCGCCTATCACAGACATCCTCTCGTCCTCGTCCGTGGGATAAGGACGAGAGGACATCCGTGATAAGCAGAACACTGAACACTGACTCACTGCTGGGAAACTGAGTGTTCCGCCTATCACAGACGAGGATGAGGAGGAGGCGTGAAAGAAGGGTAGAGAAGGAAGCGCCACCTGAGTGTAGTATTAACAAATGATGTTTAATGACACCAGGTAAAAACACACTTACGGGATAAAAACATATAATAATCTGTATAGGAATGCGGTCCTCGGTGTTCCCTCTGATCCTGTGGTGGTGACGCTGCAGGGATGCTGGGCTGCAGAAGGTGGATTACCAGCCGGGAGCTCCTTCTGTGGCCATCAGGAAGAGACTAGGGGTCGGCGTGGAGCGCACGTGAAGTGTGCATGACGTCACAGGTCGTCCGTCTGCTTCCGGGTTCGGTATTCAGGGGAGGGATCGTCCAGGGAGGAGGGCTAGCAGAGAGGTTGAGAAAAGGCTACGCGCTCGGAGTCACTGCTCCTTCAATAGGCCTAATAGGGAGGTGTCTGCAATGTGCTTTTATATGGCAGCGCTGTGGGATAACAGGTCCCAGCGTCTATCACAAGAAAGCACAGTGCCACCTGTGGGCGGGAGGGGAACTACAAGGTAACAATATACACAGAGAAAAAAACAGGAGGTTATATAATAGTCAGTGCCATGGAAACATATATATGAAGAAGTGCATGGTAGTAAACATGGAGACAATAATATTAACAATAGTAAAAATGGGAGTAACAATGGGGGCAAAAGATGGAGGTAAGTATAAGCCCGGTTTCACACATGTGCGGTGCGAATTGAGCTCAGGTTTCACTGGGGAGATAAAAATCTCCTGTTCAAAGGAATCATTGCGTTTTAGCTCAGGATCAGTGAGCAGGGAGAGGGGGAGGGAGAGGGAGGGGGAGGTGTAGTGAGGAGAAGTAGAAAATCCTTGTTCAGAACGCAATGCATCTGCGAATCAGATGCGTTCCCATAGGAGATAATAGGCTTGTAGTTCGCACCGCAATGCCCAAAAAACGCACACGTTTTTTGTGCAATGTGCAGTGCAAATGCAACGCACATATGTGAACCAGATGCATTCATATGAATGTATTTTAAAATGTCCTGCGAATTAGATGCGGTGTAAGCCGCATCTAATTCGCATAGGTGTGAACCCGGGCTAAAAGTATAAAAGTATAGGTATAAAAAAAAAAGTATAAAAAAAAAAATATATATATATATATATATATATATATATACACACACACACATACACACACACACACATATATATATATACACATAAATAAATAAATAAAAAATAAATAAATAAGTAGAGAAAGGCAAAAAAATGGTGAAAAAAATTATGGTATAAGAAGTGGACATGGATAAAGCATGCGTATTGGGAAAACACAAGAAACAGGGAAGCACGTATCTGTGCAGGGTTCTTAAAGATATATATATTGTAGCAAGGCTACATCTGCAGGGGTGGTCTCATGAGGAAACGGGGTGGCTTAAAGTAGTGTGTGCACCTCAATATCCTCGTTCAACCCCCCCAGGTGCTAAAGTGCCCAAAGAGTAGATCCAGTAAGTTTCTTGCTGGCAAAGACGTTTATACCGCTCAGCGGCAGGGTATTTGGTCGGGATAGATTCAATGACCCACACACTGAGGCCAGCTGTAGATCGACCGTGGTGAGTCAGGAAGTGTTTAGGGACGCTGTGGTGGTCACGGCCTTTTTCGATAAAGCGCCGGTGCTCCCCAAAGCGGGCCCTGATGGTTCTGCCGACATATATTAGGCCACAGAGGCAGTATATAACAAAGTCAGCTGAACAGTTGTGGAATTCTTTTAGGGTATAGTTTTTTCCTTTGACAGTGAAGGTTTTCTGACCGTGTTGTATGAACTGGCAGGTTAAGCAGAGGGGTTTTTTGCATTGATACATCCCTCTGAGGGGTATCAGGGTGAGTGGTGCAATTTTACTCTTAATGTTTCTGGATTTTCTATATGCCACTTTAGGTTTGGTATCGACTGTGGTTCTGAGATGAGGGTCTTCCAACAGAATAGGCCAGTGTGAAGCCAGGATCTTCTCCATTTTCTTGTATTTGTCATGAAATTGCGTGATGAAGCCAAATACCCTGCCGCTGAGTGGTATAAACGTCTTTGCCAGCAAGAAACTTACTGGATCTACTCTTTGGGCACTTTAGCACCTGGGGGTTGAACGAGGATATTGAGGTGCACACACTACTTTAAGCCACCCCGTTTCCTCATGAGACCACCCCTACAGATGTAGCCTTGCTACAATATATATATCTTTAAGAACCCTGCACAGATACGTGCTTCCCTGTTTCTTGTGTTTTCCCAATACGCATGCTTTATCCATGTCCACTTCTTATACCATAATTTTTTCACCATTTTTTTTCCTTTCTCTACCTATTTATTTCTTTTTTATTTATTTATTTATTTATGTATATATATATATATATATATATATATATATATATATATATATATATATATATATATATATATATATATATATATATATATATATGTATGTATGTATGTATGTATGTATATATATATATATATATATATATATATATATATATATATATATATATATATATATATATATATATATATATGTGTGTGTGTGTATGTATTTTTTTTTTTTACATTTTTTTATTTTCGTACTTATACTTTTATACTTTTAGCTCGGGTTCACACCTATGCGAATTAGATGTGGCTTATACCGCACCTAATTCACAGGACATTTTAAAATACATTCATATGAATGCATCTGGTTCACATATGTGCGTTGCATTCGCACTGCACAAAAAACGTGTGTGTTTTTTGGGCATTGCGGTGCGAACTAAAAGCCTATTATCTCCTATGGGAACACATCTGATTCGCAGATGCATTGCGTTCTGAACAAGGATTTTCTACTTCTCCTCACTACACCTCCCCCTCTCCCCCCCTCTCCCTCCCCCTCTCCCTGCTCACTGATCCTGAGCTAAAACGCAGTGATTCCTTTGAACAGGAGATTTTTATCTCCCCAGTGAAACCTGAGCTCAATTCACACCGCACATGTGTGAAACCGGGCTTATACTTACCTCCATCTTTTGCCCCCATTGTTACTCCCATTTTTACTATTGTTAATATTATTGTCTCCATGTTTACTACCATGCACTTCTTCATATATATGTTTCCATGACACTGACTATTATATAACCTCCTGTTTTTTTTCTCTGTGTATATTGTTACCTTGTAGTTCCCCTCCCACCCACAGGTGGCACTGTGCTTTCTTGTGATAGACGCTGGGACCTGTTATCCCACAGCGCTGCCATATAAAAGCACATTGCAGACACCTCCCTATTAGGCCTATTGAAGGAGCAGTGGCTCCGAGCGCGTAGCCTTCTCTCAACCTCTCTGCTAGCCCTCCTCCCTGGACGATCCCTCCCCTGGATACCGAACCCGGAAGCAGACGGACGACCTGTGACGTCATGCACGCTTCATGTGCGCTCCACGCCGGCCCCTAGTCTCTTCCTGATGGCCACAGAAGGAGCTCCCGGCTGGTAATCCACCTTCTGCAGCCCAGCATCCCTGCAGCGTCACCACCACAGGATCAGAGGGAACACCGAGGACCACATACCTATACAGATGAGCCTTTTATATGTTTTTATCCTGTAAGTGTGTTTTTACCTGGTGTCATTAAACATCATTTGTTAATACTACACTCAGGTGGCGCTTCCTTCTCTACCCTTCTCTCATCCATCACAGAGCCAGCTCTCTGAGGAAACAGCAGCCGCCTAGCCTACCAGCCTACTTTAACCATTACATTACCGGTTACCACTTAACCCTTGAACTTCCAACCTGTCCCCTATGGACTAAGTTGCTCAGCCCTTTATATCTCCTGTTATATATGGACTTGTGTGTTTGCGCTTACAGTTACCAATACTCTGTCTGAGGAGGAGGCGTGACTTTTGTACACTGGTCGGCTGACGTTTGCATGACACGGAGATCAGGTATGCAGAGATGGCATATACGGTAATTTTTTTTGCATGGACACTCCAGCATGTATATCTCCCTGGAGGTCTCACAGTTGATAAAGTTCTTAATTTCAAACGAAATACTCAGAGTCGCATCAAAGTCGTAGTTTTTTCGACAAATCTGCACAGCTGGCAGTGAACACATGCATACATCTCCTGGCAACCAATTGAGGACGAGGTCCAACAATCTCTTTAAGTACCTGATATTTTGTAAGGATCCCCCAGTGTTTTTGAAGTACGTTTGTTACCTGCTTCCTTTGGGCCCCTTAAGTGGTAATTATCCTTAAAGGGGCCTGCATAGATGTTAATTTTTTATTATTTTTGGGAGTCGGTTTCTCAACCAAGAGATCCTTTCTATCTTTCATCCAGGCCTTTTTGCATGTTCGTTTTAAAACTTTTTGAGGTTGGCAACCCTGCTATCAAGTCACCCGCCTGCTCCAGTTCAAAAAGTGCTTTCCTTTCTTAACTGGATAAATTGTCTGGACCACATTGCATTCAGTTAATTTTATTAAGGTCATCCTTCACAAAGTCAAGAAAGACCTTAATCCAGTGTCTGGTCCAGTGTTTGTGCAGAGGAGGCATTTTTTTAGATTTAATATATAGATCGCTATGTCTCTTAATTTTTTCTGGTCAGGTTCATCCTCTGAGTCAAACTGTTCATCCAAGAGAGCAACCAAATTGTCCAAAGCTTAACTCTCCTCTCTATCCTCAGGGGTCATAGATGTTAGAACTTCCCTTTGCATGTTGTCCTTTTAATCAGTATTCCAAATTCAAAAAATCACCTTGCGTAAGAATAGACTGATATCTTTAAATACTGTAAACTCATCCATCGAGGTTGAAGGCGAAAAAGACAGTCCCTTACTTAGAAAATTAGTATGTCTTTCTTCCATTGGGAAGTTTGATAGATTGATAACTTTCATATCCATCAATGAAGGTAATGATAAAGTGAGAGAGTTGCAGCACTCTAGTATTTGGTGCTGCGAGTACTTGTCTGTTTCTGAGTTTGATAGGCAGACCCCCGAGTTTTTTTTGTTCCTTTTCCTTGTCCTTGACCTTTTGTGTCTATTCTTCCTCCCTCATTTATGGAGTTCCCCAAAGGGGCTAGATTAGCTACAGCAGTCTCATATATATATACAAAATCAACACTTTTGGTAATATCACCTTTTTTACTGAAGAGTGCTGCCTATTTCTAGAGCGATGATTGGATCTATTTCTGTTTCTTCTACTCTGACTGTGAACTCTTGATACTGCAAGATCAAAAATCTCAGCCTTTTTGAAGTCGTCTAAATTTTGCCTGAATTTATGCTGTTTTCTTGTCATCAGATGTTTCTGTGTTTTCTCTATTTCCTTTTTTAATACCACATTATGTTTCTCAAAATACACCTCACATTGAAGAGGTTCTAGTTTTTTTTTTTTTTTTTAAAGATATTTTTATTGATTTTAGGTTCCGCACAAACCAACAAACACAAAACAGTCACAAATAAAAATTATAAAAAAACAACAACAAAAACACACACGAGTATTTGATCCATTAAGCATACAATAGTGGTGTCCAGTCTGTAATTAGATCACACAAGACATTGCAGGCAAGTCATTTCAAAAGGTTTGAAATATTGGTAACAATAACAATCAGATATAGGCATTTTTGCACGACATAACCATATTAAAGGATCCTGTATTGAAGGACCCTGTGGCACAGCACATCAATGATCATTTGTATTCAATTTTGAGAAAATTTACCCCAAATTTTATGAAAGGTTTTATTCCGTTTTCGAATTTCAAAGGTTAATTTGTATAATGGAATGGAGTCATTGATAAGTTTTAGCCAGAGGGACTTCAAGGAGGTCTGAGCACCCTTCCAGGACAGTAGAATAGATTTTTTAACATAAAAATACAGTATACGGAGCAATCTCTTGGCATGTGATGATATGTGTAAGTCTCCAAATACTCCCAACAGGCAGTTCTTAGGGTGAATTATGTTAGGAAGACCCAGCACAGTCGAAATAAAGGCACCCACTTCCTCCCAGAAATCACTAATTATCGGGCACGACCAAAAGCAATGTAAGAAGTCTGCCTCTTGGCCACAGCCTCGGAAACAGACAGCTGATGGTAGGAGACCCATTTTATGCAGTCTGGCCGGGGTGAGGTGGGTCTGGTGAAAAATTTTAACTTGTATAATACGGTCTCGGGAGGATATGACAGAAGTTTTATATGTGTCACTAAATTCTGACCAATCCTCATTTACCATGGATATATCCAATGAATCCCATTTCTCTTGAGCTTTGTGGAACCTAGGGTTAAAGTCAGTCATTAAGGCTGCATAGTAAGTGGATACTAATTTAGAGGGTTCTGGTTGCCCAAGTAGTCTTTCCAGTGGAGGCAGATCAGTGATATCATCTAAGGTACCAAATTGAGCACGTATGGCATGTCTGAGCTGATAATAATAAAATAAATGTGATCTTGGTAAGTCAAAGTCTCTGCTCAACTGAGAGAAAGTTTTAAAGCCCTGTGTAGTATATAAATGACACAGATATTTAACCCCCTTTGAATACCAGCGGTTGGCATCTGGAAAAGAGTATAATTCTTGCAGATTGGGATTAAACCACAATGGGTTATTAGGGGATTTCAGCCAGGAATGTTTCGATATTTTTGTGGTAATATATTTAAACAGTGAAAGGGAGACTGAGAGTAGAGAGGTTCCAGGGCGGTCAGGGACCAGGCCTCTATATATTATGTTATGTAAAGTTTCAAGGGAAGATGTGATAGCCCCCTCCGTGGTTGTACAGGCATTGGCTGGATTTGGGTTCATCCAATCATGTATGTGCACCAGTTGGGATGCCATATAGTAAAGGAAAAAATTAGGGAATGCCAGCCCTGCCAGATGAGCTGGTAATCTCAGTGTCTCAAGTGCCACTTTGGGGGATCCACCCTTCCACAGGAAAGTAGTACATATCACATCTATGCGTTTGAAAGTAGCTTTTGATATTTTACATGGGGAATTTGTAAGGATATAAAGCAATCTGGGTAAATAAATCATTTTAAGAATATTGGCCCTCCCCATGAGGTCTAACAGCAAATCCATCCATTGTTTAGTTTGTTCCTGGAGGCAGGTCAGCAAAGGATCGAGATTATTAGTGGCATATAGAGACAAGGGAGCCTGAACCAACACTCCAAGATATCTGAAAGAAGACACCACTTGAAGCTTGGAATCCGGGTGAACCTGAGGAGGGTTATTCGCATCTAAGGGAAAAAGGCTGGACTTATCCCAATTAACTCGGAAACCAGAGTAGTCCCCAAAGGTGTTGACCTCCTCCAGCAAAGCCTGCAGAGACTCATTTGCATCTGCCAGGTACACCAGTGTGTCATCTGTGTAGAGGGAAATACGCTCCTCTATATTTGCAATTGGGAGTCCTTTAATTGTAGGGGAGGAGCGAATGCGAACTGCAAGCGGCTCCACTGCTAGGGCAAACAACAGGGGCGACAATGGGCACCCCTGTCGAGTGCCCCTGGTGATTGGAAAGGGATCAGTGATAGATGAATTAACCCTTATCCTAGCTGTTGGGGAAGTGTACAGAAGTTTTATCCATGCTATCACACGGGGACCAAAGCCAAATTTCTGTAACACCTGAAAAAGGTGCGGCCATTCCACACTGTCAAATGCTTTACAGGTGTCTAAGGACACAATGACACGTGTAGGAGTATTATCAAAGCCTCCCTCATTGATAGGGGGAGGATCCCAGTCCCTAGGGCTTTGTTATAGGTCCGTAGAAGGAAGGGGGATAGAAGGTCCTTGAACTTAGCATACCATTCAGTCGGGAAACCATCAGGTCCAGGAGTCTTATGTGCAGGCATTTGGGAGACCGCTACAGCAATCTCCTCGACCGTGATAGGTTCCCCCAACATGTCCCATCCCTCGTCTGACAAGGAGGGAAGGGATATGTCAGCCAGATAGTCAGACAACTGAGAGTCATCGTAGTCAACCCTGGAAGTATACAGCTTTCTGTAAAAGCACATAAAAGAGTCCAGGATATCTCCTGGGTTGTCACTAATAGTACTTTGTGTAGTAAGAATATGTGGTATAGAAATGGGGGAATGGTCAAGTCAGGTATGCCAAGAGACGTCCTGCTTTATTACCATATTCAAACGACTTTTGGGAAACATGCAACATGCGTTTTTGTGTGAGATCTAGCAGACGGAGTTCATATTCTCTACGGCTCTGTAACCATGTCTCCCTAGTGTCAGAGGCAGGGTTAGAGGCATAATCAGATTCCGCACATACCACAGCATTTTCTAATTCCTCAGTGCGCATCTGATTATTTTTTCGTAAAATCCCCGTAATAGACATAAAGGTACCTCTCAATGTAGACTTGAATGCGTCCCACTTCGTGGAGGGGTCCACTTTATCTAAATTATGTTTCCAGTAATTAGAAATACTCGTCCTACACTCACCCTGTACCAACTCGTCTTCCAGCCAGTACGAGTTCAATCGCCATAAGGCGGGTCCCATTCCTGGGAGGATGAGGAGGGACACAGACAAGGGGGCATGATCTGTAACTCCCCTGGGCAAATATGAAACGGCGGAGACAACAGGAAGGGTCTCCGTCGGCGCAAATGCCATGTCCAGCCTAGACATAGTATGGAAGGAGTCCGAATGACAGAAAAATTGGTGTTCATCCGGATGTTTCCATCTCCATACCTCAGTCAAACCATGGACCTGGGCCCAGTCTACAAAAGAGGGAAAAGACCTGCCCCCCCACCCAGGCGGTCCATAGTTGGATCTAGGACTGCGTTAAAATCTCCTATATAAAGCAAAGGGCCGGGGGGCCTATTCAGTAGTTGGAGGGATAAGTTAGAGAGTATTTCTACTGAGAAGAGGGGGGAATATAAATAGTTATAGTAGAAATTCGTAACGTAAGAACAATAAACCTCCCTTCTGGGTCTGTTTTAACGCTGATCATCTCAGCTGGAAGAGATTTAGCCAGTAGTATAGATACACCCCTTGAATAGTTAGTGTGAGTAGCATGGTATAGCTTAGATAGCCATGGGCGCTTTAGGGCCCTTGTCTTTGAACCCGTCAGATGAGTCTCCTGGAGGCAAATAATGTGAGGGTGACAAAAAGAAAAAGAAGATATCCCCCGTGGGGTTTTAAAGCAGCAAAAAATTATGAAAATAGGTTGTTACTTGAAAAAGTTTTTTTATTAATGGAACGTAACCATAATGGTTAAAATAGGAGCTGTGCTACAGGAGATAACACAAATGAAGCTGGCACAAGTATTATACAATAATCAAGCGCTAAATAGGGTGATAATCCTGACGCGTTTCGACCCCGTTGGGTCATCTTCAGAGGATTGAGGCGCTGTGACAAAATTTGCATATTAGAGTTCATGGATATGACCATAAAAATATAATATAATATATATGTTTAACAGTATAATTACCAATCACATTGTGTTTGAGCAGTTTCTCCTGAGCTTATGGTTCTCCGACGTCTCCCCCACCGGGTCCCGACAAGAGTCCCCGGCCGTCCACCACGTCAACAGGGGAAAAGGGGGGGTTTAATCGTCCATGCGTGTCTTACAAGGAGTCACACCAAGTGGATATTTCCCAAAACTGGGGAGGAGTGTGGGGGCAAGCGAGCGAAACCTGCAGCCAAAGCATCAAACAGACAACTGTACCATCAGTGCGTTCGGTTTAGCACGGATAGAGATATATGTATCATGTGTCATTTTTTGAAAAAAAGAGAGATAACTCTGTAATTTATTTAATTAAATATTTGTTGGATGTTGTCTGTGCTTATTAGGGTCAGCGATGTAAGAATATTCCCATAGTGGTGATGGTAACAAAAGGGGGGGAGGGGAAGGGGTTAACAAGGGTAAGTAAGACTGCATATAGATATCAGTATATCAGAGTATGTAATGTAATAGGTAAATAGTGGTGTCTATGTGTTGGCCGTGAAACAAGTGGCGAAGTAGGGTGAGAATATAGGAATGTAAAGAAAAAGGCAAGTGTGGGGAGAACATGTGAGGAAAGAAGGGGACGGGCAGACTAGTAGGGGAAAAAAAAAAAAAAAAACCAGGGGAAAGGAGGGGATGGGAAAGAAAGAACGGGAAGGAGGGGGGGATGGTTAAGGGGAGAATGGGAAAAAAAAGATCAGGGAGTGAAGGAAAAAAGGCTTAAGAGGAAAAGATCCAGGGGAAAAAAAAAGGAACAGATAGGTGAAGTGTGAGGATAGTGCAGGTGGGGTGATGCATGTGAGTGGAAGGGAAGCATGGGGGTGGGGAAATGGGAAGGTGCAGTGCAAGGGGCCAAATAAACAATCAAAAAGCAGTGAAAGCGAAAACATAGGCAAAAAACACAATCCAACCGTGTATATGTGAGAGATGGGTGTGTGTGATAGTGTACTGAAAAATGCATGGGTGCTGGAAAAGGGGTCATGAGGTGTCAAGATGGGAAGAAAATGGGACAGAAGTGAGACAAAAAAACACACAAGGTGAAGTGCCATAAAGGTGGACATGTATTGAGGGTGGGTAGAATCGGATGTAAATTGTACAAGATAGTATAACTAATCACAGTGGGAAGAAATGACGTGACAGAGACCCACAATACAGGGTATGTCAGGTCCAACTCATCAATGTGTTCAGATACTGGTGATTACCTGTCTCCAGAGTATAAGTCAGTTGGTCAGTCTGATGAAACAGTAGGAACTAAAAGCAGATCCCCCAATCTGCTTGGTCATTATAAATAAAGTGCTGGCCGCTGATTGGATGCCTAATTAGGCTGCAGGTACATGCAAGCTGTCCCCACCCCTCCTCCTCCTCCAGCAGGGATTAACCCTCCACATGTGGCTCCCCCGGCGTTCAGGAAGATAAATACCCTGGCACAGCCGTCACACCCGCCGTAATAGCGCGATGTCGCGATGTCGCACGCACGCAGCATCGAGTGCCCACAACGCCACGGCATCCGGATGTGATCCGGAACGCCGCTGGCAGGAAGTGATACACCCGAGGGTGCAGAAAGGAGGCACGGGCCCCTTAATTGTGCCCCCCATCTTTTCCTGCCAGGAAGAGACGCAACGACGAAGCCCCCATCCCCAGGACGGGTCCACGGCCCATGGGACCCACATCGGGCTCCGGAAGGGAGAGAAGCAGGGGAACAACACAATGCAGACAATATGTAACAGGATTATAGAAACCTATAAATTGCATTCTAGTGTACAAAGATCTAGAAAGCTGTGGGTGGTTGGAATGCATTCGAGGCAGCCATGGGCTACCTCCATTGGATTTGACAAAAAACGTACATGTGATGCTCCAGATGGTAGGGGTTGTCATTACAGCAGAATGAAAATACTAGCCAATGTATTGTAAACATGTTAAGTGCGCCTGAGGGGGCGCACTAAAGTGTCCAGTATTATGAAAGATTAGTGAAAACAGGGGAGAATAACAGATAATTTTATCCGATCTCACCTGTCATAAATATTAACGTGTAATTACATGGGGATAGTCCAATCATCACCTATACATATACATTGGCTCATCCTGTAAACAATGTAACACAATACTTATTCAGTAGAAACAGTCACAATAAAAGTATTACAAGAATGCACAATTCAACCAGAATCATCCCACAGCTCATATCTTAACTCGAGTGTCAAAAAGTAGGGGGAGGGGTGTTTAACCACCCAATATTCGAGAAAAGGGGAGATACACATACTGAGAAGATATAAAGTGCTGCACACCCCGATTAATGTCAAAAAGAAAAAGAAGATATCCCCCGTGGGGTTTTAAAGCAGGAAAAAATTATGAAAATAGGTTGTTACTTGAAAAAGTTTTTTTATTAATGGAACGTAACCATAATGGTTAAAATAGGAGCTGTGCTACAGGAGATAACACAAATGAAGCTGGCACAAGTATTATACAATAATCAAGCGCTAAATAGGGTGATAATCCTGACGCGTTTCGACCCCGTTGGTTCATCTTCAGAGGATTGAGGCGCTGTGACAAAATTTGCATATTAGAGTTCATGGATATGACCATAAAAATATAATATAATATATATGTTTAACAGTATAATTACCAATCACATTGTGTTTGAGCAGTTTCTCCTGAGCTTATGGTTCTCCGACGTCTCCCCCACCGGGTCCCGACAAGAGTCCCCGGCCGTCCACCACGTCAACAGGGGAAAAGGGGGGGGTTTAATCGTCCATGCGTGTCTTACAAGGAGTCACACCAAGTGGATATTTCCCAAAACTGGGGAGGAGTGTGGGGGCAAGCGAGCGAGACCTGCAGCCAAAGCATCAAACAGACAACTGTACCATCAGTGCGTTCGGTTTAGCACGGATAGAGATATATGTATCATGTGTCATTTTTTGAAAAAAAGAGAGATAACTCTGTAATTTATTTAATTAAATATTTGTTGGATGTTGTCTGTGCTTATTAGGGTCAGCGATGTAAGAATATTCCCATAGTGGTGATGGTAACAAAAGGGGGGGAGGGGAAGGGGTTAACAAGGGTAAGTAAGACTGCATATAGATATCAGTATATCAGAGTATGTAATGTAATAGGTAAATAGTGGTGTCTATGTGTTGGCCGTGAAACAAGTGACGAAGTAGGGTGAGAATATAGGAATGTAAAGAAAAAGGCAAGTGTGGGGAGAACATGTGAGGAAAGAAGGGGACGGGCAGACTAGTAAGGGAAAAAAAAAAAAAAACAGGGGAAAGGAGGGGATGGGAAAGAAAGAACGGGAAGGAGGGGGGGATGGTTAAGGGGAGAATGGGAAAAAAAATCCCCGTAATAGACATAAAGGTACCTCTCAATGTAGACTTGAATGCGTCCCACTTCGTGGAGGGGTCCACTTTATCTAAATTATGTTTCCAGTAATTAGAAATACTCGTCCTACACTCACCCTGTACCAACTCGTCTTCCAGCCAGTACGAGTTCAATCGCCATAAGGCGGGTCCCATTCCTGGGAGGATGAGGAGGGACACAGACAAGGGGGCATGATCTGTAACTCCCCTGGGCAAATATGAAACGGCGGAGACAACAGGAAGGGTCTCCGTCGGCGCAAATGCCATGTCCAGCCTAGACATAGTATGGAAGGAGTCCGAATGACAGAAAAATTGGTGTTCATCCGGATGTTTCCATCTCCATACCTCAGTCAAACCATGGACCTGGGCCCAGTCTACAAAAGAGGGAAAAGACCTGCCCCCCCACCCAGGTGGTCCATAGTTGGATCTAGGACTGCGTTAAAATCTCCTATATAAAGCAAAGGGCCGGGGGGCCTATTCAGTAGTTGGAGGGATAAGTTAGAGAGTATTTCTACTGAGAAGAGGGGGGAATATAAATATTCACCAACGTGAAAGTTATAGTAGAAATTCGTAACGTAAGAACAATAAACCTCCCTTCTGGGTCTGTTTTAACGCTGATCATCTCAGCTGGAAGAGATTTAGCCAGTAGTATAGATACACCCCTTGAATAGTTAGTGTGAGTAGCATGGTATAGCTTAGATAGCCATGGGCGCTTTAGGGCCCTTGTCTTTGAACCCGTCAGATGAGTCTCCTGGAGGCAAATAATGTGAGGGTGACATTTTTTCAACACAGAGAAAACCAAGGATCTTTTCTGAGGTGCATTCAGGCCTCTAGTGTTCCAGGAGACTATCCTAAGGGACTGTGCCATAATGAAACATGTAATAATAAAGAAGCATAAGTAAACCTTTGTATTAGTATCAATATAAATGAATAGGCCGCACCACCCGAAGCACACACAAGCACATAACAAAAAAGTGCATGGGTCTGCTTATAGGATAGTATGGACCAGAAAATTTTTTTTAGTTGGTTTAGAAAAACAATAAAAAAATATAAATGACAGCAGAGGCATTAATAAACCACTATAAGCGGTGACCTGGTATGCTCTTGATGACTCTCTATTGGCAAATGGTATAGGTGTGTTGAAAGAGAAATAAAAAGTAAAAAAAGAAGGAAAAAACAAAAGAAAAAAACATGAAAAAAAAACCCATATATATATATATATTTATGGTCGGAGCCCTCCGTCCTGAGAGATATGAAGCACATAAACACGTCACAAGACTAACAACATAAAATAGACCTGAAGTGTGCCCTGGCCTGCTGTATGGTAAACCCAGATCTGCTGGGTGGTATGCCAGAGAAGGGCGCATACCTTAAGAAAGTAATGGATGTTTCTGTAGAGAAATTGTTTGAAGAGAAGTACCCCAAGAAGGGGAATGGGTGGGTGGGTACCACGCACTGGAACCGACACAGACCATTCTGGGTGGTCTGGTTAAATACCCTCCAGGCTCCTCCCATAACTTCAGGCCAGTAAACCGGCCTTCCTATATATATATATATATATATATATATATATATATATATATATATATATATATATATATATATTTTTTTTTTTTTTTTTTTTTTTTTTTTTTTTTCATTTTTTTTATTCCATAAAAGTTTAATTATGAACAAATTGATGGTACATAGTTTTTACAAACATAAGGTGAATTAATATATTTTCTTTTAATTATTTTTTTCAAAGGACAAGGAAGGCTCTTTTTTCATGATATTATCTTGCAAAATATCTCTATATCACGACTGAGCAGTGCTGATAAACACTGTATATAACAACCTTTTTACAGTAGCAGCTGCTAGAGCTGCTGTATGTACACAGTGAGGTTGATTTACTAAAATTGGAAAGTGCGTAATCTGGTGCAGCTCTGCATAGAAACCAATGAGCTTCCAGATTTTATTACCAAAGCTTAATTGAACAAGCCAAAGTTAGAAGCTGATTGGCTACCATGCACAGCTGCACCAGATTGTGTTAAGAAAGTCCACAACATAAAAAAAAATAAAAAATAATACATAACAAATGATGAGGCCAATCTCAGTTTACAAGCTGCCACTATTTTGTAGTGCTGTTTACTTGTGGTGAGTAAATTTTTTTCACCATTCCAAGCACCATGGATGTCCACACTTGTCTTAACTTCCACAGCAGTAGCTGCTGGAAAAGAGTCACAAGATACGAGAGAGCTGGAGAGTGCAAAATCTGGTGCAGTTCTGTAAAGCACAGCACAGCCTTTAACTTCAGCTTGTTTAATTAACCTCCCTGGCGGTAATCCCGAGTGTGCCTCGGGGTGGATTTTCAGTACCAAAAGCGGTAACCCTGAGCCACACTCAGGATCGCATTGCAGTATCCTGGTACAGCTACTTACCTTGTCCCCAGGATCCTGCGATGTCCTTCCGCTGTGTCCGCGGGCTGTGTCTCTGCTCGATCCATCACAACGATGGGCTCCGTTCCCTGCGAGCGTTGCGATGCACGGGGACGGAGAACGGCGCCAAATTCAAAAAGTGAAACACACACAATACATACAGTACACTGTAATCTTACAGATTACATTAGTGTATCAAATAATTTCACAACCCTTTTGTCCCTAGTGGTTTGTCCAGTGCCCTGCATGCAGTTTTATATTATAAATACTGTTCTTTCTGCCTGGAAAATGGAGATTGTCCATAGCAACCAAAACTGTCCCTTTACATCAAGAGCGGTTTTAGACCAGAAAGAAAACACCGATGATAAATTAGAATCACTTGCAAAATTGAACAATAGTGATTTGTGGGGAAATTCGTCATCAAACACTGAAAGTAATGACAGCGACAATTCTGCAACTGAGCAAATTTCTGTGTTTTTGATTTGATTACATTATTGAATAATTTTATTATTATTATATTATTATTTGTTATATTATTTATACTTATTTATTATATTATAATTTATGATTTTGTGTTTCAAACTTTATCATACCCGGGCTGTCTACTAGACTCTTGTTTGGACAGATTTAAGTGTGTTATTGCTAAGAATTACAGGCCTACAATATAAAACGGCAAATTTCCATGCAAAACAATTGTACTGCTTTGAGCATCAAAAATCTGAAATAATCATACTGCCAGGGAGGTTAAGCTTTGACAAAAAGCCCACGTTCACATTGAGCTGATTTGACATGCTACTTGACATGTCAAATTGCATGACAAATCGGAGCCTACTGCTGGCAACGGCACCGTGATAATTGGTGCGACACCGACTATGCGGAACCGCACCGATTCCCGAAAGTAGTTCCTGCACTACTTTTGGCGACTTCAGTGGCGATTTCAATAGTCATCTGTGCATGAACCTGCATAGATGTCTCTCAAATCGCCCCCAAAGTCAGACTGAAATGCTGAATTGAAATCGTGCAAATTCAGCTGAACTCACACAATTTCAAACCCGTATTTAAAACCTGGAAGCTAATTGGTGGCTGTGCAGAGCTGCACCAGATTTTCCACTCTCCAGTTTAGTAAATCAACCCCAAGTAGGCAAGTGTTTGCATGTGAGGTGAAAGGCTTTAACAGAATGTTCTACAGAATGCTATAAATATGTGTACATCATTCAAGGAAAAAACAATCAAACATAGAATGGACTTTAAAACCCTTTATACCGACTTTTCTAAACTTCTGTACATACACAAAGGTTTGAGAATAGTAAACCATCCTAAAGTATAAAAAGTATTGCCGTTGGTTTGTGTGTCTTTATTATATAGAAAAATATTTTCATTAAAGGAATGTGTTTTAATTGGGTAGCCATCTGTGTATCTCTACAGATGGCAGCTACGGAAAAAAGGCTGCTTCCATTTGAGAATACTTGTGAGATATATAAACTGCTTTGTTGTCAGATGTTCAGATGGGTATTTTTTTTCACTGTGTTAGCTCATTGACTGACAGTTCTTTATTATGTTAGAGCTTGATGTGCCAGTACAGCAAATATTGATCAATAGCAATATATTGGTTGATTTAAACTGCTCTGACTGCAGCAGTATTAATTAACAAAACACTTTTTGAAAAATAAGTTGTTAACACCCAGAAATAGAAAAAGGTAAAATAAAAAACAACTCGTACTTTGTGTTGCTTTTGTCTACTTGCTTTAAAAAATAAGAACAAAAAAGAAAGTGAAAACTTAACTGACAGAACTAAAAGAACTTACATCAATGAGAAAAAAACTGGAACCCACACTGATTTCTCTATGGAAAAAAAAAAGAAATAGTAACTAACACACCTCATTATCTTCATAGTAGATTATAAGCAGGAAGCTAATTATATGTACATGGTAGAAGGGAGAGAAAGGTGTGCAAAAAATTGAGGGATAAATTATGGTGTGAATGAATGATAGATCTATGCATGCACTTCCATAAAAGCAGGACAGACATGCATGATTGTACATATAAATAAGGAAAGGATGCTTGGTTGTTAGTAAGGAAATAGAGAAAAGGATGGATGGAGGCAGAAAAGAATGCTAGCTATGTAATGAGTCATAGGTAAGATGTATTCTTCAAGGAAATATAGCATAGAAACATATCTTTAAAATAAGAGAAATCTGTAAATATACAAAAGACTATAGGGTTCAAAAAGAATAGATGAGAAATAAGTAACAGAATAACAGTGTAGATCACACCTCTAAACTTTGCACCTATAGCTTGGGGTCTTCATTGTCAGTAAGATGCTGTGTGTGGTGAGAAAAAAAAAAAAAAAACACACTAAAAGTATACTTTTCTGTCTATCTTTAAGAAAGAGCATTCTTCGTGGACAATGGGGTCAAAGAGTCTTTTTGTCCCAAAAAACCTCAATCAGCTTGAGGGAACATAGACAATAGTAGGAGTGACGGCTCGAAGAGAACAGAAAGTGTATATTACTGTGTTGCAAGAAAATAAAGAGGAATAAAGGTATTAGATAGTACAAAACAAACAAACCAAAAAACTTTAGTAATAAGACCATTACAAATGTATAATTTACAACATCAATGTGACAGAGCAGTATGCAGCCAAAGGAGAAAGCCATTAGAGGTGCTAAAGCCACCACCATCCCGCCAGACCAAATGCAATTTCATCATAAGTCTACCAGGAAGACCTTCCTTCTTCACATCTAACTTTTAATGGGCATGAATGTTTCTTCAGAGTGGCATCAGCATCACTGAAACAATAATTTTAATTAGGCCGTCTGGTTTCTCAATCCACCAGTACATGATTGCATGCAACAAAGCAAACCTTAATTGATAAATCTGAAATGCATGCTGAATATGCTATATTAAAGAGGTGGTCTTAAATGAAACACCACCTCTCCACCCCTAGTTTTTGGATATTGAAAAAAAAATTATTTTTCCTTTAGTACCTTTTTTTGGAAGTACAAGTGTACTTTCAATTCAACTGGGTCGCGGCTCATCCTCTTCTTTGGGAGCTGGCCCTTCACAAAGCACCGCGGGACTCGCGCATGCTCAGTCAGAAACCAGCAGTGAAGCCGCAAGGCTCCATTGCCGGTTTAGCTTAGTTGGAATGGTGGTACCCGATCCAATGGACAGATTGGCCGCGCGGGGGGCGACATTGCGGGCTCCCTGGACAGGTAAGTGTCCTTATTAAAAGTCAGCAGCTACAGTGTTTGTAGCTGCTGACTTTTAAAAAAACATTTTTTGCAGCTGGAACACCGTTTTAATTATTTGTACACATATAACACCCTCCTAGAAGACCCTAGCATAGGAGCCCATACTTTGATTCCTACTGTGAGCTTGCTGAAAACCTACACGAAGTGCACATATGATTCTATAAATAACTATAGCAGGATTAAACTGAATTTGAAGTGTAGTGTGCGTAGTGAGAATGAAATGATGAGTATTACCCTCTAGTTATGGATGCCATAAAAGGGACTAAAATATATGCTATTACTAGTTCCAACCTGGTTGGAACTTGTGGTACCTCATTATCACCTCGCCCAGATTCAGATTTACTAGTAGTCTCCATTTTTTCTGAGATTTATCTTGTTCATGTTACAGCTTTACAAGCTCTTTGAAAGAAGACATCATTCTCGCTGAGGTTGCCCCTTAAGTTTCTAGGTACATGTGATTGCTAAGGAACTCCTGGTTAATTATGGATTTCTGCTTGCAAAACTAGGACTTCGATTTGCAGAGGCAGCTGTGCTACTACAATATATATTTGTGAGAAGAATAGAAGAATTTGATAGAACAGAAGGATGCTGGGTACTAAGATGCATGAGTTAGGGCTGTATAGCAATGGGCAGGAGTCCAAATGTAATGGCAAGATCCATTTAATGTCTATAGGGAGGTCCAGTAATATGGTAAGCATTAAGGCTTCAGTAAGCAAGTGGAGACATCTGATCTATGTACACTAAACTTTCCAATAGCCAACTATGCAAATACAGTGCCTCAAAAGACAATAACAACATCTTCTTTTTCGGTTAGTGGGCCAGAAATACACAGGACAGAGTACAACATAAACAATAATCTCGGTATAGACTCCTCTATAGTCAACCTGCTTTTAAAAGTAAAGGAGATACACATGTAAAAAATTCCTTTAAATCATGCACGTCCTTCCTCTTATAAAATACTTCTCAGTTCTCAAATTATATAAAAGTGGCTAAACGTAATGCATAAAACTATTAGCAATAAGAAAAATAATGGGTCATAGAGGGCAGGCTTTACATGGTTTATTGTCCATATATTATTTTTCCAACACTAATTAGAGCAAAAGTTTATGGCTAAACTAGTTTTTGAAATATATTTGGCAACTGATCACAAACATGGAAATGCACTGGTCTGGGAAGACTTGTTTTGGCAAAGAATATTATCCAGATATTTCTCACTTTTGAGATTATTCATGTTTATTTTCTTTCGTTGTTGATGAAGTATAAAAATAATGTGCAGACTAAAATTACAACTTGAAAATTGCAATCTGTTCACTCATTTCAATGTTGCTTTTCATTTTTAAGGCCATGGAAGTAAATTGTGAATTGCAGATAATGTAGTGTAAATAACAAACCCTATGGATTGCAGATGCATCTGTTACAGTGACAAACCAAATGCATGCTACAAATTGCCTGATTGCTAATAGACATAAGACTAAATAAACAGCCAAAAATTAATGGTATGATTTATTTAGCAACAAATACCCTATAAGTTTTATTATATATTTTTTGTAACAAGTATAGTTATCAACTATACTGGGAAAGATACTTGCCTTTTTTTTTTTTGAGTTTTAAAAGTGTTTATTGAAAAGTAGTATATAACAAAATAAATCAAACATATCTAATTGAAAATGAGCTTGAGAAAAGTAGAGATATATAATATGTAAAATGAAACATATACAATAAGTTGTTACAAAATAGTCCTGAGATTTATCTATGTAAGAGGGTTCAAAGAGAGTGCACATAAGTCTAACGTCAGACCTGACACCCCAATTGGGGACAAACTGCGACAAACTACGACAAAAACAAATTTTCTTTTAATGTGCTCTATTGAGACCGGGACATGTATCACCTCCCGGGTATACCAGTAAGTTCCCAAGGGGCGAGAGCCTCCCTGTGTGAGACTCCCAATCGCTACAAATGTGTGCAAATGAGAAACAGGATTGGATCAGAGAGCCAGAAACTATAATTTGAGAGTATTTGGTGAAGCGTAATTACGAGTTATATGTACTCTATAAAATGAGAGCTATTGTTCAACCAGTGATGGGTTGAGTGAAATATTCAATGCTTGGGATTTAAGCAAGTTGACCTGGAGGCCTGAAAGTACCCCAAAATTTTGGAGAAGATTGTTAATGTTGGGTAAGGATGTTACTGTGGAGGTGATAAATAGGAGGATGTCATCCGCAAAGAGAGCGCACTTGTGCATATTTTGTCCGCAATTCACACCTTTGATATTTGGATCTGACCTAATTGCTATGGCAAGGGTTTCGATTGCTAAGGCGAAAACTAGAAGGGATAAAGGACAGCCTTGTCTAGTGCCTCTGATGATTTTGAAGGAATTTGCGAAGTGACCCTGAAGTTTGACCCTAGCTTCAGGTTCCGAATAGAGGGTTCTTAGGATCCCCGTGAAGTTTTCGCCGAGCCCCCAACCTTTGAGAGCCGCAAACAGAAAAGGCCAGGAGAGTGAATTGAAAGCTTTCTGAAGGTCTAACGATAGGATGAGACCCTCCTTGCGGGGTCCTCCATCCCAACCAGATTGCAGGATTGAAATGATGTCTATTGCCCTTCTTACCTGGTCTGGACCTTGCCTTCCAGGGATAAAACCCACCTGGTCCTTATGAATATAAAGGTTGATAAATGAGTTTAATCTATTGGCGTATATTTTGGTAAGTATTTTTAAATCATTATTAATTAGAGAAATGGGTCTATAGTTTTCTACTAGTTCCGGGTTTTTATCAGGTTTGGGAATTACTGAAATGAAAGCTGCGTTCAAATGGGAATCCATGGGTTCTCCCTTCCTTTTGGAATTAAAAAACTTGGTTAAGCGGGGGGCCAGGGTGTTAGCGAAGGTCTTATAATAGAGATTGGAAAAACCGTCTGGTCCGGGTGCCGAACCACCTTTCAAATTTTTGATTACATCTAGTGTTTCTTCTAATGTAATAGGGGCTTCCATCATCTCCACGTGGATTTTGTGTATGGTGGGTATAGGTAAATTCTCTAGAAAGGAGTCGATGGTGTGAATGTCCTGTTCGTCAGTTTTTCAATATAATTTAGAGTAAAAATTCTGAAACGATTGCAAAATGCGTTGGGGGTTTTGGGACGTTGTACCACCCTGTAATCTAATTTTTGGGAGAGTAAATGAGCAAAATCTAGGAGAAAGTTTTGTGGCCAACATCTTGCCCATTTTATCTTGATTTAGATGGAATCTAGCTCCACTCCAACGTAGGGAACTCTCAGCCTTGACAGTGAGAGCCAGGTTCAGCTTGACTTAAGCAGCGTCCAGCTGAGCAATTTGGACCGTTGATGGGTCCTTTTTGTACTGTTTGCATAAGGTGAGAAAGTCTTTTTCTAGCTTTATAATGTCCGCAGTTCTTTTTTTTTTTGATCTGTGAGGCAAGTTAAATTAGCTTGACGCGGATCGTGGCTTTATCGGCCGCCCATAAAGTCTCAGCCGAGGTTTCCTCTACATCGTCCAGGAGAAAGTATTCTTTCAATGCCTTATCTAAAACTGAAATCTGAATAGGATCTTTAAGAATGTGTTCCTTAATACGCCAGGAGTGGGAGGTCTAGCGAGATGTCCCTGAAATGAGAGAATCACCATAGAGTGATCCGATAGGGCAGTTTCCTTAATACAGGCTTTAAAAGCAGCTGGTATAAGTATTGAAGAGATCAGAATGTGGTCAATTCTTGAGTAGAATTGGTGAGGGATGGAGAAATGAGAGTAATCCTTGATAGTCGGGTTAAGTTCTCGCCAGATATCTGTGAGTCCCTGTTGGTAAATTAATTTTGCTATTTTGGAGCTAATTTTGGTGGGCCTATAAAGTTGTTTTGAAAGAGGTTTGGATTTATCGAGGCTTTGGTCAAATGCTATATTGGAGTCTCCTCGAAAAATCACCTTCCCATCCAGGAGAGGGCTTAGGGAATGGAACATAGATTGAAAGAAATTTACCTGACCTCTGTTGGGGGTATAACAAGAGATAAATGAGTAGGTTTGATCTTCTATATGACCCTTAACTAGTAGAAATAAATCTACCCTCAGGGTCTTTGTGGGTCTGGATAACTTTGAAGGGGCATGTCTTAGCAAACAGGATCGCCACTCCCCTTGTCTTGTCTTCGTCATTGCCAAGTAGAACTGGGGGTAGTGAGCGTGTAAAAAAGAAGGGGTGTATCGTATTGGAAAATGAGCCTCCTGTAGTAATACCACTGACGCCTTTTGGGAGTGATATGATTAGAGAATTTTTCTCCTTTTGATTGGTGAATTTAGGCCCTGAACATTATGCAAAATTATTCTGGGGGGGGGGGAGCGTAGTGTTATTGGGCATGACCTTCGAAGAGTAGAAATATCTCAGAATATATATCACTTACCCCTCCTAGTGGAAGACAGAGCGAACTCAAGCAGGACTTAGAACTAAATCTGGGACCTGGAGTGGCTTGATGGGATGAAGACGACTGTGAGCTGGCAACCAAAGTAAAGAGATTAAAGAGGGAAAAAAGAAAAAAGAAAGAAGAGAGTGAATTTTGGCACAACATGGGCCAGTGGCGCGGGTGGGGGACTATTCCCCTCCCACGTCGCCATACAGTAAACAGTGGTAGTCCGTCAGTTGGACTACTAGTCCATCAACCGGGAATGGGGGAACCATTGTCTAAAGATGGATGGAGGCGCAGAACTGCTGCCTCAGCCAGAGCCTACCCTGGTACAAATAAAAGCCAATAAAGAAAATCAACAACAAATAACTTATTAGCCAGCAGGACTATTAGTATTTAGTCCTTAACAAACCATTGGGGACAGGTAGGAGAGGGGGAAGGGAAGAGGGAGGATGTGGGGAGGAAGGGGGGTGAGGAAGGGTGTAGAGGGAGATGGGAAGATGGTGGAGAGAGAGATGGCTGAGGTATACGAATCCCTGAGGCGTTATGCAGTTAGACAAGCTTCTCCCCAGAAAAGAGAGGATTATGTGAGATCAGACCGTTTTGATCCAGAAATATCAAAAGTTGTCTCAGTGATCCTCAAAGCAAAAAAAAGAAAAAGAAAAACGGAGTTTGGTGGGAGTCTGCATGTGATATCAGGTAGGAGCTCCTGAATAGAGTCCATCATAGAGGGCCAGTTGGGAATGGATCCTTCTGAATATAATTAGAGATACATTTAAGGTGTAGTGAATCGGGTCTCCTCGAACAGGCAGGAAAACCCAAACGAGAAAATCAATCAGGGTGGTATCCCTGAGAATGAAAAGGGATGATAAGTTAACGTGCCTCTTCAGGTTGACATGTATTCCTTCATCCTTCTGCTTTTGTTTGATTTCCATGTGGGAGATATTGGGCTTGTGGGCGTAGGACGTTTGGAGGATCCTGCTTGCAGATTTGATGTGTCCATTGCTGGGTCCTGTGTGATAAATTTTAGGGAGTGGAGCACTTGTTCACCTTCTGGAAATGAGGTAAAAGAGTAGGTTTTACCTTTGTAGACACATTTTAGTGCAAAGGGGAAAGCCCACCAGTATTTGGTTTCCCTCTGCATGAGTATCTGCAGCAAAGGTTTGAGGACTCGATGCTTTTGTATGGTCATAGGCGAAATGTCTGAAAAGATTTATAACTCGTGACCTTGGAAGAGGATGCGGGGTTGGCGGCGTGAGATTTTTTATGATCTCCTCTTTAATGCTGTAGAAGTACGGTTTCACTACCACATCCCTGGGTGACCCTCCTTCCTGGGGGGGGCCCAGGAACCTGTGTGCTCTATCCAACTCCAGCTTGAGGGGGGAGATCTCTAGGATGAGAGATTTAATTAATTCTTGTACTGCTTTAGGAACATCTGTGGTGGATTCTGGGATGCCTCTGACCCTGAAATTGTCCCTTCTTGACATATTTTCGAGGTCATCGATCCTATTTAGGGCCACCTCCAGTTGCTCTTGTATGACATGGATGTGGTCAGTGTTCTGATTGGCCCTAGACACAGTTATATCCAGCTTATGCTCGATCGCTTCCATTCTGGAGCCCAGATTTTGAAAATCAGAGCGAATATCATTAGTAATTTTGATGGCAGTGTTTGTCAGGCCCCTATCTAAAAGATCAGACAGTTTGAGAAACAAGTCTCCTGCATTTAGGGGTAAATCTATATCCGGGCCTGCCACTGAGGTAATTGTATCCTGGTGTGCTGGTGTGTTGCTCAGGGGGGACAGGGTGAAGTTGTCCATTGAGCGCTATATGAGCGATTCTGTCGAGGCCGGTGATGGTGTCACCATGAGGGCTTTGTGGGGATTGTTCTGGGGGGTGAAAGCAAGGGTGGCTGGAGCGATCACTTGCCTGAGGTCTGCTTGTCCCCCTGTGTGTGTATCTCACTGCTGAGACGCGGCCGCCATCTTGGATTCAGCCCGGGGATGCTGAGCTGAAAATTGTGGCCCCAGGTCACGGCGGACAGAGCTGCCTGACATGTATCAGCTCTTAGGACAAGTCTTAAGCAATTCCCGCAGATAGTGGGCGTCCTGCTGGCCCTAATCCGGGGCTAGAGCGGCTTGCTGGGCTGGGCAGAGCGGAGCTCCCGGCTTACGCAGCTGTATTGGAAGACCAGCGCTTGCACATGATACTTGCTTTTTTATTTGAGTTGTAGCAATAGGGATGATTTACTGAAGGCAAATAGATTGTTCATTTTGCAAGGGAGTGTTACCAAGAGCTTAGTGAATGAGGTGTAGCCTTGCATAATCCTGTTTCTTGCATTTTTTCACCCTTCGTTCAGCTCATATGTTTAAACAAATTTATTGTGATTATATTGTATGTGAAATTATATGATGTTGCTTTGCCTATATATATTGCATTTTTTTCTAATTAAAAACTAGTTTGGAAGAAAAAGCAACTATTTTTATTGCCTTCATATTTGTTGTATTTTTTTTTGTTTTTGTCTCTATTTGTACGTACTGTAAACTGTACATACAACCAGTTCTACAGGTTTACTCTTGTTAGAAAATACTGTGTTATATCTTTTTGTAAAAGTTCAAAAGTAAAATGTTCTGTCACAAATATCATTAGTGTCATTTTTGAGGAGTGAAGGCTTATCCTTTTTGACTTAAATAAAGAAATTAAATGTGTAAAGTATATTTAAAGACTTTTTTTAAATTTGGGATTGTGAAAGGGATTGTTAAATCCCTGTCACATTTCGCAATATAATAGTCCATTAAGGGGATTTCTTTTCACTCCCTGTCCTTAAGGCCCCTTTCATGCGGGCGGACTGTTCTGCACCTGTCAGTTTTTTAGGCGGACCTGAACGGATGCTCCATACAGGTCTATGGAACGACGGGTGTCAGCGGTGACCAGGGCCGATCCCAGACGGGGTGCACGGGGTGCAGTGCACCCCAGCGCCAGAGAGGTGGGGGCGCTGTAGCGCCAGAGTGCTCCCTTCCCTCCTCCTCCTCCTCCTCCTCCTCTTGTTTGTGTCCTGCGGCGCCTCTCCACTGGTGTTCTAAGAAGAAAGGCGCCGCTGTATTCAGTGCTCAAGCCCCTCCCTCATTCAGCCAGCCGAAGATGAGAAGGGAGGCAGAGCGGCTGGTCTTTGTGTGGAGAGAGAACAGCCGTGCAGTGAGTGATGTCGCGCGTGGGGGGGGGGAGCGGAGCGGTCCGTGCTGACACATTCTCCTCTCTGTGTCTCTCACTCCTGCTGTGTACTCCTCTGTTCTCCACCCGGGCAGCGTGGCTGCACACTCTCCTCTCCAGCTGCCGCCCGGGTGTTTTTATGTACTGTACCCTAATGGAGGGGGGGTCTGTAGTAATGGAGGGGGGGTCCTGCCCTGGGGGGTCATTACTAATAGAGGGGGGCTCTGTCCTGGGGGGGTCTGTAGTAATGGAGGGGGGGGCTCTGCCCTGGGGGGGTCTGTACTAATGGAGGGGGGTCCTGCCCTGGGAGGTCTGTACTAATGGAGGGGGGTCCTGCCCTGGGAGGTCTGTAGTAATGGAGGGGGGCTCTGTCCTGGGGGGTCTGTAGTAATGGAGGGGGGTCCTGCCCTGGGGGGTCTGTAGTAATGGAGGGGGGCTCTGTCCTGGGGGGTCTGTAGTAATGGAGGGGGGTCCTGCCCTGGGGGGTCTGTAGTAATGGAGGGGGGCTCTGTCCTGGGGGGTCTGTAGTAATGGAGGGGGGCTATGTCCTGGGGGGTCTGTAGTAATGGAGGAGGCTCTGTCCTGGGGGGTCTGTAGTAATGGAGGGGGGTCCTGCCCTGGGGGGTCTGTAGTAATGGAGGGGGCTCTGTCCTGGGGGGTCTGTAGTAATGGAGGGGGCTCTGTCCTGGGGGGTCTGTAGTAATGGAGGGGGGTCCGGTCCTGGGGGGTCTGTAGTAATGGAGGGGCTCTGTCCTGGGGGGTCTGTAGTAATGGAGGGGGGCCTGTAGTAATGGAGGGGGGTCTGTCCTGGGGGGTCTGTAGTAATGGAGGGGGGCTCTGTCCTGGGGGGGTCTGTACTAATGGAGGGGGGTCCTGTCCTGGGGGTCTGTAGTAATGGAGGGGCTCTGTCCTGGGGGGTCTGTAGTAATGGAGGGGGGTCCTGCCCTGGGGGGTCTGTAGTAATGGAGGGGGGTCTGTAGTAATGGAGGGGAGTCTGTCCTGGGGGGTCTGTAGTAATGGAGGGGCTCTGTCCTGGGGGGTCTGTAGTAATGGAGGGGCTCTGTCCTGGGGGGTCTGTAGTAATGGAGGGGCTCTGTCCTGGGGGGTCTGTAGTAATGGAGGGGGGTCCTGCCCTGGGGGGTCTGTAGTAATGGAGGGGGGTCTGTAGTAATGGAGGGGGGCCTGTAGTAATGGAGGGGGGTCTATCCTGGGGGGTCTGTAGTAATGGAGGGGGGCTCTGTCCTGGGGGGTCTGTAGTAATGGAGGGGGGTCCTGTCCTGGGGGGTCTGTAGTAATGGAGGGGCTCTGTCCTGGGGGGTCTGTAGTAATGGAGGGGGGTCCTGCCCTGGGGGGTCTGTAGTAATGGAGGGGGGTCTGTAGTAATGGAGGGGGGTCTGTCCTGGGGGGTCTGTAGTAATGGAGGGGGGCTCTGTCCTGGGAGGTCTGTACTAATGGAGGGAGGGTCCTGCCCTGGGGGGTCTGTAGTAATGGAGGGGGGTCTGTCCTGGGGGGTCTGTAGTAATGGAGGGGGGCTCTGTCCTGGGGGGTCTGTAGTAATGGAGGGGGGTCTGTCCTGGGTGGTCTGTAGTAATGGAGGGGGGGCTCTGACCTGGGGGGTCTGTAGTAATGGAGGGGGGCTCTGTCCTGAGGGGTCTGTAGTAATGGAGGGGGGCTCTGTCCTGGGGGGTCTGTAGTAATGGAGGGGGGCTCTGTCCTGGGGGGTCTGTAGTAATGGAGGGGGGCTCTGTCCTGGGTGGTCTGTAGTAATGGAGGGAGGTCTGTCCTGGGGGGTATGTAGTAATGGAGGGGGGTCTGTCCTGGGGGGTCTGTAGTAATGGAGGGGGGTCTGTCCTGGGGGGTCTGTAGCAATGGAGGATGGCTCTGTCCTGGGGGGTCTGTAGTAATGGAGGGGGGCTCTGTCCTGGAGGTCTGTAGTAATGGAGGGGGTCTGTCCTGGGGGGTCTGTAGTAATGGAGGGGGGCTCTGTTCTGGGGGGGTCTGTAGTAATGGTGGGGGGCTCTGTCCTGGGGGGTCTGTAGTAATGGAGGGGGGGCTCTGTCCTAATGGAGGGGGGTCCTGCCGGGGGGGTCTGTAGTAATGGAGGGGGGCTCTGTCCTGGGGGGTCTGTAGTAATGGAGGGGGGTCTGTCCTGGGGGGTCTGTAATAATGGAGGGGGGTCTGTAGTAATGGAGGGGGGCTCTGTCCTGGGGGGTCTGTAGTAATAGAGGGGGGCTCTGTCCTGGGGGGTCTGTAGTAATGGAGGGGGGCTCTGTCCTGGGGGGTCTGTAGTAATGGAGGGGGGCTCTGTCCTGGGGGGTCTGTAGTAATGGAGGGGGGCTCTGTCCTGGGGGGTCTGTAGTAATGGAGGGGGCTCTGTCCTGGGGGGTCTGTAGTAATGGAGGGGGGGCTCTGTCCTGGGGGGGTCTGTACTATTGGAGGGGGGTCTGTAGTAATGGAGGGGGGCTCTGTCCTGGGGGGTCTGTAATAATGGAGGGGGGCTTTGTCCTGGGGGGTCTGTACTAATAGAGGGGGCTCTGTCCTGGGGGGTCTGTACTAATGGAGGGGGGGCTCTGTCCTGGGGGCGTCTGTACTATTGGAGGGGGGTCTGTCCTGGGGGGTCTGTCCTGGGGGGTCTGTACTAATGGAGGAGGGTCTGTCCTGGGGGGTCTGTGCTAATGGAGGGGGGTCTGTCCTGGGGGGTCTGTACTAATGGAGGGGGGGCTCTGTCCTGGGGGCATCTGTAGTATTGGAGGGGGCTCTGTCCTGGGGGGTCTGTAGTAATGGAGGGGGGCTCTGTCCTGGGGGGTCTGTACTAATGGAGGGGGGTCTGTCCTGGGGGGTCTGAACTAATGGAGGGGGGTCTGTCCTGGGGGGGTCTGTACTAATGGAGGGGGGTCTGTCTTGGGGGGGTCTATACTAATGGAGGGGGGGTCTGTCCTGGGGGGTCTGTATTAATGGAGGGGGGTCTGTCCTGGGGGTCATTACTAATGGAGGGGGGATCTGTCCTGGGGGGGTCTGTACTAATGGAGGGTGGGGTCTGTCCTGGGGGGGGTCTGTACTAATGGAGGGGGGTTTTCCTGGGGGGGGTCTGCACTGAGTAAGGTCTGTACTGAGGGAGGGGTTTATACTTAGTGCGGGTTCTGCACTGATGGAGGGGGTCTATACTTAGTGGAGGGGGTTGTGTAATGAGGGGCGACTATAGTTGGTGGAAGGGGGGGTGACCCCAACCCTAGTGATGCCAATGCAGCTGCGGGCTCTTCTTTCCCCCCTCCCTCTCCCCCCTCCCTCTCCCTCTTGCGCACGCTGCTGTACTAGTGAGCAGCGCTTGCCAGCACAGCTGCCCACTATGTATCTTCCCCTGCCTTCATATACCCAGGGAAGAAACAGAATAGAAAAAGGAGCAGAGAAGAGAATTGTGGGACATGTAGTCCCGAGGACTGGCAGCCCCACTGTAACACGGAAACTGCAGCTCACACAGCATGCTCAGCTAAATGGGAGAGAGAGAGATACAGGAGCCTGGGAAAGCTTTCAGGGAAGTACACCCAGGACTCCAGAGGGAGAGGACAGTGCTGAGGGAACACCATCAGAGAGAGAACCCCGCTGGCCTGCGCCACCAGAGGGAAAGCCACACAGCCTAGGGCCATCCCTGGCAGAGAAAGGAATAGAGTCATTGCCGGGATATAGATCTGGGCTCTACCCAGCAGAGTCGCCACGGGCAATTCAGAGTGAGCTGACTCCTGATCAGAGGAACCATCGCTGTATCGCTGGGTCAGGTGAGAGGGCCGATCGGCCATTATCTACTAACGTTCATAGGAAATGCAGTCTCTGATCATCTCCTGTATTATGTCTGCAGTCTCTGATCATCTCCTGTACTATGTCTGCAGTCTCTGATCCTCTCTTGTACTATGTCTGCAGTCTCTGACCATCTCCTGTATTATGTCTGCAGTCTCTGATCATCTCCTGTACTATGTCTGCAGTCTCTGATCATCTCCTGTACTATGTCTGCAGTCTCTGATCATCTCCTGTATTATGTGTGCAGTCTCTGATCATCTCCTGCACTATGTCTGCAGTCTCTGATCATCTCCTGTATTATGTCTGCAGTCTCTGATCATCTCCAGTATTATGTCTGCAGTCTCTGATCATCTCCTGTATTATGTCTGCAGTCTCTGATCATCTCCTGTATTATGTCTGCAGTCTCTGATCATCTCCTGTATTATGTCTGCAGTCTCTGACCATCTCCTGTACTATGTCTGCAGTCTCTGACCATCTCCTGTACTATGTCTGCAGTCTCTGATCATCTCCTGTATTATGTCTGCAGTCTCTGATCATCTCTGTCTGCAGTCTCTGACCATCTTCTGTATTATGTCTGGGGGCTCTTTCTAACAGACTCTCTAACAGAAGCCCTCTCTGTGTGCATCAGAGAGATTCCCCTCCAGGTCTCATTAGTGTACCCTCTTCCTGTATTTTCTTTATTAAAAGATCACAGGAGGATCCCAGGGTAACAAAGACTTCTTAGGGGAGCATCTCTGTGTTTGAGTCATTGCCATAGAAACATTTGTAAAGGGGAGGAGTTGGTAAGATGGCCACGCCCATGTGGGGGCGCCAGAAATATTTCTGCACCCAGGCGCCGGTGACCCTAGGATCGGCCCTGGCGGTGACATGTTCGCTGACATCCAACCTGCTCCCATCCGCTAAAGTGTGACGGAGGAAAACCCTACTTTTCTATCCATTCCACTCTACGTCTTTATCCGATCCTCCATAGAGGAGAGCGGTTCTCTGACAGGTCGGTCCCTGCACAGTGTGCAGAGACCGACCTGTCATCTGCCTGCTCAGCGGGGATCGATGGAGCGATCCTCCGCTGAGCAAAGCGGAGCCCATACACGGACACATCTGTGTGAAAGGGCCCTTAAACCTCATACACTATAGGACTTTGTACAAACTTTCCCTTGGATTTTTGTACAAAGGGCGTTGGCCTCAAGTTTGTATTGCATACACACGGCAGAACTTTTTCAGCCAACTTTCACCAAATCACTTAGTTTTTCAGCTCTTTACCACCACCCTTTGGTCAACTTCTGTATTGTTGTCTGATATTGTGCCAATCTCGCCGCTTTTATCGACGAGATTGACACCTTGCTAGCTGGGTTCACACTGGTGTGGGAATGGGTTCCCCTCCAGGGGTATACCAGGCCCTTAGGTCGTAGAAGACAGGGCCACCGCTGGCAAAAGAGTGGCGGAAGATAGTGGAGGAGCCAGCAGAAGAACCGGACATCGGGAGAAGAGACCAGAGAGAGCGGAGAAGAACCGGACACCGGGAGAAGAGGCCGGAGAGACCCTCAAAGTTGGAAGAAGACCCCGGAGCTGCCTAATAAACGACTTTAAAAACCTGTGTAGTGTGTTTTTTTTATTGACACTTTTTTTCCCTAGATGAATGAGTAGGGGTACGATGTACCATATACTCATTTACATAGGGTGGGGGGCCGGGATCTGGGGGCCCCCTTATTAAAGGGGGCTCCTGGATTCCGATAAGCCCCTCGCCCGCAGACCCCGACAACCAATGGCCAGGGTTGTCGGGAAGAGGCCCTTGTCCTCATCAACATGGGGACAAGGTGCTTTGGTGTGGGGGGCAGGGCACCCCCCTCCCCCAAAGAACCCACCCCCCATGTTGAGGGCATGCGGCCTGGTACATTTCAGGAGGGGGGGTGCTCGCTTGTCTCCAACCCCTTTCCTGACCGGCCGGGCTGCGTGCTCAGATAGGGGTCTGGTATGGATTTTGGGGGCCCCACACCATTTTTTCAGCATAGGGGGTTCCCCTTAAAATCCATATCAGACCGAAGGGCCTGGTATTCCCCTAGAGGGGAATTCCCTCTCGCGCCTGCCGCAGTAGGAAAATGTGTTTTTCCTATTGCAGCCAGCGCGAGATGTACAGTACCCTGTCGCCGAGAACCAGATTCTCGCGGCTGCGTACTGTAGTTTGTACAAAAGTCCAATGGTTTTGTGTACACAGGATCGGACTTTGCTCCATCAGACTTTTGTTGCCGGAAAGTTTTTGCGTTCGCACAGCCAACAAAAGTCCGATGGAAACACAAAAAGTTTGTCCGATGGAGCGTACACACGGTCGGATGTTGCTCCAAAACAGCTAATTTGCATGTTTGTTGTCAAAAAGTGTACGGGCCTTTAGGTGTACGTTTATCAAACATAGAAGAGCCGAGATCCTGATGATCACGGCTGATCTCTCAGGTGTACCAGTTTATGAAGCTGAGATAAGGAGCGGAGAACATGTTCTTCACTTCTCATCACAAGACACACCCTTCTGTCATTCACTTTTACACAGATGACTAGTTCAAAGGTGAGATCTTCAGATCTCACTGGCCATCTCTGTAAGATATCTCCTCCCAGATTCTCCAGCTCAGAGGTGGAGAATATGGGTGAGAAGCTGCTGTGATGTGAGGAAAGAGGCTTCTTTCTTCCTAATATCAGCAATAGCAAGCTTAAGGCTGGGTTCACACCTATGCCACATCCAATTCGCATAGCAGGAGAATGTGATTGGCTCTCTATGGAGCGGGTTCACATCTCTCCGCAGCAGGTCCGGTGCATTTTGCAGGAAAAGCGTGTGCCCTTTCTTGGTCTGTTTGGTCTTCAACCAAGCCTGAAGATTGATATAAATAATAACTATATATGTTTATGTGTGTATATATATATATATATATATATATATATAAAAAAGTTATACAAAAAGTTCAAATGGGAATGCTGCACGAAAATTCTTTTATTTAGAAAAAAATTATCAAAAAGACACCAAAAAGATGTCTTATTGATGTCTTTTTGATGATTTTTTTCTAAATAAAATAATTTTTGTGCAGCAATCCCATTTGAACTTTCTCTATATTTAAGCCTGTGGGAAGGCTTGATTGCTGTGCACTATCTACTGTGACTGACGTGCACCTCACCCTCTGGACTTTATACAGTCAGGTCCATAAATATTGGGATATCGACAAAATTCTAATCTTTTTGGCTCTATACACCACCACAATAGATTTGAAATGAAACGAACAAGATGTGCTTTAACTGCAGACTTTCAGCTTTAATTTGAGGGTATTTACATCCAAATCAGGTGAACATTGTAGGAATTACAACTATATGTATATGTGCCTCCCTCTTTTTAAGGGACCAAAAGTAATGGGACAATTGGCTGCTCAGCTGTTCCATGTGTGTCCATGGTCCATGTGGCCAGGTGTGTGTTATTCCCTCATTATCCCATTTACAAGGAGCAGATAAAAGGTCCAGAGTTAATTTCAAGTGTGCTATTTGCATTTGCAATCTGTTGCTGTCAACTCTCAATATGAGATCAGGCCCGGATTTACTCCCTTTGCCGCCCCAAGGCCGGGTCCTTCAATGCCGCCCCCGCCCCCCCCCCCCCCACACACACACACACATACACACACACAACCATTTTCGTCCTTTATCGATGACTGCTATAATAGATCAATTAAAAACATATCTCCACACACGAGAACACTGAAAATAACTGGCTTTAATTGTACAGACTGAAAATACTCTGTAATGCAGAAAATGTCTATAATAATAATAATACAGTGCACAGTGCAAATCCTAACCAGTACTGCATTTTTTATGATAAATAATAATGATAATAATAGAGATCAGATCCCAGGCAGCATTGCAGGACAGTCCAGCTGTTTTGCACTAAGCCACAAACACACTGACAGCCCTGATCTGTGCCCCTATTGTCACACTCCACGAAACAGCTGGGCTGAGAGTCTACAGCACTATGACATCACAATGCCTAAAAACAAAAAGTAAAAAAATAAAATCTCCAACACAATGCACCTACAAACTACACTGCACAACGTTGCATAGAACGCAACACAAAACCCAAAAGCAACACATGAAGGAATTTCAAAGGGAGCAAAGCAACACATAAATTGCAACACACACACACACACATAAAAAACTCCTGCACCCCCCAGCTCCCCCTTCTCCCTTCTCCTGCCCAAATTCTGCATCCTAGATCTAGTGATTAGCAGCAAATGATGGCAGAAAAATGCATGAAAATGGAGGCAGCAGTGAGCTCTGGACTTGTGTCACACAGCTCAGTCAGTTTTGATGATGTTAGAAACACCTTCCTATGGAACATTTAACCCCTTGATCGCCCCCTAGTGTTAACCCGTTTCCTGCCAGTGACATTTATACAGTAATCAGTGGCTATTTTTAGCTCTGATCGCTGTATAAATGTCAGTGGTCCCAAAAAAAGTGTCAAGTGTCCGATCTGTCTGCCGCAATGTCGCAGTCCCGCTAAAAATCGCTGATCACTGCCATTACTAGAAAAAAATAAAAATAATACAAATGTCTAATCTATTCCCTATTTTGAAGACGGAGACGCTATAACTTTTTTTTTTTTTTTTTTTACTAAAAATATTAAAAAAAAATACATATTGGCCTAGACTGATGAAGAAATATATATATATTTTTTGGGATATTTATTATAGCAAAAAGTTAAAAGAATTGGTTGTTTTTTTCAAAATTTCGCTCTTTTTTTGTTTGTAGCGCAAAAAACAAAAACCGTGACCAAATACCACCAAAAGAGAGCTCCATTTGTGGGGAAAAAAAGACGTCAATTTTGTTTGGGTACAAAATCACACGACCGCGCAATTGTCAGTTAAAGCGATGCAGTGCCGTGTCGCAAAAAATGGCCTAGTCAGGAAGGGGGTAAATCCTTCCGGGACTGAAGTGGTTAAACCACCGAATCGGCTCACCATCATCAATGCCCATCAATGCAGCCTCACTAGTGCAGACAGTGCTCATAAGTGCAGCCTGATCAGTGCCCATCCATGCCGCCTCCCCAGTGCAGACAGTGCCCATCAGTGCCTTCTGATCAGTTCCGCCTCACCCATGCAGACAGTGCCCATAATTGCAGCCTAATCAGTGCCGCCTGCCTCACCAGTGCCCATCATCAGTGCAGCCTGATCAGTGCCCATGGAATGTGGGGGGTCAGCTGGGAGTGTGTCAGGGTCTGTGTTACAGCTAGGTACTTACTCTCCTTGCAGGGCCTCTTCAGGGGGAGTGAAAAATCTCAATCACTTCTTGTCTCTGCCTCTCCTCAAGCCAGCGCCCTATCCCAGCTCACAACATCTCAGGTCTCTGCCTCTCCTCAAGCCAGCGCCTGGTCCCAGCTCACAACATCTCAGGTCACGTGTGACGAGGCTCCTGGGAGGTTGGAGTTGTAGTCTGTTGCGCTGCTGAATTCCTCCCACCGCCAGGAACTTCAGTGAGGCCAGACTACAGCTCCCAGAGTGCAGCGCAGTATGACACAGTCACACGCCCCTGGCCCAGCCCGTCCCAGCCCGCCCCTGCTCGCCCCTGCTTGCCAGGACTAAGAAACTTTGCAGGGGCTATGTTAGTGCGGTGGGGGGGGAGAGGCGGCCGAGAAGTCACCGCAGGAGCGGCGCCGCCCCCGCACTACTGCCGCCCCGAGGCCTGGCCTCGGTGGCCTTGTGAGGAATCCAGCCCTGTATGAGATCCAAAGAGCTGTCACTATCAGTGAAGCAAGCCATCATTAGGCTTAAAAAACAAAACAAACCCATCAGAGAGATAGCAAAAACATTAGGTGTGGCCAAATCAACTGTTTGGAACATCTTTAAAAAGAAAGAACACACCGGTGAGCTCAGCAACACCAAAAGACCCGGAAGACCGCGGGAAACAACTGTGGTGGATGACCAAAGAATTATTTCCCTGGTGAAGAAAACATCCTTCACAACAATTGGCCAGATCAAGATCACTCTCCAGGAGGTAGGTGTATGTGTGTTAAAGTCAACCATCAAGAGAAGACTTCACCAGAGTGAATACAGAGGGTTCACCACAAGATGTAAACCATTGGTGAGCCTCAAAAACAGGAAGGCCAGATTAGAGTTTGCCAAACAACATCTAAACCTTCACAGTTATGGAACAACATCCTATGGACAGATGGGACCAAGATCAACTTGTACCAGAGTGAAGGGAAGAGAAGAGTATGGAGAAAGAAAGGAATTGCTCATGATCCAAAGCATACCACCTCATCAGTGAAGCATGGGGGTGGTAGTGTCATGGCATGGGCATGTATGGCTGCCAATGGAATTGGTTCTCTTGTATTTATTGATAATGTGACTGCTGACAAAAGCAGCAGGATGCATTCTGAAGTGTTTCAGGCAATATTATCTGCTCATATTCAGCAAAATGCTTCAGAACTCATTGGACGGAGCTTCACAGTGCAGATGGACAATGACCCGAAGCATACTGTGAAAGCAACCAAAGAGTTTTTTAAGGGAAAGAAGTGGAATGTTATGCAATGGCCAAGTCAATCACCTGACCTGAATCCGATTGAGCATGCATTTCACTTTCTGAAGACAAAACTGAAGGAAAATTCTGCAAGAACAAGCAGGAACTGAAGACAGTTGCAGTAGAGGCCTGGCAGAGCATCACCAGGGATAAAACCCAGTGTCTGGTGATGTCTATGCATTCAGACTTCAGGCTGTAATTGACTGCAAAGGATTTGCAACCAAGTATTAACCACTTGCCACCCGCCATATAGCAGAATGATGGCGGCAAAGTGGTTTCAATATCCTGACTGGACGTCATATGATGTCCTCAGGATATTGAGCCGCTGCGCACCCCGGGGGCGCGCATCGCGGCGATCGTTGTTCCGGGGTGTCAGACTGATCTAGTCAGTCAGGCAGCACCGATCTAGGTAAAGAGTCTCTGACAGAGACTCTTTACCACGTGATCAGCCGTGTCCAGTCACGGCTGATCACGATGTAAATAGGAAGAGCCAGTGATTGGCTTTTCCTCACTTGCGTCTGACAGACGCGAGTAGAGGAGAGCCGATCGGCTGCTTTCCTGACAGGGGATGTCTGTGCTGATTGTTTATCAGCACAGCCCCCCCCTTGGATCCTACCCAGGACCACCAGGGAACTGCCCAGGACCACCAGAGAAGCCGCCCAGGACCACCAGGGAAACCAGCCACACTGGACCACCAGGTATGCCCCCTAGACCCCCAGGGAAATACTAACCAGTGCAAAGGCAGCTGCCAATAAATGCCCAGACAGCTGCCAATCAGTGCCCACTCCAATGCCTACCACTGCCAGTGACACCAGGGGTGCCTATCAGTGCTGCGTATCAGTGCCGCGTATCAGTGCCCATCAGTGCCACGTATCTGTGCCCATCAGTGCCCAGCAGTGCCGCCTATCAGTGCCCATCAGTGCCCAGCAGTGCCGCCTATCAGTGCCCATCAGTGCCACCCATAAGAACCCATCTTTGCAGCCTTTCAGTGCTCCTCAGTGCCACCCATCAGTGCCCATCCGTGCCCACCAGTGCCACCCAGTGGCACCCATGAGTGCCCATCAGTGCCGCCTATCAATGCCCATCAGTGCTGCATATCAGTGCCACCCATCAGTGTCGCCTACCAGTGCCCATCAGTGCCGCATATCAGTGTCCACCATCAGTGCCCGTCAGTGCGCGGCTCATTGGTGCCACCTCATCGCTGCCACCTTATCAGTGCCTGTCAGTGCTGCCTTATCAGTGCCCATCAGTGAAAGAGAAAATGTACTTATTTACAAAATTTTTAAACAGAAACAAAAGCAAAACTTTTATTTTTTTCAAAATTTTTGGTCTTTTTTTATTTGTTTAGCAAAAAATTAAAAACCGCAGAGGTGATCAAATACCACCAAAAAAAAGCTCTATTTGTGGGAACAAAATGATAAAAATTTAGTTTGGGTACAGTGTAGCATGACCACGCAAGTGTCATTCAAACTGCGACAGCACTGAAAGCTGAAAATTGGTCTGGGCAGGAAGGTGTCTAAGTCCACTGTATTGAAGTGGTTAAAAAGTGAAAGTTTGATGGATGATTGTTAATCTGTCCTATTACTTTTGGTCCCTTAAAAAGTGTGAGGCACATATACAAACAGTGGTAATTCCTACATCGTTCACCTGATTTGGATGTAAATACCCTCAAATTAAAGCTGAAAGTCTGCAGTTAAAGCACATCTTGGGTTAAATAATATGTGGCGCTGCTCTACCCTCCCGTACCAAATTGCAGAAAAACAAGATTACCATTATTGTATCAATCAATATACGTACAGTCCTCCTATTACAAGTAGCCACTCAAACAAATCCAGGAAGAACTCAGATTACTATCTCGATAATAAAGAATTTTCTTAATAATGAGTACACCGTGCTAACATCTTAAGATAGTCCCAGTAAATAACCTGCATGTCAGATAAATATACATAAATTAATAAAGTGACTTGTGCAAAGTGCAATCCCTGGTGCAATAACCAAACCACATAATGTAAAATAACATCATAATGACTGTAAATACACCCCAAAAAGGTATTAAAGTGCAAAAATGGCATACAAGTGCAAACGATGATTAAATTTCTAAGTGCTATATCCTAAGAAGTGTAAACTCGTCTTCTCTAAAATATATCAATTACCCAGTGTGCAAAATAATCATAAATGGTAAACTGCAACTAAGGATGCGGAAAAGTGCTCCGCATCAATATAAGACAACATAAAATAAACATAAAATTAATAATGAGCAAAAAGTGACATATGTGCAATAATATCATAACGCATCCCTTCAGTGTGAGATGCAATCAAACCACAAACATTAAAAAAATATAAATAGTGTAGTCCAAAGAAGTGACAATGGTGCAATACAGTCCACACCAATACTAATGTCATGCAAAATGTGACTTCTGGTGTTCAAATAAAAAAAAGTCTATTTAAGAAGTGCAGATAGCAGTGACTTGTGCTGTTCTTCTACTTTGCTTCTGGTGCACACACCAATTGTCCCCCCCAGCCTCTCACCTCCAGTAGCGGCCCCCAGTGGGCCGAGTCAAGCAGATGGATAATGTTATGGTAGAGGAGATGAGTTTCCTACAGCAATTCATCTTCCCTGAGGGATGTCCGTGAATCTGGCTCTCCGCTTCACCTCCCGCCACTCACATTAGTCCCAGAACAATAGTCAGGAAGAAAGAAATAGCTCCCATAGTGTAGTAGTTAAAAATCAAATTTATTGTAACATACGTAGTAACTTACATTTAAGATAAAAACAAGCAGTGTAAGGCTTCCGGGTTTGGCCGTCCCCGGGAAGCGTCGGCACCTGGCTCCTCCTACCCTCCTACACCGGTGTGTTTGTCCATTCTGCATGTATATAAGGGAGGTTTTGGCGCCATAATGCCGAGCGTTAGGTTGAGCTCAGGCGATGGCGCCACCCTCCCTCCTCACGCAGCGTGTCGTTGGTGGTCGCCCTTAGTCCATTGGCTATTATTTCCATCCTATGTACCACGCCCCTATTCTTGGTATGTATACCCTTCCTTACTATTGGTTTCTCATGTCTACCTTTCTATCACTATTTCAGTCATTCCTCACCCCTTCACTTCACCTGGCTATTTGTCACTCTACTACTTAATTCACCATCCCTGTCTCACTCCGTCACCTATATATACCAATCTTAATTGGTTGTATTATACCTCTTCACCTTTTTCTCACATTCATTTTTTTACTTTATGGGCTACTATGCTCAGCTATTACTAGCTCTATGGTAATTTATTTTCCACCCCTTTTGATTCACATATGGTCCTTCTATTTTTTCTCCTTTTTTCTTTTTACCCACTTGGGTGTGTCTTCTTTCTCCAGCACTTAGTGGCTACCATTAGCTCACTGTTCCAATGTTTATTTCTACAGGAATTTTTTGGAATCAACTACAGTATACTACTATATTTTACCACATATTACAGCTTAAGCACTGCAGATCCTTATCTACAAGTCTTTTCTTTGGCTGCTGGTGCCAATGCCATGCCTTAGGGTACACTGCCTCAGTTTCCGGGGATAACGCTATATCTAGCATTATTCCATTATGGTTACCATTAGGGATGAGCCGAACACCCCCCGGTTCGGTTCGCACCAGAACCCGCGAACGGACCGCAAGTTCGCACGAACGTTAGAACCCCATTGACGTCTATGGGACTCGAACGTTCGAAATCAAAAGTGCTCATTTTAAAGGCTAATTTGCATGGTATTGTCCTAAAAAGGGTTTGGGGACCCGGGTCCTACCCCAGGGGACATGTATCAATGCAAAAAAAACTTTTAAAAACGGCCGTTTTTTCGGGAGCAGTGATTTTAATGATGCTTAAAGTAAAAAAAAAAAAGTGAAATATTCCTTTAAATATCGTACCTGGGGGGTGTCTATAGTATGCCTGTAAAGTGACGCGTGTTTCCCATGTTTAGAACAGTCCCTGCACCAAATGTCATTTTTAAAGGAAAAAATCTCATTTAAAACTGCTTGCGGGTTTAATGTCATGTCGGGTCATGGCAATATGGATGAAAATCAGTGAGACAAACGGCATGGGTACCCCCCAGTCCATTACCAGGCCCTTTGGGTCTTGTATGGATATTAAGGGGAACCCCGCACCCAAATTAAAATAAGGAAAGGTCCCTATATACTCTGAACAGCAGTATACAGGCGGTGCAAACAAGACAGGGACTGTAGGTTTGTTGTTAAGTAGAATCTGTTTGTAATTTTGAACATTTTTAATGTGTTTAGCTCCAGCCAAAAAATCTTTTCTAAGCTTTTTGGAAAACATAGGGAAGGGTTATCACCCCTGTGACATTTGTTTTGCGTCTTTCCTCCTCTTCAGAAGATTTCACCTCACTTTTTTGTCCCAATGAAAAATGTTTTTTGAAAATTTGGGTTTTTTTGTGGAACAAGGATTGGAAAGCATCAGTGGAAAGGAGAAATTGTTTTCCCATATTAACTCTTACAGGAGAGAATTTCCCTTCCTTAGGGGTAGATTTCATCTCACTTCCTGTTGTCTCCTTCCGTTTGCAAGTAGGAGTCGTTTGTAAGTTAGATGTTTGAAAGTAGGGTCCTGCCCTATATACTCAGCAGAAATTTGGGCCTTAGGTGTTGCTGTGGCCAAAACACTGTAAGCCCTCACAGGGCCCTGCTGTGAAATATTAGATCAAGAATTGTAATTACATGCCCCTGTTGAACAGGAGCTGAAAAATTAGGCCTTAGGCACTGGTGCCACAACACTGCAACCCCTCACAGACACTCTAGTTGGAACGCAGGAACGAGCCCTGCTGCAAAGTATTGCATCAAAAATTGTAATTACACGCCCCTGTTAGACAGGGGCTGAAAAATTGGGTCTTAGGCACTGGTGCTGGTGCCACAACACTGCAACCCCTCACAGACACTCTAGTTGGAATGCAGGAACGAGCCCTGCTGCAAAGTATTACATCAAAAATTGTAATTACACGCCCCTGTTAAACAGGGGCTGAAAAATTGTGCCTTAGGCACTGGTGGTGGCGCCCAGAACCAAAAATGTTCTTACAAGCTATCAGCGTGATGATTGAGGAGGAAGAGGATAATTACTCAGGGATAGTCACTCAGCATCAGCATAGGCAGTCTTTGAAGGGATCTGAGATTTCAAAAAAAATTATTCGGTTACATCTGCATCAGGTGCTTGGTAGCTGGTGGTGATCCAAGACTGATTCATTTTTATGAAGGTCAGCCGATCGACCGAGTCGGTGGACAGACGCACCCTGTGATCGGTTACCACGCCTCCAGCAGCACTGAATGTGCGTTCCGAAAGAACGCTGGATGCAGGACAGGCCAGTAGCTCAATTGCATACTGTGCAAGCTCTGGCCAGTGATCCATCCTCAAGACCCAGTAACCCAGAGGATTTTCGGTGGGAAAGGTGTCCAAGTCTGATCTTGCCCCTAGGTATTCCTGCACCATGTAAAACAGACGCTGGCGATGGTTGCTGGAACCGATCATACCTTGGGGCTGCGGACCAAAAAATTGTCTGAACGCATCGGTCAGACGGCCACCTTCTCCACCGCTCCTTCTTTGACTGACCGAAGCCTCAGCAACACGTTGTCCAGAAACAGGAGTTTGTAACCTCCCAGTCTCTGGGAACGCGTTGCACAGACCTTTCTGCAAGGCCTCCCGAAGATGTTTCATCCTCTGCTCCCTCTGCGATGGCAAGATAAGGTCCGCAACCTTACCCTTGTAACGTGGATCAAGGAGGGTTGCCAGCCAGTATTGGTCCTTCTCCTTGATACCACGAATACGAGGATCCTTACGCAGGCTTTGCAGGATCAGGGAGGCCATGCAGCGTAGGTTTGCTGAGGCATTCGGTCCGGAGTCCTCTGGGTCACTAAGGACAACAACGTCCGCAGCCACCTCCTCCCAGCCACGTACAAGTCCATGTGTTCCTTGGGACTGATCCCTTAAAGACTGCTGATGCTGAGTGCCAGGCTCCACCTCCATACTGACACAATCTTCCTCCTCCTCCTCCTCCTCCTCCTCGTCCTCTTCCTGTGTGATCGGCGGGCACGCAGGAACACTGTCTGGATAAAGGGGGCCTTGAGAGCTAAGGAAGTCCTCCTCTTCCTGCCTCTGTTCTGCCTCAAGTGCCCTGTCCATTATTCCACGCAGCGTGTGCTCCAACAGGTGGACAAGGGGGACAGTGTCACTGATGCATGCACTGTCAGTGCTCACCATCCTCGTGGCCTCCTCGAATGGTGACAGGACAGTGCATGCATCCCTGATCATGGCCCACTGGCGTGGGGAAAAAAAACCAAGGTCCCCTGACCCTGTCCTGGTGCCATAGTCGCACAGGTACTCATTGATGGCCCTCTGCTGCGTGTGCAGCTGCTGCAGCATGGCCAACGTCGAGTTCCACCTGGTGGGCATGTCACAGATTAGGCGGTTCTTGGGCAGGTTAAACTCCTTTTGGAGGTCCGTCAGCCGAGCACTGGCATTATATGACCAGCGGAAATGCACAGAGACTTTCCTGGCCTGCCTCAGGACATCCTGTAAGCCCGGGTACCTGCCCAAGAACCGCTGCACCACCAAGTTAAGGATGTGAGCCAAACAGGGCACATGGGTCAGTTGTCCCTGTCGGAGGGCAGAGAGGAGGTTGGTGCCATTGTCGCAAACCACCATTCCTGCCTTAAGTTGGCGTGGCGTCAACCACCTCTGAACCTGCCCCTGCAGAGCTGACAGAACCTCTGCCCCAGTGTGGCTCCTGTCCCCCAAGCACACCAGCTCAAGCACCGCATGGCATCTTTTGGCCTGCGTACTTGCGTAGCCCCTTGAACGCCTACGGAGCACCGCTGGTTCCGAGGAAGAGGCCATGGAGGAAGAAGAAGAGGAGGGGGTGGAGGAGAGAGGTGTGTCACAATCAGCATTTTGGAGGCGTGGTGGCGGAACAACCTCCAACACTACTGCACCTTGTCCTGCATCCTTCCCAGCTGCCAGCAGAGTCACCCAATGCGCCGTGAAACTTAAGTAACGTCCCTGTCCATGCCTGCTGGACCATGAGTCAGCGGTAATATGCACCTTACCGCTGACCGCCCTGTCCAGCGAGGCATGGACATTGCCTTCCACATGCCGGTAGAGAGCCGGAATCGCCTTCCGTGAGAAAAAGTGGCGTTTGGGTACCTGCCACTGAGGAACCGCACATTCCACAAACTCACGGAAGGGGGCAGAGTCTACCAACTGAAAAGGCAGCAGTTGAAGTGCTAGCAATTTTGCCAAGCTAGCATTCAACCGCTGGGCATGTGGATGGCTGGGAGCAAACTTCTTTCGGCGGTGCAGCAGCTGGGGCAGGGAAATTTGCCTGGTACAATCTGACGTCGGTGTACCAAAAGCAGATTGCCCACAAGTACTTGGCTGTGACACACCTAATTCTACACCTTCATTCCTCTCACTGCAGGTCTCAGAGAGGACTGAAGGTCTAGTGGGGTTGGAAATCTCAGCTGATGAGGAGCAAGGAGAGATCGTCTTTGTTCTTTGGTGTGGGTCTTTTAGATACGCTTGCCAACGAACTGCATGGCAGGTCAACATATGTCTGGTCAAGCATGTGGTACCCAAGCGGGAGATGTTTTGCCAGACAAAGCACCCTGGGCATGGGTGAGAGAGGATGAGGAGGATGAGGACGGCTTGGTCATCCACTCGACCAAGTCTTCCGCATGTTGCGGCTCAACACGGCCAGCTGCCGAAAAAAAGGCCAAGCGTGTCCCATGGCCACGTGCTGATGAGGATGCACCGTCTCCACGACCAGCACTAGACACAGAGCCTGCTTGCCCTCTCTTATTGGCTTGTGACTGTCTGCCTCTCCTTCTTGGCCTTCCAGACATACTAATGGCCTGTAGCTGCACTAAGCTGGGATAGAACACCTGTAATTTTCTTAAGGTAGCTTTATATACTGTAACCAGACAAGCCTGCCTGTCAGTAGGAAGATAACAGGAACGGATCTAGCTGAACACTGTGAGCAGGACACACTGTACTAAATGTAAATAGTCTAGCTGCCTGACCGTGGTACTAATAGGATCAAAAAGAACACCTGTAATTTTCTTCAGGTAGCTTTATATACTGTAACCAGACAAGCCTGCCTGTCAGTAGGAAGATAACAGGAACGGATCTAGCTGAACACTGTGAGCAGGACGTACTGCACTAAATGTATATAGCAGGAACGGATCTAGCTGAACACTGTGAGCAGGACGCACTGCACTGAATGTAAATAGCAGGAACGGATCTAGCTGAACACTGTGAGCAGGACGCACTGCACTAAATGTAAATACCAGGAACGGATCTAGCTGAACACTGTGAGCAGGACGCACTGCACTGAATGTAAATAGCAGGAACGGATCTAGCTGAACACTGTGAGCAGGACGCACTGCACTGAATGTAAATAGCAGGAACGGATGTAGCTGAACACTGTGAGCAGGACGCACTGCACTAAATGTAAATACCAGGAACGGATCTAGCTGAACACTGTGAGCAGGACGCACTGCACTGAATGTAAATAGCAGGAACGGATCTAGCTGAACACTGTGAGCAGGACGCACTGCACTAAATGTAAATACCAGGAACGGATCTAGCTGAACACTGTGAGCAGGACGCACTGCACTGAATGTAAATAGCAGGAACGGATCTAGCTGAACACTGTGAGCAGGACGCACTGCACTGAATGTAAATAGCAGGAACGGATGTAGCTGAACACTGTGAGCAGGACGCACTGCACTAAATGCAAATACCAGGAACGGATCTAGCTGAACACTGTGAGCAGGACGCACTGCACTGAATGTAAATAGCAGGAACGGATCTAGCTGAACACTGTGAGCAGGACGCACTGCACTAAATGTAAATACCAGGAACGGATCTAGCTGAACACTGTGAGCAGGAAGCACTGCACTGAATGTAAATAGCAGGAACGGATCTAGCTGAACACTGTGAGCAGGACGCACTGCACTGAATGTAAATAGCAGGAACGGATCTAGCTGAACACTGTGAGCAGGACGCACTGCACTAAATGTAAATACCAGGAACGGATCTAGCTGAACACTGTGAGCAGGACTCACTGCACTGAATGTAAATAGCAGGAACGGATCTAGCTGAACACTGTGAGCAGGACGCACTGCACTAAATGTAAATACCAGGAACGGATCTAGCTGAACACTGTGAGCAGGACACACTGCACTGAATGTAAATAGCAGGAACGGATCTAGCTGAACACTGTGAGCAGGACGCACTGCACTGAATGTAAATAGCAGGAACGGATCTAGCTGAACACTGTGAGCAGGACGCACTGCACTAAATGTAAATACCAGGAACGGATCTAGCTAAACACTGTGAGCAGGACGCACTGCACTGAATGTAAATAGCAGGAACGGATCTAGCTGAACACTGTGAGCAGGACGCACTGCACTAAATGTAAATACCAGGAACGGATCTAGCTGAACACTGTGAGCAGGACGCACTGCACTGAATGTAAATAGCAGGAACGGATCTAGCTGAACACTGTGAGCAGGACGCACTGCACTGAATGTAAATAGCAGGAACGGATGTAGCTGAACACTGTGAGCAGGACGCACTGCACTAAATGTAAATACCAGGAACGGATCTAGCTGAACACTGTGAGCAGGACGCACTGCACTGAATGTAAATAGCAGGAACGGATCTAGCTGAACACTGTGAGCAGGACGCACTGCACTGAATGTAAATAGCAGGAACGGATCTAGCTGAACACTGTGAGCAGGACGCACTGCACTGAATGTAAATAGCAGGAACGGATCTAGCTGAACACTGTGAGCAGGACGCACTGCACTGAATGTAAATAGCAGGAACGGATCTAGCTGAACACTGTGAGCAGGACGCACTGCACTAAATGTAAATACCAGGAACGGATCTAGCTGAACACTGTGAGCAGGACGCACTGCACTGAATGTAAATAGCAGGAACGGATCTAGCTGAACACTGTGAGCAGGACGCACTGCACTAAATGTAAATACCAGGAACGGATCTAGCTGAACACTGTGAGCAGGACGCACTGCACTGAATGTAAATAGCAGGAACGGATCTAGCTGAACACTGTGAGCAGGACGCACTGCACTGAATGTAAATAGCAGGAACGGATCTAGCTGAACACTGTGAGCAGGACGCACTGCACTAAATGTAAATACCAGGAACGGATCTAGCTGAACACTGTGAGCAGGACGCACTGCACTGAATGTAAATAGCAGGAACGGATCTAGCTGAACACTGTGAGCAGGACGCACTGCACTAAATGTAAATACCAGGAACGGATCTAGCTGAACACTGTGAGCCGGACGCACTGCACTGAATGTAAATAGCAGGAACGGATCTAGCTGAACACTGTGAGCAGGACACACTGCACTAAATGTAAATAGTCTAGATAGAAGATAACAGGAACGGATCTAGCTAAACTGAATACAGTGTATATATATATATGCAACACCTGGGATGCATATATATACACAATACACTGTAAGTGCAGCTAACTGACTGACTGTTCTGCCTAATCTATCTAACTCAAATCAAATGACACTGTCTCTCTCTCTCTCTATCTCTCAGCACACCGGAACACACACTACACAGGGCCGCCGTGCAGGCGGCCTTATATAGTGTGGGGTGTGTACTAAATCCCCTGAGCCATAATTGGCCAAAGCCACCCTGGCTTTGGCCAATTACAGCTCTCTCTACTGACGGCGCTGTGATTGGCCAAGCATGCGGGTCATAGTGCATGCTTGGCCAATAATCAGCCAGCAATGCACTGCGATGCCGCAGTGAATTATGGGCCGTGACGCGCCACACGAATTTGGCGCGAACGGCCCATATCGTTCGCAATTCGGCGAACGACCGAACAGCCGATGTTCGAGTCGAACATGGGTTCGACTCGAACACGAAGCTCATCCCTAGTTACCATATACAAGTTTATCTTTCTATACGACTAGGTAAGAGTGGTTGGGATCCTTGTCTGCTTCCCCTTTAATTTTGTATTTTTCATTTTATTATTTGTTACTCTACTAATTCTGGCAATTTATCCTAGATATATTCCAAACCCTGCATCTGCTCCTGACGAGTGGTATACTAACCACGAAACGCGTAGAGCTTTCCTATGATGCGACGTCACATTCCCCCATGTTCTACCATCTTACCTGACTACCATCAAATTATCATTGTGCACCAATCTAATATTATTGAGTTATATGCTACCATTACAATCAGGCTTACATTTCTAGGTCTATTAAGTTTTTATTGTAAGCTTAATATGTACTATATATTGATTGCAATATAAGGTTTATATGTTACCCACTATTTACTATACAATTTTACTAATCTTACTATGTTACTATGTCCTGTAACTCCTGTATGCCTTTTTGTATTTAATAAATAATATTTACACTGATTGGTTCATATTATGTTATGTAACAGTGTGCCTCACACAAAGTCCCAACCTCTTTTTGCTTTTTCCAAATTATCAGGGATGGAGGTAAATCGCAGTTATTGCCTCATAAAAAGTCCCAACCCCAAATCATTTTTCATCTTATCACCAATCCTTGTTTCACTAAAAGCCCCAAATGTTCAAAAAACATTTGTCATTGGGACAGAAAATGAGGTGAAATCTTCTGAAGAGGTGCACAGACAGCAAAACAAATGTTACAGGGATGATAACCCTTCCCTATGTTTTCCAAAAAGCTTAAAAATAGATTTTTTGGCTGGAGCTACACTTTAAAAATGTACCAGTTCAAAATTGCAAACAGATTCTACTTAACAACAAACCTACAATCCCTGTCTTGTTTGCACCGCCTGTATACTGCTGTTCAGAGTATATAGGGCCTGGGGGCCCCACGCCTTTCCTTTTTTTAATTTGGGTGCGTGGTTCCCCTTAATATTTATACAAGACCCAAAGGGCCTGGTAATGAACTGGGGGGGGGGGGGGGGTACCCATGCCGTTTGTCTCACTGATTTTCATCCATATTGCCGGGAATCGACATTACATTAAAGCCACAAGCAGTTTTAAATGACTTTTATTCCTTTAAAAATGTCATTTTGTGCAGGGACTGTTCTAAGCATGGGAAACACACGACACTTTACAGGCATACTATAGATACCCCCCATGATATTTAAAGGAATATTTCACTTTTATTTTTTCACTTTAAGCATCATTAAAATCACTGCACCCAAAAAAACAGCCATTTTTAAAACTTTTTTTTGCATTGATACATGTCCCCTGGGACAGGACCCGGGTCCCCAAACCCTTTTTAGGACAATAATTTGCATATTAACCTTTAAAATTAGCACTTTTGATTTTGAACGTTCGAGTCCCATAGACTTTAATGGGGTTCTAAAGTTTGCGCAAACTTTCGGTCTGTTCACAGGTTCTGGTGCGAACCGAACCGGGGGGTGTTTGGCTCATCCCTACTCTCAACCCTGTACTCGGTATGTAGCGCACCTCTATACCCTGAAGTCTGTACGTAGTTCACCACTCACCCATGCACTCTGTACGTAGCACATATTTTTTTTTAACAAGGCAGTAATGATGTGTACAGTACCTTTAGTAGCCAATCATATTTTATTCTTATTTTATATATCACAGTCTCATCAATGAAATATGCTTTATGTTAACCACTTGCCGACCGCCTAACGACAATATACGTCGGCAGAATGGCACGGGCAGGCAAAATCACGTACCTGGTACGTGATTGCCTTCCCCCGGGCGGGGGGTCCGATCGTACTCCCCCCCGGTGCCAGAGGCGGTCGGATTTGGTCTGGGAGCATTCAGTAATGAGGGGGAGGCCATCCATTCGTGCCCCCCCCTCGCAATCGCTCCCAGCCAATCAGAATCTTCCCGTGCCTCTGTATAGTACACAGAGGCAGTGGATGTGACGTCATCTCTTCTCGGCTTGGTATTTTCCGTTCCGGCGCCGAGGAGAGAAGACTGAAATGTGAGTGCACAACACTACACATCCCAGTAGAACATGCCAGGCACACATAACACCCCCCTTTACCCCCCCCCCGATCACCCCTCCCCCCCCGTCTCACTGACACAAGCAGTTTTTTTTTTCCTGATTACTGCATGGTGTTAGTTTGTGACAGTTAGTGTGTTAGGGCAGTTAGTATTAGCCCCCTTTAGGTCTAGGGTACCCCCCTAACCCCCCCTAATAAAGTTTTAACCCCTTGATCACCCCCCGTTGCCAGTGTCACTAAGCGATCATTTTTCTGATCGCTGTATCAGTGTCACTGGTGACGCTAGTTAGGGAGGTAAATATTTAGGTTCGCCGTCAGCGCTTTATAGCGACAGGGACCCCCATATACTATCCAATAAATGTTTTAACCCCTTGATTGCCCCCTAGTTAACCCTTTCACCAGTGATCACTGTATAACTGTTACGGGTGACGCTGGTTAGTTCGTTTCTTTTTTATAGTGTCAGGGCACCTGCCGTTTATTACCGAATAAAGGTTTAGCCCCCTGATCGCCCGGCGGTGATATGCGTTGCCCCAGGCAGCGCCAGATTAGCGCCAGTACCGCTAACACCCACGCACGCAGCATACGACACCCTTAGTGGTATAGTATCTGAACGGATCAATATCTGATCCGATCAGATCTATACTAGCGTCCCCAGCAGTTTAGAGTTCCCCAAAACGCAGTGTTAGGGGGATCAGCCCAGATACCTGCTAGCACCTGCGTTTTGCCCCTCCGCCCGGCCCAGCCCAGCCCACTCAAGTGCAGTATCGATCGATCACTGTCACTTACAAAACACTAACCGCATAACTGCAGCGTTCGCAAAGTCAGGCCTGATCCCTGCGATCGCTAACAGTTTTTTTGGTAGAATTTTGGTGAACTGGCAAGCACCAGCCTCAGGCAGCGTCAGGTTAGTGTCAGGTTAGTGCCAGTAGCGCTAACACCCATGCACGCACCGTACAACTCCCTTAGTGGTATAGTATCTGAACGGATCAATATCTGATCCGATCAGATCTATACTAGCGTCCCCAGCAGTTTAGTGTTCCCAAAAATGCAGTGTTAGCGGGATCAGCCCAGATACCTGCTAGCACCTGCGTTTTCCCCCTCCGCCCGGCCCAGCCCACCCAAGTGCAGTATCGATCGATCACTGACACTTACAAAACACTAAACGCATAACTGCCAGGCCTGATCCCTGCGATCGCTAACAGTTTTTTTGGTAGCGTTTTGGTGAACTGGCAAGCACCAGCGGCCTAGTACACCCCGCAGTTCAAGCTGGTGAGGTGGCAAGCACAAGTGTCCCCCTGCCACCAAGAAGAAGAAAAACACAGGCCCGTCGTGCACATAATGCCCTTCCTGCTGCATTCGTCAATCCTAATAATTGAGAACCCACCACTTCTGCAGCGCCCCTACTTCCCCCATTCACATCCCCAACCAAATGCAATAGGCTGCATGAGAGACATTTTCTTTATGTCCTCCCGAGTACCCCTACCCAACGAACCCCCCCAAAAAAGATGTCGTGTCTGCAGCAAGCGCGGATATAGGCGTGACACCCGCTATTATTGTCCCTCCAGTCCTGACAATCCTGGTCTTTGCATTGGTGAATGTTTTGAACGCTACCATACACTAGTTGAGTATTAGCGTAGTGTACAGCATTGCACAGACTAGGCACACTTTCACAGGGTCTCCCAAGATGCCATCGCATTTTGAGAGACCCGAACCTGGAACCGGTTACAGTTATAAAAGTTACAATTACAAAAACAGTGTAAAAAAAAAAATATATATAGAAGAAAATAAAATAGTTGTGTTTTTATTGTTCTCTCTCTCTCTATTCTCTCTCTATTGTTCTGCTCTTTTTTACTGTATTCTATTCTGCAATGTTTTATTGTTATTATGTTTTATCATGTTTAATTTTCAGGTATGCAATTTTTTATACTTTACTGTTTACTGTGCTTTATTGTTAACCATTTTTTTGTCTTCAGGTACACCATTCACGACTTTGAGTGCTTATACCAGAATGATGCCTGCAGGTTTAGGTATCATCTTGGTATCATTCTTTTCAGCCAGCGGTCGGCTAATTAGCCTCTAGACTGCTTTTACAAGCAGTGGGAGGGAATGCCCCCCCACCGTCTTCCGTGTTTTTCTCTGGCTCTCCTGTCTCAACAGGGAACCTGAGAATGCAGCCGGTGATTCAGCCAGCTGACCATAGAGCTGATCAGAGACCAGAGTGGCTCCAAACATCTCTATGGCCTAAGAAACCAGAAGCTACGAGCATTTTATGACTTAGATTTCGCCGGATGTAAACAGCGCCATTGGGAAATTGGGAAAGCATTTTATCACACCGATCTTGGTGTGGTCAGATGCTTTGAGGGCAGAGGAGAGATCTAGGGTCTAATAGACCCCAATTTTTTCAAAAAAAGAGTACCTGTCACTACCTATTGCTATCATAGGGAATATTTACATTCCCTGAGATAACAATAAAAATGATTTAAAAAAAAAATGAAAGGAACAGTTTAAAAATAAGATAAAAAAGCAAAAAAATAAAGAAAAAAAAAAAAACACCCCTGTCCCCCCCTGCTCTCGCGCTAAAGCGAACGCAAGCATTGGTCCGGCGTCAAATGTACACAGCAATTGCACCATGCATGTGAGGTATCACCGCGAAGGTCAGATCGAGGGCAGTAGTTTTAGCAGTAGACCTCCTCTGTAAATCTAAAGTGATAACCTGTAAAGGCTTTTAAATGCTTTTAAAAATGTATTTATTCTGTTGCCACTGCATGTTTGTGCGCAATTTTAAAGCATGTCATGTTTGGTATCCGTGTACTCGGCCTAAGATCATCTTTTTTATTTCATCAAACATTTGGGCAATATAGTGTGTTTTAGGGCATTAAAATTTTAAAAAGTGTGTTTTTTCCCAAAAAAATGCGTTTGAAAAATCGCTGCGCAAATACTGTGTGAAAAAAAATGAAACACCCACCATTTTAATCTGTAGGGCATTTGCTTTAAACAAATATATACTGTTTGGGGGTTCAAAGTAATTTTCTTGCAAAAAAAAAAAAATTTTTCATGTAAACAAAAAGTGTCAGAAAGGGCTTTGTCTTCAAGTGGTTAGAAGAGTGGGCGATGTGTGACATAAGCTTCTAAATGTTGTGCATAAAATGCCAGGACAGTTCAAAACCCCCCAAATGACCCCATTTTGGAAAGTAGACACCCCATGCTATTTGCTGAGAGGCATGTCGAGTCCATGGAATATTTTATATTGTGACACAAGTTGCGAGAAAGAGACAATTTTTTTTTTTTTTGCAGAAAGTTGTCACTAAATGATATATTGCTCAAACATGCCATGGGAATATGTGAAATTACACCCCAAAATACATTCTGTTGCTTCTCCTGAGTACTGGGATACCACATGTGTGAGACTTTTTGGGAGCCTAGCCACGTACGGGACCCCGAAAACCAAGCACCGCCTTCAGGCTTTCTAAGGGCGTAAATTTTTGATTTCATTCTTCACTGCCTATCACAGTTTCGGAGGCCATGGAATGCCCAGGTGGCACAAAACACCCACCAAATGACCCCATTTTGGAAAGTAGACACCCCAAGCTATTTGCTGAGAGGTATAGTGAGTATTTTGCAGACCTCACTTTTTGTCACAAAATTTTGAAAATTGAAAAAAGAAAAAAAAATGTTTTTTTCTTGTCTTTCTTCATTTTCAAAAACAAATGAGAGCTGCAAAATACTCACCATGCCTCTCAGCAAATAGCTTGGGGTGTCTACTTTCCAAAATAGGGTCATTTGGGGGGGTTGTGCCACCTGGGCATTCCATGGCCTCTGAAACTGTGATAGGCAGTGAAGAGTGAAATCAAAAATGTACACCCTTAGAAATCCTGAAGGCGGTGATTGGTTTTCGGGGCCCGGTACGTGGCTAGGCTCCCAAAAAGTCCCACACATGTGGTATCCCCATACTCGGGAGAAGCAGCTAAATGTATTTTGGGGTGCAATTCCACATATGCCCATGGCCTGTGTGAGCAATATATCATTTAGTGACAACTTTGTGCAAAAAAAAAAATTGTCACTTTCCCGCAACTTGTGTCAAAATATAAAATATTCCATGGACTCAACATGCCTCAAATAGCTTGGGGTGTCTACTTTCCAAAATGGGTTTTTTTGATGGGGTTTTGTGCCATCTGGGCATTTTATGGCCTTCAAAACTGTGATAGGTAGTGAGGAGTAAAATCAAAACTTTACGCCCTTAGAAATCCTGAAGGCGGTGATTGGTTTTCGGGGCCCCGTATGCGGTTAGGCTCCCAAAAAGTCCCACACATGTGGTATTCCCGTACTCAGGAGAAGCAGCTGAATATATTTTGGGGTGCAATTCCACATATGCCCATGGCCTGTGTGAGCAATATATCCTTTAGTGACAACTTTTTGTAATTTTTTTTTTGTCATTATTTAATCACTTGGGACAAAAAAATTAATATTCAATGGGCTCAACATGCCTCTCAGCAATTTCCTTGGGGTGTCTACTTTCCAAAATAGGGTAATTTGGGGGGGGGGGGTTGTACCGCCCTGCCATTTTAGCACCTCAAGAAATGACATAGGCAGTCATAAACTAAAACCTGTGTAAATTCCAGAAAATGTACCCTAGTTTGTAGACGCTATAACTTTTGCGCAAACCAATAAATATACGCTTATTGACATTTTTTTTTACCAAAGACATGTGACCGAATACATTTTGGTCTAAATGTATGACTAAAATTGCGTTTATTGGATTTTTTTTATAACAAAAAGTAGAAAATATCAATATCGGTCTTTTTTCGTTTATAGCGCAAAAAATAAAAACCGCAGAGGTGATCAAATACCATCAAAAGAAAGCTCTATTTGTGGGAAGAAAAGGACGCAAATTTAGTTTGGGTACAGCATTGCATGACCGCGCAATTAGCAGTTAAAGCGACGCAGTGCCAAATTGTAAAAAGTGCTCTGGTCAGGAAGGGGGTAAATCCTTCCGGGGCTGAAGTGGTAAATATTGTTAAAGTTGTTGTCAATATCTATTTTCGTAACTTAATTCTGAATAAAACATTACAGTGTCATTTCTAGAAATAATTTACGAGGGTGTGTTTAGGAGTGGAATTAGGGACATGGTAGGGGTTGGGTGGGGCAACTGTTGGCGAGTAACTCTTAAGGCCTGGCTAGTAGTTTAGAAAGTTTGAGCCCTGATACTGTACAGTATATATATATAAAGGCCAGTATGGTGGTCTGAATTTATGGGAGGAGTCCAGGGGGTATTTAAGCAGCCCACTCATCTGTGGTCTTCCAACTCATTCGGTGTTTGTGAGTTGCGTGTCTGAACTTCCAGAGGCTTTCGGTTCTCCATTCGTGGTTTTTCGTAGATTGAGTCTTGCTCAACTGTCACAGGTAGAATTCGTATATCATTTCTTCATTTCATGCATCGTTTTTTGCCAGGCACCTTGTATCATCGAAACCCCACTATGGAACTTACGAGTCATTCGTTAAGTCTCTGTATGCAGCCTTATTTAGCCTCGTGCAAAACCACGAACTTGTGGCTCAGTTTGTGAGCACATTGAGTTTTTCATTGGTTTCATATGTACATTCTCGTACCTTATCATATGCCACATAGTCGGTCCATTTCTCTTAAAAAACATGTCATCACATTTCATGCCATGTTCCACCGTCTGGTTCGTTGTCAGTCGCAAGTTGCGGCACACTGATTCATGCCTCTGTCATGGCAAGCCATTTCATTTGTTATATTTCGCATACCCTTCACTCCGATTCGAATCCAGTCGCATCTGCGACACACCGATTCGTGTCGACTTGTGCTAATCATTCCGTCTCGTGCATTCCACGCTCCACCATCTGGTTTGTTGTCAGTCGCAAATTGCGGCACACTGATTCATGCCTCTGTCATGGCAAGTCATTTCAATTGTTATATTTCGCATACCCTTCACTCCGATTCTAATCCAGTCGCATCTGCGATGCACCGATTCGTGCCGGCTCGTTCTAGTCATGTCATCTCATTCCATGCTCCACAGTCCGGTTCGTTGTCAGTCGCAATTGCGGCACACCGATTCGTGCCACTATCATGGCAAACATTTCACTTGTTCATTTTGCATACCCTTCACTACGATTTGAATTCAGTCACATCTGCAACATACTAATTCACGTTGACTCGTGTTAGCCATTATTTCCTGTTCCATAGACAGGTTCGATGTCAGTCGCTATCACGACACACCAATTTGTACGTCTGTTATGGCAATCATTTCGCTCATTTTATTTCATATACCCCACATGCCGACCCGAGGCCAGTCGCTTTAGCGGCACTCCGATTCATGTCGACCTAATTGCGCTCATTTCATTTCGCCCTCATTTCATTTCGCCCTCATTTCATCCCATATTCCACATTTCAGTTCATTGTCAGTCACAGTTACGGTACCCCGATTCGAGTCACCATCAATTCAATCGTTCACTGGTATTATTTCGTATGTTGTCTGTCATGTCCTCCTTAGGTTCGGCAGTCATTTCGTGATGGGTCATTCGTGCATTTTTGTTTCTTTTATCCTGTCATAGATCTACTGTTGTTTGACGCAATGATTCACTTTTAAATTCAGATAACTGTTTGATTTGCCACGTTATTGACGGACATCCCTCAGTTCGGGTCACCTTACGGCCCAGTTCGAATCCAGTCGCAACAAGGCACATCGGCCCACATAGCTCCAGACCAACTGTTCTCAAAGCCGTTTTCTTTAGAAGACCATTCATGATTTCAATTCGTTAATTTAACCATCGTTCGCCCCCCCCGATAAGGTTCCCCTTGCAGTCGCTATAAACGCATCTCAAAGTCACACCACCTGGCCACTCATTCACCTTCAAATTGCATTTAATTAAGCCACTCACCATTGTCCGTCTGTCATTTCTCCTCAAGGTCAGTTGAGTATATATATATATATATAGACAAGACACAAAAAGAACCTGGACTTTCATGTCACCCCCACTACAGGTTCCGCTCGACTGAGCTTTCGGCCTCAAAGACCAGGACTTCACAACTAGGGCACAAGTCAGCCAGAGCCGTGTCACAGGTCGGCAGCGAAGACCTCACATCTGCCTCTCTGTTACCCCGTCCGGTTTCAGAGAGCGGCAGCGTGCAGTCCCTCAGGGGATTGACCATCCCCAAGTTAACAGCAGATCTAAGGCGCAGGGGCATGCCCTTCCACGCTATAGCCAGGAAAGCCAAGCTCTTCAGGCTCCTGTTCCCGCTGCCAGCGACAAATGGGCCCAGCACCCAGCAGGCGTCTCTTCAGTCCATATCCTCAGCCATTTCTCAGGTTCACACCATGGTGTCATCATTGTTCACCGTAGTCACTGATGTTCAAGCCAGAGTGACAGTCTTGGAGGGACGCCCGGCCGCGGCCATCCCTGACTTGGTTGCAGTCCTGGTCCCGACACTCCCTCCTGCAGGTACGACAGGGAAGAGTTCTACTATCTTCTCAGCCCACTTGGTCCCAGCCAGCATCAGGAAGGCCATTTTGGACGGCAAGGATGTCAACCTTGCTTCCCTCTTCATTTTGGTTCACGATCTGGCAGAGAATAAACCTTATGCCTGGTGGGACGTATAAGTGGTCCTCAAGGCCAAAGACCCCAGGCTCAACCGCAAATTAACTATTGCAGAGTTTGTGTTGACCTTTGGGATGGTGAGGGATGTCCTGTGTTCAGCCAGTCCCAGCAGGATGGAAGAGCTGGACTTATATCTCCACACCGTGGTGGACCTGGGCTATAAATACGGGGGGTTCTAATTTTATGATTAACACAGTTCATTCCCGACCAAAGCGGCAGCCAGGCTCACACAGTTCCAAGCAGGCACGGATTGGAGCCTCATGGACACAGAGTTGTTCTGCCGCCACTTTGACAGTCTACGCTATCTGACAGTGCTCCACTCCTAAAAGCTACCTGGTGCGCCAACATAGCAGTGAGACGCCTTCTCGATATTCCATCCACCTCAAGTACAGCTCAGGGCTTGTCGGCCCCAGTTTAGATACCCCAGGTGGACAAGTTCGGACGTCCCGTTCTGTCAGTAGGGGGAGCATCTATCTGTAATAACTTTAATTTTGGATTGTGCAACTACAGCCAATGCTGGCGGCTCCATATCTGTATCATATGTCATAGAGACAACCAACGGCCAGGGTTGTCGGGAAGAGGCGCCGCCCCTCCCCCAAGGCACCCACCCCCCCATGTTGAGGGCATGCGGCCTGGTACGGCTCAGGAGGGGGGGGTGGCTCGCTCGTCCCCACCCCCTTTCCTGGCCGGCCGGGCTGCGTGCTCGGATAAGGGTCTGGTATGGATTTTGGGGGGACCCCCATGCCGCTTTTTTGGCGTAGGGGATTCCCCTTACAATCCATACCAGACCTAAGGGCCTGGTATGCTCCTGGGGGGGAACCCACGCCGTTTTTTTCATTTAAAATTTGGCGTGGCGTTCCCCCACAGGATTCATACCAGACAGCTGTCAGCGCTGCCTGTCACTCATCGCAGAAGGAAAACAAAGTTTTCCTTTCCCGATGAGTGAGCCATCTCGGCGCTGGCTCCTGCGACGGGGCTCGCAGGTGTCAAATCTCGCTGAGAAATGCGGCGAGATTGACACAATATCGCGGTCACCTACTGTAGATGGCATCCAACAAATGCTTGCCCATCACAAGTACCAACTTCAGAGACATCTTGACCATCCTCTCTCGTTCCCCGTTTGGCCTTCTTCCCAGCTTGGTCATTCAAGTGGCCATCTACCTGGCCTACTATGGTTTTTTGTGGCCTAGCGAGTTTACCCCGCCCGCCAGGTACTGTGTAGACGTTACATGGCTCGCTTCCAAGATCATTTTATTCTCCACCTCGCAGTATCCAAAACCCAGCAATCTGGCACCGGGGTCGACATCCATCTTTTCAATACAAACAACGTCTGGTGCCCAATAGCGATACTCGACCGCCTACTGTTTCTCCTACCAAGACAATCAAACTCTAGTCCCCTACTACCTTTCCCGACCAATCTCTTGAGTGGCTGCCAGTTAATCAAACATGTCGGGATCCTCCTGCGCAACCTAGACCTCGACCTCAGTCTGTACTCTGGACACTCGTTCCAAATCCAGCTTCGGCCGCTTTCCAGCATTGGGTTCCAGACCATATCATCAAGAGATTAGGCAGGTGGAAATCTTTTGACCCCGCCCCCCTCTGACAACAGTCCCATGAATTCCCTGTGCGTCAGAGGAGGGCGGGGTCACAGGGTGGCCCCGTCCTCCGTTATATAAGAAATGTCAGAAGAAGCGAAGCGTCACGTGGCTGAAGACTTCCACTGAGGCGGATCATGCGGACGGAGTGGAGAAGAAGCCTGGAGGAAGATGCGGGACAAGAAGAGCGGAGGAAGAAGAAGTTGAAGAAGAAGAAGATGAAGAAAAAGAAGATGGAGGAAGAAGAAGAACACCGAAGGGAAACCAGAAGAAAGAAGATGGAAGAAAAAGCAGAATAAAGAAGAAATTAATAAAGGACTAGTCAAAAACCGACTCTTGTGTTTTTTAACCATTTTGACACCTTTTTGTGAAATGGTAGGGGTACATTTGTACCCCATTACCAATTCAAGGGGGGGGCGGGATCTGGGGCTTCCATATTCCGATAAGCCCCTCGCCCACAGACCCCCACAACCACCACGTGTTCGAACAAATTTGAGCCATAGTTCACTGCTGTGAACCGAACCGGGGGGTGTTCGGCTCATCCCTATTGAGGACATGGATTACTGGAACCATGTCCTGTGGTCTGATGAGAGTGAGATAAACTTATTTGGTTCAGATGGTGTCAAGTGTGTGTGGCGGCAACCAGGGGAGGAGTACAAAGACAAGTGTGTCTTGCCTACAGTCAAGCATGGTGATGGGAGTGTCATGGTCTGGGGCTGCATGAGTGCTGCCGGCACTGGGGAGTTACAGTTCATTGAGGGGACCATGAATGCCAACATGTACTGTGACATACTGAAGCAGAGCCTAATCCCCTCCCTTCAGAGACTGGTCCGCGGGGCTGTATTCCAACATGATAACAACCCCAAACACACTTCCAAGACCACCACTGCCTTGCTAAAGAAGCTGAGGGTAAAAGTGATGGACTGACCAAGTATGTCTCCAGACCTAAACCCTATGGAGCATCTGTGGGACATCCTCAAATGGAGGGTGGAGGAGCTCAAGGTCTCTAACATCCACCAGCTCCATGATGTCATCATGGAGGAGTGGAAGAGGACTTCAGTGGCAACCTGTGAATCTCTGTTGAACTCCATGCCCGAGAGGGTTAAGACAGTGCTGGAAAATAATGGTGGCCACACAAAATATTGACACTTTGGTCCCAATTTGGACATTTTCACTTAGGGGTGTACTCACTTGTGTTGCCAGCAGTTTAGACATTAATGGATGTGTGTTGAGTTATTTTGAGGGGGCAGCAAATTTACACTGTTATACAAGCTGTACACTCACTACTTTACATTGTAACAAAGTGTCATTTCTTCTGTGTTGTCACATGGAAAGATATAATAAAATATTTACAAAAATGTGAGGGGTGTACTTACTTTTGTGAGATACTGTAACTATTGACTTCACTATTTTCCATGTGAGAGAAAGAAATAAGAAATCATACACAGGAGAGTCTAGCTTCCATGCCATCATCAGATGGATTTTGGTCGTACGCTGATATAGGCCTATATAACAATATAGGATAACAATTTTAACCCTCACATCGAGGATCTCTCCCCATCTGTATCTTGGCAGGGAAGCTGATGATTCCTGGTACTAAAGATCAAACATGGCACAACATTTTAAGGGGTGTACTCACTTTTATGAGATACTGTATGTATATTTATATATATATATATATGGATATATATAGTCAATGTATATTCATTGTTCGCTATTTTACTCTGCTTTTACCTGCAGTTCATGCTTCTGCTCCAGACCTACTTCCTAGTTTCTTCCTGATTGCTGAAATGTGGTTCTTAAGCACGGTGTGCATGGGGGTTGTGACCTGGGGGGGCCAAGTCCAAATCCTCATGAGAAGGTCCCTGATGAATACCGTCTGGCTCTTAGTCTCTGTGTCCTGGGGGCTCTCACATCACCTGATTTCAATTTCACGTAGGACCATCCTTGTAGCTTGGTGAGTACAAACCCAAGTCCTAGGTCGTCTCTGTTACATGATCCTGCTCTAGTCCATTGTCTCACCTCTCTCAGTTTGATCCAATGTGTCTCCTACCTTCCTGATCCATCTTCCAGGTCTAACATACACCATGGAACTTTCCCTACCAAAAGACTAGCTGTTAGCCTACACCTTATAGGCATGCCTACTGCCTTTCTTCAGCTACCAATTACAGTGTAGCTGGATGGTCCAGCTACAGAAAAAAAGGAACAAGGGAAATAACATGGACTGGAACCTAGGGCTAGGAAATGAACCTAATGTTCAAGTAATATGTGTTGGTCTAAGCAGCTAAATAGTGAGATTTATTAACAGGCTGCAGAAGGGCACATTCTTTGGTGCTTACCAGTAGGTGAATTCTAGAACACATCCAGTCCTGAAACTAAGTAGACTGAAGCAGGGAAGGAGAGATCACATGCTAGTAGCAGTAAAAGTAGAAGATTTGCCTTGCTGCTGATCTGTGACACAGATTAGGTCTTAATAAAAGGAGCGAGTGTCCAGCAGTCTTTTAAACATGATAGAAAGAGCAGAAACCTGACCTTTGATAGTCCTGAGCTCCAAACATAGGTCCAGACCCAACAATTTTTCCACCCACCACCACTATTTTATTAGGTTTAAATTCCTGTCACTAATAAAAATAGCATTTTTAATGATTTTCATTTATTATTTTATAAAATGTTTTATTTTTTCTTTGTGGGGTCGTCTCTAGACTATTAAGCAAACATGGTGGGCATATATGGCAAGACTGTAACTAAAAGGCCTTTAAATAGTCATATATCCTGAATTAAAGGCAGGTTAGCTTGTTTATCCTGCCAAAGGTGTGTATATCTATGTAATAATCTTGCTATGGCTCTACATTGGTAACATTTTTAATGATTTTCATTTATTATTTTATAAAATGTTTTATTTTTTCTTTGTGGGATCATCTCTAGTCTATTTAAGCAAACATGGTGGGCGTGTATGGCAAGACTGTGACTTAAGGGCTTTTAAATAATCATATATCCTGAATTAAAGACAGGTTAGCTTGTTTCTCCTGCCAAAGATGTGTATATCTATGTAATAATTTTGCTATGGCTCTACATTGGTAACAAAACTATTCCACTCAAACTACATGGAATGTCTAATTTGAAAAGGATTGATGTGGATTCCAAAGCAAAAGGTATTCTATCCAGGGCATTTTTTCAGCAGGAGCACAGGGCAACGCAGTTCCGGCACCTCCAGCACGGAATGTATGTAATGGCAAGGGGTGCTGGGGTGGTCTGAAGGGTCTATTGTTGCTGGAGCACTCTATTTTTGAGTGGCGGTCTATTGTTGCTGGTGGGTCAATTATTGCTGGAAGAGCTCTACTATTGTTGGAGGGTGTCTATTGTTGCTGGTTGCTGGGTAGTCTATTGATTCCGGCTGCTGGGAGATCAGTTGTTGCTGCTGGGTGGTATTTTGTTGTGGGGGTCCATTGTTGCTAGGGGGGTCTATTGTTTCTGAGCGAATCTATTGTTGCTGGGGGGTCTATTGCTGCTGGCTGTGGGGAATCGATTTTACTACTTTTCTTGCTATCATTAACAAATTTCATATAAGTTACTTATTACTTATAAATTACAAGTTATACTTGGCTCAGTACTCGCTAAAAGGGGCAGTACTGAGAGGTGGGTAGGGGATAGACATGTGCACACTGAAATATTTCGTTTCGGAATTTCGTTTTCGTCCGAAATATAAATTTATTTAGTTACTCCCGAAATTCGTTTTTCTTTATTTCGTTTTTCGTTAAAAACTTGCATTCGTCCGAAAATCGAAATGAATTAAGGTCGAATCGGTCATTAAAGGCTTATGGTGTCTGTCGAATGTTCAAAGTAGATTCGACGGAGCAGCTAAACTGTACGACGTCGCAATCGTACATTCCGGTCGAATTTTCTGGGATGCATTTGACCGGAAATGTTCGATAGCAGCATCGTACAGTTTGTTTAGCTGCTCTGTCGAATCTTCTAACTTTTGACAGACACCATAAGCCACATCTACGTTTGCATGTTTTCGTTTCTGTGTCGAATCTTCATCGTTCATGCTCATTGCATTGGTCTACTCTGCCCCAGCAGTCAGCCAACCAAACTTTCACATTCGTTTCTCAATCGGAAGTGCGGAAGTGCGGCCGCAAAATCCGACGCTGTGTGGCTTAGAGATAATGGCAATGGCAGCAGCAACCCATTCCAGCACTAGCAGCATGGAGGAGGCTGTTCCTGGGCCTTCTAAGGCAGCATCCAAAAATGGGCGCAGGAGGGGGACACAAGCTGCATCCAGCAGGAAGCGTAACCTAATGTGGACTCATATTGAGTCCCAGGTCCTGGTAAGGGAAACGCTTCCTTGCTGGATGCAGCTGTGTGGCCCCCGCTCCAGGGAAACCACTACGGAGTGGAAGCGGGAAAAGTGGGAGGAGATTTCCAGGAAGGTGGAGGAGACATATCGCCATCGGCGTGACCCGACTGCCTGTCGCAAAAAATTCAGCGACATAAAACGGTAAGTAACGTGTCTGATTATTTTTTTTTTTTTACATTTTAACCACTTTAGCCCCGGAGGTATGGCTGCCAAATGACCATGCCACTTTGTGCGATTCGGCACTGCGACGCTTTAACTGACAATTGCGCGTTCGTGTGACGTTGCTCCCAAACAAAATTGATGTCCTTTTTTTCCCACAAATAGAGCTTTCTTTTGGTGGTATTTGATCACCTCTGCGGTTTTTATTGCTTTTTGCTATATAAGTATCCCCAACAAATATATAAAAAACAAATTTTTTCCTCAGTTTAGGCCGATATGTATTCTTCTACATATTTTTGGTAACAAAAATTGCAATAGGCGTTTATTGATTGGTTTGTGCAAAAGTTATAGCGTCTACAAAATAGGGATAGTTTTATGGCATTTTTATTAACATTTTTTTTTACTAGTAATGGCGGCGATCAGCGATTTTTATTGTGACTGCGACATTATGGCGGACACATCGGACACTTTTGATGCCATTTCGGGACCATTGTCATTTATACAATGATAAAAGCTCCAAAAAATGCACTGATTTTACACACACACATATAAACATATGTTATTGCTATCACAATTTGATGTCAGTAAAGTTAGGTGAATTTTTTTTTATAAAAAGGAATAAATAATTTTCAATTTATCCTCCCTCCTGTGAAAAACCAAATTTGCGCATAGGTGTGCCTAGCCTACACGTAGTTTGCAGTTGCACATGTTATATATTATCGCCACGATCATTTTAAGAGGAATATTTCCATGCCGTTATTTGTTCTTAGTTAGTTATCACTAAACTGAGCAGTAAGTGCTTTTAAGTTCCACTTGACCTGACCACCTGTAGGTTGCGCCCCCTTTCTGACCAGGCCATATTTTGCTATTTAGCGCATTGCAGCTTTAAACTGCACGCTCCTGTGATGTATTACCCAAATGAAATTTATGCTCTTCTCCCGCCATATATAGAGCTTTTATTGGTGGCATTAGATCACCGCTGGGTTTTACATTTTTTGTTATTGAAAAATAAAAAATTTATATATATATATATATATATATATATATATATATATATATATATATATATATGTATATATATAAAAAAGTGTTACGGTGGCTGGACTTAACCAGCTTGCGGACCCGCCATATTTTTAGTTACTATGGGGGGGGGTCCACATCTGCAAGTGGGTTAATGCTTTGCAAAAGAAACAAGGAAGGAAATTTTACACTATACACAGTTCACACAAGCGCGTAATAGAAAGGTGGACTGGAGTGGACACAATGGACATTTATTATTTATTGTGCACCAAAAAAGCATAGGTTTTTCTTACAATAAATTTGGTTAATAAATAAATGTGCAAACCTTGTGCTACATGAAAAAATGTGCCTAATCCAAAAATTCCATTTGCATTGTTTCATTCTACGGGTTCATTCTACATGTGTTTCATGTGTTGATGTCATTTTCAGATTACAATTGTAGTTTAATTGTGGAACCCGTTTCTCTTCTCTTCTTGTTTTGCAGTTCCATAGTGCGTAAACGCAGGCAGTCGGGGCGCAGAGGAAAGCAGGTATCTCTCCTCCCCCATGAGAAGGAGCTCTTAGCAGCTGTAGGGGAGGATGAGATTAAAAAACTGCTGGCTCATCAGGGTTGGTGTCAGCATTGCATTGTGTGTAGGAAATTTTTTTTGTCAACCATGCGACGCGACATAGTCATTTACCATGATGTGTTTGATTTTATTTAAAGATCGTCTCCAGGCCCAGCGCCGCCGGAGGCAGAGGGCAGAGGAGCAGGAGTCCTCCACGTCATCATGCAGTAAGTACTGTAGTAGTGACACTAATACAGTGGTTCCTTTTCCATTTGTCCAGCCTTTCATTGTTGATTCCAGTGTCATTGTTTCTCGCTCATGTAGTGACAGGTAGAGCCTCTGCGACGCTCTGTCAGGTAACGCAAGCGATTGCGTAACTTACATAATCTAACAGAACATCGCCGCTCTGAACTGAGGTGCCTGATCAGTGGCAGTGCACCTAGCACTCGCCGGCGCTGCTGGAACCAGGACAGGTAAGTGCCTCGTATTTGTTTTTTTTTTAAATGATTTTTTCTAAATGGTGAATGCATGTCCCTGCCTTGTAGATAAACGTTAGTGACCTGCCCTGTATTGCCATGCTAATGGATAATTAATTTTATCTATTTACACTACAGTATATTTATTTACGTTTATTAACGTTCATCATTTCTCCTTTATAAATAGGTGTCATCCAGTCAGAGGGGGAGACTGAGGAGGAGGCTGAGGCAGCAACGCCCACATGTAAGTTAGTATAATCTTGCTGGTATCTGCTGAGTGATCATACATGTTTCAATGTTCTTGTACTAATGTGTGAGATTGTTGTACACTGTAGATTGTAATGTTCTTTTCTATCATTACTCAACAGCTGCTGAGCAGGAGGTGGAGGAGACCTGCCCTGTAGAGGCTGCTGGGGATGCGGAGGAACAGCCAGACGCGGCAGATCCAGGGAGTAAGCATAACTTTTTTTGTATTTTCCAGGCAATAATAGTATTTTAAATATGAAATGCTGATGGCATACCTTGTCTAGAATAGCTTGTGATTTATTCTGCAAGGCTTCGGTTTAGCTGGAACTATTAATTATATTAGTTCCCCTCTGCAGATGATTCCAGTCTTCCTGTTAGCGTGACCTGTGCTTGGTAATATTTCCCCAATGTCCCTGATCACGCCACCTTCTTGCTGCAGTTCAGATTCCCAGTCTGAGCCAATCACTGTTAATCATTATGAATAACACAGCAGGCTGGAGGGGGTGTGTCAGAAAAGAATCTCCAGCTATTGGCTGGCAGTCCCTGGACATGTTCAATCTCTGGCATGCCCCTAATGCATGCATTAACACTTTTCTCATGATGTTATACCTATTATACCTCCTAGCCTAGACCAGGAGTGAGTAACCTACCTAGCCTAGAACAGAAGTGGGGCTTAATTTATTCAACAATCAGTGGCCTTACAAAATTATCAACTTTAAAAAGTAGCCTGCTATATTTTATTAAACAACTTTTTATTAGGTCATCCCAAATGCAATGGCTTGAATGGCTTCTCTTTGGTGAGTGTAATGTTAAAAGCTGGTATAGCCGATATGTTTTTCTGCAAGTGCAACTGATCCTCCATATTTGCCAAAGTCAGTCAGTCTGGATGAGGTAGATTAGTTAGCAGTAGCACTTAGGCGTCCATTACACCTTAAGATTTTCTCCAGCCGCCCGTGCGACCAAGCGGATAAAATCTTTGGGAGATTCCCCTTTACACTGCTCGATGTGTAGAGGGGAATCCCTTTGTACTCTGGCCGGGGAGGACACTCAGCTCCACCCCGGTCAGAGTACAGTAAAGTAGTACTACACCTTCCTGCACAGCTCTGCAAACTTGGTATGATGCAGCGAATTGACACAGACACCACTATCTCCTACACACAAATTGATTAGGTGCATCTCACTAAATATCAAAAACTGGTATGGATGGAAGTGAAAACATCTCAAGATGTTACAGGATTGTCTACAAGGGCTGGGAGATCGTTGCCTTTATATAATGTTAGGGTGAAGAAGCCATGTTTATGTGTATTGTATTATCTATCTATCTAATGTATTTTCTTTTCTTCACAGGTGAAGTCTTCATCCTCCAACTGCAGCCTGTGGACGAAAACCTGGACCTGCCCGCGTCTGGTTGGACTGGCTGTCCTTCTGAGTCCCCAGTGGTTTCTACAGTCCTCCACCCTTCAACATCCCCCCACCTGGCCTCCCCAGTGCATCCTTCACCCGCTCCAGAACAGGCACACATCCCCCACCCTCCAGAGCCACATGTGACGGATTATCTGCGACGCATTGTGGAGGTCCAAAAGAGACATTTTGCTATTACCCGGAGGCTGCGTCAATCTTTGGCCCTCCACAATCACCGGCAGCTCCGTCACTCTGTGGCTCTGCAGAGGTACCAGCGTAGCCTCAGGAGACACCTGGAGGCTACGCGGTACCTTGGTGACCAGTTGGCTGGGATTAATATGTCCCTACAGCGACTGGTCACCAGGTTGGGGGAGAATGTACTCTAATTTTTTTTTTTTTTTTGTTTTGTTTATGTTAACTGTTAAATAAAAATAATTTGTTCAGAAATAATTGTTTTCTTGAGTTTTGCTTTCCTTGTTAGATTTGTGTGATGTTTATCTAAATGAACTAGTCCATATATTGTTACTAACTTACTAGAGGCCTTATAATTGTAGTTTTTCTACATTTAACCATCAGGCTGAACTTAGAAAATTGATGAGATTTCTGTCTACACTATTTCAATGTGCAAAGGGTAATCCAATGTATTGTGTCCAGTCACGCCGTTCAGCTTTCCCTCCACCAGAATACACAGCAGATAGTTAGAGCAGGGGTTACTCTATACAGTCCTCAACAGTTCACAGGACATAGGTTGCAGGCTTGCAATCATGAGGGCAACAGTTAACTGCAGTGCTGATCAACCATTGTGTGTTAGCTTTCATGTGTAATGGCTGTGTTTCCTACGTCTGATTCCAGTTAACCGACTTTAGCCTGTTCTCTACTATTCCTGTCTGCTCGTGACCCTGACCTTTGGCGTGTCCCTGACCATCCCTGTTTGCCTGTGACCCTGAACCTTGGCGTGTACTCTGTTGTCCTTGTCTGCTTGTGGCCTCGACCTTGGCTTGTCCCTTACTTCCTTGTTGTTCCAGCCTGCTGCCTCTTTCCTCTTCTCCTGTAGTCTACCGTGAGCATGAGATGTGAGACCCTGGGGGCTGCGACCTGGAGCCAGACTGCAGCGCAGTCCATCCTCACCACTAGAGGCTCTGGTGAACACCTACTGGCTCTTAGACTCCGCGCCCTGGAGAATCTATGCTCTAGCTCCCAGTGGGATCTGTGTTAGTGATCCAGTAGACCTGCTTCCTGAACCTCCCAGGTTTCAATCCACAGCAGTCAGTCCTAGGATCCACTACCTAGCGGTGCACTTCCGATTCCTACAGAGTGCATCTGTCACCTAGCCTCAAGGTGACCTGACAGACAGTCATCATTTCCAGGGCTTGAGTAACATGGCAGCAGGGTAGATTACTCACTCACACTAGTGATTATGGACAATTGCAGATGGTCATGAAACAGGCGGAGGATCAGAGAGGGCCCTGGTGTCCCCAGGGTCAGAGATGGTAAATGGGAGGGGTCCTGGGCATCTGGATGCAGCTCAGCAGTGACCAACTAATATATCTTGCATAGAATCACGTTTCCAACTGTATGCTTCTTTGTGCTATGTTGTGTTGGTAGCATATTCTGATCCTTGAGTTGACAGTCTCTCCATCAAGAGGAACTGTCATGCTGTTGAGGTCATCTTTAATCATTGTCTCTTATTTCCAGACCACCAAACAAAAATGGTTAAATATTAGCACATGTTGCTATTTGTATTTACAAAGACAGCAACACGTGAGCAGTAGCGCCACGTCAAGGCTTCAACCCTTGCTACTGTCCATTCACACAACATTCATTCATGCAATCAAGCACACTCTAGTTACTCTACACAACATTCATTACAAAAAAGGGTGATGGAAGGAATAAAGGGAAAAATTTGGATTGCTTAAAACAATATAATTCTATTTAAATCTTGGGGTCACACCAAAGTCAAGTAGACAACTGCTATTGTGTCAAGTGGTAAGAAAATAAAAAAAATGATTTTCCTCAACATTTGGATGGTTCCTCTGAGTCCCATCTATCTTCACTGTCCATTCACACAACATTCATTCGTGCAATCACACACAATCAAGTCACTCTTGTCCCATCTATCTTCACATGGTAACAATGATTCAGGTCTCACAAATTAAGGGTAGGGTAACCCAGCTTGGGGAGGTTAAATTTGAGGAAAGTTATTTGTTCCATCAAATGGGGTGTTAGTTGTGAACGGTGTGGATTAAGGATATTCCCAGTAATAGAGAAAACTCTCTCACTTTGCACAGTGGTTGGAGGACAGGATAGTAGTTGCTGGGCAACCAGGCAAAGACCAGGCCACAAACTTTTCTTACCATCCCAATAGGTCAAAGGGTCCTCTGTAGGAAGCAAAGGTGCTTCATATAGGTAGGCCCTGACCATTTCAGAGGCACTGCTCTCCTCTCGATTACCTGCTGCTTGACCTGCATCCACCAGATTGTCAAGTGCCTCTACCCAACATGCACATGCTCCACTCTGTTGTTTTTGAGTGATGCTGCCAGGCCTTGGAATAGCAGACATGGCAGGTGAATCTTCCAAACCGGCCTCAACCGTCGTACATCTCTGTTGCTGCAAATTCCGGACCCTTTCAATCAATTTTTGTTTCCAGTAGGAGAGGCTGTTGTCTCTGAGTGCCAGTTTACCTTTGATCCTGGGATCACACAGGGAAGCCAGCATGAGTTCAGGGCTTTTGCGGACACGGTCATTTAGCCGATCTTTTAGGTTAGCTTGTAGCTTTCTGATGAAAGACGCTACATCGGCATGAAGTGGGCTGCCACAAACAGGCTCACTGTTTTCTAGGTACAATCCCATCTTATCTATGAGATAGGTAAACAAGGGTATGACCTGTCCTAGGCTGGCATTGCTCTGACTCAAGTTTTCCGTCACATTCCGAAAGGGTTTTAAGACATAAACGAGCTGCCCAATTATACACCAGTCATCACGTCCCAGTGTGGAATCAATCCCGATGCTGTGGCGGGATGATAGATTGTGGATGGCTGTCTTTTGCTCCAAAATGCGTTCCAGCATTTCCAGGGTATAGTTCCACCGGGTGCTGACATCTTGTTTCAGGCGATGTATGGGGAGCCCTGATTGTTCTTGCTCCTCCCTCAACAGTTGACTAGCCCCAACACTGCGGTGGAAATGCCCTGCAATCTTTCTACAAAGGTCCAAGATTTGAGCAATCTTGTTGGTTTTCTCCACTGGGATTGCACCCTTGACCACTAAATGCAGTATGTGTGCAGAACAGCGCACACCGACAAAAGATCCATCTTGGAGAGCTTTAACCATGTTTGAACCTCCGTCTGTCACAATGAACCCAACAGAGACATTGGTGACTGCCTGCTCTCCAAACCAATTGGCCAACATTGATCTAATTGCCCGCAATATGTTGGCAGAGCTGTGTTGGTCATCACGGACTTCTGTGTGGAGCAGGAAAGCTTGATAACCCTGCTGGTCTTGCGCTGCAGACCTGCTTCCTGATGGAGTTTGAACTTTTACACCAGCGCCACCACCAACAGGCACAGTGGCCTGCCACCAGTGTGCAGTCAAAGACAGGAAAGCGTGTTGACCGCTGGGAGCTGTCCACAAATCAGTTGTCAAATGAATTGTCTGACCCTCGGCTTTGGCCATTTTTTCCTTCAATAATCCAACGCATGAGTGGTATAGTGCTGGAATAATCTTTCTGCTGAAAGTTGTTCGTGCAGGAACAACGTATCGTGGAGCAAGGGCATGCATGAGCTGTTTAAACGGCTCCCCTTCAATCATGCGAAAAGAGGCTCCTCCAACAGCAATGAATTGGCCAATGAGGCGGGTGATCTTGTTGGCCTGCTGTTTTGACATGCCCTTGGAACTAAAGCCAACAAAACTATCGAGGGTAGGCTGATGATGTCCTTGGGAGGACGAGGAGCCTGATTGGGTCTGCAGTGGAACTACTGCACGTGGACGGGTTGTATTAATTGAACCCTCTCTATTGCCTCCTGTGCTCTGAGTAAGTGGTGTGCTTGAGGAGGTACCACCAGTACAGTCAGAGTCCGTTATGCTGCTTCCTGCGCTACCATCTTCTTTTTCTGCCTCTGCCCGCAGTAAAGTAGAGTGGTGGTAATTTTTAAGGTGTAGGTTCATACCAGCATTGGTTAAATGACCTAACTTTTTACCCCTACTTACTTGCTTCCCACACAATTTACACTTGGCAAAGAACCCGCCTTCCAATGTTTGAAAGTATTTCCAAACGTTGCTGCGGCGGGATGCAGCCCCTTGACCCTGTGGATATCTATTTAGGGCTGATATAGCTGCAGCAGGTAGCACACCAGTGGTGGAAGCTGTTGCCACTACAGTTACACTTGGTGAACTAGAACTAGTGCTGCTAATGGCAGGGGTGCTGGGGACTGGGAGGTCGGTGATATCATCACAGGATTCTTCCATAATAACAGAGGGAGTAGGGGAGTTAGCAGCAGATGAAAAAAGTGGACTGCTACCTGTCCTACTCCTCACAGAATATCCCTCTTGCACTTTCTCCAGGTCAAGCTGTAAGTCCTGTGGGCTAAGATTGTATAAAACATCCGCAGTGTTTGGGGAAAGAGGAGCATCACATTCAAAATCATCTTCTTGGGCCAATGAAGAAAAAGTCTCACACTCTGTCTCTGCTGCTGTCTCCCTTAATTGCTCCTTTGGGGAGCTGGGCAGTGGCACTGGTAGTGTGATTGGTGGTGGTGACTGTAAAGGCAACTCCACTTTACTAGGTTTCTTGCCTATTCCATAAAAATATGCAGCCATAACACCTGTAGAAGTGGAAGGAGGCGCTGCACTGGCAGTGGAAGTGGCAGCAGATGTTGGTGGTCTGGCAGGAAAAGTAATATTTGAAGAACTGGGGGTGGTGGAACTAGCTTTGCTGGTGGCATTGGCGGTGACACCCACTGCTGTGGACGGCATGTTGGTGGCGGCAGAATTGTCAGAGGCACTAGTAGCAGAGACCTTGCCACTTTTTTTACCAAGGCGTCCACCGCGACCGCGACCACGACCACTACCTCTACCAGCCTTCACTTTTACATTAGAACGGTACATTTCTGAACTTTACAGCAACTGCAAGTCAGAAAATGGACTGGAGTGGAGATAGGGTATATAGAATCTCAATCTATAAATCACCCCCCACCACAACACGGGCAGCCTCTGAGGCTATCACAACACTAGCAGCAACACTAGTATCACTAGTCTATCTATCAAGTTCACAACACAGATGTAGCTTGCTTCACTACTATTCTGCTGCTGTACTTAGCTTATGCTCAAATGAAATAGTTCAGAATTTCTGATAAGTGACAATGAATTCAAACGGACCAGCTAAGATTGACTGTTCTGAAATGAATCAGCGTGTCTGTCTCTCTCTGCTAGCAAATCGTAAGTGAAACTAAGTTGGCTGTACATGCGGTTCTAGCTATGTTACTGCCCCTCCTCTTTGGTTACAATTGACCAATAATAACCATCATCATCATTATTTTTATTTTACTTAGTTTTTCTCTCTACGTCGAATCTTCTCTCTATGTCGAATCTTCTCTCTATGTCGAATCTTTTCGAATAATCTTGGACTACTATGGTGGATAGACTATAGAGTTAAGGTTAGGCACATTCGACCACAGGTTCGATATACACAAATTGTTATTGTTAGCGTCATGTCGAATCTCCTATCTATATCGAACTGTTGTCGCAACGAAAACGAAAATAAAGCATTTGTTTATGTCGGATCTTTCGTTTTTCGGAATCTGCGCTTTCGTTATCGTTTGTTAAAACGATAACGAAAATACCTGAAATTCGGACGAAAATGCATTCGGACGAAAACGAATGCACATGTCTAGTAGGGGATGAAACCAAGCAACGGTGCTCAGAGGTGGGTAGGGGGCAAAGATAAGAAGTGACTCAGAAGGGTGCAGTTCCTGATTCTATCTAACATACTGTGTTGTGGCGATCAAATGGAGAAACAGAACCAAACAGATCAAAGCTCATGAATATTAGCTAATTGCCAAAACAGACATTACTCTGACAAGGATTAAGAGTTTGATAGGAATGAACCAGAACCAAATGAATGTTATTTCAATGTTAATAAATTCCATTTTAATCTGCAGCATCTGTAATTTTCTGTGAAATTAAATGCATATTGCAACCTAGAGATGTACAGCTCCTGCTGTACAAATTTTTGGCAGCCCCTGCTATAGGAATTTTAGTTTTGGTTAGATACTCCCCAAAGGTTAAATACTTTGAAAGGTTAAGTATTACATTTCTTTTCTTCATCTCAATCTGCACAATGCAACATACAGTAATGCAGTTTACAATAAATCAAAGTAGATCATTGACAGTGTGTACCTCTCCTGTTGTATCTCATCTGATTTTTTGAAAATAAAGAAAGAGTAAAAAAATACCCTGCAGAGGGGGCGGAGCTTACCTGGGGGACAGTATGGCTGCTTAATCAGGGATTGGCACCATAGAAGTGACGCCTTCTCCAAGTTTCAGATTTTCACTGATCTCTCTGAAGAATGAAGGCCACTTATATACACATTATACGTCTCACACATGACCCCATGCTGATTGTATAACTCTAAACAGCTGATCGTTAGATTGTATGGTATCTTAACATGGAGTTAATTGGGTGTGTGTTTTATGGTGGAGTATTTATTGAAGGCGTGAATGTGCAGATAAGATGTTCCTATAGACAATACAAAAATATCCATAAATAAAAAGTTTATATTGCTTTAAAAGTCTGTTGAAGAAGGAAAGTTAGGGAGCTATAAAGTTTCCTTTCTTTCCACGGGACTGAGATAGGTGCTAAAACTAACGCTTAGACGTAAAAACATGTAAACCATTATATAAATGAATGCAGGTATGTGTGGGCCGTATGGCCCAACAGGCACGGTATAGTGTGAAAGGTATCATATGTCTACTCGGTTTACGAATGTTATGAAAATATTATATAAATGAGGATGTTATAAAGGTTGTTATGAAAAGGTACTGTGAAAAACCACTGTGTTTTGTAAACGACAAGGTCTTACATGTGAAGATCTGTGACAATGTTTGCATACCTTTCAGATTTTATGACCTTATGTGAAATCTACCAGATTTCAAATGCAAACAAGGTGTATGTATATATGGTGTATGGGTGCTTTTTTAATAATTTGAAATCCACAAGGAGAAAAAAAAAAAAATGTTTTGTAAATGCATGTATATGTGCATTTATGTGTATCGTAAATCTAAAAAGTGAAAGTGAAAAATAAAGTGGAAATCAAAATAAAACGTGAAAAGTGCATGTGTATGTATATATATCTATCATCGTGAAAGTATATATAGAATATATATAAAATGAAATAAAGTAGAAACTGAACCATGTGTTTGTGTCTTAACTGAAAAGCACGATCAATAAATGATCTATATGTGAGTATATATTTCCCATACAATCTCCTACATATATACCTGTCGAGCTTATAATACATGTACAGGAAATAAACGATAATAAAACATATCACGCACTAATAATTCCGTGGCTCAAACTCTCAAAAATATATCTTTAAAAGCATATGTTTATCAACCTGGTAACATTCACTATGGTTAAACAATATGATAAACGTTTACTAAGCGTATTGTTTTGAAGCAATCTCATCTCTTGGTGTACCGTCTTCATATGTATGGGCAGAACTATATGAGGTAAAGAAGAAAAATGTCACGTCTAAACGTGCTATCGTCCCCCTCATCCATCTGAGGTATGGCATTAAAATACACATGTTTCTAAGTAAATACCAATTCAAGTGGATGAGTGACTAGATAGACATGGGGACGGTGTACCTCTTTGCTCGCTACAACCACCAGTATAGGATGGTGTGTATGTGGGCCCTATGAAAGTAAAAAATTGACTTATGCATTCAAAATTATGAGGGCTATTCCTATGAAGCTGGTGTTGTAGCTTGCTTACAGCTACCATTGAACAATGGTGTCCGATTGGAGATGAAGAATAAATAACTAAACGGACAAACCAAAAGTCGGTGAATATAACCCATAGTGTCCTTTTGGTATGAGTGTATAGATATATTTCCAATCGTTCATCCATGTAAAAAAGTGAATACAAGAACCTCATGAAGGTTCTATTTTGAAAAAAGAAGAGAAGGAATATTTAAGCCAGACTATATGAGACCAAGCTATTGGATCGTTGCAATTGAAACTCTTATGCAATTTTTTGATTGGGGTTAGTGGGTAAGTGGATGGCAAGAAGGAGAGGTGAGAGGACTGAGGTGCAGATATATTGCTGAATATGTCTTTCAGAAATATTATTCATAGAAATGTGAAACGTCCCACTCAAAGATCAAAAAGTTCCCCACCTCGGATTTATTTGATGAAAATTTTAAAAAAGAGTGGACGGACACTCTAGATACTTGTTCCTTTAAACTCATCGAAATTCTGATTGCCTCAAAGAAAAAGGAAACAGAGAAATTACAGCTAGACATATCTACAATACAAAAAGACCTCACCACCTCTCAAACATCTAAAGGTTTTGCTGAACTTGATGAAAAGCTAAATAGAAAATTGGATCGAATGGAAAAAGCAGTAACTGACACCAAGAAGGGCAAAATGGCCCAAGATAAAGATGACTACCAAGGAAACAGTGTCTATACCTGGAACAGGTCATTTCATAATTCTAGCAAATCCCGTAAAAACCGAGGCAAACGAGTGAGCTTTTCCGATCATGAAGGAGAGTCGGCCGACAACACTATAGCACGTACCGCATCAAACTCGTCACTTGATAGATCTTTAACCCCATCGGAGCCCATCAGACCTACCGACAGCCAAGCCTCTGGAAACCCTCACAGGTCCAGACCAACAAAGAAAAAAAAGTCATTTTCAAGAAGACAAGAAGAGGCGGTAGGAAACACAAGCGCCACAATAAACTCACGCTACACACTGCGAGAGAAAACGCAGAGGAAGTAAAACATAGTGTGATCAATTTATCCAAAAGACCACTGAACACAGAAGAAATCGACCTTTTAGCAAAAGGCTTGAATTTTTGTCCGACCAGACACTTCAATCTTTTTGAAACGATCTTGGACATTAACAGATTTGCAAGGACACTAACTCTTAGGAAACATTTTTTTGATTGCACAGTAGATGAGTTCAATGGGTCCATAGACAGCTGTGACACAGGTGAGTCCTTATCTTCACCTATTTTATTTGTAGACAATTGCGCTTTACAAGATTTGACTGATTTGGCGCATTAGTCAGATCCTTTCCCTCTGGACCCCACGGATGTTCACATATTTCTAGGGGCAGATCAGAATTTTATCCGGTGGCAGCCAGGGGCAAAGATCTTGACACATTCCAAAAAATGGTAGAGGGAGACCTGGTACACCTGGCTCACAGTTGCAATAATAAAAACAAGTTTGCACAAGACAATCTGACCACCAGGGAGAGACAGGCGCTCAACCGACTCTCCAAGGATGATCAGATAGTCATCAGGAATACAGACAAGGGGGGTATGGTAGCAGTCTTAGATGCAGAAGCTTATAAAAGTGAAGCCTTACGCCAATTAACTGACAAACATACATACCAGAGACTGCCTTCCAACCCCACCACTTCCTTCAAAAACAAACTCTCCACACTCATAGATAGAGCTATACAAGTCGGTATATTTACCCCTAGGGAGAAAGAATTTCTCATTCCAGAAAACCCCATAACACCAGTGTTCCATCACTTACCAAAGATCCACAAGGGGTTAAATCCCCTTACAGGACGACCTATAGTGGCAGGTATAGGCTCCTTAAATGAACGCTTGGGGGAGTGGGTTGACTCCCATTTACAACCAATAGCCACTAGCCTCCCTGGTTACATAAAAGATACACATGATTTGTTGAATAAACTCCAAAACATCAAATGGGAAAACAACTTTAGATGGATCAGCTGTGATGTGATGAGTTTATACTCTAGCATCCCACACCACCTGGGGATCCAGGCAGTCATTTACTTTCTTAGAAAAACGGGTAAAACTTCCCTGATACTTCAGGAGTTTATTGTGCAAGCTCTAGAGTACCTTTTAACACACAATTTTTTTATGTTCGATGGGGACTATTTTCTCCAGAAATGCGGGGCCTCCATGGGAGCCAAGTTTTCCCCCCTCACTGGCCAATATTTATATGGGCTGGTGGGAGAGGTCCCGCATCTTTGGACCAGATAGTCCCCGCCGTAAAGACACCATCTTTTTCTGTCGCTTTTAGACGACTTATTGTTCATTACATCAGATGGAGAGGCAGATTTGGACAGATGGCTTACATACCTTAATGACAATTCACTTAATTTGAAGTTCACTGGAAACCTGCAGGTCAGCTCCATAGATTTTTTTTTTTTTTAGACACCATCCAATCCAGTTTGTATAGAAAACCTCTCAGTGGCAACACTCTACTCAGAGCCAACTCTGCACACCCTAAACATACTATCACAGGCATACCGTATAGCCAGTTCTTGAGGTTAAAGCGTCTATGTAGTTCCCCTGAAGTTTTTGAAGCAGAGGCCGAAAAAATGGCGCATAGGTTTAAAGCTCGAGGTTACAAAGTTACATCTATATTAAAAGCACTCAATACAGTAAAATCTATTCCAAGGTCCACGCTTCTAAATAAGAAACCACATAGAAAAACCCAACATAAAAGAGAAACATCCCCTAGGACTCCAGTCTTTTCCACTCCATACAGTACAGAATTTAACACAATAAAGAAAATCATTGTGAAACATCTTCCGGTACTGTAGAATGACCCAATATACAATAATATCCACTCCAAAGGGATCAAGGTTGTTTCTCGCAAAGCACCCACGCTGGGACGCTCACTGTCTCCTAGCCTATTTACAACCAAACGTACCAAAACAAATTGGCTTAATTTCACAGGCAATTTTAAATGTGGAATAAAAACTTGCAATTACTGCGGGTACATCAAAACCGGACAATACATAAGATCATGCAGCAGCCAAAAAGAGTTTTTGATCCCCGCTTTTATAAACTGCAACACCAAATTTGTAGTGTATGTTATTACATGCACCAGCTGCCAGGTACAATATGTTGGACGCACAACACGATGTCTCAGAGATAGGCTACATGATCACCTGTATAATATTGAGAAAGAGATTTTAACAAATGTATCAAAACACTGGATTTTCACACACCACAAAAACACCTCCAGTTTAGTTATCCAAGGGATTGAGAAAATCAGGACACCAGTGAGGGGAGGAGACAGATTCCAGATATTGTGTAAACGAGAAGTCCTTTGGATATTCTCATTAGACACTAGAATCCCACGGGGGTTAAACTTTGAGTGGGACGTTTCACATTTCTATGAATAATATTTCTGAAAGACATGTTCAGCAATATATCTGCACCTCTGTCCTCTCACCTCTCCTTCTAGCCATCCACTTACCCACTAACCCCAATCAAAAAATTGCATAAGAGCTTAAATTGCAACCATCCAATAGCTTGGTCTCATATAGTCTGGCTTAAATATTCCTTCTCTTCTTTTTTCAAAATAGAACCTTCATGAGGTTCTTGTATTCACTTTTTTACATGGATGAACGATTGGAAATATATCTATACACTCATACCAAAAGGACACTATGAGTTATATTCACCGACTTTTGGTTTGTCCGTTTAGTTATTTATTCTTCATCTCCAATCGGACACCATTGTTCAATGGTAGCTGTAAGCAAGCTACAACACTAGCTTCATAGGAATAGCCCTCATAATTTTGAACGCATAAGTCCATTTTTTACTTTCATAGGGCCCACATACACACCATCCTATACTGGTGGTTGTAGCGAGCAAAGAGGTACACCGTCCACTTGTCTATCTAGTCACTCATCCACTTGAATTGGTATTTACTTAGAAACATGTGTATTTTAATGCCATACCTCAGATGGATGAGGGTGACGATAACATGTTTAGAAGTGACATTTTTCTTCTTTACCTCATATAGTTCTGCCCATACATATGAAGACGGTACACCAAGAGATGAGATTGCTTCAAAACAATACGCTTAGTAAACGTTTATCTTATTGTTTAACCATAGTGAATGTTACCAGGTTGATAAACATATGCTTTTAAAGATATATTTTTGAGAGTTTGAGCCACGGAATTATTAGTGCGTGATATGTTTTATTATCGTTTATTTCCTGTACATGTATTATAAGCTCGACAGGTATATATGTAGGAGATTGTATGGGAAATATATACTCACATATAGATCATTTATTGATCGTGCTTTTCAGTTAAGACACAAACACATGGTTCAGTTTCTACTTTATTTCATTTTATATATATTCTATATATACTTTCACGATGATAGATATGTATACATACACATGCACTTTTCACGTTTTATTTTGATTTCCACTTTATTTTTCACTTTCACTTTTTAGATTTACGATACACATAAATGCACATATACATGCATTTACAAAACATTTTTTTTTTTTCTCCTTGTGGATTTCAAATTATTAAAAAAGCACCCATACACCATATATACATACACCTTGTTTGCATTTGAAATCTGGTAGATTTCACATAAGGTCATAAAATCTGAAAGGTATGCAAACATTGTCACAGATCTTCACATGTAAGACCTTGTCGTTTACAAAACACAGTGGTTTTTCACAGTACCTTCTCATAACAACCTTTATAACATCCTCATTTATATAATATTTTCATAACATTCGTAAACCGAGTAGACATATGATACCTTTCACACTATACCGTGCCTGTTGGGCCATACGGCCCACACATACCTGCATTCATTTATATAATGGTTTACATGTTTTTACGTCTAAGCGTTAGTTTTAGCACCTATCTCAGTCCCGTGAAAAGAAAGGAAACTTTATATCTCCCTAACTTTCCTTCTTCAAAAGACTTTTAAAGCAATATAAACTTTTTATTTATGGATATTTTTGTATTGTCTATAGGAACATCTTGTCTGCACATTCAAGCCTTCAATAAATACTCCACCATAAAACACACACCCAATTAACTCCATGTTAAGATGCCATACAATCTAACCATCAGCTGTTTAGAGTTATACAATCAGTATAGGGGTCATATGTGAGACGTATAATGTGTATATAAGTGGCCTTCATTGTTGTACAAACCAGCTATGAGTAAGAGCTCTATGGGAGCGTAAAACGCGTCAGCGGTTATGCTGTATCATTTCAACGGAGCAATGTACGCATTATAAATTATGTCATTTTTTCAATAAAGAAGATTTTACCTTTATTATTCCAATCCGGAGTGCGGCAGTCCAGATTTTTCATTGCACCTATACCAGTAGACAATTCTCTATAAATATTTATCAATAGGGATTTCCCACCAAATTACACAATAAAATCACCGGAGGTAGCATCAAACCTTCCCACCCAGTGGTGCATGTCTGGTGATGGCATCTGCAACTCCTCCCACACCAAACCTCCTCACCACATCTCAGGCTGTTGGTCTACAGTTGGCAGGGCCGCTGTTAGGGCAGTGCAACCACCCCTGTTGTACCGGGCCCGGCCAGCAGGGGGGCCTGAGCAGCTTTTAATTGCTAGCTAAAAAAAAAAAAAACTAGCTAAATAACTATATTAACCCACACCCACTTGATTACTAAGGTATATAAGGAATATATATTAATTTCCTGGGCCTCATCAGGTTACCAAAGGGGCCAAGGAGGTGAAAGCAGAAGAGGGACTTTTTTTCCATTTTTCGGGGGCAGGGATACAATGCCGAGCCGCATGCTGCTTTCAGTGTACCTGCACAAACTAAAGTTCTGCCTACTTACTGTATGCCTCTCCGGCGGATGGATATTATTGTAATACGGCTCCCTTCTCTCAGTAAGTGCTGCAGCCTGAGGGAGAGACTGATCACTGAGGTGGCTGAGACAGACAGAGCAGCAGGAGTAATCTTGACAGCAGCAGTGGTGCACAGGCAAGCAGTCCCCTGCACATACACACACTGACAGGTCACACAGGCTATTGTAGAATATGCAGACCCCAGACTCTCTTTGTGTGCTCATGGTCATTATCATTATGATGATCAGAGCACAGCAGGTGCTCAATGGCTCTGTCAGTGCAACATGGCTGTTGGGTGCTGACATTCCTGATATATGGCTGTAATGTGTGTTACAGACTATAACACAGCACAGCCATGACAAAGTCAGGACCACGCAGCATGTTACACTGACAGAGCCATACAACACCCGCTGTGCTCTGATCATCATAATGATAATGGCCATGAGCACATAGTGAGATGCTACTTTACACATGTAATGGGTAGTGTAACGAGCCCCTGCTCGCTCGGTTACTCTCTCCCAACACTATTATTTATTGAAAGGAATACAGGCTCTTTTATACAGTAAAAGAGGAGGTGCATACCTCCTGCTCATATTACTCTGAACATACACCTGTGACCAGAAACCTAATTAACATGGGCTAATTAACTAATCCCTTTAGACAGCCTAGATGACTCAGTAATGACCCTTAGGCCAGACTGGCCATCTTGTAGCTCAAAAAACACAATCAACATTATCGCAAATCAACACAGAACTCTTCTTCACACAATAGCAGAGTTACTTAACACAAACAACAATGGGGATCTAATGACTCTTAGATCCCATACTAGACTTATTTACAATAAACACATTCTAGCAGGCAACAGACAGACAGGTGGCTGGAATTGACATCAGCATCTCCTAACAATAGTTGTCCCAGCATTATGAATCAGCCACTATTTCTAATATGGCAAATCCAGGGTCCCCAGAGTCTGTGTCTCTTGGGGGGATATGGACCTGAATACAAAGTAACACCACCTCAAGGGTCCTCAGGAATACAGCTCACAAAGAGCACCGTTCCCCCAAATGCCAGGGCCCACGATCGATCGGCAAGAGGCTAGCATTCAGTCCCCTCCAAAAGTCCCTCTCCCGGCTAGGTCTGTCACAGGTAGGGACAGTAAAAACACACAGCCAAGCTGCATTTTTACCACCCCCAAACCACTTAACTTTGATATCCTTTCACCCGAACTTTGCAATTACGTCCTTTTTCATGCAGACCTGATTGAAAGCTCCATGTAGGTTTACAGGTATGAATTGACTTGTGTGCATTTAGATCCGCCTTCCTCCATGTCCATTCAGGTGGAAAAAAAAATGGAAAGGAACATCCTTTTCTATTTTTCCAGACCTAAATGTGACAGATCAGAGGTAGCCTGATGTAAATGGACACAAGTCTGTTGTGTATGAAGACACAAACTGAATGGGCATGGATGTCAAAACACTGACATCTCTCCCATTCAGATGCAGTTATGATTGGTGGGGCGCTGTAAATGTTACATGTTTCAGCTCCTGCCACCAGTCCCCCAGATAACCCACCCAGTGACAGTGTGGAGGCTGGGGCGGAGGGGCGGGGTTGTGGGTGGAGCCAGGGTGGGTTGTGGGCAGGGTACAGGGGGGCCCCATCAGGTAGGCTGTATGGGGCCCCATCATTTCTAGCAGCGGCCCTGACAGTTGGTAATACATGAAGTGGCTCCTGTGATGTCCCTTCCACCTTCTTAATCACCACATGTGCCTATTAAAAGCCTGTACTTTATCCGATCCAACCTTTGGTTCATGGTCCTTACTTTTGATTGTTTTTCGTTTATTGTTTTTCTGTTGCCTACTTACATACTATTTTGTGTTTCTTCTACATTCCCTGGATACCTTAAAAGTCCATGTTGCCAAATTTCCTTTGACAAAATTGTAGCTACCCCTGATACCATATTACTATTATCATGGCTGCATCACTCTTTACTTGCTGTTTTTCTGTAAATAAACATGCAGCGCTATTCAAAGCATTTTCCGTATTTTCCCCATGTCCATGAAAATACCCCCCATGAATGTTAACGTTCTCAATAGCCCATTTAAGAGGTCTATGATGTAGAAGGAAGCCTTATCCCAAAAATAGTGAATTATTTTTGTGCTCAGGAGATGCACCTGCTCTCCACTTCACCTCCTAAAATCTCTTACCCCAAATTCCCTTCCTGCTTTTTTTACAAATGCAGAACATAAAAAGAGAGGGATTCTGATCACAGTGAGGGACACAGTAGTTTTCTCCTAATAGTTTATAGAATGGCACAAAATGGCAAATTTATCGATTTAGCTGCTTTAATTGATCACTTACGCAATTGTCTCACTTTATGCCCCCAGCACTAAACAAAAGCCCTTCCTTCACAAATTAATGAAAAAAATCCAAACGGTACACATAGGTCGCCTCACTCTATTCAGGGATTTTAATGACATGCCAGATTCAGTCTTATGCCGCGTACATACGAGCTGACTTCTCGTCTAACTGAACTCCGAAGGACTTACCAACGGAGTTCTGACGGAGTTCCAATGAAACTGACTTGCCTACACACTATCCCACCAAAGTCAGATCATTTCGAACATGATGATGTACGACCGGACTAGAAAAGAAAGTTCAATAGCTAGTAGCCAATAGCTGCCCTTGCTTTGTTTTCGGACTAGCATACAGACAAACGTTTTTTTCGATAGTAATTGAGTCCTTCGGAAAGATTTGAAACATGTTCTATTTCTAAGGTCCGTCAGATTTTTTGACAGAAAAGGTCCGATGAAGCCCACACTTGATCGGAATGTCCGACGGAAAGTCCGCTCGTGTGTATGCGGCATTAGACTCCACCAGCCATAACAGGCGTACTTCTTCGACTGTGCCTAATCTGATAAAAACTGAACATCTATATGATGCATGGATAAGCGCTCATGGTCCAGAGAAAGAATACACTTTCTATGCAGCAGTTTTACGGGTTTACTCTCTTATCAAACTGTTCTTAGTGGACAGAGACACACGACTCCAAGCTGATTAATCATAAATTGGCTAATTAGGTGGTCAGACCATGCTCCAATATCCCTGTCACTACAGGTAGCAAATTCACTGTTGCCCAATGGAGTTTGGAGATATAACATGTACATCCTATATAACCCTCGATTCCGGGAACAGATCGAACAGGAAATATCAGAATTCTTCAAATTCAACAATTTCTTGGTTGATAATATTTAGTCCTTGTGGTCTGCTCATAAGGCTCATAAGGCAATACGTCTTCTTTCTTAAAATATCAGCAAAAAGTCGTATTGCAATTCTTTTGGACTCCTCTAACAACCATGTCATGAACCCTGTTCACATAGCCAATCAATTTGCTAAATATTACAATCTTTATAATCTATGTTCAAAAGGATCAACTGAATCCCTCACAGACGCACTGATTCAGCAATTTCTCAAAACGTTAAATCTACTTCCGGTTCCGGTGCCGTGTGAGTATAGAGTGATCTGTCACGGCTTCCGCTCCCTTCAGCTCATCTTCTTATACAAGCCGTGCCACAGCACAGGCTCCTATGGGCGGTTATAATGCCCTGATCCAGAGGGTCAGATGGATCGACTCCTGGAGCGCACCACTCTTCGCCCCACAGTGGCTCCCCAGAGTCAGTTAGACACAGAGGTGGGCATGGCTGCTAAGATGGCGGCCACTCCTCCGGCTGAGGATATCACTGTTCTGCCTCACTCCTGTCAGGTACTGCATTCCCCAGAGGACAGAGAGGCGGCACATTCCAAAATAGCCTTGGTGATAGCTCAACTCCTCACCCCCATGATCACAGAAGCAGTGGATAAGGCTGTCCAGCATGGCATGGAGCTGCTACGGCAGGATCTTCACAGCCAGACCCATAGCCTGCAGGAGACAGAGCAACAGATAACCTCAGTGGAGAAAAAGACTACACCAGGTAATGACCTCTATACCTACCCACACAGGAGTACCCCAATTCCTTATCGAAGTTGGAGGACCTTGAGAACCGGTCCTGTAGGAATAACCTATGCATTATAGGTCTCCCTGAGTCTTACAAGACAACATCTCTAATGGAGCTTTGCAGCCACCACATACCTGAAGCTCTGGGTCTACCCCTGAATAGTGGAATGTGCACACCACATAGACCCTCCACAAGATCAGAAACCCAAGCCAAGGCCGGTAATTGTACACTACCTAAATTATGCAGAAAAACACACCATACCACAACACTATCGCAAGGCACGGGGCCTCTCTGTGGACAGCCACAAATTATTACTCTTCGCTGATTATTTGGTGGAGGTCTCCAAGCAGTGGAAATCTTTTGCTCCCATCTGCTGACAGATGCACCAGCACATTCTAAAACCCTCCCTCGCATACCCTGACGTTCTGCGTCTGCAGTCTCCTCAAGGTGAAAAAATATCTTTTACATCCTCTGCGGAAGCCCAGCAATATGTTGATTCACTGCTGGTAGGAGACATGGCCTCCTCTAATATACTGGATGACACTCCCTCTGTTCTTTCCTCTCCAGCTCCAAGCTTGTCCAACCACCAAAGCAGTCCTATGAAATATCCATCCAAGCATGGCCGATATGGCTCTCTTCCTCAACAGTCAGATATACGCTGACCACTGAACTGCCTCATTTTGCGTTTCCTGGGGCATGCCTGTTACTAACATGGTAGTTAACTGCTTATTTGTTATTTTCTCCTCTCCATAGGCCTACGAGCCAGAGAGTTGTGTTTAAAATGTTGTGCCATGTTTGATCTTTATTACCAGGAATCGTCAGCTTCCCTGCCAAGATACAGATGGGGAGAGATCCTCGATGTGAGGGTTAAAATTGTTATCCTATATATATATTATATAGGCCTATATATAGGCCTATATTGGTGTACCACCAAAATCCATCTGACAAGGGCATGGAAGCTAGACTCTCCTGTGTATGATTTCTTATTTCTTTCTCTCACACGGAAAAAAGTGAAGTCAATAGTTACAGTATCTCACAAAAGGGAATACTCCCCTCACATTTTTGTAAATATTTTATTATATCTTTTCATGTGACAACACAGAAGAAATGACACTTTGTTACAATGTAAAGCTGTGAGTGTACAGCTTGTATAACAGTGTAAATTTGCTGTCCCCTCAAAATAACTCAACACACAGCCATTAATGTCTAAACCGCTGGCAACAAAAGTGAGTACACCCCTAAGTGAAAATGTCCAAATTGGGCCCAAAGTGTCAATATTTTGTGTGGCCACCATTATTTTCCAGCACTGCCTTAACCCTCAGTGGTCGTCTTGGAGGTGTGTTTGGGGTCGTTATCATGTTGGAATACTGCCCTGCGGCTCTGTCTCTGAAGGGAGGGGATCATGTTTTGCTTCAGTATGTCACAGTACATGTTGGCATTCATGGTTCCCTCAATGAATTGTAGCTCCCCAGTGCTGGCAGCACTCATGCAGCCCCAGACCATGACACTCCCACCACCATGCATGACTGTAGGCAAGACACACTTGTCTTTGTACTCCTCACATGGTTGCCACCACACAGGCTTGACACTATGTGAACCAAATACATTTTTCCATGTCCTTAGTCTGCTTGTCTTCAGCAAACTGTTTGCGGGCTTGTGCATCATCTTTAGAAGAGGCTTCCTTCTCTCGACAGCCATGCAGACCAATTGGATGCAGTGAGCAGCGTATGGATGGAGCACTGACAGGCTGACCCCCCCCCTTCAACCTCTGCAGCAATGCTGGCAGCAGTCATACGTCTATTTCCCAAAGACAACCTCTGGATATGACTCTGAGCACGTGCACTCAACTTCTTTGGTTGACCATGGCGAGGCCTGTTCTGAGTAAAACTTGTCCTGTTAAACCGCTGTATTGTCTTGGCCACCATGCTGCAGCTCAGTTTCACGGTCTTGGCAATCTTCTTATAGCCTAGGCCATCTTTATGTAGAGCAACAACTCTTTTTTTCAGATCCTCAGCGGGCTCTTTGCCATGAGGTGCCATGTTGAACTTCCAGGGACCAGTATGAGAGAGTGAGAACGATAACTCCAAATTTAACACACCTGCTCCCCATTCACACCCAAGACCTTATAAAATTATTGAATCACACGACACCGGGGAGGGAAAATGGCTAATTGGGCCCAATTTGGAAATTTTTACTTAGGGGTGTACTCACTTTTGTTGCCAATGGTTTAGACATTAATGGCTGTGTGTTTAGTTATTTTGAGGGGACAGCAAATCTACATTTTTATACAAGCTGTACACTCACTACTTTACATTGTAGCAAAGTGTCATTTCTTCAGTGTTGTCACATGAAAAGATATAATAAAATATTTACAAAAATGTGAGGAGTGTACTCACTTTTGTGAGATACTGTACATACGGTTGTTGTTTTACTTTTTTCCCTTTGGTTAATTTTACTTTGACCCTTGTTTTCTTTTCTTTAACGCAGTATAATCCACAGTTTCAGGTGTTACCCTGAAAAATCTATATTTAAGATTTTTCATATCTCATAGATATGATGTGGGTTAAATAAGAGTTCTTTTCAACCAAGAGTGAAAGCTTCAAATATAATAACATTTATTAGGACGCAGTTGAAAGTCTAGCTAATACACAATCGTCTATCTATTGTCTTACACCAAGGAAGAAAATATTAGGTTGAAATAAAGTATTTACATGAAGGAATACAGAGTATATTCCTCAATACAGTAATCTACACACATATTCAGTTACAAGTAAAAGGGCATTCCTTTCCCATAATTACCCATCCTTACCAAAGCTCCTTTCAGCTTGCTGGTCTATCAGAAAAGAGAGCTACCTTCCCCTTGGCTCTGAGTATATCAAACCAAGCTGATGTCTCATTGGTTGGCCTAGCTTGGATCATGATTGGAGGGCTTACTCCATAAGTCGGCCCCCTTTCATGCAAATCCTTGTGACTATGTTGGCCAAGTGTGTTAATTGCATTTCCCCAGGAAGTTAGGTCCAATGCATATCCCAGCATGGCACCCTTTCAAAGGAGTAGGTGTAGAACAATGGAATTGGCTCTCCATTGTTTGCATATACAAGCCTTGGCCCACAATCTCTGCTCTTAGCAAAAGCTTAAATGAAACCCTTTTTGCCTGGCTTTCATAGATGCCAGCTAAATGAAATATATTCATTATTACAATATTTTACAGTTATTAATGGAGATTTCATATAAACTCATAAGGCAACAGATGGCCCCTTGTGGCCAGTTGAGAATATGAGACTCGGCCACACCTAGAATAATGGTTTATGTGCAATCTCCTTTAATATTTGGCACTTTTGGCTTTACCCTCTGAAATGAAATAAAACTCTTTGAGAAGAAAAAAACTTTTAAACTCTCCATCTCTACAGTTCACACTTCTGGATCCCAGTATTGGTAGTCATCACTTGTTCTGGATGTCATAAGTCCAAAATAGAAATCCTGAGAAACAGCACCAAAACAAAACAATAAGGAAAAAAAAAAAAACATGAGGATCCTTGTTCTCAACAGTCCAATAATAACAATAGTCCGATAATAACAGTACGAAAGTCCATAAGGCGAATCTGGTCCTGTTGCCCTTGCTTCTGGGACGGCCTTCACTGGTGATTCCAAGTGGATACAGCATACAATAATAGCCTGGGGACCAGCTTTTCCTGGCTTTCTAAGATTATACTTTATTAATGTGGACAAAGGTAGAGGAATAAAAACACAAGTACATTTAAGACATATGCATTCAACTGAATGCTTGTCTGGTAAGTCTGAGCCGTAAGGACCTTTGATTAGAATTGTCATAGATATACTGCGACATACTAATGAGACCCCTTTCCCAGTGACATGTGTAACAATTTGAATGGTTACGCCCTTCAGCCAGGTGTCTGATTTTCATCCCCCCATCTTTCTTCCTCCATTGTCATATGCCTGCAAGTACCTCTGCCCCACCTTCTGTGGAATACCATGTTGTGTGTGTGTGTATGACTCTTCACGTGTTCAGGGGAATTTTGTTGCTATCGCAACTCACCACTAACCCCTTTTACTGGAACTGTGTTCCGTTCAACCTTGGCTGATGCCAAACCTTTGGGCATATAGCTCCGTCCTTGGCTACCATGTGTAGCTACTGTATGAGTCCTGCCTTTAGCAGGCTACAGAAGAGGTCATCACTTTAAGAGTTCTCTGTGCAGATTAGGCAGTGTCGCCTACGCAGACAAAAATAACTTGATTTCAGAATACGGATAAGTGTGATGTCATCAGTCACTAGTGGCTTCAGGAACAATCAAACTAAATTACTCTTAAGTACAATTGTACTATACTCCCTGCTATTTGCCAATCACTATGAGTATCATCAGTCCCAGTATATCTATATGATATTCACACAATGCTCTTTGAACTTGGTTATGGCACAAAAAAGAAAACTGACCAACAAACAAACAAAAAAAAAATTGATCAATGACCACATATGATGACTGCCAAATATTAGAACTGTAGAGAGGATTGTATGTCACATATACAAAGAAAATAGTCACATGACCAGGTGTAACCGGGTGTTACTGTCATAGTTGGTAATAACTACCATGACATACATTTATATAAAACAATTATCCAATGTCGAAAGAGAAGAAGAAAAACTGTTGGAACTTGGTCCATCCCCAAAATGCTATAGGAAAGCTTTAATATTCTATATCAACATTTCTAACCATTTCAAATGTTCTCCATATAATGTTCCCCTACTCCCCTCTTTTTTTTTGTTTTCTTTATTTTACCCTAGTGAAACCAAACTTAAGAATCGCCAAACAACAACAAAAAAAAAAATAGAGGTACTATAGGAAAGAAAGAAAAATAGTAAACATTAAAAAAAAGATTTAATAAAAAAAATATAAAAATATTTCTTCCCCCCCCTTGTTTTTTTGTAAACAAAAAAATTACCGTTAAGAAAAACGAAGAATAAAAATGAGAGGAGAAAAAAAAAAATTTAACAAATTTTAAAAAAAATTGAATCTGTATTCTGTCAAAAAAAAATAACAAAAAAAATAAAAAAACATTGAAACTGCCTTCAAACATTGTAGCTATTCAAAAGGCAACACCCTCTGTCGGTGGTGAGTAACATTAATCGACTCTCAGTGCCAATCTATTTGCAAGTCAATCAGGCCACAAGAACTTTTGTTACAGAGAGCAGGATCTCTGTTTTAAAAAAAAAAAGTTTAAATTTTTTTTCTTTTTAGAATTTAGTTGGGCCTGACTGCAATTAATTAGATTCAAGGCTTTTCCTTAAAACAAAAATAAAAATTATGTTTTAAGGTCCTCTGTGTTTCAAAGTACTTTGTCCAGTCTGGGTCCAATCATTCGTCCTTGTCTGTGTATTTCTCCTAAAATACAAAACTCAAAAATTAATAACCCCTCACTGCACCTCTCTGAGAGGTTCATAATGGACTAAACTAGTAGTGGATGATTGGAACAGACTTCCAGCTGAGATAATGCGTCCATCCACAGTAAGTACAGTCAAAAATGTACAGACACACCCACATATCTGTACTCTGACAAACAAAAAGTTATAGGAAACCTGGTGTGTTTGTAAGTACTTAAAGTTTAAGAAGACAACCTGTAGACATAAAACCTTTACACATATTAACAGCACATGCGTCAATTTGGAAGGAAAAACAAAACACCAGACCTACTGAATCCATAAGATGCCACAAAGGTGCAAAGCAATGCATTGTTATGTATTTTCCACGTATCAGAGTGAAAGAAACTTCACTCTAAGCAACAGGAAAGGAAAAATTATCAAAACAAAATCCCTACATTTTCTCAGAGTTATAGGGATCGAGGTCTCTTATCTGTGCACAGGTTATTTATTCGCGAATACATATAAACTTGTAAAAAAAGTATTCATTTAAACTGGTACCAGTATTGAGCTCCTTACAAATGAGAAAAATTAATAAAATAATCATAAACAGTACAAATCATGCGCATTAGTGTGATCACACTTATTGATGGCAATAAAAACAATGGTGAGTACACCCCTACAAAAAAAAAAAAATCTTTCTTTACACATGGACAGTTCATACCCATGCATTCCATCACTCAGACACACACATTCATTTAGATTGAACCCATACATTGTGGATAGAGCTTTGTTAATTACAAATGAATAGCTAGGCGTTTATGGCCTCTGGGAGAATACAAAGGAAAGAAGAGCGAGAAAGAAAAACCAACACCATGGACTGTTACACCTTACCTTTGTGAGGCGCGTATTTTACGCATATGTAAAGCAATCTACAATACAGCTGCTTTATATGTACATTTATTTTCAGGAACTCACTTACCCTGAAAAAAAAAACTTGTAGAAAACAGTTATTAACTCTATCCCCCTCTTTTTTCTCTTTAACTTTATTTAAAGCAATCAATACATCATTCATACGTGTATATTGTTAAATGGTCCATGACCTTCCTGTCTGGATATAGTGACACTTAAATGCCATAGAACTCTATAACATAACTTATATATTGTATTGCCACCCCGGCTTTACTGTAGTGGTTCGTTTCTCGATGGACACATTACTCCCTCCATTTTTCCAATTCAGGGAGTCAATAACGTTTCTTTTAAAGGATTGGAATTCTTTCACAAACTCATCCCGTTCCTGTTTAATTTGCCTAATCTCCTGCTGTAAAGCCTCATTTTCGGCTTTAATAGTTGAGGAAGGGATGTATGATTTTGCATTTTCATATTTCCTAGGCCCTTCACCCCAGCGCGGTGAGTATACTTCCACATCACGCCTCTTGGTTGTATATTGCTTGTGTTTAAATGACTTTTTCCCAGAAGAAAAACAAAACTGTGAAATATGACCCCATAACCCACACGTGTAGCACTTTATCTTTTGTAAAGTATTAAAGCATCTCTTAACAACTGGTGTGGTTTTAGGCCGAGAATATTCCATGGCTCCAACTTGATTAACCACTTTTCCTGTTTTCCTAAGAGGTCTAGGGGTATTTACAAAAGAGCTCTCACCTTTTAATGAGTTGTTGAAATTAACAACTTCTCCAGGAGGAGATAACTTCCTGTTGTCTCTAGAAAGACTCAACCTGGTTGCATTACAATCTATGGTATTTGTAGATTGCACACACTGCCCTGGGCTGGAAGATGCCTTAACCTGGCCACTAGGCCTTCTCCCATCTAAGAGCTCACAGCTCTGTTGTACATTGGTTGTGTGTGGAATGTGTTCATTAGTTTTAATTTTGCCAGTGAAAGCAGCCACACTCCTGAGGGTTTTTACCGGTTGAATTGGATATACATGTGAAATCCCCTCATTTCCTTCACTATCAAACCCCAAACGTGTTTGATTTCCTTCAGGTGAGGAGAGGGTCTGGATCCTACCCATGATGGGGAACTTGTCTTGCTCCTCATTTGTGGATAGCTGGCCCCCATTGTTTAGTGGGTCTGTGACCATGGTGCATTCTCGATTTTCCTGTGGCTCCGCGATTTCTCCCATCGCCACAGGAAAAGTAGAATTAGGACTCATATCTTTACCTCCCCAGTACTTTTCATATTCCTCTGTGTCCCCTATTTTATAGGCACAAGTAGGTGCCGTAGCATTAGCATGTTCACATCTGCTAGCCACAGCCGCCTGTCCTTTAAGCATTGAAATTGTCTGTAGCAACTGTGACTCTGTTTGCGTGCAATGTGTGTGATCTATACTTTTTCCTTGCTTAGCTTCATGTAACTGATTTTGGACTACTTTGTATGCAATCGTTATGTGGCCCAGTTCAGTCTCAACTTTAGTTAGCATGTTTTTATATTGTACCACTTCGTTTTGAGCCAATTTGTAATTTTTAACATTTTCCTCCTGTGAGGCATTAACCATTTGATTAAGGTTGGTTAAGGTTTGTATTTGGTTATGTAAAGCTGTATTCTCCTTTTCCCTCTCTGAAATTGTAATATTTTTATTATAGACTATATCTTCTAATTGCTGTATTTTAGCATTCATAGCCATGCAAGCCGAATACATGCCTGCTACAGCTAAACCTTTGAGCTTTTTATCCTTTTTGGTTGTTTTAAATTGTTCTTCAAATAACTCTTGGACATAGGCCCAAGGCGAACCTTGTAATCTAGCATCACATGCAAATTCATTGCTCTTATATTTAAGAGTATAACTTTCTACAAACTTTTCTTGAGAGGACATGGCTGCCATTATTAACACGTAATATGCACAAATTGTAAGCTAAATTACGTTAACTGTTCCCTTGTACTATACAGTCAATTTGAGATTACCGTATAGAAGGAGGGAGAAAAAAAACAATAAACAGAAACTCAAATATAATTCAGAACATATGTTAAAGTTAGGAAAATAGAAGATATTTTCAGCTCTCAATAAAACAATCTTTTAGCTTAATGGAGACACGCTAACAATAGCCTGTAGCCTACACAGCATAGACAATAGCAACAATAGAATGGTAAACACAGCCGTGTTTACATCAATCTCTGTTAAAGGCAACTTAGTTTAAAGAAAAAAATAACAAGAAACTGCCAAATAAACCAAAAAAAAAAAAAAAAGCCAAGAAACAACAATTTGAGTTTGTCGAACTATTGTATAATAGCGCATGCTATACTATATTAATAATCTTTATCAGATATTAGATTCAGTACCAAGACGTCCACCGTTTCGTACTTTAACTGACAACAATGAGAATGTTACTGCTTATAAATTCCCACAGTTAAAACAACTAGCAAGGCAAATAAAAAAAAAAATGCAAAACAAAGCAAAAAAAAAAAAAACGCAAAATCAAAGCAAGAATAAAAAAAAATTCCTTAGTAGGTTAGTTTCAATGTCCATAAACCAATATCATTCCTTTTAGTGGACATACAATTTGACTACCAACCAAACCTATGAACCTGTTTCAACCTACACACAACAGAAAACAAGCACGTTTTTGTGTCTTAGACCTAAAGCATCAAACTAAACCAATTCAAAAAAAAAAAAAAATCAAAAAATTCAAAAACCAAATTAATACAATAAAAAATTATTAATTATGAGAAAAAAAAAATTATTATTATTATTTTTTTTCACAAAACGAAGGACCACTCTTTCAGCGTCCTCTTTCCATAAAACAACAATTTAAAAAAAATATCAAAACAGAATATTTCCCAATCTGTACTTCCTCCCCCTCAAATTTTACCGGTTTTCTAAGGGTACATCCAAAGTACTATTTTCAAGTATAATTTTGGGATATTAAACAAAAAAAAAAATTCACAAAATATCTGTGGTGTATATTCTCTCCTTAGAGTTACCCACTAATAAAAACACAAAAAATATTTACCTATATTTTTCCCTAGATAGATTGGATAAGCTGACTCAGCTTCAATTCCCCCTCATAACGTTAATCTCTAATACAAAAAATTTTGGTATTATATTAAATACTTTGAGTCCTGTGCTGGCTTCGTGGTCGCCACTCTTGCCGTTCTAATCGTACATTTATGAATTATTAACCATAAGATATGAGGTTGGTTAAATAAGGATTCTTATAACCAGAAGTGAAAGCTTAAATACAATAACATTTATTAAAGAAGCGTTAAAAGTCTACCTAATACACAGACAATATCTGTAGTCTTAAGGGAGAAAATATTAGGTTATCGTACAAGAAGACAAAGTATAATCATCACAATACAAATAGTAAACATACAAGCATAACAAGCAGGTATACCTTTAAGTGCTGGAAGATGCTCTGATAATTACCTATATTATGAATGTTCCTGGGCCCAGGTCAGTTTTCATCTCCCTACTACTCTCTTTGGAATACCTTCTTATAGGCCCATCTCTCATTGAATTGAATAGGGCCAATCTGATTGGTTTATTCTGTTAGCCCTCTATTCCCACCAGGCGTATCTCCTAATTTGGGCAACTTCCTCCTGTTGTGGTAACGAGCTGGGGATAAGTTGTTTGAAGAGGGATTAAGGTGAAAGTCATCACCTTCTCTTGAAAGGGGTACTTAACTTATGCATGGCCTTAGCCAGGGCAAAACCTCCTTTCCTGAACAGATGAAAGAAATATTCTCATCCTCTCAAACACCCCTTTGAAATGGACAAATGGTTGATTAGCATGGAGGAATACAAAGGCCTTTATTGAGCTAATGAATTTGGCCCTGTAACAACTACACTTCAGATGGTATCTGTCCTTGACCCTTTGAACATCAAAAATACGTAATCAGCTGATTGTCTTCACAGCACATCCTTCTCGCATACTACAAGTAGCTGTTAAATGCATTAGCTCTTTTCAGCCAAATCCTGTTGCATATTTACATCTAGCTAAATTACCCCTTTACTGAAACCCTGTCACATACACACGACTATTATTTCTTATCCAAAAATATATATATACACATCTATATACAGATATTCTCAGTTGTTAATGGAGATTACTCATAAACTCCTCATAAGGCAACACAGGGGTCCCCATACTCGTGGAGGTAGGGTGACCCATCCACATTCTATTTCCCGTCTCTCCCTACCAGACAAGGGGGAACTGTGACCTGAGGGTTGGTTCACGTGCTTCCCCTTCTCCTCCCTCTTGTTCAGTGACGATACCCTTTGAAGAGTTTTTACTAGTCCAGTTTCCACCATGAGGATAGTATCCTGGAATGTCAAGGGGCTTCGGTCACTGAACAAGCGGATGAAAATCCTCCACCACTTAAAAACGCATGCGAGCGGATGTGGCTCTCCTTCAGGAGACCAGTTTAGCTGAGCAAGATTTTCAACGCCTCAAGACACTATGGGTAGGTGAGGTCTTGGGTTCCCCAGCATCAGGACGTAGAGCAGGTGTGATCATCCTCTTACATAAAAGACTGCCATATATTCTTCACTCAGTTGACAGACCAAGAAGGTTGCAAATTATACAATTCACTGGACCATTGCATCCAAGGAACTAGCCATTACTAACATCTACGTGGGCAACTCCCCAGGCACTGAGTTTTTTCAGAACCTCTCCACGTGGGTACTCCGCTTCTCAGAACCACTCCACTTACTGGGTGGGGATTTCAACAGTGTTATGAATGGTTATGAGGACAAATCGTCTCTGCGTACACCGCTTGGCGTACCCTTGCCATCCACCCTACAGACCACAACTTTGCTCACCACCACCATGTCCTCTACACATGTCAGATATTTGGCACCTATCTCATCCGACTGATAGAGAATTCACTTTTTACTCACCGTCCCATGACACCTTATCTGTCAGTACTAGGATCCCTTTAGGACCCAGCACAACTCACCTGACACAGCCTTTACCTGGGAAACAACAATGATTGGCCAGCTCACCTTTAAATAACTTGCATCAGCATTCAATCAATGCTCGTGTTAGAGTTTACCTTGTGTTTGATCCAGTTGATATCTGCTCTGTGTATTTTGTGTATGACCCGGCTCGTTTGACCCTGTTTGCTTGCTTCTGATTCTGTACCGTTTGGACTCTGATCTTCCTGTGTATGACCCAGCTTACCTAGACTACGTTTTGCCTGATTCTACTAGTACCTTCATCTGCAGCGGTGAACTACAAGCACCAGACATCTATCCTCACCTGCAGCGGTGAACTACAAACACCAGACACCATCTATCCTCATCTGCAGCGGTGAACTACAAGGTCCAGCAAACATCTACCTACATCTACAGCGGTGAACTACAAGTCCCAGCTGACCTGCTCTGCTCAGACCTGCTCATGGTATGTGCTCTTGTTCTTTGAACTCTTTGCATAATCAGAACACCTGAACTGTTACCTGTTATATGCTCTAGCCTGACATTAACACGAGCCATACATAATAAAGGAAACCTATCATGGATCCTGAGCAGGCTCAGTTGTTTGCACAGGAACTTTGCCGCTTATCCCATCAAGTTCAGGAAATGGCCACAGAGCTCACCAAGGTGCAATCTCCTTCTATTACCACTGCTACAAAAACTCCATCTGAACCAAAAATTCCTTTGCCTGACCGGTTTTCTGGTGACTGTAAAGGGTTTTGCAACTTTAAAAACAGCTGCAAATTATATTTCAAGTTAAGGCCATCCTCGTCTGGCCCTGAAACTCAGAGGGTTCAAATCATTATCTCTCTACTACAGGATGACCCCCAGGCTTGGGCCTTTAACCTGGAACCAAACCATCCAGCCTTGCTAACAGTAGATGCCTTCTTTGAAGCCCTAGGGTTGCTTTATGATGATCCAGATCATGCTGCTACTGCAGAATCAACCCTGCGTAACTTAAAGCAAGGAACTACCACAGCTGAAATGTATTGCTCAGAGTTTCGCAGGTGGGCCCCGGAATCTGGCTGGAATGATGCAGCACTCCGCAGCCAGTTTTGAATGGGCCTTTCAGATGCAATTAAGGATGCTCTGGTCAGCTTCTCCTACCCAGCCTCACTGGAGGAGGCTATGAGTCTAGCCATTAGAATTGACCGCCACCAGCGAGAGAGGAGACGAGAACAAACTACAGCTGTGGCAAACTATATACCTCCCTTGCCGCCTGACTATTCCACCTCCAGTGCCAAATCTGAGGAAGAACCTATGCAGTTAGGCTCCACCCGGTTATCTGCCCAGGAACACACGCGCCGACGTAACATGGGACTCTGCTTGTATTGTGGCCTCAAGGGTCATATGCTCCGTTCGTGCCCTACACGTCCGGGAAACTCCAGGACCTAGGTAATTGCGGGGAGGTTACCTTAGGTCTGCTCTCATCTCCCCAGGGGGACAATCGTATTCTTTTACCGACTGTCATTCACTTTGGGACAGGGGCTCATGAACTGCTGGCCTTGGTAGATTCTGGAGCCGCTGAGAATTTTATTGATAAGACTCTGATTACCTCTTTGTCCTTGGAAACTCATGCTTTAGATTGCCCAGTCCGCCAGATTTCCATGGATAATCGGACTCTCTCACAAGATCTAGTGCTCCAAGCCACCAACCATTTCCAGTTACAATTGGGGGCTTTGCATTGGGAGAAGATTTCATGTCTTGTCATTAACTCTCCATCCACTCCTTTGATCCATTCATAGTTCTGACTGACCATAAAAACCTTGAATACATCCGTTCTGCTAAAAGACTGAACTCACGTCAAGCCAGGTGGTCATTGTTGTTCTCCAGATTTGACTTCACAATTTCATATTTACCAGGACCAAGAAACATTAAGGCTGACGCCTTGTCTCGCAGCTTTTTATCAGAGTCTCCTTCTCCGCTTCCTCCACAACCCATTATCTCTGAGGATAGGATTTTGGCTTTCACCCAGACTGACATCTCTGAGGCCTTGTTACCTGCACAGGCTGAAGCCCCTCCCTCCACTCCCTCCGGTATGCTTTTTGTGCCCCTGGCTCTTTGTTTGCAGGTATTGCAGCAGGTACATGCATCAAAACCTGCAGCACATCCGGGGTTTAGACAAACTTTTGTGATTATCTCTCGCAACCTCTGGTGGCCATTGATTAGGCAGGATGTGTTAGCCTTCGTCCAGGTCTGTGAAGTTTGTGCCAGAAGCAAGAGCAGTACCTCTAAGGCGCCCGATCTCCTACGTCCTCTACCAATACCTACCTGTCCCTGGACCCATTTATCTATGGACTTTATCACTGACTTTCCTCTGTCCCAGGGATGTTCCACGATCTGGGTGGTGGTAGACAGGTTCAGTAAAATGGAGGTAGATAGGTCCGCGCTTAGGACAGTGTGAGAGCTGCTGCCTATCCCTAATTAGTACCCCAAGGGGTCCAATTATTGAATAAGTAAATGATATGAGAATAGAAACGGCACTGCCCTCTAATTTAATGAGTGCTATATACCAGTGTGGTAAGTGAATCCTAATGATTAAATTGTATGAGAGCTCAGTTAATAGCTGTCAATGGTGCAGTCTACACCAAATATTCAGAGGTAACTGAAAAAGGCAATAACACCAGTATATTAGACACTGCTAAGTAAGTCATATCCCCCCAGTGGGGTAAATGTATCAGCCAAAGTAGAAAATAAAGTAAAGAGTGAAAAAATAATATGGTGAACTGTGTGGTTAAATAGGAAAAAAATGATAAGTTTCCACAGAATTCAAAAGTTTTGGGACAAGATGGCGCCAGGGATAATGTTGATTGTGTAATAAAAAATTATATGTGCATATAGTGCTGATGTAATGTCCGTGTTACCCCTTCCATGTGTATGTACAAAATATTAATTTGGGTCGTGAGTTACCCCAATGTTCAAAAATATTGGGACACCGTGGCGCTTGTGAAACATGAAATATCTTTCTGTGACACACTATTATAAAACTCCCTATGTGTTAAATACAAAAAATATATATATAAAAACATACATCAACCATAAATTCCAATTTCTTAAGTGTGAGAAAGCCCCTTTCTCCAAAAAGAGAAAGGGGCTTTCATTTAATTCAGCATTCACAGGCAAGCCAGCAGTACCTTGTGGGAAGGTGACAGTTTATGGAAGTTTTCTAAAGTTTAAAGCCGCGTACACACGGTCGGACTTTTCAGCTACAAAAGTCCAACGGACGCTGACGGACTAAAGCTGGCTGGTAATCCGATCGTGTGTGGGCTTCTCCGGACTTTCAACGTACTTTTTTAGCCTCAAATCCGACGTACTTTAGATTTGAAACATGCTTCAAATCTTTACGTCGTAACTACGACGGACCCCGAAATCCGCTCGTCTGTGTGCTAGTCCGACGGACAAAAAGCCACGCTAGGGCAGCTATTGGCTACTGGCTATCAACTTCCTTATTTTAGTCCGGTGTACGTCATCACGTACGAATCCGTCGGACTTTTGTGTGGTCGTGTGTAGGCAAGTCCGTTCGTTAGAAAGTCTGCAACAAGTCCGCGGCAAGTCCGCGGCAAGTCCGCCGAAAGTCTGTCGGACCGGCTGTCGGACTTTTGTAGCTGAAAAGTCCGACCGTGTGTACGCGGCATAAAGTTTGCACCCCTTGGCAAGTGGAGCAAGAATAAGGTGGTATACCGTTGGAGTAGCATGGTCACATTAGAGCACACATTTTCCCTGGAGTAGCTGTAAGGATCGTACACAGCAGAGGAATGGAAGCACACCAGGAGTGAACATCATCTGCCCTGAGGCACCCACTCTATCGCTCGGTACCCCTGCAGGGGTGATCATTTCTGGTGAGTGGGGTAGCATTGGGGGGTGAGCACTTCAAGTCACCATCTTGATTGAAATGCACAGAAGTCACTGTGGTGTGTCCCCAAGGATGAAATAAGGAGCATTTATACTTGAACTTTGTTTTTTCCACCTGGTTATAAATACACAACTCTTTGCATGGACTATTTATCCAACCTTTTAGAAGCTAACGATTGTCTGTCACACACTTAAGAAATTGGAATTTATGGTTGATGTATGTTTTTATATATATATTTTTTGTATTTAACACATAGGGAGTTTTATAATAGTGTGTCACAGAAAGATATTTCATGTTTCACAAGCGCCACGGTGTCCCAATATTTTTGAACATTGGGGTAACTCACGACCCAAATTAATATTTTGTACATACACATGGAAGGGGTAACACGGACATTACATCAGCACTATATGCACATATAATTTTTTATTACACAATCAACATTATCCCTGGCGCCATCTTGTCCCAAAACTTTTGAATTCTGTGGAAACTTATCATTTTTTTTCCTATTTAACCACACAGTTCACCATATTATTTTTTCACTCTTTACTTTATTTTCTACTTGGCTGATACATTTACCCTACTGGGGGGATATGACTTACTTAGCAGTGTCTAATAAACTGGTGTTATTGCCTTTTTCGGTTACCTCTGAATATTTGGTGTAGACTGCACCATTGAAAGCTATTAACTGAGCTCTCATATAATTTAATCATTAGGATTCACTTACCACACTGGTATATAGCACTCATTAAATTAGAGGGCAGCGCCGTTTCTATTCTCAGGTTCAGTAAAATGGCCCACTTTGTTCCGCTTCCGAAACTTCCATCTGCTAAAGAACTGGCATCTTTATTCATTAAACATGTTTTCAGGCTCCATGGGGAACCAATCAACATTGTTTCAGACCGTGGCTCTCAGTTTATAGCCCAGTTTTGGAAGGCCCTTTGCTCTCAGCTGGGGATTAAGTTATCATATTTCTCAGCATATCATCCTGAGACAAACGGCCAAACAGAAAGGACTAACCAGACTCTAGAGAAGATGTTACGTTGTCTCATGGCCAATGATGAGGTGGAGTGGGTCAACGTCCTGCCATGTGCAGAGTTTGCCTTTAATAATTGTGCCAGCACATCTACAGGGACCTCTCCTTTCTTCTGTGTTTACGGGTTGCATCCTCGTGTGTGCTCCTTTGATCTTCCACCCTCTGATGTGCCAGATGCCAACACCACAAATGAAAATTTCTCCAAAATCTGGTCCGATGTTAATCATGCTATTTCTCACTCTGTGCTGGCTTTTAAGAAAATGGCGGACAAGTGGCGCTCAAAGGCACCAGGATATAAAGTTGGTGACAAAGTGTGGCTATCATCTAGGAATCTGTCCCTGCATGTTCCATCTAAAAAACTTGGCCCAAAATTCATCGGGCCCTATGAAATTTCAGAGATTGTTAATCCTGTATCCTATAGATTAAAACTCCCCCCATCCATGCGCATTCCAAATTTCTTTCATGTTTCATTGTTGAAACCTGTTCATTCCAGCCTCCAAGTAAATGAACCAGAACCTGTGGATGTGTTGGACAGTCAGGAATATGAAGTGGCATTTATTCTTGATTCCAGACGAGTGCGCAATTCCTTACAATATCTCGTTCATTGGAAAGGTTTCGGCCCAGAGGATCGATCTTGGGTCCCAGCTCGTGATCTTCATGCTGACCGACTTAAGAAGAAGTTTCATCTTCGTTATCCAAGTAAGCCTGGGGGTGCAGGAGCAACCCCTCAAGAAAGGGGGGGGTACTGTCAGTACTAGGATCCCTTTAGGACCCAGCACAACTCACCTGACACAGCCTTTACCTGGGAAACAACAATGATTGGCCAGCTCACCTTTAAATAACTTGCATCAGCATTCAATCAATGCTCGTGTTAGAGTTTACCTTGTGTTTGATCCAGTTGATATCTGATCTGTGTATTTTGTGTATGACCCGGCTCGTTTGACCCTGTTTGCTTGCTTCTGATTCTGTACCGTTTGGACTCTGATCTTCCTGTGTATGACCCAGCTTACCTAGACTACGTTTTGCCTGATTCTACTAGTACCTTCATCTGCAGCGGTGAACTACAAGCACCAGACATCTATCCTCACCTGCAGCGGTGAACTACAAACACCAGACACTATCTATCCTCATCTGCAGCGGTGAACTACAAGGTCCAGCAAACATCTACCTACATCTACAGCGGTGAACTACAAGTCCCAGCTGACCTGCTCTGCTCAGACCTGCTCATGGTATGTGCTCTTGTTCTTTGAACTCTTTGCATAATCAGAACACCTGAACTGTTACCTGTTATATGCTCTAGCCTGACATTAACACGAGCCATACATAATAAAGGAAACCTATCATGGATCCTGAGCAGGCTCAGTTGTTTGCACAGGAACTTTGCCGCTTATCCCATCAAGTTCAGGAAATGGCCACAGAGCTCACCAAGGTGCAATCTCCTTCTATTACCACTGCTACAAAAACTCCATCTGAACCAAAAATTCCTTTGCCTGACCGGTTTTCTGGTGACTGTAAAGGGTTTTGCAACTTTAAAAACAGCTGCAAATTATATTTCAAGTTAAGGCCATCCTCGTCTGGCCCTGAAACTCAGAGGGTTCAAATCATTATCTCTCTACTACAGGATGACCCCCAGGCTTGGGCCTTTAACCTGGAACCAAACCATCCAGCCTTGCTAACAGTAGATGCCTTCTTTGAAGCCCTAGGGTTGCTTTATGATGATCCAGATCATGCTGCTACTGCAGAATCAACCCTGCGTAACTTAAAGCAAGGAACTACCACAGCTGAAATGTATTGCTCAGAGTTTCGCAGGTGGGCCCCGGAATCTGGCTGGAATGATGCAGCACTCCGCAGCCAGTTTTGAATGGGCCTTTCAGATGCAATTAAGGATGCTCTGGTCAGCTTCTCCTACCCAGCCTCACTGGAGGAGGCTATGAGTCTAGCCATTAGAATTGACCGCCACCAGCGAGAGAGGAGACGAGAACAAACTACAGCTGTGGCAAACTATATACCTCCCTTGCCGCCTGACTATTCCACCTCCAGTGCCAAATCTGAGGAAGAACCTATGCAGTTAGGCTCCACCCGGTTATCTGCCCAGGAACACACGCGCCGACGTAACATGGGACTCTGCTTGTATTGTGGCCTCAAGGGTCATATGCTCCGTTCGTGCCCTACACGTCCGGGAAACTCCAGGACCTAGGTAATTGCGGGGAGGTTACCTTAGCGTCTGGACTCTGATCTTCCTGTGTATGACCCAGCTTGCCTAGACTACGTTTTGCCTGATTCTACTAGTACCTTCATCTGCAGCGGTGAACTACAAGCACCAGACATCTATCCTCACCTGCAGCGGTGAACTACAAACATCAGACACCATCTATCCTCATCTGCAGCGGTGAACTACAAGGTCCAGCAAACATCTACCTATATCTACAGCGGTGAACTACAAGTCCCAGCTGACCTGCTCTGCTCAGACCTGCTCATGGTATGTGCTCTTGTTCTTTGAACTCTTTGCATAATCAGAACACCTGAACTGTTACCTGTTATCAGTGGCGTAGTGTGGGGGGTGCAAGGGGGCGTAGGCCCCGGGCGCAACATTTGGGGGGGCGAAATCCTGCTCCAGTATGTGTCACCCTCTCTCCATACAGCTAAATTCTATGTTCTGTGACCCTGCGCTCCGGCCGCCATATTAATTGTCAGGTCGGCCCCTGGCGCCCTGTGATTGGGCGAAAGGGGTCATGTGCGGCAGGTGGGGCTGGCCTGTCCTCAATCGCGGGGGAGGGGGGCTGGCCTTCGTTGTGGCCGCCGTCTTCTCCTGCTCCTCCTCTCCGGCCCGGGTCACTGATCATCATGTCCCCGTCGGCCGTCACGGCAGGCAGTCTGTGGCCGCTGTCTTCTCCTCCTCTCCTCCTCCTCCTCTCCAGCCCGGGTCCCTGATCATGATGTTCCCACCGGGGCAGGCAGTGTGACAGTCGGCGGCGCAGAGGCAGAGCAGATGGAAGAAAAAAAGGTAAGAGACTTACTCGGCCGGGGGAGGGGGAGTAGATATGGTCTGGGGAGAGGGAGCAGCCAGAAAGTTAGTGTATAGTGTAATGTATAGTGTAATGTATAGTGTTGTGGGTAGTGTATTGGTCTGTGGGTAGAGTGTTGTGTAGCAGTCAGTATGTAGTGTATTAAGTAGTAGTGGTCTGTGGGTAGTGTATTGTGTAGTGGTCAGTGTGGTGTGTGGTGAGTGTGTAGTGTAGTGGTCAGTGTGTAGTGTAGTGTAGTGTGGTCAGCGTGTAGTGTAGTGGTGTGTAGTGGTCAGTGTGTAGTGTAGTGGTCAGTGTGGTGTGTAGTGGTTAGTGGTGTGTAGTGGTTAGTGGTGGTCAGTGTGTGGTGTAGTGTAGTGGTCAGTTTGTAGTGGTCAGTGTGTAGTGTGGTGGTGTGTGGTTAGTGGTGGTCAGTGTGTAGTGGACAGTGTGGTGTGTAGTGGTCAGTGTTGTGTGTAGTGGTCAGTGTGTGGGGTAGTGTAGTGGTCAGTGTGTGGTGTAGTGTAGTGTGTAGTGGTCTGTGTGTAGTGGTGTGTAGTGTGTAGTGTAGTGTGGTCAGTGTAGTGTAGTGGTCAGTGTAGTGTGTGGTCAGTGTGTAGTGGTCAGTGTGGTGTGTAGTGTAGTGTGGTCAGTGTGTAGTGTGGTCAATGTGTAGTGGTGTGTAGTGGTCAGTGTGGTGTGTGGTGGTCAGTGGTTAGTGGTGTGTAGTGGTTAGTGGTGTGTAGTGGTTAGTGGTGTGTAGTGGTCAGTGGTGTGTAGTGGTTAGTAGTGTTTAGTGGTCAGTGTGTAGTGGTTAGTGGTGTGTAGTGGTCAGTGTGTAGTGGTTAGTGGTGTGTAGTGGTGTGTGGTGTGTAGTGTAGTGGTCAGTGGATAGTGTAGTGTATTGTGTAGTAGTATAGTGTAGTGGTCAGTATAGGAATCAGGTAGGTCAGTGTGTGGTGTTTAGTGTAGTGGTCAGTGTGGTGTGTAGTGGTCAGTGGATAGTGTATTGTGTAGTGGATAGTGTACTAGTATAGTGTAGTGGTCAGTATAGGAATCAGGTAGGTTGGTGTGGTGTGTAGTGTAGTGGTCAGTGTATAGTGGATTGTGTACTGGATTGTATAGTGTAGTGGTCAGTGTGTAGTGTAGTGGTCGCTGTAGGAATCGTGTAGGTTGGTGGGGTGTGTAGTGGTCAGTATAGGAATCAAGTAGGTCAGTGTGTAGTGTAGTGGTCCATGTAGGAATCGGGTAGGTCAGTGTAAGGGTCAGAATGAGATAGGTCAGTGTATTGTGTAGTATAGTGTAGTGGTCAGTATAGGAATCAGATTAGTGATCAGGTAGGTCAGTATTATTGTAGGCAGGGAAGGGACTCGGGGAGTGCGAATTGTCCGCAGGTTAGGGGGCGCAAATTACTTGCCTTGCCCCGGGCGCTGACAACCCACGCTACGCCACTGCCTGTTATATGCTCTAGCCTGACATTATCATGCATTGATTATTTCTTCAGTTAATCCTCTTTAATCCCACCGGTACAGGACTCAGAGATCTCAGAAATAGCAATATCGGATCACAGCCCCATTATGGTTGTTTTGGATGATTTTAAGCCCCGTGACAAGCCTTCCCCGTGACGGTTCCCGTCTTATCTATCAGACAATGACAATTTCCGCCACACAAGCTACAAAGCATGAAACAACATGTTCTCACCAATACTGAGTATGCATCTGACCTCAATCTTATTTGGGAGGCAGGCAATGCCGTTTTATGGGGCAAAATCATCTTGTACACTACCCAATTCAAAAAGCATTCATTAGAACAATATTGCCAAGCAAGAAGTTCTCTGTAAAGCCCAAGCTGATCTAACCCAACATCGCTCTCCAGAGACCAGACAGGCTTGGCTAGCTGCTAAACACTGCTGCTAAAAACTGCTCTGTCAACCCAGTGGTTGACAGAGCAGTGCAACAAAAAGCCTACTCCATCTCGATACTCTACTCTCAAATCCTGCAGCACACTACATCATCCATAGGGCAATCACTCTGGAAAGCCTGGTGTGATCTTCCAGAAGTAGATGACACCACACCAATTCTGGAAGGATATAAGACAATATGCAAGATCACAGTCAATGAACAATGAAGGGAGACTCAATTTAAAGTTATACATAGGGCATTTATACCAGGCCTGATGGACTGTTCCAATCCCATTCTGGCAGTTTGTCCCTGGTGCGGCACTAGCAGGCCAACACTACTACACTGTTTCTGGACTTGTACACCAATTCAGGACTATTGGGACCAAGTTGTTCAATACATCTTTGGCATCACATCTACAAGGCTACCTAAAGATCCATTAATTTTTTTGTTGAGTTGTTTAGCTGTACTTCTAAACACTACTCCTAAACATAGTGAAACCACTACTCCTGACCCCATGGATGCATCTCTGCCTTCTAACAGCCAGGAGGGTCCTCCTGTGGTCCTGAACCTCTACTAACAGCCCATCACTCTCCACGGTAAAGAAAGGGCTGAAAACGCTCCTTTATCTAGAAAAGATGGATACTATGCTACAGAACTTTGGGCCCACCAAGCGCTTCTTCTCCTGCTGGAAAGTCTTTATAGAATACTCTTTCTCACTGACATAAATCCAACAACTCATGGCCACCTTTCAATACACAGCATGGTATGCTAAGGCAAACCTTACCAATTCCTTGGGCAAACTCAAACTACTTGACTCCGAACCCAACATGGGCAGTGAACCCCCTCACCCTTACGGAGTGCTGTCTGCACCCATCCTCTAATGGGTTTGCCATTAATCCTTACTCTTTTCCTGAAACTTTTGTATTATATTCACTAGTTATGAGTTCTTATAAGGTGAATAGTGATATCTTTAGCACTACCGCGCAAGCAGTATTTGATGAGGTTACCCCTATCATCCACGCGTATTAGTTACCTTTATCAGTTACTTCTACATTGTTCTGCCCACATTTACGGTTAGGCAGAACATAGAACCAGATGCTAGGCCTTTTCATTTTCAGTGATAATGCATGGCCTCATGAGTGTTGCCTAATGTTGTGCATCAAACAGTTCCCATCTCTGCTCCCATAATCTTTGAGCAAAGTCTGTATTCTGGTTTTTATTTATTTTTTTATTTTTATTTTTTATTTTTCTTTAACATTGCTGTACTATAGAAAACCCAAATAAAATGTATTAAAAAAAAAAAAAAAACCTAAATCTTCCCACAATCTTTTCAGCCCAGCTTGCAAGTCTCTCCACCAAATTTTCCACTCATGAAATACAACAGGCTATACAAAGACTGCCCCTACATAAATCCCCAGGACCTGATGGGTTTGGAATGAATACTATGAGTCTTTTTGCACTCATCTGACCCCACACTTGAAGCAATTGTATGATCGTTAAGCACTCTCAGCCTCCTTCCCCAAAGAGTATCTGGAGGCCCTAATTGTAACTTTGCCTAAACCAGATAAACCACCCACCTCCCCGGCTAACTACTGACCTATTACTCTGCTTTACCCTGATATAAAAAATTTGATGCCAAATTAATAGCCTCCAGCTTGGAAGATACAGTATCTCACAAAAGTGAGTACACCACTCACATTTTTTGTAAATATTTTATTATATCTTTTCATGTGACAACACTGAAGAAATGACACTTTGCTACAATGTAAACTAGTGAGTGTACAGCTTGTATAACAGTGTAAATTTGCGGTCCCCTCAAAATAACTCAACACACAGCAATTATTGTCTAAACTGCTGGCAACAAATGTGAGTACACCTCTAACTGAAAATGTCCAAATTGGGCCCAAAGTGTCAATATTTTGTGTGGCCACCATTATTACCAGCACTGCCTTAACCCTCTTGGGCATGGAGTTCACCAGAGCTTCACAGGTTGCCACTGGAGTCCTCTTCCACTCCTCTATGAAGACATCATGGAGCCGGATGTTAGAGACCTTGAGCTCATCTACCTTCTGTTTGAGGATGCCCCACAGAAGCTCAATAGGGTTTAGTTCTGGAGACATGCTTGGCCAGTCCATCACCTTTACCCTCAGCTTCTTTGTCAAGGCAGTGGTCGTCTTGGAGGTGTGTTGGGAATTGTTATCATATTGGAATACTCCCCAGTCACTGAATGGAGGGGATCATGGTCTTCTTCAGTATGTCAAAGTACCTGTTGGCATTCATGGTTCCCTCAATGAACTGTAGCTCCCCAGTGCCAGCAGCACTCATTCAGCCCCAGACCATGACACTCCCACCATGCTTGACTGTAGGCAAGACACACTTGCCTTTGTACTCCTCACCTGGTTGCCACCACACACGCTTGACACCATCTGAACCAAATAAGTTTAGCTTGGTCTCGTAAGACCACAGGACATGGTTCCAGTAATCCATGTCCTTAGCGTGCTTGTCTTCAGCAAACTGTTAGCGGGCTTTCTAGTGCTCCATCTTTAGAAGAGGCTTCCCTCTGGGCCGACAGCCACGCAGACCAATTTGATGCAGTGTAAGGTGTATGGTCTGAGCACTGACAGGCTCACCCCCCACCCTTTCAACCTCTGCAGCAATGCTGGCAGCACTCATACCTCTATTTCCCAAAGTTAACCTCTGGATATGACGCTGAGTACATGCACTCAACCTCTTTGGTCGACCATGACAAGGCCTGTTCTGAGTGGAACCTGTCCTGTTAAACCGCTGTATGGTCTTGGACACCATGCTGCAGCTCAGTTTCAAGGTCTTGGCAATCTTCATAGGCCATCTTTATGTAGAGCTAAAATTATTTTTTCAGATTCTCAGAGAGTTCTTTGCCATGAGGTGCCATGTGGAACTTCCAGTGACCAGTATGAGAGAGTGAGAGCGATAATACCAAATTGAACACACCTGTTCCCCATTCACATCTGAGACCTTGTAACACTAACGAGTCACATAACACCAGGGAGGGAAAATAGTTAATTGAGCCCAATTTGGACATTTTCACTTAGGGGTGTACTGACTTTTGTTGCCAGCAGTTTTGACATTAATGGCTGTGTGTTGAGTTTTTTTGAGGGGGCAGCAAATTTACACTATTATACAAGCTGTACACTGACTACTTTACATTGTAGCAAAGTGTAATTTCTTCAGTGTTGTCACGTGAAAAGATATAATAAAATATTTACAAAAATGTGAGGGGTGTACTCACTTTTGTGAGATACTGTATACTCCCACATCTGATCCACTCAGATCAGGTAGGTTTCATTAGGAGCCAACAAACATCGGATGGCACTAGGTGCAATCCTTATCTCCTTCAATGGGCAGAGCAGACTCAGATCCCTTCTCTGCTCCCATCCTTAGACGCTGAGAAGGCATTTGACCGTGTACACTGGCGGTATCTTCATGTGGTACTAAGTGCCTTTGGAATTACGGGATATCTATGTGGTGCCATTGAAGCATTATACTCTCTTACCCCTTTTCCATATCCAACAAAACTAGGCAAGGCTGCCCTATCTCTCCTATAATATTTGTACTAGTAATGGAGCCACTCGTGCAGGCCCTTTAAATGAACCCAAACATATCAGGCTTTAAATTAGGGGATAGGGAGTACAAAATCGGACTATATACGGAAGATGTTGTGCTCTCCATAACCTACCCACTGACCTCCTTACAATCCCTTATCACAGTTCTACACAAGTTCAGTCAGATATCTCTCTACAAAGTTAATAAGTCCAAGTTCCATATGCTGCCAATCTGAGAACATTAAAAGATTCATCTCCGTATTCTCCTGTTTCTCCTGGGCTCCTCACTCCACTATCAAGTACTTGGGTGTTAAACTAGCTACACCATGTTCATCCATATACCATTTCCATATGTTTGTTCATGCATATATTTCCATATATATGTTCATCCATATACATATACAGACTAGGATGCTTTTGCTTTACTTCCTTCCATAAAATAGCAAACTGATGCCTTTCGGACAGCTCCCTTATCTTGGGCGGGTAGAGCTGCCATTGCTAAAATGTTCCCACCATACTTTACCTCTTTGGAACTCTTCCGATTCCCCAGCATCTTACCTACAGAAACTACAGTCTATTTTGCATCACTTTATCTAGGGTGGCAGGAAACCAAATACTTAATCCTTTTCAGCATTAAATTAGCTGCAGCAATGGAAATCCCTAACCTCAGAGCATACCACCAAGTGGCAATCCTAGACCAATTTAAATTCTGGTGGTCCCCAACACTGGACCATGTTTGGACTACTACTGAATGTTACCTTTCAGGGCAATCTTTGCAAAGCACCTTAGGCACCATCATATTGGGTTCACAATCCCCCATTTCCCCTTACTTAACTATTAGGGTGGCTCTTTCCACCTGGCAAACCTTACGGCAAATTCCCTTAAAATCATACTAAGCTGATATTTTGTGTCTCTGATTAACTTCATTAGACCCGCTAACGCATGACCTGTCTCTCTCCAAGTGGGTGACCGCTGGCATATCCACAATTGGTCTCCTAGTGAAATCTTCTACAATACGCCCGTTTGTGGAACTACAAAGTAGCTACAACCTTCCAAAAATGGACTTCTCCAAATTTCTTTGACTCCACTTTCTTCTATCCTCACAAGCCTCATCAAAAAAGATCATTGGATCCCTTCAGATATAATAAATTACTTTGACGCTGCCTTCCGGAGGAACATAGAAGTTTCCTTTTCCTATCACCTTCTCAATCACAGTCTCTTCTCCAACAAAACCTCATCCATGAAAAACTAGGAAGCAGATCTCTCCCAAAAGTTTACAATGTCCCAATGGAACAAAGCATCCAAACTGCTCTTGACTTCCTCAAATTGCATCACCCACTGGAAAAACTCTCTAAAACTTTTGATACAAATGGTATTACACCTCAGACTTTCAAAAATTTTCCTGTCTACCTCCCCCAACTGCTGGAGAGACTGTGACAACCCTGGCTCATTCATACACATCTGGAGGTTCTGCCCCTTGGTCTTAATGTTCTGGAAACGCATGTTCTCATTCTTGTCCAAAATTCCCCAACTCACCATTGTCTGCAATCCTGCTACTGCATTACTCCTTTTACACCATGGATCGTGGGCTTCCTCGCAAACCTCCTTTATAGTACATGGAATTATAGCTGCCAGGAGATCACTAGCCTCTGCCTGGAAACAACCAATCTCTCCTGACTGGTCACTCTTCGTCCAATACCTTAACACGCTAACCCAGTTTGAACTAATGTTCGCAATCAAAAATGACAAACGCACCACCTTCTGGAAGCAATGACATCTCTGGCTGACTCATCTGGAATGCACAGCAAGCTTTTAGGCTCGTTTTACATACGCTTTTATTTAAAGTTTCTGCTTTTCTCAGGTTTTCACTAATAGGTTGCAGTGTAGCTATATGGTTATCACCGTACCTGAAGTGTTTATAGATTTTGCAACTAGTAGTGTACCCCCTTGAACTACTATTAACAGTTAAGTGTTGTGATACATTCCGAGCTGATTCTTTTTTGCTCTATTTTTCTCTCTTTTTTTTTCTTTGCTCTAGGTAATGCAAATGCAACGATGTATAATTCTAAGATGGTGTAACTGTTTTTGTATTCTTGTTCTCTTTTCTTTTTTTTCTGTAAGTATATTTGTGTGCAAGCCTTGTATCATTCACTTATAATCTCAATAAAAATTATTGATATAAAAAAAAACCCCTGAAGACCCTGCAACTTTTCTCATTAGAACACTGAGATTGTACCAGGATATTATAATGAACCAGACTACCCCTCCATTAAAGGTCAAAACAAGGTCAAAACAAGGTCAAAACAAACAGCCATTTCTTCAGAGTAATCAAAGGTAAGAATCTGCTACAAAGTTGTTAAAATCTTTGAAATGTACATTGATCACCCAGATCACTTGTTTTCTTTTAGGTTTTTTAAGTTTTTTATTTTAATGCATTCTATGCATTAAGAAAAAAAAAAAAAACTTCTGTGTGCAGCAGCCCCCCTCAGTCCCCCTAATACTTACCTGAGGTCCATCTAGATCCAGCGATGTTGCACAAGAGACTCGGCTGTCCGGGACTCCCCTCCTCATTGGCTGAGACAGCAGCGCGGCACCATTGGCCCCCGCTGCCATCAATCAAAGTCAATTAGCCTATGAGGAGAGAAAGGGGGTGGAGACCACCTCCTGCTGCTTGCTGTGGGGGCAATCAACAGGAGGGAGGGGCCATGAGCACTGAAGAGGGACCAAAGAAGAGAAGGATCTGGGCTGCTCTGTGCAAAACCACTGCACAGAGCAGGTAAGTATAACATGTTTGATATTTTTAATGAAAAAAAACAAGACTTTGGTATCACTTTAAGATAAAAAAACGCCGCATTCCACTTGACAAGAATCATAGATTGGTGTAAACATGAAAAGCTAAAGCAATGGATCCAAATAGAGCAACACCTTGCAGGATTAGAGTTAAAGGGATTACCCTGGTGTCAGAGGAACCTACCAGCTAACATAGTTAAACACCCAACGTTAGGAGAGACTTGGCGAATGACACAAAAAATCAATAAAGAACACTCGATCGCACAGGCACCTTCCCCACTCACACCAGTAATTGGGAACCCGGATTTTAGGCCGGGGTGTCAAGGCACCAGCTTTCAGGAGCTGAAGGGCAGTGAAAGGAGTCAACTTCGACACTTCATACTGAGTGAACAGTGGATGCCCAGGAATGTTATCATGGATGATCCACTGTTGGAATGCCTTTCCTTCTGGCAAAAACTACAATTAGCTCACTTTATTAAAGCACAAACTTCACCGACACCATATTTAAGAGCTCTGACACCATTCGAGCAACTAAGCCTAGAGCAAGAACCTATGCGTCACTCTATTTCGTTAACAAACCAACTATTGAACGCGTCCCCTAAAGGCTATAAACCCCCATATATAACTAAATGGGAAAGAGATCTGGGCTTACAGCTTACCGAGAAACAAGTGGAAAGAGTAATCCTCTTCACTTTCAAAACCTCAATCTGCACCACCCAACAGGAAGCAGGTTTTAAAATACTGTCCCAATGGTACTACACCCCGGCTAGGTTGCACCAGATGTATCCTCAAAGTTCAGATCTTTGTTGGAGATGTGGAGAGGAGGCGGGCACCCTGCTCCATATCTTCTGGTCATGTAAGTGCCTGTCTTCCTTTTGGTCTGAGGTACATAGAATCACACAAAAGTTTACAGACAGGGAGCTACCCAAGAGCCCAGAGTTCTTTCTATTGCATCACCATGAAATCCCGAGCAAGGTATACAGGAAGTCGATCCTTCCCCTGTTGAGCACAGCAGCGAAAAGCTGTATTCCTCTGCTCTGGAAGCAAACGGAACCCCCGGCTGTGACGCTGTGGCTAAAGAAAATAGCTGACATTTACGAAATGGAGGACTTAATAGCAACAGAAAAAGGGAACAGCGAAAAATTCCTTCAGAAATGGTACTATTGGCGTGAATTTTTCTACTCAGAGGAACATGCAAGAATACTAGCTTAAACACGGAGAAAACTCTTGTGGTAATGAGCACAGGGGGTAAAAATGGTCAATATAGCTCTCGTACTGGACGAAGTGGGTGAGCGGAGGGGCAAGGTGAGAGATCTTGTTGGTCCCTTACGCTTCCCAACCCCCATCCTCAATCCCCTTCATATCCTTTCCCCTCCCCCCCTTCCCTCCTTCATTTACTGAATTTCAAATCACTATTAAGTTTTTACTCTTTCTTTTTTTTTTTTTTTTTCTTGTCTGCTGTATCTTCTTTAATTTTCCAAGTACTCATAGAACTGTTGGTTCTTGTCATTTAAAATAAAAGAAATGACCCGTTGGTCACACCGTATAGTTTTTCGGTTTCATACATATAGGAGCCTATTTACACATGGGAATCAGAGAGCTCCCTAACCTTGAAATTGTCTCTACAAGCAAAGTTGGCTGGGCTTTATTGCCAGGAAATGCTTACAAGGTTGGAGGGAGATGATCAGACATATTGAGATGTTCCAGGTTGGAACTAATACAATGTTGTGTCCTCTGGCTTATTACAATAATGTGGCTATATTTGTATGATTTTCAGTATAACTTGTATTTCACAAATAAAGAATTTGAAAAAAAAGATAAAAAAACCTTCTGCCTTTAGAACCATTATAATGTCAATCAAAGTGTGACAGCACTGAAAACTGAAAAAAATTGGCCTGGGAAGGAAGGGGGTGAAACAGGCCAGTCTTGATGTGGTTAAAAGGAAAAATCTGTGTTTAATTAAAAAAAAGTTTGATACCATCAAGTGTAAACCTCAAGGCTTAACTTGTGTAAAAATAAAGGTTTAGAGCACTTAAGCCACATAATGCACCTGGAAAATGTTCAAAGAATCCTTTAAAAAAATGTCCATAAGTAATGTACATAACACCACATAACTTCACACACATATGCTCTATCAAATTTACCTAAATAAGATTTTTATATTAACTGAAAAATGTATATAACAGATAAACAGAGTCAAATTAGGAAGTGAAATTATCCTTTAAACAACAGCTTTTTTTTTTTTATAACTAAACTGCAATTCCAAGGCAAGAACAATGAACACAAGAAAAATCCTATTTACAAAAAAGTTACGGAAAGAGAGGAAAATTCAATAGCACCACATCCCAAAAATTCACTTTAAATGTAAGAGAGGGACATTGAGGCCAAAGTGTGGTCCTCAGGGACTTTTAACGGTGCTTGAATCAAGTAATGTATCCAACATATCATAAAATCATATTTTATTAAACAGCTCTATGATCATGCTCTATGAAAATGATGGAACTGCTATGTGGCTACTATGATGAGGAATTGGTGTCTTTAGACAGGGAAATAGAAAAACTATATGCTGAAAATAGCCTGATTGTTTCTAATGACCTCTTTTCTAACCGTGAGGGAACCCTTAAAACGCATATAGAGACCTACGTAACTGAAATTCTAAAGACTAAAGAAAAGAAATTCCTGAGAGATAAGGTGTCATATGATAGCAATCAGGCTTATATCTGGACCCAAACCAGAAAAAATAAGAAACAAAAAGCTAATATGCGAAATTCGGGAGAAGCTCCCTCTGACGCAAACGATTCTGACACATCTTCCATCTCTTCCATTTCTTCACAGGCACCAGCATCTTCCAGGGACTCTGGATCTTCTAGAACACGCACTGACGGTAACACTCACGCACCCACCGGGTCAAGTAAGAGACACCCCAACACGAATCGCACTCCAATTCATACGAGAGCCACTACGGCCAAAATTAACACTTCACACGTACCAACACATCGGGACACTACAGTTAACACTCAATTGAGCACTTCACTATCCCCCACTCTAGTACCCCCTACCAATCACACGCACGATTCCAATCACACGGATTTTCGTCCGGCTCCGATCTTCACACAACCGGTACACGAATCCAAAAAGCTGACCACCATGGAGGGTCCCCCAAAACAGGCCAAAACTTTGAGATAATAAATCTATCTTCTATTCCTTTGAGTGATGATCAGCTCTCTGTCTTGGAATTAGGGTTGACCTTCTGTCCGACACAGAGAGTTGATCATTTTGAACTTATTAAAGATCTCAATTTGTTTGCTCGCAAACTTATGCTTCGCATTATTTTTGATAAATCCGTACAATCCAATATAACACCTCCTCAATCCACAGTGGAAAACATCACACTGAATGAAATTAGAGCAATGGAAGAGCTTATGGAGCTTTGGAATGAGGGTCACATAGATGAAATTGATCTAATGGAGGCCCAGACTCTTGAACAGGATGGGTCTCTTGACTATGGGCCTAGTACATCCTATCCGGTCGTCCCCTACATCCCCAAGGAATATAAACCCAAGTCTAAAACTTTCCCCACACCACAAAGTAATGCCAATGTATGGGCCTTTGTCCATCAAGTCACCGAGGATATCGGTAAGACTAAATGGAAGGGCACAAAACGATCCAATCTCACCACCAAACAAAAACAGGCTTTAAAATCACTGCAGTTGGACTCTCGTCTGGTGGTTAAACCATCAGATAAAGGAGGCAATTTAGTAGTGATGACAACTGAACAATATGAATCAATGATTTTGCGTCTCTTACAAAATCGAGACTGGTATAGGAAAGTCTCAGAGACACATGTCACCAACATGATTCATTGTTACAAAAAGCTGATCGGTACCGCATACAATAAGGCCCTAATTACTAAATCCACATGGGAGTTCCTGAATGTGCCTTGCCCTCGGATCCCCACACTATATGCCCTCCCCAAAGTTCACAAGGATATAAACAACCCCCCTGGCAGACCGATCGTGTCCGGAAACGGATCCCTTACGGAAAATGCCAGTCAATTAATAGATGAATTTCTCAGACCACATGTGGAGGGACTAACATCCTATCTACAAGACACCAGTGAATTATTGAGGGTTTTGGATGGACTGACCATCCCGGAGGGAGCTTGGCTTGTCGCTCTGGACGTGGAGGCCCTCTACAACTCCATCCCCCATGATCTGGGGGTGGCAGTTGTAGAGGGCTTCATCTCTCGTGATGGAGATGTACCCAAGACATACGGTTGTTTTATTTTGGATCTTCTGAGGTTTATTCTCATGAATAACATTTTTCTGTTTGCTCGCTCCCACTACCTCCAGGTGCAAGGTGTCGCTATGGGGACCAGATGTGCCCCCACTTATGCGAACCTGTACCTGGGGGAGTGGGAGCAAAACCTACTCTTTAGGGAAGATTTGGAATATCTGACGAAAAACATATCAATATGGAAACGATATATTGATGATGTTTTCCTAATCTGGACAGGAAGTAGAGAGGACCTTTCATTTTTTTTTGAGAGCTTAAAAACTAATCCTTATAATCTAACTTTTACCATGGAAGCAAGCCAAACGACCTTAACATTCCTGGATGTTACTCTTTTCATTAATCCAGACAGATCGATTGGAACCACCCTCTTCCGCAAGGCGTCTGCAGGAAATTCACTCCTGCATGCGGCCAGCTCCCATCCCCAACCACTTATTGATAATGTCCCCTACGGACAGTATCTGAGACTAAGGAGAAACTGTAGCGAAAACACCCATTTTGAGTCCGAAGCCAGAGCACTGAGGGAACGCCTTAAAGCAAGGGGATATAGTAACAAATGTTTAAAAAGAGCCTATCTGAAAGCAAAAAGAAACCAACGCCACCAACTAATCTATAGGCCTCCAAAATCAAAATCAACATCTGGCCTTAGAATGATCACTACCTTCTCTGGTCAGCATCGACAAATGCGTGAGTTGCTACAAAAACACTGGTATTTGCTGATGGGTGATCCTAGGGTATCCAAACACCTTAAAGGGTACCCTGAGATCACCTTTCGCAGATCCAGATCAATCAAAGATCATTTGGTTCACAGTCACTATGTTCCACCATCTACAACGCAGATTAAAAACAAAGGCACTAGACCTTGCCATAAATGTGACTTTTGCAGATACATTTTTTCATCCCGTAACATTACCCTTCCTAATGGTCAGTTATACAATCCTAATTTCTTGGTTACATGTCAGTCCATAGGCGTTGTCTACATAATGATATGCGAATGCAACGCATACTATGTGGGTAAAACCAAACGCCCCTTTTTCCATAGGATCAGAGACCATGTTTCCCTAGTGTGTAAGAAGAGGATGGAGACCCCTATAAGCCGACATATGGGCCTCCATCATCAATTTAACGACCATCTTATGCACTTTTATGCTTTGGAACACTTTCCCCCAAACGAAAGAGGAGGCAATTATGACAAAATTCTGCTACAGCGTGAAACCAAATGGATTGTTACTCTCAATGCTCTAAAACATCCAGGCCTAAATGACACCTTGAGTTACAAACCTTTTTTATAATTTCTTTTTTATTTATTTTCTATTCTATTTTACTTAAAAATATATATATTTTTTTTTTTTTTGCATTATATACTATACATATTATTTGATGGTTTATTGAACCTAATCATCAATATTATTGATTTAAAATGTGGCTGGAGCTCATGCTTCTTCCTTGGTTTTCTCCCTTCACACTATTTGGCATGTACGGGCACCCCGGGCACCTGATCATTCATTTCCTAATCAATGTCTTGATTGCTCGGTTGCCCCTTTTTTAGACGTCTCACGCGGCGGTTCTCTTTACACCTCTGATTGATCCGTGCATACGTTATTGATTAATTTATTTAATCATTTGACAGTATATTTGAGGGCCTTTTTAAATTCAGACCATCTTTATATATGCCCAATTTTGGTTACGTATTAGCCATATGAATGTGGTGATTTCCACACTTGATTGTTATTGATTACCATATAACTTTATGGCTGTTCTCCTCTCTTTTGAGTCTTGCGAGCCTCCGTACTACCAGACTTAGGACGTAGGATTTTTAAAGATGGCCGCGTACCTATTTGCCAATACTTGACGTCATTTATGCGACTCCATGTACGGGCGGCGGGGGTGTGCGCATGCGCGAGCGTCTCTTTTGTGTCCGCAGCGTGACGACGAGTCAGACGTCGTCACGCTGGAGGGTTTTAAAAGCGGGGCTTCATTCCCCGCCAATTTCTGTCAGTTCCTGTTTGACACATGGGGCAGAGATACCTCCCGGACGGGCCACTCTAGTTTAACAACGAATCAGTAAGTCTAGGTTTTTGTTTTCTACATTCAATATGCACCTTTAAATATCGATGTTACTTAGAGACACCGTTCCAATATTTCTTCAAATATGTATTCTCTAGGTTCTTTTGTGGTCAGTCTGCAGCAATACTTCCAGGTCCAGCTCAGCCAACAGCTGTGGATGGATGTATACCGCCCTCTCTGCGTCTGCTATTCCACTGCGTTTTTAGAACCATTTTTCTACTTTGGTTAGCAATTTTGCGATTTACCATCTTTTGGATGTAATTTTCTTTTCATCCTGAATTGATTCTATTGAGGTATTGTTGGATTGAAATTATTGATATTTATATAGAAGTATCATCGCTAATTATTTAAACCACTTAGACTTACCTTTTTTCATTTTCTTCCTTTTTTCTCTTCCAAAGAAGAGTTTATAGTCAAAGATTTTTATCTCTCTCTGCATGCCGCCTCAGTGAGGTGAGAATCAAGGAGGAAGTATTTTGCCATTACACAAGGTCCATGTGATTTGTAGACTTCTTTATACAGGTAAGCTCTTTTGAGCTGAATGATGATAATGCAAAAAAATTTTATAATTTTTTTTTTTTTTTTTTTTTTTATAATGCTTTACACAGATGTAGACCCAATTACTAGATTTTTTTGTATATTGTCTATACTCGAATATTATGATTGCATGAGGTACAAGCAGATATGTATATGTATGATTTATGGATATTCTTTCTATTTTTTATAGTTGACCTTAATATCACAAATATATCTCCTGAAGAAGCTTATGCAAGCGAAACATGTTGAGAAAGTGGTATTAATTTGTAAACCAAAGGGTTACCTTTTTTATTTTTCCCCCACCCCCCTTTTCCTTTGTATATTGTATATTATCCTTGATCATGTCTGTTTCCTTTTACAAGACTGTTTAATAAAATATGATTTTATGATATGTTGGATACATTACTTGATTCAAGCACCGTTAAAAGTCCCTGAGGACCACACTTTGGCCTCAATGTCCCTCTCTTACATTTAACAAGAAAAATCCTATTTATTGCTAACAAGTGTGTTAACTGTTAAACAATTCGATTTACTGAATGAAAATAGTGTGAAATCACTAATAATCACTTAAAATGCGTTGTAAGTGATCAAGTGTCTGGAGATTCTTATGCTATTAAAATGTCTTACTTGTGTGATTTAGATGACCTTTGAGTAGCAATATGGCATTTGTTATTTTAAGATCTCCCTTGACAATATAAGTACGGTATTTTAGAGGTGTAGAAAAGTTTGCATAACTTCAATATATTTTATTTTGTTAGCTGTAATTATAAAAACATAGTTAAATATTTCAAATAATTCTTAAGCTAGAGATGAGTTTTAGGTTTGGGTTGGGATAACAGAGAAGTAATGAGACCAATCCCTGCCATAGCAAGAAATTGCACTTCCAATATTGCACTTCCTGGACTGGTCTTCAAATTGTGGTCAGGTGGCTAAGAAGGGCCAATACCACAGGTTTGAATTCCTGTGCCAGTCCCCTTGCTATAAAAGTCATGGTTCCCGGCAACCTTTTGTCAGTATATATTGTAGATAGTTGCTGCTATGTGGAGCCTACAATTTGCTGTACAAACCCACATGTTCACCGTGTTATTTTTTGATACATTACTGTAAATTGCAGTGTTCCAGGCTACATATTGTCACAGTGCATTGACCCAACAGTCTTCTTTAGATTTTTTGTGTGTGTCAGCAACTTTAGTTCCGGGTAAACTGCTCGGCCCCTCTTGCAGTTTTTTTTACCTATCATTTTATTTTTTTTTACTTATTTCACATTTTCATATTTCTTTATTACTTCGGCTAAGTTGGAGGCTTTTTTTATATTTCAGAATCAGCAGAACTGTGATTGACACAAGCAATGCTGCTCTTTGTTTGCAGCGCATCACTGCATACAGTTCTTGCAACTTATGTTGCAGTTTAATGCACCAAATCCACACGTTCTTAAGTACACCAAAGCACCACATCCTCAACGCTGCCATTTACATAGATGATAATAAAGTTAAACCATCCTCTTTATTCATAATATCTTGGAGGTCTAAAGAGAAAGGCAGTGGCTGCACAGTTAGTTGGGGATGAACAGTTTCTGGATCCGCAAAACAAAGTGGCGCTTGTGCAGCACCTTTGAGAGCCAGGGCACATCTACCTTTTCTGTTTGACAAATGGTGTGCTATACAGCCAGAGCACATAGAGATGGTTTTGAAGTTGTTCACCCTCCTTACAGGTGCAGAGCAGTGCATTTTCCCCAGCAGCTCAATTAGGCCCTCTTTCTACTCTACAGCTAATCCCACTGTAGTCCCATAAACTGTCATGGAAAGATTGACTGGATTATTTCAGCACAACATCAGTAAGTTGCTGTAGGAGGATGCACTAGAATTTGTGTAATATATAATAATATAATATAGAGGAAGATTGTATCAGGAGCATAAAGGGAGGGTGCATCAGGTAGGAAGCATCAATTACTTATTCTGTGCTGCCTCCTTGTGAGAAAATATTGATATTCAATGTATTTGGATGCTGAGATCTTTATTTGAAACTTTCATAGAACTTTGTGTACATATTCCACTGATCTTGTATTGCAAACGTTTTTGTGGTTTGTCTCTGTAATCATACACTATATTTTGTTTGCTAGAAAATTACACAGAACCCCAAGCATTATATATGTTTTTTTTTAGCAGAGACCCTGGAGAATAAAATGGCAGTTGTTGCAACCTTTTATCTTGCATGATATTTGCACAGAAATTTTTCAAACGTATTTTGTTTAAAAAAAGTTTCATGCATTAAAAAAAAAAAAAAACAGTAAAGTTGGCCCAATTTTTTTGCCTAATGTGAAAGATGATGTTATGCCCACTAAATAGATACCTAACATGCCATGCATCAAAATTGCACCATCCTTGAGATGGTTCTACACCTTCATTTCAATCTAGCTGTGTTTGATTATACTGATTGGACTTGATTAGGAAAGCCACACACCTGTCTATATAAGACCTTACAGCTCACAGTGCATGTCAGAGCAAATAAGAATCATGAGGTCAAAGGAACTGCCTGAAGAGCTCAGAGACAGAATGTCATGGTTATGCAATAGAGTTTGTCGATCAGCATACCTGTCTCCATGTGTTCATCTCTAGAGACCAGCTGACCCTCACCTGACTGCTTTTGTAACCTCTCCTCTAAGCATGGCCTCACCCCAGGCCCTATCAGGGAACCCTATATTAGCCTGTGCACTGCAAGCCAGCAGTGCTGATCAACCATTGTGTGTTAGCCTCTGTGTGTACTTGCTGTGTTTCCTACATCTGATTCCTGTTACCGACTTTGGCCTGTTCTTAACTATTCCTGTCTGCTCGTGACCCTGACCTTTGGCGTGTTCCCGACCATCCCTGTTTCCCTGTGACCCTGAACCTTGTCGTGTACTCTGTTGTCCTTGTCTGCTTGTGGCCCCGACCTTGGCTTGTCCCTTACTTTCCTTGTTGTTCCAGCCCGCTGCCTCCTTCCTTTTCTCCTGTAGTCTACCGTGAGCGTGAGCTGTGAGACCCTGGGGGCCGCGACCTGGAGCCAGACTGCAGCGCAGTCCATCCTTACCATTAAAGGCTCTGGTGAACACCTGCTGGCTCTTAGACTCCGCGCCCTGGGGAATCTATGCTCTAGCTCCCAGTGGGATCTGTGTCAGTGAGCCAGTAGACCTGCTTCCTGAAACCTCCCAGGGTTTAATCAGCAGCAGTCAGCCGTAATGTCCACTACCTTGCGGTGCACTCCTGATCCCAACGGTGTGCATCTGTCACCCAGCTTCTAGGTGACCTGACACAGAATTGTGGCAAGGCACAGATCTGGCCAAGGTTAAAAAAAAAATTCTGCTGCACTTAGGGTTCCTAAAAGCACAGTGGCCTCCATAATTCTTAAATGGAAGATGTTTGGGATGACCAGAACCCTTTCTAGAGCTGGCTGTCCGGCCAAACTGAGCTATCGGCGGAGAAGAGCCTTGGTGAGAGAGGTAAAGAAGAACCCAAAGATCACTGTGGCTGAGCTCCAGAGATGCAGTTGGGAGATGGGAGAAAGTTGTAGAAAGTCAACCATCACTGCAGCCCTCCACCAGTCGGGGCTTTATGGCAGAGTGGCCCAACGGAAACCTCTCCTCAGTGCAAAACACATGAAAGCCCGCATGGAGTTTGCTAAAAAAACACCTGAAAAACTCCAAGATGGTGAGAAATAAGATTCTTTGGTCTGATGAGACCAAGATAGAACTTTTTGGCCTTAATTCTAAGCGGTATGTGTGGAGAAAACCAGGCACTGCTTATCACCTGTCCAATACAGTCCCAACAGTGAAGCATGGTAGTGGCAGCATCATGCTGTGGGGGTGTTTTTCAGCTGCAGGGACAGGACGACTGGTTGCAATCGAGGGAAAGATGAATGCGGCCAAGTACAGGGGTAACCTGGATGAAAACCTTCTCCAGAGTGCTCAGGACCTCAGACTGGTCCGAAGGTTTACCTTCCAACAAGACAATGACCCTAAGCACACAGCTAAAATAACAAAGGAGTGGCTTCACAACAACTCCGTGACTGTTCTTGAATGGCCCAGCCAGAGCCCGGACTTAAACCCAATTGAGCATCTCTGGAGAGACCTAAAAATGGCTGTCCACCAAGGTTTACCATCCAACCTGACAGAACTGGAGAGGATCTGCAAGGAGCAATGGCAGAGGATCCCCAAATCCAGGTGTGAAAAACTTGTTGCATCTTTCCCAAAAAGACTCATGGCTGTATTAGATCAAAAGGGTGCTTCTACTAAATACTGAGCAAAGGGTCTGAATACTTAGGACCATGTAATATTTCAGTTTTTCTTTTTTAATAAATCTGCAAAAATGTCAACAATTCTGTGTTTTTCTGTCAATATGTGGTGTTGTGTGTACATTAATGAGGAAAAAAATGAACTTAAAGGATTTTAGCAAATGGCTGCAATATAACAAAGAGTGAAAAATTTAAGGGGGTCTGAATACTTTCCGTCCCCACTATATATATTATACGGCCTGGGGAAAATGGTGGTGAACTCGTGCAAGAGAGATAGGTAAAAATGTAGTTTAAAACTGCTGCCTCCACAGATGCGATCGCCACCAAAGTGGCAGACGCTGGATGAGAGCAAATTTAAAGTGTGGGTGTGGCGCTGCTCTAATTGAGAAAACAAACTGTAAATAAATTGGAATAGATATATGAAATTCCTATAATCCTGTGACGTATATAAGGCTCTATAGTACCATAATGTGCTCAATTGTGAGTGAAAAAAAAATTGTTTGGATCTGTCTTTCAGAGGTAAATACCAGATAATGCAGGTGAACCCAAACCAAAAAAAAAATATATATATAATAAAAAATATGATAATAAAATATATAAAAAATATGAAATAAAATGAAATTGTAATGACAGGCTGTCCAAATAGGTGAATATTACTGCCATGTGTAAAAATAATGTGTTCCACTATGATACAAGTTTAGCATGGCATACATTGGTGAATATAGTCAAAAACAACGTGAAAAAAAAAAGGGGGGGGGAAGGAGGGTGAGGGAGGGACAAGGGAGGTGGGGGATGGATGATGTAAGTGACTATTGCTTAATAAAACAGTAGTATTTATAGATAGTCCAGATAAGGTGCACACGTGACAGGAAAGTGCTGATAACTTGATTTTTTCAATGGACAGGTGTGTTCAATGCAGTCCTCTAATGCTTTTTTTCTTGGTGACAGTGTTTTAAATCCCGTGCTCTTAATGTGCACACACTCACCAGCTTCTTTAACCCCTGTAGGGGTGTCAGGCAGTCACAGTCTGTGCTACTGTGCAGCAATTACCGGCACTCTCAGGATCGGATTGATGTTTAACATAGGAGAGAAGGGATGTCCTTAGCGTAATTCCGTTTAAATCGTTTTTATTGTAAAAAGTGACAGAGCAGTACTCACAAATTAGTAGCTCATATAAAGCAAGAAAAGATCTCAGCTGAACCGTCAAAGTGATCCTATATTCCCTGGGAGATACTGCAACGTAGGTTTAGGCCTTTTTGACGGTTCAGCTGAGATCTTTTCTTGCTTTATATGAACTACTAATTTGTGAGTACCGCTCTGTCACTTTTTACAATAAAAACTATTTAAACGGTATTCCGTTATGGACATCCCTTCTCTCCTATGTTAAACATCAATCCGATCCTGAGAGTTCTGGTAATTGCTGCACAGTAGCACAGACTGTGACTGCCTGACACCCCTGCAGGGCTTAAAGAAGCTGGTAAGTGCCTGCACATTAAGAGCACAGGATTTAAAACACTGTCACCAAGAAAAAAAAGCATTAGAGGACTGCATTGAACACACCTGTCCATTGAAAAAATCAAGTTATCAGCACTTTCCTGTCGCGTGTGCACCTTATCTGGACTATCTATAAATACTACTGTTTTATTAAGCAATAGTCACTTATATCACCCAACCCCACCTCCCTTGTTCCTCCCTCACCCCCTCACCCTCCCCCCACTTTTTTTTTCACATTGTTTTTGACTATATTCACCAATGTATGCCATACTAAACTTGTATCATAGTGGAACACATTATTTTTACACATGGTAGTAATATTCACCTATTTGGACAGCCTGTCATTACAATTTCATTTTATTTCATATTTTTTATATATTTTATTATCATATTTTTTATTATATATATATATATATATATATATATATATATATATATATATATTTTTTTTTTGGTTTGGGTTCACCTGCATTATCTGGTATTTACCTCTGAGAGACAGATCCAAACAATTTCTTTTTCACTCACGATTGAGCACATTATGGTACTATAGAGCCCTATATACGTCACAGGATTATAGGAATTTCATATATTATTCGGCCTGCCCTGTAATCCTTCACAGTTACTCTTGGTGGGCACAGGAACGGACCTTGCTGTTAAATATTATATCAAAAATTGTAATTACAAGCCCCTGTTAAACAGGGGCAGAAAAATTGGGCCTTGGGTGGTGGTGGTGGTGCCACAACACTGTAACCCCTCACGGATACTCTTATTGGGCGCAGGAACGGGTCCTGCTGTGAAATATTAGATCAAAAATTGTAATTACAATACAGTGCAGCTGTAGTGCAGTTGCTACTACTTTTCTGGTGGTGTACACAGTACATAATACAGTGCAGCTGCAGTGCAGTTGCTACTACTTTTCTGGTTGTGTACACAGTACACAATACAGTGTAGTGCGTTGTTGCAAAACAAAATATACATCATGTCCAGAAGGCCACCAAGGAGAGGCAGACGCTCACAGGCCACTAAAAGAGGGCAAGCAGGCTTTGTGTCTACAGTCAACAGTGCTGGTCGTGGACATGGTGCGTCCTCTGCAGGTGGCCGTGGGGCACGCTTGTCCTATTTCTCTGCTGCTGGCCATGCTATTGAGCCAGAACATGCAGAAGAGTTGGTGGAGTGGATAACAAAGCCGTCCTCATCCTCCTCAGCCTCTGTCACCCAGGCTCAGAGTAGTTTGCCTTCCTATGCAGCTGCCAAAGCGGCCTATTCCACTGTCTCCTTGTTCACAGTCACTCCCTCTGTAGCCCCATCATCATGCACGGAGGAGTCAGCCGAACTATTCGACCACAGTGTCGGGTACATGCTGCTGGAGGATGCTCAGCGATTTGAAGGCTCCGATGTTGGTTCCCAGGTTGAGGAAGGGAGTAACGTGAGCCTAGAGAGAGGGGGTGCCCAAGAAGGACAATAAACTGGCAGTCATGTTCCCCCAGCTGCAGCATACTGCCAAGTTTGCTCGAGTGATGAGGAGGGAGGGGAGGATGATGAGGTCACTGACTCTACTTGGGTACCTGATAGAATGGAGGAGGAGGAGGCACAACTCCAACGAGGCAGGATGTCCTCTAGGGGGCAGCTTAAGGGCAGCCACCCTACTGCATCACAATGCAGAGCTCCCAGGTGCAGGACGCTGCTGACTACCCGCTGATTTTGAAAAGTTCCTTGGTGTGGGCCTTTTTGGACACGTGTGCAACAGATCGCATCGTTGCTGTTTGCAACCTATGTCTGAAGCGGATCAAGCGTGGCCAGAACTGCAGGCGTTTGGGCACCACATGCTTGACCAGACATATGACGACCTCCCATGCAGTCTGTTCCCCGTATACTATATTTGATATTTAATATCTCTCAGATATGATTTGGGTTAAATAAGAGTTCTTTGACCATGAGTGAAAGCTTTAACACAATAACAACATTTATTGGTGAGTAGTTAAAAATCTTTCTAATACACAACCATCTATCTATAGTCTACACCAAGGAAGAAAATATTAGGTTAAAATAAGAGAATTACATGAAGGAATACAGAGTATATTCCTTAAAATATTAATCTACAAACATTTAGTTACAAGTAAAATGCAGACCATTCCCATAATTACCCTTTGCACCAAGGTTCCATTCTGATGGCTGCACACCCATAAAATGGTGTGTGTTTCCCTCCCATCTAGTCTGTATAAAGCATTACAGGCTGATGCCTCATTGGTTGGCATAGCGTGGCTCTGATTGGTGAGCTTCCCTATTCCTGGTTAAGGACTGGCTATATCTCCAATCCCTATACTTTGCATAAGTCAGCCACCTTTAATGCAAATCCTTGTGACTATTCTGAGCAGGAGATTAACTTGAATTTTCCCTGGAAGTTAAGTATTGATTCAGGTTTGGCCTCCCTTCATTGCATATCCCAGCATGGGATCCTTTGAAGTCAGTATGTGTAAAACAATGAGGTTTGGATCCCATTGTTTGTATACACAAGCCTAAGCACCGACTTGTCTGGTCTACCAGAGATTTCTGTGAAGGTAATATGTTCCACCCTACATAGATACAAGCTAAATGAAATATATTCATAATTACAATATTTTACAGCTATTAATGGAGATTTCACATAAACTAATAAGGCAACAAGTCCGTTGGCAACAGCACTTGAAAGACCCACATCAAATAAAAAGGCGGACTTGTCCTTGCTCCTTATCTGGGATCTCCAACCCTACTATACCTTTAGTCCTCTCAAAAACCTGCACTGAGAGGAATGAAGGTACAGCAATAGGTGTCCCAAGTACTTGCAGCCAATCTGCTAGCAGTACACCACCATCTGATTTTAGCAGGTAAATTATCCTACCCCCAGTATCCTACCCCTAAACCGTAAAAAGAAATTCGGTCCCAGCATCCACATGCTCAGCGTCTGAATGCTAGGTTGTCCAAATTGCTAGCACTGCAACTGCTTCCTTTTCAGCTGGTAGACTCTGCCCCCTTTCATGAATTTTTGGAATGTGCGGTACCTCAGTTGCAGGTTCCAAAACGCCATTTATTTTCATGGAAGGCCATTCCTGCTCTCTACCTGCATGTGGAAGGAAATGTTTTTTGTCTTGTTGGACAGGGCAGTCAGCAGTAAGGTGTATATTTCTGCTGACTTGTGGTCTAGCAGGCTTGGGCAGGGATGTTACATTTCCTTCACAGCGCACTGGATAACTCTGCTGGCAGCTGGGAGGGATGCAGGACAGGGTTCAGTATTGTTGGAGCATGTTCGGCCACCACACCTCCAAAATGCTAGTGGTGATTCTGCCACAGCTCTCTCCTCTACCCCCTCCTCTTCTTCTTCCTCTATGGCCTCTTCTGCAGATTTTTCCTCTGAACCAGCGGTGCTCCGTAAGCATTCAAGGGGCTACGCAAGCACTCAGGCAAAAAGATGCCATGCGGTGCATGAGTTGATCTGCTTAGGGGACAGGAGCCACACTGGGGCAGAGATTCTGTCAGCTCTGCAGGGGCAGGCTCAGAGGTGGTTGACGTCATGCCAGCTTCAGCCAGGAATGGTTGTATGCGACAATGGCACCAACCTTCTCTCCGCCCTCTGACAGGGAAACTTGACCCATGTTCCATGTTTGGCACACATCCTGAATTTGGTGGTGCAGCAGTTATTGAGCAGGTACCCAGGCTTACAAGATCTCCTGAGGCAGACCAGAAAAGTCTGTGGTCATTTCCGCCGATCATACATTGCCAGTGCACGGCTGGCTGGCATTCAAAAGGAATGCAATCTGCCCATCAACCGCCTTATTTGTGACATGTCCACCAGGTGTAACTCAACTTTGGCAATGCTGCAGTGGCTGCACACGCAGCAAAGAGCCATCAATGAGTACCTGTGTGAGTATGGAACCAGGACAGGGTCAGGGGAGCTTGGCTTCTTTTCGCTACGCCAGTGGCTACTGATCAAGGATGCATGTACTGGATGGTGAGGATGGTGAGCAGCGACAATGCATGCATCAGTGATACTGTCCCTCTTGTCTTCCTGTTGTAGCACACGCTTCATGGAATAATGGACAGGGCACTTGAGGCAGAACAGCGGGAGAAAGAGGAGGACTTTCTTACCTCTCAAGGCCCCTTTATCCAGATATTATTCCTGCGGGCCCACCAAACACACAGGAATAAGAGGAGGAGGAGGATTGTGTCAGCATGGATGTGGAGGTTAACACTCAGCAGCAGTCTTCAAGGGATGGTTTTGAGTGCCCAGAAACCCAAGGAGCTGTACATGGCTGGGAGGAGGTTGTTACAGATCATGTGATCCTTAGTGACCCTGAGGACTCAGAATCGAATGTCTCTGCAAACTTTTGCAGGCTTTGCAGAATCAGGGAGGCCATGCAGCATAAGGACCCTAGGATTGGTAGTATCAAAGAGAGGGATCATTACTGGCTGGCAATCCTTCTTGATCCACGTTACAAGGGTAAGGTTGCAGAACTCATCCTGCCTTCGCAGAGGGAGCAGAGGATGAAACATATTCAGGAGGCCTTGAAGCAAGGTTTGTGCAATGAATTTCCAGACCCTGGGAGGTTACAATTTCCTGGTGCTGGACAATGTGTTGCTGAGGCTTTGTTCAGTCAGAGGAAGAGTGGTGGAGAATGTGGCCGGCTGACAGATGCTTTTAGACAATTTGCCAAGGTCGGATTGGTTCAAGCAACCATCGCCAGCGTCTGCATTACATGGTGCAGAAATTTATAGGGGCAAGAGCAGACTTGGAGACCTTTCCAACAGAGCATCCACTGAGTTACTGGGTCTTGAGGATGACCACTGGCCAGAACTAGCTCAATATGCAATTGAGCTACTGGCCTGTCCTGCATCCAGCGTTCTTTCTGAACGCACATCCAGTGGTGCTGGAGGGTTTGTAACAGATCATAAAGTGCGCCTGTCCACAGACTCCGTTGATAGGCTCACATTCATAAAAATAAATCAGTCTTGGATCAGCAGCAGCTATCAAGCACCTGATGCTGATGTAACTGATTGATTTTTCTATGGATGTGGGATACCTTGAAGACTGCCTATGCTGAATGACTATCCTAATCCTCCACAATCTTGATGATGCTAGCTTCCAACAATATATTTGGTTAAGGGCACTACCAACACTGCCCAAGGCCCAATTTTTGTGTCCCTGTTTAACAGGGACATGTAATTACAATTTTTGATTTAATATTTCACAGCAGGGCCCATTGCTGCGCCCAACAAGACTGTGAGAGGTTACAGTGTTGTGGCACCACCACCACCAAAGGCCAAATTTTTTTGCCCCTGCCCCAGCAGCAGAAAAAAAGTATTTTTTTGGACAAGCGTGCCCCACAGCCACCTGCAGAGGATGCACCATGTCCACAATCAGCACTGTTGACTGTAGACACAAAGCCTGCTTGCCCTCTTTTAGTGGCATGTGAGCATCTGCCTCCCCTTGGTGGCCTTCCAGACATGATGGGGATTTTGTTTTGCAACACCACACTACACTGTATTGTGTACTGTGTACACCACCAGAAAAGAAGTAGCAACTATACTATGGCTGCACTGTATTGTGTACCGTGTACACCACCTGAAACGTAGTAGAAACAGTACACCACGGAATGCACTGTAGATATAGGCTACACTGGATGCTACAGAGTATATATATATATATATATATATATATATATATATATATGTGTATATATATACTAGACTGTCTGTATACATATCAAATACACCGCCTGAAGTAGATTATAAATAGTACACCACGGAATGCACTGTAGAATGTAGATCTAGGCTACACTGACTGGATGCAGAGTATATATATATATATATATATATATATATATATATATATATATATATATATATATAAATTAGACTGACTGTACACATATATATCAAATACACTGCCTGAAGGCCCGTGGTTTAGGGCACCACCACCACTCCCTAAGGCCCATTTTTTGTGTCCCTGTTTAGCAGGGGCGTGTAATTACAATTTTTGATTTATTATTTCACAGCAGGGCCTGTTGCTGTGCCCAGCAAGAGTATCTGTGAGAGGTCACAGTGTTGTGGCACCACCACCACCACTATATATATATATATATATATATATATATATATATATATATATATATATATATATATATATATATATATATATATATCAAATACACTGCCTGAAGTAGATTAGAAATAGTACACCACAGAATGCACTGTAGAATGCAGATCTAGGCTACACTTACTGGATGTTGCAGAGTATATATATATATATACAGTCAGGTCGATAAATATTGGGACATCGACACAATTCTAATCTTTTTGGCTCTATACACCACCATAATGGATTTGAAATTAAACAAACAAGACATGCTTTAACTGCAAGCTTTCAGCTTTAATTTGAGGGTATTTACATCCAAATCAGGTGAACGGTGTAGGAATTACAACAGTTTGTATATGTGCCTCCCACTTTTTAAAGGACCAAAAGTAATGGGACAATTGGCTGCTCAGCTTTTCCATGGCCAGGTGTGTGTTATTCCCTCATTATCCCATTTACAAGGAGCAGATAAAAGGTCCAGAGTTCATTTCAAGTGCGCTATTGGCATTTGGAATCTGTTGCTGTCAACTCTCAATATGAGATCCAAAGAGCTGTCGCTATCAGTGAAGCAAGCCATCATTAGGCTGAAAAAACAAAACAAATCCATCAGAGAGATAGCAAAAACATTAGGTGTGGCCAAATCAATTGTTTAGAACATCCTTAAAAAGAAAGAATGCACCGGTGAGCTCAGCAACACCAAAAGACCTGGAAGACCACAGAAAACAACTGTGGTGGATGACCGAAGAATTCTTTCAATGGTGAAGAAAACACCCTTTAAAACTGTTGGCCAGATCAAGAACACTCTCCAGGAGGTAGGTGTATGTGTGTCAAAGTCAACAATCAAGAGAAGACTTCACCAGAGTGAATACAGAGGGTTCACCACAAGATGTAAACCATTGATGAGCCTCAAAAACAGGAAGGCCAGATTAGAGTTTGCCAAACAACATCTAAAAAAGCCTTCACAGTTCTGGAACAACATCCTATGGACAGATGAGACCAAGATTAACTTGTACCAGAGTGATGGGAAGAGAAGAGTATGGAGAAGGAAAGGAACTGCTCATGATCCAAAGCATACCACCTCATCAGTGAAGCATGGTGGTGGTAGTGTCATGGCGTGGGCATGTATGGCTGCCAATGGAACTGGTTCTCTTGTATTTATTGATTATGTGACTGCTGACAAAAGCAGCAGGATGAATTCTGAAGTGTTTCGGGCAATATTATCTGCTCATATTCAGCAAAATGCTTCAGAACTCATTGGACGGCGCTTAACAGTGCAGATGGACAATGAACCGAAGCATACTGCAAAAGCAACCAAAGAGTTTTTTAAGGGAAAGAAGTGGAATGTTATACAATGGCCAAGTCAATTACCTGACCTGAATCCGATTGAGCCTGCATTTCACTTGCTGAAGACAAAACTGAAGGGAAAATGCCCCAAGAACAAGCAGGAACTGAAGACAGTTGCAGTAGAGGCCTGGCAGAGCATCACCAGGGATGAAACCCAGCGTCTGGTGATGTCTAAGCGTTTCAGACTTCAGGCTGTAATTGACTGCAAGGGATTTGCAACCAAGTATAAAAAAGTGAAAGTTTGATGGATGGTTGTTAATCTGTCCCATTACTTTTGGTCCCTTAAAAAGTAGGAGGCACATATACAAACTGTTGTAATTCCTACACCGCTCACCTGATTTGGATGTAAATACCCTCAAATTAAAGCTGAAAGTCTGCAGTTAAAGCACATCATGTTTGTTTCATTTCAAATCCATTGTGGTGGTGTATAGAGCCAAAAAGATTAGAATTGTGTCAATGTCCCATATATATAATAGACTGACTGTGTATATATATATATATATATATATATATATATATATATATATATATATATATAAATAAAATACACTGCCACTAACTGAATAATCTGCCTGCTTAATTTAAATTAAGCTATCTCTCTCTCACCGTATAACACCACGTAGGCAGCCTTATATAGTGTGGGGCGTGGACTTAGTCCCCCTGAGCCATGATTGGCCAAAGGCACCCTGCCTTTGGCCAATTATGTCTCACTTAGCATAGGGTGCTGGGATTGGCCAAAGCATGCAGGTCAAGTGTATGCTTTGGCCAATCATCATCCAGCAATGCACTGCAATCTCGCAGTGCATTATGGGCATTCCGCGAACACCCCGTAATGTTCATTCTTCGGCAAACAGGCGAACACCCGATGTTCGAGTCGAACTCATGTTCGACCCGAACATCAAGCTCATCCCTAAACTGCAGGCATCATTCAGATATCACCACTCAAATCCAACAACGTTGGGCGGCCTGAAAGCGGTTAATGTTATGATAAAACCTGCTTTGTTTTTCCTTCTTAAATTTTGGCCTAATGAAGCTGCATACTATGCATCGGCTCCATATAATATTTCTGGATGTCGTCTCTAGAACATACTCTACATTTTATTTCATGATAAAACTTGCCTGGCTCCTCCCTCCTAAATTGGGGCATTGTAAAACTGTTTACATATTGTACATCAAGTCTGTACAAGGTTTATGGCTGTTGTCTCTCTGAAATAATACACTCCAATTTACATTTTATGATTTAACCTGCCTTACCTCTCCCTTCTATGTAGCCTAATTCAGCTGCTAACATAGTGTGTATTGAGGCTGTAAAATATTAAAGGCTACTGTCTCTGAAAAAATACACTCTAATTTTTATTGAAAAAAACTGCCTTGCCTCTCCCTCCTAAATGTCAGCCGAATAAATCTGCTTACATGTATATGTATAAAATACTCTGTGCTTAAAACCACACAACACCTCCCTACAGTGTTCTAGGGCTGTTCTATATCCCAAAAGATATACAATAATGTTCAATAAGTATGCACAGCACTGAATTATTATCTCATAAATAGTGAGTTCAGGTGCCACATGGAGTAGCTGCTCTCCCATCCAGCTCCCTGCTGGGCACACAGAATTTGCCTTCTAAGGCCTGCTAGCAGCTCCCAAGATGGAGCAGTTCCTCAAGAAAAGTGGCTCCCTCCCCAATGCCTCTGACATGGAGCTGAGCCAAGACACTGTTCATCCCCTCCACAGACTGCAGACTGCCCAGAGAGTTATAAAAGGATAGCACAAGCAGTGGCACTTCTCCTTTTTCCCACCATGGACTATTCCATGGAGATTTAACGTAAGCGTAAGGCATTTCCACATATCTGCTCTACTTTATTTCAGAAAACACTGTTTTATTTCAGAAAACACTGGCATTAACATATCCCCTACTCCTTTGTTCTTCTAATGGGAACCAACTTACCTTTCAAGATCCTTTGGAGGCTGAAGTCTACCTACAATCATTAAATCTGGAAGCCCACAGTAATCCTTCTGCACACAAATTCAACTATCTTCTCCGCTGGATCAAATGAGTCCCAGGAAGGATCCTCCAAAATGTCCCAGGCTCTCCTCTTACAACCGTTCCAAAATTTGCTGAATTGCCCAGGACTATAGGACACATCTCATTCTCCCATTGGGGGGCATCCCTAGATAGGACTGATATCTATTTCTCTGCTGCTTTTTAAATGTTTCTCTATTTTGTTCCCTGATGCTATTGTCGTTGTGAAACTATCTTTGCTTACTTTGTAGCATATTGCATATTTTGACTGGGAATCAAATGCAATCTTGTCAAATTTAAGGTCTGTGTGGGGGACTGGACCACCCCCTCTTCCTTCTTGTTAATTCTGCCACAATTGTACCTAGATCTCCAGGTCTCTCATGGGACTGCTGACATATCTACCCAGCATGTATCTGCTCTGGGGGGCTGTTTTGCATTTTGATTCCATGCGGTAAAAAAGCAAAGCTTTACACGTATACATAATACAATTTTCTTTTTCAATTTCCTTTAAACTATGTAGTTCAAGGGCCTGCCTGATTATATACATTGAAAGTGTTTAGGTTTGACCTCATATTATATGGCTTTGGTAAATCTAAAGGAATAAGGTATAATGTATGGCAAGCCTTACTGTATACTTTTTTGTTTTCGTTGTTTCCATTGTCATGTTACCTGTTCTATGTTGCCATTCTCATGCTAGTTTTCATTATCTGATTGGACTGCTTCCCTATGATACATTGGCCATTTTCTATCGGTACCTAGTGAGGTCACCTATTCTGCCCTGGAGGCTTTCTACCCTCCCTCAGTATCATCTGTATTCATCTCATACTCTCCCCCCATCAACATGAGAATAATTTTATGGAACGTAATGGAATCTAAAGGGCCTTCGCTCCCCCACCAAACCTATGAAAGTCCTTAGGCACCTCACACATTTGCATATGGACATAGCCTTACTAAAGGAAACTCCTTAACCACTTAAGGACCGCCTCACGCCGATGTACGTCGGCAAGGCGGCACGGGCAGGCAAAATCACGTACATGTACGTGATTTGCCTCCCGCGGGTGGGGGGTCCGATCGGACCCCCCCCGCCGCCCGAGGCGGTCCCGTTCTGTCCCCCGGCGATCAGAGACGAGGGGGAGGCCATCTGTTCGTGGCCCCCCCCTCGCGATCGCCGCCGGCCAATGGGAACACTCCTTTGCTGCTGTATGCTAAACAGCAGCAAAGGAAGTGATGTCATCTCCCCTCGGGTCGGTAGTTTCCGTTCCGGCCCGAGGAGAGAAGACAGGTATGTGAGTGCACCAACACTACACACACAGTAGAACATGCCAGGCATACAAAACACCCCGATTCCCCCCCCCCGATCGCCCCCCGATCCCCCCCCCAATCACCCCCCCCCCCCCTGTCACAAACTGACACCAGCAGTTTTGTTTTTTTGTTTTTTCTATTACTGCATGGTGTCAGTTTGTGACAGTTACTGTGTTAGCACAGTTACTGTTACCCCCCTGTAGGTCTAGGGTACCCTCCTAACCCCCCCTAATAAAGTTTTAACCCCTTGATCACCCCCTGTCACCAGTGTCGCTAAGCGATCATTTTTCTGATCGCTGTATTAGTGTCGCTGGTGACGCTAGTTAGTGAGGTAAATATTTAGGTTCGCCGTCAGCGTTTTATAGCGTCAGGGACCCCCATATACTACCTAATAAATGTTTTAACCCCTTGATTGCCCCCTAGTTAACCCTTTCACCACTGATCACCGTATAACCGTTACGGGTGACGCTGGTTAGTTCGTTTATTTTTTATAGTGTCAGGGCACCCGCCGTTTATTACCGAATAAAGGTTTAGCCCCCCGATCGCCCGGCGGTGATATGCGTCGCCCCAGGCAGCGTCAGATTAGCGCCAGTACCGCTAACACCCACGCACGCAGCATACGCCTCCCTTAGTGGTATAGTATCTGAACGGATCAATATCTGATCCGATCAGATCTATACTAGCGTCCCCAGCAGTTTACGGTTCCCAAAAACGCAGTGTTAGCGGGATCAGCCCAGATACCCGCTAGCACCTGCGTTTTGCGCCTCCGCCCAGCCCACCCAAGTGCAGTATCGATCGATCACTGTCACTTACAAAACACTAAACGCATAACTGCAGCGTTCGCAGAGTCAGGCCTGATCCCTGCGATTGCTAACAGTTTTTTTGGTAGCGTTTTGGTGAACTGGCAAGCACCAGCCCCAGGCAGCGTCAGGTTAGCGCCAGTACCGCTAACACCCACGCACGCACTGTACACCTCCCTTAGTGGTATAGTATCTGAACGGATCAATATCTGATCCGATCAGATCTATACTAACGTCACCAGCAGTTTAGGGTTCCCAAACACGCAGTGTTAGCGGGATCAGCCCAGATACCTGCTAGCACCTGCGTTTTGCCCCTCCGCCCAGGCGAGCCCAGCCCACCCAAGTGCAATATCAATCGATCACTGTCACTTACAAAACACTAAACGCATAACTGCAGCGTTCACAGAGTCAGGCCTGATCCCTGCGATCGCTAACAGTTTTTTTGGTAGCATTTTGGTGAACTGGCAAGCACCAGCCCCAGGCAGCGTCAGGTTAGCGCCAGTACCGCTAACACCCATACACGCACCATACACCTCCCTTAGTGGTATAGTATCTGATCGCATCAATATCTGATCCAATCAGATCTATACTAGCGTCCCCAGCAGTTTAGGGTTCCCAAAAACGCAGTGTTAGCGGGATCAGCCTAGATACCTGCTAGCACCTGCGTTTTGCCCCTCCGCCCGGCCCAGCCCACCCAAGTGCGGTATCGATCGATCACTTTCACTTACAAAACTCTAAACGCATAACTGCAGCGTTCGCAGAGTCAGGCCTGATCCCTGCGATCGCTAACAGTTTTTTTGGTAGCATTTTGGTGAACTGGCAAGCACCAGCCCCAGGCAGCGTCAGGTTAGCGCCAGTACCGCTAACACCCACGCACGCAGCATACGCCTCCCTTAGTGGTATAGTATCTGATCGCATCAATATCTGATCCGATCAGATCTATACTAGCGTCCCCAGCAGTTTAGGGTTCCCAAAAACGCAGTGTTAGCGGGATCAGCCTAGATACCTGCTAGCACCTGCGTTTTGCCCCTCCGCCCGGCCCAGCCCACCCAAGTGCGGTATCGATCGATCACTGTCACTTACAAAACTCTAAACGCATAACTGCAGCGTTCGCAGAGTCAGGCCTGATCCCTGCGATCGCTAACAGTTTTTTTGGTAGCGTTTTGGGGAACTGGCAAGCACCAGCGGCCTAGTACACCCCGGTCCTAGTCAAACCAGCACTGCAGTAACACTTGGTGACGTGGCGAGTCCCATAAGTGCAGTTCAAGCTGGTGAGGTGGCAAGCACAAGCAGTGTCCCGCTGCCACCAAGAAGACAAACACAGGCCCGTTGTGCCCATAGTGCCCTTCCTGCTGCATTTGCCAATCCTAATTGGGAACCCACCACTTCTGCAGCGCCCGTACTTCCCCCATTCACATCCCCAACCAAATGCAGTCGGCTGCATGAGAGGCATTTTTATGTCCTCCCGAGTACCCCTACCCAACGAACCCCCCCAAAAAGATGTCGTGTCTGCAGCAAGTGCAGATATAAGCGTGACACCCGCTATTATTGTCCCTCCTGTCCTGGTCTTTGCATTGGTGAATGTTTTGAACGCTACCATGCACTAGTTGAGTATTAGCGTAGGGTACAGCATTCCACAGACTAGGCACACTTTCACAGGGTCTCCCAAGATGCCATCGCATTTTGAGAGACCCGAACCTGGAACTGGTTACAGTTATAAAAGTTAGTTACAAAAAAAGTGTAAAAAAAAAAAAATATATGAAATAAAAAAAAATAGTTGTCGTTTTATTGTTCTCTCTCTCTATTCTCTCTCTCTATTGTTCTGCTCTTTTTTACTGTATTCTATTCTGCAATGTTTTATTGTTATTGTTATTGTTATTATGTTTTACCATGTTTGTTTTTCAGGTATATTATTATTTTACTTTACTGTTTACTGTGCTTTATTGTTAACCATTGTTAACCATTTTTTTGTCTTCAGGTACGCCATTCACGACTTTGAGTGGTTATACCAGAATGATGCCTGCAGGTTTAGGTATCATCTTGGTATCATTCTTTTCAGCCAGCGGTCGGCTTTCATGTAAAAGCAATCCTAGCGGCTAATTAGCCTCTAGACTGCTTTTACAAGCCGTGGGAGGGAATGCCCCCCCCCCACCGTCTTCCGTGTTTTTCTCTGGCTCTCCTGTCTCAACAGGGAACCTGAGAATGCAGCCGGTGATTCAGCCAGCTGACCATAGAGCTGATCAGAGACCAGAGTGGCTCCAAACATCTCTATGGCCTAAGAAACCGGAAGCTACAAGCATTTCATGACTTAGATTTCGCCGGATGTAAATAGCGCCATTGGGAAATTGGGGAAGCATTTTATCACACCGTTCTTGGTGTGGTCAGATGCTTTGAGGGCAGAGGAGAGATCTAGGGTCTAATAGACCACAGTTTTTTCAAAAAAGAGTACCTGTCACTACCTATTGCTATCATAGGGGATATTTACATTCCCCGAGATAACAATAAAAATGATTTAAAAAAAAAAATATGAAAGGAACAGTTTAAAAGTAAGATTAAAAAAGCAAAAAAATAATAAAGAAAAAAAAAAAAAAAAAAAAAAAGCACCCCTGTCGCCCCCTGCTCTCGCGCTAAGGCGAACGCAAGCGGCGGTCTGTCATCAAACGTAAACAGCAATTGCACCATGCATGTGAGATATCACCGCGAAGGCCAGATCGAGGGCAGTAATTTTTCCAGTAGACCTCCTCTGTAAATCTAAAGTGGTAACCTGTAAAGGCTTTTGAAGGCTTTTAAACATGTATTTATTTTGTTGCCACTGCACGTTTGTGTGCAATTTTAAAGCATGTCATGTTTGGTATCTATGTACTCGGCCTAAGATCATCTTTTTTATTTCATCAAACATTTGGGCAATATAGTGTGTTTTAGTGCATTAAAATTTAAAAAAGTGTGTTTTTTCCCCAAAAAATGCGTTTGAAAAATCGCTGCGCAATTACTGTGTGAAAAAAAAAAAATGAAAGACCCACCATTTTAATCTGTAGGGCATTTGCTTTAAAAAAATATATAATGTTTGGGGGTTCAAAGTAATTTTTTTGCAAAAAAAAATAACTTTTTCATGTAATCAAAAAGTGTCAGAAAGGGCTTTGTCTTCAAGTGGTTAGAAGAGTGGGTGATGTGTGACATAAGCTTCTAAATGTTGTGCATAAAATGCCAGGACAGTTCAAAACCCCCCCAAATGACCCCATTTTGGAAAGTAGACACCCCAAGCTATTTGCTGAGAGGCATGTCGAGTCCATGGAATATTTTATATTGCGACACAAGTTGCGGGAAAGAGACAAATTTTTTTTTTTTTTTTTTGCACAAAGTTGTCACTAAGTGATATATTGCTCAAACATGCCATGGAAATATGTGAAATTACACCCCAAAATACATTCTGCTGCTTCTCCTGAGTATGGGGATACCACATGTGTGAGACTTTTTGGGAGCCTGGCCGCGTACGGGACCCCGAAAACCAAGCACCGCCTTCAGGCTTTCTAAGGGCGTGAATTTTTGATTTCACTCTTCACTGCCTATCACAGTTTCGGAGGCCATGGAATGCCCAGGTGGCACAAAACCCCCCCAAATGACCCCATTTTGGAAAGTAGACACCCCAAGCTATTTGCTGAGAGGTATAGTGAGTATTTTGCAGACCTCACTTTTTGTCACAAAGTTTTGAAAATTGAAAAAAGAAAAAAAAAATGTTTTTTCTTGTCTTTCTTCATTTTCAAAAACAAATGAGAGCTGCAAAATTCTTTTGGTCTGAAATTAGTGTTAATTGTCCCACCCTCCAGGGTTGGGGGAGGAAGGACTCCCACAGATTCTTGACCTCCTTCAATTAACACTAATTTCAGACCAAAATCCAGCTTCTATCCCCACTGGAACAAGGGAAATTTTTTACCTACGTTCTATGAAGTAGTGATGGAGGAAATCAGGAAAATCTGTGGGGACAAGAAACGGAAGTATACTAAAGACCACGGAGCTAGCTTGGAGGGCCCTTTGGATAGTTTGAAAAAGAACTCTGAAATAGTCATAAGAAAAGCAGACAAAGGTGGAGGTCTTGTGATTCAAGATAGAGATCAATATCTAGAGGAAGCATATAGACTGATTGGTGATACCAACACCTATGAGAGACTTACTTGGGATCCTACAGTTAACTATAACATGGAATTAAAAGCGCTTCTGGATAAAGCATTATCGGATCCAGTCCTGACTAAAAACGAGTACTACTTTTTGTATTCCAAGCACCCAGTGGTCCCCCACTTCTACCATATCCCAAAGATACACAAAGATATGGAGAAGTCCCCAGGAAGACCCATTATAGCAGGGATCGACAGCCTGACCAGTAATCTGGGCAACTATATCGATTACTTCCTCCAGGGATTGGTAGTTAACCTGCCATCATACATTAAGGACTCAGGCCATGCTCTAGAGGTACTTAGTGCTTACACTTGGGAGCAGGGCTATAGATGGTTATCACTTGATGTGACATCTCTATACACCTCTATCCAGCATGAGTTCGGTCTTAGAGCTATCGAATATTATGTAGCAGAAGCACACTTATTTGATTCCAGGCAAGCTCGTTTCATTTATGAATGCATCAAGTTCACTTTGACCCACAATTACTTCACTTTCTTGGACAGGCACTATAGGCACATAAGGGGTACAGTTATGGGTGCAAGGTTTGCCCCCAGCTATGTGAACCTGTTTATGGGTTATTGGGAACTCAACCACATCTGGGCCAATAACCCTTATGGGAAGAACCTAGTGTTGTACTCGCGGTACATAGATGATATTCTTATCATCTGGAGTGGTACCGATGAGGAGCTGAAAGGATTTTTTGCACATTGTGCAGGAAACCCCTATGGGATTTCCTTTACCCATGTGGTGGACGACAAGTCCCTGATTTTCCTGGACCTAGAGCTACAGGTGGACGACACTAGGACCATCTTCTCAAAAACCCACTTTAAACCGAGCGCCAATAATTCATATCTCCACGCCCGGAGCCACCATCACCATGGATGGATTAGGAATGTCCCCTTTGGTCAGTTTTGCAGGCTTAGGCGAACCTGCACCCTGAAGCAAGATTATGAAGAACAGAGCCTTATCCTTAAGAATAAGTTCAAGGAAAAGGGCTATGAAGAGGAGCATATAGAGGAGGCATTCCAAAAGTACCTTGTGTTGTACGACAATAAAAAAAGATAAACCCACATGTGGACGAACAACCACAAGTACAGTTTTGCACTAGGTATAACAACAAGGCCCCCATAATACAAAAAATCCTCAAAAAGAATTGGAGAATCCTTGAATCAGATCCCATCCTAAAGACAAGCCTTCCTTCGCATCCTAATTTGGTCTTTAGGAGACCGAAGGACCTTAGGAGCATTATTGCGCCTAGTAGGGTGAGAAAACAAAGAAATGGAGGACTCAGCAGCACCTGGAGTACAATTTTTGACCAGAAGGGCAGTTACAGATGTGGGAGCAGCAACTGTGGGAACTGCGTGCATATGTGCGACAGAAAGAAAGAAGTCTTTGGAACAGACGGTAGGGTCCACAAGATTAAGCAGTTCATTAACTGCGGTACCCCGTATGTCATCTACGGTCTTCTGTGCCCTTGTGGCCTCCTTTATGTTGGACGGACGTCAAGAGTCATGAGGATAAGAATGAACGAGCACAGGAGTAGTATCCTGACAGAAAAGGACAACTCCTCAATACCGAAACATTTCAAAGAAACCCACAGTAGCAGCACAGAGGGCCTCAAAGTGTTCGGCATAGAAGCAATGCCGAGCGACCTAGATAGTGGTAAATAATATCAAATGCTGTGTAATAGAGAGGCCTTCTGGATATTTTCCCTAGGAACTTTGGCCCCGAAAGGTCTGAACGAGGAAATCGAACTACACAATGTAGCATAATTCCTTCAGTTCCCGTCCAAGCTTTCGAGCCATTGTTAACATCAGTTAGATAATTATGATGTGACTTCTCCAGTGTGTCCTTCGCCTCCACTATGTTGGTAGGGGAGTACTTTTGGGGTTTATGGGATGCACTAAGGCCAAGGACTTGGAATTGGGTAGACCATTTGGCAGGTGTAGTAATAGGTCTTAGCCGCTAGTTATTTGTTTATAAGCTATTTATTAGGTTTGGGTTGTGGTTGGTTTTAGGTAGTCGCCTATTGGCTTATTTGACTACATGATGTACTTTTTGTAATTTTATGTAATTTACCGCCAATGTAATTTACCGCCATTGGAGTTTAGTGTCTATTCCCACTAGATGCTAGCGGGCAATGGTGCCTCTCTCTCTCTCTTGTCCATGGTATGCCGGTCCGCAGAGGTATCCTCCAGGGTATATGCTGAGGTGATGGGTACCACTGTCATTTGGCATAGTATGTTTTACTATTATATGGTTTATATACATATTTGTCACTATATTTATATATATTTTATATCTACATGGAGTGGGGTGTAGCCTCTTAGTAGGAACACTCTATTGCTGTGTCTAATGGTGACTAATATTGGTATAGGCTGATGAGGTTCAGTATTCACTTTGAGATCCCATATGTATTTTTATGTATTTTCTACTATGTATTATTTATTATTTTATAATCCTTCCTCCTCTAGATTAGTATCATGCTGATATCATGACGACTAATTGTTATGGACTTCCATGTGTTGTTCTTTTAACATTAAGTATATTATATGTTACATTCCAATCTATGAATTTTATGGATATGGTATGATCTACTGTACCTTGGAAGGATACTTCTGCGGACTTCTTTTATTGATTCAACTATTTTACATTATGATCAACATTATAGGTTTGGATTCCATTTTCCACTATCCCTTTTTCCACTTCCTTATTTTGGAATCGACATTTATATAATATATTATTTTCAATTCTATTTTTATTTTAATTTATTTTTTAAATTATACATTTCTTTCCCCCTCCATTTTTCACCAATGGTTTTTGGCTTAGAGAAAAGTGGGCTGAGCGCTGCTAGTAGCCCCCGCCAGAATGCTGCCTGTCCTGTATTGCCAGATCGCGTCTCTGCCAATGATAATGGTAGTAGTGGAGCGAGTAGTGGAGAGCGCGCGGCCTTACTGAGATGCGCGCGCACTATTTACCATAGGTATGACGGTCGGAAGCAGTGGGTGGAACGCAAACACACCCACACTTCCGGGCCATGTTCCTGGCGCACAGTGACCTCTGACGCCTGTGGAGGAGGGGGAAATGACGCCACGATTGGCCGGAAGTTGCGGGTGGAACGCAGAAACGCCTGCACTTCCTGGTGTTTCGAATGGCGTGCGTTCCACACACGGTATGCGGCACTATTATGGCTCCTGGGAGCCGGAGAAGCCCTGCACCATCCACCCCAGTAGATCGGAGGCATGGGGACACAATTAGAGCTGCATGCAGGAGGTAAGGTGTCTTTTTTTTGGCGCACCCAATCCCCCTTCCCCTGCCCTGTTGTATATAGCCTATGCTGAGAGTGAAATTGATCTGCTGGCTCAGTGATTTTATATTTATATTTATATATTTTTTTTTAATTAATTAATTTCTTTTTGTACTATTATTACTATTATTCTTATAACAGATAACATAGAGTGATGTTTGCCCTCTATATTTTGGCTACAAATGGGGAATCACACTCAGAGGGATGGGATAGGGAGGGTTAACCCGAATGGGTGGGTGGTGCCTAATATCTGTGGGAGGGGGCGTTGTCGCTAATTGGGTGGGGTAGACGCAGGCACATACATACATTTATAGAGAGAGCAATTCAAGAGACCAACCATTGCCCGCTTAGGCTCTGAAGAAAGGGGTGCTCCCCCGAAACGCGTAAGCCATCAGACATTTGCGCTGGTCTGATCTTCTCGGCAACAGGTCCTGGGGTGACGATCCACAGAAACAGTGCTTTTGCGTCCTTTTGAAAGCTATCTTTATTAGCTCGTTTGTGAGTATAATTTTTACTGTTTTTATGCTGCATTAAAGTTTATCAGTGGTAATGCACTAGGTTGGTGTGCCCTCTTTCTTTTCTGTTTTTTTAGCTTGAATACCCATTGTTCAAATGAGGGCTGCAAGACGCTAGGCATTACTTCTATAGGTGGCTGCACCACATATCCAGTTCATGGACACCTGAGCGCAGGAGAGGTCTTCTTTTTTTCTTGTGTTTGATAAAAAGAAACTGGCCATAGTGTAATACTGGCAAAATTGGTTTAATGAAATAAGATAGAAAACTCACATGAGTAGATAAAAATACAGCAAACAGCCGGCCGGCTAGCGAGCACCCGTCCACACTAAGATGGCGATGACGTCAGAGCGTCAACCTCCCGAAGTACGTTTCACCACAAATGGCGTCGTCTGGGGAGTATGTATGGTGGCGGATCACTGAGTGTAGTGTCTCTCTCATTTTCATCGCTGAGTTTGGATGTGTTCACTTATGGGTTTCTCTTTGCTGTTTTTTAATGTACTTATGTAAGTTTTCCACCTTCTTTCATTGAAATCATTTTGCCAGTATTACACTATGGCCAGTTTCTTTTTATTTACATGCCTGTGAGATGGAAGTCTGGAGTCCTTAATATATCCTTCCAGCCATGCTGCATGCAGTCTAAGCACAACATCTGGATTTTCCATACCAGGACGAGATACAGGCTGTTTTTTGCTTGCCTTGTGGAAAGCGCAATATTTGTATGGGGGCAGATCATTGTTTGCGGTGTCTTTTTCATCCTTACCACTAAGTTTGGTTGTGTTCACTCAAGGGTCTCCTTTGGACTGATTTTGGATAATCACTTCACATATGATTTCTATCCATTGCATATGGACAGTAACCTTTGTTTCATGGATATATGTATGGACTTATACATTTTCTCATTTATTTTTAATGTTTTTCACACACATATGCATTTTCTAACGGAAGTTTTTAAGATTACTTCATGTGTTTTATTAATATTTAGCGCGGTTATTTCTTTTTTTCTGTTGATATTTTGGTGCACATCTCACTGTTTAACTGCTGCTTTTGGGGGGTTCAATATTTAGTGGTAGCGCAGTATATATTTTTTTATTTTTTTGTTTTTTTTGTTCGCAGAGTCAGGCCTGATCCCTGCGATCACTAACAGTTTTTTTGGTAGCATTTTGGGGAACTGGCAAGCACCGGCGGCCTAGTACACCCCGGTCATAGTCAAACCAGCACTGCAGTAACACTTGGTGACGTGGCGAGTCCCATAAGTGCAGTTCAAGCTGGTGAGGTGGCAAGCACAAGTAGTGTCCCGCTGCCACCAAGAAGAAGACAAACACAGGCCCGTCGTGCCCATAGTGCCCTTCCTGCTGCATTCGCCAATCCTAATTGGGAACCCACCACTTCTGCAGCACCCATACTTCCCCCATTCACATCCCCAACCAAATGCAGTCGGCTGCATGAGAGGCATTTTCTTTATGTCCTCCCGAGTACCCCTACCCAGCGAACCCCCCAAAAAAGATGTCGTGTCTGCAGCAAGCGCAGATATAGGCGTGACACCCGCTATTATTGTCCCTCCTGTCCTGACAATCCTGGTCTTTGCATTGGTGAATGTTTTGAACGCTACCATTCACTAGTTGAGTATTAGCGTAGGGTACAGCATTGCACAGACTAGGCACACTTTCACAGGGTCTCCCAAGATGCCATCGCATTTTGAGAGACCCGAACCTGGAACCGGTTACAGTTATAAAAGTTAGTTACAAAAAAAAGTGCAAAAAAAAAAAAAAATATATAAAATAAAAAAAAATAGTTGCCGTTTTATTGTTCTCTCTCTCTCTATTCTCTCTCTATTGTTCTGCTCTTTTTTACTGTATTCTATTCTGCAATGTTTTATTTTTATTATGTTTTATCATGTTTGCTTTTCAGGTATGCAATTTTTTATACTTTACCGTTTACTGTGTTTTATTGTTAACCATTTTTTTGTCTTCAGGTACGCCATTCACAACTTTGAGTGGTTATACCAGAATGATGCCTGCAGGTTTAGATATCATCTTGGTATCATTCTTTTCAGCCAGCGGTCGGCTTTCATGTAAAAGCAATCCTAGCAGCTAATTAGCCTCTAGACTGCTTTTACAAGCAGTGGGAGGGAATGCCCCCCACCGTCTTTTGTGTTTTTCTCTAGCTCTCCTGTCTCAACAGGGAACCTGAGAATGCAGCCGGTGATTCAGCCAGCTGGCCATAGAGCTGATCAGAGACCAGAGTGGCTCCAAACATCTCTATGGCCTAAGAAACCGGAAGCTACGAGCATTTCATGACTTAGATTTCGCCAGATGTAAACAGCGCCATTGGGAAATTGGGAAAGCATTTTATTACACCGATCTTGGTGTCATCAGATGCTTTGAGGGCAGAGGAGAGATCTAGGGTCTAATAGACCCCAATTTTTTCAAAAAAGAGTACCTGTCACTACCTATTGCTATCATAGGGGATATTTACATTCCCTGAGATAACAATAAAAATGATTAAAAAAAAATGAAAGGAACAGTTTAAAAATAAGATAAAAAAGCAAAAAAATAATAAAGAAAAAAAAAAAAAAAGCACCCCTGTCCCCCCCTGCTCTCACGCAAAGGCGAACGCAAGCGTCGGTCTGGCGTCAAATGTAAACAGCAATTGCACCGTGCATGTGAGGTGTCACCGCGAATGTCAGATCGAGGGCAGTAATTTTAGCAATATACCTCCTCTGTAAATCTAAAGTGGTAACCTGTAAAGGCTTTTAAAGGCTTTTAAAAATGTATTTAGTTTGTCGCCACTGCACGTTTGTGTGCAATTTTAAAGCATGTCATGTTTGGTATCCATGTACTCGGCCTAAGATCATCTTTTTTGTTTCATCAAACATTTGGGCAATATAGTGTGTTTTAGTGCATTAAAATTTAAAAAAGTGTGTTTTTTCCCCAAAATGCGTTTGAAAAATCGCTGCGCAAATACTGTGTGAAAAAAAAAATGAAACACCCACCATTTTAATCTGTAGGGCATTTGCTTTAAAAAAATATATAATGTTTGGGGGTTCAAAGTAATTTTCTTGCAAAAAAAATAATTTTTTCATGTAAACAAAAAGTGTCAGAAAGGGCTTTGTCTTCAAGTGGTTAGAAGAGTGGGTGATGTGTGACATAAGCTTCTAAATGTTGTGCATAAAATGCCAGGACAGTTCAAAACCCCCCCAAATGACCCCCTTTTTTAAAGTAGACACCCCAAGCTATTTGCTGAGAGTCATGTCGAGTCCATAGAATATTTTACATTGTGACACAAGTTGTGGGAAAGAGACAATTTTTTTTTTTTTTTGCACAAAGTTGTCACTAAATGATATATTGCTCAAACATGCCATGGGAATATGTGAAATTACACCCCAAAATACATTCTGTTGCTTTTTCTGAGTACGGGGACACCACATGTGTGAGACTTTTTGGGAGCCTAGCCACGTACGGGACCCCGAAAACCAAGCACCGCCTTCTGGCTTTCTAAGGGCGTAAATTTTTGATTTCACTCTTCACTGCCTATCACAGTTTCAGAGGCCATGGAATGCCCACGTGGCACAAAACCCCCCCAAATGACCCCATTTTGGAAAGTAGACACCCCAAGCTATTTGCTGAGAGGTATAGTGAGTATTTTGCAGACCTCACTTTTTGTCACAAAGTTTTGAAAATTGAAAAAAAAAAAAGTGTTTTTCCTTGTCTTTCTTCATTTTCAAAAACAAATGAGAGCTGCAATATACTCACCATGCCTCTCAGCAAATAGCTTAGGGTGTCTACTTTCCAAAATGGGGTCCATTTGGGGGGTTTTGTGCCACCTGGGCATTCCATGGCCTCCGAAACTGTGATAGGCAGTGAAGAGTGAAATCAAAAATTTACACCCTTAGAAATCCTGAAGGCGGTGATTGTTTTTTTTTGTATTTTGGGATTCAATTCCACATATGCCCATGGCCTGTGTGAGCAATATATCATTTAGTGACAACTTTGTGCAAAAAAAAAAAAAAAATTGTCACTTTCCCGCAACTTGTGTCAAAATATTCCATGGACTCAACATGCCTCTCAGCAAATAGCTTGGGGTATCTACTTTCCAAAATGGGGTCATTTGTGGGGGTTTTGTGCCATCTGGGCATTTTATGGCCTTCAAAACTGTGATAGGTAGTGAGGAGTGAAATCAAAAATTTACGCCCATAGAAATCCTGAAGGCGGTGATTGGTTTTCGGGGCCCCGTACGCGGCTAGGCTCCCAAAAAGTCCCACACATGTGGTATCCCCGTACTCAGGAGAAGCAGCTGAATGTATTTTGGGGTGCAATTCCACATAGGCCCATGGCCTGTGTGAGCAATATATCATTTAGTGACAACTTTTTGTAAATATTTTTTTTTGTCATTATTCAATCACTTGGGACAAAAAAAATAAATATTCAATGGGTTCAACATGCCTCTCAGCAATTTCCTTGGGGTGTCTACTTTCCAAAATGGGGTCATTTGGGGGGGTTTTGTACTGCCCTGCCATTTTAGCACCTCAAGAAATGACATAGGCAGTCATAAACTAAAAGCTGTGTAAATTCCAGAAAATGTACCCTAGTTTGTAGACGCTATAACTTTTGCGCAAACCAATAAATATACGCCTATTGACTTTTTTTTTACCAAAGACATGTGGCTGAATACATTTTGGCCTAAATGTATGACTAAAATTGAGTTTATTGGATTTTTTTTATAACAAACAGTAGAAAATATCATTTTTTTTCAAAATTTTCGGTCTTTTTCCGTTTATAGCGCAAAAAATAAAAACGGCAGAGGTGATCAAATACCATCAAAAGAAAGCTCTATTTGTGGGAAGAAAAGGACGCAAATTTAGTTTGGGTACAGCATTGCATGACCGCGCAATTAGCAGTTAAAGCGACGCAGTGCCAAATTGGAAAAAGTCCTCTGGTCCTTAGGCAGCATAATGGTCCGGGGCTGAAGTGGTTAAAGTCGGTTTCTTTATTTTCTTCATCTAGACTCCAGCAACCGCTTATCAGGATCTAGCAAATCAGTTTGATCTACCCTCCCATCATTTTTTTCAATATTTCCAATGTTTGAGTTATGCAAACTCTTCCTACTATGACAGACAGTTTTGGCTGTCCTTGATTGATCATCTGTCACTTAAAGCCGAGCTTCACCCAAGAGCGGACATTCCGCTTTAAGGACTCACCCCCCACTCCTCTTGAACAATTGCCACTTTTAAGGAGCGGGACGAGTGGGTGCTCCCGCTTCCGCTCTAACCTTCTAGGCAATCGGAAGTTCTCCAACATCCCCCCTCCTGTAGTCTTCTGGGAAGACAGCAGGTGAAGCTGGCTGGGGTGAGCACACCGCTGGGTCATGGGACAGGTGAGTGGCTGTTTTTTATAAGTCAGCAGCTAAAGGTTTTGTAGCTGCTGACTTTACATTTTTTTCACAGGAGACTGGGCAACCTCTTTAACCAAACATACTCCATCTCAGATATCTACTGACCTCTCAATGTATAATTCACAAAACCATTTCACGTGTCATCAGCAAATAATTGTGGAAAGGACTTTTCATCCTACTTACTCCATGAAACAACAGTGTTTCCCATCTGAATATTAATGAAACATGGAGAGAGCCTCAACTTATTCATAGAGCCAACGTCCCACTCCTCTCAGACAAACTCAATCCACAGGCTGATCGAAACCTAAACACCCACACCATCTATGGCTATGTCAGCCCATCTTGGACTTTTGGGACCAAGTGCTCACCATCATTCAGGGAATATCTCAATCTTGTGTCCTCAAAGACTCCCTGCTAATGTTTTTTGGATATGAAACCCCAATGCCTCTTTCCTCAGCAATCAAGAGGGGGAGAACTCCTCATCTACGTTGGTTCCTAATATATTTCCTGGTGGCATGGAGAGCCATTTTGAAGAAATGGACTATACCTGCTATTCCAACTATTCTGAATATAGGGAGTTGAAAAATCTTCTATATAGAGAAAAGCTGGTTATCCACAATCTAAAATACTTCTAAAAAATGTTTTACTTCAAGGTGGAAAGAATTTATTTAGTCTAATTTCTCCACATCAGAAGCAACGGCTCCTTTTGTTAGGACCATGACTTAGGACACCAACACAGGGTCTTCACTGATAACTACTAGATTACAGCTTACTTCCACCTAGTCACAACGAGAGAGAGAGAGAGAGAGACTGTGGGTAAAGGATTCTGTGTATGGAGGTTTTTTATTACTGTATTCATTTTTTCTGTTGGTTGAAGTAGCTGAACTTTTCTCTTTTTTTCAACCTTACTAACTATGAGGTTAATTTACTAAAACTGGAGAGTGCAAAATCATGTGCAGATCTGCATAGAAACCAATCAGCTTCCAGTTTTTTTTTGGTCAAAGCTTAATTGAACAAGCTGAAGTTAGAAGCTAATTGGCTACCATGCAGAGCTGCACCAGATATTGCACTTACCAGTTTTAGTAAATCAACCCCTTACGTGCCAGTAAAAATCCTGTTTTTAAATGGTTTTCCCTAATTTATCTACGTTCATGAGTAAAAAAACATCTCAATCACTACCATAAACCCACCAATGCATTTGCAAATGTGGCAAACTTGCAGACACACATTGAGGTTGATTTACTTAAAAAAATGTTGAAGATTCACTTCAATTTATATGAAGATAAAAAAAATGCTTTTTACATGATTGGAAAAATGAAGTGAAGAGTATCCATTCTTTTTTGTGAGAGCATTCTAACATACTAACTACTTTAATAAATCAGCCTCATTGTTTGTTAGCTTGAAAAATTTTAAGATTGTGAGATTGGTTTACTAAAGGAATAAATGCAGTTCACTTTTTGAAAGTGAATATTCACTGAGCTTAGTAGATAAAATGAAGCTGGGATGACTTCAATAAACCAATCATGCAATAGTAAAGTTCTTGGGGTACATATAATATATAATGTACCCACCTTCTTTATATAACTCATAAACATGTATCTTGTGTTCACTTGTAGTGTGTAAATGTCCAGCTGTGACCCAAACGCAAGAATTTAAGTGGTGAATTTGATGGTAGCTATTTACTATTCTTTTCATTGTTTGTACTGTGATTAAAACATATTTATTTGTTCCTTGCAGGTTATGTTTGCGGCATTGAAGCTCATTCTGGAGGACTTCCAGCCTTACCCTGTCTGCTCACTGCCTGTGGGTAGTTGGACTCCCGCCAGGGGATTGCATTACTCCCTAGAACGGCTCTCTAACATTCCCTTTTTACATCCGGGATCCCATAGAGGCGTTCTCGCGAGTAACCATTTTTCCATCCATGGACATCGGTATGGGGTGACTTCCGGGTCGCCTCACTTCTGGTCCCCTCATGGTTATTGGCTTGGAACGCCTATTATACGCACTTTGTGCGCGTAATATCCGGCATCACGCCGATCATGATCCGCCACTTTTCTCTGCCGTACAGCCCCCTTTTTCTCTGGCTACCAATTATGCCAGAGGTTCTGGGGACTGCCTCCCACTCCAGCTTGGGTATCTGCAGTAATGGATCACAGATCTGGGGCTGTACACACAGTTTTGGAGTGCGGGTCCCCTTCGGCCTCTCAGTGGACAGATGAGTCCACCCCCGTTCCTCCGAAACCCTTGGATCCATTCTGGATCCTCAATCCGGGTGACGCAAGCGGCCTCAGGTATCCCTCCCCCATGTCTTTCCCGACAAATCATGGTGGACCCCCCTCCTATATATATCTCACACATTACCAGTCTCCCCTCAGCGGTTCACCTCTCCATGCTGGAGACGCTGAGGGAAGACATATACACATACAGGAAAACAGGTAATACTCCCTTCTCTTTACCACATATTTAACTGAAGACTTAATATATTTATGTACTATGTGCCATTTTAAAGGAGGGCACTACCTTCTCTGCTTTTCCTTTGTAGTTGTGCGCTTTCCTTTGGAATTTTTCCATTGGAATTGATTAAAGCCCACACACATTTCGCCCCACTGCTTGAACCCCAAGATACAGCAGTGTGGCACACTTTACCTGCCTTTGAATATCTCCATGATGACATTGGCAATTTGTGCCCAAATTGTGCAACTGTACACCTACTCTTGCTTTGCAATTTAGGTAAGACATCATATCTAGCCATCAAACATATCATACTCAACCTCCCCCATCCCCCCATCCCCCCTCTTTTCCCCCCTCCTTTCCCCCCCTCCTTTTCCCCTCCTCCCCTTCTCCTTTCCCCTTACTCTCCAGACACTGCTACATCAGTATCTTTATTAGCATCTCTTCAAATATTTACAGCACTACTATTTACACACATCGGTCTGCCCTGATCTTTCTCTGGCAAGACCCGGTAGGGTATCCCCATGGGCTCCCCAGGCTCATTGTTCCTCCTGGAGCTATACGCTACCTTCACAGTCTGAAGGTAAATCATAAATAAATGTATCTATTATAAATAGATTTAACATCTAGACATACAACTAGATTAACCTCCCTCCCCCTTTCCTTTTTGGATTAATTTTTCGTTTGTGAAACACCACTGCACATGAAACAGTATGACATGTAACTGCACATTTCTTTGTCAAAGTTTTATGGTAATGCACTTGGATTTTAATGGGAAATCATAAATGCCCCACAATGATGCGATTAGTTTTGTATGAATCGAAAATTCGTATGAATTTACGGAAATTCGTACGTTCGTACGAATCCGAAATACAAATTTTTATGCATATGAATTCTGTACGAAATACGAAATTTAGTTTACGAATTTCGGATCCAAAGTAATTGTTACGAAAAGTTAACGAACCTAAAAGTTAAAAATCCAGGAAGTCAGCACAGCACAAGGATGGTGGGAGCCCCACATAATGATAAATTCATCATAACGAAAATTAGTAATTGTTACGAAAAGTTAACAAACCTAAAAGTTAAAACCCCAGGAAGTCAACACAGCACAGGGTTGATGGGAACCCCTCATAATGGGCACAGCGGGTGTACACTCAGACCTGGGAGCTCAGCACAGGGATGATGGGAACCCCTCATAATGGACACAGCAGTTGTATAGACCTGGGAACTCAGCACAGGGATGGTGGGAACCCTAACGGAATTTCTATTCTTACAATTTTTTTACGAAATACGAAATTTCGTTAATGAATTTTGGAATTTCGGATCCAAATTCTGTTACAACAGAAATGTGACTGATGTTTTGTTCACCAATCAAACGAAGTCAGCGCAGAGATGGTGGGAACCCCTCATAATGATAAATTCATCATAACGAACAATCGTTATTTTTACGAAAAGTTAACAAACTTAAAGGTTTTAAAAACTCAGGAAGTCAGCACAGCACAGGGATAGTGGGAGCCCCCCATAATGATAAATTCATCATAACGAACTTTTGTTATTTTGCGAAAAGTTTACGAATCCACAAAAATTCATATTTCGTACGAATCCGAATTGAATTTTGGACACAAATTAATTTTCGTATGAAACAAAACGGAATGGAACAAAACGAATTTATTGATGGCGCACATGTCTAGTAGGGGTTGTGCAGAAGTTTATCCATATGTTGCATATGTAGTATCAATGTTTTATCTAACATTACTCCAAAATGTAGCAAATTCTATATTTTTAAGACATGTCCATTATTTACATATTTTCTGTGCTGCTTTAAAGGCCCTGATCAAGTGGGGTTTCCTGCGAAACGCGTGGGCCATATCCTTGGCCATATCCTTGACATCTTGTACCAGGACCCCTGGACCAAAGAAACAGTAAACTTTTTTTTTCTGAGACTGTAATATGTTTTAAAAGTCTCCATCCATGGCAAATAAAGTTTTTCTATATTCTTTTAAAAGTGTGTTATAAATTAATATTTACACCCCACTGAGGTACATTTAGAGTCCCATTTCACCCTTTCTCGAATTTGAATTTTTTTCATGCAATAGTAAAAATGCCATTTGTTTTAATTTACCTTGCACAATGATTAGTGTTCACATTATTTACTATCATTCCCTTTTAGGGATAAGCCGAACACCCCCTGCTTCAGTTCGCAGCAGAACATGTGAACAGGCCAAAAATTTGTTCAAACTGGTGAAAACCGTTAAAGTCTATGGGACGCAAATGTGAAAAATCAAAAGTGCTCATTTTAAAGTTTTTTCGGGAGCAGTGATTTTAATAATGCTTAAATTGAAATAATAAAAATGAAATATTTGTTTAAATATTGTGCCCTGTGGGGGGGGGGTGTCCTTAGTATGCCTGTAAAGTAGCACATCTTTCCCATGTTTATAACAGTGCCACAGCAAAATTACATTTCTAAAGGAAAAATGTCATGTAAAACTGCTTGCTGCTGTAATGTATTGTCGGATCCCGGCAATATATATAAAAATACCAAAAATACCAAAAAAAAAATGGTGTGGATGTCCCCCCAAAATTATAAGGGGAACCCCGCACTAAAATGAAAAGAAATGCCGTGGGGATCCCCCAGGCCCCCAGGCACTATATACTCTGAACAACAGTATATATACTATATGGCCTGCCCTATATACTCTGCAGAAAATTGGGCCTTTGGTTTTGGTGGCGCTAGAACACTTTAAGCCCTCACAGTTACTCTTGTTGGGTGCAGGAACGGGCCCTACTGTGAAACATGACTGCCAGTTTCTTGTCCTTCTGTGGCACCCCCTCTCTCTAGGCTCGCATGCTCCCTTCCTCAACCTGGGAACCAACATCGGGGCCTTCAAATCGCTGCACATCCTCCAGCAGCATATAACAAACACTGTGTTTGAATAATTCTTGGGACTCCTCTGTGCATGATGGTGGGGCTATGAAAGGAGTGACTGTGGACAAGGAGCTGAATAGGCCGCTTTGGCAGCTGCGTTGGAAAGCAAACTACAGAGGATGAGGTGGATGAGGATGGCTTTGTTATCCACTTCACCAACTCTTCTGCATGTTGTGGCTCAATAACACGGCCAGCAGCAGCAAAATAGGACAAGCGTGCCGCACGGCCACCTGCAGAGGATGCACCATGGCCACGACCACCACTGATGTCTGTAGATACAGGCTGCTTGCCCTCTTTTAGTGGCCTGTGAGCATATACCTCTCCTTGGTGGCCTTCCGGACATGATGTATTTTTTGTTTTTTCAACACCACTGTACACTGTATAAGATACTGTGTACACCACCTGAAGAGTATTAGAAACTGTACAATGGCTGCACTGTATTGTATACTGTGTACACCACCAGTATACACAAACAGTACACCACGGAATGCACTGTAGATATTGGCTACACTGAATGCAGAGTATATATATATATATATATATATATATATATATATAAGCAAAAAAGTCCAAAGGATTGCTGCACTTAAAAACTTTGTTTATTCGTTCAAAGATTTGTAAAGTTACATCTCAGAAAAGATTTCCATTTCTGGCTCACATGCTCACGCCCTTCCTCAGATCAGGACACATCTAAGATTTTGATTACAGGCAATTTAACATTTTTCCAAAAAAAATCACATATGGAATCAATCTATGATTAATCGCTCATTAGTACAATTGTATTCCTTTGTTCATTAATCATTTCACACCACTGATATACAAATGGCTAACCATGTAGAGGCTCCCCCTCCTCCAGTATAACGGCCGAGCGGCTTTTAGCCGCATCGGTTGTTATACTCGGATAGCCGATCACCCGCTGTAAACAACGGTACCAGGATGATGCGGGCATAACCCCAGAAAGCCGAGTACGCACATCTGCGTACGCTCAGCGGGAAGGGGTTAATGCTGATGTTAGTACTTTTTAATCCTGGTTTGTACTTTAAAGCGGTTGTATACCTTTTTTTTTAACTTTTACCTACAGGTAAGCCTATAATAAGGCTTACCTGTAGGTAAAAAAAATATCTCCTAAACCTGTATGGTTTAGGAGATATTCCCCTCGCAATGAGCCGCTGACTGCAGCGGCGCATGCGCACATGGGACTCTCGGCTGATAGCCCGGCAAACTCCGGAGTATGCCGGACAGAAGTCTCCCGCGCGCATGCGTGGGAGTGACGACATCGCGGCTCCGGCCACTCACAGTGCCGGAGCCACGATACCCGGAAGACACGCCGAGGGGAAATGTCAGCTCCCTCGGCGTGGACAGGGTGAGATGCCGGCGCCTCGTTCTAAGGTAAGTATCTCATAATGAGCTAGTATGCTGTGCATACTAGCTCATTATGCCTTTTCCCTTACAGGTGTAGGGGAAAAAAAAAGCCAGCGGGTATACAACCGCTTTAAATACCGGACAAGAGTCTAATTGTTTGTATGTATTAACATCTGATAGTTGTTTCAACACTTCCAATTCATACTTAGTGGTGTCCATAATCACTTGTCATCCGGTTTGATAGTTATATCACGCCGAGCTGACAAGGAGGTTAATGCCGTAATCTCTTCCCTACTTAAATTGTTCCGTCTGTGGTCAATCTTATTTCTATCATCAATAAATGATTTCATATAATTATTAACCCTATCAATGTACACCTCAACAGCCGAACAAGATGTGGGAGGTACCCTAGTACATTTTGATCTGAGATCTAAGTTTCTTATAGATAGCTGTAAAATTTCTTTATTCAAAACAGGTGGTTGACATGCAAAATATGCTTTAAATCTCAGTTGCCTAAAAAAACGATAAAGGTCCTATTTTAAAACAAAATTATTCATTTTTTCTTTTGGACAAAATCCTAAACCCTTATTCAAAACCCATACCTTATTCTCAGTAAAGAAATAGAGGAAATGTTATATACCACATTGTCATTCACAGAGGAATTAGAAAATTGCTGCTTTTGTTGGCCTTTTCTAAATGATTTGGTCCGATAATAATTGGGATCTGACCAATTATAAACTCGATCGTTGTTCTAATCATCACGATCACGTTCCAGTTTTGTTCTTTTACGTAATTGAATATTCTATCTATAAGAAACTTAGATCTCAAATCAAAAAGTACTAGGGTACCTCCCACATCTTGTTCGCCTGTTGAGGTGTACATTGATAAGGTTAATAATGATATGAAATCATTTATTTATGATAGAAATAAGATTGACCACAGACGGAACAATTAAGGTTGGGAAGAGATTAGGGCATTAACCTCCTTGTTAACTCTGATGTGTGATATAACTATCAAACCAGCTGACAAGGGGGGAGCCATTGTGAATATGGACACCACTAAGTATGAATTGGAAGTGTTGTCAATACATACAAACAATTAGACTCTTGTCCTGTATTTAGAGTGCAAACCAGGATTAAAAAAGTACTGACATCAGTATTAAAAGACAAAATTATTGATGAAGAAACTCATACATTTTTATGATGTGAACATCCCATTACCCCTGTAATATATATCTTGCCTAAGATACATAAGGATCCTATTAACCCACCAGGACGTCCCATTGTTTCTGGGATGGAATCAGTGACAACTCCATTAACACAATGCCTTAATAAATGTATAACGCCATTATTAACAAACACTAAACCGTTTATATAGGATACTACAGATTTTCTTGAAAAAATGTAAAGGATTAAGTTGTCATCTGATTCCATCCTTGTCACTAGGGATGACCCCGATGTTCGAGTCAAATGTAAGCGAATGGCAAACAATTTGGGGTGTTCACGACAAATTTGAAAGCCGCTGAACACCCTTTAAAAGTCTATGAAAGAAATCAAAAGTGCTAATTTTAAAGTCTTATATGCATGGTATTGTCATAAAAAGTGTTTGGGGACCTGGGTCCTGCCCCAGGGGACATGTATCAATGCAAAAAAAGTTTTAAAAACGGCCGTTTTTTCCGGAGCAGTGATTTTAATAATGCTTAAAGTGAAACAATAAAAGTGAAATATTCCTTTAAATTTCATACCTGGGGGGTGTCTATAGTATGCCTGTAAAGTGGTGCATGTTTCCCATGTTTAGAACAGTCCGAGAGCAAAATTACATTTCTATAGGAAAAAAAGTCATATAATGAATTGTCGGTCCTGGCAATACAGATAAAAGAAGTCATTGAAAAAAACGGCATGGGATCCCCCCAGTCCATTACCAGTCCCTTTGGGTCTGGTATAAATATTAAGAGGAACCCCACACCAAAATTTTAAAAAATGGCGTGGGGGTCCCCCCAAAAATCCATACCAGACCCTTTTCCGAGCACGCAACCTGGAAGGCCGCAGGAAAAATGGGGTGGATGAGAGAGTGCCCCCCCCTCCTGAACCATACCAGGCAAATCGGAATCTGGAAGCCCCCTTTAACAAGGGGACCCCCAGATCCCAGCCTCCCCCCTGTGTGAAATGGTAATGGGGTACAAATGTACCCCTACGATTTCACAAAAAAAGTGTCAAAATGGTAAAAATTACAAGACACGGCTTGGGACAAGTACTTTATTAAAAAATAAAAATGTCCCACAAAGTCTTTTTCTTCTTCATTTACACCGCCGATGGACCGAAAAAGAAAAAAAATGCGACCGACCTGCCTCCATTTGTACCCCGTTACCATTTAACACGGGAGGGTAGGGCGGGATCTGGGGGTCCCCTTGTTAAAAAAACGGCATGGGATCCCCCCAGTCCATTACCAGTCCCTTTGGGTCTGGTATGAATATTAAGGGGAACCCCGAACCAAAAAAAAAAAAAAAAAAATTGCGTGGGGGTACCCCCAAGTTTCATACCAGGCCCTTGAGATCCCGGCAATACAGATAAAAGAAGTCATTGAAAAAAACAGCATGGGATCCCCCAGTCCATTACCAGTCCCTTTGGGTCTGGTATGAATATTAAGGGGAACCCCTAACCAAAATTAAAAAAAACTAATTGCTTGGGGGTCCCCCCCGAGTTCCATACCAGGCACTTTAGGTTTGGTATGGATATTAAGGGGACCCCGTGCCAAAATGTAAAAAAAAAATGGCGTGGGGGTCCCCCAAAAATGCATACCAGACCCTTATCCGACCACGCAACCTGGAAGGCTGCAGGAAAAGAGTGGTGGACGAGAGAGCGTCCCCCCTCCTAAACCATACCAGGCCACATGCCCTCAACATGGGGAGGGTGCTTTGGGATAGCTTCCCAAAGCACCTTGTCCCCATGTTGATGGGGACAAGGGCCTCATCCCCACAACCCTTGCCCGGTGGTTGTGGGGGTCTGCGGGTGGGGGGCTTATCAGAATCCGAAAGCCCCCTTTAACAAGGGAACCCCCAGATCCCGCCCTACCCTCCTGTGTTAAATGGTAACGGGGTACAAATGGAGGCGGGTCGGTCGCATTTTTTTTTCTTTTTCGGTCCTTCGGCGGTGTAAAAGAAGAAGAAAAAGACTTTGTGGGACATTTTTATTTTTTAATAAAGGACTTGTCCCAAGCCGTGTCTTGTAATTTTTACCATTTTGACACTTTTTTTGTGAAATCATAGGGGTACATTTGTACCCCATTACCATTTCACACAGGGGGGAGGCCGGGATCTGGGGGTCCCCTTGTTAAAGGGGCTTCCAGATTCCGATTTGCCTGGTATGGTTCAGGAGGGGGGGCACTCTCTCGTCCACCCCACTTTTCCTGCGGCCTTCCAGGTTGCGTGCTCGGAAAAGGGTCTGGTATGGATTTTTGGGGGGACCCCCACGCCATTTTTTAAAATGTCGGTGTGGGGTTCCCCTTAATATTTATACCAGACCCAAAGGGACTGGTAATGGACTGGGGGGTACCCCTGCCGTTTTTTTCAATGACTTCTTTTATCTGTATTGTCGGGACCGACAATTCATTATAGCCGCGAGTTCCTTTAGAGATGTCATTTTGCTCTCGGACTGTTCTAAACACGGGAAACATGCGCCACTTTACAGGCATACTATAGACACCCCCCAGGTATGAAATTTAAAGGAATATTTCACTTTTATTGTTTCACTTTAAGCATTATTAAAATCACTGCTCCCGAAAAAACAGCCGTTTTTAAAACTTTTTTTTGCATTTATACATGTCCCCTGGGGCAGGGCCTAGGTCCCCAAAACTTTTTATGACAATAACTTGCATATAAGCATTTCAAATGAGCACTTTTGGTTATTCATGTTCGTGTCTCATAGACTTTAACGGTGTTCGAACAAATTTTTTGCCTGTTTGCGTGTTCTGCTGCGAACCGAACCGGGGAGTGTTTGGCTCATCCCTACTTGTCACATGGGACGTATCCAGTCTCTATACTATTATGCCCCATGAACTGGTATTGAAGCCTGTAAACGATTTTTGAGACAATCAGATTGCTACAATAGTCGACAAATTGACTTTTTGTTGGACCTACTAAAAATTGTCTTTGAGAAAAATGATTTTCTCTTCAAGGAAACTCATTATTTACAGCTTAAAGGCGCATCGATGGTTTCCAATGTCGCAAACCCATATGCAAACGCATTTATGAATATGATTGAAATGTCCTTTATATATAATAATACAATCTTTATGGAAAATTGCCAGGGATAGTATAGATTTGTGGACAATGTGTTTGCAGTGTGGGGAGGCAACATTGGAACCTTATTATTGTTTGATAAATATCTGAATTATCTTAATCCTGGTTTGAAATTCAATATGGAGTACAGTGGGACAGAAATTTCCATCCTGGACAACATGTTGAAAACCAACCAGATGAAAATTGATAGCGATCTTTATGTTAAAAGTACAGATCGCAACCAATTGTTACATTTTACAGTATAAAAGAATGGTGGGGGTTGGTGCTGCGCTAATCCTGAGGTAAACTAAAATAGCTGGGTGTACTGGGTGTGGGCTCCTGTCTGCATTATAATATGGGGTGAGAATTCAACCCCCCGACGAGTAATGTGGCACTGTGTAGACGTCCTAGTGATGGGTGCCAAAAGAAAACAATAAAATGGAAGTATATATATATATATAATTGGACCCTAACCCAAAAGAATATGTGTGGTACTGTGTAACACAATAAGGTGCAGCAATAAGGTGTGTGTTGAAATAAATGAATCAATAATTATATAGTAATAACAAATAAATTACTCAAATATGCTGGTGATAACCTCTAAAAACACTAAAATCAATATAAAATGCTGTGAATAAAAATCCGGAAAAAAATAAAGTATAATCAATCGTGGTTCAAAGATGTGACTAAAAACTTAAATATCAGAAAGCCAAAACAAATGGTTTAAAAGACATACAATGTTATAATGAATAGCCAAAGTAATCTATATAATAGTGCATCATGCAGTGAGTGTCCAACTGTCCACAGGGGGTGCTTCAAATTCAAATAATAAAGTTCAAATAAAAGTGACTTCGTGCAACAAAAGGCAACTTCAATGCTTCCTTGGTGTTATAAAGCAATCACGATGTGCAAATGACAGCTGGGTTTAAATAGCTTCAGAAGAGTGGTGACTGTGAGGTGTATAATAGAATTATCACCATGCAGCAATCCTCTAATGGTGGGTAATGGCCTCTTACCTCACTATACTGAGGTTACAGCATAGAGCAGCAAACGCTATTGGTATCTCCTGTGCAGGGGGGTCCTAGGTGCTGTGCTGTCATTAATCAAACCTCAGATTCATAGGAGAGCAACATGGTAAAGTGGAGAGAATAAAGTCCCATATAGTGTAGTATTTCAAAGTTAAAATCAGGCTTTATTCAACTTAAACATCATACAGGGTACTCACACAGTAAACAGCAAGCGGTACAATGCATCCAGACGAGCGGCGAACTCGTACACTGCTAACAGTGGGCGGTGCCTGTCCCTACGCGTGGCGTCACGGGTCATGTGGCTTCATCAGGGGATACAGTATACAATTGGTCTTTGATGAAGCCCTGGAGGAGGGGCGAAACGCGTCAACGTAATATACGACTCACTTCCTAAACCAGTGACGCTGCTTCCTGTTCCCGTGGAACACACGCTTACAGCGGCGAACGTGGAAGTCTCTCTGAATGCCTGTTCAAATACCTTGTTCTTGTGAGTAGCGCTGTTATGCACAATTGATATCCTGTCTCCTCAGTACTTCACCATAGTGTTTTCTTTATTTTTTATGGGTGATTATGAAATCCTGCACCTAGAAGCACTCAACTTTGATCCAGAGTCATCTTTTTCGCCTTCATTGAATCACAGCATACCGGCTTATCAGGTGATAGACTGTATAGCATAGGCTGAAGGATTGCTATTATCTCTGTTTATTGGGATTGTTTTTGATAATTTACACATATGTGTTTTATTTTAATTTCAATTCCTATTTTATGAATTTATGATACCCACATATGCCTAGCATTTATTTAATCATCTGTGTATGTATCATCTGTACCAGTGTTATTGCACAGTGTTTGCCCATTCACATAGCCAGCGCTGTATCTATTTTGTTTTAATTGTTACATTTTGACCGTTTTCACCCTCAATCTGTTTTTAATTCTATTCCTAAAAGCCAACTAATGCGGGTTCAGAGAATAGTTAGTGATCCGCAACGTCGTGAACAAAGATTAAAAGAAATGGAAACTAAACTAATCAACAGAAATTATCCTGAAGCATCAATAAAAAATGAATGTTTAAATTTAAATAAAACTAATCCAAATAAAAAACACACTAAAGGGCTACCTTTTGTTACACAATTTTATCCGTTTGAACATTCTGTGTTTAACATAATTAAGAAACATTGGAATTTACTAAGGGAAAGTTATCCCACTATAGAAAAATTTTGGAATTTACCATTACCCTCATATAGAAAGGGAAGAACTTGGACGGATCGATTGGTAAGATCCGATCAGTTTTCTCCTCTTATCCCCAGGATAACTTTTCCCAAAAACCTGGGATCATTTCCATGTCTATTATGCATCCAATGTAATTCTATGATAAAGGGAAAAAGCATATAACACCCACATAAAGTCTTTGATATTCCTAACAAGGGCCACTATACATGCCAATCATTATATGTGATTTATGCCATAAAATGTCCATGTGGATTATTATATATTGGGGAAACAACCCAAAAGGTTAAAGATCATATAGCCAGGCATAAATATTCAATTAGAGATAAATTAATACACTTACCACTAGCTAGACATTTTGTAGATAAGGGGCATATAATTTCCCAGTTAAAATTCATGGTGCTGGAAGGCATTAATAAAAACAGGAGAGGAGGTGATCGTGAACTAATCTTAAGAAAACGTGAGGCTCATTGGATACATTTTCTTAATACTATTACTCCAAAAGGTTTAAATACAGGCTTGGATCTTTATCTATTTGTATGATTTATAATACATTATCTATAAAAGTATTTTATGGTATCCTTCTGAATATTTGGATTATGATGTTTTTTACATATGTGTATATAATTTTTCTACAGAATGACAATGTGATGGTTCCTGAGTGAACACTCTCAGAGATGTAACTTTAGAAATCTTTGAACGAATAAACAAAGTTTTTAAGTGCAGCAATTCTTTGGACTTTTTTGCTTATATGTAAGGTCAGTGGGAAAACCTGATTGCTTTGCACTAATTGTGGACCGGGTGCAGCTATATATATATATATATTAATAGTCCACCTGAAGAGTGTTAGAAACAGTACACCACAGAATGCACTGTAGATATAGGCTACACTGGATGCAGAGAATATATATATTTTATATATATATACATATATATATATATATATATATATATATATATATATATATACTAGACTATATATATATATATATATATATATATATATATATATATATATATATATATATATATATTAAACCTCGGATTGCGAGTAACTAAGTAAAGTAAGTTAATGAGCGTTTCGCAATACAAATAATGTATTTTGAAAAATCCTAACTCGGTTTTTGAGTGTTGTCTTGCAAAATGAGCAGGATTCAGGCCAAAGCGGTGTGCAGTACCGTGTTTGGCCTGAGGTGGGGGCGCCGGAGCTGAGCGGAGCCGAACTGCGCCGATCGGAGCCGTTCGGAAATGCTCAGAAAAGGTCAGAAATACTACGTTCCCGAGCCTTTCTGAGGTTTGCCGAGGTCAGCAGAGCTGTCCTCGGCCCTTTCTGGCTGTTTCCGAGGCCAGATTATGGCTCTTTCAGCAGAGCACGCTGTGATTGGCCAAAGCATGCAGGTCAGGTGCATGCTTTAGCCAATCATCATACAGCAATGCATTGCACTCTCACAGTGCATTATGGGGCGTTTCATGGAGCTCAAATTTTCTGCAAACACGCCATATGTTTGATTCATTTTAGAACAAACAAACACCCGATGTTCGATACGAACTTACATTCGACTCAAACCGCGTGCTCATCCCTATTCCCTTTGCTACATAAACAACCTCTACTTTATTTGTTAAAAAAAAACAAGAATAAAACATTATGTCCATATTCTGACTTAGTATCCAAGATATTAGTACTTATTAGTGCAGAAAAACCTTGTGCTTAATGTCTTCTTTAGCTTTAAGGCAGTATTAAACCCCTAAAACAATTTATTATATTGCTGCTTACCATCCCTTACATGTGATGGCTACATTAGTTTCTTTTTTTCCCTTGTTTTCACTGTGTGATCTGGCCAAAATATGTGTTATTTTCCAACCTCCTTTAAAGTGGAACTAATAGGAACAATACTCATTTTTCCAATGGTCCCTTGCCAGCACCAGCATTTTTTCCTGTGTGCTGGTTTTTGTCCCTCTTCAATGGGCGGTGCAGGATGCCTTCACTCTAGTGCATGCACAGTAGCTAGTCATTGCAGCACACAGGGATTGGGCTACCTACTGTAAATTGAGCTGCATGCGCAGCTCAGTTTACATTCCTACGATTGCTGTGAGCTGTCTGATAGATGTCGTTTATTGCATGTCTCTTCTGCAATAAAAAGCCTGCCTTCTCATAGTATGCAACATAGGAACTTTAGTTCTGCTTTAATAGACCTATCTCTCCAGAAAAAAATAGCAGTTAAAGACAAACAATTTAAGATTGACAGGGGAACTTACAATGGTCAGGTGTTATTCATTTATGTAAAACCTTTATCTAAAAAAAAAACTGTTGACATAAATGCTTAAAAACAGTTAGCAGGACTACCCTCTCCCTAGACTGACAATGATGCTTTCCAAAGGTGTCTCTGTCACTCCTCTATCCAGAGTTGAGACACCCTAAGACAGGAAGTGCTGAATTACACTGTAAAAAAAAAAAAGAAAAGAAAAGTCTAAAAAGAAAGAAAATGAATGCAGCCACCACATTTAAAGACTGATAAGATGCAATGTATTTCATTTATGTTTTTGGGTTATACCACTTCAAGTCTATTGATTTGCTCAGATAGCAAGTACTGCAATGTTTAATCAAACTTAAGTAGTTTTTCCCCTTAGGCCTTGTTCACACCAATGTGGCTCTGCAAGCCGTGTTTGCATGAGCACTGCAACCCATTCAATTGAATGGGCTGCTATACCTGCAGAAAAAAAGATTCCTGCACCATTTTTAAAACACACTGCGGTTTCAGATGTGTAGGGTGCCATAAAGAATTAATGCAAAGGAGCAGCACAGTTTGGGTGGTTGTGGGTGAGGGAACAGGTGCAATTTACCTAGCTGTCCTGTACAGCAACCACCACATAAGTGTGAACCGAGCCTTAGTGATAAGGATGTTTAAAGTAAGGAAAAAAACATGGTGTGTGCCAAATGTTTGTATTTACATATACATTACAGAGTGTATGCCACTGTCTGAGTTTATTATAATATCTATGTCTTTTTCCTTTCTTATGTAAATACAAAACTAAGTGAATATATTTCCTTTAAAAAAGTGTTCTCTTTAGAACCACACTATTAAGCATTATTCTCAGCTTTGAACATGCCGCCTGCAGGTTCCTGAGCAGTATATTAAAGGCTGCATGTTATTACACAAAACAGCAGTGAAGATATTTTTCATAACTCATTATTGGTTCAGCACAACTAATTTAATTTAAAGAGTTTCACAGCTAGACTGATTTGTTAAGAGTTTTTAGTGCTGTACGAGATATATTTTCTATTTTATACATGATCAGTTAAAAGAAAGTAGTTCTTAAAAATCTAAATCAGGATTAGATGTGCTACATTTTTTTCTTGTACTTTTATCATACATTTTATATGACATATTAAAGCATACAAGCATCTATGACCAGCGATCAAAAATTGTCACTATCAAGCTTGATTACAATTAACAGTTAACAAATTTAATCAATGCTCTGATGAAAAGAATCCAAGTCCAAACCTTGTTAGTTTTTTCTGGACAGAATATGGCAGAAATATAACACCTGTCAGGTTTTTATTGCTGTCTGTGTCCCTGCTTGGGAGATTCACCCTTACTATTGGTCCTGATGACCACAGTCTCTGGTACTGAAAGCTGAATGTACACAAAGGGGCTCCTAGGTGACATCATTAACTAAATAAATGGGGACAAAGTGCTTTGCTGGGGAAGCCCCACCCCCTTTTTTCTAGCAAGCCAGGCAGGCAGCATGTCTTCTGGCATGGATTTTTGGGGGGCTTCACGTTTTTTTTTACTTTTTGCATGTAGTATTTTCTTTTCAATTCAAAAGTTTTCATTTTATTGTAAAGAAAAACAAACATATGCATTCTGAACATTGGTACAACAGGAGAGGTATTTTTTCTTACAGGATAAGAAACAGGGGGATTCTAAGATGAAGTCCAGGGGAGTTAACAGTTACTTGAAGAACTGAGGCAAGGGGCCTTTCGAGGACATCAGCAATCAATTGAAAATCTCTAGAACTGTCAACCTTGCCCGAAGCATTACCCAGAGTCGTAGTCCGGGGAATGATGGGCGAAAGGAAGCCAAAGATTACTAAAAGGTCTGACAAGGGTAGGGCGCTCCAGGAGGGACCCCTTTGGCACCTGGCACCCCCAAGGGGATCTAGCTGTGCCATGTGTGTGTCTCCGTGCCCGGTCCTACCCTCCTGCCCTTATAAACATGTCAGCTTCCTATGGACAGGATATTTCAATAATACAACCTTGAAACAAAACACCAAATGTTCATATACACTTCTGTTACCCAATGTATTCGGGAGTCAAATGAAGGATAGGTTAAGTAGAGAAAAGAGAGAAAGAGTAGAGAGTGGAGAGAGAAATAGGGATTAAGAATTACCTAACATTAGATTGTGGGGGGACTCGGTCTGGCCTGGAGATGGTAGAGAGAGAGATGCCTACATGTTGTGCCCAGGGTTCCCATGTGGCTTCAAATTTTTTTACCATGTCCGAGAGTTTACTTGACAGCTTTCCTTGTGCCATTATCCATGAAATTTTTAGTTTGGCTGCTTTAATGGAAATTTTTGGTTGTTTCCATGCCCTGGCTACTATAAGTTTGGCACCCACTAAAATAAAGTGAATTAGCCACCACGTGGGTGAGGGGACTCTTGGGATCGTGCCATTGAGAAGAGCTTCCATCGGGGACCTGGGTATCTGGCCGCCTGAGACCTTGTCAATAATATTGAAAATTTTTCTCCAGAAGGGGGGGACTCTGGGGCATTCTTACCAAATATGGGCCATCGTTCCAGACAGTTTGCATCCTCTAAAAGGGTGAGGGTCTACTGAGGAATACATAAAGGCCAGTCTGACCGGAGTATAGTACCATTTGGAAATCACCTTCACACTGGCCTCCATGAGGGAGACGTTTAAAACTCCCTTAAAGGAGCTGAAGCAGGCCGACTGCCATGCCTCCAATTCCGAGCTGAATTGGAGGTCCGACTACCACACATCCATGAAAGAGGACTTAGAGGCTGGGAGCACCAGTGATGAATAGATGGTCGAGATCCGCCCCTCTGTTCCAACCCCTGACCAGACCACAGTTCATATGCTGTAAGCTTGTGCGGAAGCGTTTTTTCCGACCATATAGAGTGTAAGAAATGTGATATTTGTCTGAATCTGAAGTGTTCTGAGGCAGGCAAATCCAGTTTGTTGATACAATGCTGAAGGTAAAAGGGGCTTGAGGGGGTGAGAATATATCCGATTCGGTATAGTCCTTTGTCCAGCCACCATTTGAATGCTAGTATGTTCATGCCTGAGGGAAAGTCTGGGTTATTGAATAGGTGAGACAGCGGTTTGCTCGCTGAGGTCAGAGCCTTCGACGTGCGTAAATAGTCCCAAAGTGCCAGGGAATGAGACAACGTTGGAGCTATGATTGGTGGCCTGATTTTTGGAGGGCACCAGATCTAAAAATCTAGAGTGTGGAATGAAATGCTTGTCTTTCAATTTGGGTCCAATCTGGTTTTTCGTACCTGGCGTAAATAATTGAGATCTGAGTTAGTCTGGCTGCAAAGTAGTACTGAAGTAATTTAGGTAGGCCCAGGCCCCCCTTTTCCTGTGACAGTACAGGGTGCTCTGTGGAAGTATGTACCCTCCCTTACCCCATATAAACTTCAGAATTTTACTCTGAAAGGCTCTAATGTGGGCTCTGTTGGTTGGGATGGGGAGAGAGCGAAAAATGTATAGCAGTTTGGGAAGAAGGGTCATCTTAACAGAGTTTATCCGTTCTATCCAGCATAGGGTGTGTTTGGGCCAGGCCTTTAGGTCTACTTCTAGTTTGTGAAACATAGGTGGATACTTATGTAGCGATCTACCATATGTTAGGTAAATTTAGTAACTTGTTCGTTAGGAAGGTTAGGTTTGCCTCTGTTCCAGCTTGGCTGACGTTGTGTGTGTTTCCATACTGACCGGTGGGTGTCGCTGTTATCACTGGTCAGTGTTGGAAAGGCAACGTGTCGAAGCATATGGATGCTTCCTGTCCCGGAGACAACTCAGTGGAGGTGGTCCTCCGAGATGCATTCTGGGCGAGGGTATTTATGGGACATACGCCATATTGTGGGGTTCATTTTACAGCCACCTGCTGGCCCTCCTGGCCGACAGGTATGCGTTAGAGAGCAATCTCGTGGTCCTCCGTTCCGGAGGCCCACGTTGCTGCGGCGCAGGGGTGGGCCCAGAAGCTTGTCTGGGGCCTACCACAGCAGCCAAGGAATGGTCCTGAGCTGTCTATCCAGAGTGAAGAAGCTGGACAACTGAGGAGATCCCAGGGGAGGACCCGTCATGGAAGGATCACGCAGCGTGCTGGTCTGGAGAGGGGCCTGGTGACTCGGTTGGAGGACGTATCCTAAAGTAACTATACAGCATAGAGTTGCCGGGTTGGCTTAAAGGTTCAAGCACTGTGACTGACGTTCATTGCAGAAAAACCAATACATCCTGTGGCAGAGGATCGTACAGGTTTATCCCAAACAAGTCTGTGGCAGAGACTTTTGTTCGTGCTGCATACTGGCTGCTAGGCAAGTGAAAGAGGCCTATCCAGGCGTGCAAGGAGTGTGTCCCACGAGGGGAGCGAATTCTATTGTAATATCCAAATTCTACCAGGACATTTGTCAAGAATCTTACAAGAAGATATTTGAGTTTCTTCTGCAGTTTCCTTTCTGCCTCTTTCCTGCTACTTCCTTAGTAAATTGTTTAATAAAGCATTGAAAACGTACTCAAGTGTTGGTGCGTGTATTGTCCAGAGGTAAACTCAACGGAACCCTAGACCCGGTGTCGGTAAAACAGAGGGAAGGAGAGTGAAGGTAACAAGCCCGCTTAAACCAGCAGCTCCACCGAGAGTTATTGCTACACTTACTATTGTATAGGGATTCTGTCTTAGGACTCAAATTAATTCCGAGGTACTTAATGGACTTTTCATTCCACTCAAACGGGAAAGAGTTTTGTAGAAGGTTAACCATGTTTGGCTGGAGGGAGATGTTCATGTCAAGGGATTTGGTATAGTTTACCTGAAGAAATATATATAATGTTAAGTGCAAAAGTAGAAAAATTAAATGTGAATAGCACTTAATAAAAATCCACCATAATGTCCCCATTGAAGTAAGAGCTCAATATAGTATATAAAGAACTCCGATCGCCCAAAAAGTGCAAAAACCAAAAGTCCAAGTGAAAATGCGATTAGTGACATCAGAGGAGGGTCCACCACCCAAGATAGAAGGGGTTGCTCCTTACCAGATGGCCATGACTCCCCACTACAGAGGGTCACAGCAAGCAGATAAGATTGTAACACAGAGATTAGAGACTTCTATCAGCATCCACCAGGGGTCGCCTCACCGCCAGTCACTCCAGCAAAGCCAATGGCAGGGATACACCATAGAATGAAAAGGAGCTCACATAGTGTAAAACCATCAAGAGTTTATTTAAAATCAAATAGCAAAATGAACACTTACAAAACGTCTGTAGATAAAAAAGCCTTAAGTCCGGTTCCTTGGCCACAGGAGCACGGACAAACCCGTCCTGCTGGAATACAACACTGTTCGGGGGTGACGCCAGCGCGTCGCCTTTTATTTTTTATGTTTTCTCACAATTGATGTTTATTGTTAGGATTGCAGCTTTTCAATGATTCATTGTTTATTTGGTCTATAGCGCAGTTTTATTCTCTTTTTTTCTATAGTTTACCTGAAGACCTGATATTCCCACAAATGCATCTAGTGTCTTACATAGGATGGGCAGGGATGTGATAGGGAACGTAAGGAATAAAAGAATGTCGTCTGCATAGAGCCTGCATTTGTGAGTTAGCGAGCCACATGTTACTCCCTTTATATTTGGGTTTTCCCAGATTGCGATAGCAAGGGTTACAATCGCTAGTGCAAAAATTAGCGGCGAAAGCGGGCAGCCTTGTCTGGTACCTTTTTCAGTGAGAATTCGGTTCGAGTAGTATCCTTGAAGGCAAACCCTAGCTTGTGGTCGGGAGTAGGGATGAGCTTTGAGTTCGAGTCGAACATCGTCTGTTTGCCCATTCGCCGAATTGCGAACTATATTGGCCATTCGCGCCAAATTCGTGTGGCGCGTCATGGCCCATAATTCACTGCGGCTTTGCAGTGCATTGCTGGCTGATGATTGGCCAAGCATGCACTATGACCCAAATGCTTGGCCAATCACAGCGCCGTCTGTAGAGAGAGCTGTAATTGGCCAAAGCCAGGGTGCATTTGGCCAACTATGGCTCAGGGGGTTTAGTACACGCACCACACTATATAAGGCCGCCTGCACGGCGGCCCTGTGTAGTGTGTTCCGGCGTTGAGAGACAGAGAGACAGTGTCGTTTGATTTAAGTTAGATAGATTAGGCAGGACAGTCAGTCAGTCAGTTATCTGCACTGACAGTGTATTTTGTATATATATGCATCCCAGGTGTTGTGTATATATATATACATATATATATATATATATATACACTGTATTCAGTTTAGCTAGATCCGTTCCTGTAATTATCTTCCTACTGACAGGCAGGCTTGTGTTGTTACAGTATTTACAGCTACCTGAAGAAAATTGCTGGTGCTCCTCTGATCCTATTAGTACCACAGTCAGGCTGCTAGACTATTTACAGTTAGTGTAGTGCGTCCTCCTCACAGTGTTCAGCTAAAGCTACAAGTTAGTTTAGTGTGACCTCTGCACAGTGTTCAGCTAAAGCTACAAGTTAGTGTAGTGTGTCCTCCTCACAGTGTTCAGCTAAAGCTACAAGTTAGTGTAGTACGTCCTTCTCACAGTGTTCAGCTAAAGCTACAAGTTAGTGTAGTGCACAGTGTTCAGCTAAAGCTACAAGTTAGTGTAGTGCGTCCTCTGTACAGTGTTCAGCTAAAGCTACAAGTTAGAGTAGTGCGTTCTCTGAACAGTGTTCAGCTAAAGCTATAAGTTAGTGTAGTGCAACCTCTGCACAGTGTTCAGCTAAAGCTACAAGTTAGTGTAGTGCGTCCTCTGAACAGTGTTCAGCTAAAGCTACAAGTTAGTGTAGTGCAACCTCTGCACAGTGTTCAGCTAAATCTACAAGTTAGTGTAGTGCGTCCTCCTCACAGCGTTCAGCTAAAGCTACAAGTTAGTGTAGTGCGTGCTCTGAACAGTGTTCAGCTAAAGCTACAAGTTAGTGTAGTGCACAGTGTTCAGCTAAAGCTATAAGTTAGTGTAGTGCGTCCTCTGAACAGTGTTCAGCTAAAGCTACAAGTTAGTGTAGTGCGACCTCTGCACAGTGTTAAGCTAAAGATACAAGTTAGTGTAGTGCGTCCTCTGAACAGTGTTCAGCTAAAGCTACAAGTTAGTGTAGTGTGTCCTCTGAACAGTGTTTAGCTAAAGCTACAAGTTAGTGTAGTGAGTCCTCTGAACAGTGTTCAGCTAAAGCTACAAGTTAGTGTAGTGCGACCTCTGCACAATGTACAGCTAAAGCTACAAGTTAGTGTAGTGCATCCTCTGAACAGTGTTCAGCTAAAGCTACAAGTTAGTGTAGTGCACAGTGTTCAGCTAAAGCTACAAGTAAGTGTAGTACGACCTCTGCACAGTGTTCAGCTACAGCTACAAGTTAGTGTAGTGCGACCTCTGCACAGTGTTCAGCTAAAGCTACAAGTTAGTGTAGTGCGTCCTCCTCACAGCGTTCAGCTAAAGCTACAAGTTAGTGTAGTGCGTGCTCTGAACAGTGTTCAGCTAAAGCTACAAGTTAGTGTAGTGTACAGTGTTCAGCTAAAGCTACAAGTTAGTGTAGTGCGTCCTCTGAACAGTGTTCAGCTAAAGCTACAAGTTAGTGTAGTGCACAGTGTTCAGCTAAAGCTACAAGTTAGTGTAGTGCGTCCTCCTCACAGTGTTCGGCTAAAGCTACAAGTTAGTGTAGTGCGTGCTCTGAACAGTGTTCAGCTAAAGCTACAAGTTAGTGTAGTGCACAGTGTTCAGCTAAAGCTACAAGTTAGTGTAGTGCGTCCTCCTCACAGTGTTCGGCTAAAGCTACAAGTTAGTATAATGCGACCTCTGCACAGTGTTCAGCTAAAAATACAAGTTAGTGTAGTGCGTCCTCTGCACAGTGTTCAGCTAAAGCTACAAGTTAGTATAGTGCACAGTGTTCAGCTAAAGCTACAAGTTAGTGTAGTGCGTGCTCTGCACAGTGTTAAGCTAAAGCTACAAGTTAGTGTAGTGCGTCCTCCTTACAGTGTTCAGCTAAAGCTACAAGTTAGTGTAGTGCGTCCTCCTCACAGTGTTCAACTAAAGCTACAAGTTAGTGTAGTGCATCCTCTGAACTGTGTTCAGCTAAAGCTACAAGTTAGTGTAGTGCACAGTGTTCAGCTAAAGTTACAAGTTAGTGTAGTGAAGAACCGAACAATCGCCCGTGGGACTTTGAGTGAGGTGTCCATGGAAGTCATGAGGTCAACAAAAATGCATAAAAAAGGATAGCAATTTTATTAGTATAAACATCATCCAATGTAAAACATGATCATAAATATCAATTCATGAAACAAGCAACATATCATAATAGTCCTCTAAAACATAGCCATAATGATATAATATCACAGAGTATACATAGTACAGATATACATGATACATCTCTAACCCGACGCGTTTCGCGAGCTCTACTCGCATCATCAGGGGCTGATGTGTACATCTGGTGTCTGTAAAGAACAAATTACATATGTGTTGAAGTATAGGTTATGATTGGGACAAGAGTATGAGGTCGAAAATGGTAATCCCATACTTACTGGTTGGTCAGTTGGCTTTCAAGTCTGATCCCAAGCGAGGGTCAGCGGGAACCATCTCCCCCGGGAGCTGAAGGGACGGAGACCACAGCAAGGAGGACCAAGGCAAGACGCTGGGCAGGCATGGCAAAGGGATGAAAGGAGAATGTGAACCAAGTGTGTCACCCATGAATCTTGCAAGACATATTGGCTGTAGGGGAATATATGGAATGAAATAAGTATATGAGTATGCATATGGATCTATATCAGAAATGATAACATGGGTAAAGATCCTAGGAGTATAATGTTGTGTGCTGGAGTACCAAGAACACAAAAGAAAAAATACAAAAGATAAGGAAATCTACAGAGGTATGCTCATTGTAATGAAATAAATATATATCGAACGATAATGGGTCTAAAGTTGTCATTACAGACTGAAGATGAGTACAAACATTATCAGGTATAAGAATTCCTTGCAAGATATGGGAAAAGAAAGTATGGGGGATTTGTACGGAAGGAGTGAAAGAAAGATGTGGGGGGAGGTAAAAGAAAAAGAAAAATAGAAATAATAATGAATGGGAGAAAAGAGAGAGCTGGTGTGGCAGAATATATAAAAATGGTAAAGTGGTGAGAAAAAATTGGACTGTAATGAAAAGGAAAATGAGATGTAAATAAATGGAATAATATGTGCCAGAGTTGTATAGGGATTGCTGTGCCACAATGTGCATATAAAATGGACTGGAAGGTGCTGAAGGATCACATATATAAGTATAGGGTGTATAAATTATAACTTACCAATGTGAAAAGATCTCTGACCAATGTGTGAAGGAACCAGGAAGAAAGAGTATGCCATGCCAAAACCCCCGCCTAAATACCCGGACATCCGCCGCGGCCTCCGCCCCTAACGTCATGCAAAAGGGGCGGTGAAGGGGAGGTACCGCAATGCGCCCGTCGAAGGACGGCAGGACGCAATCGTGATCACCCGCCCCCCGCCTATGATGATATGCATTGCCAAGGAGATGGGGACGCCGCTGGGAAGCGGAAGTCTCCCATCGGGCAAAGAAGCATGACGCCGATGCACATGGTGGCTTCGCCCCGCCCCCTTTGTCCCGGAGGGGAGGGAGGGGGGAGAGACAGCAGGGAAAAGGAATTCCCATTCGTGCATCGCAGCTCCCGGGGATAAATGAGCCGCCATGCCCATAACAAGGGAGCAGTACAGGGCAGCCAAGGTCCACCAGCGAGCAAGGGGAAAACAGCATGTGTGTTATGGATGGTAAAAAAGTATTGGCCAAAAGATCTAGGGGCAGCAATAGACCAGGGCATTTAGGTGTCTTCCACCTGGGTAAAGTCAGAAAAAAGGGGGAAGTCTACAAGCTGCTCCCTAACATGGAACACCTCCATCCCTAAACTATATACAGAACCGAACAATCGCCCGTGGGACTTTGAGTGAGGTGTCCATGGAAGTCATGAGGTCAACAAAAATGCATAAAAAAGGATAGCAATTTTATTAGTATAAACATCATCCAATGTAAAACATGATCATAAATATCAATTCATGAAACAAGCAACATATCATAATAGTCCTCTAAAACATAGCCATAATGATATAATATCACAGAGTATACATAGTACAGATATACATGATACATCTCTAACCCGACGCGTTTCGCGAGCTCTACTCGCATCATCAGGGGCTGATGTGTACATCTGGTGTCTGTAAAGAACAAATTACATATGTGTTGAAGTATAGGTTATGATTGGGACAAGAGTATGAGGTCGAAAATGGTAATCCCATACTTACTGGTTGGTCAGTTGGCTTTCAAGTCTGATCCCAAGCGAGGGTCAGCGGGAACCATCTCCCCCGGGAGCTGAAGGGACGGAGACCACAGCAAGGAGGACCAAGGCAAGACGCTGGGCAGGCATGGCAAAGGGATGAAAGGAGAATGTGAACCAAGTGTGTCACCCATGAATCTTGCAAGACATATTGGCTGTAGGGGAATATATGGAATGAAATAAGTATATGAGTATGCATATGGATCTATATCAGAAATGATAACATGGGTAAAGATCCTAGGAGTATAATGTTGTGTGCTGGAGTACCAAGAACACAAAAGAAAAAATACAAAAGATAAGGAAATCTACAGAGGTATGCTCATTGTAATGAAATAAATATATATCGAACGATAATGGGTCTAAAGTTGTCATTACAGACTGAAGATGAGTACAAACATTATCAGGTATAAGAATTCCTTGCAAGATATGGGAAAAGAAAGTATGGGGGATTTGTACGGAAGGAGTGAAAGAAAGATGTGGGGGGAGGTAAAAGAAAAAGAAAAATAGAAATAATAATGAATGGGAGAAAAGAGAGAGCTGGTGTGGCAGAATATATAAAAATGGTAAAGTGGTGAGAAAAAATTGGACTGTAATGAAAAGGAAAATGAGATGTAAATAAATGGAATAATATGTGCCAGAGTTGTATAGGGATTGCTGTGCCACAATGTGCATATAAAATGGACTGGAAGGTGCTGAAGGATCACATATATAAGTATAGGGTGTATAAATTATAACTTACCAATGTGAAAAGATCTCTGACCAATGTGTGAAGGAACCAGGAAGAAAGAGTATGCCATGCCAAAACCCCCGCCTAAATACCCGGACATCCGCCGCGGCCTCCGCCCCTAACGTCATGCAAAAGGGGCGGTGAAGGGGAGGTACCGCAATGCGCCCGTCGAAGGACGGCAGGACGCAATCGCGATCACCCGCCCCCCGCCTATGATGATATGCATTGCCAAGGAGATGGGGACGCCGCTGGGAAGCGGAAGTCTCCCATCGGGCAAAGAAGCATGACGCCGATGCACATGGTGGCTTCGCCCCGCCCCCTTTGTCCCGGAGGGGAGGGAGGGGGGAGAGACAGCAGGGAAAAGGAATTCCCATTCGTGCATCGCAGCTCCCGGGGATAAATGAGCCGCCATGCCCATAACAAGGGAGCAGTACAGGGCAGCCAAGGTCCACCAGCGAGCAAGGGGAAAACAGCATGTGTGTTATGGATGGTAAAAAAGTATTGGCCAAAAGATCTAGGGGCAGCAATAGACCAGGGCATTTAGGTGTCTTCCACCTGGGTAAAGTCAGAAAAAAGGGGGAAGTCTACAAGCTGCTCCCTAACATGGAACACCTCCATCCCTAAACTATATACAGAACCGAACAATCGCCCGTGGGACTTTGAGTGAGGTGTCCATGGAAGTCATGAGGTCAACAAAAATGCATAAAAAAGGATAGCAATTTTATTAGTATAAACATCATCCAATGTAAAACATGATCATAAATATCAATTCATGAAACAAGCAACATATCATAATAGTCCTCTAAAACATAGCCATAATGATATAATATCACAGAGTATACATAGTACAGATATACATGATACATCTCTAACCCGACGCGTTTCGCGAGCTCTACTCGCATCATCAGGGGCTGATGTGTACATCTGGTGTCTGTAAAGAACAAATTACATATGTGTTGAAGTATAGGTTATGATTGGGACAAGAGTATGAGGTCGAAAATGGTAATCCCATACTTACTGGTTGGTCAGTTGGCTTTCAAGTCTGATCCCAAGCGAGGGTCAGCGGGAACCATCTCCCCCGGGAGCTGAAGGGACGGAGACCACAGCAAGGAGGACCAAGGCAAGACGCTGGGCAGGCATGGCAAAGGGATGAAAGGAGAATGTGAACCAAGTGTGTCACCCATGAATCTTGCAAGACATATTGGCTGTAGGGGAATATATGGAATGAAATAAGTATATGAGTATGCATATGGATCTATATCAGAAATGATAACATGGGTAAAGATCCTAGGAGTATAATGTTGTGTGCTGGAGTACCAAGAACACAAAAGAAAAAATACAAAAGATAAGGAAATCTACAGAGGTATGCTCATTGTAATGAAATAAATATATATCGAACGATAATGGGTCTAAAGTTGTCATTACAGACTGAAGATGAGTACAAACATTATCAGGTATAAGAATTCCTTGCAAGATATGGGAAAAGAAAGTATGGGGGATTTGTACGGAAGGAGTGAAAGAAAGATGTGGGGGGAGGTAAAAGAAAAAGATACTTTTTTACCATCCATAACACACATGCTGTTTTCCCCTTGCTCGCTGGTGGACCTTGGCTGCCCTGTACTGCTCCCTTGTTATGGGCATGGCGGCTCATTTATCCCCGGGAGCTGCGATGCACGAATGGGAATTCCTTTTCCCTGCTGTCTCTCCCCCCTCCCTCCCCTCCGGGACAAAGGGGGCGGGGCGAAGCCACCATGTGCATCGGCGTCATGCTTCTTTGCCCGATGGGAGACTTCCGCTTCCCAGCGGCGTCCCCATCTCCTTGGCAATGCATATCATCATAGGCGGGGGGCGGGTGATCGCGATTGCGTCCTGCCGTCCTTCGACGGGCGCATTGCGGTACCTCCCCTTCACCGCCCCTTTTGCATGACGTTAGGGGCGGAGGCCGCGGCGGATGTCCGGGTATTTAGGCGGGGGTTTTGGCATGGCATACTCTTTCTTCCTGGTTCCTTCACACATTGGTCAGAGATCTTTTCACATTGGTAAGTTATAATTTATACACCCTATACTTATATATGTGATCCTTCAGCACCTTCCAGTCCATTTTATATGCACATTGTGGCACAGCAATCCCTATACAACTCTGGCACATATTATTCCATTTATTTACATCTCATTTTCCTTTTCATTACAGTCCAATTTTTTCTCACCACTTTACCATTTTTATATATTCTGCCACACCAGCTCTCTCTTTTCTCCCATTCATTATTATTTCTATTTTTCTTTTTCTTTTACCTCCCCCCACATCTTTCTTTCACTCCTTCCGTACAAATCCCCCATACTTTCTTTTCCCATATCTTGCAAGGAATTCTTATACCTGATAATGTTTGTACTCATCTTCAGTCTGTAATGACAACTTTAGACCCATTATCGTTCGATATATATTTATTTCATTACAATGAGCATACCTCTGTAGATTTCCTTATCTTTTGTATTTTTTCTTTTGTGTTCTTGGTACTCCAGCACACAACATTATACTCCTAGGATCTTTACCCATGTTATCATTTCTGATATAGATCCATATGCATACTCATATACTTATTTCATTCCATATATTCCCCTACAGCCAATATGTCTTGCAAGATTCATGGGTGACACACTTGGTTCACATTCTCCTTTCATCCCTTTGCCATGCCTGCCCAGCGTCTTGCCTTGGTCCTCCTTGCTGTGGTCTCCGTCCCTTCAGCTCCCGGGGGAGATGGTTCCCGCTGACCCTCGCTTGGGATCAGACTTGAAAGCCAACTGACCAACCAGTAAGTATGGGATTACCATTTTCGACCTCATACTCTTGTCCCAATCATAACCTATACTTCAACACATATGTAATTTGTTCTTTACAGACACCAGATGTACACATCAGCCCCTGATGATGCGAGTAGAGCTCGCGAAACGCGTCGGGTTAGAGATGTATCATGTATATCTGTACTATGTATACTCTGTGATATTATATCATTATGGCTATGTTTTAGAGGACTATTATGATATGTTGCTTGTTTCATGAATTGATATTTATGATCATGTTTTACATTGGATGATGTTTATACTAATAAAATTGCTATCCTTTTTTATGCATTTTTGTTGACCTCATGACTTCCATGGACACCTCACTCAAAGTCCCACGGGCGATTGTTCGGTTCTGTATATAGTTTAGGGATGGAGGTGTTCCATGTTAGGGAGCAGCTTGTAGACTTCCCCCTTTTTTCTGACTTTACCCAGGTGGAAGACACCTAAATGCCCTGGTCTATTGCTGCCCCTAGATCTTTTGGCCAATACTTTTTTACCATCCATAACACACATGCTGTTTTCCCCTTGCTCGCTGGTGGACCTTGGCTGCCCTGTACTGCTCCCTTGTTATGGGCATGGCGGCTCATTTATCCCCGGGAGCTGCGATGCACGAATGGGAATTCCTTTTCCCTGCTGTCTCTCCCCCCTCCCTCCCCTCCGGGACAAAGGGGGCGGGGCGAAGCCACCATGTGCATCGGCGTCATGCTTCTTTGCCCGATGGGAGACTTCCGCTTCCCAGCGGCGTCCCCATCTCCTTGGCAATGCATATCATCATAGGCGGGGGGCGGGTGATCGCGATTGCGTCCTGCCGTCCTTCGACGGGCGCATTGCGGTACCTCCCCTTCACCGCCCCTTTTGCATGACGTTAGGGGCGGAGGCCGCGGCGGATGTCCGGGTATTTAGGCGGGGGTTTTGGCATGGCATACTCTTTCTTCCTGGTTCCTTCACACATTGGTCAGAGATCTTTTCACATTGGTAAGTTATAATTTATACACCCTATACTTATATATGTGATCCTTCAGCACCTTCCAGTCCATTTTATATGCACATTGTGGCACAGCAATCCCTATACAACTCTGGCACATATTATTCCATTTATTTACATCTCATTTTCCTTTTCATTACAGTCCAATTTTTTCTCACCACTTTACCATTTTTATATATTCTGCCACACCAGCTCTCTCTTTTCTCCCATTCATTATTATTTCTATTTTTCTTTTTCTTTTACCTCCCCCCACATCTTTCTTTCACTCCTTCCGTACAAATCCCCCATACTTTCTTTTCCCATATCTTGCAAGGAATTCTTATACCTGATAATGTTTGTACTCATCTTCAGTCTGTAATGACAACTTTAGACCCATTATCGTTCGATATATATTTATTTCATTACAATGAGCATACCTCTGTAGATTTCCTTATCTTTTGTATTTTTTCTTTTGTGTTCTTGGTACTCCAGCACACAACATTATACTCCTAGGATCTTTACCCATGTTATCATTTCTGATATAGATCCATATGCATACTCATATACTTATTTCATTCCATATATTCCCCTACAGCCAATATGTCTTGCAAGATTCATGGGTGACACACTTGGTTCACATTCTCCTTTCATCCCTTTGCCATGCCTGCCCAGCGTCTTGCCTTGGTCCTCCTTGCTGTGGTCTCCGTCCCTTCAGCTCCCGGGGGAGATGGTTCCCGCTGACCCTCGCTTGGGATCAGACTTGAAAGCCAACTGACCAACCAGTAAGTATGGGATTACCATTTTCGACCTCATACTCTTGTCCCAATCATAACCTATACTTCAACACATATGTAATTTGTTCTTTACAGACACCAGATGTACACATCAGCCCCTGATGATGCGAGTAGAGCTCGCGAAACGCGTCGGGTTAGAGATGTATCATGTATATCTGTACTATGTATACTCTGTGATATTATATCATTATGGCTATGTTTTAGAGGACTATTATGATATGTTGCTTGTTTCATGAATTGATATTTATGATCATGTTTTACATTGGATGATGTTTATACTAATAAAATTGCTATCCTTTTTTATGCATTTTTGTTGACCTCATGACTTCCATGGACACCTCACTCAAAGTCCCACGGGCGATTGTTCGGTTCTGTATATAGTTTAGGGATGGAGGTGTTCCATGTTAGGGAGCAGCTTGTAGACTTCCCCCTTTTTTCCAAGTTAGTGTAGTGTGTCCTCCTCACAGTGTTCAGCTAAAGCTACAAGTTAGTGTAGTGTACAGTGTTCAGCTAAAGCTACAAGTTAGTGTAGTGCGTCCTCTGAACAGTGTTCAGCTAAAGCTACAAGTTAGTGTAGTGCGACCTCTGAACAGTGTTCAGCTAAAGCTACAAGTTAGTGTAGTGCACAGTGTTCAGCTAAAGCTACAAGTTAGTGTAGTGCGTCCTCCTCACAGTGTTCGGCTAAAGCTACAAGTTAGTATAATGCGACCTCTGCACAGTGTTCAGCTAAAAATACAAGTTAGTGTAGTGCGTCCTCTGCACAGTGTTCAGCTAAAGCTACAAGTTAGTATAGTGCACAGTGTTCAGCTAAAGCTACAAGTTAGTGTAGTGCGTGCTCTGCACAGTGTTAAGCTAAAGCTACAAGTTAGTGTAGTGCATCCTCCTTACAGTGTTCAGCTAAAGCTACAAGTTAGTGTAGTGCGTCCTCCTCACAGTGTTCAACTAAAGCTACAAGTTAGTGTAGTGCATCCTCTGAACTGTGTTCAGCTAAAGCTACAAGTTAGTGTAGTGCACAGTGTTCAGCTAAAGTTACAAGTTAGTGTAGTGTGTCCTCCTCACAGTGTTCAGCTAAAGCTACAAGTTAGTGTAGTGCGACCTCTGCACAGTGTTCAGCTAAAGCTACAAGTTAGTGTAGTGCGTCCTCCTCACAGTGTTCAGCTAAAGCTACAAGTTAGTGAAGTGCGACCTCTGCACAGCGTTCAGCTAAAGCTACAAGTTAGTGTAGTGCGTCCTCTGAACAGTGTTCAGCTAAAGCTACAAGTTAGTGTAGTATGTCCTCTGAACAGTGTTCAGCTAAAGCTACAAGTTAGTGTAGTGCAACCTATGCACAGTGTTCAGCTAAAGCTACAAGTTAGTGTAGTGCATCCTCTAAACAGTGTCCAGCTAAAGCTACAAGTTAGTGTAGTGCACAGTGTTCAGCTAAAGTTACAAGTTAGTGTAGTGCGTCCTCTGAACAGTGTTCAGCTAAAGCTACAAGTTAGTGAAGTGCGACCTCTGCACAGCGTTCAGCTAAAGCTACAAGTTAGTGTCGTGCGTCCTCTGAACAGTGTTCAGCTAAAGCTACAAGTTAGTGTAGTGCACAGTGTTCAGCTAAAGCTACAAATTAGTGTAGTATGTCCTCTGAACAGTGTTCAGCTAAAGCTACAAGTTAGTGTAGTGCAACCTCTGCACAGTGTTCAGCTAAAGTTACAAGTTAGTGTAGTGCGTCCTCTGAACAGTGTCCAGCTAAAGCTACAAGTTAGTGTAGTGCACAGTGTTCAGCTAAAGTTACAAGTTAGTGTAGTGCGTCCTCTGAACAGTGTTCAGCTAAAGCTACAAGTTAGTGAAGTGAGACCTCTGCACAGCGTTCAGCTAAAGCTACAAGTTAGTGTCGTGCGTCCTCTGAACAGTGTTCAGCTAAAGCTACAAGTTAGTGTAGTGCACAGTGTTCAGCTAAAGCTACAAGTTAGTGTAGTGCGACCTCTGCACAGTGTTAAGCTAAAGCTACAAGTTAGTGTAGTGCGTCCTCCTTACAGTGTTCAGCTAAAGCTACAAGTTAGTGTAGTGCGTCCTCCTCACAGTGTTCAACTAAAGCTACAAGTTAGTGTAGTGCATCCTCTGAACTGTGTTCAGCTAAAGCTACAAGTTAGTGTAGTGCACAGTGTTCAGCTAAAGTTACAAGTTAGTGTAGTGTGTCCTCCTCACAGTGTTCAGCTAAAGCTACAAGTTAGTGTAGTGCGACCTCTGCACAGTGTTCAGCTAAAGCTACAAGTTAGTGTAGTGCGTCCTCTGAACAGTGTTCAGCTAAAGCTACAAGTTAGTGTAGTGCACAGTGTTTAGCTAAAGCTACAAGTTAGTGTAGTGCGTCCTCCTCACAGTGTTCAGCTAAAGCTACAAGTTAGTGAAGTGCGACCTCTGCACAGCGTTCAGCTAAAGCCACAAGTTAGTGTAGTGCACAGTTTTCAGCTAAAGCTACAAGTTAGTGTAGTGCGACCTCTGCACAGTGTTCAGCTAAATCTACAAGTTAGTGTAGTGCGTCCTCCTCACAGCGTTCAGCTAAAGCTACAAGTTAGTGTAGTGCGTGCTCTGAACAGTGTTCAGCTAAAGCTACAAGTTAGTGTAGTGCACAGTGTTCAGCTAAAGCTATAAGTTAGTGTAGTGAGTCCTCTGAACAGTGTTCAGCTAAAGCTACAAGTTAGTGTAGTGCATCCTCCTCACAGCGTTCAACTAAAGCTACAAGTTAGTGTAGTGCGTCCTCTGAACAGTGTTCAGCTAAAGCTACAAGTCAGTGTAGTGCGACCTCTGCACAATGTACAGCTAAAGCTACAAGTTAGTGTAGTGCATCCTCTGAACAGTGTTCAGCTAAAGCTACAAGTTAGTGTAGTGCACAGTGTTCAGCTAAAGCTACAAGTTAGTGTAGTGCGTCCTCCTCACAGTGTTCAGCTAAAGCTACAAGTTAGTGAAGTGCGACCTCTGCACAGCGTTCAGCTAAAGCTACAAGTTAGTGTAGTGCGTCCTCTGAACAGTGTTCAGCTAAAGCTACAAGTTAGTGTAGTATGTCCTCTGAACAGTGTTCAGCTAAAGCTACAAGTTAGTGTAGTGCAACCTCTGCACAGTGTTCAGCTAAAGCTACAAGTTAGTGTAGTGCGTGCTCTAAACAGTGTCCAGCTAAAGCTACAAGTTAGTGTAGTGCACAGTGTTCAGCTAAAGCTACAAGTAAGTGTAGTGCGTCCTCTGAACAGTGTTCAGCTAAAGCTACAAATTAGTATAGTATGTCCTCTGAACAGTGTTCAGCTAAAGCTACAAGTTAGTGTACTGCAACCTCTGCACAGTGTTCAGCTAAAGTTACAAGTTAGTGTAGTGCGTCCTCTGAACAGTGTCCAGCTAAAGCTACAAGTTAGTGTAGTGCACAGTGTTCAGCTAAATTTACAAGTTAGTGTAGTGCGTCCTCTGAACAGTGTTCAGCTAAAGCTACAAGTTAGTGAAGTGCGACCTCTGCACAGCGTTCAGCTAAAGCTACAAGTTAGTGTGGTGCGTCCTCTGAACAGTGTTCAGCTAAAGCTACAAGTTAGTGTAGTGCACAGTGTTCAGCTAAAGCTACAAGTTAGTGTAGTGCGACCTCTGCACAGTGTTAAGCTAAAGCTACAAGTTAGTGTAGTGCGTCCTCCTTACAGTGTTCAGCTAAAGCTACAAGTTAGTGTAGTGCGTCCTCTGAACTGTGTTCAGCTAAAGCTACAAGTTAGTGTAGTGCACAGTGTTCAGCTAAAGTTACAAGTTAGTGTAGTGCGTCCTCTAAACAGTGTCCAGCTAAAGCTACAAGTTAGTGTAGTGCACAGTGTTCAGCTAAAGCTACAAGTAAGTGTAGTGCGTCCTCTGAACAGTGTTCAGCTAAAGCTACAAGTTAGTGAAGTGCGACCTCTGCAAAGCGTTCAGCTAAAGCTACAAGTTAGTGTAGTGCACAGTTTTCAGCCAAAGCTACAAGTTAGTGTAGTGCGACCTCTGCACAGTGTTCAGCTAAATCTACAAGTTAGTGTAGTGCGTCCTCCTCACAGCGTTCAGCTAAAGCTACAAGTTAGTGTAGTGCGTGCTCTGAACAGTGTTCAGCTAAAGCTACAAGTTAGTGTAGTGCATCCTCCTCACAGCGTTCAACTAAAGCTACAAGTTAGTGTAGTGCGTCCTCTGAACAGTGTTCAGCTAAAGCTACAAGTTAGTGTAGTGCACAGTGTTCAGCTAAAGCTACAAGTTAGTGTAGTGCGTCCTCCTCACAGTGTTCAGCTAAAGCTACAAGTTAGTGTAGTGCGACCTCTGCACAGTGTTCAGCTAAAGATACAAGTTAGTGTAGTGCGTCCTCTGAACAGTGTTCAGCTAAAGCTACAAGTTAGTGTAGTGCGTCCTCTGAACAGTGTTTAGCTAAAGCTACAAGTTAGTGTAGTGCGTCCTCTGAACAGTGTTCAGCTAAAGCTACAAGTCAGTGTAGTGCGACCTCTGCACAATGTACAGCTAAAGCTACAAGTTAGTGTAGTGCGTCCTCCGAACAGTGTTCAGCTAAAGCTACAAGTTAGTGTAGTGCACAGTGTTCAGCTAAGCTACAAGTTAGTGTAGTGCGTCCTCCTCACAGTGTTCAGCTAAAGCTACAAGTTAGTGAAGTGCGACCTCTGCACAGCGTTCAGCTAAAGCTACAAGTTAGTGTAGTGCGTCCTCTGAACAGTGTTTAGCTAAAGCTACAAGTTAATGTAGTATGTCCTCTGAACAGTGTTCAGCTAAAGCTACAAGTTAGTGTAGTGCAACCTCTGCACAGTGTTCAGCTAAAGCTACAAGTTAGTGTAGTGCGTCCTCTAAACAGTGTCCAGCTAAAGCTACAAGTTAGTGTAGTGCACAGTGTTCAGCTAAAGCTTCAAGTTAGTGTAGCGCGTCCTCCTCACAGTGTTCAGCTAAAGCTACAAGTTAGTGTAGTGCGTCCTCTGAACAGTGTTCAGCTAAAGCTACAAGTTAGTGTAGTGCACAGTGTTCAGCTAAAGCTACAAGTAAGTGTAGTGCGTCCTCTGAACAGTGTTCAGCTAAAGCTACATATTAGTGTAGTATGTCCTCTGAACAGTGTTCAGCTAAAGCTACAAGTTAGTGTAGTGCAACCTCTGCACAGTGTTCAGCTAAAGTTACAAGTTAGTGTAGTGCGTCCTCTGAACAGTGTCCAGCTAAAGCTACAAGTTAGTGTAGTGCACAGTGTTCAGCTAAAGTTACAAGTTAGTGTAGTGCGTCCTCTGAACAGTGTTCAGCTAAAGCTACAAGTTAGTGAAGTGCGACCTCTGCACAGCGTTCAACTAAAGCTACAAGTTAGTGTGGTGCGTCCTCTGAACAGTGTTCAGCTAAAGCTACAAGTTAGTGTAGTGCACAGTGTTCAGCTAAAGCTACAAGTTAGTGTAGTGCGACCTCTGCACAGTGTTCAGCTAAATCTACAAGTTAGTGTAGTGCGTCCTCTGAACAGTGTTCAGCTAAAGCTACAAGTTAGTGTAGTGCACAGTGTTCAGCTAAAGCTACAAGTTAGTGTAGTGCGTCCTCTGAACAGTGTTCAGCTAAAGCTACAAGTTAGTGTAGTATGTCCTCTGAACAGTGTTCAGCTAAAGCTACAAGTTAGTGTAGTGCAACCTCTGCACAGTGTTCAGCTAAAGCTACAAGTTAGTGTAGTGCGTAGTCTGAACAGTGTCCAGCTAAAGCTACAAGTTAGTGTAGTGCATAGTTTTCAGCTAAAGCTACAAGTTAGTGTAGTGCATCCTCTGAACAGTGTTCAGCTAAAGCTACAAGTTAGTGAAGTGCGACCTCTGCACAGCGTTTAGCTAAAGCTACAAGTTAGTGTGGTGCGTCCTCTGAACAGTGTTCAGCTAAAGCTACAAGTTAGTGTAGTACACAGTGTTCAGCTAAAGCTTCAAGTTAGTGTAGCGCGTCCTCCTCACAGTGTTCAGCAAAAGCTACAAGTTAGTGTAGTGTGTCCTCTGAACAGTGTTCAGCTAAAACTACAAGTTAGTGTAGTGCACAGTGTTCAGCTAAAGCTACAAGTTAGTGTAGTGCATCCTCTGAACAGTGTTCAGCTAAAGCTACAAGTTAGTGTAGTGTGTCCTCTGAACAGTGTTCAGCTAAAGCTACAAGTTAGTGTAGTGCAACCTCTGCACAGCGTTCAGCTAAAGTTACAAGTTAGTGTAGTGCGTCCTCTGAACAGTGTCCAGATAAAGCTACAAGTTAGTGTAGTGCACAGTGTTCAGCTAAAGCTACAAGTTAGTGTAGTGCGTCCTCCTCACAGTGTTCAGCTAAATCTACAAGTTAGTGAAGTGCGACCTCTGCACAGTGTTCAGCTAAAGCTACAAGTTAGTGTAGTGCGTCCTCCTCACAGCGTTCAGCTAAAGCTACAAGTTAGTGTGGTGCGTGCTCTGAACAGTCTTCAGCTAAAGCTACAAGTTAGTGTAGTGCGACCTCTGCACAGTGTTCAGCTAAAGCTACAAGTTACTGTAGTGCGACCTCTGCACAGTGTTCAGCTAAAGCTACAAGTTAGTGTAGTGCGACCTCTGCACAGTGTTCAGCTAAAGCTACAAGTTAGTGTAGTGCGTCCTCCTCACAGCGTTCAGCTAAAGCTACAAGTTAGTGTGGTGCGTGCTCTGAACAGTGTTCAGCTAAAGCTACAAGTTAGTGTAGTGCGACCTCTGCACAGTGTTCAGCTAAAGCTACAAGTTAGTGTAGTGCGTCCTCCTCACAGCGTTCAGCTAAAGCTACAAGTTACTGTGGTGCGTGCTCTGAACAGTGTTCAGCTAAAGCTACAAGTTAGTGTAGTGTACAGTGTTCAGCTAAAGCTACAAGTTAGTGTAGTGCGTCCTCTGAACAGTGTTCAGCTAAAGCTACAAGTTAGTGTAGTGCGACCTCTGAACAGTGTTCAGCTAAAGCTACAAGTTAGTGTAGTGCACAGTGTTCAGCTAAAGCTACAAGTTAGTGTAGTACGTCCTCCTCACAGTGTTCGACTAAAGCTACAAGTTAGAATAATGCGACCTCTGCACAGTGTTCAGCTAAAAATACAAGTTAGTGTAGTGCGTCCTCTGCACAGTGTTCAGCTAAAGCTACAAGTTAGTGTAGTGCACAGTGTTCAGCTAAAGCTACAAGTTAGTGTAGTGCGTGCTCTGCACAGTGTTAAGCTAAAGCTACAAGTTAGTGTAGTGCGTCCTCCTTACAGTGTTCAGCTAAAGCTACAAGTTAGTGTAGTACGTCCTCCTCACAGTGTTCAACTAAAGCTACAAGTTAGTGTAGTGCGTCCTCTGAACTGTGTTCAGCTAAAGCTACAAGTTAGTGTAGTGCACAGTGTTCAGCTAAAGTTACAAGTTAGTGTAGTGTGTCCTCCTCACAGTGTTCAGCTAAAGCTATAAGTTAGTGTAGTGCGACCTCTGCACAGTGTTCAGCTAAAGCTACAAGTTAGTGTAGTGCGTCCTCCTCACAGTGTTCAACTAAAGCTACAAGTTAGTGTAGTGCGTCCTCTGAACTGTGTTCAGCTAAAGCTACAAGTTAGTGTAGTGCACAGTGTTCAGCTAAAGCTACAAGTTAGTGTAGTGCGTCCTCCTCACAGTGTTCAGCTAAAGCTACAAGTTAGTGAAGTGCGACCTCTGCACAGCGTTCAGCTAAAGCTACAAGTTAGTGTGGTGCGTCCTCTGAACAGTGTTCAGCTAATGCTACAAGTTAGTGTAGTGCACAGTTTTCAGCTTAAGCTACTAGTTAGTGTAGTGCGACCTCTGCACAGTGTTCAGCTAAATCTACAAGTTAGTGTAGTGCGTCCTCCTCACAGCGTTCAGCTAAAGCTACAAGTTAGTGTAGTGCGTGCTCTGAACAGTGTTCAGCTAAAGCTACAAGTTAGTGTAGTGCACAGTGTTCAGCTAAAGCTATAAGTTAGTGTAGTGTGTCCTTTGAACAGTGTTCAGCTAAAGCTACAAGTTAGTGTAGTGCGTCCTTTGCACAGTGTTCAGCTAAAGCTACAAGTTAGTGTAGTGCATCCTCCTCACAGCGTTCAACTAAAGCTACAAGTTAGTGTAGTGCGTCCTCTGAACAGTGTTCAGCTAAAGCTACAAGTTAGTGTAGTGCACAGTGTTCAGCTAAAGCTACAAGTTAGTGTAGTGCGACCTCTGCACAGTGTTCAGCTAAAGATACAAGTTATTGTAGTGCGTCCTCTGAACAGTGTTCAGCTAAAGCTACAAGTTAGTGTAGTGCGTCCTCTGAACAGTGTTTAGCTAAAGCTACAAGTTAGTGTAGTGCGTCCTCTGAACAGTGTTAAGCTAAAGCTACAAGTCAGTGTAGTGCGACCTCTGCACAATGTACAGCTAAAGCTACAAGTTAGTGTAGTGCATCCTCTGAACAGTGTTCAGCTAAAGCTACAAGTTAGTGTAGTGCACAGTGTTCAGCTAAAGCTACAAGTTAGTGTAGTGCGTCCTCCTCACAGTGTTCAGCTAAAGCTACAAGTTAGTGAAGTGCGACCTCTGCACAGCGTTCAGCTAAAGCTACAAGTTAGTGTAGTGCGTCCTCTGAACAGTGTTCAGCTAAAGCTACAAGTTAGTGTAGTATGTCCTCTGAACAGTGTTCAGCTAAAGCTACAAGTTAGTGTAGTGCACAGTGTTCAGCTAAAGCTTCAAGTTAGTGTAGCGCGTCCTCCTCACAGTGTTCAGCTAAAGCTACAAGTTAGTGTAGTGCGTCCTCTGAACAGTGTTCAGCTAAAGCTACAAGTTAGTGTAGTGCACAGTGTTCAGCTAAAGCTACAAGTAAGTGTAGTGCGTCCTCTGAACAGTGTTCAGCTAAAGCTATAAATTAGTGTAGTATATCCTCTGAACAGTGTTCAGCTAAAGCTACAAGTTAGTGTAGTGCAACCTCTGCACAGTGTTCAGCTAAAGTTACAAGTTAGTGTAGTGCGTCCTCTGAACAGTGTCCAGCTAAAGCTACAAGTTAGTGTAGTGCGACCTCTGAACAGTGTTCAGCTAAAGTTACAAGTTAGTGTAGTGCACAGTGTTCAGCTAAAGCTACAAGTTAGTGTAGTGCGACCTCTGCACAGTGTTCAGCTAAATCTACAAGTTAGTGTAGTGCGTCCTCTGAACAGTGTTCAGCTAAAGCTACAAGTTAGTGTAGTGCACAGTGTTCAGCTAAAGCTACAAGTTAGTGTAGTGCGTCCTCTGAACAGTGTTCAGCTAAAGCTACAAGTTAGTGTAGTATGTCCTCTGAACAGTGTTCAGCTAAAGCTACAAGTTAGTGTAGTGCAACCTCTGCACAGTGTTCAGCTAAAGCTACAAGTTAGTGTAGTGCGTAGTCTGAACAGTGTCCAGCTAAAGCTACAAGTTAGTGTAGTGCATAGATTTCAGCTAAAGCTGCAAGTTAGTGTAGTGCGTCCTCCTCACAGTGTTCAGCTAAAGCTACAAGTTAGTGAAGTGCGACCTCTGCACAGCGTTCAGCTAAAGCTACAAGTTAGTGTGGTGCGTCCTCTGAACAGTGTTCAGCTAAAGCTACAAGTTAGTGTAGTGCACAGTGTTCAGCTAAAGCTTCAAGTTAGTGTAGTGCGTCCTCCTCACAGTGTTCAGCTAAAGCTACAAGTTAGTGTAGTGCGACCTCTGCACAGTGTTCAGCTAAAGATACAAGTTAGTGTAGTGCGTCCTCTGAACAGTGTTCAGCTAAAGCTACAAGTTAGTGTAGTGCGTCCTCTGAACAGTGTTTAGCTAAAGCTACAAGTCAGTGTAGTGCGACCTCTGCACAATGTACAGCTAAAGCTACAAGTTAGTGTAGTGCATCCTCTGAACAGTGTTCAGCTAAAGCTACAAGTTAGTGTAGTGCACAGTGTTCAGCTAAAGCTACAAGTTAGTGTAGTGCGTCCTCCTCACAGTGTTCAGCTAAAGCTACAAGTTAGTGAAGTGCGACCTCTGCACAGCGTTCAGCTAAAGCTACAAGTTAGTGTAGTGCGTCCTCTGAACAGTGTTCAGCTAAAGCTACAAGTTAGTGTAGTATGTCCTCTGAACAGTGTTCAGCTAAAGCTACAAGTTAGTGTAGTGCAACCTCTGCACAGTGTTCAGCTAAAGCTACAAGTTAGTGTAGTGCGTCCTCTAAACAGTGTCAAGCTAAAGCTACAAGTTAGTGTAGTGCACAGTGTTCAGCTAAAGCTTCAAGTTAGTGTAGCGCGTCCTCCTCACAGTGTTCAGCTAAAGCTACAAGTTAGTGTAGTGCGTCCTCTGAACTGTGTTCAGCTAAAGCTACAAGTTAGTGTAGTGCACAGTGTTCAGCTAAAGCTACAAGTAAGTGTAGTGCGTCCTCTGAACAGTGTTCAGCTAAAGCTACAAATTAGTGTAGTATGTCCTCTGAACAGTGTTCAGCTAAAGCTACAAGTTAGTGTAGTGCAACCTCTGCACAGTGTTCAGCTAAAGTTACAAGTTAGTGTAGTGCGTCCTCTGAACAGTGTCCAGCTAAAGCTACAAGTTAGTGTAGTGCGACCTCTGAACAGTGTTCAGCTAAAGCTACAAGTTAGTGTAGTGCACAGTGTTCAGCTAAAGCTACAAGTTAGTGTAGTGCGTCCTCTGAACAGTGTTCAGCTAAAGCTACAAGTTAGTGTAGTATGTCCTCTGAACAGTGTTCAGCTAAAGCTACAAGTTAGTGTAGTGCAACCTCTGCACAGTGTTCAGCTAAAGCTACAAGTTAGTGTAGTGCGTAGTCTGAACAGTGTCCAGCTAAAGCTACAAGTTAGTGTAGTGCATAGTTTTCATCTAAAGCTACAAGTTAGTGTAGTGCGTCCTCCTCACAGTGTTCAGCTAAAGCTACAAGTTAGTGAAGTGCGACCTCTGCACAGCGTTCAGCTAAAGCTACAAGTTAGTGTGGTGCGTCCTCTGAACAGTGTTCAGCTAAAGCTACAAGTTAGTGTAGTGCACAGTGTTCAGCTAAAGCTTCAAGTTAGTGTAGCGCGTCCTCCTCACAGTGTTCAGCAAAAGCTACAAGTTAGTGTAGTGTGTCCTCTGAACAGTGTTCAGCTAAAGCTACAAGTTAGTGTATTGCACATTGTTCAGCTAAAGCTACAAGTTAGTGTAGTGCGTCCTCTGAACAGTGTTTAGCTAAAGCTACAAGTTAGTGTAGTGCAACCTCTGCACAGCGTTCAGCTAAAGTTACAAGTTAGTGTAGTGCGTCCTCTGAACAGTGTCCAGCTAAAGCTACAAGTTAGTGTAGTGCACAGTGTTCAGCTAAAGCTACAAGTTAGTGTAGTGCGTCCTCCTCACAGTGTTCAGCTAAATCTACAAGTTAGTGAAGTGCGACCTCTGCACAGCATTCAGCTAAAGCTACAAGTTAGTGTGGTGCGTCCTCTGAACAGTGTTCAGCTAAAGCTACAAGTTAGTGTAGTGCACAGTGTTCAGCTAAAGCTACAAGTTAGTGTAGTGCGACCTCTGCACAGTGTTCAGCTAAAGCTACAAGTTAGTGTAGTGCGACCTCTGCACAGTGTTCAGCTAAAGCTACAAGTTAGTGTAGTGCGTCCTCCTCACAGCGTTCAGCTAAAGCTACAAGTTAGTGTGGTGCGTCCTCTGAACAGTGTTCAGCTAAAGCTACAAGTTAGTGTAGTGCACAGTGTTCAGCTAAAGCTACAAGTTAGTGTAGTGCGTCCTCCTCACAGTGTTCAGCTAAAGCTACAAGTTAGTGTAGTGCGACCTCTGCACAGTGTTCAGCTAAAGATACAAGTTGGTGTAGTGCGTCCTCTGAACAGTGTTCAGCTAAAGCTACAAGTTAGTGTAGTGCGTCCTCTGAACAGTGTTTAGCTAAAGCTACAAGTTAGTGTAGTGCGTCCTCTGAACAGTGTTCAGCTAAAGCTACAAGTCAGTGTAGTGCGACCTCTGAACAGTGTTCAGCTAAAGCTACAAGTTAGTGTAGTGCACAGTGTTCAGCTAAAGCTACAAGTTAGTGTAGTGCGTCCTCTGAACAGTGTTCAGCTAAAGCTACAAGTTAGTGTAGTATGTCCTCTGAACAGTGTTCAGCTAAAGCTACAAGTTAGTGTAGTGCAACCTCTGCACAGTGTTCAGCTAAAGCTACAAGTTAGTGTAGTGCGTAGTCTGAACAGTGTCCAGCTAAAGCTACAAGTTAGTGTAGTGCATAGTTTTCATCTAAAGCTACAAGTTAGTGTAGTGCGTCCTCCTCACAGTGTTCAGCTAAAGCTATAAGTTAGTGAAGTGCGACCTCTGCACAGCGTTCAGCTAAAGCTACAAGTTAGTGTGGTGCGTCCTCTGAACAGTGTTCAGCTAAAGCTACAAGTTAGTGTAGTGCACAGTGTTCAGCTAAAGCTTCAAGTTAGTGTAGCGCGTCCTCCTCACAGTGTTCAGCAAAAGCTACAAGTTAGTGTAGTGTGTCCTCTGAACAGTGTTCAGCTAAAGCTACAAGTTAGTGTATTGCACATTGTTCAGCTAAAGCTACAAGTTAGTGTAGTGCGTCCTCTGAACAGTGTTTAGCTAAAGCTACAAGTTAGTGTAGTGCAACCTCTGCACAGCGTTCAGCTAAAGTTACAAGTTAGTGTAGTGCGTCCTCTGAACAGTGTCCAGCTAAAGCTACAAGTTAGTGTAGTGCACAGTGTTCAGCTAAAGCTACAAGTTAGTGTAGTGCGTCCTCCTCACAGTGTTCAGCTAAATCTACAAGTTAGTGAAGTGCGACCTCTGCACAGCATTCAGCTAAAGCTACAAGTTAGTGTGGTGCGTCCTCTGAACAGTGTTCAGCTAAAGCTACAAGTTAGTGTAGTGCACAGTGTTCAGCTAAAGCTACAAGTTAGTGTAGTGCGACCTCTGCACAGTGTTCAGCTAAAGCTACAAGTTAGTGTAGTGCGACCTCTGCACAGTGTTCAGCTAAAGCTACAAGTTAGTGTAGTGCGTCCTCCTCACAGCGTTCAGCTAAAGCTACAAGTTAGTGTGGTGCGTCCTCTGAACAGTGTTCAGCTAAAGCTACAAGTTAGTGTAGTGCACAGTGTTCAGCTAAAGCTACAAGTTAGTGTAGTGCGTCCTCCTCACAGTGTTCAGCTAAAGCTACAAGTTAGTGTAGTGCGACCTCTGCACAGTGTTCAGCTAAAGATACAAGTTGGTGTAGTGCGTCCTCTGAACAGTGTTCAGCTAAAGCTACAAGTTAGTGTAGTGCGTCCTCTGAACAGTGTTTAGCTAAAGCTACAAGTTAGTGTAGTGCGTCCTCTGAACAGTGTTCAGCTAAAGCTACAAGTCAGTGTAGTGCGACCTCTGCACAATGTACAGCTAAAGCTACAAGTTAGTGTAGTGCATCCTCTGAACAGTGTTCAGCTAAAGCTACAAGTTAGTGTAGTGCACAGTGTTCAGCTAAAGCTACAAATTAGTGTAGTGCGTCCTCCTCACAGTGTTCAGCTAAAGCTACAAGTTAGTGAAGTGCGACCTCTGCACAGCGTTCAGCTAAAGCTACAAGTTAGTGTAGTGCGACCTCTGCACAGTGTTCAGCTAAAGATACAAGTTGGTGTAGTGCGTCCTCTGGACAGTGTTCAGCTAAAGCTACAAGTTAGTGTAGTGCGTCCTCTGAACAGTGTTTAGCTAAAGCTACAAGTTAGTGTAGTGCGTCCTCTGAACAGTGTTCAGCTAAAGCTACAAGTCAGTGTAGTGCGACCTCTGCACAATGTACAGCTAAAGCTACAAGTTAGTGTAGTGCATCCTCTGAACAGTGTTCAGCTAAAGCTACAAGTTAGTGTAGTGCACAGTGTTCAGCTAAAGCTACAAGTTAGTGTAGTGCGTCCTCCTCACAGTGTTCAGCTAAAGCTACAAGTTAGTGAAGTGCGACCTCTGCACAGCGTTCAGCTAAAGCTACAAGTTAGTGTAGTGCGTCCTCTGAACAGTGTTCAGCTAAAGCTACAAGTTAGTGTAGTATGTCCTCTGAACAGTGTTCAGCTAAAGGTACAAGTTAGTGTAGTGCAACCTCTGCACAGTGTTCAGCTAAAGCTACAAGTTAGTGTAGTGCGTCCTCTAAACAGTGTCCAGCTAAAGCTACAAGTTAGTGTAGTGCACAGTGTTCAGCTAAAGCTTCAAGTTAGTGTAGCGCGTCCTCCTCAAAGTGTTCAGCTAAAGCTACAAGTTAGTGTAGTGCGTCCTCTGAACAGTGTTCAGCTAAAGCTACAAGTTAGTGTAGTGCACAGTGTTCAGCTAAAGCTACAAGTAAGTGTAGTGCGTCCTCTGAACAGTGTTCAGCTAAAGCTACAAATTAGTGTAGTATGTCCTCTGAACAGTGTTCAGCTAAAGCTACAAGTTAGTGTAGTGCAACCTCTGCACAGTGTTCAGCTAAAGTTACAAGTTAGTGTAGTGTGTCCTCTGAACAGTGTCCAGCTAAAGCTACAAGTTAGTGTAGTGCACAGTGTTCAGCTAAAGTTACAAGTTAGTGTAGTGCGTCCTCTGAACAGTGTTCAGCTAAAGCTACAAGTTAGTGAAGTGCGACCTCTGCACAGCGTTCAGCTAAAGCTACAAGTTAGTGTGGTGCGTCCTCTGAACAGTGTTCAGCTAAAGCTACAAGTTAGTGTAGTGCACAGTGTTCAGCTAAAGCTACAAGTTAGTGTAGTGCGACCTCTGCACAGTGTTCAGCTAAATCTACAAGTTAGTGTAGTGCGTCCTCTGAACAGTGTTCAGCTAAAGCTACAAGTTAGTGTAGTATGTCCTCTGAACAGTGTTCAGCTAAAGCTACAAGTTAGTGTAGTGCAACCTCTGCACAGTGTTCAGCTAAAGCTACAAGTTAGTGTAGTGCGTCCTCTAAACAGTGTCCAGCTAAAGCTACAAGTTAGTGTAGTGCACAGTGTTCAGCTAAAGCTTCAAGTTAGTGTAGCGCGTCCTCCTCACAGTGTTCAGCTAAAGCTACAAGTTAGTGTAGTGCGTCCTCTGAACAGTGTTCAGCTAAAGCTACAAGTTAGTGTAGTGCACAGTGTTCAGCTAAAGCTACAAGTAAGTGTAGTGCGTCCTCTGAACATTGTTCAGCTAAAGCTACAAATTAGTGTAGTATGTCCTCTGAACAGTGTTCAGCTAAAGCTACAAGTTAGTGTAGTGCAACCTCTGCACAGTGTTCAGCTAAAGTTACAAGTTAGTGTAGTGCGTCCTCTGAACAGTGTCCAGCTAAAGCTACAAGTTAGTGTAGTGCACAGTGTTCAGCTAAAGTTACAAGTTAGTGTAGTGCGTCCTCTTAACAGTGTTCAGCTAAAGCTACAAGTTAGTGAAGTGCGACCTCTGCACAGCGTTCAGCTAAAGCTACAAGTTAGTGTGGTGCGTCCTCTGAACAGTGTTCAGCTAAAGCTACAAGTTAGTGTAGTGCACAGTGTTCAGCTAAAGCTACAAGTTAGTGTAGTGCGACCTCTGCACAGTGTTCAGCTAAATCTACAAGTTAGTGTAGTGCGTCCTCTGAACAGTGTTCAGCTAAAGCTACAAGTTAGTGTAGTATGTCTTCTGAACAGTGTTCAGCTAAAGCTACAAGTTAGTGTAGTGCAACCTCTGCACAGTGTTCAGCTAAAGCTACAAGTTAGTGTAGTGCGTAGTCTGAACAGTGTCCAGCTAAAGCTACAAGTTAGTGTAGTGCATAGTTTTCAGCTAAAGCTACAAGTTAGTGTAGTGCATAGTTTTCAGCTAAAGCTACAAGTTAGTGTAGTGCGTCCTCCTCACAGTGTTCAGCTAAAGCTACAAGTTAGTGAAGTGCGACCTCTGCACAGCGTTCAGCTAAAGCTACAAGTTAGTGTGGTGCGTCCTCTGAACAGTGTTCAGCTAAAGCTACAAGTTAGTGTAGTGCACAGTGTTCAGCTAAAGCTTCAAGTTAGTGTAGCGCGTCCTCCTCACAGTGTTCAGCAAAAGCTACAAGTTAGTGTAGTGTGTCCTCTGAACAGTGTTCAGCTAAAGCTACAAGTTAGTGTAGTGCACAGTGTTCAGCTAAAGCTACAAGTTAGTGTAGTGCGTCCTCTGAACAGTGTTCAGCTAAAGCTACAAGTTAGTGTAGTGTGTCCTCTGAACAGTGTTCAGCTAAAGCTACAAGTTAGTGTAGTGCAACCTCTGCACAGCGTTCAGCTAAAGTTACAAGTTAGTGTAGTGCGTCCTCTGAACAGTGTCCAGCTAAAGCTACAAGTTAGTGTAGTGCACAGTGTTCAGCTAAAGCTACAAGTTAGTGTAGTGCGTCCTCCTCACAGTGTTCAGCTAAATCTACAAGTTAGTGAAGTGCGACCTCTGCACAGCATTCAGCTAAAGCTACAAGTTAGTGTGGTGCGTCCTCTGAACAGTGTTCAGCTAAAGCTACAAGTTAGTGTAGTGCACAGTGTTCAGCTAAAGCTACAAGTTAGTGTAGTGCGACCTCTGCACAGTGTTCAGCTAAAGCTACAAGTTAGTGTAGTGCGACCTCTGCACAGTGTTCAGCTAAAGCTACAAGTTAGTGTAGTGCGTCCTCCTCACAGCGTTCAGCTAAAGCTACAAGTTAGTGTGGTGCGTGCTCTGAACAGTGTTCAGCTAAAGCTACAAGTTAGTGTAGTGTACAGTGTTCAGCTAAAGCTACAAGTTAGTGTAGTGCGTCCTCTGAACAGTGTTCAGCTAAAGCTACAAGTTAGTGTAGTGCGACCTCTGCACAGTGTTCAGCTAAAGCTACAAGTTAGTGTAGTGCGTCCTCCTCACAGCGTTCAGCTAAAGCTACAAGTTACTGTGGTGCGTGCTCTGAACAGTGTTCAGCTAAAGCTACAAGTTAGTGTAGTGTACAGTGCTCAGCTAAAGCTACAAGTTAGTGTAGTGCGTCCTCTGAACAGTGTTCAGCTAAAGCTACAAGTTAGTGTAGTGCGACCTCTGAACAGTGTTCAGCTAAAGCTACAAGTTAGTGTAGTGCACAGTGTTCAGCTAAAGCTACAAGTTAGTGTAGTGCGTCCTCCTCACAGTGTTCGACTAAAGCTACAAGTTAGAATAATGCGACCTCTGCACAGTGTTCAGCTAAAAATACAAGTTAGTGTAGTGCGTCCTCTGCACAGTGTTCAGCTAAAGCTACAAGTTAGTGGAGTGCACAGTGTTCAGCTAAAGCTACAAGTTAGTGTAGTGCGTGCTCTGCACAGTGTTAAGCTAAAGCTACAAGTTAGTGTAGTGCGTCCTCCTTACAGTGTTCAGCTAAAGCTACAAGTTAGTGTAGTACGTCCTCCTCACAGTGTTCAACTAAAGCTACAAGTTTGTGTAGTGCACAGTGTTCAGCTAAAGCTACAAGTTAGTGTAGTGCGTGCTCTGCACAGTGTTACGCTAAAGCTACAAGTTAGTGTAGTGCGTCCTCCTTACAGTGTTCAGCTAAAGCTGCAAGTTAGTGTAGTACGTCTTCCTCACAGTGTTCAACTAAAGCTACAAGTTAGTGTAGTGCGTCCTCTGAACTGTGTTCAGCTAAAGCTACAAGTTAGTGTAGTGCACAGTGTTCAGCTAAAGTTACAAGATAGTGTAGTGTGTCCTCCTCACAGTGTTCAGCTAAAGCTACAATTTAGTGTAGTGCGACCTCTGCACAGTGTTCAGCTAAAGCTACAAGTTAGTGTAGTGCGTCCTCCTCACAGTGTTCAACTAAAGCTACAAGTTAGTGTAGTGCGTTCTCTGAACTGTGTTCAGCTAAAGCTACAAGTTAGTGTAGTGCACAGTGTTCAGCTAAAGCTACAAGTTAGTGTAGTGCGTCCTCCTCACAGTGTTCAGCTAAAGCTACAAGTTAGTGAAGTGCGACCTCTGCACAGCGTTCAGCTAAAGCTACAAGTTAGTGTGGTGCGTCCTCTGAACAGTGTTCAGCTAAAGCTACAAGTTAGTGTAGTGCACAGTTTTCAGCTTAAGCTACTAGTTTGTGTAGTGCGACCTCTGCACAGTGTTCAGCTAAATCTACAAGTTAGTGTAGTGCGTCCTCCTCACAGCGTTCAGCTAAAGCTACAAGTTAGTGTAGTGCGTGCTCTGAACAGTGTTCAGCTAAAGCTACAAGTTAGTGTAGTGCACAGTGTTCAGCTAAAGCTATAAGTTAGTGTAGTGCGTCCTCTGAACAGTGTTCAGCTAAAGCTACAAGTTAGTGTAGTGCGTCCTTTGCACAGTGTTCAGCTAAAGCTACAAGTTAGTGTAGTGCATCCTCCTCACAGCGTTCAACTAAAGCTACAAGTTAGTGTAGTGCGTCCTCTGAACAGTGTTCAGCTAAAGCTACAAGTTAGTGTAGTGCACAGTGTTCAGCTAAAGCTACAAGTTAGTGTAGTGCGTCCTCCTCACAGTGTTCAGCTAAAGCTACAAGTTAGTGTAGTGCGTCCTCTGAACAGTGTTCAGCTAAAGCTACAAGTTAGTGTAGTGCGTCCTCTGAACAGTGTTTAGCTAAAGCTACAAGTTAGTGTAGTGTGTCCTCTGAACAGTGTTCAGCTAAAGCTACAAGTTAGTGTAGTGCGACCTCTGCACAATGTTCAGCTAAAGCTACAAGTTAGTGTAGTGCATCCTCTGAACAGTGTTCAGCTAAAGCTACAAGTTAGTGTAGTGCACAGTGTTCAGCTAAAGCTACAAGTTAGTGTAGTGCGTCCTCCTCACAGTGTTCAGCTAAAGCTACAAGTTAGTGAAGTGCGACCTCTGCACAGCGTTCAGCTAAAGCTACAAGTTAGTGTAGTGCGTCCTCTGAACAGTGTTCAGCTAAAGCTACAAGTTAGTGTAGTATGTCCTCTGAACAGTGTTCAGCTAAAGCTACATGTTAGTGTAGTGCAACCTCTGCACAGTGTTCAGCTAAAGCTACAAGTTAGTGTAGTGCGTCCTCTGAACAGTGTCCAGCTAAAGCTACAAGTTAGTGTAGTACACAGTGTTCAGCTAAAGCTTCAAGTTAGTGTAGCGCGTCCTCCTCACAGTGTTCAGCTAAAGCTACAAGTTAGTGTAGTGCGTCCTCTGAACAGTGTTCAGCTAAACCTACAAGTTAGTGTAGTGCACAGTGTTCAGCTAAAGCTACAAGTAAGTGTAGTGCGTCCTCTGAACAGTGTTCAGCTAAAGCTACAAATTAGTGTAGTATGTCCTCTGAACAGTGTTCAGCTAAAGCTACAAGTTAGTGTAGTGCGACCTCTGCACAATGTTCAGTTAAAGCTACAAGTTAGTGTAGTGCATCCTCTGAACAGTGTTCAGCTAAAGCTACAAGTTAGTGTAGTGCGACCTCTGCACAGTGTTCAGCTAAATCTACAGGTTAGTGTAGTGCGTCCTCCTCACAGCGTTCAGTTAAAGCTACAAGTTAGTGTAGTGCTTGCTCTGGACAGTGTTCAGCTAAAGCTACAAGTTAGTGTAGTGCACAGTGTTCAGCTAAAGCTATAAGTTAGTGTAGTGCGTCCTCTGAACAGTGTTCAGCTAAAACTACAAGTTAGTGTAGTGCGACCTCTGCACAGTGTTCAGTTAAAGCTACAAGTTAGTGTAGTGCATCCTCCTCACAGCGTTCAGCTAAAGCTACAAGTTAGTGTAGTGCGTCCTCTGAACAGTGTTCAGCTAAAGCTACAAGTTAGTGTAGTGCACAGTGTTCAGCTAAAGCTACAAGTTAGTGTAGTGCGTCCTCCTCACAGTGTTCAGCTAAAGCTACAAGTTAGTGTAGTGCGACCTCTGCACAGTTTTCAGCTAAAGATACAAGTTAGTGTAGTGCGTCCTCTGAACAGTGTTCAGCTAAAGCTACAAGTTAGTGTAGTGCGTCCTCCTCACAGTGTTCAGCTAAAGCTACAAGTTAGTGTAGTGTGTCCTCTGAACAGTGTTCAGCTAAAGCTACAAGTTAGTGTAGTGTGACCTCTGCACAGTGTTCAGCTAAAGCTACAAGTTAGTGTAGTGTGTCCTCTGAACAGTGTTCAGCTAAAGCTACAAGTTAGTGTAGTGCGACCTCTGCACAGTGTTCAGCTAAAGCTACCTGTAGAAGGTTGGTGGTGTTTTCCTGATCCTATCACTACCGCAGGCAGCTACATTATTTACATGTTAGTCTAGTGCGACTTCTGCACAGTTTTTAGCTAAAGCTACCTGTAGAAGGTTGGTGGTGTTTTCCTGATCCTATCACTACCGCAGGCAGCTACATTATTTACACGTTAATGTAGTGCGACCTCTGCACAGTGTTCAGCTTAAGCTACCTGTAGAAGGTTGGTGGTGTTTTCCTGATCCTATCACTACCGCAGGCAGCTACATTATTTACACATTAGTGTAGTGCGACCTCTGCACAGTGTACAGCTAAAGCTACCTGTAGAAGGTTGGTGGTGTTTTCCTGATCCTATCACTACCGCAGGCAGCTACATTTTTTACATGTTAGTCTAGTGCGACCTCTGCACAGTGTTCAGCTAAAGCTACCTGTAGAAGGTTGGGGTTGTTTTCCTGATCCTATCACTACCGCAGGCAGCTACATTATTTACACGTTAATGTAGTGCGTCCTCTGCACAGTGTTCAGCTAAAGCTACCTGTAGAAGGTTGGTGGTGTTTTCCTGATCCTATCACTACCGCAGGCAGCTACATTATTTACATGTTAGTGTAGTGCTTCCTGTTTACAGGGTTCAGCTAAAGCTACCTGTAGAAGGTTGGTGGTGTTTTCCTGATCCTATCACTACCGCAGGCAGCTACATTATTTACACGTTAATGTAGTTTGACCTCTGCACAGTGTTCAGCTAAAGCTACCTGTAGAAGGTTGGTGGTGTTTTCCTGATCCTATCACTACCGCAGGCAGCTACATTATTTACACATTAGTGTAGTGCGACCTCTGCATAGTGTTTAGCTAAAGCTACCTGCAGAAGGTTGGTGGTGTTTTCCTGATCCTATCACTACCGCAGGCAGCTACATTATTTTAACGTTGGTGCAGTCCTCTGCACAGTGTTCAGCTAAAGCTACCTGTAGAAGATTGGTGGTGTTCTCATACTACAGGCAGGCAGTTTATTTTGCTAGCTGCAGTATCAATATATATATATATATATACCCCAGCTTAGTGCAGCTACATCTCACTGCAGGCCATTAGTATGTCTGGAAGGCCAACAAGGAGAGGCAGACAGTCACAAGCCAATAAAAGAAGGCAAGCAGGCTCTGTGTCTAGAGGCAACAGTGCTGGTCGTGGAGACGGTGCATCCTCATCAGCACGTGGCCGTGAGACACGCTTAGCCTTTTTTTCGGTAGCTGGCCGTGTTGAGCCGCAACATGCGGAAGACTTGGTCGAATGGATGACCAAGCTGTCCTCATCCTCCTCATCCTCTCTCACCCATGCTCAGGGTACTTTGTCTAGCAAAGCAGCTGCCAACGCGGCCTCTTCCCTTCAGCTCAATGGCATCAGTGACTGCTTCCCTAGCCCCACCATGTCCTCCCGTGGAGTCCCTCGAACTGTTTGACCACAGTGTTGGGTACATGCTCCAGGAGGATGCCCAGCCTTTAGAAGGCTCTGATGATGATACTGAGCTAGATGGCCAATATATATATATATATATATATATATATATATATATATATATATATATATACCCCAGCTTAGTGCAGCTACATCTCACTGCAGGCCATTAGTATGTCTGGTAGGCCAACAAGGAGAGGCAGACAGTCACAAGCCAATAAAAGAGGGCAAGCAGGCTCTGTGTCTAGAGGCAACAGTGCTGGTCGTGGAGACGGTGCATCCTCATCAGCACGTGGCTGTGAGACACGCTTAGCCTTTTTTTCGGCAGCTGGCCGTGTTGAGCCGCAACATGCGGAAGACTTGGTCGAGTGGATGACCAAGCTGTCCTCATCCTCCTCATCCTCTCTCACCCATGCTCAGGGTACTTTGTCTAGCAAAGCAGCTGCCAACGCGGCCTCTTCCCTCGGCTCAATGGCATCAGTGACTGCTTCCCTAGCACCACCATGTCCTCCCGAGGAGTCCCTCGAACTGTTTGACCACAGTGTTGGGTACATGCTCCAGGAGGATGCCCAGCGTTTAGAAGGCTCTGATGATGATACTGAGCTAGATGAAGGTAGTAATGTGAGCACGGACAGAGGGGGTTCCCAAGAAGGACAGCAATCTGGCAGTCATGCTACCCCTGCTGCAGCATACTGCCAGGTTTGCTCCAGTGATGAGGAGGGAGGGGATGATGAGGTCACTGACTCAACGTGGGTGCCTGATAGGAGAGAGGAGGAGGAGGAGGCACATCACCAATGAGGCAAGATGTCCTCCAGGGGCCAGCCTAAGGGCAGCACACTGACTGCATCACACCGCAAAGCTCCGCATGTGCAGGGCACTGCTGTCTCTGCGCGTTATTCAAAAAGTTCTTATGTGTGGGCCTTTTTTGAGACAAGTGCATCAGATCGCATTGCTGCTATTTGCAACATATGTCTCAAGCGTATCTCGTGTGGCCAAAACATCTCCCGCTTGGGCACCACATGCTTGACCAGACATATGTTGACCTGCCATGCAGTTCGTTGGCAAGTGTATCTAAAAGACCCACACCAAAGAACAAAGAGGACCTCTCTTTGCTCCTCATCAGCTGAGATCTCCAACTCCACTATACCTTCAGTCCTCTCTGAGACCTGCACTGAGAGGAATGAAGGTGTAGAATTAGGTGTGTCACAGCCAAGTGACAGCCAAGTACTTGTGGGCAATCTGCTCTCGGTACACCGACATCAGATTGTACCAGGCAAATTTCCCTGCCCCAGCTGCTGCACCGCCGAAAGAAGTTCGCTCCCAGCCATCCACATGCCCAGCGGTTGAATGCTAGTTTGGCAAAATTGCTAGCACTTCAACTGCTACCTTTTCAGTTGGTAGACTCTGCCCCCTTCCGTGAGTTTGTGGAATGTGCGGTTCTTCAGTGGCAGGTTCCCAAACACCACTTTTTCTCATGGAAGGCGATTCCGGCTCTCTACCGGCATGTGGAAGGCAATGTCCATGCCTCGCTGGACAGGGCGGTCAGCGGTAAGGTGCATATTACCGCTGACTCATGGTCCAGCAGGCATGGACAGGGACGTTACCTAAGTGTCACGGCGCATTGGATGACTCTGCTGGCAGCTGGGAAGGATGCAGGACAAGGTGCAGTAGTGTTGGAGGTTGTTCCGCCACCACGCCTCCAAAATGCCACTACTAATGATTCTGACACTCCTCCACCCCCTCCTCTTCTTCTTCCTCCATGGGCTCTTCCTGTGCTTTTTCTTCAGAACCAGCGGTGCTCCGTAGGCGTTTAAGGGGCTACTCAAGTATGCAGGCCAAAAGATGCCATGCGGTGCTTGAGCTGGTGTGCTTGGGGGACAGGAGCCACACTGGGGCACAGGTTCTGTCAGCTCTGCAGGGGCAGGTTCAGAGGTGGTTGACGCCACGCCAACTTAAGGCAGGAATGGTGGTTTGCGACAATGGCACCAACCTCCTCTCCGCCCTCTGACAGGGACAAATGACCCATGTGCCCTGTTTGGCTCACGTCCTTAACTTGGTGGTGCAGCAGTTCTTGGGCAGGTACCCAGGCTTACAGGATGTCCTGAGGCAGGCCAGGAAAGTCTGTGTGCATTTCCGTCGATCATATAATGCCAGTGATCAGCTGGCAGACCTCCAAAAGGAATTTAACCTGCCCAAGAACCGCCTAATCTGTGACATGCCCACCAGGCGGAACTCAACGTTGGCCATGCTGCAGCGGCTGCACATGCAGCAGAGGGCCATCAATGAATACCTGTGCAACTATGGCACCAGGACAGGGTGAGGGGAGCTTGTTTTTTTTTCTCCATGCCAGTGGGCCATGATCAGGGATGCATGCACTGTCCTGTCACCATTTGAGGAGGCCACGAGGATGGTGAGCAGTGAAAGTGCTCCCAAGACCCCTTTATCCAGACAGTGTTCCTGCATGCCTGCCGATCACACAGGAAGAGGACGAGGAGGAGAAGGAGGAGGATTGTGTCAGTATGGAGGTGGAGCCTGGCACTCAGCATCAGCAGCAGTCTTTAAGGGATCATTTAGAGTCCCAAGAAACCCATGGACTTGTACGTGGCTGGGAGGAGGTGGCTACGGATCATGTCATCCTTAGTGACCCAGAGGACTCCGGACCGAATGCCTCAGCAAACCTACGCTGCATGGCCTCCCTGATCCTGCAAAGCCTGCGGAAGGACCTTATCTTGCCATCGCAGAAGGAGTAGAGGATGAAACATCTTCGGGAGGCCTTGCAGAAAGGTCTGTGCAACGCGTTCCCAGAGACTGGGAGGTTACAAACTCCTGTTTCTGGACAACGTGTTGCTGAGGCTTCGGTCAGTCAAAGAAGGAGCTGTGGAGAAGGTGGCCGTCTGACCATTGCGTTCGGACATTTTTTTAGTCCGCAGCCCCAAGGTATAATCTGTTCCAGCAACCATCGCCAGCGTCTGTTTTACATGGTGCAGTAATACCTAGGGGCAAGATCTGACTTGGACACCTTTCCCACTGAAAATCCTCTGGGTTACTAGGTCTTGAGAATGGATCACTGGCCAGAGCTTGCACAGTATGCAATTGAGCTACTGGCCTGTCCTGCATCCAGCGTTCTTTCGAAATGCACATTCAGTGCTGCTAGAGGCTTTGTAACCAATCACAGGGTGCGTCTGTCCACCGACTTGGTCGATCGACTGACCTTCATAAAAATGAATCAGTCTTGGATCACCACCAGCTACCAAGCACCTGATGCTGATGTAACTGAATAAGTTTTTTTTTAAATGTCAGATCCCTTCAAAGACTGCCTATGCTGATGCTGAGTGACTATCCTGTTATACTGAGTAATTATCCTCTTCCTCCTCAATGATCATGCTGATAGCTTGTAAGAACATTTTTGGTTCTGGGCGCCGCCAGTCCTGCCACCAGTGCCTAAGGCCCAATTTTTCAGCCCCTGTTTAACAGGGGAATGTAATTAAAATTTTTCATGCAATTCTTTGCAGCAGGGCTAGTTCCTGCGCTCCAACTAGAGTATCTGTGAGGGGTTGCAGTGTTGTAGCACCAGTGCCTAAGGCCCAATTTTTCAGCCCCTGTTTAACAGGGGCATGTAATTACAATTTTTGATGCAATTCTTTGCAGCAGGGCTAGTTCCTGAGCTCCAACTAGAGTATCTGTGAGGGGTTGCAGTGTTGTGGCACCAGCACCAGTGCCTAAGGCCCAATTTTTCAGCCCCTGTTTAACAGGGGCGTGTAATTACAATTTTTGATGCAATTCTTTGCAGAAGGGCTAGTTCCTGTGCTCCAACTAGAGTATCTGTGAGGGGTTGCAGTGTTGTGGCACCAGCACCAGTGCCTAAGGCCCAATTTTTCAGCCCCTGTTTAACAGGGGCAAATAATTACAATTTTTGATGCAATTCTTTGCAGCAGGGCTAGTTCCTGCACGTCAACTAGAGTATCTGTGAGGGGTTGCAGTGTTGTGGCACCAGCACCAGTGCCCAAGGCCCAATTTTTCAGCCCCTGTTCAACAGGGACATGTAATTAGAATTCTTGATCTAATATTTCACAGCAGGGCCCATTTCTGCGCCCACCAAGAGTGAGTGAGGACTTACAGTGTTGTGGCACCAGCACTACCACCACCACCACCAAAGGCCCAATTTTTCTGCCCCTGTTCAACAGGGGCATGTAATTACAATTCTTGATCTAATATTTCACAGCAGGGCCCTGTGAGGGCTTACAGTGTTGTGGCCACAACAACACCTAAGTCCCAAATTTCTGCTGAGTATATAGGGCAGGCCCCTACTTTCAAACATCCAACTTACAAATGACTCCTACTTGCAAACGGAAGGAGACAACAGGAAGTGGGATTAAATCTACCCCTAGGAAGGGAAATTCTCTCCTGTAAGTGTTAATATGGGAAAAACTTTTCTCCTTTCCACTGATGCTTTATCACCAATCACAAAAAAACCCACATTTTCAAAAAATATTTGTCATTGGGACTTAAAGTGAGGTGAAATCTTCTGAAGAGGAGCACAGACAGCAAAACAAATGTCACAGGGGTGATAACCCTTCCCTAGGTTTTCCAAAAAGCTTAAAATAGATTTTTTGGCTGGAGCTAAACACGTTAAAAATGTACCAGTTCAAAATTACAAACAGATTCTACTTAACAACAAACCTATAGTCCCTGTCTTGTTTGCACCGCCTGTATACTGCTGTTCAGAGTATATAGGGCCTGGGGGCCCCACACCTTTCCTTATTTAATTTGGGTGCGGGGTTCCCCTTAATATCCATACAAGACCCAAAGGGCCTGGTAATGGACTTGGGGGTACCCATGCCTTTTGTCTCACTGATTTTCATCCATATTGCCAGGACCCGACATTACATTAAAGCCGCAAGCAGTTTTAAGTGACTTTTTTTGCTTTAAAAATGACATTTTGTGCAGGGACTGTTCTAAGCACAGGAAACACGGCACCACTTTACAGGCATACTATAGACACCCCCCAGGTACGATATTTAAAGGAATATTTCACTTTTTTTTTTTCTTTACTTTAAGCATCATTAAAATCACTGCTCCTGAAAAAACGTCAGTTTTTAAAAGTTTTTTTTGCATTGATACATGTCCCCTGGGGAAGGACCCGGGTTCCCAAACACACCTTTTTAGGACAATACCATGCCAATTAGCCTTTAAAATGAGCACTTTTCATTTTGAACGTTCGAGTCCCATAGACGTCAATGGGGTGCTAACGTTCGTGCAAATTTTCGGTCTGTTCGCAGGTTCCGGCTCATCCCTAGTCGGGAGTAGAGGGCACGTATTAAGCCCATGAATCTGTCTCCAATCCTATGCCCTATCCTAAATCCTATCTCGGATAGGGGCATCCTGCAACCAATGATGCTGTGTGGCTGCTTGAATCCTAGCAACTTAAGGCACCACATTTTTCATTTCATGGAGGTAGTAATAGAGCCTATCACCTGAAGGCCCGTGGAACCCAGAATCCCTTGGGGAGGTTGGGAAACCCTTGTTTCAGCTCCCCATGCACCTGCTATGCCTAAGTCACCCTGTGTCTCTAATAGGGGCACAGGGTGACCAAGAACCCCAGTCTAATCTGTACTAATCAGACACACTGTACAACCACACTGGCCAATTAAGACTTCAACTCTCAGAAACTGGGCGCTAATGCAAATGGAAAGCAATGCTATTGCCGGAAAATAATGCCTGTCAGATCACATATGCGGGAATAGTGGAAGTCAATGGGGCTCGAACCTGCAAAATCCAAAGTTCTCACTGAAGGCTTATATACAAATTCTTTGTCATAAAAAGTGTATGGGGACCTGGGTCCTCCCCCAGGGGACATGTATCAATTAGAATTTTTTTTTAAATGGCCGTTTTTTCTGGAGCAGTGATTTTAATAATGCTTAAAGTGAAACAATAAAAATTAAAAATTGCTTTAAATATCGTGCCTGGGGGTGTCCTTAGTATGCCTGTAAAGTAGCGCACCTTTCCCATGATTATTACTGTACTACAGCAAAATGACATTTCTAAAGGAAAACATTTCATTTAACCTCCCTGGCAGTATGATTCTTTCTGATTTTAGGTGCTGAAAGCGGTACAATTATTTTGCATGGAAATTTGGCGTTTTATATTGTAGGTCTGTAATTCTTAACAATAACACATTTAAATCTGTCCAAACAAGAGTCTAGTAGATATCCCGGGTATGATAAAGTTTGAAACACAAAAACATAAATTATAATATAATAAATAAAAAAAAAAAAAATAATAATAAAATAAATTTCCCCACGATTCACTATCGCTCAATTCTGCAAGTGTTCTAATTTACTATCGCTGTTTTCTAGCTGGTCTAAAGCCACTTTTGACGTAAAGGGACACTTTTTGGTTGCTATGGACAATCTCCAGTTTCCAGGCAGAAAGAACAGTATATATAATATAAAACTGCATGCATGGCATGGGCCAAAGCACTGGGGACAAAAGGGATGTGAAATCATTTCATACAGTACTGTAATCTGTAAAATTACAGTACTGTATGTGTTATGATTTTTACAATTTTTTGAATTTGCCGCCAGGCTCCGCCCCTGTGCGTCGTGACGCTCGCAGGGAACGGAGCCTGGCACAGAGAGGCTTTGGGGGAGGACAGAGCCCACGGACATGGCGGGGGACATCACAGGATCCTGGGGACAAGGTAAGTAAAGTCACACCAGGATCCTGCGATGTAATCCCGAGTGTGGCTCGGGGTTACCGCTAATGGTCCTGAATTTTAACCCCGAGCCACACTCGGGAAAACCGCCAGGGAGGCTACAATTGCTTGCGGCTGTAATGAATTGCCGGTTTCCAGCAATATAGAGTTAAAATCAAAGAAAAAAAACGTGTAGGTTCTCCCCACCAGTCCATACCAGGTCCTTTGAGTCTGGTATGGATATTAAGAGGAACACCTTACGCCATTTAAAAATGGCGTGAGGGTCCCCCCAAAATCCATACCAGCCCCTAATCCGAGCACGCAACCTGGCAGGCCACAGGAAAAGAGGGGGGACAAGAGAGCGGCCCCCTCCTCCTGAATCATACCAGGCCACATGCCCTCAACATGGGGAGCCCCCTTTACCAATTCCTTTATTAAAAATGTCTTCTTCTTTCCCTGCTTCTTCCTCCGGTCTTCTCCATCCTCCTCCGGCATGGAGACAAGGAGGCCCTTGTCCCCATGTTGATGGGGACAAGGGCCTCATCCCCACAAACCTTGCCAGGTGGTTGTGGGGGTCTGCAGGCAGGGGGCTTATTGGAATCTGGAAGCCCCCTTGAAAAAAAAGCAGTAAAATGTGACAAAAAACAATAGCCAGTTTTTGACAAAACCTTTGTCGTAAAATAACTCTGAGTGGTCTTCTCTCCCGAGCCGTGTCTCCCGCCGTCATCTTCTCCTGGTGCTGTCTCTCATGCCGCCATCTTCTGTCGCCATCTTCTGACACCGTCTCTCCCCAGCAACTGCCTTCTCCTGCTGCTGTGTCCTTCCTTGCCGATGTGTTCTTCCTCATCGCCGTGTTCTTCATCGCCACTGTCTTCCTCCGTTGTGTTGTCCCCCGCTGTCTGGTGTCTCTTACACATGACCATCCATTGATGGTGGGGGAGGAAGAACACAGTGGTGAGGAAGAACACGGCGGCAAGGAAGAACACGGCAGTGGGAGAAGTAGGCGGTGGCGGGAGAGACAGTAACAGAAGATGGCGGCCAGACCCCCATGCATTTTTTTGATGCGGGGTTCCCCTTAATATGCATACCAGACCCAAAGGGTCTGGTAATAGACTGGGGGGACCCCACGCCACTTTTGTTAAATTTTGGTGTGGGGGTACCCTTTGAATCCATACTAGACCCGAAGGGCCTGGTATAGACCTGGGGGGACCCCGTGCAGTTTTTTTTCGATTTTTTTGGCTGGGATTTTTTTTTACTTTCAGTAGGGAAGCCCCTGACAGCTGAAGATTCATTGGCTGTTACGGACATGACAGCTGGCTTCCCGGCCTCTCGGTTAGCAACCAGCTATATACAGTGTTAAAATATTAACCTCAAAACACATCAAAAATCACATCACAAATGCAACAGTTGTGTTTCTGGTGTGGTTCTGTCAGAAGAAGCCCTCGTTCCGGTCCGGTCGTTTCTCACGCATTCCCTGCGGAACGACGTTCCGGCGCATGCGCGTTCGCGGCTCGGCACTACGGCGCTCGCGCACGCGCATTGGTGCACACCCAACGTGATTCCCTGGGCGGCCTATAAAAGGCACTCAGAGAATTACACAAGTTGCTGGTTTGTCTCAGCTTCCTGTGTTACCTGAACTTGTGTCCTGTATCTCTGCTTGATTACCCGTTGTGACCCGGATTTGCCCTTGGACTTCTCTTGCCTCTCTCCTGGACTTGACCTCGGCCTGTTTATCGGATTCCCACCTATCTCCTGTGTTTGACCCTCGGCCTGCTACCTGGACTGTCTCCTAGCCTGATCCTATTGCTTGTACCTGAACCCTCTTCTCTTGTCTCCCTACCTTGCAGATCCTGCAGTGCCATAGCACCACCCCAGTGTTTGAGCCCCAGCCTGGTTCTGGACTTCCCGCCTGTGGTCTTCAGCTGCACCTTACCTACTAAGTGCCTGCACAGCGGCTCTTCTCTGTCAAGGCTCCACAAGCAAGTCTTCCGCAGTCCATTGGGGAGCCTGTGCCTCTTCGTGCCATTCTCTCCCTGTACCAACTACAGGGGGCGAGCTGCGCTTAGTCGCAAGAGCAAAACCGCTCTCGGCATCTCGGCCTCGGTGAGTACGATTAGTGACAGGTTCCATTAAAATCTATTACCCGCAAATGGCGTGAAAAAAGTCCCCGACCATTTCCAAAAACGCACTGGCCACAAAACGCATGTGTGAACCAGTACCAGAAGAAAACAAGTTTAATGGACTGTAGAGTGTTTCTGAAAACTGAAAAACGCACTAAAAAATTCCTAGGGTCAGGGCCAGTTCATACTGGAGCAATTGCATACAACTCGCAGGCAGTTCACTCATATGCAAACTGCTGGGAGTGTCAGTAGAAAGCTAATGAGACCCCCAAATCAGTTTGCATATCGCAGAGCGAACTGCAATTTCGGACATCACCCATGCGATCCGATTCTGCTGCGGACCAAAAAAAAGGTCCTGTGTGAGTTTGGTCCAAATGCGATGCAAATTCAAACATACAATCTGGCTGAGTTTGCATTACACAGACAGTACGGGGAAAATCACATCCGATGTTGGACAGCAGAGCAGTGTGAACCGGCCCTAAGGCTCATTTCACACTTGTGTGACTTGTCCTGTGACTCCTGCATCCATAGATCTCAACATTTTACTGGCATTGCTTCAAATCACATCAAATTTGTGGCAAAAAGCGATGCAAAATCGCGGGACTTTCAGGTCGCATAAGTGTGAAAGGGTCCTTATGGACCTCAAGTTGTATGTAAAGTCAGGCAAGTGTGAAAGGAACCTTTGAATTAGGCCCCATTTGCATTTGTGCGACCAATGCCTGTGTAATCTTGCTGTATATGGACCTCAAGTCGCATCAAAGTCAAACCAAAGATGTGCAAGGACGAATTTGACCCACTTACAGGATGCACAAGTGAGAATAGTGCCTAATTCAAAGGTATTATCCTTGAATCTCATTCACACTGCTGCGACCTGAAAGTCACACTATTTTGCTGCTGCAACTTGGCCTAAACTTCTGGGAATGCCTGTGTAATATTGCGCCTTATGTACCTCAAGTCTCATGAAAGTCACACTAAAGTAGTACAGGGACTACTTTGAAGTTGTTGCAACTTGAAGTAGCACAGATATGAATGGTTATCATTGAGAATCATGGGGTACAACTTGTCATGCAACTCGGAGGTCCAAATTTGCTGAAAAAGTCACCCAACTGAGAAACAAGTCATAAATATTTTAATAGAATGAAGCACTCATTTATATTTGCATAGTGCTTACTGATTTACATCAGTAGAACAAAAGCAGGAAGTGATGTGTGTACATGGGCCAGAAGCAAATATGTGGTGATGCAAAACAAATCAATGAACCCCACCCACACCAAATCTAACTACCACATCCACCCCCACATTGAGTAAGCACAAGTACATATCCTACACTTACCCAGCAAATCAGCAACACCTCCTCTTTGCTAAAGAGGGACCTCGCCATGTCCACCTACATGGAGATCCTGACCAGCACAGGAACTTCCGGGTGATTACAATGACTCATTTCTGGGTCAGAAGGTGAAACCAAAATCGCAGCTGTGAATATTTGATCACAACCATGATTAGAATTTTTTTATTTTTGTTTACTTGCAGATATGCAAATCTGTATTTCTACATATAACGATATTTGAATGTACACTTAAGGGAGTTCGATAAGAAATGGTGTCCCCGGGATAGCAGCAGGTGAATTACAAAGACAAAGGCCCAGTTTGAGCCCTGGTTTACACTGACAGCGGGAGGAAATCGTGCAAGTTCAGCTGAACTCACACAATATCATTCCCGCATGTCAGTCCAGACTGCGGGGGGAATTTCAGAGACATCTGTGCAGGTTTCTGCACTGATATCAATAAAAATCGAACCCCGAAGTTGTCAAAAAGTAGTATAGAAACTACTTTTGGAAACTGTGGTGCCGCACCAATTAGAAGGGTGTAATTGCCACCGATTTGACACTTTAAATCGCACCAATGTGAACCAGGGCTGACACATACAACACTGCCTATCCACCAACTGAAATCATTACCTGCAATTCTCCACAGCTGTTATATATAAAAATTCCACCTTTATCATTTACTTGCAGGTGTTCTGAAGAGATTTGTTTTTTTTTGTGCACAAATACATATAGAAATGATAAGAAATAAAAAAGACATTGCACTTCTCCAAAACCACCACCTCCAAAATTAATTAAAAAGAAATAAAAAAACAAACAAACAAGCTCAATAATGTACTCTTATTTTGCCAGCAGAAGCAAAATTCCATACATTAATTCACTAGCTTCAAAAACATTTCTACAGGATATATGGTGCTACATTTAGCAAAACAGTTAGCAGTTGGGTTTTAAGGGCCCTGCTCATAGGAGCTTACAATCTAATATTAAAACCTTAGAGTGGACACAGCTTTACTTTCAGTGCATAATGGGCAACACATCACATTTTTATCTTTAAGATTATAGAAACATACTTAACAGTCATTATTCTTATAGGGCGTACACACGGTCGGACTTTGTTCGGACATTCCGACAACAAAATCCTAGGATTTTTTCCGACGGATGTTGGCTCAAACTTGTTTTGCCTACACACGGTCGCACAAAGTTGTCAGAATTTACGATCACCAACCATGCGGTCACGTACACCACGTACGACAAGACTAGAAAAGGCCGGTTCAGAACCAAGCGCGGCACCCTTTGGGCTCCTTTTGCTAATCTCGTGTTAGTAAAAGTTTGGTGAGAGACGATTCGCGCTTTTTCAGACTCGTGGCTTTCAGATCGTTTTCTGCCGTTCAGTTTGTGCTTGTGGGTTTGTATCTGCTCTTCAGTGCGTGCAGCAAGTTCCGCGTGACTTTAGGTAGTCATTGTATTCTTGTTCGTTCGTTACTGTTTTTCAGGTCGCTCTTCACAGGCCTTGCTGTTCTTCAGTGCATTCTGTTACTTCGTTCTGAGCAGCCGACCGTTTTCTAGCCATGTTTCGTATGCGTACTCCTCGTAGAGTTCGTGCTGTGCGGGGGCTTGGTGTTGGGGTCCTGACCTTGACACAAGTCCAGTCCATGAACAGGGTGGGGAGGAGTTCATGGACCAAGAATTGGTTGCTTCAGCATGACCAGTTCTCTCATATGCCTTTGCTCCGTGAGATCCGTGAGAATAATCCTGATGATTTCAGGAACTTTCTCAGGATGACGGACCCCGTGTTTCACCATTTGTTGGCTTCGCTGACCCCCTATATCAGCAGGCAGGATACCTGCATGAGGCAAGCCATCACTCCGGAGCAGAGGTTGGTCCCTACCCTGTGGTATTTGGCCACAGGGAGAAGTCTGCAGGACTTGAAGTTCTCAACAGGCATCTCCCCCCAGGCTCTGGGGATCATTATCCCAGAGACCTGTTCTGCCATCATACAGGTCCTGCAGAAGGAGTATATGAAGGTATGATTTTTATCCTTTAATATCACATTTTATTGTATTGAATGTTTGCTAATATATTGTATTTCTTTCCTCATTCCCCATGATTGTAATATGCTGTGAATGTTCCCTTTGTCCTCATGCATGCTGGATTTTTAGGTAATTATTATTTTAGGTCCTTCATACATATTTGCCCTTCACTAACCTCCCCAGCATGGTGTCTCCTGCCCTATATTCACCTCATGTAGTCACTTAACAATGTATTTTATCAGCTTGTCAGGGAATCTAATTGACCAGACTGTGTGGACTGCACAGAGGAGACCAGAAACACATGTAAGTGAAATAATGGTGTTTATTAAACAAGTGACAAGTAAAAGGAATATAAACAGTGCAAAACCAACACAACAAACCCACTACAAACAACAATATATACAAGTAAATGGAGATACCGTAATCGTAAACAAAGCCAGGCCAAGGTCATACACAGGGAGGTCAGCAGATGGGTAAGGACGGGAAACCAGCAGGAAGGGGAGAGGATGGATGGTAAAGCTGCAGGGTAGGGATCCAAGGCAATCAGGAGGGACAAGAACAGGATGGGCCTGGGATAGGGATCGGATCGGATCAGAGCAGAGCGGGACAGAACAGGTTCACAATCAGGATACAGGCAGCAAGGTCAAGGCACAGGGAGAAAGATACCAAGGCGAGCATGTGAGGGCTTGCCGGGTATTTATAGGGCTGACTATAATTGGCTTCAAGTCACACCTGAGCGCAGGGAGTGTTGTCTGCTCCATACTGCCAGGATCCATCCGCTGGTGAACATCAGTACTGCAGCCAAAAGATGAAATGACACCAGCAGGGAAATATTCTCCTGACAGTTCAACACTGCCAGGAGACACCTGCTGGTGGACCCCAGTACTGCATGCCAAACGATATATCTTACCAGCGGATGGACCCTTTCCTGACAGTACCCCTCCCTAAAGGAGTGGCCTCCGGACGCTCCAACTGGTCTTAATTGTCCATGGTCTATGGCATCAGGCAGAATGGTGGAAGAAGGCATTTCAGGCTGGTCATCAGGCACATCCGGGCAGACGGCTGGCATGTCAGAGTCATTGAGCTAGGCAGCGGACAGGAACAAGCCGAGCTGGGCAGCAGACAGGAACAAGCCGAGCTGGGCAGCAGACAGGAACAAGCCGAGCTGGGCAGCAGACAGGAACAAGCCGAGCTGGGCAGCAGACAGGAACAAGCCGAGCTGGGCAGCAGACAGGAACAAGCCGAGCTGGGCAGCAGACAGGAACAAGCCGAGCTGGGCAGCAGACAGGAACAAGCCGAGCTCGGCAGCAGACAGGAACAAGCCGAGCTGGGCAGCAGACAGGAACAAGCCGAGCTGGGCAGCAGACTCCGGGTCATCGAGCTGGGCAGCAGGCTCCGGGTCATCGAGCTGGGCAGCAGGCTCCGGGTCATCGAACTGGGCAGCAGGCTCCGGGTCATCGAGCTGAGCAGCAGGCTCCGGGTCATCAAGATGGACAGCAGGCTCTGGAACATTGGGCCAAACAGCGAGCACCGTAAGGGCAGGCCGGATTACAGGCACCGGCTCAGCAAGCTGGGTAACGGACCCCGGCCCAGTGGGCTGGGTAACAGGCCCTGACTCAGCGAGCTGGACACCGGGCACTGGTTCGGCAAGCCGGATAACGGATACTGGCTTGACAGGCAAAGTGACGGACTTCGGTTTAGCAGACTGGGTAACGGGCACCAGTTCAGCAGACCGGGTAACGGGCACCGATTCAACAGACTGGGTAACGGGTACTGATTCAGCAGGCTGAGACACGGGCACCGAAACTCCAGGCTGAAACACGGGCACCGAAACTTCAGGCTGAGACACGGGCACCGAAACCTCAGGCTGGGATACCAACATCACGACATCAGGCTGGAAGACAGGTACCAGGATATCAGGCTGGAGGATGGACACATCAAACCGGAAAGCAGGCTCATCAGGCTGAACAGCGGGCACATCAGGCAGAACAGCAGGTACTGGCACAACAGACTGAACAGGTACATCGGACTGGTCAGTAGTCGCTGGAGCGTCAGACTGGAACATGGACACTAGGATTTTGGGCTGAGCAGCAGGCACTGGGACCTCAAACTGGGCAGCGGACACAGGCATTGGCACAACTGGCTGAGTAGCAGACACTGGCACATCAGGCTGGAAAGCGGACTGGAAAGCCGGCACCGAGACATCAGACCAGGCAGCGGGTACTGGAACTTTAGACTGGGCAGCAGACACAGGCGCTGGCACATCGGGCAGAACAGCAGGTGCTGGCATACCAGGCTGAACAATAGGTACATCGGACTGGACAGTAGTCACTGAAGCGTCAGACTGGAACAGCAGGCACTGGGACCTCAAACTGGACAGCGGGCACAGGCATTGGCACAACAGGTTGAGTAGAAGACACTGGCGCATCAGGCTCGGTAGCAGGCACTGGACTGTCAGGCTGGGTAGCAGGCAGAGGTTTGACAGAATCAGGTGGGTTAGTTGGTGTGGAAGCAAGTTGGGTTACTGGCAGGATCATGTGGGTAGGAAAGAATTTTTGTTTCTTTTTTGGTTTAGCCTGTGCAGTTTTGTATGTAGGTGCAGGGCTGAAAGAAAAGAAAGTAGCTGGATCGAAGGAAGACCAAGGAACTGTAGCTAGAGAGGGGTTTTGTGGGACTGTTACAGGTGGAGGAGAAGAGACAGGTGGATTGAAGGCGGGATAGGTGCTACACTTGGAGACTGGGTAGTAGTATTTGGTAGGGGGTTGAGTAAACTGGGCTGTAGCTGAGGTTGCCATAGGCGACGGGGAGATACATTTTTGGGAAGACAGATGATTAATGGCAGGGCTGGAATATTGTGGCTTAGCTAAAGACAGGAGATCTGACCATGCCTGCAGCACAGGTTGAACAAACGCTGATTCACACACAGCCTGACTAATCAAGGATTGCACCGACTGGATGCAATTAGACAACACTTGCTGTGAACAAGAGGAATAATGTTCCATAAAATAGGCTGGATCATCCTCTAACAACCAAACCAGGGATTCAACTTGGCCATAATTGAAGGGGGGCGAAAAATCATCACTTCCCTCGGGAATGCATGACAGGGCTGGTTTTGCACATATCTGGATCAGGGGCTGAACATCTTCAAAAGACATATACCCCTGATCCACTAGGGAATGAGCTGATCGGATAGTTTCCATCAGCTGGTCACTAGTCCACCCTTTTAAAATCTGGCGACAATATTCATCATCCTCTTCTGCTAGCAGAGAATAATAAATGATTTCATCGAAATCCATATTAGCAGACCTGATAAACCAGAATGGTTTCCTCAATGCAGCCACGTCTGGTCAGGGATGGCTTTGGTATACTGTCAGGGAATCTAATTGACCAGACTGTGTGGACTGCACAGAGGTGACCAGAAACACATGTAAGTGAAATAATGGTGTTTATTAAACAAGTGACAAGTAAAAGGAATATAAACAGTGCAAAACCAACACAACAAACCCACTACAAACAACAATATATACAAGTAAATGGAGATACCGTAATCGTAAACAAAGCCAGGCCAAGGTCATACACAGGGAGGTCATCAGATGGGTAAGGACGGGAAACCAGCAGGAAGGGGAGAGGATGGATGGTAAAGCTGCAGGGTAGGGATCCAAGGGAATCAGGAGGGACAAGAACAGGATGGGCCTGGGATAGGGATCGGATCGGATCAGAGCAGAGCGGGACAGAACAGGTTCACAATCAGGATACAGGCAGCAAGGTCAAGGCACAGGGAGAAAGATACCAAGCCGAGCATGTGAGGGCTTGCCGGGTATTTATAGGGCTGACTATAAATGGCTTCAAGTCACACCTGAGCGCAGGGAGTGTTGTCTGCTCCATACTGCCAGGATCCATCCGCTGGTGGACATCAGTACTGCAGCCAAAAGATGAAATGACACCAGCAGGGAAATATTCTCCTGACAGTTCAACACTGCCAGGAGACACCTGCTGGTGGACCCCAGTACTGCATGCCAAACGATATATCTTACCAGCGGATGGACCCTTTCCTGACACAGCTCCATAGTAGTGCTTTACCCCAAACACCCCCTAAAATGTTTGGAAATGTTATTTTTGATTTAAATTCAGGCAGAGTGCCAGAGTTTTTTTTTTGGTGGTGTCTACCAAAAATTTTTTGTAACACTCCCTCCCCCAACTGCTAAGTCAGCTGATCCCAATTCTCTATCTATCCTCAATCATCTATCTGCCGACTTTGCCAAACCCATACACACTATACCCATCTCTTTACTGGTCAGATTTATGGATGAATTCCCCAAAGCATGTAGTGCAAGGGCCTGCCTGTATACTTTCCAATGGTACTGTTTAAAGTTTTTGTATCCTATTATTATCTTGATAGGTAATAGCAGAATGTCCAAATGTCCTCAAATGTGTACAATGTGTATTTATATCTTTGTATTATGACACTTCTTACCTGTCCAGTGGTCTGCCAATAGTGTAACTAAGGAGGGGCTGTTCAAAGTAATACCCATTATTTAGGCATTCATCTCTCAATGAAGTGAAGAGGGTTACCTGTCCAGGATTTCCACATACCCCCTATAATGTTAGAAATGGCCCATGAGAGGGGGGAAGGGGAATATGATAGGTGTACCTTATACTTTGGCGTTGTTAAATTCCCCTTAATAAATGCTATCTGGAGGTTGCCCCATAATGTTTGTGTATAATCTGCTTGCCATGTTTTTGAGTAAAAATTGTAATGTTTATTGTTTTTTCCTCAACAGTTTCCTTCCACGCCACAGGAATGGCAGACTGTGGCCTCCCACTTTGCCCAGCAGTGGGACTTTCCTAACTGCGGAGGGGCAATTGATGGGAAACACGTCCACATCGTCCCACCACCCAACTCCGGGTCGTACTATTAATATTACAAGGGGTTCAATAGTATAGTGATGTTGGCGGTGGTGTCGGCTAATTACGACTTCTTGTATGTGGACGTGGGGAAGAATGGCCGGATGTCCGATGGTGGAGTCATCGCCCAGACGGAGTTTTACAGGCGTCTCCAGAATGGCAGCTTGGACTTGCCAGCTCCAGAGGACAATGTGGAGGGACTCCCATTCGTGTTCGTTGCTGATGAAGCGTTTGCGCTGGGGGACCACCTGATGCGGCCATTCCCAATGAGGACCCTCACCCCGGAACAGAGGGTTTTTAATCACCGGCTGACCAGTGCCCGAAGAGTGGTGGAGAACACATTTGGAATCCTGGCCAGCCGGTTCCGCCTATTTATGACACCCATCCATATGGCGGAGTATAAACTGAACCATATTATACTGGCGTGCTGTGTTCTCCATAACTTTTTAAGGAAACATTCGGCCAACTATGCTGGCTCAGTTGGGCCTGAGGCCGGAATGATACATCAAACCACACTGACGGCGCTTGAAAGCGGCCGTCCTGGCTTGCCCTCCCTGAGTGCCCGTGATGTCCGGTTACGATACCAGGAGTTCTTTGCGGGTAGGGGGGCCATCAATATGCCAGACAATCTGTGACCCCTTTTTATAATAAAAAAAAAATTAAATCTTTGTGGACATTTACTGCTTGTGTTTGTTTTAGCTGACCCTGACAGAAATGTTTGGAGTGCAGAAAATGTCGTGATTGTGTAACCTTATGCAAAGCACTGTTGGCTGTTATTTACTAAATGCAAAAACACATTTCACTACAAGTGCACTTGCAACTGCACTGAAACTGCACTTGTAGTGCAAAGTGGATTTGCCCTTAGGAAATAACCCCCATTTTCTCATAAAACAGCAATTACATCACCCCAAAAGTGTTGTAGCGTTGAGACAATAATCCACACATTCTTGATTAACAATCTTTTTAATACCTGCACAATCACATGTGCATTTACCAAAGGTTTTTCACACAAACCAACATGTTTGTTGTATACCAATTTTTGTGGTGGCATTATCCAAAATCAAAATGTCCATTTTATAGAAAACAGGCCTGTGTAAAACCAACAAGAAAGATACAAATCTTGATCTTACAAAGTTCACATTTGGTAGAACTTGAAGGCAATATCAGACATGAGTATTTAGGAACTGTGTTTGATATTGCGTTCAGATGGGGGGAAATCACCCCTGGAAAAGCCAAATTTGGAAGATGCACACAAATTTCCCAATGTCAACATGTGCTACCTGCCATCACGGGGGATCAAGGGACTACTTTATTATTGGGGAAGGGGTTGCACCCCCAAAACGCGTCCATTGATCTCCCGTGATGGCAGATAGCACATGTTGACACACTGTGTGCATCCTCCAAATTTGGCTTTGGGAAAAATCACAAAAGCATTTAGCACATTGTAGCACACAAAAGAAGAAAGTGATTTGGAGAGGTTTTAAACTCGCCCCAAAACATCAATGATGTTTTTATATTTTGCAATAACATCATTGATGTTTTGCTTGATGATTTCCAATTGTAAATTACACCCCATGATCTCCCCGATCAGGATCTGGGCACTTTCGGATGTGAAAGGATCTTCATCCACAACCTCACGATCACCTAAAAAGAGAGAAACCCCAAAATAAATTTGGTTTAAAAAAAATGCCGCCATCCATCTCTGATCTGAGCCTGTGGTTGCAGACACTCACCTGTTGTGGTGACTAGTTCCACCACATCTTCATCCTCCTGCTCAGCTTGTGTTGGGCGGATTTCACCTTCTTCCAGAGGGGGGGCTCTGGTCTCCTCGGATGAGGGGTGTCCTCCGAGTCTTTTCTCCCCTATGTGAAACAAAATGGTATAATTAGCACACAGATATTTAATGTCAGAACTATAAATAGGAAACATTGCTTGGAAGTGGGGTACAATTGTCAATTTTAGCAGAGTTCCAAGTTTTAATTTTTTGAATGCCCTTTGTCAAGCTGCAATACTTTACCTGTTTAGTGTGAGCTTCACAGATGGAGCTCACACTATAGTATACACTGGAGCACCTGTGTGGCCCCCCTAATAAAAATGGCGTTTTTGTGTCCCACACTAGTGCTCCAGTGTCCAGATGTGAAAACAGCTGCTGAGTGTCCTCTCCTTACACAGAATCTAGACTAGACTCCTGACCACTTTCGCCATGATCTTGGCCTTGCGGACATTGGGGTTGGGGTAAGGCCCATACTTTCCATCATAGTCTGCCTTCTTCAGGATGTCCACCATCTCCAACATCTCCCCAAAGGACATATTTGAGTACTTAAATCTCCTTCTGGATCGGGACGTTTCAGGCTCCGGCCTTTCCTCCTCCTCCTCCTCCTCGTTGCTACAATTAGCACGCACCTGCTGTTTATCCGCCATGCGCTCTTCCTCCACTGCGCCGAACGAAAAGGGGCGGGGAATAGACTAGAAAGAACGTCAGGGGCGGGCGGAGTTATACGCATGCGCAGTGTGTATAAAGCGTAACACATGTGCGTCTTACGTACGATCTGTGAGCGGAGGAAGGCGTGAGATAGAGAGTAAGAAGTGAAAGTGACAGAAAAATATATTTTACCAAAACATCAAAACATTCCACATTCTAGCATTCTCAAAAACAAAATATTTGAAGTAGAAGCAACAATGCTGCAAAGGAAAATTTCATCTCAACATTAAAAGGATTTATTTGTGAAAGTTACAATTGTTCCATTGGAATCAATGGCTAAAACTTGCATTGGACCATAATAGTGCCGATTTTTACTTCCAAAAAATGCTCTTTAACACATCGCTCATTTTGGTATTTACTATAGCGCCTTGTAAAAAAGACATGAGCAAAAATGAACTATTTGCAGGTCTGAGGATGCTGTTGTGTTGGCACCAGCAATGGTGCAAGGATTTTTGACACCCTAGGCGAAGCCTCATTTGGATGCCCCCATTGGCTCCACCCCTGACTCCACCCACTTTCCCCTGTCCATGTATACCATGCTAGGGTACTATACAGACAGGCTAGGGTACTATACGGACAAGCTAGGGTACTATACGGACAGGCTAGGGTATTATAAGGCCAGGATAGGGTAGTATACAGACCGGCTAGGTTAGTATATGGACATGCTCGTATACAGACCGGCTAGGGTACTATACAGACAGGCTAGGGTACTATACGGACATGCTAGGATAGTATACGGAGCGGCTAGGGTGGTATACGGACAGGCTAGGGTAGTATATGGACAGGCTAGGGCACTATAAGGACAAGCTAGGGTAGTATATGGAAAGGCTAGGGTTCTATATGGACAGGCTAGGGTAGTATACGGACAGGCTACGGTACTATACGGACAGGCTAGGGTACTATACAGACTGGCTAGTGTACTATACAGACAGGCTAGGGTACTATATGGACAGGCTAGGGTACTATATGGACAGGCTAGGGTACTATACAGACAGGCTAGGGAAGTATATGGACAGGCTAGGGTACTGTACACAATACAATGCAATGGCCTCACCTCGAGCAGAGCAGCGCTGCTGCCTGTCCTTCCACCGCAGATCCCCAACAGTCCAGGAAGAGGGAGGAGAAATAGCAGCAAGCCCGGATCTAACATGCAGGGCTTCCATCTCATCTGCCCCAGGCCACTTCCGTGTATTATGCAGCACTTCTGGCCGGCTGCTCTGTGTTTCAGCTCTTTCCCTTCCTCTTCTCACTGCCGCTGCTAGGATGGAATTACAGGCTGAGGATTGAGTGGTCCCGGAGAGCTCTATAAAAGCAGGCTGGTGGAACAGGGAATGGAGAGGTGGAATTGACTGTACACAGAGTCCGGGGATGTCTTCACAGGCACATTTGACTGCCTCCTAGCCTGGTGCCTATGCTGTCTTATGGATGGTGACACTGGCCCTGCAGGTATTTTACAAATTTGAATCCCCAGCGAGTGGCTTGGGATCCGGATTTTGCCGCCCCTCCTACCTTGGCGCCCTAGGCAGCCGCCTGACCTGCCTATTACTAGCGCCTGCCCTGGTTGTACAAAAATGCGAAATGTATCTCTTCTCAGACTTTTAAAGATATTTCAGTGTAGAAATCACTTTTTCACACAGTTTAAAAGCAGATTATCTTTAAATAATATACCACATATTTCAGTACCATTTAGGCAATTATATCATATTCTAAACAAAATTTCCATGTGCAATTCTCCAGGTTTTAGCAGAGTAATGCCTTATACACCCGGTCGGACTTTCCGACGGAATATGTGCGATCGGAGCTTGTTGTCGGAAATTCCGACCGTGTGTGGGCTCCATCTGACTTTTTCCATCGGAATTTCCGACACACAAAGTTTGAGAGCAGGCTATAAATCTTCCGACGACAAACTCCGTTCGCATAAATTCCAACTGTGTGTGGACAATTCCAACACACAAAGTGCCACACATGCTCAGAATAAATTATGAGACGGAACTACTCAGTCTGGTAAAATTAGTGTTCGTAATGGATCTAGCACTTTCGTCACGCTGCAGTGTTTTAAATTGTTGAATGCAGCGCACTCTCTTCTTCTTTATAATGCTAGAAGAATGAAGTTGTTTTGCTGCTATATTCACACAGACTTCTCACAAACTTCTTTCTTTATTATTTCTCGTCATTTCATGAATATAATATTTTTATTTGTCACATCTACCGAAAATTTTTTTTTTTTTTTGTATTATTTGTTAATTTTTTTTAAATCCAGATCTCCTGTTTTTTTATATATATATATATATATATATTTTTTTGGTGATCTCCAGAATAGTTTTGGGTGTGTTTTGTGTGTCAAGTTATGACAACACCATTATTATCTTGTCTTTTTTAATCTCAAGGAGATTGGTTGGTGTTGGTGTCCCTTGTTAATTTCACATTGTATTTTGGAAATGTACCTGCCTCCTCACAAACAAACTGTCCTTTTTGAAGGAAAACACACATAGGCAAGTATTAGTTCCAAAAAATACCTTTATTAAGGGGTCCTAACCAAATAAAGAGGAAGGCAACGCTGGAGAAACAGCATAAATTGGCGAAGCCTTTGTACCCCAGGGCAGACATCAACTATTTTCTGGCAAAATTGGTAGCCTGAGGAGTTCTTATATAAGGGAGTACAATCTGGTCCAGAAGTCCAAGAGATCATGAACAGCAGCAGATGACATGTATGTCCCCAGGCTGTGGTCATATAAGAGCCTGCATCTTTTGTCAGACCAGACTGAACCCAGGCCATCACTTTCTTGTCTTCCTTCCTTCCACTCTTCCTTCCAGGCTGTGTCTGTGGTGTTGGAGTTGTGGCAGGAGGAGGATAATGCAACTCACACAGGTGGGTATTGGGTGTGATTTGGGCCCTTAACCCCTTATTTAATGTTTCATAAATGATTTCCTCACACATGAGGCATTGGCCCTCCTGCATGTCCTGCAGTTTGGTGGCAGCCATGGAGGCAAAAGCCTCTTCACGAGTGGGGGTGGTTCTGAGGGACGCAGAAGCCTCCTGAATCAGCCTGAGTGCTGACTCCTCAACGTTCCTCCCCTTCCTGGGTCTTTTGTTTGGAAGGCGGAGGGGAGGGACCTGCAATTCCGTGAGGCTCCTACTGGGCCCGGCCTCCTCCTGGCTGCCACTTACCCCGGCCACCTCCTGGCTGCCACTAACCCCTGCCTCCTTCTGTGTGCCACATTCCACAGCCTCCTCCTTTGTGCCACAATCCACAGCCTCCTCCTGGCTGAGGTCTTCCTGTGCATGAAAAAGGGACATAATTTTAGTTTTTTCTTCATCAATTACACACAATTTTCATCTCATGACTGTTGCAAATTGAATGCTAATACATACAAAAGACTATCACCGTGAGCCCAGAATTTTTCATTCTTGTCCCAATTATTTTTGTCCACTACTGTCTATTGATATGTAAATGCATTTATTAAATCAGCAATTAGTGATCAATAATAACATCTAGGAAACATAATTTATGTTTTGCCTAGAAATCTGTAGAACAATGCTATACCTGACTCAAGCTGGTCTTCTCCACTTCTTCCTGGCTGCAAGTCCCAGGATGGACACCGGAAGCTTCAGCTGGGGTGGAAGATAATGTGGAAGGAAGAGTGGAAGGAAGGGTTATGAGGGATTCCCTGACTTCAGTCTGGTCTGAGAGTCTCTCATCGTACCACAGCTTGGGGACATAAACGTCATCCGCTGCAGCTTCTGATCTCTGGGAATCCTGGACCTTCTTGCACTCCCTAAGATATGTGCTCCTCAGGCCACCAATTTTGGCTTTTAAATAGGGGATGGTTGTCGTGGGGACCACCGGCTTCACCAACTACAGCAGTTTCTCCAGCGCCGCCTGCCTCTTTTGTTTATGATTATAATGCGGGTGTTTCACCTGCCACAGACAGGGCAGCTCCCTGTATTTAGAGAAAAAAACAGTCAGCGCAAAAAACCATCAGATAAACAAAGCTGCTGGACCCTAAAGGCAAATATATAAGTCCTTTCATGTAATAGAGTAAAAAGTAATAGTGCAGCGCTGAAGAAAACTTATACAACTAAATATTGGTAATAAAAGTCCATAAAATTGCATGCGCGAAAAAATTAATGAAGTAAACAAAGCCAAGAAGTATCAACGGTGATAAAGGGTGCTTCATGCAAACCCGAAGTGCTCTTGAATCCGTGCTCACACCTCTTGCCAGTCAAACCGCTCACCTTGTTAAAGGACCCCTGAACTAACAGGAAGGTCTCATAGGCATTCACCACTTATTAGTGGTCGGGGTTAAATCTTGACTGGAAAGCCGGAAACCTCTTCCTTAATTTGGCTTAAAAGTTTTCATCCATATTCACATGAAATATATAAAAAAATAATATAGTGCTCTCTGTATAGCTAAAACACGATTTCCTTTATTGAAAGACAGGTACAGGTACAGGTGTATCTATGAACAAGGGAAGGAAGTTGTGATCATTGAAGCCATCCATTTTCTCTGCAAGACACAACACAAGACAAACCCTAATGTCAGGCTAAACTCTCCTAATCTTGTCCCAACATAGGCCTCAATCTATAAGCAGTATAGGCCCAAGTTAAACTTGTACCTTCGTTATCATGATCGGTGCTTCCAATACTCCTTCCTCCGCTCACAGATCATACGTACAATGCACGCATGTTATGCTTTATATACACTGCGCATGCATGAAACTCCGCCCGCCCCTGATGTTCTTTCTAGTCTATTCCCCGCCTCTTCTCTTTTGGCGCAGTGGGGAAGAGCACATGGCGGAGACAGAGCAGGTGCATGATAGTAGCAGCAACGAGGAGGAGGAGGAAAGCCCAGAGCCAGAAACGTCACGATCCCGCAGGAGATTTAAGGCCTCAAATATGGCCTTAAATGAGATGGTGGAGATGGTGGACATAATGAAAAGGGCTGACTATGATGGGAAGTATGGACCTTACCCAAACCCAAATGTGAGAAAGGCCAAGATCATGGCTAAAGTTGTGAAGAGTCTGCACAGGAATTTTGGGGCATGACGATCCAAGTATCAACTTAGGAAATGGTGGTCGGACCTCAAATTAAGGGAGCAGGATCAGTACAGAAGGATCAGGAGAGTGCTGCAAAAAAGTAAGTAGTTGTCCTGTGTTCCTACTCTTTGTTTTTATTACGTTCGTGCTGCTCCATGTGCTTTTCTTTACTGTTGTACAGTTTAAAATGGCAACTTTCATGTTCATGGGCACATTAATCGTTCGTAGGAAACATTGTTCGTTCGGCCACTAAAATACAATGTTTTGGCCAGATGCAGTTCAATACGGTTTTTCTGGACTACTTCTATTAAAAAAAGTTTGTTGTCTAGATGGGTTTGTAACTAGAATGCAATGCAAACTAGATTCTGTGTAAGGAGAGGACACCCAGCAGCTGTTTACACATCTGGACGCTGAAGCACTAGTGTGGGACAAAAGAACACCCTTTTTATTAGTAGGGGGTCCACACAGGGGACCAGGGAATTTTGTAGAAATTGTCACCACAACAGGTGAGTGTCTGCGACCACAGCCTCAGGTAAGAGATGTATGCCTGCATATTTATAATACATGGTGTTTTTTTTTTTTTTTTTTTTTGTAGGTGATCGGAAGTTTGTGGAAGAGGAATGTCATTTCACCAGTGAAAGTGCCTAGATCCTCATTGGGGAGATAATGGGGTGTAATAGAGATTTAGAAAACATCAAGCAAAATATCAATGGTGTTCAAAACAAAATGAAGAACATCATTGATGTTTTAGGGAAAATCTAAAACACCCAGAAATCCCTAAATTTCTTCTGTTTTTTTGTTTTTTATGACTAAATTTTTTTTACGTAGGTTAAAGGCCAAATTTAGAAGATACACACAGTGTAACAACATATGCTATCTGCCATCACGGGAGATCAATGTACGCGTTTTGTGGGTGCAACCCCTTCCTCCATAATAAAGTAGCTGAGAGGAAGGGGTTGCACCCACAAAACACGTCCATTGATCCCCCATGATGGCAGCTAGCACATGTTGACATTAGTTTGTACATACTCATGTCTGATATTGCCTTCACTTTATAAAAGCTGAACTTTTATAAATGCACATGTGATTGTGCTTTGATTAAAAAGATTGATAATCAACAATGTGTGGCTTCTTCTTTCAATGCTCAAAAAGCATTTTTTGGAGTAAAGTTGGTGTTTTCAGTGACAATGGGGGTTATTTACTATAGGCAAATCCACTTTGCACTACAAGTGCAGTTTCAGTGCAGTCTCAAGTGCACTTGTAGTGCAAAGTGTATTTTCCTTTAGTAAATAACACCCACGGTGCTTTCTAATTTTACACAATCACGTCATTTTCACAACTCCCCAAATTTCGGTCATGGTGCTGAAAATTATTAATATTTTTGTCAGTTATGCATCACATACATTAACAACAAAAACAAGGTGTGTGTGTAGCAGACCAACAACATAATAATAATAGTTAGCCAAAGAAGAGATTGTCACCTCATGTGTCAACGAAATTTCATTTGCACTGTTGAAGAAAAAGGCCAAAAAAAATATAACATTAATAAAAGATAACCGAGGAGACAGCTAAAAGAAAGCCAAGCAGTAAATCAAAGCAAATATTTTTTCAGTTTCAAATATATTTTTATTTAAAAAATGTCTCAGACGTTGTCTGGTATATCGATGGCCCCCCTACCCTCAAAGTATTCCATGTATCTTATACGGACCTCGTGCGCACTCTGGGGGGGCAAGCCAGGACGACTAGTTTCAAGCGCCGTCAGGGTTGGTTCATTAATATGAATTCTGGCCTCAGGCCCAACTGAGGCAGCATAGTTGAAAGAATTTCTCCTTAAAAAGTTGTGGAGAACACAGCAACACAGGATGATGTGATTGAGTTTATATTCCGCCAAGTGTATTGGTGTAAGAAATAGGCGGAACCGGCTGGCCATTATTCCAAACGTATTCTCCACCACTCTTCTGGCTCTGGCCAGCCGGTAATTAAAAACCTTCTGGTCTCGGGTGAGGGTAATCATAGGGAATGGCCACATAAGATGGTCCCCCAGCACAAATGCTTCATCCACAACGAAGACGAATGGGAGTCCTTCCGCATTGCCTTCTAGAGGTGGCAAGCACAAGCTGCCATTCTGGAGACGCCTGTAGAACTCGGTCTTGGCGATGACTCCACCATCCGACATCCGGCCATTCTCCCCCACGTCCACATACAGGAACTCTTAAGTAGCTGACACCACTGCCAACATCACAATACTATTGAGCTCCTTGTAATTATAATAGTATGACCCAGATTTTGGGGGGTGGGACTATGTGGACGTGTTTCCCATCAATTGCCCCTCCACAGTTGGGAAAGTCCCACTGCTGGGCAAAGTGGGAGGCCACAGTCTGCCATTCCTGTGGCATGGAAGTAAACTGTGGAGTCAAACCAGAAAAAAAAATAGTCATTTTGCACATAAACATTGAAAGCAGATTAGACACAAACATTCTTGGCCAACATCAGTATAACATTTATTTTAGGAAGTATTTAAAGACAAAAATATAAGGTCCACTTATCAGATTCATCACCCCCTCTGATGGCCCCATTTTAGGGGGGGGAGTGTTTTGGACAGGTAACCCTCTCCACTTCATTGAGAGATGAATGCCTAAATAATGTGTATTACTATGGCCAGCCCCTCCTTACTTACACTATTGGCAGACCACTGGACAAGTAAGAAGTGTCATAATACAAAAATATAAATACACACTGTACAAATTGTAGCACAATTTTAACATTCTGCAATTACCTATCAAGATAATAATAGGATACAACAACTTTAAACAGTGCCATTTGAAAGTATTCAGGCAGGCCCTTGCACTACATGCTTTGGGGAATTCATCCATAAATATGACCACAAAAGAGGTAGGTATAGTGTGTATGGGTTTGGCAAAGTCAGCAGATAGAGGATTGGTATCGGCTGATTTAGCGGTTGGGGGGAGGGAGGGTTCCAAATGAGTTTGGGACCCAAAAAAAAAGCCTTTGGCACTCTGCCAGAATTTTTTTTTTAAATCAGAAAGGTTTTTATTTTGCATAGGAAACAAAATCATACATCATACATGTTGAAATATTGAATGTATACATATTTTAGAGTATTAGTGCAGTTTGTCATGTATACAGTTATCAACAGTTTAAGATTGCCAATAGGAGGTTCTATTTGCATTCTAACAAAAGTAAAGGCAATTGCACTATTATCCTTTAACAATAAATTTGACATAGAATATGCCTCGTAGAGAGTATATGTCTGAATGCCAAATGGTATACACGGATATTGACTGGAATAGTTTCTACCTTGTATAGGAAAACTCCTGTGTTATATAATATCTTTAAGCTGTAAAAAGGGGAGACACAATAATTTTCCAATAAAATCAGTGGGATCAATCTCAGTGTAATATAGCTCTATTGTGTTTGTCCGTGTTCATTGTATTTAGTGCAATATAATATTTTCCAGTATAGGGAGGAGAAAGAAAATATCAATCAATTAAAAGAAAAAGAAAAAAGAAGGGAAGAAATAGAAAGAAAAAAAACCCATAACAAAACAAAACCAAATCTTGCCATACATTGCAACATTGCATATTCTGCCTCATACCTCTCAAGGAGCGTATTGCCCTGTCTATCCCTTTCTTTTACATACTTTTATTATCCGTATAATGGTCATGTCCACATCAGCCCAAAAGTAACCTATCTTTGATTAGTTGGTGTGGGGCTAGACCAGGAACATCCAGCCATGCTTGCCATATCGATAGAAACTTTTGTGGGACTTTTCTATGTTGGTATGCAATCTTTTCTCTTATTAAGAGCCTATTGACACTGTCTATCCATTGCTTCTTGGTGGGCACTCGCGGAGTGATCCACCACTGAGCAATTAATTTCCTTGCCATGTATAACATTCGGATGAGCGCTATGCGGGTGGGTGGTGGTATCGACTCGTCATCTATTCCTCCTAATATACATGTTACTGGGTTTCTTTCAAGAGGTATCATAAATATTTCTGTTATTGTGTCTAATACATCCTTCCAGTACCTAAATAATTTGGGGCACTTCCATATCATATGGAGTAAGTCTCCATGATCACGTTCACATTTTGGGCACATGGGAGAATCTCTAATTCCCCACTTATATAATTGAAGGGGAGTTCTATATGCTCTGTGAAGTAAATAAAGGTGTGAGATTTTCTGAGATGCAGATAGAGAGACCAAGGGGGCATTTACCAAGCATACATCCCAACTATCTCCATCTATTGCCCCTATGTCTTCCTCCCAGCGCTGTCTACATGGTAGACTAGAGGGGTCTTGTATTCGCGTGACAAGGGTGTTATAGCAGCGGGATATCATCCCCTTTTTATTTTCTTTCATGAAAACTTCCTGAACAATCGGATGTTCTGTGTGGTGGATCCTGACAGTTCTGCTCTGGGTTTGTAAAGCATGTCGCAATTGGAGATACTTATAAAAATTGTTATGTGGGATCTCAAACTCTATTTGGATCTGTTGGAATGATTTGAGGGTATTATTTTGGTATAGTTGTGAAACAAATTTGATACCTGCTTCCTCCCAGTTCTTAAAACCTTTTAATTTTTGTATTTCCTTAAATTGTCTGTTTTTCCAAAGAGGTGTGCAGGACAAAAAACCTGTAACGCCCAGTAATTTTTTTACAAAAGACCATAGCATGATCAACAATTTAACTGTAGGGGCCTCAGGGTCTAGATGTAAGAACCCCGCCTCCAAGCTTGCCAGTGCTGAATAATTATTTTCGTCCCCTAATGTAAGCATCCGAATCGGGTCTGTGTGATCTAATAGGCCCCATCCTCCCAGCTGTTGCAGTTGGGATGCCAGGTAGTACATTCTGGGATGAGGAACAGCAAGTCCCCCCTCCTCCTTGCCATATTGTAATGTGGATAATTTTATCCTTGCTATCTTTTTCTTCCAAATAAGCTCCCTAAATTGGGTCTCTATCCTATCGAACCATCTCTTAGGTATCCATACTGGGGAATTATTAAAAATATATAGTAGTTGTGGCGCCCAAACCATTTTAATAAGGTTGACTCTCCCAGCCACTGATAAGGGTAATTTACACCAAGCTCTGCTTTTTTCCCGGAATTTAGTCAAGAGGGGCGCCAGGTTCTGATCAATATAGGTGGCCGGGCTCGATGTCACCTGAATCCCTAGGTAGCGAAATGAGCTCACCCGTTGTATCATTTCTGCACCCAGGGGCAGTGGGGTATTCAGGGGGTCGAGTGGCATCAACACCGACTTGTCCCAATTGATGGAGAAGCCTGATAGTTCCCCAAAATCCTTTATGAGGGACATGACCGTTTGTAACGTATCTTTTGTGTCCCCTAAGTACAGCAGGGTATCGTCTGCATACATGGATACCACATCCTTATTTCTTCCTCTCTGAAAACCCATTATTCTTGAGTCCCCTCTAATTTTGGCCCCCAAAGGCTCTAAGGCCAGGGCAAACAGCAGGGGCGACAGTGGGCACCCCTGCCTAGTGCCCCTAAATAGAGGAAAGGGTTCTGAAAGCTCCCCATTAATGCGGATCCTGGCGGTGGGTGTGGCATACAGAAGCTGTATCCAGCGGATAAAGGTGTCCCCCAATCCCATGCTCCGTAGTGTCTTCCACAGATAAGGCCACTCGACACTGTCGAAGGCCTTAGCTGCATCTAGTGAGAAAATTGCCCTATTGCCTGGGTTATCCACTGGGAGTTGTAAATTCAGGAATAGCCGCCTTATATTTTGGGCCGTGGATCTCGTGGGTATGAACCCAGATTGGTCTCTGTGTACTATTTTATGAATTACCTTGGCTAACCTGTTTGCTAACATCCGAGCTAGCAACTTAATATCGGACGTGAGCAATGATATGGGCCTATAAGAGCCAGGGGAGTTCGCATCTTTACCCGGTTTTAAGAGGACAACGATGATTGCCTCGTTCATCGAGTTTGGTAGGGAACCTTCCTCTAGTGCCTCATTATAAACTTTTAATAATGTGGGGAGCATAGAGTCCGCATAACATTTATATACCTCTGACGGGAGACCATCCATGCCTGGTGATTTGTTATTTTTGGTTTGGGATAAGGCAAGATCTAGTTCTTCTGCCGTTAGAGGGGCATTAAGCATGGTTCTGTCTTCTATCTGGAGACTGGGGAGCTCACAGCCTCCCAGAAAATCTTCTATTGCGCTTTCTGTGGGCATCACCTTTGAGGAGTAGAGATTGGCATAAAAATCACTAAAGACTTTCAGAATATCAGAGGTAGAGGTTTTCAAGGACCCCTGCTCATCACCAATGGCAGGAATAAGAGAGGATGATTGCTGGGACCTTGCCATTACTGCAAGCATATGTCCAGTTGTCTCCCCCTCCTCAAAGTGTGATTGTTGCAGAAAAAAGCGTTTATTTTCCGCTAATTGCAGTGCTAGTTGGCCCGACATTGTCTGCGCGCTTAACCATGCTCTTTTGGTATCCTCCGTGGGGTCATTAGTGTAGGTATTTTCAGTCTCGGTGACCATATTCCGTACCAGCACTTCCCAAGCCTTAGTGTCAGTCTTAATCTGTGAGATTGTTTTAATAAGCTGTCCTCTCAAGAAGGCCTTCGCTGCATCCCAGACCACCCCCAGCTTAGCAGTGCCAATATTATCCTGTATAAACAGCCTGAGTGCTGTATGTATAGGGTCAGGTTCGTCAAACAGCGAAAGCCAGAAGGGATTAAGCTTCCAGACTGGGTGGCTCGTCTTATTTGGCAATGAAATCGTCACCCAGAAGGCAGAATGATCAGAGATATTCCTATCTGCATATCCCGATTCCAAAACCAGTTGTAACATCTTATAATTTCCCAAACCCAAATCTATTCTAGACAATCCGGCATGGGAGGCCGAGTAGCAGGAGTATTTTTTGTCCTCAGGATGTTTGCATCTCCACACATCTATCAATCCTATTTCTTCAAGCATTTTAGCAAAAGGAGTTTTTTGCCTTGTATCTGACATGTATTAGCAATAGGTATAGGTATTTTATCCTTAATAGCGTTTAAAAAATTATTATAATCTCCCATTGCCAACAGGGGTACTTCTGGGTATTGGGCCATGAAACTTGCCAGGTGTTTAACAATCTCGGATGTATACGGTGGGGGAATATAAATACTAGCAAGAATACATTTTAGGTTTGATATTGTGCATAGGAGAAATATATATCTGCCATCAGTGTCTATGCGTTTTTGTATACAATTGAATTGAACATCCCTCCTGATCAAGATACTTGTTCCTCTAGAATAGGTGGAATGGGTTGCATGAAACTGGGCTACATATAATCGTGGGTTGAGGCTGGGGGTAGGGTCCGCCGAGAAGTGAGTCTCCTGCAGGCAGACCACCCCCGCACCCAACGACTTGAGATGCCTGAGGACCGCCATCCGTTTGATTGGACTACCCAGCCCCCTGACATTCCAAGTCACGATCGTCAGCTTAGTCATCCCCATGTCACTTTAGAAACTTTAGGTAGTCTAATATGACCCTTAGTATCACTCACAAGTTGTATATCAGTATGATACCAATTGCATAAAAGAAAAAACATATCAAACTTAATGTCCCTCTTCTTGGGACAGTTAGGCATCTGTGGACATGAAATCAGAATACAAAACAGCAAGAAAAAATATTTCAATATGTTAGGGTATAAGCACAGAAAGAAATAAATTTTCAGCTTAAGATACATTGCTCTGTATGGCATAACTCTAAAGGGTGGTAATTCACCCAACTGTAACAGTTGCATTGTTAGCTTTTCCTCCACACAACAGGTGTGGGGGGGGGGGTAAAAGCCTTGAAAACTCCCGGTTAACCAGCAGGTCAGTTCTTGCAGGGGTTTTACAGAAGCGGCAGGCACGTAATCCTTCCTTGCTTGTAATCAAAAAATTTGAAAAATAAAGAAGAGTGAGGGGAAGGGGGAAAAAAGCAAGAAGGGTAGGTTGAAATGAACAGGACTCCTCATCCGCCTAAGCAACGGATATAAATGCAGGGACTGTCCACAGTTATCAGCAAGCTCGGGTCTTGAGGCCCGCATTCGGCTCAGGCGCCCTCTCCAAAAAAAAGGGGGGGGGAGAGAGATAAAAAAAAAGGGGGGGGGGACAGCAGGCCGGACCCCATCAGTCCAACACCAACACAAGGCACATCACTTAGGGGGGCACATCTCTTTGCGGTCTAGCCGCTTTAAGGGCTCTATCTTCTCTATCCAGCCACTGAGCCGCCATATCCGGCCGGTCAAAAAAGCGGGTTTCTCCAAGTGCGACTACCCGCAAGCGGGCAGGATACAGCATGGCATAGGGCAGATTTAGATCTCTCAATCTTCGCTTGACATCCATGAACTTTGCTCGCTGTTTCTGGAGTTCAGCTGAGAAATCCGGGAATAGGGATATCTTGGAGTTTTCTATAGCTAGTTTGCCTCCCATGGTTCTGGCCTTGGCAAGGATGGCATCTCTATCCTTGTAGTTGAGAAGTTTAAAGAGAAAGGCGCGAGGATGATTGCCAGGTGGTAGTGGGCGAGATGGCACTCTATGCGCTCTCTCAACCGCAAATAGTGGAGAGAAAGCATCCTTTCCGAATGTGTTGAGAAGCCATTGCTCAATGAAGGTGACCGGGTCTTTACCCTCTATTCTTTCTGGAATTCCCAGTGCGCGTTCATTATTGCGGCGCATGCGGTTCTCTAAATCATCCAAACGCGCTGCGTGCTGGTCTACTAGGTGACAGTTATACTTTAAGTCCCTCTGCATGGGTACAAGATCATCTTCCATCACACTGACCCTGCTCTCTACTGCAGCTGTGCGCTCTCTCAGTTTCTGCATGTCCTGTCTCACATAGGATATCTCAGCTTTGACTCCTTTAACTTCATCCGTCAGATGTGAGATGGATTTGTTACATATAGTCACTGCTGAGAGAATGTCTCTGAGAGTGGGTTCAGTATTATCCACTGGCATGCTCAGTGTCTGGGTGTCCTGACATGTGTGTGGTGCTGTACTCACTGTGGCCCAATCTGCAGGGGATCCAGTGCCATCCTCCAGTGGTATAGTGTTGTCTAACTCCAGCTGACCTCCCTCCTCTTCACTGAGGTCGGATGCGGGCGAGGATGGCTCTTTAGAAGTTTTGTTGCCAAACAGGAGTCTCTGAGCGGCCTCCTTGTATTTCTCCTTCTGTGATCTCTGTGGCAGAGCGCCATCTTGGGCCTGAGTCACAGGCGGGCCGGTGCCTTCTTTTCCCCGTTTTGGCATGCTGAACAGCCGCGGATCGAACGGCGATATGGACCGGACTAGTCACCAGTAGTGTGCGGTTCCGATCGGGGGTGTTATCGGGTCGGATGGGTAATCCGCAGGATTAATTACAGGATTCTCGGCGGAGCAGAGGAGAAGTGCGTCCTGCTACATGCGCTGCCTGGCCACGCCCCCCCTCTCTGCCAGAATTTAAAGACACAAATAACATTTGTACACATTTTAGGGGGTGTTTAGGGTAAATCACTACAATGGAGCTGACAAAAACCCATTGTTAAGTGACTAGGCAAGGTGGATATAAGGCCAGGAGAGCATGCTGGGGAGGTAAGTGAAGGCAAATATGCATGAAGGACAAAAAAAACATTAAAAAATTCTAGCATGGGGGGCGTGACCGGATGCGGGAGTGAGTGGTGGTGTGTGTGCTTTCCTCCCGGTCTCTGCTGCAAAGCTAGGATGTGGCAATAGTGTGATAACGCTGGACTGATCCTGCCTTAGGCTAACACAGACATCTTTCCTTTTGGATACTACCTGGGGGTGATCCTGGCTTCTGTGTGGAGGTGCTTGGCTTACTGGGCGGTGGAGACGGCCGGGTGATCCTGCAGTGCTGCCGTGCGGAGGAGAAAGTGCCCGGCAGTGTCCCAGCGTCTGACACGCGCACTGTGGTAACAAACGGTGGGGGCGAGGAGGAGAAGCTCCGGACGGCTGTCGGATCTGTGCAGATCCTGGGACGGAGTAGAAGCAACCTAAAAGAGGTAGAAATTAAAAAAAAAAACTAAATTAAACTAAATAAACTAATTAAAAAAAAACTCTCTTTTAAACATTAGAAGACTTTTTTTTTTCCCCCAGAAATACTAGTGCGCTGTGGTCATCACTATAAAGTGAAAAGAGGGGGGCTATTTTTGTCATCCCTAAAGTTTGGACTTATTAGGTAAAGGAGGGGCTGTTGAACACACTTTCCTCCTGCCTAGTCAAACCAAGTTAGCTTAACAGATAACTAAAACCCATGATGACTAGGAAAAAGGGAGATGAACTACACCAAATGGCTCAAGAGAATTCATCTACACAGCCAGCCCGCTCAGTTAAAGAGAAAGTGAGCCAAAGTGTTTCGGCAGCTGCAGCAAAACTAAAAAAATTTGCCCATACCCCCTCACAGACACCGGGTAAGAGCAATCAAGTGCCCCCAGGGAAGGGGCCGGTAGGAGGGCCTGGAGATAGAAGGAGTCTGGGGAAGGTAGTGGATAACGCAACAGCTACCCCGAGAGCACTGAATAAGAAAAGCCCTGAGAAGGACCATTTGGGGGCGACCATGGACAATACCCATAATCTGAATATAGTCGGTCACCAGGAGCCTACCCTAAATGAAGTAATGGGTGCAATAAATGCCTGTAGTAGCTCGCTGAACGAGATGTGTGGGGAATTAAGAGGCCTTAGAGAAGAAGTTAGCAGTACTAGGCAAGAGATTCAGAAAGTAGTGGAGATAATTAATGGCCTGGAGGAAAGGGTTAGCCAAGCAGAAGATATGGTATTCCCAATGCAGCAGGACTTTAAAAAAATGCAAGCCCAGCTGGAGACTATTAAATCTAAATTGGATGAATGGGAGAACAGGTCTCGAAGACAAAATATAAGAGTATTGGGTCTCCCGGAGAAATGCGAGGGCTTTGCCCCGAAGAATTTATGGAGAAATGGCTTAGGGAGGTTTTTGGGGCTGAGGCTTTCTCCCACCTTTTTTCTGTTGAGAGGGCACACAGAGTACCTACCAACCCTAAATACTCAGGAGTAGGGATGAGCCGAACACCCCCCTGTTCGGTTCACACCAGAACATGCGAACAGGAAAAAAATTCGTTCGAACACGCGAACGCCGTTAAAGTCTATGGGACACGAACATGAATAATCAAAAGTGCTAATTTTAAAGGCTAATATGCAAGTTATTGTCAATAAAAGTGTTTGGGGACCCGGGTCCTCCCCCAGAGGACATGAATCAATGCAAAAAAAGTTTTAAAAACGGCCGTTTTTTCAGGAGCAGTGATTTTAATAATGCTTAAAGTCAAACAATAAAAGTGTAATATCCCTTTAAATTTCATACCTGGGGGGTGTCTATAGTATGCCTGTAAATGGGCGCATGTTTCCCGTGTTTAGAACAGTCTGACAGCAAAATGACATTTTGAAGGAAAAAACACATTTAAAACTACCGCGGCTATTGCATTGCCGACAATACACATAGAAGTTCATTGATAAAAACGGCATGGGAATTCCCCACAGGGCAACCCCGAACCAAAATTAAAAAAAAAATGATGTGGGAGTCCCCCTAAATTCCATACAAGGCCCTTCAGGTCTGGTATGGATATTAAGGGGAACCCCAGCCAAAATTTAAAAAAAAAATTGACGTGGGGTTACCCCTAAATTCCATACCAGACCCTTCAGGTCTGGTATGGATTTTAAGGGGAACCCCGCGCCAAAAAAAAAAAAAAAAACGGCGTGGGGTCCCCCCAAAAATCCATACCAGACCCTTATCCGAGTACGCAACCTGGCAGGCCGCAGGAAAAGAGGGGGGGACGAGAGTGCGGCCCCCCCCCTCCTGAACCGTACCAGGCCACATGCCCTCAACATTGGGAGGGTGCTTTGGGGTAGCCCCCCAAAACACCTTGTCCCCATGTTGATGAAGACAAGGGCCTCATCCCCACAACCCTGGCCGGTGGTTGTGGGGGTCTGCGGGCGGGGGGCTTATCAGAATCTGGAAGCCCCCTTTAACAAGGGGACCCCCAGATCCCGGCCCCCCCCCTGTGTGAAATGGTAAGGGGGTACCTACCCCTACCATTTCACTAAAAAACTGTCAAAAATGTTAAAAATGACAAGAGACAGTTTTTGACAATTCCTTTATTTAAATGCTTCTTCTTTCTCCTTCATCTTCTTCTGGTTCTTCTGGCTCTTCTGGTTCTTCCTCCGGCGTTCTCATCCAGCATCTTCTCCGCGGCGTCTTCCATCTTCTTCTCCTCGGGCCGCTCCGCACCCATGGCATGGGGGGGAGGCTCCCGCTCTTCTCTTCATCTTCTTCTCTTCTTCATCTTCTTCTTCATCTTCTTCTTCTTCTTCTCTTCTTCCTTCTTCTCTTCTTCATTTCTTCTCCGGGCCGCTCCTCAGCCATGCTGTGGCATGGAGGGAGGCTCCCGCTGTGTGACGGCGTCTCTTCGTCTGACGGTTCTTAAATAACGGGGGGCGGGGCCACCCGGTGACCCCGCCCCCCTCTGACGCACGGTGACATGACGGGACTTCCCTGTGGCATTCCCCGTGACGTCACAGGGAAGTCCCGTCAAGTCACCGTGCGTCAGAGGGGGGCGGGGTCACCGGATGGCCCCGCCCCCCGTTATTTAAGAACCGTCAGACGAAGAGACGCCATCACACAGCGGGAGCCTCCCTCCATGCCAGCATGGCTGCGGAGCGGCCCGGAGAAGAAATGAAGAAGAGAAGAAGGAAGAAGAGAAGAAGAAGAAGAAGAAGATGAAGAAGATGAAGAAGAGAAGAAGATGAAGAGAAGAGCGGGAGCCTCCCCCCCATGCCATGGGTGCGGAGCGGCCCGAGGAGAAGAAGATAGAACACGCCGCGGAGGAGATGCTGGACGAGAACGCTGGAGGAAGAACCAAAAGAGCCAGAAGAACCAGAAGAAGATGAAGGAGAAAGAAGAAGCATTTAAATAAAGGAATTGTCAAAAACTGTCTCTTGTCATTTTTAACATTTTTGACAGTTTTTTAGTGAAATGGTAGGGGTAAGTACCCCCTTACCATTTCACACAGGGGGGGGGCCGGGATCTGGGGGTCCCCTTGTTAAAGGGGGCTTCCAGATTCCGATAAGCCCCCCGCCCGCAGACCCCCACAACCACCGGCCAGGGTTGTGGGGATGAGGCCCTTGTCTTCATCAACATGGGGACAAGGTGTTTTGGGGGGGCTACCCCAAAGCACCCTCCCAATGTTGAGGGCATGTGGCCTGGTACGGTTCAGGAGGGGGGGGGCCGCACTCTCGTCCCCCCCTCTTTTCCTGCGGCCTGCCAGGTTGCGTGCTCGGATAAGGGTCTGGTATGGATTTTTGGGGGGACCCCACGCCGTTTTTTTTTTTTTTTTTGGCGCGGGGTTCCCCTTAAAATCCATACCAGACCTGAAGGGTCTGGTATGGAATTTAGGGGTAACCCCACGTCAATTTTTTTTTTAAATTTTGGCTGGGGTTCCCCTTAATATCCATACCAGACCTGAAGGGCCTTGTATGGAATTTAGGGGGACCCCCACATCATTTTTTTTTTTTATTTTGGTTCGGGGTTGCCCTGTGGGGAATTCCCATGCCGTTTTTATCAATGAACTTCTATGTGTATTGTCGGCAATGCAATAGCCGCGGGTAGTTTTAAATGAGTTTTTTCCTTCCAAATGTCATTTTGCTGTCAGACTGTTCTAAACACAGGAAACATGCGCCCCTTTACAGGCATACTATAGACACCCCCCAGGTACGAAATTTAAAGGGATATTACACTTTTATTGTTTGACTTTAAGCATTAATAAAATCACTGCTCCTGAAAAAACGTCCGTTTTTAAAACTTTTTTTTGCATTGATCCATGTCCCCTGGGGCAGGACCCGGGTCCCCAAACACTTTTTATGACAATAACTTGCATATAAGCCTTTAAAATTAGCACTTTTGATTTCTCCCATAGACTTTTAAAGGGTGTTCCGCGGCATTCGAATTTGCCGCGAACACCCCAAATTGTTCGCTGTTCGGCGAACTTGCGAACAGCCAATGTTCGAGTCGAACATGAGTTCGACTCGAACTCGAAGCTCATCCCTACTCAGGAGATCGATCTAGGCCATTGATAATGAGGTTTTTTAATTTTAAAGATAAGATGAAGGTGCTACAGAAAGCAAGAGAAAAAGGGGACATTTTCTTTAATGGGGTTAGAATATCATTCTACCCGGACTATTCTCCAGATTTGCAAAGAAGAAGAGCAGGCTTTTTGGATATTAAACGAGCTTTACGGAACTTTAACATACCATACGCACTTTTATATCCAGCACGGTTACGAGTTGTGGCCTCAGGGTCAACCCAGTTTTTTGATTCAGCTCGTGGGGCCATGGAATGGCTTGAAGAGTACAAGAAGAAGAAGAAGAGCAGGCTTTTTGGATATTAAACAAGCTTTACGGAACTTTAACATACCATACGCACTTTTATATCCAGCACGGTTACGAGTTGTGGCCTCAGGGTCAACCCAGTTTTTTGATTCAGCTCGTGGGGCCATGGAGTACAAAAAGAACCTTTAGAGATAAAAGCAGATAGTGTATGGGAACTGCGGGGTTCTTTTTTTTTTCCTTCCTCAGCAGGGACCGGGAGGGAGTGTGTGGATTTGGTGTAGCTGATGTTGGGTGCAAGATTAGGATTGTGGTTGGTGTTTTTTTGGACCACTATGATAATGGGGTATCAGGGGATGGGAGAAGGGAAGGGAGGGGGTGGGAAGGGATTGATAGTTAGGATAAATGATGATCACTTAGGGTGGGGGGTAGGGGATTGGATGGATATGGTTGAAGGAGATAATAAGGTCACAAGGATAGTCCCTAGGGCTGGCCAAGGTAGGCAATGGGGTGGGAAGGGCTCAAATGTAATAAGGGTGAAAAATTATGGAGCACAGTTATTAGAAGTTGTATTGTTGAAAGTAAATAAGATTGTACACATAAAATGCACAAAGATAAGAGTGAGAATAATATTGAATGGGGTCAAGGGATGGGGGGGGAGGAAACGGGAGGAATCTCCGTTTACTTCCGACCAGTGCCCCCCTTCTTATAAAAGTTTTATACAAGTAACACTGATGTATATGTTTGGGATTATTGTTGAAATGAAGCAGGGTGTTAAGGGATTGTTGGGAGGAAGGACACTGGTGGTAGAATGGTTTTTCTATAATAGAGAAGGGTTATTTCCTTTGTTGTTGTTTTTTTTTTTTTTTTTTTAATATATAATAGTGTGGTACTAGGGCAGCTCCCTCCCTCAGCACTGCTGTTTACACTACTAAGTAGGGAATCAGCCTTTTCCCGGTCTCGTCTCTACTGGTATTTTTGTTTTTTCTATTATTTAGATTAGTTGTGTTATGCAGTGTAAAATATTTGGTATAAGCTCCTGGAATATAAGAGGGATGAGTGATCCCATTAAAAAGGCCACTGTATTTTCGGAATTGGAATTTTGTGGCACTGATCTGATATGCCTGCAGGAAACGCATTTAACAGATGAGACTAAATTACAATTTAGAAATAAAAAATTCCAGACACATTACCACTCGGTGTGTACTCCTCCTATTCAAGAGGAGTCAGTATTTTGGTCAAGAGAGGGTTGACGTTCTCCTGCAGGGATGTCAGTATCGACAAGTTGGGTTGTTTTATTTTTTTGTATTGTTTGCTTGAGGGCAGGCCTTTTGTCATAGTAAATCTGTATATTCCTCCTCCATTCAGGATGGATGTCTTGTTACAACTGATAGGGTACATGGAAGATAAAGAAAGGGTTCCTGTTATTGTAGTGGGGGACTTTAATACCATGCTGAATAACAGGCTAGATAGGTTTCCTCCTGGGCAGGATACGAGCAGGGTGTCTGAGGGTCGATTGGCTCAGTTTCTCGAGGAGATGGGGTGGTGCGACCTATGGAGAACCCGCTTCCCTAATGTACAACAATACTCTTGTTTCTCAGGGTCTCACCACACCCTCTCCCGCATTGACTTGGCCATTGGTAACCAGGAAATCCAGTCTTTAATAAAAAAAATTGAATACCGTTCAAGAGGGGCGTCGGATCATTCACCGCTGATAGTAAAAATAGGGGTGCAGGACTGTGATAGCCAGAAGATATGGGCATTAAATCCAATATGGTTGGAGGTAATAGGGAATGGGGAGGAAATGAAAGCAAGGTTAAGAGAGTTAATTGAACACAATGCTGGCTCTATATCGGAAGGGGTGGTTTGGGATTCCTTAAAAGCGTACCTTAGAGGGCTTCTGATTCAACAGATATCAAAAGTGAAGAAGCAAACAAGGGCAAGGGGGGAGGCTATTAGAGAAGAGGTTTTAGTGTCAGAGAGAAAATATGTGGCAGATCCAAGTCCGGAAAATCAAGAGTATTGGGTAAGGAAGCAACAGGAATATAAAATGGAAAGTATTAGAGCTGCAGAAAATAGGAAACTCTTCCAGAGACAGAGGAACTTTGGGGAGGGGGAGAGTGTGGGTCGGATGTTGGCCAATCTGACCAGCACTAATGCCCCTTCCTCAACAATTCCCCTAATTAAGATGCCGGAGGGGGAGATCTCATCAGACCCCGGGGTAATAAGGGAAATGTTTTTTGAATACTACAATGACTTATACAGGTCACAACACTGTGTAGAAAGGGGTGAGATAGAAAAATGTTTGGAAGGAATTAAGCTCCCGTCTCTTTCAGCGGTAGATTGGATTAGTCTGGAAGCCCCTATAACATCTGAGGAAACATGGCAAGCTATATCAGATATGCCCAATCAGAAAGCTCCGGGTCCAGATGGACTTCCAGCTGAAATTTATAAACATTACGGGGAGGTGCTGGTCCCGGAACTTCTGAAAACGCTGAATTGGTCGGCGGCTGTTGGTAGCTTGCCGACCTCGATGTCCGAAGCAACCATAGTACTAATCCAGAAGGAAGGGAAAGATCTAGTAGATACATCTTCATATAGACCGATCTCTCTGCTGGGGTCTGATGTTAAGATTTTGGCAAAAGTCCTGGCAACTAGATTAAATAAGTGTATTGCTACACTGGTGCACCCAGATCAGTCTGGATTCATTCAGAATAGAGCTACTAGCAAAAACATCAGAAGGACATATCTGAACTTTCAGACCCCGGTAGAGAACATAGGTTCCAGAGATGTCATGTCTTTGGATATTGCCAGGGCATTTGACACCCTGAAATGGGGATATCTATGGTGGGTTCTGGAGAGGTACGGTGTTGGCCCGCTGTTTATCAATTGGCTTAAAATACTTTATCAGCACCCTAATGCCAGATTAAAGATCAATAACGCATTTTCGCGGAGAATATCCATTGGAAGGGGAACTAGGCAGGGATGCCCGCTCTCGCCCCTGCTGTTCGCCCTGGCAATGGAGCCTCTTGCGGAAGTCGTAAGAAATGCTTCTGGTCTGCAGGGATTTAAGAGAAAAGGGGGAGAGGAAAAAATAGCTCTATTTGCTGAGGACGTCCTGACATTTCTGGGGGACACAGGCCCCTTGCTAGTAAAAGTAATGCAGTTGGTAGAAGGATTCGGGAGGATATCGGGGCTGATGGTCAACTGGAAGAAGACGGTACTCCTCCCGATTGATCCAATTAGTGGCTTGCTCCCCCAGGAAGTACCTCGGATTAAAATAGTGGAAAAGTTTAAATATTTGGGTATAGTGCTATCTAGTACCCCTAATCAGTTTATTAGTGATAATCTAGTTCCACTGTTAGAAAGATTTAAAAGGAAGAAGGATATTTGGTGCCGGCTCCCTTTGTCGGTAGCAGGCCGGATAAACCTGATCAAGATGATTTGGATGCCACAGTTAATGTACATACTCCATAACTCCCCGGTGTGGATAAGTAGAGAGTGGTTTGTTAAAATAAACTCACTTTTCCGAGAGTTAATATGGAAAAAAGGTCAGGCCAGGATCAGCCTACAGATATTACAACGTCCCACTAGTGAGGGGGGCTGGCGGTTCCTCATCCATATAAGTACTTTTTGGCTGCACAGATGCAACATCTGGGAGGGTGTGAAAATAGGGGGGAGGTGAATAATAGTAGGTACATTATGTTGTCAGGTAACCCACATAAATCCTTAGCAGGGGCACTAGAGGCAGAGTCTATTCGCTGCGAGCTACCAACATATAAGCTGGTTGCGAAAACCTGGCGTGCAGTGAAGGCGGAATTGTATTATGGGGGCTTTACGGAGTTCTCACCTGTATGGAATAACGAGCAATTGAAGGAACTAAAATTTGTTGGAAAAAATAAGTGGTGGGAAGAGTGTGGTTTGGTTTGGCTGGCCCAATTGTTTAAGGATAAGATTCTTAAGTCCTTTATGGATCTAAGAAGAGAATTTGGTATCCCAAAGGAAACATTTTATTACTATCTCCAGCTTAGGAAAGCCCTGGATAAACAATTTAAGGCTAGGAACTTGGAATGGTGCCAGACCCCTCTCCTTAATAGAGTGGTATCAACATCTAACCTTAAGGGTATGATCTCAGTGATCTATGGACAACTGATGACTAGAATGACAAATATTTGTGTGCTTGGGTGGACCAGGGAGGGGTGGGAGGCGGATGTGGGGGAGTTGACCGATGACCAGTGGAAGAGGATATTGGCGTTGGGTCCTCTGGTGGCGGTTTCTCCGTCGCAGAGGGCCTCCCACCTCTTGCTGGTGCACAGAGCTTATTATACCCCAAAGAATTTGTTCAGGTTCGGTTGTAGATTAGATGATAAATGTCCCAGATGTCTTGAGATGGGCGATCTCATACACATGATGTGGAGATGCCCGAAATTAGCCAGATACTGGTCTGAGATCCTGAAGGTTATCGAAACCAGGTTTGGGATAAGACTGGAACCGGAGGCTAAGATCTGTGTGCTGGGTCTAATTAGTCAGAACATGGGAAATAGGCTTAAAGTAACAGCAGTGGTGAGATGCCTCTATCAGGCGAGGAAACTGATAGCACGGTCCTGGATGTCAATGAACCCCCCTACCCCGGAGGACCGGGTTAAAACAATAAATGTACTGGTGAGAACAGAGAGGACAATTTGTATTAGAAGAGGGGCCTACAGGAAGCTTAGGAACATGTGGGAACCATGGTTTCAGGGTTCGAGCAATGACCTGGGGATCCTGTAAGGTGGGCAGAAAGGAAAGACGGGAAATGGTACGTGGGAAAGGAGGAGAATGGTAAAGTGTAGTTGCTGAAATATCTTTCAACTGTATTTTAGAATATTGCAGATTGGTATTGTAGATATACTCGGATAGAGCCTAAGGGTGGGGGGTGGGAGGGATAAAGGTTATGGGTAAATTAAAAAGGTATGATGATAAAAATGTGAGCCTTCGGTTGGTGGTTTGCTGGCCTATGGTAACAATCGCATAATAAATGTCTTATTAATTTTTGTACCTGTATATTTTGGAAAAACAATAAAAATGATTAAAAAAAAAAAAAAATTCCAGCATGCATGAGGACAAAGGGGACATTCACAGCATATTACAATCATGGTAATTAGATAATGATGAAAGAAATACAATATATTCGCAAACATTAAATACATATAATGAGATGTTAAAGGATAAATCTTACCTTAATATAGTCCTTCTGCAGGACCTGAATGATGGCAGAACAGGTCTCTGGATAATGATCCCCAGAGCCTGGGGGTAGATGCCTGTCGAGAACTTGAGGTCCTGCAGGCTTCTCCCCGTCGCCAAGTACCACAATGTGGCGACTAGCCTCTGCTCCGGAGTGATGGCTTGCCGCATGCTGCAGGTATCCTGCCTGCTGATATAAGGGGTCAGCAAAGCCAGCAAACGGTGAAAAATGGGGTCCGTCATCCTGAGAAAGTTCCTGAAATCATCAGGATTATTCTCACGGATCTCACGGAGGAAAGGCATGTGACAGAATTGGTCATGCTGGAGTAACCAATTCTTGGTCCATGTACTCCTCCCAACCCTGTTCATGGACTGGGCTTGTGTAAAAGTAAGAAACCCAACACCAAGCCCCCGCACAGCACGAACTCTACGATGAGTACGTACACGCAATATGGCTTCAAGACGGTCGGCTGGTCAGAATTAAGTAACAGAACGCACTGAAGAACAGTAAGGCCTGTGAAGAGCGACCTGAAAATCAGTAACGAGCGGACAATAACACACTGAATAAACCAATAGGAACTCACTGCATGCACTGAAGACCAGATACAAACCCACAAGCACAATAAAACTATAAATGAAGGATTGCGCTCGGTGCGTAAATGGTGAAAAAATAAATAAATCATTAATAAACAACAAAATAACCAGGATAAGAGTCCTGCTGCTGGACACTATAACCCCGATATAAGGCAAAAGATGTATGGATAATGAACAGTGCAGCGCTGGACATAAATCTAGATGAATTATTATACCAAACAATGATAATAACACCAATGAAAAATGGTGACAACAATAAAAGTGACAATATACTTATAGGATGCTGTGAGCAATCTATAATGATAATAATGAACCAAAAATGTATAAACACCCATCAGTGGTAAATAAGTGCTCTTGGAACCTAAAATATAATCTGTAACAATATTGAATTAAAGTGATAAAGTCCAAAAAATATCCAAAGAAGGGTGAGATAAAGAGTGCAGGATCACGATCCAATAATCCACTCGATAGTGCCTCAGATTGAGGACAGAGAGGACTTCGGACTAGTCTTTCTTACAACTTATTCGAGCCAACATTGGGCCATTAAAAGGATCATAAAAAAACACTGGCCAGTTATTAAAGACGATCAGATTCTTGGGCCCCTATTGTCAGACAAACCTCGGGTTTTGTTCAGGGGAGCTACTAGTTTTAGACACATACTGGCACCTAACGTTCCAGACCCACCTACACGTTTAAGTTTTTTTGGTGATCTAAAGGGTTTTTCTCCTTGCAGAAGGTGCAAGGTGTGTAGGGTTAATACGTTAAGAGATAGGAGATTTACTGAATTCACTTCAGCCAACACGGGTCTAACATACCCTATCAAATCACTTATAACATGTACCACAAAATGTGTTGTATACCTTCTAAGGTGCCCATGTGGGCTGGAATATGTGGGACGTACCATTAGGATGTTGCACGTTAGGTTAGGTGAACACATCACTAACATCAAGCAAGGCTTTGATAAGCACAGTGTTTCTAAAAACTATGATCTTGTGCACCACTATGATCTGACGGGCACCACTTTCATCGGTATAGAAAAATACATCCCCCATTGGCGTGGCAGTAATAGCAAGAGGACCATTTCTAGATCCGAGAATAACTGGATCTACAAATTAGGTTCCCATGCCCCTAATGGCTTAAATATAGAATGGGACATCAACTTTTTCATTAACCACTTGACGACCGCCTCACGCTGATATACGTCAGCAGAATGGCACGGGCAGGCAAAATCACGTACCTGGTACGTGATTGCCTTCCCGCGGGCGGGGTCCAATTGGACCCCCACGGTGCACAAGGCGGTCGGCTTTGGTCTAGGAGCATTCAGAGATGAGGGGGTGGCCATCCATTCGTGCCCCCCCCTCGGGATCACTCCCAGCCAATGAGAATCTTCCCCTGCCTCTGTGCAGTACACAGAGGCAAGGAATGTGATGTCATCTCTCCTCGGCTCGGCATTTTCCGTTCCGGCGCCGAGGAGAGAAGACTGCAATGTGAGTGCACCAACACAACACATCACAGTAGAACATGCCAGGCACACATTACACCCCCCTTTACCCCACGTTCCCCCCCGATCCACCCCGATCACCCCCCTGTCACACTGACACCAAGCAGTTTTTTTTTTCTGACTACTGCATGGTGTCAGTTTGTGACAGTTAGTGTGGTAGGGCAGTTAGTATTAGCCCCCTTTAGGTCTAGGGTACCCCCCTAACCCCCCCTAATAAAGTTTTAACCCCTTGATCACCCCCGTCACCAGTGTCGCTAAGCGATCATTTTTCTGATCGCTGTATTAGTGTCACTGGTGACGCTAGTTAGGAACGTAAATATATAGGTTCGCCGTCAGTGTTTTATAGCGACAGGGACCCCCATATACTACCAAATAAAGGTTTTAAGCCCTTGATTGCCCCCTAGTTAACCCTTTCACCAGTGATCACCGTATAACTGTTACGGGTGACGCTGGTGAAAGGTGAACTGGCAAGCACCAGTCCCAGGCAGCGTCAGGTTAGCGCCAGTACCGCTAACACCAACGCACGCAGCATACACCTCCCTTAGTGGTATAGTATCTGATCGGATCAATATCTGATCTGATCAGATCTATACTAGCGTCCCCAGCAGTTTAGGGTTCCCAAAAACACAGTGTTAGCGGGATCAGCCCAGATACCTGCTAGCATCTGCGTTTTCCCCCTCCGCCCAGCCCAGCCCAGCCCACCCAAGTGCAATATTGATTGATCACTGTCACTTACAAAACACTAAACACATAACTGCAGCGTTCACAGAGTCAGGCCTGATCCCTGCGATCGCTAACAGTTTTTTTGGTAGCGTTTTGGTGAACTGGCAAGCACCAGCCCCAGGCAGTGTCAGGTTAGCGCCAGTACTGCTAACACCCACGCACGCAGCATACGCCTCCCTGAGTGGTATAGTATCTGAACTGATCAATATCTGATCCGATCAGATCTATACTAGCGTTCCCAGCAGTTTAGGGTTCCCAAAAACGCAGTGTTAGCGGGATCAGCCCAGATACCTGCTAGCACCTGCGTTTTGCCCCTGCGCCCAGGCCCAGCCTAGCCCACCCAAGTGCAGTATCGATCGATCACTGTCACTTACAAAACACTAAACGCATAACTGCAGCGTTCGCAGAGTCAGGCCTGATCCCTGCGATCGCTAACAGTTTTTTTGGTAGCGTTTTGGTGAGCTGGCAAGCACCAGCGGCCTAGTACGCCCCGGTCATAGTCAAACCAGCACTGCAGTAACACTTGGTGACGTGACGAGTCCCATAAGTGCAGTTCAAGCTGGTGAGGTGGCAAGCACAAGTAGTGTCCCGCTGCCACCAAGAAGAAGACAAACAGGCCTGTCGTGCCCATAATGCCCTTCCTGCTGCATTCGCCAATCCTAATCCTAAACTTCTGCAGCGCCCGTACTTCCCCCATTCACATCCCCAACCAATTGCAGTCGGCTGCATGAGAGGCATTTTCTTTATGTCCTCCAGAGTACCCCTACCCAAGGAACCCCCCAAAAAAGATGTTGTGTTTGTAAGCGTGTCAGGACCCCATGGGGCAAAGGACCACGCTATACAGCAGATGGACACCGGCGGCAAAGAGCACCCTGAGGCGATTCAGTTCGCATAGGTAGCGCTATACAAGTCATTCATTCAGCAAGCGCGGATATAGGCGTGACACCCGCTACTATTGTCCCTCCTGTCCTGACAATCCTGGTCTTTGCATTGGTGAATGTTTTGAACGCTACCATTCACTAGTTGAGTATTAGCGTAGGGTACAGCATTGCACAGACTAGGCACACTTTCACAGGGTCTCCCAAGATGCCATCGCATTTTGAGAGACCCGAACCTGGAACCGGTTACAGTTATAAAAGTTAGTTACAAAAAAAAGTGTAAAAAAAAAATATATATATATAAAATAAAAAAAAATAGTTGCCGTTTTATTGTTCTCTCTCTCTCTCTCTCTATGCTCTCTCTATTGTTCTGCTCTTTTTTACTGTATTCTATTCTGCAATGTTTTATTGTTATTATGTTTTATCATGTTTGCTTTTCAGGTATGCAATTTTTTATACTTTACCGTTTACTGTGTTTTATTGTTAACCATTTTTTTGTCTTCAGGTACGCCATTCATGATTTTGAGTGGTTATACCAGAATGATGCCTGCAGGTTTAGGTATCATCTTGGTATCATTCTTTTCAGCCAGTGGTCAGCTTTCATGTAAAAGCAATCCTAGCAGCTAATTAGCCTCTAGACTGCTTTTACAAGCAGTGGCAGGGAATGCCCTCCCCCACCGTCTTCCGTGTTTTTCTCTGGCTCTCCTGTCTCAACAGGGAACCTGAGAATGCAGCCGGCGATTCAGCCAGCTGACCATAGAGCTGATCAGAGACCAGAGTGGATCCAAACATCTCTATGGCCTAAGAAACCGGAAGCTACGAGCATTTCATGACTTAGATTTCGCCGGATGTAATCAGCACCAATGGGAAATTGGGAAAGCATTTTATCACACCGATCTTGGTGTGGTCAGATGCTTTGAGGGCAGAGGAGAGCTCTAGGGTCTAATAGACCCTAATTTTTTCAAAAAAGAGTACCTGTCACCACCTATTGCTATCATAGGGGATATTTACATTCCCTGAGATAACAATAAAAATGATTAAAAAAAAAAAAAATGAAAGAAACAGTTTAAAAATAAGATAAAAAAGCAAAAAAAAAAAAAATAAAAAAAAAAAAAGCACCCCTGTCGCCCCCTGCTCTCGTGCTAAGGTGAACGCAAGCGGCGGTCTGTCGTCAAATGTAAACAGCAATTGCACCATGCATGTGAGGTATCACCGCGAAGGTCAGATCGAGGGCAGTAATTTTAGCAGTAGAACTCCTCTGTAAATCTAAAGTGGTAACCTGTAAAGGCTTTTAAAGGCTTTTAAAAATGTATTTATTTTGTTGCCACTGCACGTTTGTGCGCAATTGTAAAGCATGTCATGTTTGGTATCCATGTACTCGGCCTAAGATCATATTTTTTATCTCATCAAACATTTGGGCAATATAGTGTGTTTTAGTGCATTAAAATTTAAAAAAGTGACAATTTTTTTTTTTTGCACAAAGTTGTCACTAAATGATATATTGCTCAAACATGCCATGGGAATATGTGAAATTACACCCCAAAATACATTCTGTTGCTTCTCCTGAGTACGGGGATACCACATGTGTGAGACTTTTTGGGAGCCTAGCCGCGTACGCATACTGCCTTCAGGCTTTCTAAGAGCGTAAATTTTTGATTTCACTCTTCACTGCCTATCACAGTTTCGGAGGCCATGGAATGCCCAGGTGGCACAAAACCCCCCCAAATGACCCCATTTTGGAAAGTAGACACCCCAAGCTATTTGCTGAGAGGTATAGTGAGTATTTTACAGACCTCACTTTTTGTCACAAAGTTTTGAAAATTGAAAAAAGGAAAAAAAAAAAGTTTTTTCTTGTCTTTCTTCATTTTCAAAAACAAATGAGAGCTGCAAAATACTCACCATGCCTCTCAGCAAATAGCTTGGGCTGTCTACTTTCCAAAATGGGGTCATTTGGGGGGGGGGTTGTGCCACCTGGGCATTCCATGGCCTCCGAAACTGTGATAGGCAGTGAAGAGTGAAATCAACAGTTTACACCCTTAGAAATCCTGAAGGCGGTGATTGGTTTTCGGGGCCCCGTACGCGGCTAGGCTCCCAAAAAGTCCCACACACGTGGTATCTCCATACGCAGGAGAAGCAGCTAAATGTATTTTGGGGTGCAATTACACATATGCCCATGGCCTGTGTGAGCAATATATCATTTAGTGACAAATTTGTGCAAAAAAAAAAAAAATTGTCACTTTCCCGCAACTTGTGTCAAAATATAAAATATTCCATGGACTCAACATGCCTCTCAGCAAATAGCTTGGGGTGTCTACTTTCCAAAATGGGGTCATTTGGGGGGGGGTTGCCATCTGGGCATTTTATGGCCTTCAAAACTGTGATAGGTAGTGAGGAGTGAAATCAAAAATGTACGCCCTTAGAAATCCCGAAGGCGGTGATCGTGATGGTTTTCGGGGCCCCGTACGCGGCTAGGCTCCCAAAAAGTCCCACACATGTGGTATCCCTGTACTCAGGAGAAGCAGCTGAATGTATTTTGGTATGCAATTCCACATATGCCCATGGCCTGTGTGAGCAATATATCATTTAGTGACAACTTTTTGTAATTTTTTTTTTTGTCATTATTTAATCACTTGGGACAACAAAAAATAATATTCAATGGGCTCAACATGCCTCTCAGCAATTTCCTTGGGGTGTCTACTTTCCAAAATGGGGTCATTTGGAGGGGTTTTGTACTGCCCTGCTATTTTAGCACCTCAAGAAATGACATAGGCAGTCATAAACTAAAAGCTGTGTAAATTCCAGAAAATGTACCCTAGCTTGTAGACGCTATAACTTTTGCGCAAACCAATAAATATACGCTTATTGTAATTTTTTTTATCAAAGACATGTGGCCGAATACATTTTGGCCTAAATGTATGACTAAAATTAAGTTTATTGGATTTTTTTTATAACATAAAGTAGAAAATATCATTTTTTTTCAAAATTTTCGTTTTTTTTTCCGTTTATAGCACAAAAAATAAAAACCGCACAGGTGATCAAATACCATCAAAAGAAAGCACTATTTGTGGGAAGAAAAGGACGCAAATTTCGTTTGGGTACAGCATTGCATGACTGCGCAATTAGCAGTTAAAGCGACGCAGTGCCAAATTGGAAAAAGTCCTCTGGTCTTTAGGCAGCCAAATGGTCCGGGGCTGAAGTGGTTAATAACAGTTGATGTCCCTTCTGGAGCATGCTTACCATTTCAAGTGATTGTTCTTTGTAGCAGTTCTTCTGCCATTTTTTTTGTTTTTGGAGCCCAAAATTGTATATTTTTTTCTTTTACCTGGGGCCCTTATTTAATGTTATATGTTCATTATGATCACGCTAATGGACATGTATTTATGATGATCATATTAAGAGATTCCTCTGCTATTAGGAAGTGAGGTTATATGCTACATTATCCACCTTTGTTAGGATGTGAGTTATATTAATCAACACACACCTGGGGTTAATTATTTTTTATTTTGTCATTTTATTTTATTTTTTTATTATTTGTATTTCCGGTATTATCCTTAAAATGCCCACTAGATGGCATTAGTCTGGGCAGTATGCTATTTCTTATATTCCTGGCAGCGTTTTTAGCTGCTAATCAATATATTAAAATAAATGCCTTTGACTTTTTATATTTTTAGTAATATTTATAAATGTCCACTAGATGGCATTAGCTTGAACAGTTTGGTTTATTCTACACGTGCCTGGTAGCCGTCCTAGCTGTTTACTATTACATTAGGCGTGTCCTATTATGCCTTTAGAATAGGAATTTCCAGCTGACCAATTATATTATCCAGCTTGGACAAAGCTAGCCAATGACGGTGTTTCTCGAAGCGCCGTCTGGCTATATAATGTGCATGCATTATATAGCGATTGCGATTGCGTACCCCTGATGATGTCAGTTGTGACGAAACGGCCGTAGGGTCACAATGTGAACTCACATCGTGCATGTGCGGTTTCAATTTAAAACGGCGGTGGAGTCTTTTTTTGTTTCCCTGCTAGTTTTTCTATTGGCATTGTATATACGATCTTATGCAGTGTATCTGCTATTTTATCTGCCTTTTTTAAATAAATGGAACTTGGTTCTCTGCACTATTGGAGTCCCTTCTTCTTTTTTTTATGATTCACCCTTGCTGGAATGTTTGTTGCATGAACCATCCTGGGACCACACTCTCCTGAGTGTCTCCTGCTGTTGCTGACAAGCCATCATTGAAGGAGGTCAGAGGGACATCGGCTGCAATTCCAATGGGATATTAACAGTGATCTACTAAGCCTGTTTTGACCCCCCTGAGTAAGGGCGGTCGCAGGCTTTCTGGTAAGCCTCCATTTTTCTCCTGGTGGTGGGCGGCACTATCGAGTGGATTATTGGATCGTGATCCTGTACTCTTTATCTCACCCTTCTTTGGATATTTTTTGGACTTTATCACTTTATTTCAATATTGTTTCAGATTATATTTTAGGTTCCAAGAGCACTTATTTCCCACTGATGGGTGTTTATACATTGGTGGTTCATTATTATCATTATAGATTGCTCACATCATCTTATTAGTATATTGTCACTTTTATTGTTGTCACCATTTTTCATTGGTGTTATTATCATTGTTTGGTATAATAATTCATCTAGATTTATGTTCAGCGCTGCACTATTCATTATCCAAACCCACACGCACAAACTGAACAAACTGAACAGCAGAAAAACGATCTGAAAACCACGAGTCTGAAAAAGCACGAATCGTCTCTCACCAAACTTTTACTAACACGAGATTAGCAAAAGGAGCCCAAAGGGTGGCGTGCTTGGTATTGAACTGCCCTTTTATAGTCTGGTCATACGTGGTGTACGCTCCTGCATTCTTGACGTTCAGAAATTCCGACAACTTTGTGCGACCGTGTGTATGCAAGACAAGTTTGAGCCAACATCCATCGGAAAAAATCAGATGGATTTTGTTGCCGGAATGTCTGATCAATGTCCAATCGTGTGTACAGGGCATAAGGGTTTGGGCGCTATTTGGTTTCAGGGAACTATAGTAAGTTCGATTTTGGGAGTATTTATTTACCAGCGCTATAGTGAATACCGTTTTAGCTCTAATTTGCAGTAATTCATGCTAGTTAGCCCCGCAGTGCTATAGTAAATAACCCCCATTGTCTTATTTTGTTGTGTACTCTTTGCTGGGTCATTTGGGGTGTGGCTGTATTCTATTGTTCTATTGTGTCTGTCTGCCTTGGATATTATGGGATGTGTAAGTGTGTGTGCTGTGAGGAGGGAGGGGGATTTCTCCAACAACTTCCCCTTCTGATTGGACAGTCTACCCCGTCCGGAATGCAAAGGGGAGGGGGATTGTCCCAAGCATTACCTGTGTACCTGTGTTCTCAATAAAACAGTTCATGTTGAGCAACCAAATTGGTATTTCCTTGTTTGTGGTTGACAGTGGTTGGAATATCTGATATCTATATTCAGACTGGGAGGAAGCAGTATATGACGAAAGCACTCAAGCGGAGTGTGGGATGTTTCGTTACATTTGTGGCAAGCAGTGGGACGCTTCCTGCAGTCTGGGACATCTAAACCTCCACCTGGATCCAAGGTCCGGAAAGCAGGAGAGGAGAGGTACAGATACCAGCCACTATGGAAGAGAAATTCATAAGGAGGTTGCGAGAGATGCAGATACAGCACAGAGGACCAGTATCAGAGCAGGCCTTGCTGGGATGGTATGATTCTATCTGCTGCGAACTCTGGATGGAAACACTAGCCTGTGAGCAGCACCACCAGGGAAAACGTCTCCCCTCCATCCAGGAAAGGTACTGGTCGCAGTATGGATTGCTGGTGCTGTTTTTGGGAGAAAAAACGCACAAGGAGCAGATAGCTGAGTTAAGCAGGCTGGTCTGGGCAGAGATGTGGCTGGATGAGAGCTACAGAGCACTCCAGTAGCATGTATACCAAGCATGCCCTTGGATAGAGGATGACAGCCTAACGGAAGGCTTTGGCTACGGCGGCCTGGGACTGTTGTATCTGAAGCTGACCCTAACTTTGGGAGTGATTTGGAGTGGCGGTTGGACGAAATCATGGATTTCAGAGAAGAGATACTGAACATCTCGGAATTGCACTGGGCACTGGAAGATATAGAGTTTCTGGCCGTTCAGGAATGGGAGCTGAAGTTTGCCTACAGATGGCTGCTAGAGCGCCTCTGCTCAGCGCCAGGGCTGGGCTCCCTTTGCCTGGGACTATCAGGAAGTACCAGCAGACAACTCTGAAATCCTGGCTGAAGAGTCAGCCAGGTGGCATAGTGACAGTGTGCTTTGCCCACCTGCCCCTGTAGCTATGGATGCGGAGGTGTTATGGCGGATGCAGTAAGTGCAGATTGACCTTGATGAACCTGTTTCTGCACAAGACGAGGTTGGATGAAGGAATGTGCCTGTCCAGCAGCATGCCAGAAAATCTGCAGTGGAAAATCTGGAGATTGCCATCCCCAAAGGTGAAGTGCTGACAACAGGGAAGAGCTCTGCTAACCTCTTTCCAGCACCGATAGCATCTTCTGGGTTCCACGGACAGGAGATGGTGAACCTCTATCCCCAGACACCAGTTGCAGAGACAGGGGATTTGATAGACTTTTCTGCTGAGGAAGAACAACCTGGTGAGCCTCCAGCAGAAGAGCTGGTATCAGGGCCAAACTTCAATGAGCTCTGCCCAGCACCAATAGCGGCATCTGTGGAGTTACAAGAGACTACTCAGGCTGAAGTGCTGGCCACTGGACAGAGGGTCCAAGACCTCTGCCCCACACCTGTGGCAGTTCCAGGGGCCCATGGTGAGAAGGTGACGGTCACCCTCCAACAGTTAGCCAGAGTGGATGATGTGTGGTCCTCAACTGAAGTGCTAACAGGGCAGAACACTACTGTCCTCTGCACACAACTGCAGCTTGAGATGATATCGGTGGATGGGACTTCTGTCTCCACTGACACCACCCCAGAAAGTGGTCCAGCACTGAGACAGGAGGATGTCAGCCATGCTTTGTAAGCATGGGGGATTTTCCCCTACCAAAAGTGGATGGGACTTCCACTTGTATACCCCAGGGATGCTGGGCAGTTGGCCCAGATTCCCAACAGCATGACAGAGTGAGCCCAGTCACCCTGTCTTTTCTCCAGCTGCTGAAAGGACTCCAGGGAGAAGGGCCAGTCAATGCCTCTCCCCAGCAGTGGATATGTTCTCTGAGAGAGGCAGAGGTTGGCTGGGTGAGTATTACTCTGTTTGGGACTATTTATTTGGGGTACTGTGTGGATACTGGCGTTGGGGGACTGGAACTACTTATTAACTCCGGAGTCAACCCGTCTGGGCAGAGATGTGACGGGAGGGCCCGTGGAACCTTGCTCCATGCACCTCCTATATATATTGTACAGGATGCTGTGGCTGGGTCCTGGAAGGATGCTATATTTCCCCTCTGTTTGGAATGCGGTCCCTTTAGGGGAGCAAAAAGGGTTAACTCACCTGTCAGAGGAACTGGGTTTAAAACAAGACAGGAAGTTGAGACTGTGTAGAGGAGACTGTGGATGGTGGTTTTGTGTGCAGAGACAAAAGTGAATGGCAGTGTCCTGCCTATAAGCCTCCTGGCAGGGAAGTTACCTGCAACAAAAACCAAGGACTGTTTAACTGCGATAGCAGTTCTGGACTCTGCAAGTCGGTGACACTAAAACACTTTTTCTTTTGTTTGGCCACTGTGAAGCTATTTAAGTTTAATAAACCTCCTTTTGACTGAAAAGCCTGTGTCCTGCGATCTAGCTGGTTCCACGAACTTTACAATATATATATATATATATATATATATATATATATATATATATATATATATATATATATATTGTATTTATCGGCGTATAACACGCACCGGCGTATAATGCGCACCCCAATTTAGGAGGGAATTTTAAGGAAAAAAAACTTTTAGGAGGGAAGTTGAAGGGAAAAAAACTTACATTTAAATGCCCATCATTGCAGCCTTCTTAGTGCAGCCATGTCAGTGCAGCCATGTCAGTGCAGCCATGTCAGTGCAGCCTTCCCCAGTGTCCAGTGCAGCCTTGCCCAGTGTCCAGTGCAGCCTTCCCCAGTGTCCAGTGCAGCCTTCCCCAGTGTCCAGTGCAGCCTTGCCCCAGTGCAGCCTTGCAGGATCCCATCTTCATCTCCTGAGCTTAAAAATCGCCAACCGTGATTTGAAAATGGCGCCGCCGGCGCCGAAATACACAGAGGCGGTCCTTGGCTCTTCTCGGCGGCTCTTGTGCACTTTCGGCTCCACTCGTAGTCCCGCCCGGGATGGGCGTGACTGTGAGCGGAGCTATCCGAACCTAGCCGAGTACACTCGAGTGAAGCCAAAAAAGGCAGAGAAGAGCCGAGGACCGGCACTGTGTATTTCGGCGCCGGCGGCACCATTTTCAAATCGCGGTCGGCGATTTTTAACATCTGTGAGCTCAGGATCGCAGGGGATCGGAGTATAACACGCACCCGGATTTTCCCCTGATTTTAAGGGGAAAAAGTGCGTGTTATACGCCGATAAATACGGTATATATATATATATATATATATATATATATATATAGTATATTGTCTCATTTTGTTGTGTACTTTTTGCCAGGTTGTTTGGGGTGTGGCTGTATTCTATTGTTCTATTGTGTCTGCCTTGGATATTATGGGATGTATAAGTGTGTTTGCTGTGAGGAGGCAGGGGGATTCCTCCAACAGCTCTCCCTGCTGATTGGACAGTCTACCCCACCCGGAATGCAAAGAAAGGGGTTGGGGGATTGTCCCAAGTATGTCCTTTGTACCTGTGTTTTCAATAAAACAGTTCATGTGGAGCAACCAAAGTATTGCCTTGTTTGTGGTTGACAGCAGTTGGAATATCTGGCATCTATATTTAGACTGGGGTGAAGCGGTATATGACCAAAGCACTCAAGTGGAGTGTTGGACATTTCGTTACAGAGCCACTAAATTAATGACTTCTGTCTGAAGTAGTAGCTAGAAGTTCATGCAAGCAAACATGCCAAATCTGCCCATTTAGTTCATCTGTTTGGCAAACTGTGAACGGGTAAAGCACGCTGCGACCTGTGTACTGCAACAAACTAGAACCTCATCTATTGTTATTTTTTTTTTCATTATCAATGACTGCTCTAGTTATCGTGTATGGGTTTTTATTGTTTTATTTTAGTGTTATGTCATTGTCACTGAACACAGTATTGTTTCCTAGTATTTAACAAAAAAATAAAAAATAATTTTGAAGGATATCTTTGCTGGCAGGTAGAACTGTGTGTCTAATGCAAGTTAAATGTAGTACTGCATAAATATCGATTATTGACCTTATTATATCATAACTATACCTAACATAGGTAGATAGTCCAAGTTAGTAAACTGCGAATGAGAAGATATTTGTGATGCTTGCTTTTATTAGACTCACTATTTATTCATCTAGTACTGTTGCCTCCACTGCTACTGTAAAAAGTAAATGATACAAGCAAGGCTGAAAAGTACACAAAATACAATGACAACAATAACAACCACACACAGTCCTAGAACAAAAAGACATAACAAGATATATTAGAAGGTAGAGTCCTTCGCATGCAGGCAGGCAGGGTCAGTGCTACCACTAGGCAAACTAGGCAGCGGCCTAGGGCACAGTCACAGCTGCTGGTCTGCCAGTATTCTCCACCAGGGTCACCATCAGGAGAAGCGGCTGTCAAAGAAAGCCTCCATGAAGTACTCCAGCAGGCCCATCTCCCCCAGGTTCTGATTGGTGTCTCTCACGGAAATCAAGTGGGTCCTGGGGCTCGTTCTTGGGCACGGATGCTTGGTAGTTCAGTTGTGAAGTTGAAACTAGGGGCTGCTGTTCACGCCACTCCTCAGCCTCCTACCACCCCCTGGGCCCCTCTGCTCCTACCTGACCTGCAATACAAGGCTCTAGCAGGCTCCATCCCCTTTATCACCGGCACAGCAGGTACAGCGAGTTATCTGGACTCAATGCAGCAGGCTGATTCCTGCACCTGACAGTGCCATCAGATCCTGGTTATGGATCCTGAGCCCCAACACACATTTCGGACAGATCGGCGTACATCAAATCCACATCTTGGCTCAGCCAGCCATACCGGGCTCTTCCTCCTGTACTTGGAAGTAGCAGTCCGCTCTGTGTCTATCCAGAATCCCCCAACTGCCACTCACAGCCAGTCCTGCCTCGTAGAAGGAGCTCCCTGCTCTCTGTCCACTCCACATCCCTGCTCATCAGAGGAGGACCCATCCAGCCATATGTCCACTCTGCTCCTTCGTTCACCTTCACTGTCCCACTGGGACCAACACCCTTGACCGGCAGGACCCCAGCACACTCAGCTTGTTTATATACTACTACCCTAGCCCATCTATATACTACCTCAGCACATCTATATATTATCTTAGCTCATCTATATACTACTGCAGCCCACCTATACACTACCTCAGCCCATCTATATACTACCTCAGCCCATTTAAATACTACCCAGGCCCATCTATATACTACCTCAGTCCATCTATATACTACCCTAGCCCATCTATATACTACCCTAGCCCATCCAAAAATATCCACGGTCGCCACCTCCAACGTATACATGGGCAGGGCAAAGGGGGTGGGGTCAGAGGTGGAGCCAGGGTTTTGAAAACTAAGGTTTTGCCTAGGGTGTAAAAAATCCCTGCACTGGCCCTGCATGCAGGTTTTTAATATATAAAGATATGATCTAGAAGAAAGAAGTATGACGAATAAGTAACCTATATACAGTATGTGCTAACTGCCAATATGTTCAACTCACAAAGGTAACATGCAAGGATAAAGATCCTTTTTTTTTTTTTTTTTTTTTTTCAATGAAATTTGAAAAGTACAGTCACATGGTGAAAATAATTATCCTAATCTTTGTGTTAAAGCTTGTCATGTTATGTTTGTTGCTGGGCAGTAAAGAAAAAGCAGTTCCAGGATTGCAGGGAAGGGGAGACATTTATGAGAAATCTTGAATGTGAGAGTGTGAAGAAGTGGCTAGCCTACAGAAGAAGAGGACATGTAAAGAGCAAAGGCTTCACTTTTTGTAAGATGTGGAAATTAGCAGAGAAGTTAATAGAGAGGCCAGGATTGAGAAATTTTTCTACAGTAGTATTTTAGAGTTAAAAGCTTGATTTGTATTCTTACTGCATTTGGCAGCCAGTGGAGGAATTGGCAAAGAGAAGCAGTAATTGAAGGATGTGGAAAAAGATGGATTAGTAGAGCAGCAGAGTTCAGAATGGATTGGAGTGGGTTCAGGCTATTTGTTTGTAGGCCACAGAAGAGGATGTTTCAATGGTCAAGTCGGGTAAGTGATGATGGTGTGCACTAGCTTTTCAGTCATGTCATGCTTGAAGAACATACATAAGTTGGAAATGTTTTTAAGCTGCGGATGACAGAAGGTTAGCGAGAGAATGTGAGGTTGAAATGAGAGAGCAAAATCAAATATTACCACAAAGGAAAAGGCTTGAAACAATTCAGTTATTTGGTATCTACTATAATTGTTCTTTCATGCAGGAAAGGAGATTGAAATTGTGGAAGAATTGCAAGCTTCTTCTTATCTGTATATGTTTAAGGAATATAGAGAATATGAAAAGAAATGTGAAAGCAGAAAAACAGGAATAAAATATGCTCACAAATTTAGACTGTGAACTACAAATAATAAATATATAATATTTGCATAAATATTCCCCCCTCATTGAGCTCTTCCATATATGATAGTGCTGCAGTCTGAAACTGATTTTTAATATATTTTACATCACTGATCTACATAAAAATCCAACGTATGAGTCAATGTTGTAATGCAAAAAAAGCACAGATTTTCAAATTGTTTACAAAAAAAATAGGAGGAGAAGTATCTTGCCAATATTGGACAGGGGTATCCAAGTATCCACAGTGATTGTGAGTAGAGGCCTCAATATAAGATCCAACTGACTGTTTGCTACTTTAACCCCTTGAGTGACTTCTCCAGTGTTGCTGAACCTGTCCTTGCTGGGAGTCCCAGGGGGTCATTTACTATAGCGCCGCAGCGATAATTAGCGCTAGTTGCCACAAATAAAATGGTATTTACTATAGCTCTATTTACTATACTCCCAAAATCAAATTTACTATAGCTCCCTGAAAACAAATAGCGCCCAAACCCTTACTCTGCTAAAATCTAGAGTAGTGCACATGGAAATGTTTAGAGCATGATATAATTGCCTAAATGGTACTGAAATATGCAGTATATTGTTTAAAGATATTCTGCTTTTACACTGTGAGAAAAAATGATTTTCTACATTGAAATATCTTTAAAAGTCTGAGAAGAGACAAATTCCCCGTTTTTGTACAACTAGGTGCCAGCACAACTGAGCATGCTCAGACATGCAAACTACTCTCATTTGAACTCCCATGGCTTTTTCACAGGGCTCTATAGTAAATACCAAATTAGCGCTGGGTTAAAATGCATTTTTAAGAGTGAAAATCGGCACTATATAGTCCAATGCACGTTTCAGCCATTGATTCTAATGGTACAATTGTAACTTCCCTAAATAAACACTTTTAATGTTGAGATGAAATGTATCTTTCTCTGAAATAAATTTTCCTTTGCAACAATGTTGCTTCTATTTCAACTTTTTTTTTTTTAAGAATGCTAGAATGTGGAATGTTTTGATGTTTTGGTAAAATAATTTTTTCTCTGTCACTTTTACATGTTACTCGCCATCTCACAAAAATCTTTACCCAAACTCACACAGGTGTCTTTACAAAGCACAAACATTGCATATAGGGTAAATGCACATAAAGTCGCTAAACATAAATCGCAGATCTGACAAGTGCTGAGAATTGACACAATTGCATATATGATAAATGCACATAAAGTCGCTAAACATAAAATCGCAGATCTGACAAGTGGATAAACGTGAAGGTAAAGTTTGTGGCTAGCTTCATAAGTGAATAAAGAAGTGGAGATGGTCGCATAGTGCACCAATCACCGTATTCAAACCCATGCTCCACACGCCCCTCTGGGGTTCAAACTCACCACAAAGTTGCAGATAATAAGCATTCACGATCTCCCACTGATTTGCTGCTGGGCCGGCTTGGAAATCCACATCATCACCATATCTAAGGAAAAAAAGACAGGCTCCACATAGAGTAGTACTATTTTCCAAAGGATTTATTAACCACTTCCCGCCCGCCCTATGGCGGATTGACGTCCGGGAAGTGGTTCTGTTATCCTGACTGGGCGTCATATGCGCTGATTGTTTATCAGCGCAGCCCCCCCGCAGATTACCACACTGGACCACCAGGGATCTCCAATAGGACCACCAGGGAAGGGGCAACATGTGGATGGCCAGGTATGTACCCCATGGCCATCCACATGTGCCCAGTGTGCCAAATCTGTGCCAATCAGTGCCCACAAATGGGCACTGATTGGCACCATTATGTTGCAGTGATGCCCAGCAATGCCACCCTTAGGGGCATCACTGCAAACAAGCAGTGTCATCAGTGCCACCCATCAGTGTTCATTCGTGCCACCTGTCAGTGCCCATCTGTGCCCATCAGTGCCCATCTATCAGTGCCCATCCATGCCCATCTATGCCAACTATCAGTGCCACCCATAAGTAACCATCAATGCCACCTAAGGGTGCCCATCAATGCCACCTATGAGTGCCCATCAGTGCCGCCTATAAGTGCCCATCCGTGCCACCTATGAGTGCCCATCAGTGCCGCATACCAGTGCCACCTATCAGTGCCCATCAGTGCCACCTATCAGTGCCCATCAGTGCCGCCTATCAGTGCCCATCATCAGTGACACCTCATCAGTGCCACCTCATTGGTGCCACCTCATCGGTGCCCATCAGTGCCGCCGTATCAGTGCCCTTCAGTTCAGCCATATCAGTGCCCGTCATTGAAGAAGAAAACATACTTATTTACAAAAAGTTTTAACAGAAACAAAGAAAAACGTGTTTTTTTTCAAAATTTTCGGTCTTTTTTTATTTGTTGCGCAAAAAATAAAAACGCAGAGGTGATCAAATACCACCAAGCTCTATTTGTGGGAACAAAATGATAAAAAATTTGTTTGGGTACAGTGTAGCATGACCGCGCAATTGTCATTCAAATTGCGACAGCGCTGAAAGCTGAAAATTGGCCTGGGCGGGAAGGTGTCTAAGTGCCTGGTATTGAAGTGGTTAAAGATGTGTGTTGTCCACGTTGTATATAAAAAAAACCTTGCTGTTTTACATAACTGCCGTCAACATTCTCTCATCCAGTGACTTAGTGTCAGGTTTCCAAGCTGACAGTGTTCAGCCAAAGGAATAAAAATGGATCGGTAATGCCAAAAAGCCATGCGGGAGACACTGTAAACCAGTGAGCCGCTCAGTACAAATCCTTACCAAAAATGCTGGACATTAGAGCGCAGTATATGTAGATCTATTCAATACACCATGAGATCGTTCCCTGATCGATTTCATCTTGCTGACTTTATCAAAGGGGTTTGACCTCATGGCATGGCGTGTCAGAATAAATAGTGTTGTGTGAAGGCAATTAGTGTTAACTCCTTGTATCCCTCTCAGTTGCCATGTTAAACAGGTGCACTCCACAACCTGAGAGTTCCAAAGGAAACATGGAGGTCAAATAGATTACTAATTTGAACCGGCATTAAGTCAGAGGATTACAGAATCTACAAAAATCATGTACATCATTATTAATAACACCTCTCTCACACAACACTCTATACACATAAAACAAATTCATTAAAATGCATGAAAATAGGTGGTACGCTTTACTGTTAATATTCCTAGACTAAAATATAGTATATATTCACTAGGATCATTCACAGTGCAACTTATATCAAAAATAGAAAATAAAAACCTCTCTTGTTATTTCTGAATAACTGAAACAGAGGATTTACAGTGTCCAAAGCATTAAACAAAGTCAGCCCCGTGTAAAAAAAGGAATAAAAAAAAAATTAAAATCTAAAAAATTAATAATTGCTAATAAAACAGTTCAAATCGAGATCCACATTTAACCCTCTAGGAGCAAGGCCCCAAAATTTAAGACCAGCAGGGTTCTGATTATGGTAGATTTTAAAATGTAAAGATAAATTATGATCTTTAAAACCAATGCGTATATTGTGAATGTGCTCTGCTACACGTATTCTCAAAAGGCGTTTGGTTCTTCCAATATATAATAAGCCACAAGGGCAAGTTAGGGCATACACTACATGTGTCGTTTTGCATGTCATAAACTGTTTAATTATGAACTCCTTGTTATTGGAAGGGGAAACAAAGGTCTTTACCCCTCTAAGTGGTCTGCTCACTTCCCTGCAGGCTTTACATCTCCTGCAGGCAAAGAACCCCTCCTGGTCCCAAAAAGTGGGAAGATGGCTGGGGGGGTCAAGGACCTTTTTTACTACAGCATCTCCGTAACTACGACCTCTACAGTATACAAACTTTGGTTTAGCTGGAAGGACCGTAGCCAGAGATCTGTCCAAGAACAAGACATGCCTGTGTGTATTAAAAATATTTTCAACTTCTCTAAACTGAGAATGAAACAAAGAGATAAACGCCCATTCATGTTCCGTATTTTTAGGACCTGAGGTATCTTCTTTCAAACACTCATCCCTAGGGATCAGTCCAATTTCTTCTACCACTGCTTCTAAATGTTGTTTTTTGTATCCTTTCTCCAGAAATCTATTTTTTAAAACTGTAGACTGCATTAGATAATCTTCAGATGTTGAGCAGTTCCTCCTCACCCTCATCATCTGGCCCTTAGGAATATTCCTGAGCCATAGGGGGTGATGCCCACTGTGTGTGGGGAGGAAACTGTTCCTGTCAGTGGGTTTGAAAAAACTCTAGTTTGTAATTTAACCCCGGCACGGTAAATGGTGACATCGAGGAAGTTAATTTCTTCCTTACTCCACTGGCTCGTAAGTTTTATATTGTTTACATTCTTGTTCAGATAATCCAAAAACGCACATAATAAAGGTTCAGGGCCAGACCATATCAGTAGGAGGTCATCAATATAACGTCTGTAGAAAAGGAGTTCACTCCTTCTATTATGAAAGACGGTTTTGTCCCACTCCCCCATGAAGAGGTTGGCAAGACTGGGCGCAAATTTTGCGCCCATAGCCACACCTCTTTTCTGGGTATAAAACTTACTATCGAACCAAAAGAAGTTGTGACTTAAACAAAAGTCCAACACATTTCTCAAAAAAACTTTTTACGAGTGTGGAAGATCGTCCTTCTTACTAAGGGCCCAATTCAGAGCCAAGAGGGCATCCTCGTGTTGGATAATTGTGTACAGACTTGTCACATCAGCTAGACAGAATTCTATAATGAGGGAATTGGCGCTGTTCAACCTTATATGCACTGGATATTCATCATAAATATATAATTGTAAAAAATAAGTGTAAAAAAAATTGTGGTTAAAAAAGGAGCTAAATATATAAGTGGAATGCTCCTACAGCCATATACTATACATTAAAGTGCAACGTGCTATGACATATATAATCTAATACATCAATAAAAATCTGCAAACAATCCAAACTGTGATGAAAAACAAGTGGTAAAAAATTTAAAAACAATCTAAACCACTACGGTAAAGTGCCCAGCGTTAATGTGTAAAATGTTCAATTCATAAACAAAGTGATGAAAAAATGATGAAAAAAACAGTGTCCCAAAGAAATATATTCTGAAAGAACTGTGATGTATCCCTCCAATAGAATGGCAATACTCTTGGTGTGGCAAGTGCTCCCGTCTTCCACTAAATTTCACAGTAAATCTCATAGCGTGAATCTGAAAAATGTATAATTTATTGTTAAAAAACACTAATTAAAAAAAAGCTAACAGCGCTCCGCTGGCCGGCTCAAAGCCTATGGCCCTGTAGGCAGCGTGGTGTAGCGTGCGTTCCACCACCCACCTGCCCGAAACCGAAAGAAAACACAGCACAAAGGGTCGACGTATGCTTATCACGTGGCCAAGCCTTACGCGTTTCATCATCAAGACGTCATCTGAGGCGCGGCCATCTTGGTATTCCATACGTCTATTTGTAGTCAATGGAGGCGCCGTAATCGCCAATCAGAATGTACAGTACCACCCTCAAAATGAATAAGAGAGCCTAAATACCATAAATGAGAGGGTATACCCCGAGCACCATCTAGTGGACTTTTGGATGAATAACACGATTGGCGCCTCCATCAATTATACAATACAAAACATCATTGGACAAAATGTATAAACGATGGCCTAAGCCAATTCAAAATTAACAGTGCACATCCTCCAGTCATTCAACAAGAGGAAAAAAAGGGGAAGTACTGAAGAATTAATATATATAAAAAATGAATATATATAAAAAAAGGATATATATAAAAAAAATAGGCTGAAACATTATATGAAAATTAAAGAATAAAAAATAAAAATTGAAAAAAATGTGATTAAGTGGGAAATAATAAAAATAATAATAATAGATTATTAATAAAAAAATAATAATAATAAATTATTAATAAAAACTGGTAGAAAATCTATGAACATATGTAAATTATAAATGATAACATTTTTTTTTTCTTTTTATGTGTGAAGACCAAAAAATCATTATGTAGGTAAAGTATATCAAGAGGAGTGGTATAAAAGTGTAACCATCCAAGCCCTAATAGCCCTGGGAAATGTGGCAGTCTAGAGTATTGTGACCAATATGTGATTCTATATTGATGAAAGTTAACCAACAAACTATTTAGTTAGAAGCAGTGTATGAGAAATACTATATTAAAGATTTATAAATAAATCTGCAAAAATAGAGAAAAATAATAAATAAAAAATATATATAAATAAAAATATTTTTAAATTTAGTTTAAAATATAGTAATGTATACTAGGATCAAAGACTGTATAAAAAAGGCATGAAACCTATGTGAAAAGCATTGTAAACACTGAGAAACCGAAGAAGGAGAGGTGGTGGAAACTGGTCACATTGGGAGGGGTGTGGGGACTAGGGAAATATTCTGTCTGAAAACTGATAATTAAAAATTGGATAAAAAACAATTTAAGTCAAGGGGGCGTGGCCTGCAGCGGAGCCGGATGGTCGCATAATCCCGAAGCTCCGTCTACCCAGGGACACAGCGGCACAAAGCAGCTCTTTCAAGGCATCTTTTCACCCCGTTTTCACGGCGGTTCGGACCGGCACACTGCTGGGACCATGCCTAACAAGCGGCGTAAGATGGCGCCGAGGCCTACACGCCGCCGGCAGCCTTGAGTACAAAAAACACATCAAAAAAGAGCAATCCTTATCTCAAAACGACATCCCCTAATAGCCAACACTCCTGTCCCTCTACCCCTTCATCTAACAGCCCAAACCCTAAATCCTAAGTCCAAACCCAGGCTGGATGGCACTAGATGGGGATCTCCTGTGAGCCCTGCACTAGAGTCAGGGGAAGACACAAGGGAGATGCCTGAATCAATTGAAACCTTCCCCACACAGAATCAGCCTGTGATGGACACAGTCTTAAAAGACATGTTAATGTCTCTGAGAAGCACCATCCAGACAGATATGGCCTCATGCATGAACAGATTTAATAAAGATATCCAAGCAATGGGGGACAGGGTGGATCACATGGAGGTTAAAATGGGAGAGTATGCTCATACCATAAACGATCTGGTCGATGCCTATGAAGACAAAGAAGGGGAAAACGAATGGATCAAAGCAAAATTGGCTGATTTGGAAGATAGGTCGAGAAGGAATAACTTGAAAATAAGTGGGATACCAGAATCAGTACACCAAACAGACCTACGCTCCTACGCAATGACCTTATTCAAAAATCTTATACGAGGCCTCACTGACTTAGATGTCACAATAGACAGTATTCTTCGTTTACCCAAGCCGTCCCACCTATCTGACCACATCCCGAGAGATGTGCTCTTACGCCTACATTTCTTTCATGTAAAAGAAAACCTAATGCAATATATGAGAAAACAGGAGCAATTACCGCCAACCTATCAGAATTTACAATTCTTTGCCGACCTCTCGCAATACACGCTCCTAAAAAGGAAAAATCTAAACACAGTAACCAAAGAATTGAGGAACCATAAAATTCCTTACAGATGGGGATACCCAACCAAAATCACTGTGGCCAGAGAAAATTGCACATATGTGATATCTTCCTTGGATAAAGGACTTGCAATTTTGCAAGAATGGGGCATACTCCTAGAATCAGATGAGGTCAACTCTACACCAGTACACCACGCCAAGTTGACGGCGAATGGAAAGAAGTTACTGCTAAAAATACGAAATCTCAGGTATAAATTCAAGCGGAAATCTTCTTTTAGCTCCCTAATCCCTGGGGGGGTGAAGTACGGGAATTACAGGCTGAACTAAATTCCCCCAATACCATTTAGCAGCAACCGCTGCCTATAGGTGCTTTGCACCAGTTCTACTCTTTGCACCATGTTAAGTGCACTATACTTTTCTTATTCGTTTCATTATTTTCCTTGTTTTTTTTTTTTTTTCATTTTTCTTATTTGTTTTTTGGGATACCGAAGGCTTCAGACCACTGGAAGGAACATTCCACCAAGCTTTAATCTCAATTACGTTCGCCCGTAGAAAAGCATCTCCTCAACCACTACATGAAGGTATGGTCAACACGCATATTATACGTCACAACTACACTACAAAGCAGGCATGTGATAAATATAAGGCATTGATTCGGTTAAAGGATCCCTGCAAGATCCTAGCATGCTCAATCTCTGTCAAATATGACACTTAATTTTTTATCCATTAATGCAAAGGGACTCAACCAGCCGGCGAAACGCAAGTCTCTCTAGACTGAGGCTCTTCTGCATCATAGTGACATAGTCTGTGTACAGGAGACTCATTTCAGCGCAGCAGCTCCACCCAAATGCACGCACAAGAATTATCCCTTTATTACTACTGCTAATGCGAATTCCAAAACCAAAGGAGTGTTGATAGCAATCAGAGACTCAATAGCGTTTAAAATACACAAAGAAATTAAAGACCTGAACGGCAGGTTTTTAATTCTTACGTGCGATCTAAACTCAACCACTTATACGATCGTTACGGTATACTCACCTAACAAATGCCAAATCCACTTCTTCAACAAGCTAATGAAAAAAGTCATTACTCATCTTCAAGGCTTGCTCATAATATGTGGGGACTTCAATGCTATCCCAGATCCAGAAATGGACTCTACGTCTCAACCAAAACGTAAAGTCTCTACTCTACTCCCCATTATACATAATCACAATCTATACGACGCATGGCGATGCCTTCATGCTAGTGAAAGAGACTACACCTACTTTTCTCCACCACATCAAATTTACACAAGGATCGACTTGTTCCTAATAGACCAACGGGTCCTATTCCAAACCACATCCGCTACTATTAACACAATATCCTGGTCTGACCATGCCTCTATTGTCCTTTCCATAGCTGACTTGGCATCCTCTAAACAGAAACCAATGTGGCGGTTGAACCCTTTTTTACTACAGCAAGAAGAACACAGGATGACTATCAAAACCCGCTTAGAGGAATTTTTCACTCTCAATGAAGGCTCAGTCCAGGACCCTTTTATATTATGAAACGCCCATAAGGCGTATATGAGAGGGATATTGATACAATTGGGAGCAAAAGCAAAGAGGCAGAGGCAAAAACGGCTAGCAGAGCTCACTGAAAAAATATCAATCCTAGAAGCCCAAAATAAAAATATAACCACCCCTACTTTATCCAAACAACTATCGCAACTCAGACAGGATCTTAGATTAATGCTACTAGACAATTTTGAAAAAAACTCCCGTAGACTAAAAATGAACTACTATGTGCATGGAAACAGAGCAGGGAAATTACTAGCGCAAAACTTAAAAGGGCATAGATATAGAACTAAAATATCTTATATAGTACACCCAGGCACTAAACAAAAAGTATATCATCCACAGAAAATAGCAGACGCTTTTAGTTTTTACTACGGAAAACTATATAATTTAAAAGATGACCCTAATACAATACAACCTAATATTGAAGATATCAATAACTTTCTTGCCAAAATAGACCTACCAAAATTAACCAAAGCACAAACCCAATCTCTGAGCCAACCGTTTACACTGCAGGAAATCCAAAACGCGATAAAATCCCTCCCACCAAACAAATCTCCAGGTCCTGATGGATTCAGTGGGGAATATTATAGAGAATTCTCGACTTTGCTATCCCCATATTTACTTCAAGTTTGTGATTCTGCCGCTGCCTCTGCCTCTTTTCCTCCCGAAATGTTGGAAGCGTTGATTGTCACTTTGCCAAAACCAGGGAAGGATCCTAGCTCACCAACAAATATTAGACCGATTTCACTTTTTAATATTGATTTAAAGATATATGCTAAGCTGATAGTGATACGCCTAGTATCCATACTACCTACACTTATACATCCTGACCACACAGGATTTACCCAAAACAGACCAACTTCTGATGCCACCCGTAGAATCGTGAATATCATCCATATGGCAGAACTACAGAGGGGGCCTTCTCTGCTTGTCACTTTGGATGCAGAGAAGGCCTTTGATCGCATACATAGGCGGTATCTGGCCAAGGTGCTGTGGTCATTTGGGTTTGATGGTGGTATATTCACGGCTATAATGGCTCTATATTCTAAACCATCTGCTAGAGTATACATGTCTGGTGTCCTGTCTACACCCTTTACCATCTCAAACGGCACTAGGCAGGGGTGCCCATTATCACCTTTAATTTTTAATCTTTTGATGGAACCCCTGGCCATTTACATTAGAAACCATCCTCTCATCAAAGGCTTCCCAACAAACGGCGGGGACCACACTATCAGCTTATTTGCAGACGATATAATTTTGATACTAACAGAAGTGGGTCCTTCCCTGGCAGCAGCATACGAAACCTTGAATATGTTTAATCGTATATCTTACTATAAGGTTAATGAAGGCAAATCCCACATACTAGGTCTAGGAATAGACAAACATACAGAAACCAGACTTAAGTCACAATATCCATTCTCATGGAATGCGGAGGGAATACATTACCTTGGCATTACTCTCACTGCAAAGACTGACCAACTAACTGCTTGAGACAAATTACACTCCATTTCTAAACCAACTCAACCCAAATGAAACGCCATCTCCAGAACTGAATTAACATGGTCTGGAAGGTTGGCAGCATTCAAAATGAATGTATTACCACAATTTATCTATTTGTTCAGCACCCTCCCCATTCCAGTGTCAAACTCTTTTTTCTGTAAGACACAATCACTAATTAATAAATATCTATGGCAAGGAAAGAAGGCTAGATGTGCCTTCCAGAAATTGATCAAATCTATTAATGTGGGAGGAGTAGGCTATGTCCTTATAAAGGACTATTATCAAGCAGCCATTTTAGCACAAATCCACCAGTGGTTCTCACACACCTACACACCCAGATGGTATGAATTAGAGAATCAGCAGAGTCCAAACAAAAAAGTATCAGATCTAATCATGGCAAGTTGTTTCATGGCACAATCGCCCAGAGACATCTCACCTACCATAGTAGCATCACTTTGTGCTTGGAAAACTCTTTTGAATACCCCCACAGATGATATTCCCTTCAAATCAATCCCCTTACCCATATCAAGCCTACAGCTCTTAATACCCAATTTAAACATCAAACACTGGGGGTCTAAAGGTATCGTTAATGTCACAGATCTCCAAATTGGTCCATATCTCAAAACTTTCAGGACACTCCAAATAGAATATAATTTAAACAATAATGATCTGTTTACATATCTCCAGATCTCACACTTGCTAGCAAAAATTGCTACACCATTCGTTACGCTACCCTGGAAGATAGCTTTATATCTATCAAATCCCACCACTTCAATTAAAGGCATCTCGCTATTTTATCGCATTCCGAATCAAAAATCAATATTTGTTAAATCAGCCTCCATGAGAACATGGGAGATTGATATGTCGGCCACTAATTCGACTGAACAGTGGAAAAAGGCACTGACATCCATCTATAAATCCACTAAAAGTGCTAATTTATGGGAATTATATCAAAAGTTATTGTTGAGATGGTACTTAACACCCACAAGAATAGCAGGGTTCGACCCACAAACATCTCCACTATGCTGGAGACAATGTGGCCATAGAGGCTCACTAATCCACATATTCTGGAAGTACCCACTATTGCAACCCATATGGTCATCCATTTTTAATACTATAGATCAAATTATAGGGACAAAGACCACTAGGAAACCATAATTAGCCATTTTATCTCTTGGGATTGAATTGATTCCTCCCCCACTAAGGAAAATAGTAACACACATACTATTAGCTATGCGTTTGGAGATCACTTGACATTGGAAACAAAAGGCTGTGCCAACTTTTACCGAAATAATAAGAACCACTAATCTGCACGTATCATACGAAATAATGTTTGCCATATCCCAAAATAATACCCAATCATTACACACATCCTGGAAGCCTTGGTTAGATTGGTACAATTTAAATAAAGTTTAACACAAACTATCTATAATCTAAATAAAAATTATCAATCTATGTTCCTCTGCGC